>OY728159.1:414873507-416195549 GCA_963277665.1 Viscum album | reverse complement strand
ATATAACATGAGTCTAGTGTTGGGGAAAAAGAAGAAGAAAAATCTATTAGAAATATTGTTTATACGTAACTAACAGAAGAGGGTTTTGAGCAAGGAAGTAGAGGATATCAACGAATTTGGGGGATCCTCAAATTTTTTGTTCCTACCTCATTAGATGGTGTAAAGTAAATAGATTTATAAGGGTGTGTATGTAACACACCTATCACCCAATTAGGATGAATCACTCACACATGATGAAATATTTACACATTATAAGAAACAAATGAAGGAAATAATAAATCTAAATAGGGAACTATTAATAGTAATTACCCCATATAGATATATTACTCAAATATAACTCTATCCTAAACATTTAAAATATCTCCTTCAATAGGTAGATCTAGATTTATGAATAACCATTGATACATAATACTTTTTCAATCTATGACCCAGATAAAAAATATATATTTATCTAACAGTAGTGGGATATTTTTATATCCCTCTAAATATGAACCATCTAGACCCTTGTTAGATGAATCATCATAGGTTGGCCAATGGGCCTTTCAACTACATATAAAAGTAGAACTACAACATCTGGATTATCATGATACCCCCTACTAAAACTTTTTATTAACTGTCCTTACTACCACAGATCGTTAACACAATTGAGTCATTGATAGGTCCATTGGAATATAAGGAGGAGAATGTGAACTAGTACATAAAAAGATAAATAATTACCCCAAATGGGTATAGACAACTCTTCCCCCACAAACCATCGGAAGTGCTACATTTCTGAAAATCATTATCTTAAGTGATATTGAAAAAATAAATTATCTCATATGTCCATGAATTATTATGATGGGGAAATATGAAAAGTAAAAATCACCCATAAATAATATACATTATACAAACTATAGAGGGGACAACCTAAATATTCAATTCAACTGTAATAAAATGGTTGGTCAAAGGATGATAATATATATTTTGATATCTAGTTTAACATTTTATCTCAGTGATATGAGAAAAATGATACATGAACTCTTAAATTGTAAATAGTGGCGGAAAAAGTGTATTTAAATTCATAGCATTGTTGACGGGGTTGGACTTATACCTTTACTTTCAGTATCCTCATGGATATTTTTAGGTATTTAAAAATAGAAATCACATGAAGATTTGTAAATACCACTCATCCATGTAAAATATCGAGGATGGATATAGGTAATTACCCTTTTTCACATAGAATTAAATATTCTATTTCAAGAACGAATGTAAGGTATTAAAAATGATTATTATTTAAGGGATGAAATGAAAAAAGTGAAACCTTCCACCTTCACACTTAATCTAGCTCTTACTTTGACTCAAGATCCAAATCATATATTATATAATGAGGCACTCCTTCCTGAACAATAAAAAAACAATATCCCCATCATGATGAAATAATAAAGTAAAAATGACATTAATTTAGAGGATAGAAGAATTTATATGACCACTTTAGAGAAGAAAAATTACCTAGATACAACATAAAAACTATTAAAAATATGATAAAATTTATATATGCCAAAAGTATTGATCTGCTGGACCTCAATGAATAGTGGAATTATTTATCCACTAACAGTGAGAAATACCATATAGAATATAATTTTATTGAAATTATGAAAAAGGTGGTTGATTATGAGTGGGTAAAATTTGAAAATCCACAAGCACAAGTGTTATTTGCTTCAACTATATAATTTAAGAAGCAGGTTAATGGTAAGAATCTTACAAAAAAGGGTGCACAGACATTTAATAATTTGATGAATATAAATTTTACCATTCATACTCATGTTATCATCAGGGAATACATAAACCAACCAATTATACAACCTTTTTTTATCTTTCACAATGTGAATGTGTTCATTAAAATAATAATCCTCCAAGTGATGATCCTACAAGAATCAATGTTACTAGTAGAACGCCCAAAAATCAAGGGAAGAAAAACTTGTATTAAAACTAAATTTATTATTGACCCTGTCATAATTTATGCCTCTTAATGGGATGGGAATCAACCCATAAAATAGTTCTATGGGAACTGCTCCACCAAAATATATCCTCAATGACTTATAAAAAAATATTTTTTTATATTAATTTCATTCATTTTTTTGATACCTTCTCTAAAAATGAATACAATTATGAATATAACTATCCTATTCATGGATTGGGAACAAAAGGATGGGACTGTAAGAGATAAGGTATAAGGGGAAGATATGATTGTGATCAAACTCCTAAATTGAACCATACCCTCGAAAGAGTAATTTATAATACATAAAATAATGAGAATGTTATTTATAAGGCTTAACCAGAGCATGTAAACTCTATCATGTTTTCTTAATGTCATCCTACCCCAATTATTCATGAAGACCAGCTAACAAGGGTGTAACTTTCTATCCAACCAAGTAGAGTATGTACCAAATGATTGCATAATCCTCCAATTAAACGTGTTCCATAAACCTGTATTCAAAGTTACGTCCCACATACATTGAATACTTCTACCCCTAATGAACTGGATATGTGTAAATCTCATGTTGGGATGCACCTATAATTGGCTTATAAATATGATACATTGAAAAAAATTTCCTTGGTTTCAATAATTCTTTCACTTTTAGAAATTATCAATTTATCAAATACCCTTCAGGAATTACCCATATAAGTATTTATAAAAATATAAGATTTCAAATTTGAGTTAACTAAAAAAATGTATATTGTGTAGAAATTGATCCTATGGAATTTCAAAAAGACATTTTTTTTCATATAACATGATAGAGATACTTTCATGCAAGGATATATAAAATCCCTTTATATTACTTGTAATCAATATCGAGTTGACATCAAATGGTCATTCGTTGATAATTTATTATGGATCAATTTCATTTTTTCTTAAAAATGTTCTCTATAGTGTTTACATGAAGAATACTTTTCCCATTCCCCCTTTAGGGTTTCTACAAAAGTGATAACAATTCCCTTTGTTGAGCAAAACTCATAGTTTAGTTTGGGGATAATATATCTAATTTTGAATTCCGGGTAGTTTAAAAATACATGAAATTCAATGTCTTTCTAGGCAGTAAAATTTTTCATCAACTTTTTTCACTACAATAACCTTATCAAAAATGTCTCTACAACTATATCAATCAAAAAATTGGGACATTTCATAGTGATAATGATCTATTCAAATCATGTGAATCATAATACATCAACACATAATTTTACTAGTGGGATTGGAAAAGGAACATGATTATTGAGGTTGTTTTTTGGATAATAGACAAATTGGTGTATAAATGTCCTCATCAAACCCATTTAATGATAATAGTAATAAATATATACTTCCCACTAACCATATCAAAAACATGGGATCAAATTTGAGTGTGTACTCATCATCCATAATGATATTAGTAACAAAAACTGAACATATTGTATTGAATATAACATAGATATGTAGACATCTATTTTAAAACATCTATAAATTTATTCCTATATCATCAATTGACCCATATATGATCATTATAATTAGAAAAATGGTCATATTAGAGAAATAGAGTAAGAATACATCTATTTCTTCCCCCTTTTGGGGATATTATCCATTCCTCTAACCTTAATGATTCCAACTAATCATAAAAATCTATTTAGGATTATATTTTGGAAGATAAATAATAATAATAGGCTCTCAAATAATTTACTCCATCATTCGAGGATCATTTATCTCCAACAATTGATTAACTATAATAAATTAATTTGGGCATATGAGAAGATATGCATCCCGCACTGATCAAGATGGTCCTAAAACCTAATCAAAAAGATTTATAAAATTATAGTAAAATGTAGCAATGTTATGTATTTTTATGGAATTACATTGAAATTATAGGCCTCCATCCCGATGTATCCACCCACCTAATGGGTTTTCAATTACATCACCATAGTTGAAAGCAAGCATCTAGAAGAACACATCAAAGTCACACATACAAGGATGAATATAAAGTGGATAAATCATCAAGTATAATTTTCTAAGGGTATTCTATTAGTCTAAGTGTATAACAACCATTTTTCTTGTAAAAAATAAGAACATATAGTTTAATATTTACATCTATTTTAGTGACATCAATTGATACTCTTCAAAAGATGAACTCATGGTACCAATCAAAAAAATTATGATAAAAACCCTCCAATTATCAATAAATCTCCTTCATTGAAGGTTACATTGTGTATTACCAGATTCAAGTAGCTCCAAAATAAGAAGGGGATACATTTTTTAGGGAACCTAAAGAGACAAAATATCATTCAGTTATTCTTTTTATATAAAAGATGATATGAATATCATATCATCATTCCATGAATCATATTTTAAAATTGTTTTTAGGAATTATGTTAATCCATTATGTTTAAAATTATGTCATAAAATGAAGTGAACATACTGATTATATATCTGATTTGGAATCATTTATATACGATGTTATAGAATAGTCTAAAATTGAATCCCTTGAAATTTTATTTATATTTACCTCCATGAATCGTCTTAAATTTTTAGTAAACCATTGTGGAATATATGTTAACCATGAAATGATTGATACAATCCATAATATGTCACCCCCTCATAATATAAAATTGTATATGAAAATATATGGGAACCTCGTATATATTTGATTATTCATAGTGAATCTTAATGGATGAAGAAGACCCTTCACCAAGATAATTAAGAAGATATACAATTTTCAGAAGACTTATGATCACTACGAAGATTTTGATATCATAAAAATATCTTCTCATTACACCCTTATTCATGAGTCATGTTGATGGAATATGAATCATTATCTAAGTGAAAACGTACAATGATCACTGGGTTATTTCCTAAAATGATATGGTTCTGACAATGAAAAAATATTACATTATTTCCATAAAAATTTGTTTGATACTGAGAATTTTTATTCAAATATTGAGAATAGTTTTTTATCATTTATATTTTTACATGAAAAATTAAGACACCACTGAAAGAATCAAGAGGTTGACATGGTGTCTCATGATGACCATCTAAAATATATTTTCAATCATTCTAATCTAATTTGATGCTTGGTATGGTGGGAATAAATATTACACTATTATGAAAATTAGTTCATAATAAAAAAAACAATAAAATAACTGGTGTTTGAAAATTTCTATAATAAACAATCGTAAAGAAAATCAATGTTGATTTCACAATTTCCTAATAAATAAATATTTTATGATCGTGATTTCAATCAGACATGGGATATTTATTATGATGGCCCAACTTGAATCCCAACAAGAAAAGGTATCAAACATCCTAGAATAAAAAAATTCAGTTTGGGTGTTATTCTCAGTAATGTAACATAGGATTTTATAACCAATTACTTCCTATATTTGAAAGGATAAAAAATAACAAAAAATAATAAAATTCCCTCATCATAGGTCTAAAACTATCATTGAAAATAATAGTCCAACAACCACTGGATAAAGGTTATTCAGAGTTAGTGATTGAGTATATTAATGGTGATTATTCTGTTAGAATGTGTTTATCACCCTTATAGAATTTTTTATGATTTATGATGAAATTTAACTTATTAAAAACCTCAACTCATGTCTTGTGGTTACAAAATTCCCAATTATATGCATTTTACGATTTTACTACAATATTAATAGATCTATTTTGTGATGAATCATTCCTCAGCAATGTGCACTATAGAATGTTTTCAATGATTATTGCAAGTGGCATAGAAGAGATTAATGTGGTTAATTAAAAACCCAAATTGGCTAATCCATAAGATGGTAGGATGATACAAATTTTAAAATACCTCTAAAATGGAGTCCTTCAATAATATAAATCCAAAATGATAGAATTTAGTGATGTGAAATTAACAATAATTTATTAAATTTCTGAATCTCCATACGGTCCTCTATAAATGAGGCATCGATGGAGTTCTCCACATATGAATTGATGGAAACAAGACTTTTATCCATAAAAGAATTCCAAAGAGACTCCTTTGGTGTCCATTAAGTATGGATCAATAATTCTCATCAAATTAAGATGTTCAGGTTTTTACGTCCTATAACAGCACAAGATTTCAAAAATTCACAAAATGTTGACATTCCTATCAACTGTGTCCCATCATTATACATACACACAAATAATTGATTCATAATAACTAGTTTTCGAGAACACATTGCATATGGGTAATGGATGTCATGTTCAAACATCCCATAGCTACATCCACATAGCTCATGTACATCCATATAGTGACTAACTTTTTCTCCAAATTGGTATGGTCCATATCTATCATGAAATTCAATACAATTTCCCAAATCAACTTCATGATTTGTAGCATTATCACCAAAATATTTCTCATATTCACAATTCTGATAAAAAATGGAACCAATTTCTACACATTCAAATTTAAAGGGTTATATCGGTAGTATAATTTTGAATCCAACCATTCATTCAATAATCATGTTGTGGTGAACACATAAACCATAAAATGGTGGTCAAATATTATAATTATTGGCCTGAAAATCCTTTTCATTCCATGTGGTATAGTGGTACCCAAACTCGTTCTACCATATAAGTGACCCCATATTATTTTGTATATGGGACAAAATTAGTTCTTCCTATCATGTTATAGTTTCATTTACTCTAAAATACCATTTTTTGTCACATTTCCATATTTGAGTAATCTCATAATAGATTATCTGAATTTTAGAAACTTCATGAGAAAATATTATTTACCTCACATGATTTATAGGTTCAACCAAACTGAATAGATTAACCACTTAACAATATAGTTCACCATTATTCACTCTTATATGGAGAACTGGTTTTGGTTCCTATGACCTTGATGTTAAATAAGATGAAACGTCTAATTATGGAAAAATAATTTGAGGGCACATTTATCATCCTCATGTTAAACTACAATGGTTTATAATAACTTATTACCATTGCTGGTGATCAGATCATGCCCCTACCCAAACAATTTTTCCCAATAAATATTTTTTGTAATAAAAAAACAGTGCTTATCTTAGACAAATGAATTTATAAAAACAATATGGCTCAAGATTCAGAAAATTAAGAGGATAATTGATGGTCATTGATGAAATACCATAAAATGAACCTTGATGGTCCTAAATGGATGACCTCAAATGGCACAATTACAGTTTTAGTTGAATGACCAAAAAAGGGACACCAAATGTCCTAGGCGGATGAATTTAAAAGGGATAATAATGTTCCTAGATTAAAGAACATAATTTTACACTTATTTACTAGATGAAATAATTTAAAATGAGTATTGAAGTTCCATGATGTAATAAATTAAAATGACCAATGATATCCCTTGTCATAAGACATTAGAATAAATGAACCTTATCCTCATTTCATAACACTAAATCGTAGGAAATAATAATAGCTTAAATTTTTTAATCTACATAGTTTAAATCACTTTGGGAAGTAATAAAAGTGTGTGGTTGAAATCAATTTCATGAGACATAGAGCATCATACTATTGTGTCCCTCACCATAGTGAACATCGAATTCTAGTTTGGGTCTCATAATACTGTATCATTCATGAATCACTTTCATATAACAAATTTAACCCATTATATTCATTATTTATCACACTAGTCATGGCTCTCCAATGAATTAGAATCTTATTTGGGGATTCCATGTATGTTTAAGGCATAAAAATCCACATTATGTGACCACCATAATGAGCATAAACTATGTGTATCCTCTTCTGAAGGTGTATTTTTTTGTGTGAGGCCTCCCTATCCCTATTTTAATACTAGGATTGAAACTCTCCATCACTACATGAGCTATTCCAGAAACCCTAAACTCACCAATTATCCTAGACATAAGAACTTAAAAGGGATATTTCTTGTGTCGGTCACACGCAATTGGACTACATGGAAAAATCTTTTCTTATGATATTAAATTGAATGCTTCATATAACTATCACAGAACATAAATATGTTTGATACATTATCCCTTTCTTAAGAGGAACAACATTATTATTGTCTATATCCTACCACACATATACCATAATACTTTATAATGATTGATTCATATCAATTTATTATAAATTATGATGTTGATATTTATCTTCTCAGGCCCATCCACATCTGAAGAAATATCATGACTCTCTATTTTATGCCCATGAACTATATAAGAGATAAAAATAATAGTTTATATTATAGATGTATATATAAAATGGTCTTATTTCTATTAAGACACATAGTGATAAATGGATTCCTCATTATAATTTTAGAAAATGAGAAAAAGATTCCCCCTATAATCTTGCAAATGACCGCGATCCATGAATGATATTCTTAAAACAGTTCCCTCATTTATTATTTAATGATTTAAAAAATTGAACCTTCTTTAAATATAATCCATGTCTATGTACACAATTTCCTTTCTATGGGATATCTATATCTAAATGATACCTTTAAACTCATACATTTTACTTTCACTAAACATATTCCATGTATAAAGAATCTCATATCACCACAAACTCACTATCAATAGTTGATGTGAACATATAACTCTAAAGGAACCTTGGTTTTTACTATTTATAAGACTCCCAAAATAAATCTTTATAGAGAGATACAAAATCCTATTGAAAAAATGCATCTTGCTCCTCTTGATAAAAGCCTCTTATACCTGTGCACATGGACAACATCATATCAAAAACCTTCATTCAAACATAGGTAATACATATTCCTTATATATATATAATTAGTAAATTATTATGATATTATTACCTTAAGATCATTTTTTTTAATTCTCTTACAAAAATATACAATATGATGTAATATTCATAACCTATAAATTTCTATTTTCGTTTTTATTCCCAAAATAATATTGTAAATGATCTACAAAATTAAACTGTAATAACCTTGTCTGGGTCACATGATGCTAAACAAATAGAAAACATTTATTCCATCCAAAAATTAATTGTATGAATCCAAATTATCAAAATATGATGTTAAAATGTGTGTCAAATGTCCTTGTAATAAGACATTAAACTACATTGTTTAAATCTCCATCGCTTATTTTAAAAAAATTATACTTTGTATCCAACTTGAGAGGACCCTTATTATTAGTCTTGGCCACATAAATCATTATTACTTTTTTTAGGAACTATAAATTGATATATTCCAACTTATATATGATATTTAGTGATTCCATGATTATAAATTTTGGTCCACTCCTCATATGAAAAAAATTACTTCTCCATGTTCATGAACCTGATTTGTGTGGAGAAAAAAATTTAAAAAACTATGTGTTTCTTCATTATCATATTAATGGGATATGTAGTGACATTGATATCACCCATTCTAGTCCCAAACATGTATTTGTTTTTAAAAAAATCATCATCTCTTGGTATATGAATTAGATCATTCTATGTTATCTCTCTATAGTGAGAAAAATGTGTGGATACATTATTATAATTAATATAACTAGTGTGATATGGGTAATCTAAATTGAGAACAACCCCAAATAAAACACCAATCCCCCAATTCTCCTATATAAGATCCAGATCATTGTTGGTATTTTTCCATATAAAAATTGGTTATTCCAACATTATAACATCTATCATACTTCTTTAATAATCCAAATCATAAATCCCAATCCGTGTCTAGGGAAACATAGATCCCCACATCATTTAATCTCTATGAGTGGAAAAACCATTAAAATGATACATTTTCAACAATGCATACTATTCCCATTATATATTTTTCCAATATATTCCCCCATTGAGGACTATTAACCAATGGCATCTTCATCCTAAAAAAAAAATATTTCTACATTTGTATTCCTTGACAACATAAAAAAATAAATTTAATCTAAATCAAGGACTGTTATGATTAGTTTTGTTTATATCCCATGTCATTTACTCAGATTAAAAAAAATAAGATCATGGTTTACAACTCCAAATATCATATCTGAAATATGATAGAACATTACTAGATCAACAATATTCAAACATTAGATAATAGATCATCTGATACACACCAAAGAATCCATTTAATAGAATTTTCAAATAATTTGGAAAACCCTCTAATATCCACATATGTATAAAATTGAGAAATAATCATGCGATATTATAGATATCGAATGATTATAACAATTTGTATAGTTAGACAGTTCCATGGTTACAATTATTGAATATTTGGTCCATCATCTCAGAACATAAAACATAGAAAATTATACTATATTTTATATCTTGTTCTCCTTTATAAATCATCCAAATCGATGTAAAGAATCTATTTAAAAATACATGTTCCTTGATTCTCACTCTGACGAGATACATTGTGATATCTTGATCCCACATTATCACCATATTATGATCCAATGAAAATATATCCATTCCCATACCTGTGTGTTTTATCTAGGCAAGTAAAACCTTATTAGATCTATGATATAGAAGGTTTTAGCATCCCAATGGTGTAATAAACACCCAATCATTGAATATAAATCCATAAATTCTACCATTATTACTTTATAACATTCTTTTATCCTAAACCACACTTCATTATCTTTAAAAAATCAGATCCTCATAGACATTACTTGACTATAATTTCATAAATAATAAAAATCTAAATAAAATCAATGTTTTGAGTATGAATACTACACCCATGATTGATATGGGTAATCTGTTCCCCATATTTGGACCATTAATCACAAGTATATTATTCCTCAAGAGACATAATTTTTATCATCGTATGAATTCAAAACATTGTAATAGAATCTACTATTCAGACATAACTATTCTATGGATACTATCTTCATAAAATAATAGTAGATATGATGGATCCAATATTATTATTTACATAACATAATTCCCCTCACAATTCAAAATATATTACCATATCCATTGCTTGTTTTTTTCATTTTTTCCTTCACGTTGCGTCATATTATATTAAATATTATCTAACATTTAACATAATACTCTATTTTACAAAGGGTGTAACATTAACATCAAAAAAAATAGACATAGAGATCATTAATCTAAAATGCTACAAAGGGTGTCCTGATGAAAGAATTATTATTTCCCACTATGTCTTCATTTTATCAAGTATAAGTATTAATTGTATAAATGTAATAAGGCTCCACCCTATGACCATAGGAGTAGTAATGATATTCTTTTTAGGTTCCTTGACCGTTAAAAAATTTAGGGGAGTGCATATATCCATTCATGAAACTCTAATTAGGATATTCAAATAAAAAAACTAAAAATTAGTGATAAATGATTATTCATTCAAAACGGCAAAATATTTTATAACGATGTCGGTAATAACAGTTGTACCCACTATTGAGCCATAACCTGAGAAATATAGAATATATTATTCAAAATTTGGTATTATGTATTAGGAGATGTATTGTTATTCAACTGTTAAATTATATAGGATATCTTGATGTTACCTTTTCAAATATTGAGTGTTATTGTGAAAAAAAGATCAAATTTAAAGCAAATGTTTATGATTGATAGCTAATAAATTCTTATTCATTCATCAAAATATAATTTAGGAGGAAAATCCAAAAATTGGAGTCTTCCTAAAAAACATTAGTGGTTATATAGATTTCTCAGTAGATTTGTAGACTTCGGTCATTATTTGATCGGAATATTCTACGAGGCTATGTATCTCAAACAATGTTGTAGTCAAAGTTTCTACATAAATACATGGTTATTATAACATCTCAACATAATCTAATAATACCTTTTGTTCCTATCGTACTTGCCTATTCTCCATATCAATCATTTTATTAAAATTATCCAATTCATGATCGGTATGATCCAACTCTTAGTGGAATTGATATGATTCATGAAAAAGATGATCTACAATAACTCTTTGTTAAAAAACAAGACATTCTAACGTTGTTGCAACACAATCCTATTTAGAGGCCTCATTAATTGAGATATTCCTTATTGCAAAAATATGGACCATGGACTCCATAGATGAATGTTGGGATTGAAGCACCCTCACTCTGTCCCATGAAATGGGAACCTCTATCAACATTTCATGTATGGTATGATAGTCAAACACCCCATACCCAAATAAAGAATTCATATAATGAAACTGGGGAAAATTACTAGATTACATTACAAGGGGATTGAGATATTACATTCTACATATCAATCCATATAGTTTTTCGAGAAACATGAAGAGTTTTTAGAGTTTACTAATTCACCATAGAGTTGGTTTAAAAGGGGAGGATATATTATTAGACCACCATGAAGATATAGGGTATATCCTAATAATTTTTTTAAATAGTCATACGTTATAATAATTTATATATTTATAGCCTTATATGATTTGGAATTTGATGTGTCAGGAATTTTATAGATTCATACTGATGTTCCTAAACAAGATATTCTTAGAGATTTATAATTAATAACGAAGGAAATGAGGTACTCAAGTAGGTGGGAGACCCAACTACACCCCTAGTGTGATATTCCATATAGTAGTCTACACCAAAATATAGGCCAAAATTGGTTATACATCTCCCATTGGATAATAAAAACATAATAATTTCTAGATTAATGTTAACAAAGGTTGTCTATATCAGAAAATTCACAACAGAATCAATAAAAATCCATAATAGAAATAGTGTACTCACGATAGTAACTAACATTCTCCCATGAATGCATGAAAAATATTTGAGTTTAGATTTTCATACTCATTTTTATTAGTATCATCTAAGAGGTCACTCCCTAAAATTGATATATTAGGAATTGAAATTAATATCGGTTTTTCCTGTTGGTTTGATCACCATCTCTTCCATTATTGTGATTTCTAGAATGGTGTGGTTACTTCCCCCCCCATCGAGGTCAGTACCACTAAATCGATATCCCTTGATAGATCATCTACCAACAACGACTCAACATGGTGATATTTAGTAGAGAAGGTTCTAGATTATTTTTCTTCTAATTTTCATCACCCCTTGTTGACACTTATTCCAGTAGTTTAAAAGTAACATCCTAAACCTTGGGGGCCACTACAATTGGATTTATAATTTATCAAACACTATTTTTTTGGTCTTAGGTCTTCAACTTATCATGATCTTCCCTGGATTTTCCATTTCATCATGCCCATTCTACAATAGGATGGAAAAATATTCCTTTTTCACCTTTACACACTTCATCATATTAACAAGAAACTATTGAAAGGATGGGTAGCGAAATCAAATACTCAATCACTGTTATCTATTTAATATATATCACTTGATAATTATCCTTCCTCGACCTAATGAGAAAACATGGGGAAGTTAATCAAAAAATATATTTGTGGTGGGGTAAGTGGAAACCCACCCTCAGGGTTAGTAATCACCACCAGCATGTGCTCAACCATTTCAGGAGAGGCTTTAACCGAAACTCTATCATCATATGTGAAATACATCCCAATATACATCTATATATCCATATATTTTAGTTAATCAATGGTTAATTGTTCACTTACTACCCCCAACAAAAAATGGGGTTGAGTACCAAAATAATAGTGGAAGAGGGATTTGGGATGTGAACTCATCCTACATCTCCTTCAGAATTGGTTTCCATTATTCTCATTATTATTATTTCACTTAATTGATTATATCTATAAATTTCACCCTTGCTTTAACAGATTCGATAATACGTATAATCAAGGTATGAACTAACTAATCTAGGTATTTCATTTAATGATATATTATCAGTTTTTGTAATAATCATGAATCATGGTAAATCAATATTTTCTACCTACAAAAAGTCTGAAACATCCTCAATAAACACATTCTTCTTCAATGTGTCCAACTTCCTCTAGTCCACAATAAATTAAACCTTTATTGGAATATATAGTGTGGAGGATTCCTCTATAACTAGAGGAATTGGACCCATGATCATGACTATAAAATTATACTGTCTAAGGAAAATTAACATAATAAATGTTCTGAAGAGAAGATATACACCCATATCTGATATTAAAAATATATTTACCTTGAAGGAATCACCATTTATCCTAGATGGACATTGGAATTTTCCATATATTCCATTCTATATAGGGTTTTATGTATGTAGACTATGTAAGAAATTGTGGCTAGGGATATGATTCAACTACTTGGGTGTGGTGAGTGAGGCTGATAGAATGGGGATCCCACACCTAAATTATTATCATCTCTCATAATATCTAATAATTGTTGGATTTCTTTGAGAACTATAATCCCAAACAGGATCACCTTAGTTTTATACTCCATAACTCCCTCAGTCACATGTCATCTCATCACAATGGGAATCAGTCATTCCATCTTACTAGTATGACATAGAAAAATCCAAGATTTGTTACAACACTTTTTTAGATGATGATTAAATTAAAAGAGATAATTTTTATACATAAACCAATCTATTTTAGTGTATAAATATTCATTATTATATTTGAGACCAAAATATGATTCTTCTCTTTTTCTAAATTCTTAGTTATAGGGAATAGTTTCTAGAATCATTGAAATTTATGCTCTAATTGACAAGGATAATATCAATGAAAAATTACCATCAATTTATGCAGCTACAATTAACTCTCTTAAATAAATTAGGTTCCCTCAAATTACATGATACTCATGCACTTCATTTACCAAAGAATTTTTTAGATGAGAGTATAGTGTGAATGAAACAAAATTATTGTAGTTTTCCTAATATAGACACTATTTCAAATCTAATATTAGTGGATTAACCCCACTAATATATTTTAGGTATGGAAAAATGTAATCCATTATAATGATTTTGGAATTGATAAATTCATATCCTCCCATATGAGCTCTTATACATCCCCCCAGAACCTGAAATTTCCCAATAAGTTTAAATGTTAGTTTTCCAATTAAAAGTTCTCCCAACATGTGGTATCTATTCACCAATTCCAAGACTACTAATTTTATTGATCTCTCAGTCTACCACTCGTCATCTATAGCACTATTTGTGACCCTGAAACCATTGATCGTCTCATGAACCAATAGTAACCAGCTAAATCAATACTTTTCCAATAAATTCCCTAAGTCATGCCAGCTGATCAATATTGGGTGTAACAAGTAAGACCCATTGATCATATTATCCCACTTCAAATGTTTGACAATATGTTCAAACAAACCTCTAATTCCATTGATTCAAATAATTCCTCCACCATCTCATATAAAGATCTTGACTATTTTTCTTAGAAAAAAATTGGATCTAATCATAAAAAGGTTCATCTATTAATGTTCAAGAATCTACTCTTAAATGATTTGTTTTCTATGAAACGTATTTATTTCATGAGTGGGGGATTCATATATGAATCATACCATATGGATGACATAGAGAGTAATTGATCATACATATCACACATGAATGGAGACTAGTAATCTTCGAGACATCCAAAAGACTTACTATGACCACTACATCCACAACATGAATTTTTTTGGTGGGTGGAAATCCCCTACATAGAAAATTTTGAATGATAATTATTTTTCTTATATGGATAATTTTGTGACAACAAATCTAATTAGTATAGTCACATGGCCTTTAAAAAAATAAAAACATATCATTAAATTGAAAAGAACAGAAGGGTTATACCCAATCCAATATTAAGAATCATCATGGACAAAGATCCTATTTTGATGACCATACGAGTTTCTCATCAGCTATTACATTCCACAATATGGATTGATAAAAGTAACCATATAATTATGGTTCACACCATTCCAAAATTAATGAAAAATATTATTACCCAAAACAAAACCATCATTATGGATTCTTATACTATATGTTAATGTAACGCCCCGACCCTAGATGCTCGGAGCTGGTGTATTATTTTAATACATTGGTATGATTACAAGGAATGATGTCCCAAAATACAAAACAGTTTAGCAGTCTTGGAAAATAGATTACATACATGAACGTCACAATACACATTCAAACATAAAGAACAAAATAAATAATCCTTTGAGAATTCCAATATTCTCTTAGCTTAACCCTTCTTATCAAATTTCAGTGGGGTTCTTAGAATCATGGAAAATAAATCTAAAATTGTTGATCACAAATGATCAGTAAGGGTAAATAATTTAGCGAAACTGATAAAATTTTTAAGGCCATATGTGTAATAAAAAAATTATTTTTTAAACATAATCTTGGACATAATATGGAAACAATAAATCTAACATTACTGTATAAAAATGAACATGGATGTTTTACTAGTCAAATAGTCACATATAATAACTATTCTCATAATGAGGGAATGCATAAAGTTAGACATCATAACCAAATTTTCAAGGCCTTGTTCCAACACTAAAAATAAAACAAATTTGTCATGGCCCTGTTACAAAACAATAACTAGTATCATGAGACATAACGACACATCGAGGATCTATAGCGGGTTCCGCCCGTCACTTAATAATACCAATGCATTCCTCATATTAAAATTTCAAAACATAACATAAACATTCATATTAAAAGTAGCATAAAAAATGTAAATACTTTATCCATAAATCCTGAATGGTATAAAAATATCACATTTAAAGTCAAATATATCATAACTAATTCGATACAATATTTATTATTGTATCTATAACAAATCATCCGCAATCAAGAATAATATCTAAAAATATGTTGACATAGTTGAAAATGATTAGTAAAACTCTTTGAGACAAATATCACTTTTCCATTAAAATATTTAAAATATACACATTTTAGAAATGATTACATTTAAAATATATTTTTGAATTAAATTTTACCATACCACATTGAAACATTTTAATGTAACTAACATTTTAAAACATTCATCTCCATATAAATAAATCTGTGAAAACAATTTTGAAAACATGGAAATTAATGAAAATGATTTAGAAGAAGAAATATTTAAACCATTTGAAATGATGTTTTAGTAAGAGTTTCTCTTAATAAAAATGATTTTGAATAAACTTTTATGATACATGGAAAAATATAATAAATATGTCCCATAAAATAATTACACATAAACAATCTCGGATAATAATGAGATTGAGGAATTAACCCTTACCTTGTGCTTTCCTTTATTCGGGGGTACGCTTAAACTCATATATAATGACTATATCTTGTTATTAAATTATAATAGAACCATAATAATATTTATTATATCATATATGATTCATTTATGACTTTATACTACCCATTTAATAATAACTTCCATGTTAAAGTAACATTTCAGGTAATAATCACTTTCTTTATCAGACGTGTTTTAACTTGTTATTCTTGATAACATAGATTATATAATGATTTAAATACTTAAATAATATAAATAATTAGTTATTTATAAAATATATTAATAATATAAGTATTTATAATTGATAGATATATTAAATAGTAATACTGTTCATGAAGACGATAGTATGTACATACACATGAACGTTGTTTCTGTTCTCTTTTCATATAATAGAGAATTTAGTAAATAAAATATTATTATCTATATAAATATATATTATTCAAGTATAAATATTATTCAATATATCTCATACATAATCAATATATATATATTTTAAAATTCATGAATGGTGATCGTTAAAGATTAATATCCTCAAGTTGTGGAGACGATAAGCCGTACGTACTCACAAGCGACAATATCATTATATAAATTGTAAAAAGGAGTTTCATTGAATGGTATTATATATATAAAGAATAATTACCACGTTATTTTTATAATTTACATTAATTATTCTCATTATTATTCTCATACAAATAATATAGTGTTGAATAACATACTACACCACGACGAGGAGCCGGTAAGCCGTTCGTATGCACGTATGTTGACTTGTTCATTCATTGGATGGATTGAATAATGAATATGGTTGTAACATATTTATAATAACATCCCAGTATTCATATGGTACTGTTATTAATATTTTTATAATGGAAAAATCAAATAAAGAGGAAGTGGAAGAAGAAAAGAACTTTGAAAGTGATGACAAAACAATTTTCTCTTCTTCAGGTGTTTCCTTTTTAGTTGAACAAAAGGGATCTTTAGGTTGCATTTCATCTCAAGGTAAGGCCTCTAAGATGATGTGAGGTAAGTTGGGAGGATATTGGATAACTTTTTGGTTGATCCAATTTGATTTGGAGGAGTGATTTTGAGATAAGGGAAAGTACCCTTTTATAAAATAGGTGAGGGTCACTTTAGGAAAATCATAAAATATTATTTTATTATGTAATATTTTTCAGTTTCTAGTGGATGTAAATAGAATTATTTAAAGGATAAGGTGGTTATTGGTCGAAATCATTTCAACCAATAGGTTTTATAAAAGTTCATGTCACCAAATTAACCTTATCTTTTTTATTTAACTCTTAGTAAAAAAATTTAATTTTTACCTTGTATTTTTCTATTTTTATATTACATGGTTAATAAACATACTATAAAATTCCAAGTGAACCAAACATGGTCCATTAATGACATATATATAATTATATAAGTCCTTTGGCAGAAACATATATTTATATAACTATTATATAATTTATTAAAATAGTATTTGTTTTAAAAACTTATTTATGTCAATTTTGACACAATTTAGTATTTGGTTTTCTAGAAAATCATCACAATCTGATTTATTCATAAAAAATACAATTAATTAACCTTAACATGTCATATTCATCTAGAAAATTTGTGCATTTCATTAAAAGGATAATTTTACATTTCCATTGATATTTGTAATATCAATTATTTTAATCATTCATTAATAAGGTAATTACCGCATTATCATTGTGTCAAAACTAAATTTAATTATTTTATGCCTAAAATGTATATATAAAATTCCATGATGTAAGAAATATATTTATATTTCTATTGAAAATTTTATGTCGAAATTATCTAATGTATGACAAGATATTAAAAATGGTTTAGTTATTAAAATTCGAATTTAACACTTTTAACTCTTCTATAAATAAAATAATAATAAATGTCTTAATCTAATACAAATTGGTAAAAATGATCTTATTTTTGTTCTAAGGTTTATTTTTGTCAAAAACCACTTATCCAATAGAATTAGGACCTGTGTTGTGGTCATTTTATATTATTATAGTGTTATTTCTACTTTTAATTACCAAATTTACTTTTAGCTACGTTAAATAAAATTCAAAATTTACTATTCAATTTTTTTTTCATCGTATTGAACCAAATTATACATATTGATTACAGCTCTTTCTCTTGGATTTTGTAAATTCAATTCACAGAAGTGGTAAAATTAAGTTTTATGCAAATTTTCAAATGTCCCTATAATGTAAACAAAGACGTTAAAAAGTTCAATAACATTATATATATGTATATATATATATATAACCTTTTAATAAAATGACCCCAATGAATTAAATTTTACTAATATATTTATTATGTATCTATTTTTAATTTAAGATAAATTAAACATAATTATTAAAATGAAAATTTTATTTTTATCTACAACGTATTGTTTCTCAATATTCATCAAAAATTGAATGTTTTCAGAAAAATACCAAAAATTCACCCAAATTTAATTTTGATATTCCAAATTCTAAAATGGTGTCTATTTTACAAAATTATAAACTTATATCTTTAATTAATTAATTTTAATTTAATTCCTATTGTCAAAACCAAAAAGTGGCATTTAAAAGAAATAAATAACTATCAAAAGATTGACTTGTGTTTATGTCCAATATAAATGTCAACGTACTTAGAATGGCCAAAATTATATTAAATTATAAAAATATAATCTAATTATACTTTAAAACCACTCGAATGCATAATTTAACACTATAAATAATTTCGATTAAAATGGTTTTTTTCAATTAAATTTTTTTATTTTTTGTTATTCATCAAAATATGAAAGTTATCAGAAAAGTACAATAAATTAATCCAAACTAAATTTTTATTCTCCTATTCTAAATAAGATATAAATTTATCTAAATTTAATATATTAAAGTTTCAAATTTTTAATTTAAGAAGGGTTTTCCATTAAAAGGTGAAAAAACAACATTTTTTGTAAAATACTTCTCCTATCATGAAAAATTAAAATTTTCATTATATTATGTCTAAGAAAATAAATTTAATTTTAAAATTATATAGGATATATATAAAATTCATAATTTGTTTAATATTATTAATATCCACCTTTTGAATGGTTTTTTTGGTATGTCGTGGTGCGCTCGAACTCAGTGTTGTGTGTAGTGCAAGCTATTGAATTACTTTAATGAGATAAAATACTATGAAACCTTTGGGTGTTACATTCTCCTATATTTCAATAAATCGTGTCCTAACTATTTGAAATTATTATTCAAAAATAAAAGGATGAAAATTGAAAATACCTTTGTGGGAAACCCACATCAGAAACGGGGTTAATAAAAGTTTGTGTTAATAAGAGGGAATGGGGAATGAAAAATTCACAACAAAATTAGGGTTTTGAATAAGAGAAAATTAGCGGAAATTATAGAAACATATTTGGAGTAAAACATAAATATTTACAGGTAGTGATTAAAGTTATCAATCACAAACTAGTGAACAAAAAAAGTAAAATTAAGGGCCTGAAATCCATCAATATAAGAGGATTTAAAGTATCACCAGTTCAAAAAAACATAAGGTATAATAATAACAACACATTTTTGTATATGTTTTATTTGGAAGTGGATGGATTAATTTACTATAAATATTAAAAATTAATAAAACATACATGATTTTATTACCTATCATAATCATATTCCTATCATTTGGTTATGTATAGATCAATTTTCTCATTATCCCTTACATGAGGAAATGAATGTTAAAAAAATGGGGTTTTATGCCTGAAGAACGTTTGATAAATCATATGGTCCACAAATAGTCTGTTATTCCTATAAATTTTTACTAAAAACAAAAATTTTAGGTCAATGTATCCAACAAATTATAATTTATCCTCATACAAAAAAATCAACTATTCCACATACTCAATTCCAACCATTAGACTTATCAAAAATAATTTTGTCCAAACTTAATGTAAAAATATATATAAGGAAGGTCAACATAAAATAATGAATATCCAAATGTGAATACGTTCATCATTTATTTTTTTTAAATATGGTAACAACCTAATTGACCATAAAACCATATTTTAATATGTATGTACTTCTTTACTCCTTCACTAAACAAAGTATACTGGATATACTCCACAAATCCATAAAAGTTATAAACTCCAACAATGATGGAATATAAAAACCATTAATCAGTTTCATGGAAATATTGAATATCCAAATAAATCATATATTATTCCAAAATCACTACCTTAGTATCGGAACCACATTATGGTATATCTTTTACTCAACCATGTATTTTCCAAAATGATTTTATTGTTATTGAGTCACATTTCATCGAACTATATAATATCAAATACTCAATGAAATAGTATTTTAGTACAATACTTATTTACTTCCATAATTCATATAACAAGTTAATCAATAATACAACACTCAAATGACATAATTCTTCAATCCAGAAACACAAATACATTAATTATTCAACATTGGTCATATTAACAGCTTCTTCCTAACCTACATCTCTTTGATTCTTATAAGCTTTATTTCCATGATGATTAGAACATATATTTGTGTTTTTCACCATTTCCCTGCATTTAAAACAGTTAATATTAATCTTCTATTTGTTCCCTTTACATTCTTTTTTCTGATAACCCTTTTCTTTACACTTAAAACAAACACCCAGTCCTTGAAGCACCTCCCAGTGTGATTCTTCCCACAGTTATCACATATGGGAAAATCCTTATTTCCCTTCATCTCTTTATTTATATTTCTCTCTCCCATACACTTCTTCTATGGATTCCTATCAAATCCATAGGACTGAAGTAATTGTTTACATATATTATTAATGCATGATAATATTTCTTCAAATGATTAGAATACATGGGAGGATATTTCCCTTTGAAAATTTGGCTTAAGATCATAAAAGATAGGATCCATATTACTCTTTGGATCATGATAATTGCTCGAGCTCTCATTCCATCTACAAGGTGTCATTTCTATATGATGACATTCACTAGGTTATATCATATCATTATTTATAAAAAAAACTAGAAAAATTCTGAACATTAATTAATGATTATCACACATCTTGTGTCATTATAAAAAAAAATTCTTTCTTTTCTTATATGTTTACTCATAAATATTTTATAATGTGTTGTAATTTTTTTTATTATCCTATTAATATCCCCCGAGAGTTTCAAACTAGGTGTGTTGTAAGGCCCACTGTCATGTGCCAGGATACCCCAGGTCAAGCCGAAAACTCTTGGCAGAGTTTTCACTCCTAGGTATATTTGTGTTAGAACCGCATCCACGTGTACTATATAGACAGTGATATATTTTATGTAAAACCCACGTATTATCTACATTTAAAATTTTTTGGTTGTTCTTATATAATTATAATTAAAGTATGTATTAGGGAAATTTTCTCAAATTATAGTTTTTCTAAATCTAGTTTCCAAGGTTATTTCTAAACATCCTTTACCACCAACTGTAATTCTCTGACCCAGAATCCTGGAGCCAGTGCATTATTTTAATACATTGGCATGATTAAAAGGAATAAATTATCGACAGATCTATTATTTTATCTATCTCAGAACTTGATTACCTAAAAAAATGTCACATTAAATATTAAAACATTAAACACAACATAACTAATATTTTAATAATTCCACTATTACTATAGCTTAACCCTGATATCAAATGATAATACAGATTTTGAAATCCTCAAAAAACTAAAAATAATAAAGGGGTGATCTAAGATTCTTAGTAAGGGTAAATAATCATGAAAAATCTTTAACGTACTAATGAAACATGTGTAATAAAAACAATATCCTTTTTAAATATAATTTCAACATACTATGGAAAAAATAAATCTAATATTACAATATAAACAAGCTCATGGATATGTTACTAGTCGATTAATCACATGTAATAACTAACTTCAGAATTAGGGAATGAATAATGATAGATATCATAATCACATAGTCAAGTTCTCATACCTTGACTACAAATAATTTTTTTTTGTCAAGGCCTTGTTCCGAGACAATAGTTTTTTTTCATGAGACCTACTAATGCATTAAGAAGCTATATCAGGCTCCACCCATCACATAATATGTTCAATACATTCCTATTATGAAAATATTGAAACATAACATAAACCTTCATATTAGAACTCGAAAATGAAATTCCAATACCTCAACCAAAAATGATGAATGATATAAAAATATCACATTCATAGTAAAACATATCATAACTAATTAAATACAATATTGAATATTTTATTATTTTATAAATTAGCCTCAATCAAGAATAATATCCAAAAAGTATGTTGACATTGTTGAAAATGATTAGTAAAACTCTTTTAGAGAAATATCCCTTTTTAATGAAAACATTTAAATTTCATACAATTTAGAAAGGAAGAAATTTTAAAGGAATTTCTGAATCAATGTTTCCCATACCTCTTTGAAACATTTGAATGTAATTAAAATTTTAAAACATTCATCTCCATATAAATAAATCCTCAAAACCCATTTTAAAAACATGGATATCAATGAGAAATATTTAGAAGAATAAATATTTAAAACTTTTACAATTATGTTTTAGTTAAAAAATATCTTAAAAATAATGCTTTTGAAAACTATTTTATAAAACATAGACAAGGATAATAAATATGTCCCAGTAAATACTTACACATAAAATTTCTTGTATAGTAACTAGATTGAGGAATTTTCCCTTACCATGTACATTCCATTAGTAAAAGGTATGCTTAACCACTTGTATAATGACCATAGTATGTTATTAAATTATACCCGAACCATATTAATATTTATAAAATCATATATGATTCATTTATGACTATATTCTACCCATTTAATAATGATTTCCATGTTAAAGTAACCTGTTGTGTAATATTTTCTTTCTTTATCGTACGTGTTTCACCTTGTTATTATTGATCATACCACGTAGATCAGGATTTAAATACTTCCATAATATAAATCAAGATTTATATATAATATATATTAATAATATAAATATGTATAATATGTAGATATATGAAATGGAAACATCATTCATGAAGATAGTAGTCCGTACGTACGGATGAACCTTGTTTATGTTCGCTTATCGTATAATATGGAATTAAGTAAAGACAAATGTTTATCTACATAAATATATATTATTATATTATAAATATTATTTTATATATATTATACTTAATCAATATATATATATATATATATTTATAAAAATTCATGAATGGTGATTGTTGAAGATGAATCTCATCGCCTTAAGGAGACGGTAAGTCGTACGTACGCACAAGCAAAAATATCAATCTATTGATTATAAAATGGCGATTATTTTAATGTTATTATATATATAAAGAGTCATTATGTTGTTATATTTATCATTTACATTAATTAAACTAATTTTTATACACATCCAAATAATATAGTGTTGATTAACAAACTATACCATGACATGAAGACGGTAAGTCGTTCGTATACACGTATGGAGACTATGTCATTTATAGGATGGATTTAATAATTAATATGGTTGTATCATATTTATAATAAATTAATAGTATGTATAAGGTACTAATTTAATATTTTGTTTTGTAAAAAACAAAGATAGAGGAAGTGGAAGAAGAAAAAAACATTGAAAGAGGTGATAAAATAATTACATCTTCTTCACGGGTTTCGTTTTGATTAAAAAGGGCTCTTTTGGTTGGATTTATTCTCAAGGTAAGGCATATAAGTTTAATCATGTAAATTTTTGAGGTGATTTTAAAAGGTTTTATCAATGAAAAATATCTTTGTAGGAGTGGTTTTTAGGTAAGGGGAAGTACCATTTTATAATAGAGGTGAGGGTCAATTTAGGAAAAGTTGGAAATATTATTTTATTATAAAACAGATTTCTGTTTATAATAACTCAAAATGTATTTATATTGAGTATAAGGTGGTTATGGGTAGAAATAATCTATTAAATACGTTTTATAAATGTTTATTCTACCATATAAACATTATTTTTTAGATATAACTCTTAGTTGAATAATTTAACTTTTACCATGTCTTCTTGTATTTTTATATTATATAGTTAAAAAATGTAATAAAAATTTCCAAAAGAACCTTAAGTGGTTAACTAATAACATATATATCATTATATAAGCCCTTTGGCAGAACCTAATATTTTTAGGACAATCTTATAATTAATTAAATTAGTAATTGTTTTAAAAACTATTTTATGTTAATTTTGACATTATTTAGTATTTAGTTTTTTTAAAAGTCATCACATTATGATATCATTGAATGAAATACACTAAATTAACCCTTTAATGTCATATAAATCATGAAAATTTGTGGATGGCATCAAAGGGTTCAATTTAGATTAATTTTAATATTTATAATATCAATTATTTCAATCATTCATTAATAAGGTAATTACTGCATCATCATTGTGTCGTAGATAAAATTTATTATTGAATGTCTAAAAATAATAAATAAACTACCATTATGTTGAAAATTTCATTATTTTTCTAATTAATATTTATATTCAAATTTATCTTATGTCTAACCCAATATTAAATGTGTTTTAGTTATTAAAATTTGAATTAAACACTTTTAACTCTTCTTTAAATAAAATAATAAAAATTGTCCGAAACTAATATTAATTGTTAAAAAAGGATATTATTTTTGTATAAGGGATTATGTTTGTCAAAAACACTTATCCAATAGAATTAGGACATTTTTTGGGGTAATTTAGTATTATTATTGTATTATTTCAACCTGTAATTACTCTATTTTCCTTTAACTGTGGAAAATACAATTCAAACGTTATTATTCATCGAAAAATATTTTCATCATATTGAACCACATTTTAATTAATTATGTAAAATTTTTCACTCATATTTTTTAAATTTAATTCAAAAATTTGGTAAAATAAATTTTATTCAAATTTGCAAAGTGTGCATAGAAGGTTGGTAAAAAACGATAAAAATTTCAATTAAATTATATATATCTAATATTATTTTAAAATGACCCCAATGAATTATATTTTACTAATATATGTATTATGTAACTATATTGACTTTAAGATAAATTTAAAATAATTATTTTAATGAAATTTTCTGTCTTTTTCTAGAACACAGTTTTCACTATTCATCAAAAATAGAATGTCTTTAGAAAAACACCAAAAATTCACAGAAATGTAAATTTGATATTAAAAATATAAAAATGATGTCTATTTAATGAAATAAAAAACATATATGTTGCATTAATTAATTTAAAATTAATTCTCATTGTCAAAAACAAAAAGTGTGTTTGTGAAAAGTAAAAACTATCAAAATATTGACATGTGATTATGTCGAATTAAAATGTTAAATTACTTATAATATCAAAATTATATTAAATGATCAAAATTTAATCTAATCATACATTATAACCACTAAAATTACTAATTTAATACAATAAAATATATCGATTAAAAATGTTGTTTTCAATTAAAATTAAGTATTTTTCACTATTCATCAAAATATGAATGTTATCAGAAAAGTTCCAAAAATTTATCCAAACTGAACTTTTATTTCCTTATTCTAAAGAAGAATTTAATTTCACTAAATTAAATTTATAAAAGTTTCGAATATTGGATTTAAAAATAAATCTCCCTTAAATTGCAGAAAACCACATTTTTTATAAAAAATACATCTTTTTGCTGAAAAATCAAATTTTTCCTTATATTATATTTTTGAAACTAAATTGAAATTTAAAATTATATAGTATAACTAAAAAATTCAATATGTAGTTAATACTATTCATAACCGCTTTCGGAACTACTATTTTGGTATGTCGTGGTGCGCTCGAACTCGGTGTTGGGTGTATCGCAAGATATTGAATTACATTAAAGAGATAAAGTACTATGAAATCTTGGGGTGTTACAGTTAACCTCACTTATATGTTCACCCATGTACTATGTTTATGTATTGTTAACAAAACCAAGGATTTATTTTCATAAAGGTGCATAGTAATGGGAACATCATATTTAGAGACTCTGACCCTAGTATCACAGAGCTAGTGACTTACACTAATACATTATAATGGATAAAAGGCATGAATCCCAAAGGACGGGTCATTTTAGATGTATTTTAATCCCAATGGAATACATGAACATTACATTAAAACATTAATTGTAAACTATATAAAAACTTCATTGGAAACACCCAAACACTTCAAAATAATCCCCTAAATTCATTCATAATATACATATTTGAATCTTGGGGGAAAATGAAACATAATAAATGGGTGATATCAGATTATCGGTAAGTGTATGAAATACAGTGTAAGCTCCCATAAATAAACCAAAACAAAAATACATGGTGAATAAATAAAAACACATTCCATTAAAACATATTCTTAAGAAAAATATGGAAAGAATAAAATTTTAATAAATAATTCCAAAGTTAATCATATGAGAAATAAACTCTACCATGCATATTGAACTAGTGAAATATTCACATTGATTATTAATTACTAATATCATAAAGGGTTAATTCCAATTTTTTTACATCATAAACACACTATCAAGACTGTGGCCAATACAAAATATATCAATTGGTAAAAACCCGGTTTAGTTTGTCTCATAGGACCTAGCGTTTCATCGAAGGGATATTGCAGGGCCCACCCATCACATACTCAGTCTGATGAAGTCCTAATATGAAGGGGGTGAAACATAAACAATATATACATATGAAATATATATAATATTCCTCAAACATCCAAAATAATAAACATCAATTTAGAGAAATATGGTGAATTGGACCATGATAACACATCCATAGTTAAACTGATCATAAACCATTTAATAAAATATGGTAAATGATATAATAAAATATCAACCAAAATGATGAATATGATCCAAGAAAGGGTGCTGAAATATATGAAAATACCATAAATATCATTAAGTAATAATTTACATAAATACCTATTTTTTACTTTGGACAGAGGAGTTCTTTTTGGAAATCATTCAAATTTGTCTTAATATATGATTTTAATATTTATATCCAATAAAAAAGACAATTGAGGGATAATTAAATTTCATTTCTGGCATAAATTATATTCAACTGATGCGAAAGCATGTAAAAATTATCATTTTGAAATGAGATGCTTTGGTGCATATTAAGGGTAAATATAAAAGTTTGTTTTAAACATACCCAGGTATTGTTTTAGTATAAAACCTTCTATAAATATAAATATATATATATATATATATATATATATTTATGATAAAATGAGTGATTTGAGATACATAATTATGACTTAAAATTGGTTATGTAATGCACTTGAAAATATGTATGAAACTAGGATGGTCTCTTCAATTTAGCTTGCTTATCAGAAATAATTGAGAAAATATACGTGTTAAACAAGTAACTCCCCATTAATGAAATAAGAAGTATGCTAGCTACATATCTATTTTACATTATAACTGAATCTATGAGGATTAAAAAAGATTAACTAATGATTTCATTGGTTTATTGTGAGAGAATACGTAACTTAAAATAAAAAAGGTGGTTTGGGAAGAAAACCTTACCTAATTTATGAAAGAGTTATTCAGTTGTATATAACATCCTGTATAATTATGTTATTATAAATAATAACTTAATTACGAAAATTTTGAACATGAATTTAATTTCTTGTAATTTTATTAGGTTCAATTAGGGTGTTTTTTATGAGTTAAAATATTTAATTTCATCGTTCGGGGGTGTTCATTTCCTTAGTCTTCATGATGGGTTCATTTGTATACATGTACAAAAGATCACGTGAAATGAGAATAGTTTTATATATTTTAAATTATATGTTATTGATGAAATGTTATAATATTAAATGGTTATATTAATAATTTGGTTATTTTGGATGAGGATTAATCATGAGATAAGATGTTAGTGATAATAAATTTGATTATTTTGGTTTTTGTTTGATCATAATAGTCTATTTTTGATTCATTATGAAATACTATGTATATATGCTAGATTTAAAAAATTAATATGATTTAATTAATATATTATAACCTATTTTATCCCATAAAATGGATTAATTGATAGCCTTTAAGGTGGAATTGAAAAATGAAAACATGTCATCCATAAAAGTGGTGAATTAGTACCTCATGAACACTGTTTTTATTTTTATAATAAAAGGAGAGGGTAAGGGAAAATATGATGGGTTATTCCACTAAAAAATTAACATTATAGTATATAAAAGGTAAAGTATTTATCATATAACATGGATATGGGGTGTTGAGGATGTCATTGTAAAAGAAAAAAAAATAAAACTAATTAAAATAAAAGGAAATATGGTTTTACATCTTGAATTAGTATCCTTTAAAACCTCCTTAGGGAAATACTTTGTATCATTTGTTTAGACCATAACCCCAAGGATGTGGGAATGTATCTTGGGAAATTTATTTTTAATCAATTAGACACACGTAAAGAATTATGATGTGTGAGGATAGGAGGTGGTGAGCGGTTATATTTATAATGTAGTAGAGGGGTGTTTTTTGAATATATTATTCACTTGTTTATCATTTTTTATCAAGACAATGAATATTTTTAGAATTGTCATAAAATATATAAATTTAAAAATTTATTTTTCTGGATTATGGGATTAATTCACCCATATATCATCTATTACACCATAACTAATGTATTTTTTAAATAAAGTAAATTATCTTATGTCCCTATTCATTAAACATTCAACTATTTTAGAAAAATCCCGAAAATTCTCCCAATTTTTTCTATTAGTAGAATTTAAAAATGAACTCAATTTATGAAAATAATTTTTTAAATATAATAAATTCATATTTTATATAAAATCATCATTTATTCAGAACATATTAATTTAAAAATTATAACTAATATCATTAAACATCGAATGATTAATTAAGGTCTCATAAAATTATCATACAATCCTAAGAAAATAAATATTAGTTTTTGAGTAAATTTTATGAAAATATATTTTCTTTTAAATTTTCATATTAAATGTAATATTGTTAATAAATATTTATGTTTAACAAAAATAAAAATGCATAATTTATTATTTTTTAAAAAAATATTTATTTATTCCATAATATAAATATAACATATTTTTATTTATAAGATACGTAAATTTAATTTTTCATTTCATGGTTGAAATAATATTTTATATTTCATATTCTTATTCCCAATGGTTACATTAATATTCCAACGGTCTTATTTCTATTCAATTGGTATAGGTTTCTTGACATCTATAAATACCTCTTATTTCTTTCATTCTTCATTTCTAAATTTTTTATTGTATTCTCTATATGATTTCATGAGATTTTATAATATATAAATTAACTCTAAGAAGGGTTATTTCTTTGATATAATTACGGGTTGTTACATTCTCCCCTCCTATAAAAATTTCATCCTTGAAATTTCCAAATTTTCACCGCATAAATAGAGTTATGTAATTCATCATCATGACATCCAATGGTTCCCATGTTTCTTCTTCAATTTTATGATTTTTACAATGCACTATTACTAGCCGAGTCCTATGATTCCTCAACACCTATTCCATACTATCCCAAACAATGATATGATATATACATTATGCTAAATAATATTTCAACTATAATTCTTTAGAATTGAAAAAATATATTTTCCTAGAATGTACTTAATTAAAAAATGTTATGTGGAACACATTGTGTACATTATAAATTACAAGAGCCATACCCAAACAATTAGCCACATATACAACTCTCTCTAAGATTAGAAAAGTTCTAATGTACCTGAGGCAGAGTTTATCATTTTTCCCAAATCTTCTAACACCCTTCCATGGATATTGTTTCAAGAAAACCTGATCTACCACATGATATTCAAAATAATTCCTCAAATTATCTTTGTATATATTTTTTATATATTGATATTTCATTATCAAGGTTTTAATATTCTTTAACATTTATGTTGTTTCCTCTATATTTTCTGGCCCTACAGGCATCCTTTCACCAACTAAATCCAAAAAAGTTGGTTTATGCCATCTATTTCTATACAATGCTCCATATGGTTCCATTTGAGTACATGAATAGAAATTATTCTTGTATAAAAACATAAAAATGGTAAATGATAATTTCATATACCTTGAAATTGAAGGGATGATGCTCTCCAAAAGTGTTCTAATGTTGGAATAGTCCTTTTAGACTTCCAATCAGTTTAAGGATGGTAAGAGTACTCAAATGATGCTACGTATCTAAAAATTTCTGAAGAATTTTAAAAAATTTCATGGTAAATTGTGGTTTATGATGTGATAAAATCGAAAAGGTGTTCTTAATTAAGTATTAAAACATCATTAATATATATTTGTGCATGATGGTTTGGTGGAAAATTCTCTCTTATAATGAGAAAATGTATAGATTTGGTAATCCAATAAAAAATTACAAATATTGAATCAATATGTCTTATTGTATTTTGTAATACAGATAAAAAATATATATTTATTTTATTCCATTTCCATGTAGGAATAGTGTTATACTGTAAGAATCCTCTAGGATGTTGTCTTTCAGCATTCACCTATTACAAAACTAAACATCTTGATACATAATCCATAATTTCCCACTTGATATTATCCCACCATAATCATTCCTTAAAATATATATACATCATTGTTTATCTATGGTTTATATAGATATTCTATCAATGAGAGTAATCCAATAACTCCCTTTTTAGCTTGGGTATAGAGGGAACACAAATCCCCTTCCAAAAGTTCTGAATTATGTCTTCCAATAGAAATTCTGTTAGCTTCTCATCATTGAAGTCGTTATTTTTTTTTAAAAAATTTCATCATCAGTATAAAAACCTTTAATCAATTAAATTAAAGATGGTTGGGAAACCAAAAACATTAATTATGTTTCATTATTTCTGAAAATTCCAATATCCATATTTTCTAGAACCATGTACACATGATCCTTGTCAAATAAAATATTTTTTAGATCTCCATGAACCTCCCCTATCAATGCATCATATAGCTTATTTTCCTTCCTTGAGTGTTAGCATATTGAAAAATCATAATCGACGAGTAGCTTAAACCATCACCTTTACCTCATGTTGAGGTCTCTCTATGAAAATATATATTTCAAACTTTATAATATGTATATATCTCACATATTTTACCAGGGAGATATTATATAAATATTTTCATAAAAAATATTCCATCAGCTAACTCAATATCATGTTTTGGATAGTTTTATTTCTGATTTTTACCAACCTTGATTAATTGGCAATAACTCTATATTTTATAATAAGGAAACAAAAAATTTTTCTCTTTACACATCACTATAAATCACAAATCCACAATTTCATGATGGTAGTCTCCATATTTGAGAATTCACTATTATCTAATTCAATTCGTCAAAATATTCATCACATAGTTTTTCCCACAAGATCATAACCCCTTTACAACTACATGTGATTAAGGATTTAGGTATTCAAGGAAATATTCTGGTTTAAATGTGGATAATAACTCACTAAACCATAAAAACTACACACCTCAGTAATCTTTACTAGTATAGTCCATTCTTAGACTTTAATACTATTCAAAGAATCATTTGAGATTCCATCAATATTGACAATATAGACATGCAAAAAACTATTTGAATCCAGAATTCACACTTGCGAAACATTACATATCCAAATATAAATTTTTTATTAAAAAGCCACTTTATGGACATGTGGGAAACCATCGTTCGGAAAACCACAACCTATACGTGCTAAATGAGCTCACAAAATTATTAAACACCAGACTGAGGTTATTTGAATCAAACACTCTATATAATTACCATTGCAAAGTGCTAACCTGTGTGTTTGGATCCTCCCAGAGCAGTTCTTAGAGATGAGAGATCATCCTGTCCATTGTCTGAATGAATTCTTCCAATTATATTTTTCCCTTGTTGAAACCCCGAGCAATTATTCAATCTTGATTGTCGATCCATGCTTCCTGCTCCTCAGTGGATTCAACTTGCAACCTTCTTTCATAAATTCTATCAATTTCCTCAATTGAGGCGTTGGGCCTCATGTCTTTCTCAATCATTTCTTCCTTGGACTGAAATATGAGCTTCATGAAATCCCTTAACTCTTCTTCTAATAACTTTGGTTCTCTACTTAGATCACTGTTATCTCTATCCTTCGGGGCGTTGCTTCCCTTGCTTCCACTTTTCTTGGCCAACCTTGTTTCCATTGGTTTTGGCACGTAAGAATAGTCTTTACCTCCCTTTAGTTTTTCCCCCTAAACCACAATGCATTTTCTGGAGTCGCGCTTTCCTTTGAGACCCTTCTTCCTTCTAGGGCTGTGAGGACCTTTCCCTTGAAAATGATCCCAGCTGTATACTAAAATTTTATTAAAGCTATCAGCACCTAAATCATCCTCCTCATGTAACATTACTTGATCTTGATCCACCAGACTATCAAAGCGGTTCCTTAGCTCAACCCTCGAGCCCTCAGTGCGAGGCTTCTGCCCAAACTGCTTGCTCAGCTCAGTGGGGGACCTCTTGTTTTCCCCTACAGATGCAACCTTTAAATAGGATGGGGGTTGGAGAATGTTTGGGTCCATGGGACCCAACACACTCCCCTCCTCCCGACTCCCTATACTAGGCACCGTATCATCAACCTTATACACCTTCTGTATCCTAGGAGGCTCGGTTACCCTGCCCTCCTCAGGCCTCCCTCTAACAGTGTGGGGAACCTCGGTAGACACAGTCACCTCCTTTGAATTCCCAGTAAGTTCAGCCTCCTTGCCAGCCTCTATTGTTGCAGATTCCTACTCACATTGAGTGAGTTTCTTCATCTCCACTGAAGACCTGGTAGAAGATGTCTGCTCAGAACCAGTGAAGGCCTGTTTCTCCTCAATAGCTCCTTATTCCTTCAACGGTACACCCAGGTCCTGCTTTAGCTGATCAAACACATCATCCACCTTTGGATTTTCGTTCAAACTTTTTTTCTTTACTTTTTATGGAGTATGGAGGATCAGAGGTCCACTGAGACTCCCTAATAAAACCTCAGTCCACAACCGCATCCTCCTTCTCTAAGAGGTCACCACCAGGTAGCTTACATACATCAATGTTGTCATCCTTCATTAGATTGGGAGGACCAGACCATGGTCGACCGGAGAGGCTTCACCGGCACCTGGAGACATCATGTCCTATGCGGAAACAGCCCGAGAAAAAGGAAATCCAGTATTAGTAACGTACCTTCTAAAGCCAGTGAAGCTCTCCCCCAATTTCGATGACAATAGACTCCAGTGGGCCTTTAGATAAATCTACTTCAACACAAATCCTTGGATCAACTGGGTGGAAGATGACCTTGGTGCAGGAATCAGAACAAAGATAGCGTCCAACTAGATTTCCTATCAGCTGGAGTATTTGTAGAGACCCGAAGCCTAACGTACATGAACATTACATTACTTTTGCGGAATACTTAGTACATAACAAAAACACACACACAAGGATCGTAATAGTTTAGTGTCTTTGGAAACTCGGAACGTAATCTTCTAATCGTGGTGAAAGATCCTCAATATCTCCCATAAAGATCTTCCTTTTTTTTACCTAAAACCCTTTTTTATATCCTGGGGAAAAGAAAACATAAAAGGGTGAGCTCAAATGCTCAGTAAGGGTAAAAAAAAGAAATATAAATCTCATCGTATACACAAGCACATAACTTTTGGAAATATTAACCTGCAAAAGAGATCATAATTTCATAATATGGGATAAATCATGGCAGTGAAATTTAATCATAATAATCATAACATAAAACATGAAACTTTGTGGGATACACACATAATCATAGAGAATCATTTCTTATTAGTCAAGACACATTGCCAAGACTATCTTAGTGGACAAAGTCCCTTTCTGAATCGAGTAACCCTCGTTTCAGTCCTGTTTCACTGAACCGGTATAACATACCATTTCAGCCATGTCTATCTCATGAGATATAAAATCTTTACCCAATGCATTGGAGGGAGATATAGGTCCCACCCATCTCATAATGATACTATTCTTATGTGTTCCACAAAATCATAAACCATACATCATTGCACAACCCATGTAATAAAAATGGGAATCTTAAACATCATGACATCATAAAACAATTCATATATGATAAAGGAATTCATAAAAATAATTCCATCAAAACATAATCAAATCAATGTAACAATAGGGATAAAAACAGATCCCTTTATTATCTTAGATGGAAAATAATTTTGATAAAACACTTGAACTACATTCTTGAGGAAAATATCCTTTTTACTTCAAAAAATTTTCTTTTCTTAAAATTTCATACAATTTTAAACTAAAATAATTTGATTAAAAATAAACTTGAAAACTTGTAAAGGAATATTCTTTGAAATAATGTTTTAAAAATCCATTCAAGCCGTATAAGTTAAAAAAACATTCTTCGTACTTTTGTCGGAAAAGTCAAAAAGTACCTCGTACGAAAAACGACAAAAGATTCCTTTCATATATTTTAAAAAAAACTCATAGAAGGGTAAAAATTGGATATAAACTATTGTAGAAGTATGGAAATAATTTTACATATTGAGGTAACATGGATGTGGATGATAAAATACACCCCAGTAAATACCAAAGTAAAAACAATCTCGGATAAAAATGAGATTGTGATATTTCCCTTACCTTAGGTCCGATTTGCTTAGTATGTGTTCGAACCTCCTGTATAATGATTTACATAATGTCATTGACTTATTAAAGAATCATATTCATTGTTATGATATCATATATGGTTCACTTATGACTTTATATTACCCGTTCTTTTGTAAATTCCATGTTAAAGAAGCGTTTTGGGTAAAATCGTTTCATTTATCGTAGGTGTTTTGACTTGTTGTTCTTGACATTATTATATCATGATTTACTTACTTCCAGAATATAAAATATGATTTATATATCATATATATTCAGTATATATATATATATATATAAGATAGATAAATGAAATGAAAAACACCGTTCATGGAGACGGTAGTCCGTACGTACGCATGAACGCTGTTTTCCTTTCCTTATTGTCTTGAATGCAAGTAAGTAGATGACATAAATATACATATATACATAAATCCAGTAGCTTTATAATGTCATATATTTCATTATTATTTCTTATATATACTTTTTAATCATTCTTAAATGGTTAACATGGAGAATGAATCTCATCGCGTCGTGGAGACGGTAGTCCGTACGTACGCACGAGCGATGATATTGTTCCCATGGTCGTGGAATTGTGTTGAAGTGTATGTATACTATTTCAGTATCAATATCACTTTATAATAATCATATATAGTTACTCATTACACCATTATACCAATCCAATTAAGGTGGTGATGGAAAATATATTACACCGCGACGTGGAGACAGTATTCCGTACATACGCACGCGCGGTGATTTCATTTTTCCGTAGGATGGATAGAAGGTGAATTAGAGTTGTTTCATATTTATAATAACATATCAGTATATAAGAAATACTGATGTTATTAATTTATCATGAAACAACTAAATAAGAAGAAGTTGAAGAAGAAAGAAATTGAAAAGATCGGTAATGGATATTACCTCTTCTTTGAAACGCCTCTTTGAATCCTCCACTTAGGGAACTAAGATTGGTATTTTAAGAAGACCAGGACCTCTAGGATTATTCTAGGGAAGTGGAGAAGGGATTTTGGCAGGGGTTTGCCGAGATTGAGTGCTCAAATTGGTGTGAGGAGGAGGGGGAGGAGGTATCCTTTTATAAGGGAGGAGAGGGACACCTTAGAATATCTCAAACTATTATTTTATATTAAAGTAAAAATCGGTTTATAATGGTTCCAAAGGGTCTTATTTCGAAGCTAAAGTGGGTAGGGGTCGAAATCCTATCATCCAATATGATTTAGACAAGTTTAGGGTATTATTTTAACCTTATCAATTAGATTTAACTCTAAGTTAAATAATTTAACTTTTATCGTGTCTTTTTGTTTTCTTACATTATATGGTTAATACACTTACTATAACATGCCAAAAGAACCCCAAATTGTTTATTATTAATATATATATCCTTATATAAGTCATGTTTCCGAACCTTAGATTTTTAGGAATAAAATAACAATTAATAATATAATATTTAATTTAAAAACTATTTTGTGTCAATTTTGACACTATTTGATATATGATTTTTGTTAAAGTCATAAAAGAATTATATGTTCGAACCAAGTTTATTAAATAAACACTAATATATAATAGTAATATAGAAAATTAGTGGAATTCATAAAAAGTCTCAAATTACATTCATTTTAGCATTTATAACATCAATTATGTTAATATTTCCTTAAAAGGGTAATTTCTGCATCGTCGTTGTGTCATAAATAAATTAATTAATATAAAGTGTAAAAATTATAAATAAAATATAATTATGTAGGAAATCGTTTTAGGTTTCGAATGAATATTTATAGTCGAATGTATCTTATGTATAACCCCATATTAAAAATGTTTTAGTTATTAAACATTGATTTTAACTATTTTAACTATTCATTAAATAAAATAATATTAAATGTCATAATCTAATCCAAGTGGACCTAAATGGTAATATTATATTCATAAGGTTGTTTTTGGTCGAATTACACTTATCCAATAGAATTAGGACATGTGTTAGGGTAATAGTAATATCATATTTACCCTTAGTTACCCTATTTACTATTAACCGTGGTAAAAAAAGTAAAAAGTTACGATTCACCAAAAATTATTTTAATCTCATTGAACCAAATTTTAGTCCTTGATATTAACCGTGTCTGTCGGATTTTCTAAATTCCATTCACAGAAGCGGTAAAATTAAGTTTTATGCAAAATTCAGTTTTTAACCTACCACTTAGTGGTTTCACTATTCATCAAAAATTGAAAGTTTTCAGAAAAATGCCAAAATTTCATCCTAAGATATATTTCATATTCTGAATTAAAAAATGAAGTCTATTTTACCAAATTCATAACATAGATGTTTCATTAATTAATTTTATAATTAAATCACGCTGTTAAAACAAATAGCGTGTTTTTTTAAGAAACAATATCTATCAAAAGATTGACACTTGATTATGTCTGGTTTAAATGTGAAATTACATCCAATGACCAACATTGTATTAAATTGTAAAAATATATTCTAAATATACTTTAAAACCACTAAAATTAATAATTTATCACTATTAATTATTTCGATTAAAAAAAGTTGTTTTTAATTATAATTTAGTAATTTTCACTATTCATCAGAATATGAAAGTTATCCGAAAAGTACCAAAATTTCACCTTAGGCTAAATTCGATACTTCGAATCCAAAAATGTAGTTCATTTTTAAAAATAAGATTTACAGAATTTCAAAAAGTGGTTATTACTATTCATAACAGATAGTTTTAATAATATTTTAATAGAATATCGTTGTTTAGTGAAACTCAGTATTGCGTACTACACACGCTATCGAGGAAGGTTGCGATTGCGTGTAATGCAAGGAAAGTCAAGGATGCGTGTTGTGCAAGCTCCTTTTGGTGTAGCGTACAACATAATACATTAGTGAAATAAAAAAGAATATTTTTCATAAAATCTTGGGCTGTTACATTCTACCCCCCTTAAAATGAATTTCTCCCACGAAATTCATCGGGGTTATAAATGGTTTACTATTCGAAAGTTTCTTTAATAGAAACACACATCGTAAAAAGGAATACCAAAACCAATATTTTAAAACAAAAGTATGAAACTTAACGGTTACCCAAATAAACTAATCACTGGGTTTCCACATAGGTGAAAATATGGATATGGAAGAAAAATCTAACCATCATGTTCTGATGGAGAGTGGTAGAGAACATGGCTATGGAAAAGCCAACAATCACAAATCCATAAATTTGTGACGATCTAAGGTACCATCCGATTCATCAGGTATAAGATCACTAGGACAACATTTTTGGTTTTCAAGATCATTTCCCTAAAGTTGAAAAATTTGAATTAGAATAAATACTTTCTTTATTTTAGTACAATCTCACTGTTGTTCATGCATTGAACAATTTCCACTTCACCTCTTAAATAAATGAAGTTGAATTTGTTATTCGTGAAGTGTTAGCAGATCATGTGACAGAATGACGGGTCATTCCATCTGTCTCAAACAAAAGGTTAGCAAAAATTATATACATAAGTCGATCTATAGTGAGATTAATCACATATGGTTCCTAAAATGGACTTATACTTCATATATCATACTGCTTAATATAATAAAACTAGTTTCTACTAAACAGGGACTTCCTGTAGGCTAGTGGTAGGCGATAAAGGCCTGTCGCACTTCGGTTGTGGGTTCGATTCCCACAGCCTTGTCCGAAGCGATGGGCTGTCGCCCGTCCTGCAAGTTGTCCTTTTTCTAAAACTACATTACTATAACATCCCATCAATAATTTCGAAAAAAACTTCTATCCTTAAACAATACTCACTTATGTCCAACATAATCCATTTAAATCTTTAGTCTTATCCATAATACTGCAGTCCACTCTCATAACATAGTGAAAACGATTACCAGAGATTTAACACCATCGTCGATTCCCATATATCATAAGATATATTTTGTTGGTCACATTACAAACATTCAAAGGCCTTAATAATGTATTCTCTTGAATACCCATTGAACCATAGTGAAAACTTGAATGCAGTTAAAAGTTAACACTTTTCACATACCAAAATCCTCAAAATTCTATATGCTCAAACCATGATATCACTTAGTCCTTATATCAATCATGAGCTCATGAATACTGTCAAACATTTCATTTTCTCTTTATCCCTTCATTATGCGCATATCATCTAAATTCCAAAAATATCTAAATAACCTTTCATGGATACTTGTACCATTAATCATACACTTTCAAAACTCAAGGAAAGACAATAGTGTAACAATCATTAGATGTCTCTTTATTCCATAGTACCATGAGATTTCTTATACAACATTACACATGATAAACATGTAATCATTCCACTACATTCTTAAACCATTGACCGAGCTTCAAAAATTCCTTCATCTCACATATCATTTGTAGTCTCTTCATCATCATCAACATAAATAATTCCCTTACGACCATACTGATTATCTTCATGAGACTTTCCCTTAGGTCATTGGTTTGCATAATGCCCGTACATTCCACATTTAAAACATTTAACCATTGTTGATGTCGTAGCAATACCATTATCCTCATCCATGGTGTTAACTGAACCTTTTCCTTTGCACTTACTTGCTTTGTGTCCTTCTTTTCCCCACCCAAAGCATCTTCCAGTTCCTTTGAAACATTCTCCTTGATTTCTCTTCCCACATGATTTACATAGGGGAAATTGAACTTTATTTCCTCTATGATCATCATGAAACTCCATCTTTCTCTTATTAGCCGAGTCAGGAAACTTACCAAATTTTACTTTATTGATCATATTATGAGATTGCTGATTCGGCATAATAATGATGTTTGGACCTCCAAATCCCATTTCATTTGGTTTCTCATGAATAATATCATTCCATTGTCCATCATATCCTCGATTATCGTGAATCATCTTGTTTCCAGCCATTTTCTAAAACCCAAAAAGAATAGTGTGAGAGGAAAAAATCATAATAAAAGGGGGAGTAACTTCAATATCTAACTTCTTTGGTTTAATCTAATATCGTTACCATAGTTCTAGGACTGTATCCTATACGTATACTTATCCTTAGGGACATCCCTAGACATACCTTATAAATATCTCAAGGGATTTCACTAAAGTTATCGCATCCTAGTTTCCAAAGGTTGACTAAACCTTTCCTCTGATACCAAATGTAGAGACCCGAAGCCTGACGTACATGAACATTACATTACTTTTGCGGAATACTTAGTACATAACAAAAACACACACACAAGGATCGTAATAGTTTAGTGTCTTTGGAAACTCGAAATGTAATCTTCTAATCGTGGTGAAAGATCTTCAATATCTCCCATAAAGATCTTCCCTTTTTTTTTATACCTAAAACCCTTTTTTATATCCTGGGGAAAAGAAAACATAAAAGGGTGAGCTCAAATTCTCAGTAAGGGTAAACAAAATAAATATAAATCTCATCGTATACACAAGAACATAACTTTTGGAAATCTTAACCTGCAAAAGAGATCATAATTTCATAACATGGGATAAATCATGGCAGTGAAATGTAATCATAATAATCATAACTTAAAACATGAAACTTTGTGGAATACACACATAATCATAGAGAATCATTTCTTGTTAGTCAAGACTCATTGCCAAGACTATCTTAGTGGACAAAGTCCCTTTCTGAATCGAGTAACCCTCGTTTCAGTCCTGTTTCACTGAACCGGTATAACCTACCATTTAAGCCATGTCTATCTCATGAGATATAAAATCTTTACCCAATTCATTGGAGGGAGATATAGGTCCCACCCACCTCATAATGATACCATTCTTATGTGTTCCACAAAATCATAAACCATACATCATTGCATAACCCATGTAATAAAAATGGAAATCTTAAACATCATGACATCATAAAACAATTCATATATGATAAAGGAATTAATAAAAATAATTCCATCAAAACATAATCAAATCAATGTAACAATAGGGATAAAAACAGATCCCTTTATTATCTTAGATGGAAAATAATTTTGATAAAACACTTGAACTACATTCTTGAGGAAAATATCCTTTTTACTTAAAAACTTTTTCTTTTCTTAACATGTCATACAATTTTAAACTAAAAGAATTTGATTAAAAATAAACTTGAAAACTTGTAAAGGAAGATTCTTTGAAATAATGTTTTAAAAATCCATTCAAGCCGTATAAGTTAAAAAAAACATTCTTCGTACTTTTTTCGGAAAAGTCAAAACGTACCTCGTACGAAAAACGACAAAAGATTCCTTTCATATATTTTACAAAAAACTCATCGAAGGGTAAAAATTGGATATAAACTATTGTAGAAGGATGGAAATAATTTTACATATTGAGGTAACATGGATGTGGATGATAAAATACACCCCAGTAAATACCAAAGTAAAAACAATCTCGGATAAAAATGAGATTGTGATATTTCCCTTAACTTAGGTCCGATTTGCTTCGTATGTGTCCGAAACTACTGTATAATGATTTAAATAATGTCATTGACTTATTACAGAATCATATTCATTGTTATGATATCATATATGGTTCACTTATGACTTTATATTACCCGTTCTTTTGTAAATTCCATGTTAAAGAAGCGTTTTGGGTAAAATCGTTTCATTTATCGTAGGTGTTTTGACTTGTTGTTCTTGACATCATTATATCATGATTTACTTACTTCCAGAATATAAAATATGATTTATATATCATATATATTCAGTATATATATATATATAAGATTGATAAATGAAATGAAAAACACCGTTCATGGAGACGGTAGTCCGTACGTACGCATGAACGCTGTTTTCCTTTCCTTATTGTCTTGAATGGAAGTAAGTAGATGACATACATATACATATATAAATAAATCCAGTAGCTTTATAATGTCATATATTTCATTATTATTTCTTATATATACTTTTTAATCATTCTTAAATGGTTAACATGGAGAATGAATCTCATCGCGTCATGGAGACGGTAGTCCTTATGTACGCACGAGCGAAGATATCGTTCCCATGGTTGTGGAATTGTGTTGAAGTGTATGTATACTATTTCAGTATCAATATCACTTTATAATAATCATATATAGTTACTCATTACACCATTATACCAATCCAATTAAGGTGGTGACAGAAAATATATTACACCATGACGTGGAGACGGTATTCCGTACGTACGCACGCGCGGTGATTTCATTTTTCCGTAGGATGGATAGAAGGTGAATTAGAGTTGTTTCATATTTATAATAAAATATCAGTATATTAGAAATACTGATGTTATTACTTTATCATGAAACAAATAAAGAAGAAGAAGTTGAAGAAGAAAGAAATTGAAAAGATCGGTAATGGATATTACCTCTTCTTTGAAACGCCTCTTTGAATCCTCCACTTAGGGAACGAAGATTGGTCTTTGAAGAAGACCAGGACCTATAGGATTATTCTAGGGAAGTGGAGAAGGGATTTTTTCAGGGGTTGGCCGAGCTTGAGTGCTAAAATTGGTGTGAGGAGGAGGGGGAGGAGGTATCCTTTTATAAGGGAGGAGAGGGGCACCTTAGGAATATCTCAAAATATTATTTTATATTAAAGTCAAAATCGGTTTATAATGGTTCCAAAGGGTCTTATTTCGAAGATAAAGTGGGGAGGGGTCGAAATCCTATCATCCAATAGGATTTAGACAAGTTTAGGGTATTATTTTAACCTTATCAATTAGATTTAACTCTAAGTTAAATAATTTAACTTTTACCGTGTCTTTTTGTTTTCTTACATTATATGGTTAATAAACTTACTATAACATGCCAAAAGAACCCCAAATTGTTTATTATTAATATATATATCCTTATCTAAGTCATCTGACCGAACCTTAGATTTTTAGGAATAAAATAACAATTAATAATATAATATTTGATTTAAAAACTATTTTGTGTCAATTTTGACACTATTTGATATATGATTTTTGATAAAGTCATAACAGAATTATATGTTCGAACCAAGTTTATTAAATCAACACTAATATATCATAGTAACCTAGAAAATTAGTGGAAATCATAAAAAGTCTCAAATTACATTCATTTGAGCATTTATAACATCAATTATGTTAATATTTCCTTAAAAGGGTAATTACTGCATCGTCGTTGTGTCATAAATAAATAAATTAATTTAAAGTATAAAAATTATAAATAAAATATTATTATGTAGGAAATCTTTTTAGCTTTCTAATGAATATTTATAGTCGAATTTATCTTATGTATAACCCCATATTAAAAATGTTTTAGTTATTAAACTTTGATTTTAACTATTTTAACTATTCATTAAATAAAATAATATTAAATGTCATAATCTAATACAAGTGGACCTAAATGGTCATATTATATTCATAAGGTTGTTTTTGGTCGAATTACACTTATCCAATAGAATTAGGACATGTGTTAGGGTAATAGTAATATCATATTTACCCTTAGTTACCCTATTTACTATTAACCGTGGTAAAAAAAGTAAAAAGTTACTATTCACCAAAAAATATTTTCATCTCATTGAACCACATTTTAGTCCTTGATATTAACCGTGTCTGTCGGATTTTCGAAATTCCATTCACAGAAGCGGTAAAATTAAGTTTTATGAAAAATTCAGTTTTTAACCTACCACTTAGTGGTTTCACTATTCATCAAAAATTGAAAGTTTTCAGAAAAATGCCAAAATTTCATCCTAAGATATATTTCATATTCTGAATTCAAAAATGAAGTATATTTTACCAAATTCATAACATAGAAGTTTCATTAATTAATTTTATAATTAAATCCCGCTGTTAATACAAATAGCATGTTTTTTTAAGAAACAATATCTATCAAAAGATTGACACTTGATTATGTCTGGTTTAAATGTGAAATTACATCCAATGACCAACATTGTATTAAATTGTAAAAATATATTCTAAATATACTTTAAAACCACTCAAATTAATAATTTATCACTATTAATTATTTCGATTAAAAAAAGTTGTTTTAAATTATAATTTAGTAATTTTCACTATTCATCAGAATATGAAAGTTATCCGAAAAGTACCAAAATTTCACCTTAGGCTAAATTCGATACTCCGAATCCAAAAATGAAGTTCATTTAGAAAAATAAGATTTACAGAATTTCAAAAAGTGGTTATTACTATTCATAACGACTAGTTTTAATAATATTTTAATAGAATATCTTTGTTTAGTGAAACTCAGTATTGCGTACTACACACGCTATCGAGGAAGGTTGCGATTGCGTGTAATGCAAGGCAAGTCAAGGATGCGTGTTGTGCAAGCTCCTTTTGGTGTAGCGTACAACACATGACATTAGTGAAATAAAAAAGAATATTTTTCATAAAATCTTGGGCTGTTACAGTATTTCCAGGTTCTGAAACGGCAATGGGAGACCAGGTAAGGATATCCAGATTGATGCGTTCAGAGGATCGCGTCTCAGGTGAAAGTCGAAGGTCCATCGGAATAAAGAGAACCTGAACCCCTTCATCGAATGTGGAGCAAAGGCCCAAGCATTCACAAGGTCATCTTCATTAGAGAATCGAAGCTGTAAATGTCTCGCGTCTAAAAGGCCTACCGTAACACGATCCTTCAAATTCCAAGAGGAGAACACAAACCGATCAAACGCATCGACCGATGGACGATCCCTTCCAAATCGGGCTACCAACGTGAGATCCAGTAACGCGGAAGCTTCTGTGAACTCCAGAGGGTAAATATGAACCGACAGAACTCCATTTACAAAGGATTGAACTTTAGGGCTTATATTGATCGTAGAAAAAGGAGGAAGGGAGGATGGATCTGTGAAGGGGGAGAAGGAGGGTAATCGAGGGGGAATCGGACGGGACGAAGAAGAAGGATCCCCCTCCCCGGCTGAAGCGGTCCGAGGAGGGGAGGCGGTGGCGCGGACATACTCTATGCCATAATAGAAGGGCGAGATCGAGAGCGAGCAGTTACCCCTATGAAACATTACATACAACTCATTCCTTATAAGAGTCAATAGAACATCTAGTAGGTAGTTCCCATGTTCTTCAATGATTTTGTAATATAAAAATAGTTCATCAATAAATACCACAATAAAATCATCAATATATTCATTTAATAATATATTCATTAGATCCATAAAAATAGAGAGTTCATTAGTAAGTCCAAATTGAATTCCTTCAAACTCATAATGTCCACAACTGGTTAAAAATGATGTCTTTTTAATATCATCCTTCCCCACACATAGGTGATGTTACATAGATCAAAGGGAAATCATTGAAAAATATTGTTATCCAAGAATTTTATCAAATAAATCATCACTACGAAGCATATATTACTTATTCTATATAGTAACACCATTGATTTATCTATAGACAATGCATGAACTCATGGATCCATTTTTCATATTGATAAATTAAACAGCGTCTCCCTTCGGTAAAATAGTATAAAAAATAAATATCATATCACATAGTTCCCCTATTATTTCTTCATCTCCACTAATTACATAGTACCCATTATATAAGGATTCATTGATATGGGTATTTCCCCAGGAATTAAATATATAGAGAACTCAACTTCCCATTATGGAGGATTCCAATGTAAATAATATAAATATACATCAATTCTTTCTTTCATATTGAATAAAAATATTTCTTTCCCCATCTATATGTTATATATTGTAATACTCCATAAGATTTTTATTTAGAAGAGCTACTAGAGGTTAATCCCTATATGACATAAATGATGAGGTTTCTGCTCTAATTATTTTTGAATTATTCATTTTCCACATAAATTATAATTTTCATCTTTTTGAAATAGATTTTCAAATCATATTTTGAAATACATTACATAAAAAGGATTATATAAAATTCAAACATAGGTTTAATGGAAATTAAAGAAACTAAATCATTTTTATGTGTCATAATGTGACAGAGTGAAATATAATTGTTTCAGTGATGTTTCCCTTTGGAGTTTTTACTAAGAAATCCTTTATTAAATCTTAAGGGCTTGTATAATTTTCTTATAAAATATGGAAGATTTAAAATTATTTTATGATATAGAATGAAATAAATAATAATCTATGTTTGATGAAATTTTTAAAGTACCAACCACCACAACATTAGGATCATCAACCTAAGCTATTTTGATCACATAATCTTGGTCTTCCACCCTTTTCCTTTCTAGTGGATAGATTCCATGAGGCTTAGGGAAATAATTTTCATAATTTCATAACTATTTGAAATTATTGGGTTGAACATCGGTAGATTCTCATTTTACCTTGAAATCATGGTCTTGGTGGCCTTTTTCTCCACACTTGTAGCAAAATAACACTCCCTTTATGAAAGAACTAGGTTGATTTCCCATAATTATTGTAGGATAGAAATTAAACTCTCCCCATCATCCAATTATCATTAATGAATTTTATAGAGTGTTCAGAAGACAAATTCATATCATTATCTTCTGTTAATGTCATATGACATTGAAAATTATTTGTCTATCTTGATAGAATGTGAGATAACATCTTTATATGATGATAGATATTTTGATTATTTTATGTGTAAGATGAATTTTTTAAACCCATAAAATAATCTATCTATATCACTCTTTTTATTGATTATTATATCAACATCATAACTTATTATCCTCTAAAATTTTATTTATGCGTAGAAACATTCTTTTCCTACTTTTTCCTCACATTCAATAATTGTATCTCCATATAGAGTCATTGTCCGTTAGGGAAATATTTTTCTAACAACATTTCATTAAACTACGTCCATTCTATATTTTTTATTTCTTCATCCTCCTTTGTATTTGGAATCCATGACCACCACTAATCCAAATATCCTCATATGTGATACATTTCCATGAACACCTTCTCCCTTTTGTTACAACCCAAATCATGAAATATCTTCTCTATATAACTTATCCATTGCTCTGCTACAAGAGGATATTTGGTCCTATTAATGATAGAGGTTGTTGTATCATGAGGTGGTGTATCATTGATTCTACACATTGTGGATTGGGATGCTTTATATGGGTAATGATATAATTAATAAAATGATTCAGTTATCCCAATACATTTATATGTTTCTCAACACTAGTTACATTTCAATTTTCAATTTCATTATCTTGAAAAGTAGTGAAATACCTAGATGGGTTATGCACATTGATTGGATTTCTATTACTACCAACATGACCCATTTCTGATCAATTGTTTAAACTAAATTTGGATTAAATTCAGACTAAAAAACCATGTAACATAAATTGTAAATTTATGCATAGATAATCTCATAATCATAAACATTGATTCTTTGGGGGCATATATACTATAAAATCCATCATAATGGTTTATAATAAAAATGTGAATTACCCTAAATATATCCCCCAATAGTGTCAAACCTGGTATGTATTATGGATAGATTTCATGTACCCAGTTACACTGATTCAGGTCCTATGCACCTTGTCAGAGTTGTTACCCGATGTACATATTTTTCATAACTAAATCGGAATATAGTATCCAAAAAGGGATTTATTTCTATGAAAAACCACATAATCTATACCATACCATAATTCAAAAATTTTCTTCAAATATGACCCTCATTTTCAATATTTGGGCTATTTTACATAATCTATGTTTTTTGAATCTACTTCACAAGGTTTATAATAATCATCCTCAAATACTAACTATAGACATCCTGACCCCAGTAGCCTAGAGCCAATGCCTTATATTGATATGTTGGAATAGATACAAGACATGAATCCAAAATTAAATATCATTTTCCTTTGTTTGTAAGTATCATTACATTCAAGAGAAATACATTACAACAATAAAGGAAAAACAATATAGGAACTAAATTGGGAACAACCATAAACTCTATGATTAACCCTAAATGTCATTCATAAAATACAAATTCATGTCATGTGGAAAATAAAAAATATAACATGGGTGAGCTAAGATTATTTGTAATGGTACAAAATATAGTGGACATTATTATAAATAAATATAAACAAATACACATAGTGAATAACTAAAAACCAATATCATTAAATAAAAATCTTCTGCACAATATTTCAATAATAATAGCTGAATAAATAATTTAATAATTACTCAAATTGGAGAAAAACATTACCACAAATATTATACTAGTAAAATAATCAAATGTATTGTCTATTAATAATGTAATAATTTTGTAGTGCATAATTTAGAAACACCATAAGAATACCCTCAATGTTTCAACTAAAACCTCACACAAAAATGTGTAAAAACTTAGTCTACAATGTCTCATGAGACATACCAATTCATCATGGTCGCATAATAGCCTCAACAGTCACTTACTAAGTCCAGTTAATATCTAATATAAATGGGATGAAGCATAAATAACATATACTTATGAAAATTAAATAAATTTCCCCACTCAGTAATCTTAATCACAAACCATTCTGAGTAATATGGTGAATAGTTTCAAAAAACCACATCCACAATCAAACTATTCATAATAATTTTAATTAAATATGTTAAGATACAACATAAAAGGTCCATACCATTAAATAATAATATTCAATAGAGTGTGTTGAAATAGTTGAAAATAATCTAGTAGAATCATTGTGGAATTCCTGAGAGAAATACAATTTTTTTACTTTAGAAAGATGAGTTATTTTTTGAAAGTAATTTTTATTTGTCATAATATTATATTGTAACAAGTATATCCCAAAAAGGAAACTAGGGGTATAATTAAATTATATTTTAGGCATAAATTATTTCCAAATTACATTAAAACATGTAAAAAGAATATTTGTAAATGAGCTAGTTAAGTGCAGTTTAAGGAAAAATACTAGAGAGTCCTTAAAACGAACTAAAGAATCATTTTTTAATAGAAAAATAAATAAAAAATTATTTTTAATGATAAAATTTTATATTTTAAAAATAATTTTTTCTAAAATAATATTATATAATGCACATGAAAATGGGTATGATACTGGAATGTTCCCTTTAATCAGGTTTTCTTATCAAAATTAATTGAGAAATGATCCTTATAAAACATGTAAATCCCCATAAAAGAAATATTTATTCTTATAAGTATATATATATATATATGAAACATTAACCCAGAATTTAGGATGATTACATAAGAATAAATAATAATTACGTTTGGGTAAATTGAGGGAAAACATAACCGAAATGATAAGTGGAGGTTCAGAAAGAAACCCTTACATTATGATTGAAAGCATTCTTCACATAGACATAACATCTAGGATAATAAAATTAGTTTCATTAATAATTTTACTCATTATCAATTTTCTATGTAGTATAGTTAGTGTAATTTTATTATGTCTATTTATGGTATTTTTTATGAGTTCTAAGATTCAATTTCATCATTTGGGTGTGTTCGTTTTCTTGGTTTTCATGAACGATTGTATATTATATAGGTAAAAAATATCATGTTAAATGGGCATAGTTATATAATTGAAATTATATGTTATTTATGAACATAAATACTATTTAATGTATGTATAAATATATTTTTTATTTTGGGTGAGTATGAATAATTAGATAATACATCACCTATAATTGTTTAGATTATTTCATCGATTTTTCGATCATCACAAACTAGTCTGGTTTCATTAATTAATATATTATACATACTAGTTGCATAACATTAATGAAATTTTATACATATATTATAATATATTTTAACCCTAACAATGTTTTATTACCATCCTTCAAAGAGGAATTGAAAAATGACAACACATTGTCCATAAAAGCGGTAAATTGGCACCACACAGACATTGTTTTTATTTTTATAATAAATGAAGAGAGGAAGAGAATATATGATGGGGGTTTCACTAGAACAATCAAATAACTGCACATAAAAGGTTCTAGGGATATAATGTAACTTGGATATGGGGATTTTATGAGTCAATAAGAAAATAAAAGAAAAAGGTAAGAGATTAAAAGAAAAGAAAAGAGATTTATACCTATTGATTTATTCTAATAGAAACCCAATATAAGGTAAAGGGTACTGGACAATGGATGAAACCGGATCCTCTTAGAAGTGTGGTAGATCCTTGGAAAAAGTAATGGGTAGAAACTGGTCAATAATAAAGGTGTATTATGTGTGTGGATAAGAGGTTGTGAGGGGGTGTATTTATAATTGAGGAGAGGGGTGTTTTTGAAAATTTTATTCATTTGATTATTGTTTTGGCTCAAGAACATTAATATTTTTAGAATAATAAATAAGTAGATTAAAATAATTATTTAGTGTTTTATATTATGGGCGTAAATCTTCAATATATCAACAATGACTACATACGTCTTGTATTTGTAAAACACTATAAATTACCGTATTTCATTATTCACAAAAAAATTCATATATTTTATCAAAATCAAAAAATAATAATTCTAACCATTTTTTGATATTTATAATTAAAAAAATGAACTCCATTTTATACTGATAATTTTATAAAAATCATAAATTTAATTTTTATAAAAAATCTTAATTTAATCAAATAATATTGATTTTAAAATTATAAATGTTTTTATAAACACATTGAAAAATTATTTAAGGTCACACAATACTAACCTATAATAATAAGATGAAAAAATATTATTTTATGATTATATTTTATGGAAATATAATTTTGTTTAAATTATTATATAAATTCTTAAATTGTAAATAAACATTTATGTTTCCAAAAAAATAGAAATACCTAATTTATCATTTTTAAAGCATGTCTTTACAAATTATATGTTATAAATATACCATAATTTTATTTATAGGATGTATAAATTTTTTTTCACCTTTTTGGTTGAAGTTACTATTCTATTGGCCTTATTAAAATTCATAATTGTAAAATTACTATTCTAAAGGAAAAGTTACTTTTCCATTGGAATAAGTTCCTTGACTTCTAGAAATACCTCTAATTTCATTCTTTTTTCATTTATAATGTTTGTATTGTATTATATAAATGATTTTATGTGATTTATACTATATTAAATAACTATGCAATGGGGAATTTTAATGATATAATTGTGTGTCATAAGTTATACATCAATCTAAACTTGTGTAGGGGAATCTTATCCAATAATGGATATCCATGCAAGGTAAAACCCATGAGGCATTCCAAAAAAGGTACTGTGTGGGATGATTCATAATATTGTTCCATTATCTATTCTCCTGATCATGGAGTTATTTTACTCATTATTCAACTCGACAACCTATGTATGGTTGATTCAATATCTCTACAAGATATTAGACCATAAAATTTGAAGAAAATGCATATAAATTAGACAAAGTAAAAACAATTATTAAATTAACATTTAGCTCAATGTGTACAACATTATATGGGATTTGAGAAATATGACATTCATGTTTCTATTCATATTATCCCATCCATTAATGAAAAATAGTTCCTCCAAAAAGTGAAATATAAATTTTACTAGAATACCAGTTTGGAGATGATGATGCATTAATTTATAAAAGAGCTTTATCACATATGGAAGCCACTATGTGGAGAGAGTAACATACCACAATCTCAAAGCTGATATCATACCATTAATCTTATCTATATTAATGATATGTTTTCTTATGAACTTTTATATATAGGGTGGACTTTGGTTTCCCCACATAACAATGAATAATTCAAATGGGAAATGTTCTTCCTTAGAATTAACTCCTATACATGCTGATCGGACCCCATTCTGATGGGGGGAATTTGTTACACTATAAAAGTTTAAAAACAATCGAAAACAACTATTGAATTAAATTCAATGGGTATTACTAAATATATTTAATGATAAGTTTCTATTATTTTAGAAAAGTACATGAAAATAAAAAATAGACATATCAATCTTGTAATGTACAATAAATTCCAGACTTTCACTTTTCATGGTGTCCAGGAAAAGGAAAATTATTTATTGGTAAATCTATTAATATTATGAACCCAAAAAATAAAACAAAATCATGGTGTGAAAATATAATTTCCCGACCACATAATATGAATGTATTTTGAGGGATTATGTAGAAATTTTATCCCCCTAAACAATTTTTTTAGGTGATGGAGCAATTTCACTCCCCCTATAAAAAACATTTGTGGTGAATGGATGAAATTTCACACCCCCCACCCAAGAAAAAGAAAAACCATTTGAAGAATGAGGTGTATCATATTTCATGACACATTATGTCATGAAATCTATGCTGTTGACCACATCAAAATGATAGTAGTTCCAATGTCACTTATATATACTCAGATATCCCCCAATAAGAGAAAATACTTAGAGAGATGGTGGTTGTTGTTCAGGAAGTAGCATCTAGTCCCCCCCATGTTTCATGAAATGTGAATTTAACAAGGCCGTATCTATGTTACATAATTACTAATAAATATATTAATAAGTTCTAGTTAGGGGATTACAAATATTTGGGAAGATAAATATGGAATTTCATAATTGTTATTCAGGACTACCCTACTTTATAATTATCTTCTTATACTAGGGGATGAGGAGAAAATATCCATAATGGGAATCCCTCAAAGAGTATTCTCATATATATTCTTATAGAACATCCTAATTCACCTAGTTTCCATATACCCTCCCTCTTATACCAGTAGATGATGAAAAACATTACAAAATGGTATTACAATTTTGGTGTAAGTCCCTTACCTGTGTTCACTATGTGATATAACATTATTAAACTATATCATTTTTCCCATGTCGAGCACGAATCAAATGGTATTCGGGATCATTGATGGTTGTATCATTATCATGGTCCTAATAACTTACCCAATCCTTAGAAGTGGGTTTATGTTTAAATTCACCACACAACATGGGTTTTTATTCTCAGACAAATAAGATATGTAGGAAAGCACATTCAGGATCAATCCCAACACCATCCTTACTCGGCCATATTCCATGTAGGATCATTCCCCCAAATAAAAGGCCATTTTCTCCAACTTATTCTCATAAATATACTCATCCACATTAAAAAAATTATTATTGATTGTTTTTTCCCTATTTAATATCCCTTGATAGACCAACTTAATGGATACTTATTCATTCTCCCAAGGAAAACATTATCTACAATCCATTAACCAAGACATCTTCTGCATATGAATTTAAACCGAATAGTCTGTTCCTTGTAACATGATTTTATAATGTAGAAAATATCTTATTATATTTCCCTAAACAACAGAGATTATGATTATTTTAATGATGATACATCGGATGCACCCTAATGGTCCTAATCCAGAATCCAAATAAACATTTGTCTTCCAAGATGAATGTAAATTCCAGAGATCCCCAAATAAAGAATTAAAACTGGAATCACAAAATAATGAAATAATATGGACAACCTTATATAAAAATAGATGTTTTTATACCAAATTTAATGGCCTTGATTTTTATCAATTGAATATCCTGTCCAATAATTAGGTCATGTGTTATAAGGAACATAAATCACTTAAAAAAATGAACCATATGTTATTATCACAAATAGGGAATGATAAATTATCTAGAAACTGAATGAATATAAATTCCAATCATTATAATTGGATAAAAATTAGAAAATAGTAAATGTAATATAGAATAACATTTATACATTTAATCCACTATAATGATCACATAGATGAAAAAAGATATAGAAAAAATGCATAATGTTATTAATAAATATTCTTTTAGAAGAATAAATTACACATAACACTAAGAGAAAATATATATGAATGAATATTTAATATAATATGTTATATTTTTAGGAATTAGTTAATTCATATGACCAATATAAATTTTACCATTGGAAAAGTATATTTCATGTTAGAATACTAATATTACAATAAGGAATAGTATTCTTACAATAATAATAGTAATCTAACCAATGTTAGTGTTAAATAATATTTAGGTATCTTATAATATTATAATTTCATATATTTAAACCTAGGTACATGTAAATAAATGTTTTAAAAATAATAAGTATCTTTTTTATGTTTTTATTTAACATATATATTTTAATGATCCCATTATAAAATATATAATTACAATAAAAGTTTATTTACCTGAAACAACTTTATAAATTAATATTATGTTTTATTATAATTATAATTTAATTTTATGTGATAATATAAAAATTCTCAAAGGGTCATGAACTTAATTATAATATTCAAAATGATATTTAATGAATAAATAATGATTTTATTTAGATAATTAATTTATCAAACATAGAACCTTTGTTTAATAAATTCTGTTCCATTTTTAAAAACTACATGTTGTAAAATAGATGGGGATATATTTTATAAATTTTTTTAATATTTGATTTTTGGTGAAAAATGGAATAAAATAATGTACTGTATTTTACATTATAAAGAAAATACATGGATTTTTGAGTCCTGGATGATGTAACTAAATATTTTCTCAAAATACCAAATATTATATACAATATATATAGTTACATGAAATAATACTACTGATAGTCTTCATGAAACATAATAAACTAATTGATAAAAAATTTAAAAACACTCCACGCATTCCCATATAAATATCACCCCTTTTACTCACACCTTATTTTCCAAGTAGCTTGAAAATAAGTTAACAAAAAACCCATCCCAATCCACACTAGAATTCTGTAGTGTTTCTCGTATCACCGATATAATAATTCAATGTTCCACAGGGGGTCCTCCAAGATGTAATATAAAAGAGGTAACATTCTCAAAAGACCTATTTTAGATTCTTTTTTTATCTGACATCTCCTCACCTCCCCATCACAGATGGAAAAATAATTCCAGAATCATATATATACATGAATTTTATAGTACTAATGTAATATATATCTTCCATCCTTTCCTTCCATCCTATTATTCAATGAAACAAATACATTGTCAATTTTTTTTTGGCTCACCACCTCCGTGCATAATGATTCATCACATTTCATTACCATCGTAATGGTTGGTAACAAAACTATTTTTATGGTAAAATAATGTGATAATCATTAAATTGAAATATAATTCATATTTTATAATTATTATATTTACATTATAATATATAAAAATTTACTAGTTCGTGATGGTGTGTAAAAACACCTTAATGAACTAACCACATAACATTATTGTTTTCACATAATGAACTATCCATATAGAAGAACACTTTTATGAATTTGTGAACATTTAAATGTTTATAATTCTAGGAATACCATATAATTTTACTTTTGTATTTTTTATTCCCATTTTACAAGAAAATCAATAAATAACCAAGTTATATGACCTTCAAACCATCAAATAAAAACTCTCTAAATAATGAAATTAAACATTATATCTAATCAAAATGGCTATAAATAAACTATATAAAATTATAATAAATAATATATATATATATATAGTATAATATTAATTAAAAAAAATTATCTAATATTATTATACAAGAAATTTTTGTCATGTGATGAATGATTCAAGAACGTATAGTAAGGGATCTCTCTAAACCACCCCATTTTCATTAGCATACACATTCTCTATCTTTACCTAAATTTAGTTTTTATTATTATAATATAATTATTAGATATTATTAATATATGTACTAAATTTATATACCATGATTATTTAAACATTATTTAATGAGGATATACATTTTTTAATGGACCCCTTCCCAATTCCTTAATAAAACTTTATTAGAGTGAACTCCTCTGTTTTATTTATATATATTAAAGAACCAATTAATGAAATGTTTTAAAAAATTACTAGTCTCTAATAATACTAATATTTATTATTAAAATTATATTTAGTAAACATATTTTTTTTATCATTATACACATAGCCTCTTTAATGAAATATTACACTATTCTATAAAATCGTGCTTATGTGTCCAATTTTCAAAGTTTCTGAACAACTCTTATTCATGTATTCACTTCAATTAGACATGAATTATAATTAATTATGGTTAATTTTACTATATAAATATTTAACAATGATTTAATACATTATTTTATGGAATCCATTATGACATGTCGTCTGGCTAGGCCACTTGAAATGATTCTGAAACCTTTTTATTTCCATTGTAAATCAATATGATTATACCTTCTATTTGATTTCATTATGTTGAATAATAAGCATGTACATATTATGATGAGTGAAGCAATATTGAACTAAAAATATTGGGGTCATGTTTTATTCTCCTGAGGTGATTTTTATGGGATTAAGGAGAAAGCCAAATCCATGATGGGACTTGGTCCACCATATTATGTTGTCATGGGAGTTATCCATGGATTATACTTATTTTAGGTGTTAATTTTCATCCACATACCAAGATTTCCAATATCATTTGATTCCTTGTTATTTATGTTATGAATCTTTATGATCATTCACAATTTTATCCTTTTATTTTGTTATGTTCATCAATATGACTCATAGGTTATGCTCCATATCCATGTTTTTCATTTACTATAATTTTAAGATTACTCATTTTGTTAATGTATTTCGTAGTTTAACCAATGATGTTCTAGGATCACAAGGTTACTTATGAGCTCATTATAGATATTGAAATAACTATTTTCATTTGTTATTTTCAAGTTTTTATTTTATGTACCTAGACTTCTAAAGAAACTAGAATTTTTTACCATTGGATTTTAATTATTTAAAATTTAATTTTAACATTCTATAATAGTATCTATGAATGTTTTGGTCCATTATAGATTGTATTAGCGCTTTTTTTATTTATTTTAGGGGATCTAGAAATGAAAAACATAGTGATAATCTAGGAAATTATTCTTTGTGTTGACCTCACCTGTTTTGATAATCTCAATCATGTATTCATATGTGTTGAAAATCCCAATTATGTTTTCATTCTCTATGATATTCTTAAGTATCATTGATCTATACTTTAATTCTTTCAAATCTTTGATCAAACCAATAATAATTTTTAAAATAGTCTTTGGAATATGTTAATCCTCTTTTATCCATGTTCATACAAGTTATAAATTGATTCTAACCCAATCGGATGTGTTCTGCATAAAACAGATAAGTAATCTGCCTATAGCTACTGATAAAGAGCTACCGGTACCTAGTATACCGATAGACTTAGTCTACCGACAGACAGAGTCACCGATATACTTAACACAGAGCTACCGATGTGCTTATAAATGTAAGCTACTGACTTACAGACAACTACCGATACAAACATAGAGCTACCGGTGTAAGTATAAATAGCTACCGATGGAATAAGAGTCACCGATAGACGAAGCCACTGACAGACTCACAGCTACCGATACCGACGCATGGAGCTACCGATGCATGGAGCTACCGATGCATGGAGCTACCGATGCATGGAGCTACCGATGCATGGAGCTACCGACGCATGGAGCTACCGATGCATGGTGCTACCGATAAAAAAAGTCACCGATACAAGCATGTACCAACCGACGCATAGAGCCACCGATAGAGTCAAAGCATCTAATGAAATTGAGCTACCGATGTTCAAGCTACCAATGTCAAAGCTACCGATGCTGATTACCTACCGATCACTTGACTCACTGTTTGAATTTCTTTATTTCCTATATTTAATCTATCTAACGGTCATATCATGTGCATTTTAATGATTTGTCATATATCTGATAAAGGTTGTCGGATGTCAGGAACCCGTACCTCGTACCTGCAGAAAGGAAATCTTTCCTGTCCCCTGTTTCCTGTGAGATAAATACGAGAAGACTACGCTGCCCAACTAGAGAATCAAAAAAGAGAAAAGTGTGGTGGATGGAATATACCAAAAACACAAGAACGAGAAGAATACAGAGAAGCTCATAGACAATCAAGCATACTCGAGAATTGTTCTGTGCATAAAAGAAGAGCACTGAATAACTTCAACCACTACATTGTCACTGTCTGTGAACCTAGAGCATACGACACTCTGTTTCTAAAACAGAAACGAGAAGAGGAATCAGACTCACTTCTGATCGAATCCAAAGGAGTCCAGAGCTACACTGAAATCACCAGAACCATATCTAAACTCTAAATCTCTTGTTCTGTGATTTATTATTATTCTTTTCGAGCAGTGTGTGTTATCTGCAGTATCTAACACATACACTGTCTCCTGTACTTAACTGGAGGATTTGTAAATCCTTACCAAACTCTTTCATACTTTCTTTCCCACGAATAACAGTGGTAGAGGTCGTGTGTGACCTGGACAGCTGGTTGATGTTGTTCTGTTTCCCACGAAGAATAGTGGTAGAGGTCTTGGACCCGGATAGCTGTAAACTGTTGAACCCCGATCCAGGGTGTGGATCATTTTTATATAAACTTTTGAGAGGAAGAAGTCTCGGCTTTAGACTGAACCTCTTGGTTACATTGTTGTGCCATATCTTTCAAAGTTTTATTCCGCTGCTAATCACTTTAAAACCAATACTGTTTTTAAAGTTACTTTGATAATTAAATTAGCAAGTGTTTATGTTAAGTGTAGATTAGTAAGTTAGTTTCAAAAGATAATCACACACTCCTCTGTTGATTAACTGGGAATTAATCAATCCCTTGAGAATCTGACAGAACCTCTACTTTAATATAAATTCACTACAATTTAATTTATTATTTTATTTGGGGGTCTTTAAGACACTGTTTTTAAATACAGAAATTTTAATTGGTACTCAATTCACCCCCCCCTCTTGAGTAAACCACTCCGACCAACACTTGGTATCAGAGGATTGAAAATACTTTCTAAAAGTACTCTGCTTTTGAACTGTGATTTTAGTTGTATTTTAAAGTTCTTAAAATTTCTGTTATATCTAAATTTTTATCTCTTTAAAATTTTCTCATCATGGACAATAGACTTGAGGGTGCTGCTACTAACCGGCAACCTTTCTTCAATGGAACTAATTATGCTCAGTGGAAACTAAAAATGAAAATTCATCTAGAAAGTCTAGGTTTTGATATTTGGACTGCTATTGAATCCGAATACAAAATTCCCACTACTGCTAGATCTACTTGGGATGAACCTATAAAGACTGCTTACAATAACAACTGTAAAGCTATGAATGCCTTGTACTGTGCTCTAGGAGATGAAGAGTTTAATAGAATTTCTTCTTGTAAAACTGCATTTGAAATTTGGGATACCTTAGCTGTTTCTCATGAAGGAACAACGAATGTTAAAGAAATGAGATTGAACACTTATACTATCAAGTATGACAATTTGAAAATGAAGCCTGACGAACCCATTTCTGACATGTATCTCAGGTTCAATGAAATTGTCAATACAATGATCTCGCTGGGAAAGGATGTCTCATCGAAGGAACAAATTATGATAATTTTGAGATGTCTACCTGATAGATGGAGGGGTACATCTGTCTCAATCAGAGAATCATGTGACATTGCTGCTCTACCTGTCAAGGAACTAATTGGCAAGCTGATGATGTATGAAGAAGAGCTTAAAGTGAATAAAGAGGAAGAAAATGAACCTCCAAGAAAGTCTGTCGCTTTCAAATCTTCAACTTCAAAGAATAAGGACAAAGAAAAACTTCAATCTGTAGTTGAAAGTTCAAGCTGTGAAGACAGTGAAAGTGATTCTGACAGTGATGCTGAGATGGCTCACATTGCTAGAAGATTTAAGAAATTTTATAGGAAAAAGAAGTTCTTCAGAAAAACAAATTATAAGGGTAAGTATGATCACCAAGGTAAATGGAAAAAGGATTGGAAGAAGAATGACAAATCAGATGATGTTGTCTGCTATGAGTGCAAGAGAAAAGGACACATTAAAGCCGAATGTCCAAAGATGAAGTATAAAAAGAAATATGAATATAAGGACAATAAGTTTAAGAAAGCCATGAAGGCTACTTGGAGTGCTTCAGATGACAGTACAAGTGAAGCAGAATCTTCAGACTCTGAAAGGAATCGAGCCAACATGTGTTTTATGACAAACATTTCTCAGGTAACTGCTGAAACTCCTGCTTTAAATTATTACTCTGGAGATAATGCAGAATCTGATTCTGATTCTGGAACAATGTCTAAAAATGAATTGTTTGAGTACTGTGATATGCTGGAAGAGACATGTAATTAAGTTAAGGATAAATACAAGTCATTAAAGAAATAGCATGCTCTCACCACTACAGTTAAAACCGAACTCACTATTGAAAAAGAGAAAAATGCTCAACTGTTAAAAGAAAAAACTGAACTGAAACTATCTAATGAGCAACTCAAGAAAGACTTAGAGAAGTTCAACAATGGCAAAAATACTCTAACACAGATGCTAGGAAAGCAAATAGCACCTAAATATACTACTGGTATATGATACCAACTTGGACAAAGGAAAATTGCCAAAACTAGATTCATTTCTAAATCTGGACAGAATGAAGGTAATTCTGGAACTTCATATGCCTCAACCAGTTATATACATAGCTATGGATCTAATAAAGTTTATCTTTCAAATCATGTCAATTCTACAAATTACATGAGACCCATTAGACAAATATGGGTACCTAAAGTGTTATTGGCTAACCTGTCTGGACCCAAGAAAATCTGGGTACCAAAATCATCTCCCATCTAAATCTGTTTTGTAGGGAACTTGCCTGAAGAGCTCCTGTAAAGAGACCTGGTATTTGGACAGTGGATGTTCAAGAAATATGTCAGGAGACTTCTATTGTTTCAAGAGTTTAATAAAAGTTGATGGAGGCTTTGTCACCTTTGGTGATAATTCAAGAGGAAAAATCATCGGCCTAGGCCAGATTGGTAACACTGATTCAATTTTGATTTCTAAAGTTTTATTTGTTGATGGCCTTAAATACAATTTATTAAGTATTTCTCAGTTATGTGATGATGGTTTTCATGTTAAATTTGAAAATGATTCCTGCAAAGTTTTTAATTCTAAGAATGTTTTGGTATTTTCTACCTTAAGAAATGAAAATGTTTATGCTGTTAATCTGAATTCTTTAGCTAAGCAGAATATTACTTATTTGAATGCTTTTCATAAAGAATCTTGGCTATGGCACAGAAGATTGGGACATTGCAACATTCACTCACTTAGAAAACTCTCTAGAAAAAACCTAGTCAGAGACCTACCTAAATTAGAATTCCCAAATGATAGAGTGTGTAACCCCTGTCAAAAGGGAAAACAACACAAAGTTTCTTTTAAATCAAAGAAAGAAGTTTCGACTTCTCAACCACTTGAATTGGTTCACATGGATTTGTTTGGACCATCAAGAGTTTCTAGTTTAAATGGGAAGCACTATGTTTATGTTCTTGTAGATGACTTTTCTAGATATACTTGGGTATATTTTCTAGCTCACAAAAGTGAAGCCTGTTCTTCTTTTGTTATATACTCTAAATCTGTAGAGAACCTTAGTGGACTTAAGATTAAAACTTTGAGGAGTGATCATGGTCGTGAGTTTGAAAATCAAGATTTTGAATCTTATTTCTCACACAATGGCTATACTCATAACTTTTCTGCCCCTAGAACACCCCAACAGAATGGTGTAGTAGAAAGAAGAAACCGAACCCTTCAAGAAATTGCTAGAACCATGCTCAATGAATATGACCTGCCTATTTATTTTTGGGCTGAAGCTGTAAATACAGCTTGTTATGTCATTAATAGAGTCTTAATCAGACCTGTTCTTAAGAAAACCCCTTATGAATTGTGGAACAATAGAAAGCCTAAGGTTAATTACTATAAAGTTTTTGGTTGCAAAGTATTTATTCTGAATATTAAAGATAATCTGGATAAGTTTGCTTCCAAAAGTGATGAAGGAATTTTTCTGGGTTACTCTATTTCAAGTAAATCCTTTAGAGTATTCAATAAGAAAACCAAATGTGTGAAAGAATCTGTTCACATCAAATTCGATGAAACTGATCCACATGAGCCTAAAACCTCTCTTGAAAATCTTGAAGAAGATTTGTCTATTCTGGACCTTAATGATAAATCTAAAGAACCTGTTATAAAAGCATCCAGTTTTGGAATTTCTCCAGAATCTGCTTCTGTTGAACCCGAACCCATAGATGAACCTGAAATTTCTAGTCCAACCTTTACCAGATCAACAAGGATTCTAAAAAATCATCCTTTAGAAGCTGTTGTTGGTAATCTTGATAGAGTAACACAAACTAGAGCTTCTCTAAGAAACCAGGTTGAACATCAAGCTTTTCTTTCACATCTAGAACCCAAAAATATCAATGATGCTATCAATGATGAATTCTGGGTAATAGCTATGCAGGAAGAATTAAATTAGTTTGAAAGAAACAAAGTCTGGGAATTAGTTGACAGACCTAAGGACACTTTGACAATAGGCACAAAATGGGTTTTTAGAAATAAAGTAGATGAATCTGGAAATATAGTTAGAAACAAAGCTAGACTAGTTGCACAAGGATATAGTCAAGAAGAAGGTATAGACTATGAGGAAAATTTTGCACCTGTAGCTAGACTAGAAGCCATTAGGATCTTACTTGCATATGCTGCACATCTGGATTTCAAGTTATATCAAATGGATGTGAAAAGTGCATTTCTAAATGGTTTTATAATTGAAGATGTTTTTGTAGAACAACCACCTGGATTTACTAACCCCCATTTTTCAAATCAAGTTTTTAAACATTCTAAAGCTTTGTATGGTTTAAAACAAGCTCCAAGAGCTTGGTATGATAGACTTAGCAATTTCCTTATTTCAAAAGGTTTTACTAAAGGGATTTATGATCCAACTCTTTTCATTAAAAGAATTTCTAAAGATGTTTTAGTTGTACAAATATATGTTGATGATATTATTTTTGGATCTTCTAAACACTCTTTATGTACTGATTTTTCAAAAAGTATGCAAAATGAATTTGAAATGAGCTTAATGGGAGAGCTTAAGTACTTTCTTGGATTTCAAGTATTTCAAAATGAAGATGGTATTATTTTGAATCAAAGTAAATATACAAAGGATATTTTAAAACGTTTTGGTCTGGAAAGTATCAAGGAAAGTGAAACTCCTATGAGTACTACCTGTAAATTGGATGCAGATGAAACTGGGAAACCAGTTGATCAAACAAATTACAGAGGTATGATTGGTAGTTTACTTTATCTTACTGCTAGTCGACCTGATATTATGTTTAGTGTGTGTATGTGTGCTAGATTTCAAGCTAATCCAAAAGAATCTCATTTTCTTGCTGTTAAAAGAATTTTTAAATATCTCAAACACACGGTTAACTTAGGTTTGTTTTACCCAAAAGGACAATCCTTTGTGTTAATGAGTTATTCAGATGATGATTTTGCTGGTTGTAAGTTAGATAGAAAAAGCACATCAGGAACATGTCATTTGCTTGGAAAATCCTTAGTTTCTTGGTGTAGTAAGAAACAGAACTCAGTTGCATTATCTACTACCGAAGCAGAATATATAGCTGCTGGTAGTTGCTGTGCACAAATTCTGTGGATGAAACACACTCTTTTGGACTATGGATATGTTTTTAAACATGTTTCAATCAAGTGTGATAACACCAGTGCAATAAACATCTCTAAGAATCCTGTATCTCACTCTAGAACCAAACACATAGATGTAAGACACCATTTCCTAAGAGATCACTATCAAAAAGGTGATATTTCGCTTGAATTTATTGGCACCGAACATCAATTGGCTGATATTTTCACTAAACCTTTATGTTCGGATAGGCTAAGTTACATAAGACACGAATTGGGAATGTTTAATCACAACCGGTGTGAAAATTCTCAATGATGAGGAAATTCTCACCGATGTGAAATTCTCACCGATGTGAAATTCTCACCGATGTGAAATTCTCACCGATGTGAAATTCTCACCGATGTGAAATTCTCACCGATGTACAATTCTCACCGATTTGTTTTTCTCACCGATGATTAACTCACACCGATGCAATGTTTTCTAAAACATCTGTCTGCCGCCAAGAATACGAATCGTTTTATTTTATTTTATCTTACTCTATTTTAGTCGTTTATTTGGAATTCCTAAATGATAAAACTAAGTCTAAGCCACTTCTTACCTCACCGAGCTCAAAATCTCTCACCTTCGAACCTTAGCTCCCAAATCGGCCAAGAACCCTAAACCCGCGATGGCAAAAACTAAGCTTCCTATCTTCAGAGATGAAAGTGTAGAACCAAACGCTAAGAAGCAGAAGACACAGTATAAAGCCAGTGTTAGTGAAGTCAGAACTAGATCGGGAAGGCGACCAGTGAATCCTCACTTGCAGAATAGAGACATAGTAATCGATAAGGAACTGTGCGTGGAATGGCTACTTCCTAGAAAATCGTTAGTACTCGAGATTCTGGAGGACCAAAAATGGGTGGATTGTTTCTCGAATAACAATGGCCCATACTACCCGAAGTTGTTAAAATAGTTCTACGAGTTTGTAACCTTCGAGAAGTCTGAAAATGAGAATCGGGTAAGCTCCTTTTTAAATGGAAAAGAGATGTCTTTTTCTTCAATAGAGTGGGATGAGTGTTTGAAAGTACCACATGAAGGTGTCTCTGGGTATGTATCAAGAGAAATTCCACCTAGCAGTGACATATTTGATTATGAAACCGCCTTACAAGAGCTGACCGGTAATGGGAATCAAAGGCAAGTGGTTGCTGCTGAAATGGATGGAGAGAATCGACTGCTCTTCAAGTTTGTTCAGCATGTGTTGATACCGAGGCGAGGAGATTTTGCAAATCTGAGATATCAAGATATCTATCTTCTTCATTTGCTAAGACATGGTGTAAAAATCAATCTGTGCAGATTGTTAATGCTTCAAATGGAAGACATTATTAGACCAAAGTCAAAGACTAATGCTTTGTTCTTTGCCAAGCTGATTTCAGTAATGATAAAAGTGAAAGGAATAGCTGAGTCTCAGGATGAGACAGTTATAGTCAAGAATAATTTCTGCATCACCTCGACTGTTTGCAAGTACATGAAAATTAACTGGAACCCATGGAAGGGAGAATGGGTCAGTGATGATCAGAAGATATATGATAGGTTTAATCCTGTGGATCATCCCTCAAGACCAAAGGATGAGAGAGATCCGAGTCTGAGACCTGATGAAGAGGAACCTATTTATAGTGATGAAACAGAAGAAGAAGAAGAAACTCCCATGGATGTTGGAGGAGATCCATACTTGCCCCCAAGTCCTGTTGCAGAATTGGTCTATTCTAGAAAAGGAAAGGTAGAGGAAATTTTGTCTACTTATGAGGAAGACCAGTCTGTACCTCACCAAGAAGAAGAGGAAAAGGAGAATGTATCTGAATCGCCTACTTCTGGTAGTTTAAGTCTGAGTCCTTTGATTGGAAGCTCAGCTATGCCGACTGCTGAAGTAGAAAAAGATACAGAAGAAGATGTACCTGTATCAGAAGATCTTCTAGATGCTGCACCTGTGGAACTTATAGTAGAAGATTCTGATGAAGATAATCCAGCACTGAATGCTGTTGTGATACATGAGAATGCACCCATTGAGGGGGAGCATCAATCTGTTCTTGGAAATGTTACAGTAGCTGTTGAGCTTGGAGACTGGGTAGAAGTCCCAGGGTTTATAGTCTGTGGATTGGATTATCCGGATTCAGATAATGAGATGTCTGTGAATAGACCGAAGACCAATTATGATCTTGCTTCTGAGTTGTTGCCAGATGATGTGGTCAGATTTCATGATCTGAATAAGCTGAAATTGGACCTCAAATCCAGTTTTGTTGAAGAAGTGAAGTTAATGGAAACCTCTCTTGCATCCTCAATTAATTCAATAATGACTGATTCTACAGTTAGTTTAGCCTCAGCAAGGGGATCTGCTGTAGTTGTCATAAATGATTTTGTCTCTAAATCTGATCTTGAATCCATGAAGAATGAGCTGAAAGAATCATTCAGTGTATCAGTTGCTGAGATGAAGCAAATCTTTAATGAAGAAATGAAAATGTTGGAGAGATCCTTCGAGCTATCTCTGGCTTGTAATTTATCTTCTTTTGTGTCTGAGCTTATGGAAGAAGTGAAAGAGTTCCAGACTCAGTCTTCTAGAATCGAAGCAGATCTGGAAGCTCTCAAGACAACAGTTGTTGCTTTGGATTCTTATATGAGCTCCAAGTCTCAAGCTGACAAGGACCTAGCTTATGTGAAGAGTGTAGTAAGCCAGTTTATCTCGGTGTTTGAAAGTTTCAAAATCTCAGTGAAGGATCACGTTCAATTACAGGACTCTCAAGTTCAAAGTCTAATCAGAGGTTTGTCTAAGAGTTTCAAAGAAACTGTTTCCTTCTCTCTTGGCCCTCTCACATCGAAACTTTTAGTTTACCTGAATCAAGTTCGAGCAATGTTGAAGGAGGAGATTGGTTCTATTTCAACCAGTTGCTCTGTGGACTCATCAGAGTTGAGCCGAGTGGTGCTTTCTACAAGAGATTCTATCATAGAAATAATGAAGATTGTTCAAGACTATATGAGAGAAGCCTCTGCCTCTCAGGAATCCATAAAGAGCAAAGTGGACTACTACTTCACCAAAATTTTCACCAAGCATCAACTCGAACACCACTTCAAGCTGATGTTGGAAAACATGAAGCTACCTCCAGTCACTCAAGCTTTCAGAGAACAAGTGAGCAAGCTAAGAGAACTGACTCCTGCCTTAGAGAAATTCATGGAGAACAAAGATGATTTCATCTCTGCTATGGAAAGAGGAGGAGGAATTATTATGGATTTTAGAAATCTGTTGCTTCCCTTCTTGCATGTTGATGCCAGACCAGTCATCGTACCTCCTGCTTTGCCTGATTCTGCCTCAGCTGCTTCCACAGTCCAACTAACTCCTGCTCAAGCTATTCGAAGCCTCACACCAATGATCACCCAAAGATCTTCAACCTACAGGCCTGACTCTGTCTCAGTGGCCCAACCTCCTTTGATCTTTTCTGGCATTCCAAAACCTTCACCTGCATCCTCACCATCCGAACCTTCTTCTGATCCCAAAGGAAAATCTCACGTGGAAGATGTGGATTGATCCAGTGGCCAGGATTTTTGATAGGAATTCATTTGTATTCTGTTTCTGTACTTTTTGACTACTCTAATACAGAAGAACTCCTTTTACTTCTCATGTTATATTTGTCTCCTATATATGCTTTCCCACTTTTTGATTATCACAAAGGGGGAGAATAATAAGGGGGAGAACAATAAGCGGGGGAGAACAAAATGAGAGAATGAGAAATATTTTCAATAGATTTCAATTTTATCTCTGCTATTATTATGATTATTTTTACCTTCGGTACCTTATGATTGTTACCTCTGATAACTTATGTCTATATCATACTATTTCTATTATCTCTGATGCTGTTTTCTCTGAGAAAATTGAATTCAATATTATACTCTTTACTATTATATTTTCACTATGTTAAATGCCCATATCATAAATTGTGATTATCAAAAAGGGTGAGATTGTTGACCTCACCTGTTTTGATAATCTCAATCATGTATTCATATGTGTTGAAAATCCCAATTATGTTTTCATTCTCTATGATATTCTTAAGTATCATTGATCTATACTTTAATTCTTTCAAATCTGTGATCAAACCAATAATAATTTTTAAAATAGTCTTTGGAATATGTTAATCCTCTTTTATCCATGTTCATACAAGTTATAAATTGATTCTAACCCAATCGGATGTGTTCTGCATAAAACAGATAAGTAATCTGCCTATAGCTACTGATAAAGAGCTACCGGTACCTAGTCTACCGATAGACTTAGTCTACCGACAGACAGAGTCACCGATATACTTAACACAGAGCTACCGATGTGCTTATAAATGTAAGCTACTGACTTACAGACAGCTACAGATACAAACATAGAGCTACCGGTGTAAGTATAAATAGCTACCGATGGAATAAGAGTCACCGATAGAAGAAGCCACTGACAGACTCACAACTACCGATACCGACGCATGGAGCTACCGATGCATGGAGCTACCGATGCATGGAGCTACCGATGCATGGAGCTACCGATGCATGGAGCTACCGACGCATGGAGCTACCGATGCATGGAGCTACCGATAAACAAAGTCACCGATACAAGCATGTACCAACCGACGCATAGAGCCACCGATAGAGTCAAAGCATCTAATGAAATTGAGCTACCGATGTTCAAGCTACCGATGTCCAAGCTACCGATGCTGATTACCTACCGATCACTCGACTCACTGTTTGAATTTCTTTATTTCCTATATTTAATCTATCTAACGGTCATATCATGTGCATTTTAATGATTTGTCATATATCTGATAAAGGTTGTCGGATGTTAGGAACCCGTACCTCGTACCTGCAGAAAGGAAATTTTTCTGGTCCCCTGTTGCCCGTGAGATAAATACGAGAAGACTACGCTGCCCAACTAGAGAATCAAAAAAGAGAAAAGTGTGGTGGGTGGAATATACCAAAAACACAAGAACGAGAAGAATACAGAGAAGCTCATAGACAATCAAGCATACTCGAGAAGTGTTCTGTGCATACAAGAAGAGCACTGAATAACTTCAACCACTACATTGTCACTGTCTGTGAACCTGGAGCATACGACACTCTGTTTCTCAAACAGAAACGAGAAGAGGACTCAGACTCACTTCTGATCGAATCCAAAGGAGTCCAGAGCTACACTGAAATCACCAGAACCATCTCTAAACTCTACATCTCTTGTTCTTTGATTTATTATTATTCTTTTCGAGCAGTGTGTGTTATCTTCTGTATCTAACACATACACTGTCTCCTGTACTTAACTGGAGGATTTGTAAATCCTTACCAAACTCTTTCATTCTTTCTTTCCCACGAATAACAGTGGTAGAGGTCGTGTGTGACCTGGACAGCTAGTTGCTGTTGTACTGTTTCCCACGAAGAACAGTGGTAGAGGTCTTGGACCTGGACAGTTGTAAACTATTGAACCCCGATCCAGGGTGTGGATCATTTTTATATAAACTTTTGAGAGGACTAAGTCTCATCTTGAGACTGAACCTCTTGGTTACATTGTTGTGCCATCTCTTTCAAAGTTTTATTCCGCTGCTAATCACTTTAAAACCAATACTGTTTTTAAAGTTACTTTGATAATTAAATTAGCAAGTGTTTATGTTAAGTGTAGATTAGTAAGTTAGTTTCAAAAGATAATCACACACTCCTGTGTTGATTAACTGGGAATTAATCAATCCCTTGAGAATCTGACAGAACCTCTACTTTAATATAAATTCACTACAGTTTAATTTATTATTTTATTTGGGGGTCTTTAAGACACTGTTTTTAAATACAGAAATTTTAATTGGTACTCAATTCACCCCCCCTCTTGAGTAAACCACTCCGACCAACACTTTGTATAGTAATAATTACCATGGATAACCAATATTGAATCATAGTGGCTCATAATTTATGATATATTTGTAATGTATAATATATTCATTATATTTATAAAATTTATATTTTATATGATCAAAATATAAGTATTCAAACTCAAAATTGTTTATTTAATTTGATAAAATTTGATGAAATGTTCCAACAACCAATGTTATAGGAAATGTGATGATTTACCTAATGAAATTTATAACATAATGGGAGTTGGATCTTAGAACATCAAAAAAATATTCACTCAATTGGATCAAGTTAAAAATAATAACTTGAATATTATGAAATTACATTTTTATCCATAGAGATATGATGTTTCAGTCAAATCATTTAAGTATAAAAGATGTCCAAAAATTAGTGGATCTTTTTAACACCCATCACATAACAAAAAATTAAAACCATCGTTAATATAGACATTGTCCAAAAATTCTCAAAGGATAATAAATTTGAGCTTGTGTCATGTCCTTTTCATTCAGTGGTTGGTTATTGAAATAAAATGATCATAGTTGCTATGAAAAAAGTGAAAATTTATTCCATGTAATGGGATTGATTCTTCAAAATATTTTTGAAAAAATATATTGCTCTAACTCTCCATCGTAAAATGGATTGGTTATTTCATAGAATGATGCAAATGGATAATGATTCAATTACACTACATGAATGAAAAATATTCCTCTATATTTTTAAGGAATATTTACATAATTTTGGATGAATAATTTAATAAATTAAAGAAGATTCGATGAAATTCCATTGTAATTCTATACAATAAAATCTATGCAGATATTTTTTACTGTGCCCATATGGTTGAGAGAGATATTGGTGACTCTCAATGGTTATGTGTTCCTAATGAAAACTTTTAAAATATATTTTAATTTAGGAGGATAAATGGATAAATATAATGTTGGTTAAAATACACAACACCCCATGTGTTAATAATTTGAGAAGAAGAATCCTGGAAAATTTCTTAAGGGAACTAGAAGATAAATCAAATGTTAAAAATATGGTAATCAGGCTAATCATTGCAGAAGGGATATGAATAATCCCACTAATTAAGAACAAAATCATAAGACTTATATGAACACACATACTACTTTATATTGGATAAATTTCATGTAACAGTTGAATTATTTAATTAAATGACCAATGTAAAGGTTTTTTAGAGATAATCAATTGAAACAACATCTATGGAACATTGAACAAGGAAGGTCATATTATATTATTACTATTAAGGAAGATCCCTAAAAATATTTACTGATAACAACACTATTTATCTATTTAATAATAGATAATGGAATTTTTATTTTTTTATTTTTCACATTATTTCATTTCATTCATGTTTAGTATAACTATTTCAACACCATCTCAAAATCAGGTAGTTGAACTATTTGGGAGAACCTGAAAAATAGAAATTTTATCATTTCAAGTATATAAATTAAACTATTCAAATTTTTTAAACTAAAACTCCCATATAATATCATCTTACATACTTAAGAAGAGTTTTATGTTATATTAGGAAAGGATTAGATATCTTTATATAAACCAACATTAACTATCAGGAGACTGAGACTACAATTCACATCCCAAGTCATCCCCTGATTCTGTATAAGTGTAATAAAGGTGATTAAAATCTGTTGTAAATTTTATATCATGTATGGATATTATTTATTTATGTGATAGTATATATAAAAAAATTATTGAGAAAAAAGGATAGGAACATACTTAAAGACATGGCTATTATGATGGACTACACTATTGTGTTCCGAGAGGGATTTACAGACATTACTCTAGACCAATGTGTTGAGTAATCAATAAATATTATACCTGGATCTCTACCCATATCCATAACTCCCTATATAATGGATATAATTGAGTTAAATTAACTAATTAAGTAGTAGTAAGATAATCTATATAACGATCTTACAATATTGAGTGCTTTACGGTGTGGTGTGTCGATCCTCTATTCAAGAATAATGATGGTTAATTTGTCTCTTCATTGATTATCTTGAGCTCAAAAAAATCATTATAATGTAAAATTATACCCTTCCATAGATATGTAACTATTTGGATGAACCATGTGGGTCCCATTGTTTATATAAGGTGGACCTTGAGTCGGAATATTAATAGATAAGGGTGATAAAGGAAGATATTCATGTGAATTCATTTTTAATGAAGAATGGATAATCTGAGTTCATAGTTATTCCCATCATACTCGGTAATAATACAGAAATTATCGTGAACATAATGAATATATTAATTAGATATTATCTCAATAAATTTTGGGTATCATTTATAGATAACATTACGGTATACACGAAGATTAAGGTAGAGATTTTAAATTTTTTCCTATTGACTTATTGAATGGGAGATCTATTTGAGAAGTACGTTAAATGTGAGTTTTGGATAGAGAAATTTTCATTCATTGGGAATTTTATCAATAGAAAAATAATTTATATCCATCCTACGAAGATAATGATAATATAGTACACACATATATAAACATCTATAATGTATATCCATAGTTTTTACGGATGAGTGAGGTATTGTTGATGAGTTTTGAGTGAATTATCTATTTTTTCCAAAAAATATAACCATGCTGACATGGAAGAGAGTTATGTTTACTAGACCAATGAATGTGGATAGAGCATCCAAGATATCAAGAAAGATATCGATTATTATACAGGTTCTTACTCTTCGCAGGTGTGGGGATATCTTCATTTTATACAAGGATGATTCAAAGAATGTCTTAGGTTATTTACTGATTTAGAGAGATAATGTTATTTCATATACCTGATGGTAGTTAAAAGTTCATGAGAATAATTATCCAATGAATGATATAGGGTTTGCATCATTTTTTATGGAATTGAAAATATTGAAACATTATATATATGGGGAGAAGTGTGATATATATATATATATATATTATAAGATCCTAAAATATATTTTCACACCAAATGATAATAATCTAAGATAATGAAGATTGTTATATATGACGAATAATTATTAGTTATCAACACATTACCATATTAGGAATGAATATAAAGTGGAATATGTGCTATATGGAATGGTTCATTTTACCTTATTATAGAAAAAACTTTAACAAGATATAATCATCTAAGAAAATTAATTGATGAACATTGGAATCATAATTGAAGTAACATAATTTATTATTTCTAAAATGATTTTTCAAACCAACCCTTATGGAAATGATAATATATTATTAAAAATATATTGATTAAATTCAGAATAAGGTGAAAAATATGGAAAATTTGAAATCCTTATAGTTCAAAATTTATTATGAAGGAATTGTATGATTTGGGTCCTGATTATATGTACCATCAAACCCTAAGGTAAAAATGATTATTATGAATTATGCACATAGAAAAACCTTATCTATCCACCCAGAGAGCCTGTAGAGTCACATAGATCTTTGAGAACACTATTGGTGTGACAATATTAATAATGAGAACACATAGTGTACATCTAGGTTCCTAGAATGTTTGTATGTAAAAATTGAATGGAAAAAGTATACATGGATAATGAAACTAATACCCATAAATATATGGAAATGGGAAAACATGATAATGGATCTTTTCATTAATACTTAGAATATATATAGGTGAAAATGCATAATATGGGTTTTCATAGATCATATTTTAATGACTAGTCAATTTATTGTAATTTGAGGGAACTTATAACATGATCCACATGCATAGATATATAATTGAGAGTTTTGAGTCTATATTGAGTACCATTATCAATTATATCTTATCATGATCCAATATTTACCTCTATTTTATAAAAGAGTATTTAACATGATCAAAAATATTAGTGGTACTAAATTAGGTCTTATCACCCCAAAACCGATTGAAAATATGACTGAACTATCTACACACTAGAAGAAATGTTATAGGAATTATCTATATATATCAATGGAGGATATATAAGGACTCTGACTTAAAACTTACTTAATATTGAATTAAATGAATAATTCACATTGAGGATCTTTTCAGGTTTAGAGTTTTAGAGAGTTAGGCCATAACTTTTACATCTCAAAATATTACAAAGTGGACACTTCTACATAGTTTTATTTTTTTTACAAAACATGAACTCTTGAAAAAAATAAGTCATGTCTAGTTCCATGTTTAAGATAGAATGACTTTTCCTCGATCCCATCCTTGACCCTATTCCACATTATGTCCTGTGAAAAACATTTCAAAAACTTTGGATGCGCATAAAAAGCTCCGTAAGGGATACACAAAGAAGGAAAACTATTATTTTTTCAAAATAACAATTAAACCATGAATAATTTAACATAAGTAATAATTTTAACCTTTATGAAGTAGTATATACTATTTTCTGAATAAAATATTATTACATACCCTTTTGTAACAAAAAGATTACCATAAAACCCATATAAAGAACACATAACATATAAAGTTAAATTGGGACATTAACATATATAAATGGAATAACCATGCGGTCGAATTCCACACATATCACTAAATGAAATAGCCATACGACTGACTTCCATACCCAATGCATTGGAGGTTATAACGTAAAGACCCATCCTGGTATTCACGGCACCACCCGTCATTTGGTTTATCACGTAACCACCCGTCAAATTTCCTAATACCATTATAAAATCATAACACATACGAAAAATATAAAGGAAATAAAACATTTCCTCATTTCAATTGAAATATATCACGTAAATATAGTGACATAACAAATCCATTTTCAAAACCATTTTAAATATCAAAAATAAGTAAAAGAGTATAAGGTATTTATTTTCTTTTTAAAAACATTACAGCTTGTTGAGGAAGCCAAATATCAAATAATACTCGCGGCGGCAGAAAAGGTCTTTGTCACCGCGTACGTTAAAAGAAACAATCCTTTTTGTAGTTAATAAAACACTTTTTAGAAAAATATTCCATTTCAAAAGTCAAGGGTATTTATACAACATAAAAAAAATTCGTGTATTAAAACAAAATATACCTCAATGAAAGGAGATTGAGATGAAGTCCCTTACCTCGTGTCCGACTTGACTCGATCATTCTTTAATATCCTGAATAATAAACTAAAGTTAATTTCAAAACTCTTAAAAACCTTTTTAAGTTAATTATTCCTTTTATATCACTTATTAACAAGTTATAAACATTATGTAATCATTTAAGTTAATAATGTTCTTTTTGTCGATATTTGGTACTTTAGTAAATAATGAACTCCTTATATTTACAAGTTGTCCATGTGGTAAATAGTTCATTATATCCAGAATTAAATTCATCATTTAGATATCATATATATCATATATATCCAGTATATAAATGTATATATAATAGTACATAACATTCAGAGAGAAGAAATGAAATGCATCGTTCATGGAGACGGTAAGCCGTAAGTACGCATGAACGCTACTTTGATTTCTATTTATGTTTTTAATTGAAATAAAAAATAATGTTATATAGGTATATTATAATTCCAGTATAATATCAGATATAATATCATTAACTCCATCCTTTATACATCCCACATAAGTCATTAACGAATCACATCACTTTGAGGGGGTGGTAGTCCGCGCTTCCTCAAATGAGATTATCGTATTTACCCACTATGGAACCCATAAAGGTGTGAAATAAATGGGAAGTACAGAAGCATAATGAAATCATAAACATAATATATATCATATATAAATATAGTTCCATCATAATGGCCACCATGAGAGGCGTTAAGATGTAATTAAACAATCATTGTTTTGTGAGGCGTTAGTTTCCCATCCACGGAAACATTATGTTCTTCATCCAGTAAATGGAGGTTTGTGTAAGTGTAGTTATAATATTTAATATAACAACATCCTAGTATATTTTGGATACAGGTGTTGTTAGAAAATAATGTAAATAAAAATATTTTAGGGGTTGGAGAAGTAAAATAAAAGAAAACTATTTAATAGAAACTCTTACCTTTAATTTGGGTAACTCCCTTTAGTTTGAACCAAAGGACTTCTTGAAGTGCCTTCTACCTAAGGTAAGGATTTTAGGAGGAGGAGAGGGATTTATGGGGCCTAATTGGGTAGAGTTTGGACGAGCCAAATTTTTTGAGTGGTGTGAGTAATTGCATAGAAGTGGTCTCCTTTTATAAGAAAGAGGAGGGGATCTTTAGGAAAATGTGAAAACATTATTTTATTATAAACTTATCTTCGGTTTCAAAAGGGAAAAGACATATTAATGTGGAAGATAAGATTACTCATAACTGAAATAAAATAATTCGATCATAATTGGTCATGTTTTGGATAATATTTTAATCATTATAATCTTATTAAACTTAATCATTTATTAATGAGGTAAATACTGAATCATTATTGTGTAATAAATAATTTAATTTATTAGTTGTATAAAAATTATAAAAAAAATACTATCATCTAGGAAATCGTTTTAACATTCCACTGAATATTTATAGTGGAAAATAGGACTTATATAACACCATATAAAAATTAATTACTAAACGATTTTTGTTAATGACAATTTTTCCTTTACAATAAATTAATTAATCTAAATTGTCATTTTCACTCCCAAGTGTATCAATGGGGTCCCAAAATCGAACCAATGATTCCCATGGTCGATAATGACTCATCCAATTTGGTTTGGACAACTTTTAAGATAATTTTGAATTAGTATAATGTTCTTTTTACCCTGAATTACCCTATTTACCTTTAACGGCAGTAATTAAAAGTCAAAAGTTACAATTCACCAAAAATTATTTTCATCTTAATGAACCAAATTTTACTTCTTGATAACAACCATGTATTTCATATTTTTGAAATTAAATTCACAGAAGTGGTAAAATTTCATTTAAATGAAAACGTCGGTTTTTTAACTACCACTAAGTGGTTTCATTATTCATCTAAAATTGATGTTTTTTAGAAAAATACCAAAAATTGAGCCTAAGTATTATTTTATATTCCGAATTAAAAAATTATTTCTATTTTTCCAAATTCAAAACATATAATTGGCATTAATTAATTTAAAAATGAATTCCCACTGTTAAAACAAATAGCGTGTTTTTAAGAAACAATAACTGTCAAAAGATTGATACTTGTTTATGTCCAATTTCAAAGTGTAATTAATTCCAATGACCAAAATTGGGTTAAATGGTAAAAATATATTTTAATTTCACTTTAAATCCAATTAAAAAGATAATCTAACCATATAAAAAATTAGATTAAAAGGCACTTTTGAATTAAAATACAATATTTTTCACTATTCATTAAAAATGAACTTTATCAGAAAAATACCAAAAAATTACCCAAAGTAAAATTTGATGTCCCCATTATAAAGAATAATATTAGTTTTTCAAATATAACATATAAGAGTAAAAAAAATATATTTAATGTGGGTTCTCCATCAAAAGGCTTTAAATAGTCCTTTTAATGTAAATAATGCTTAAAATTAGATTCATTCACATTTTAAGCTTCTAAATTTTATCGGATAAAAGTAAATACATCTAAAAATTACGTATAATAATATTGTAGTTATTTTCATTCATTCCCACCAATACAACGAGTAGGAGTTAACTACCATTTATAATAATAATATTATATTATTTGTGTGCAACATAAGAATCCAAAGAAACTCGTTGTTGCATATCGAGTATGCTATGGAACATAGCAACCTCTTTAAAGTAAGATTAATATTTAATTCAAAAATATTAAAAAATATGAAATATGTCTTATTCTTCATTTACCTGAGATGTTACATCCTTCCCCCCTTTTGGGAATTGCGTCCTCACAATTTTTATTTACTTATCAAAATAAGTGAGGGTATTTATCCCTCATAGCATTTTCAGATTCCCACGTTACCTCTTAAACCATATGGTTTTTCCACAAAACCTGTACCTAATGAATGACCTTATTTCACAAAACTTCTTCTCTACGGTCAAAAATATGGACTGGTTGTTCTTCATAAGATATATTCTCTTCCAACTGAACTACCTATGGGCTCAAAACATGAGATGGATCTGGCATATACTTTCTCAACATCGAAACATGAGAAACATTGTGTACCTGGGATAAATATGGAGGTAAAGCCACTATGTATGCAACTGATTCAACTTTATCCATAATTTAATAAGGTCCAAGGAACCTCAGACTCAACTTTCCCTTCTTACCAAAATGCATCACACTTTTCCATGGAGAAACTTAGAGAAAGACATGATCACCTACCTCAAAGGAAAGATCCTTCCTCCGGTTAACTGCATATCTTTTCTATCTCCTCTGAGCTATTCTCAAGTGCTTCTGAATCAAATGAACTTTCTATACCATCTCTTCTACCAATTATGGTCCAATCAACTTCCTTTCACCTACTTCATCCCAAAAGGCTGGTGTTCGACAACACTTTCCATATAATGCTTCAAATGGAGACATTTGTATACTAGAATGAAAACTGTTTTTATATGAAAATTCAACCAAAGAAAGTTGTTGGTCCAAACATCCCTGAAAATCCATCGAGCAACCACGTAACATATTCTACAAGGTCTGAATTGTTCATTATGACTGCCCATCTGATTGAGGATGAAAAACTGTACAAAAATTTAATTCAGTACCCATGACTTCTGAAGGCCATTCAAAAAGTTAAAAGTGAACCTGAGATCATGATTAAGTAAAATGGAGAGGGGAACTCCATGCAACTTGAATATATATTTAACATACAACCAAGAAAGTTGATCTAGAGACAAAGTATCTCTAGTAGGAAGGAAATGAGCAGATTTAGTCAATCGGTCAACTATAACCGAGATTGCATTATTACCTCGAGATGACTTTGGTAATCCCACAACAAATTCCATGGATATATTTTCCCATTTCCACTATGGTATCGGTAATGGATGAATTATTCCTTTCGGTAACTATCACTCTTCTTTAACCTACTGACAAGTCAAACACTTCACAGTAAAATCAACAATATCTCTTTTCATTCCATCCCACCAGTAATCCTCTTGAAGATCTCTGTACATCTTAGTACTTCCAGGATGAACTGAAAACGGAGAACTATACACTTCACATAACAACTAATTCTTCAACTGTGAATCACAAGGCACAAATAATCAATTTCCAAATCTCAAAACAAAATCATTATCAATGATAAATTCAGGCAACATACCCTTCTTAACCAACTCTACCATTTTCTGCAACTCCTTGTCTTCCTTCTGTGCTTTCTTTATTCTGTTTGATAGAGATGATCTCACTGACACCTGAAACAAAACAGAATATTTTCCTCCACCAACAACTTCTATGTCGTAATTCATCAAATCAAATACCAAAGGATCTTGTTCCAAATGGATCATGGTTAATGAAGCGTTACTTTTTCGACACAAAGCATCAGCCACTTTATTTTCTTTTCTCGGATGGTAAAGGATCATGAAATCATAATCCTTGATTAATTACAACCATCTCCTCTGTCTTGTGTTCAATTATTTCTGAGTGAATATATACTTCAAATTTTTTTGATCATTATATATTTCACAGTTCACTCCATACAAATGATGCCTCTAAATTTTTAGAGCAAACACGACAGCAGCTAATTCCAAATCATGTGTAGGGTAATTTAACTCATGAGGTTTCAACTGATGTGTAGCATAAGAAATTACCTGATCATTTTTCATTAGGATGCAAACTAGTCCTTTCAACGAAGAATCACTGTAGATAACAAACTCACCATTTCTGGAAGGAAGTTCCAAAATTGGAGAATTCACCAATGTTCTTCTCAATTCTTGAAAACAATCATCACATTCTTTTGTCCAGATGAACTTTACACCTTTTCGAGTTAACTTAGTCATTGGACTAGATAAATGTGAAAAATTTTCTAAAAACCTTCGGTAATAACCTGCTAAACAAAGAAAACTATGGATCTCGGTTATATTTGTGGGTCATGGCCATTCTTCAACAACTTTTATTTTAGCAGGATCAACAGTTATGAAATTTTTGAAACAATGTGACCAAGGAATGAAATTTGTTGTAACCAAAACTCACACTTGCTTAATTTCCCCTAATGTTTCTTTTCATTTACGGTTTTCAAGACAACCCTTAAATGAATTTCATGTACCTCCTTACTTTTTGAATAAATAAAAATATCATCAATAAACACAACCACCTTTTATCACCTGATTCAACTGAGCCATCTCTGTAGTAAACTGCTCAATATTGATTCTGAAAATCTCTTGATGCAGATCGGAAGGTTATACTCCTCTGTATGCCTTCCCAGAAAAACAATTATGTTTCCTATATGGAAAACCATCATGAACACAAAAATACCTTAGGCGAAGAAACATGGTAATCTGTAAATGCTATATCATTTCAATATTACCATAAATTAATTTATGGACATTAACTTAACAATACCCTAACTCCTAAAGTTATCTAAACCGACCTCTGATACCAACTATAATGTCCCATCCTTAAACCTTACTTAATATTGAATTAAATGAATAATTCACATTGAGGATCTTTTCAGGTTTAGAGTTTTAGAGAGTTAGGCCATAACTATTACATCTCAAAATATTACAAAGTATACACTTCTACACAGTTTCCATTTTATAAAAACATGATCTCTTAAAAAAAATTCATGTCTAGTTCCACGTTTAAGACATCACGAATTTTCCATGATCCCATCCTTAACCCTATTCCACATTATTTCCTATGAAAAACATTTCAAAAAGTTGGGATGAGCATAAAAAGATTAGTAATGGATACACAAAGAAGGAAAACTGATAGTTTTTCAAAACAACAATAAAACCTGAATACTTTAACATTAGTAATAATTTTCACCTTTATGAAGTAGTATATACTCTTTGATGAATAAAAGATTATTACTTACCCTTTTGTAACCAAAATATTACCATAAAACTCATATAAAGAACACATAACATATAAAGGTAAATCGGGACATAAACATACATAAATGGAATAACCATACGGTCAACTTCAACACATATCACTAAATAGAATAGCCATACGGCCAAATTCCATACCCAATGCATTGGAAGTTATAACGTAACCACCCATCCTGGTATTCACGGCACCACCTGTCATTTGGTTTATCACGTAACCACCCATCAAATGTCCTAGTACCATTATAAAATCATAACACATACAACAAATATAAAGGAAAGAAAACATTTCCAAATTTCAATCACAATATATCACTTAAATATATTGAAATAACAAATCCATTTTCAAAACCATTTTCAATACCAAAAATACATAAAAGAGTACAAGCTATTTATTTTCTTTTTAAAAACATTATGACTTGTTAAGGAATCCAAAGATAAAATAGTACTCACGGTGGCAAAAAAGGTCGTTGTCACCGCGTACGTTAAAAGAAACATTCATTTTTTTCGTTTAGTGAAATGATTTTTAGAAAAAGATTCCCTTTGAAAAGTCAAGGTGTTTTATACAGCGTATAAAAGAAAGTCGTGTATTAAAAAAAATATTCCTCAATGAAAGGAGATTGAGACGAAGTCTCTTACCTCGTGTCCGACATGACTCGATAGTTCTTTAATATCTTGAATAATAAACTAAAGTTAATTTATAATTGCTTAAGAACCTTTTTCAAGTTAATTATTCCTTTTATATCACTTATTACCATGTTATAATCATTATGTAATCATTTATGTTAATAATGTTCTTTTTGTCGATATTCGGTACTTGAGTAAAAAATGAACACCTTATATTTACAAGTTGTCCATGTGGTCAATAGTTCATTATATACAAAATTAAATTCATCATTTAGATATCATATATATAATATATATCCAGTATAAACTTGTATATATAATTGTACTTATCATTTGGAGATAAGAAATGAAATTCACCGTTCATGGAGACGGTAAGCCGTACGTACGCATGAACGCTACTTTCATTTCTATTTCTTATTTTAATTGAAATAAAAAAATAATTATACATAGGTATATTATAATTCAAGTATAATATCATATATAATATCATTAACTCCATCCTTTATACATCCCACATAAGGCATTAACTAATCACATAACTTTGAGGGGGCGGTAGTCTGCGCTTCCTCAAATGAGATTATCGTATTTACCCACTATGGAAACCATAAAGGTGTGAAAAAAATGGGATTTACAAAAGAATAAGAAAATAATAAAAATAATATATATCATATATAAATACAGTGCAATCATAATTTCCACCATGAGAGGCGGTAAGATGTAATTGAACAATCATCGTTTCGCGAGGCGTTGGTTTGCCATCAACAAAAAATTATGTTTTTCATCCATTAGATGGAGGTGTGTGTAAGTGTAGTTTGAATCCTTGTTATAACAACATCATTGTATATTGGGGATACTTGTGTTGATACAATAGAATGGAAATAAAAATATTTTAGGGGTTGGAGAAGTAAAATAAAAGAAAACAATTTAAGAGAAACTATTACCTTTAATTTGGGTAACTCCCTTTGGTTTGAACCAAAGGACTTATTGAAGTGACTTCTGCCTAAGGTAAGGATTTTATGAGGAGTAGAGGGATGTAGGTAGCCTAATTAGGCAGAGTTTGGATGATCCAAATGGCTTGAGATGTGTGAGGAATTTCATATAAATGGTCTTCTTTTATAAGGGAGAGGAGGGGCTCTTTAGGAAAGTGTGAACACATTATTTTATTATAAACTTATATTCGGATTCAAAATATCCAAAACACATTAATGTAGAAGATAATATGACTAATAACCTAAATAAAATCATCCATTCATAATTGTACATGTTTTGGATATATTTTAATCATTATAATCTTATTTATTTTAATCATTTATTAATGAGGTAAATACTGCATCATTATTGTGTCATAAATAATTTAATTTATTGGATGTCTAAAAATTATAAAAAAAATACTATCATGTAGAAAATATTTTTATATTTCCAATGAATATTTTTAGTCAAAAATAGTACTTATATAACACCATATAAAAAAAAATTACTAAATTATTTGGTTAATGTCAATTTTGCCTTTACAGTAAATTTATTAATCTAAATTTTCATTTCCACTCCCAAGTGGATCAATGGGGTCCCAAAATTGACCCAAAGATGACCATCATCGATAATGACTCAACAAAAAATGTTTGGACAAGTGTTAAGATAATTTTGAATTATTATAATATTCTTTTTACCTTTAATTACCCTATTTACCTTTAATATCGGTAATTAAAAGTCAAAAGTTACTATTCTCCAAAAATTATTTTCATCTTAATGAACCATATATTACTTCTTAATAACAACCATGTATGTCGGATTTTTGAAATCCAATTCACAGAAGTGGTAAAATTTCATTTAAATGAAAAAATAAGTTTTTTAATTACCACTAAGTGGTTTCACTATTCATCAAAAATTGAAGTTTTTCAGAAAAATACCAAAAATTCACCCTAAGAATTATTTGATATTCCGATTCAAAATTGATGCCTATTTTTACAAATTCAAAACATATAATTGGCATTAATTAATTTAAAAATTAATTCCCGCTATTAAAACAAATAGCATGTTTTTAAGAAACAATAACTATCAAAAGATTGATACTTGTTTATGTCCAATTTCAAAGTGGAATTAATTACAATGACCAAAATTGGATTAAATGGTAAAAATATATTTTAATTTAACTTTAAAACCAATTTAAAAGATAATCTAACAAATATATCTAAATTATATTAAAAGTCACATTTGAATTAAAATACAATATTTTTCACTAATCATTAAAAAATGAACTTTATCAGAAAAATACCAAAAAATTACCAAAAGTAAAATTTGATGTCCCCATTCTAAAGAATAATATTATTTTGTCAAATATAACATATAAGAGTGACAAAACGAGATTTAATGTGGGTTCTACATCAAAAGGCGGTAAATCGGCCTTTTAATGTAAATTATGCTTAAAATTAGATTCATTCACATTTTAAGCTTCTAAATTTTATCAAATAAAAGTAAATACATCTAAGAAATAAGTATAATAATATTGTAGTTAGTTTTATTCATTCCCACCAATACAACAGCTAGGAGTCAAATACCATTTAAAATAATAATAATATATTATTTGTGTGCAACGTAATATTCCAACGAAACACGTTGTTGCATATCGGGAACACTATAGAACATAGCAACATCTTTAAAGTAAGATTAATATTTATTTCACAAATATTAATAAATATGAAATATGTATTATTCTTCATTTACCTGAGATATTACATCCTTCCCCCCTTTTGGGAATTGCGTCCTCACAATTTTTATTTACATATCAAAATAAGTGAGGGTATTTATCCCTCATAGAATTTTCATATTCCCACGTTGCCTCTTCAACAATATGGTTTTTCCACAAAACCTTTACCTAATGAATTAACTTATTCTGCAACACTTTCTCTCTATGGTCAATAATCTGGACTGGTTGTTCTTCATAAGATAGATTCTCTTCCAACTGAACTACCTCTGGGCTCAAAACATGAGATGGATCTGGCATTTACATTCTCAACATCGAAACATGAAAAACATTGTGTGCCTGGGATAAACTTGGAGGTAAATCCACTATGTACGCAACTGATCCAAATTTCTCTAGAATTTCATAAGGTCCAATGAACCTTGGACTCAACTTTACCTTCTTACCAAAACACATCACACTTTTCCATGGAAAAACTTAGAGAAAGACATGATCACCTAACTCAAAAGAATGATCCTTCCTCCGGTTATCCTCATAACTTTTCTCTCTGCTATGATCTGTTCTCATGTTCTTCTGAGTCAACTGAACTTTCTCTACCATCTCTTCTACCAATTCTGGTCCAATCAACTTCCTTTCACCTACTTCATCCAAAAAATATGGAGTTCAAAAACACATTCTATATAATGCTTTAAATGGTTCCATTTGTACACTATAATGAAAACCGTTATTATATGAAAATTCAACCAAATAAAGGTGTTGGTCCCAACTTCCCTGATAATCCATCGATCAAGCACGTAACATATCCTCTAAGGTCTGAATTATTCGTTCTGAATGCCCATCTGATTGAGGATGAAAAGTTGTACTAAAATTTAATTCAGTACCCAATGACTTCTGAAAGCCTTTCCAAAAGATAGAAGTGAACCTGGGATCACGATTATATACAATGGAGAGGGGAACTCCATGAAACCTAACCATGTCTTTAACATACAACCGAGCAAGTTGATCTAGAGACAAAGTATCTCTAATTGGAAGGAAATGAGATGATTTAGTAAATCGGTCAACTATAACCCAGATTGCATCATTACCTCGAGATGTCTTTGGTAATCCCACAACAAATTCCATGGATATATTTTCCCATTTCCACTCTGGTACCGGTAAATGCTGAAGCATTCCTTTCATAAATTTTCACTCATCTTTAACCTGTTGAAAAGTCAAACACTTCACAGTAAAATCAGCAATATCTCTTTTCATTCTATCCCACTAGTAATACTCTTGAAGATCTCAGTTCATCATAGTACTGCCCGGATGAACTGAAAATGGAGAAATATGAGCTTCAAATAACAACTAATTCTTCAACTGTTAATCACATGGCACACATAATCTCTTTCAAAATCTCAAAACACAACCATTATCAATGTTAAATTCAGACAACATACCCTTCTGAACCAACTCTACCATTTTCTGCAACTCATTGTCTTCCATCTGTGATTTCTTTATTCTGTCTGATAGAGATGATCTCACTAACACCAGAAACAAAACAAAATAATTTCCTACACCAACAACTTCTATGCCATAATTCATCCAATAAAAAACCAAAGGATCTTGTTCCAAACGAATCATTGTTAATGAAGCGTTACTTTTTCGACACAAAGCATCAGCCACTTTATTTTCTTTTCACGGATGGTAAAGGATCGTGCAATCATAATCCTTGATTAATTACAACCTTCTCCTATGTCTCATGTTCAATTCTATCTTAGTGAATATATATAATTCAAACATTTGTGATCAGTATATATTTCACACTTTACTCCATACAAATGATGCCTCCAATTTTTTAGAGCAAACACGACAGCAGCTAATTCCAAATCATGTGTAGGGTAACTTAACTCAAGAGGTTTCAACTGACGTGAAGCATAAGAAATTACCTGATCATTTTGAATTAGGACACAACTCAGTCCTTTCAATGAAGCATTACTGTAGATAACAAACTCACCATTTCTGGAAGGCAGTGCCAAAACTGGAGCATTCACCAATCTTCTTCTCAATTCCTGAAAACAATCATCACATTCTTTTTTCTAGATGAACTTAACACATTTTCGAGTTAACATAGTCATTGGACTAGATAACCGTGCAAAATTTTCAAAAAACCTTCAGTAATAACCTGCTAAACAATGAATACTATGGATATCGATTATATTTGCAGGTCTTGGCCATTCTTCAACAACTTTCATTTTAGCAGGATCAACAGTTATGTCATTTTTGAAACAATGTGACCAAGGAATGAAATTTGTTGTAACAAAAACTCACACTTTCTGAATTTCCCATAAAGTTTATTTTCTTTTAAGGTTTGCAAGACAACCCTTAAATGACTTTCATGTACCTCCTTACTTTTTCAACAATTCAAAATATCATCAATAAACACAACCACCTTTTATCACCTGATTCAACTGAGCCATATCTGTAGTAAAATGATCAATCTCTATTCTGACAATCTCAGGATACAGATTGGAAGGTTATACTCCTCTGTATGCCTTCCCAGAAAAGCTGCTATGTTTCCTCTATGGAAAACCATTATGAACACAAAAATACCTTAAGCGAAGAAACATGGTAAACTGTAAATGCTATATCATTTCAATATTAGAATAAATTAATTTATGGACATTAACTTAACTGTACCCTAACTCCTAAAGTTATCTAAACCGACCTCTGATACCAACTATAAGGACCCATCCTTAAAACTTACTTAATATTGAATTAAATGAATAATTCACATTGAGGATCTTTTCAGGTTTAGAGTTTTAGAGAGTTAGTCCATAACTATTACATCTCAAAATATCACAAAGTAGACACTTCTACATAGTTTCTATTTTTTAACGAAACATGAACTCTTAAAAAAAAGTCATGTCTAGTTCCATGTTTAAGACAACATGAATTTTACTTGATCCTATCCTTGACCCTATTCCACATTATGTCCTATGAAAAACATTTCAAAAACATGGGATGAGCATAAAAATCTCAGTAAGGGATACACAATGAAGGAAAACTGATAGTTTTTCAAAACAACAATTAAACCATGAATACTTTAACATAAGTAATACTTTTCCCCTTTATGAAGTAGTATATACTCTTTCCTGAATAAAAGATTATTACTTACCCTTTTGTAACAAAAATATTACCATAAAACTCATATAAAGAACACATAATATATAAAGGTAACATGGGACATAAACATACATAAATGGAATAACCATACGGTCGACTTCTACACATACCACTAAATGGAATAGCTATACCGAAAAATTCCATACCCAATGCATTGGAGGTTATAACGTAACCACCTGTCCTGTTATTCACGGCACCACCTGTCATTTGGTTTATCACGTAACCACCCAGAAAATGTCCAAGTACATTTATAAAATCATAACACATACAACAAATATAAAGGAAAAAAAACATTTACACATTTCAATCGCAATATATCACATAAATATATTAACATAAAAAATCCATTTTCAAAACCATTTTCAATACCAAAAATACATAAAATAGTATAAGGTATTTATTTTCTTTTTAAAAACATTAAGTCTTGTTGAGGAAGCCAAAGATCAAATAATAATCACAGCGGCGGAAAAGGACGTTGTCACCGCGTACGTTAAAAGAAACATTCCTTTTAGTCATTTAGTAAAACTCTTTTTAGAAAAATATTCCCTTTGAAAAGTGAAGGGTATTTATACAGGGTATAAAAGAAATTCATGTATTAATAAAAATATGCCTCAATGAAAGAAGATTGAGATGAAGTCCCTTACCTCGTGTCCGACATGACTCGATCGTTCTTTAATATCCTAAATAATAAACTAAAGTTAATTTATACTTTCTTAAGAACCTTTTTCAAGTTAATTATTGCTTTTATATCGTATATTACCATGTTATAATCATTATGTAATAATTTAAGTTAATAATGTTCTTTTTTATCGATATTTGGTACTTGAGTAAAAAATGAACACCTAAAATTTACAAGTTGTCCATGTGGTCAATAGTTCATTATATACAGAATTAAATTCATCATTTAGATATCATATATATAATATATATTCAGTAAATAATTGTATATATAATTGTACATAACATTTGGAGATAAGAAATGAAATGCACCGTTCATGGAGATGGTAAGCCATACTTACGCATGAACGCTACTTTCATTTCTATTTATTATTTTTATTGAAATAAAAAATAATGATACATAGTTATATTATAATTATAGTATAATATCATATATAATATCATTAACTCCAACCTTTATACATCCCATAAGAGGCATTAAAGAATCACATCACTTTGAGGGGGCGGTAGTCCGCGCTTTCTCAAATGAGATTATCGTATTTACCCACTATGGAAACCATAAAGGTGTGAAATAAATGGGATGTAAAGAAGCATAAGGAAATCATAAAAATAATATATATCATATATAAATATAGTTCCATCAGAATGGCCACTATGAGAGGCAGTTAGATCTAATTGAATAATCATCATTTCCGGAGGCGTTAGTTTCCCATCCACGGAAAATAATGTTTTTCATCCATTAGATGGAGGTGTCTGTAAGTGTAGATCAAATAATTCTTATAAAACATCATAGTATATTTAGGATAATGGTGTTGTTACAAAATAATGGAAATAAAAATATTTTAGGGGTTGGAGAATTAAAATAAAAGAAAAAAAATTATGAGAAATTGTTACCTTTAATTTGGGTAACTCCCTTTGGTTTGAACCAAAGGACTTATTGAAGTGACTTCTGCCTAAGGTATGGATTTTAGGAGGAGGATAGGGATGTAGGTAGCCTAATTTGGCAGAGTTTGGATGAGCCAAATGGCTTGAGAGGTGCGAGGAATTGCATAGAAGTGGTCTTCTTTTATAAGGGAGAGGAGGGGCTCTTTAGGAAAATGTGAAAACATTATTTTATTATAAACTTATCTTTGGTTTCAAAATATCCAAAACACATAAATGTCGAAGATAAGATGACTAATAACCGAAATAAAATCATCCAATCAGAATTGGACATGTTTTGTATAATATTTTATTTATTATAATCTTATTTATTTTAATCATTTATTAATGAGGTAAATACTACATCATTATTGTGTCATAAATAATTTAATTTATAGGATGACTAAAAACTATAAAAAAATACTATCATGTAGGAAATCTTTTTAGATTTCCAATTAATTTTTATTGTTGAAAATAGTACTTATATAACACCATATAAAAATTAATTACCAAATGATTTTTGTTATTGTCATTTTTTCCTTTATATTAAATTAATTAATCTAAATTGTCATTTTCACTCCCATGTGGATCAATGGGGTCACAAAATCGACCCAAAGATGCCCATGGTCGATATCGACTCAACCAATAAGGTTTGGAAAAGTGGTATGATAATTTTGAATTATTATATTATTCTTTTTACCTTTAGTTACCCTATTTACCTTTAACCGCGTTAATTAAAAGTCAAAAGTAACTATTCACCAAAAATTATTTTCTTCTTAATGAACCACATATCAATTCTTGATAACAACCATGTATGTCGGATTTTTGAAATCCAATTCACAGAAGTGGTAAAATTTAATTTAAATGAAAAAGTCAGTTTTTTAACTACCACTAAGTGGTTTCACTATTCATCAAAAATCGAAGTTTTTTTCAGAAAAATACCAAAAATTCAGCCTAAGAATTATTTTATATTCTGAATTAAAAATTGAAGTCTATTTTTTCAAATTCAAAAAATAGAAGTGGCATTAATTAATTTAAAAATTCATTCCCACTGTTAAAACAAATAGCGTGTTTTTAAGAAACAATAACTATCAAAAGATTGACACTTGTTTATGTCCAATTTCAAAGTGGAATTAATTCCAATGACCAAAATTGTATTAAAGTGTAAAAATATATTTTAATTCCACTTTAAAACCTATTAAAATGATAATATAGCCATATAAATAAATTAGATTAAAAGGCACTTTTGAATTAAAATACAATATTATTCACTATTCATTAAAAATGAACTTTATCAGAAAAATACCATAAAATTACCCAAAGTAAAATTAGATGTAACCATTATAAAGAATAATATTATTTTGTCTAATATAACATATAAAAGTGACAAAAACTACATTTAATGAGGGTTCACCATCAAAAGGTGGTAAATCGTCCTTTTAATGTTTATTATGCTTAAAATTATATTCATTCACATTTTAAGCCTCTAAATTTTATCGGATAAAAGTAAATACATATAACAAATAAGTATAATCATATTGTAGTTAGTTTGATTCATTCCCACCAATACAACGGCTAGGAGTTAACTACCATTTAAAATATTAATATTATATTATTAGTGTGCAATGTAAGGTTACAAAGAAACTCATTGTTGTGTATCAGGTACGCTATCGAACATAGAAACCTCTTTAAAGTAAGATTAATATTTAATTCAAAATTATTAATAAATATGAAATATGTCTTATTCTTCATTTACCTGGGATGTTACAGGATATGACCAATATCTTCCATAGTTAAATTACACATATAAATATACTTTCTAATCAAAAATAAAAATACCTAATTAAGAATACCATTATAGAAAAAATATATTACACCTTAAATATGGGATTTAGTTGGTGAAATAATGTTTTCGGGTCCTGAAATGATTCAGGAAATGGTAGAAAAGTTTAATACCATATAGTCTCACATCAAGGCTATCATTTTTTTGTACTAATGGTTTGCTGAATATAATTGATAGAGTATGTATATTATGATAATAGATAATTTTTTTACTTCCAATGTCTCCTAGGAAGAGATTCATTAGATTTAGGATTAATGGAAAGAAATGTCTTATGTACATCCACGAATTTTAGATTCTTGATCATGTGTGAGTTTTGGCATATAGAATTGCAATTCCACCTACCAGGTCTCATGTACAGGATGTATTCCATGTATCACTATTGTGTTAGTACATACCATATCACTAATTGTTACTTCATTATGTGTTGGTACATCTGGAAAATGTTTTATCTTTTTAGGGTTTTCTGGTGATGATCTTAGACCATTGAGCTAAAATTCTACACAATATTAAAATTCATCTTTTCAAAGTAATACAGTGAAACAAAAAGTACACCAAGGTTACATGGGAATATAGAGAATCATTAAAGAATTTTTAACACCATCGGTTTTAATATATTATATATAATCTAATTTCTAACGTGAAATTTTTAATGGGGGAGAATGTAATAACCAATAGTTTAACAATTGAAACTTAACTTCTTATAATTATGACATGTATTATAAAGAACATAACTGACATGGAGAAACAAAAAAATTATTCTCAGAAAATAAAAATGCTAAAATAGCAAGAAACTAAAAAAATAATAATTCCAAATATTATGGGTGATAAAAATATAAATTAAGACAAGTAAGAGATGAAATTTTGGCCATGCTCGAACTACTAGAATGAAAACACTCGTGTATAAATCTATAGAAAAAAAACAATATTTTCAAAATAAAGAATTAAATTTGAATATGAAAAAAATTAAAAAACATGATTGAAAAGGGTTGTGATTGAATAGTTAATGGAATAAGTGATATTTATTAGAAGTAGGGAACTGAGTTGACCTTTAAAAGTTAAATAGTTGGAATAGTATGTTGACCGCTGGAATTTTAATTTTACCATTACGAATATTAATATAACTATTAGAATAGAAACCACACATATGGGATCATATAAAAATATTTAGGTAAACTATATAATGAATATATGACATATTTAATCTATTGTATAAGTAAATAAAGGTTTCAAAAATGATAAATTACGTGTTTGTATTTCAAAAAAACATTAATGTCTTAATCCCATTTTTATAACAAATATAATGATTAAAAAATATTTATATAAAATGAATTTATAAATTAATATTATGGTTTGTTATAATAATTAGAAAATTTTATTAGACCATAATGAATATTTCATTGGGATATAAAATAAATTATAATATTGAAATAAGTATTTTTCAACTATATGATGAATATATTTAAAAAAAGAAATTTCTCATATGTTTAATATTTTTCTCATATAATGAATATCATTTCGGAAATATAAATTTAATAAAAAATTAGTGTAAATTAATTACATTTTTTAAATATATTTATTTTTGGTATATATATAAATATTATATTATAAGTTATATACCATTTTAAGCTAAAAATAAGATTTTTATGTCAATAATGGTGAAGAACCCATTATATTGAAACAAGAAGAACCAAATAATATATATTGTTATAGGAATAAATATTATTGATAGTCTTGAGACAAAATAATAATCTAGTGAATATAATATTCAAAAACACCACTTTCTAGTCCTTCGAAATACCACACCTCAACACCCTATTCCTTCACATATTATATTCCTTGTATATTTCATATATTTTACCGAAAATAATTCTAAAACCTCATCTAAATGTCCTAGTAATTCTTGTATAAAAAATATACCAAATCAAATTTTCTCATGTTGTCCTTTAATGACGAGATATTTATGAGATTTCATTCTCAAATTACCACATTCAAAATCATTTCTTCCCAATCCTTCACCCCACCAATCACCAAAAATTTCATAATTAATATAGTATAATTTATATACTATAATCATATAGTGCTAATGGAAAATCTACCATCCATTCTATTGTTTTCTCCTCTTATTCAAAGAATTGAAACCATTGTCCAAATTACAAAAGGTCACCACCTCTATAGACTATGGGTTTTTTTTTCTATTACAACATTCGTAGATGGAAAAAACATTATTTATGGTTCAATAGTATTATAATATTTATATTAAAACAAATTTTGTGTTCTATAATTAATATATATTAAAAATACAAAATAAAATGAATATAGTTTCTTTAGGTCGGTAAAACAACCAAAATAAAAAATCCACATTACGTTATTGTTTTTACTAAAACGAATATCCCTATTCCAGAAAAAAAATGTATAATACGACAAGATTTATGGTACCTAACATATTAAATAAATTTAATAAATTTTATAGATTATGTTACACGCAAAAAATATCATAAACGAATTGAGAAATATTATTAAAAATTAGCATTACTAATTTAATACTAATATGAATATTATAAATAGTAATGTCACCATTATAATAATAACATCGATTTATAATTAAAATTTATGAATATTATAAATGAAAATACGATATATTTATATCATCAAAAATGTAAATAAATCTTTTGAAAAAAATAATTTATGTGCTGAAATTTTTGTAAAGCATAAATGTTTATATACTATTTTATAATAAACAAATCATAGATTTTTTTTTTCACATAATAGATTCATAGAAGAATATTTTGTATTATTAAAATTATAAAATTATTTTACAAGCCCTTATTTATTTTTTCAATGTATCATAAAATTTGTTAATATTTAAAAATAAATATTTTTTATAAACAATGATTTCTTTAATTTAAAATTAAATTTAAAATATTTTTAAAATTATATTCATAAATAGAAGTAAATTTTTTAAATCTTACCATTGAAAAATTCATAGGGAGTTTTTTTTGGTTTTTTATAATATTGTTGAACTGTTGGTGACTATTAAAATATGATAATTTGGGATATTTGACATTTTATCCTAATACAAGGAGTTTTTAGTCTTGGTTGAGTTATCAATGATGTAAGTCATCAATAACCAAGACTCACATAGTCTATTTAATATATTAAATCACATTAACCAACATTATTGATATTCTTGAGCCAAAATACTAATGTAATTAATAAAATAATAAGAAAATATCCATCACCTACATAATAAATACCACATCTCACACCCCCCCTTTCCTCACGCCTTCAAAACCTAGTATTATGCTAATATTATTCCCAATTAATATCTTAAACCACATACACAACAATTTTCCATCCTAGTCTCAACAAAATTCAATTTACCAATCCTTTGAGGAGGTTCTCAAGGAGATGAAACTCAAGTGGTAAATCCATCCATCTATCTCCCATTCAATTTCATTTATTTTCATATCCTTCCCTCACATCCCATATACAAAGTAACTTGATAACTATAGTATCATATATATAATTTATCATTATTATGTTAATGTTATATCCACCATCAATTCACTTCACTCCTCCCTTTGTTCTAAAATGATAACACCATCTGATTGGTGTCTATGGAACACCTTCATAGATGATGATGTTTTTTCTAATACTGCCGTGATGGACTATCATAAAACCAATATAACAATTTTAAAAAATATTATAATATTTATTACAACTTAATTAGTATTTTGGAACTATAATATATACATAATATTAGATAATAGAAAATCTAGATCTCGATGATCAAAAGAATGGAAAACTAATCTCAAATATTATCATTAATTTTTTATATAATGACTCATCCTCGTATCTGGAAGGATATAGATATATAAGACAATTTAATCATCATTATGATATTGAATAGCATATAATTTCTAGTATGGATAACTATTACCATTTCACCTGATCATCAATACATGTATATAAGCAAACCATTCAAGAAAACCGAGGAAATGGACAATTCTGAACTAACAAATTCAGATTTATATCTAATCAAAATGGTTATAAATGAAATTAATAAAATTATAATAAATATATTACACACTACAGAGGATCTAAATTATGTAATAAATGAATCTAATTTCATTATCCATGAAAATAAATACACATATATAATTATTTCAGACAAAAGGTAAGGGATTTGTTAACTCATTTTCTATTCATGGGTTATACATCTACTTCATTGATTATATTATTACAGGATTATATATGTAATACAATGATTATTTAATTTTTCTTTATTCCCACTTATCTATTTTATGGAAATGATTTTGATACATATAATCATCCCTTTGATTAACTCTCACCTCAATGGTACTAAATTTTTATGTGGTTTCTTGTCTTTATTTTATTTCTATGAGATTTTCTTTATTCATCGCTTATTTATTATGTGTGGTGTTTCTATTTATGATCATAATTAATTAAAAATTACATTTTATTTAAATATTTCTTGTATCATGGATAAAATTATTGTTTTATCCATATAACATTTTTTCAAATAGTATTTACATTCAATGTTGTTTAAAATGGGAATGTATTGAAAAATCAACATCCTCTACCAAATGTTTTTATTTTGATAACTCTTTTTAATTCATCAGTTAAATTGATAATTTTTATATTTTAGGGATTATTTTGACATATATACAAGGGTGGGTCCTATTTATTGAAATCCCCTCAATGCATTGAGATGTCTTATGAGATCAAATAGTTCGTGAAAAATCCCTCCCTATTTATGTCCATGCAGAATAAGACAGGTTTCTACCCATAGATTTAAATTTTCGTGACAATATAATTCTTCATACATTAGTTACATGATGTCAAATTATTATGAATTTTATTTATTCATTATTTATGTATTACATTGCCTGATATTTTCACTCTGAAAAAATTAATGAATGTATTTTAATTATTAGTTTTTTGAAAGCATGTGTTATTTAGTTAATTACCTTCTTATAATGATAATTCCATTTTTACTTTTCATCACATACTATTGATTCATGTAACTCATGATTAATTTACAAGGTAAAAATTTTATTTGTTTTCCTTACCATGGTTATGGAGATGAAATATTATAATAAGTTTCAATGAAGACTTTTCTTTTCATTTGTGATGTTCTATGATAAATTTCCAGTTAAATAAGGGAACCATGTAAGTCTCAAATACTTCTAGATTAATTAAATGGATCTATTCTATGTGATTTCTTATCTTTTATCTGTGCCATTGTAATAAAATAATTATAGACTCTAGGATACTAGGGTTAGGGTTGTTACATAAGGTATCAATTCTTATTTATTAGAAACCTTATGAACTAGATGTTATGTAAACACAATAATAATAATAATTATACAAAATTAATGGATTTATAAATAATCAAGATGATTATGAGATAAATTATTATGTGTAATTATTTATTGATAGGTTCTAATAGTATATTGTGAATAAATACCCCTGGATAATGTATGTATTTTCCTATTGAGAATGACAATACATTTAGTGTTGGAGGTGACCAGATCGTGATCATATTAGAACAAAATTCTTAGGTTTTGATGATTAAACCTAAAAACCTATATTAGATCATTTAATTTCAATGATTATCCCATCATTAAGTGGGACTACTAGTCAAGTCGTTGATGAGTATTGGATCAAGTCCCATTTAAAGATATTTTTTTCTTTGGGATGTAATGAAAAGGAAAATGTATCTCTCACAGTATATTATGTCAAGATAGATTATGATCAATGGTTTTCATTGATCTTTAATACCATGGAGTAAGATGTCATGTAACATATGGATTAGAGAAACATTGAAGAAAAATTCATATATAAATATTTACATCATGACCAATGATATGAAATGAAAAAAAAAATATTACATAGCTTAAGGAAATGGGATGAAGAGAGTGTTTCAAAGTATGAGGCAACCTTATAAAGTCATTAAAGGTATTCTATAGATTAAAAATGTTATTCAGAGAACAATATTGATCATTTATTTTGTTTCATATGCCAGTTCTTCGAAGGGATACGAATTCTACTGAATTTATTTCATAAGATGAAATAGAATTATGTTCCCTAAACACTGATTATGAATTTTACAGATCCTATATTTTCAAGTGGTATTAAGAGTGTAATTGGTCTTATAATAACCATGAAAATGTTAAATCATAAAAGATTAAGTGGGTCATGAATAAAATAAAATTATGAAATTTTTTTGGAAATATTAACAATTGAATTTTTTTGAATGGCATGGTAGTTTCTTATAATTTTGGCGACATGTTACATTGATCTATTGACTGAATAGGAAATAAAAAATTGAAGTTCAATTCCAAAAATATAATATAATGGGGAATTATTGAAATTTTTTTCCAAATCATCACTAGAGTCTACTATATAATAGGCCGTGGAGAGATATCCAATCTTATGTGGTCACCAAAACTGAATTAGTAGTTCCTACTAGTGTGGTGGAAGGTACAATAATCCTCTCTTATAATTTATTTAATGGATTATTTAATTTTTGATCATCAAACTATTTTATATCTACCCACTCTTTTAATAAAATTTTATATTTCCATTTTGAAATAATAATATATATTTTTCCGTCAAAACACCATAGGGAAGTCATATCCACTATTATAAAAACAATAGTTTATTGTGTATTTTTCTAGTATGTTATTTATAACTGATATGAAAATATTGGTATCATATTTGTTCATGTATGTTTTATGAAAACATGTGTGAAAAAATACATAGTCTCTTCTCTTTCACATCGTTTATATAATATAACTGATGTGAAAGATCATTTTTTTACATTAGTTATAGTATAACTGACATGATAGATTTGAGAGTGTCTATTTTCATATTGGTTAGAATATAATAGATGTCAAAAATATTTTAAATTTTTATGAATTTACTGAGGGTTTAATTATGCAATATTTCTTTATCACATTAGATATTTTTTTATCTCTCACCGAATCCCTAACTGTCTAGTTTCATTTATTTGGTTGTAAAAATATCACATTATAATTTAAATTGATCCAATAGGATTCATTATCCTTGGGTCCTACATCAAAAATAGTTCTTACTGATGTCTCAAATATTTTATTTATCTCTTTTAAATCATTCATTGGAATTGAATTTCTAACCACGTTCTTCATTATTACATTACCATAACCATAAATTAAGGTTTTTTTGGATTCAACCATTCATATTTGCATATAGATTTTCTTGTCTCCAACTACCTCACATAATGGTTGGAATATATTTTATAATGTGTTAATTGGTTGTTCCTTATTTTATTTCTAATATGAATATGCTATTCCAAATTTTTTAATGGTTTAATTAGTTGTTCCACATATTATATAAAGTATTAATTAGTTGATATTGATTTTATTGGGGGATAATTAGTTTCTCGTGATTTTATTTATAGTATGGAGTATTTTTTCACTTCAATTTAGTCTTATAGAACTCATTATTTTTTAAAATTATGGTGATTTGATAAATGAGACTCATGAAAATAATGAGCTAATGAGCATCTTTAGGTGGTGTTTTCATGCTTGGTTCGGTGTCTCATTAGTAGTCTTGTGTGATGAAAAAGGGGTTAATTAGTGATGGGTCTACTATTAAAAGTAGCTGACCCACATGCTACCCTGTTCGGGAAAACTAGACACCCTATGAAGTCTAATGAAACCAATTTTAATGTAATTGTTTTAAACTAGGAATTAATTTATTATTAGATTATACTAATAATTATAATATATATTAAATTTTGATTTTTATAATTAATCAACTATGAATTGGTTATTCTCATTCAATATATTTTTTGGATATGGGATTATAGATATTGTTTTTTATTTTTTCTAACAATTTATTAATGTTATATTTATTTACTTCTACAAGAGATATTATTTAAAGGAATATATTTTGTAATTTTTACACATGAATGAATTTTATCATTAAAATTTTCTATTTTTCTTAATGGTTTTATTTATGGGTTTAAATATTTTTAAATTAAATTTATAATCCCAATATTTTATAAATTACTAATTTTTATATATTTATTTTTTAAATTTTTTATTTAAAATTAATCAATTTTATGTTAATTCCCCTTGAATTGGAAATGAATATGAATAAGGTGTTGGTACTTTTTTTGAATCTGATAAATGAAATGTTCCAAACAATGACATGTTTTTCTATCCATGCCTGAAATGTTTAAATTTAAAAAAGTTGAAATATAGAAATAGTAAAGATCATTTAATTTTCCACGGATTGAATTTGAGTTAAAACCATTGGATTTTGTATTGTGAAACTAGGCATAATTTCAGATCTATTGATGATGGCGTTTATCAAGATGATAAATGTGATAAACTTTATTAAACGATTAATGATATTGAAGTTGATTTAATTAATAAACAATATAAATTTTAGTGTTTATATGGTGATGATGAAAAACCATTGTATCCTTATTTTATAGAATATAAGGTTTTATAGATGGTGTAAAATTGATAAACATGAATGTCAAACTGGGATGGAGTGAAAAGTGTTTTACAGAGCTACTTTAATTATTGAAATTCATTCTTTCTAAAGATAGCGATCTTCCAGATTCACATTATAAGGAAATGAAATTATTATGGGTGATGGGATTGGGTAAAATAAAATATATTCCTACCCCAATGACTATGTTCTATATAAGAACAAATGTGAATCTTTGTATGAGTATCCTAAATGTGGGACATCATAGTATAATTCGAAATAATAATTGTAGGCTGATTTAGTAGTTTCAGAGACCTTTGGAAAATTATTTTTTGTATCTTCCTATAATTCCTCGTTATAAATGTTTATTTTCAAATTCACATGTTTAAATATGGTTAAGATGGTATGCTGATGAGTGGATATGTGATGGGAAAATACGATATCCAGCTGATTTACCACAATGGATGAAAATTGTTCACCATTTTCCTACAATCAGAAATGAAGTTCGAAATCTCAATCATGGAATTTGCACAATGGAATGAAACTATACAAAATATATATTAGAAAATAGATTTTATGTCATATTTTATTGTTAATTTATAACTTATCTCTTTAATTTTGTAATAAGTTAAAATTTGTCTCATTATGTTTAATGATCTATGGACCAAAATAGCCTATAAATGATATTGGTGTTTTTTTCATTATTAATTTTTTATTTGAAACTTTTAATGGAGGAAGCTATAAGGATGTATGATTTTTATAAAATGAGATTTTTTTGATCGACATGCAATGATTATGTTCACTATAAATGACATCTTAGTATATGGAAATTTTTAGGGATATAGTGTTAAAGGGTGTAAAGCTTGTCCAATCTGTGAACAAAAGATTTCATATTATCAAATGCATCATGGGAGAAAAATATTATACATGTTTCATTGAAAGATTTTCCCTATGGATCACTCTTATAAAATATTAAAAATGTCCTTTGATGACTCACATGAATTTGATATTTCTTCAAAAACATTATCAACTAATTATTTTTATATGATGAAAAAATATAAATGACATTAAAAAATAATCTTAAATATCATAATGAATGAAATATTTAGAATAAATAGTGAACATTTATAGGGCAACCATATTAGAGGTATCATGAATTAAAACATAACATTGATGTCATGCACATGGAAAATAATATCTTTGATTTTTTTATTGGAAGATTATAAGATTTTAAAGGAATGACTAAAGATGGGGTGAATGAAAGAATAGATTTACTATCAATGGGAATACCTTATGATTTATCTCCCACTCATGATGGAAGGAGATAATTCCTACCCTCATCTTGTCATACCATATCAAAGATCAAGAAAACTATTTCTTGTCAATATATTCATGATATCAATGCACCACATGGTTATTCTTCAAATGTACAAAAATATTGACTATAAAGGATTTAATGTTGACATGTATGAAATCTCAGTACTTTCACATCATGAAGTAATAAATCCTACCAGTTTAATTGCATGGAATATTTCCTACCCATTTCAGAATGACTATCATAGAGTTGTGTTATTTTTTTTATAAAAAATTTTAATTAGTTGATTGATTTTAATTATTTGAAAATTTTGGAAAATGACATTTTTTATACTATGTTAATAAGATATTTTTCTTCCATCATCATTTTTTATATCAATATCCATCTAATTATTCCTTTGGTGAGAGAAGTATTCTTTTTGGACCAGTATATCTTCATTGGATGTATCCTTTCAGAATTTATTTGAATATATTTAAGGGGTATGGTAAGAATCCATATCGACCTAATGTATCCATTTTTTAGAATTATATTTTTCAGGATTCTGCAGAGTTTTGTTCAAGGTATTTGTTTGCTGAGGAGTGCATTAGTTTTCCTACCTCTCACCATGAACAACTTAAATTTGGGAAAAATAGGATTTCTGCCCTATGATTTAAAATTTTTATTTTTGAATAGATAAGTAAGATATAGTTATACATCATGGATAAAATAGATCACGCTCAACCATATATAACATTCAATATTAAGGAATTGAACCAAAGTTTTCCAAATAATAAATATATGTAGATTTAGAATAAGAATAACAAAATATTTTTCCATGGTTTAAAGTGAATGTGAAGCCTAATGCATCAGAAACATTGATATGGTTAGATGGACATCTATGTTTAAATTTTGAAGAAATGATCAATGTATGACATTAATGTCTATACTTAGCATAAAAATGACTAGGAAAACATATGTGATGTTCAAAATACTAGTGAGTCGGTGTTCGCAGAAGAAATTAGTTTTTTAAGTGCCAAAGACATGAAAAATCATCGTAACGACTAAATATTATTGATTCATTGATGAAATATGGGATTTTGATTACATTGAATTTTATTTTAGAATTTTTATGTATAAAAGGATTAACAGTAAAAAAAAGTGTCTATCATGGTGAATTTTGAATGGAACTAGTTAATCTGAATAAGTTAGAATACACAAATGATCAATTTTTCATGTAAACACATGTAAAACAAATTTTCTATCTTCTTGATCAATCATATATATAGTAAGATATTATTGTATAAGGATAAAATTATATATTGTTGATGATAAACTTGATGAAGATACTGATTTATGTGAAATCCACAAATTTTTACCAAAATTATTAATTGCCCATAATCTGGAATAGAGGTTACCAATAGAATTTGATGATAATTATATTTTTATATATCCAAATTCAAAAAAATTCAGTACTATTTCAACAACAATGGCTATATAAAAGTTTTTATATTTTTTACTATCAGAGAAGTTTTATCGAAGAGATATTATCACTGTTGTGGGAGACTGTTTGTGTATGCTTGTTTTATATTATTTTCTTATCATGGAAATAATTATAGTAACATATGTTTTCCCATTCTTATTAGATGACATATGATATAACCAACATTGGAGGAGTCATGAAGAAATAATTATCATTTTTTTTATAGGAGATGGATTTATTTTAAATCATCCCTCGAATCAAAGTTAATTTTTGGGAATTGGTATCATGAAAATACATGTGTTAAATATCAATTTTTTGATGATGATACATGAAAACAATATGTTGAAAGAAGACAATTAGAATAGTTTTTAGTAAGTCCAATGTTACCATTTAGATGTTTTTTAATATTAATTACCCTGTTAAGGATTTATTTATTCTTAATTCCTAATTTACAGTAATCAATGAAATATCATCAGTTGTTCAGGCTAGAATGTTATACCCTCGTATTTTATCTCGAGATGGTATAAATTATTGGATGAACACATTTTAGAATAATAACATAAAATTCTAAGAGCTGAGTCATCAGGATATGGAGAGGCGCCCCCCTATGACAACCATGCCATTTTTACAAAATTAAACATGATTTATTACATAAAACATCACTTGATTCGACAAAGAATATTGAGAGGTTTAGTGTCTTTGGGGCTTAGTATCATTACATAAAAACATGAAACATGAAATACAACATCTTTAGTGAAAACTTCCATTACATGACCACTAAATTCCCTTGTACTTAGCATTGCATGGGATAAGCTGGGGACATGCATAAGAAAAGGGAGAGTTATAAATCTCAGTAAGGGAGTAAACATGGAATAACATGATAAGTAAAATACATGTTAGACAATAGGCATATCAATATAGAATAAAAGAAACATGAATATAAAGGCATGATAACACATGATAATCTTAACATGGAAATGTGGCAACAACACTTATGAGGCCATCGGTTCCTTTGTCTGAGTAAATTGGATTTGTTAAAGTCCTATATTTATACTAATCATGTGATCACTGTTTAACGGCTATATTAGCAACTTTCAAAATTATTAACATAAAAACAAGGATTTTGACATTTTATATAAACATAAAGAGACATTTAATAAGATCAAGAGGGATTTCCATTAATGAAATTTTGGTTCGTTACAATATTTCCCGCTTAAGAAATTTTTCCCTCGAAAGTTTTCTTTTCCCCCACTAAAACAGATGTGGGTAAATCAGCATCATCATTTCCTAGGATTCCCAAGTCACTTCTTCAAACTTGTAGTTTCTCCACAACACCTTGACGAGGGGAATTGTCTTATTTCGTAGAACATTTTCTCTACGATCTAAGATCTTCACTGGTTTCTCCTCATAAGAAAGATCATCTTCCAATTTTACCACCTCAGAAGAGAGTACATGTGAAGGGTCCGGTATGTACATCCTTAAGAGCGATACATGAAAGAAATCATGTACTTTGGAAATGGCAGGTGGAAGTGCTATTCGATAGGCCACAGCCCCGACACGATCAAGAATCTCGAAGGGGCCGACGTACCTTGGACTTAACTTCCCTTTCCTTACAAACCTCATGACCTTCTTCCACGGAGATATGCATAGAAACACCATGTCTCCAACTATAAACTCAAGGTCTCATCGATGATTATCTGCATAACTCTTATGTCGACTCTGAGCTGCCTAGATATGCTGCCGAATGGTTTTTACCTTCTCTACCATTTCCTCGACCATTTCTGGTCCAATCAGCTTACATTCACTGACCTCATCCCAAAATGCTGGTGTTCTTCACCTTTTCCCATACAGGGCATCATATGGTGCAATTTGGATGCATGACTGGAAACTATTGTTATAAGAGAACTCATCCAGAGGAATATGTTGATCTCATCCTCATTTAATGTCCATTGAGAATGCTCTCAACATATCCTCATGTGTTTGGATAGTCCGCTCGGATTGGCCATCAGTTTGAGGATGATAGGCCGTACTGAAGTTCAGTTTAGTATTTAGAGCATGTCGAAGACTCTTCCAAAACATAGAGGTGAATATGGGATCTTGGACAGACACAATAGATAGTGGTACTCCATGCAACCTTACCACTTCCTTGATATATATCCGTGTCAGTTGATCCAAAGTGAAATCCTCCCGAATAGCAATGAAGTGTGCAGTCTTTGTAAGACGATCCAAAACAACCCAGATTGCATTGTTTCCTTTTGATGTCCTTGGATGTCCGGTGACAAAGTCCATGGTGATGTTCTCCCATTTCCATTCTGGTATGGGAAATGGTTGCATCATCCCCTTAGACTTCTACCTCTCTGCCTTCACTTGCTGAAACACCATACACTTTGATGTATATTCAGCGATCTTCTTCTTCATATTATCCCACCAAATTATTTCTCGGAGAACTCGAGACATCTTTGTGCTCCCTGGGTGAATAGATAAATTTGAACTATGTCCGTCATTCAAAAGTTCCTTCTTCAGCTCCGGATTTGATGGAACACATAGTCTTTTCCCAAACCGCACAATTCCTTCTTCATTAACATTGAACTCTGAGGATTTCCCTTTTTTGATTGCTTCCACTTTTTCTTGAATTCTCGCATCATCTTTTTGATCATCCATTAACCTTTCCAAAAGATATGGTTGAGCAATCATTTGTGAAAGGAGCGATGATGTTCCCTTCTCTATGATTCCCATGTCAATCTTCATCAAGTCTAAGAAGATTAGATCCTTCTCAATTCTCATCATTGACAGAATCGTTGGGTCCTTTCTACTTAGGGCATCTTCCACTTTGTTTGCTTTCCCAGGGTGGTAATGTATTGAATAGTCATAATCCTTGATGAGCTCTATCCATCTTCTCTAGTGAATATTATGCTCTTTCTATGTGAATATATATTTGAGACTCTTTTGGTCAGTATATATCTCACATTTCTTTCCGTAGAGATAATGACGCCAGATTTTCATGGAAAAGATCACAATCGCCAACTCCAAATCATGTGTTGGATGGTTTTGCTCATGGAATTTCAACTACCTTGAGGCATAGGATATCACATTATCATTCTGCATCAGCACACTACCAAAGCCCTTCTTCAAAGCATCACTGAATACCGCAAAAGTTCCCCACTTGTGGGTAAAGTGAGCACGGGCCCAGTGATAAGCCTACTTTTCAACTCGTTGAAGAATCCTTCACATTCATCCTTCCAAGAAAACTTTACTCCCTTCCGAGTTATTTTGGTAAGAGGGTTGGACAATCACGAGAAATTCCTCACAAATCGTCGATAATATCCAGCTAACCCCAAGAAGCTACGGATATCCGTTACTGATGTTGGCCTCGACCATCCCTCAATTGCATCTATTTTGGAGGGGTCCACAGATATCCCATTGCTTGTGATGATATGGACCATGAATGAGAACTCCTTCAACTAGAACTCACACTTGTTGTACTTTTCATAGATCTTCTCCTTGCGCAATGTCTATAGTACAGTTTTTAAATGGTCCTCATGATCCTCCTTGGTTTTGGAGTATATTAGAATATCATCTATAAAGACTACCATAAATTTGTCAAGGTAATCTATAAAGACTCTATTCATCAAGTCCATGAATATTTCTGGAGTATTGGTGAGTCCGAAAGGCATTACTATTAATTCATAGTGCCCATATCTTGTACGAAAAGCAGTCTTGGGGACATCTTCCTTCTTCACCCTTACTTGATAATATCCCAAATGCAAGTCCACCTTTGAGAAGTATTGTGCTCCACATAGCTGATCGAACAAGTCATCAATTCATGGGAGAGGATACTTGTTCTTTATCGTGGTTTTGTTAAGTTCACGATAATCGATGCAAAGCCGCATTGACCCGTCCTTCTTCTTGACGAAGAGGACTGGTGCACCCCATGGTGAAGCACTTGTGCGTATTAACCCTTTATCTAGATTCTCCTGTAGTTGCTTCTTCATCTCTTCAAGCTCAAAAACAGCCATTCTATATGGAGTCTTGGATATTGGTAATGCCCCGGGTATAAGATCAATTGAGAACTCAACATCTCTTCTAGGAGGAAGTCCAGGCAGTTCCTCGGGAAACACTTCAGCGAATTCCCTCACAATAGGCATTTCTTCAAGGATGGTTTCTTCCTTGGACTAAATCATCTGAGCCATATACGCGTGCTTATATGGTATTAATATCCATGCTTCAGATGATGGAGCTAAAGGAGATTCATCTTCCTCCTGACACTTGTAAAGAATCAGGGGTCGATCCTACATATGGAGTGTGATTTCCCTCTCCCGACAATTTATGTTGGCTCTATATAAGGAAATCAAATCCTTGCCAATAATTGCATCAAATTCCACTAGAGAAAGTATGATATGATTCGTTGGGAAATTCAAACCATAGATTAAAATAGGGGGGACTTATATTCATGGGATGAAATGATTTCCCCATTTTCCATACTCACCGACATCTCCACTTCCATGATTTGTGGTGGTGCTGGGATTGTTCGACTAAACTTTCGAGATATAAAAGAATGCGTAGAACCTGAATAAAAAAGTACGTGCCCTATTCATGAATGAATAACTAGCGTACCTGTCACCACTTCGTTGTCGGGGTTCACTTCGGCAGAAGTGATGGAAAAATCTCTTCCTTGCTGCCTTGGAGGTTGTTGGTTGTCTCCGAAAACCCTTGGATTAGGGCACTGATTTGAAAAATGACCCGGTTCTTTGCATTTTTAGCATTGAACAACACGTTGAGGTTTGAACGGAGAGTTCCTCTCCTCTGTCGCAGCCGTGGGTCTTTCTTACCGACAGTTAACAGCTAGGTGCGCTTCTCTTCCACACCTGAAGAATTTTCTCGTAACCTTAATGCAATTTTCAGGGTGCTTCTTTCCGCACTTTTGGCAAGTGGGGTGCTGGATCTTCTTAGCAATTTTTGATTTATCCATCGAACCACCATCATTGAATCCCACCTTATGCTTCTTGTCCCTATGATACCCATATGATTCCCCGATCACCATTTAGACCTTGAGGGCACATCAGAAAATTTCTTCATAGTTGTCGAAGTCACGGATCGCTAATGCTTTCCGCAAGCTAGGCTTCATCCCACCAAAGAAGTGGTCAACTTTTTATTCAGGGGTAACGACAATGACAGAAGTGTATCGTGCATGCCTTGTGAAGTTTTCCTCGTATGCTCAAACAGATTCTTCATCTTTTTTCTTGATGGAAAGGAAGTCCCTTTCCATCTTATGCCAGAGGGTGCGCAGAAAATATTTATCAAAAAACATCTTCCGGAAATCCTTCCATTCTAATGCCTCAAATTCCACCTCAGGCTTCGTATTTTTGATCAACGTCCACCATTGATCAGTTTCACCCTCCATACGATAAGCCTCTAGAAGAACCTTCTCTTGTTCAGAACATTGGAGGATAGAGAATATTCTTTCAATGGAGCTGATCCATTGTTCAGTGATCGTGGGATCGGATGATCCAATAAAAGTAGGAGGCCTTTGCCTCATGAAGCTCTTGATAGCGACTTATTCCTTCTTAGGGGAGTTTGGACGTTACTCTTGACCAATGATTCTATTCAAAACTTGAGTTAGATGAGAGAGAAGCGTGACAAAGTTCTCGATTCCCGCTCCCATTGGATTGGGCATCTCATTAGTACAATCATCACACTGATCTTCACAATGGTTGTTAGCCCGAGTCCACATATTACAATCCATTGGCTGGAATAAAAGGAAATTTATGGGTAACACATAATGGGTAATCCAAAGACAAAAGTTTATGACTTATAAATATACTTTTATTTCCTTAACTCATGAGTCTATAGGCTTCAATCTAGGCTTTTCATGATCTACTTTATAACATATATTCGTAGGGGCATTTTTTAATTCCCTTAATAAGGGTTCATACTAATCTTTTGAATTTATCCAAACATATCCCCCGGGAGTGTCGTAACCAAGAGTGCTGCAAGGCCCGTTGTCGTTCACTAGTTCCCATTTGAGTCTAGCTCAAAGCCGTGTTTTTGGGTTTTACCCCTAGGATACATCTGTGCCCGAGCCACCTCTACCTGCTCGTATCCAGATAGGGATGTATTTGTTTGATAACCCACTTACTCAGTACTTACCAAAACATATGGATGTTTTTATTATAATTAGTCTTGTATCTAAGGATTCACTACAGATTCCTAATCCAAAAAATAACTAAAATTATCCTCTGATATAAACTATGACAACCCTGCTTTTATTACAAAGTTAGACATGATTTATTACATAAAACGTCACTTGATACAACAAAGATGATCGATAGGTTTAGTGTCTTTGAGGCTTAGGATCATTACATTAAAACTTGAAACATGAAATACAATATCTTTATTGAAAACTTCCTTAACATGTCCACTACATTTCCTCGTACTTAGCATTGCATGGGATAACCTGAGGACATGCATAAGAAAAGGGTGATCTATATAGCCCAGTAAGGGAGTAAAAATGGAATAACATGAGGAGTACAATACATGTTAGACAATAGGCATATCAATAGAGCACAGAAGAAACATGAACATAAAGGCATGATAACGCATGATAATCATAACATGGAAATGTGGCAACAACACTTATCATGGAATTAGCATGAGCCAAGGATCATTGCACATGGAGCATGAGTAAATCCTCATTGCACATAAAGAATGAGTAAACCCTATTTTCACTTGGATTAGTATTAGTCAACACTCATTGCACAAGTCATATCATGATACTATACTTTATGCAATGCATTGGAGCGCTATAAGGGCGCACCCTTCTTAAACATTTCATTTCATGAATAAGTGTGCCACATGGATCATTAAGCATGGATTAATAAAACATAATCATTTATTCCACAACAAAGGAATGTAGAATTAATACATGAATATTTGTAATAAATAATTAATGGTTCATAAAGGTGGATACCCTTGATGGAGAAATGGGCATGGTATCCACTACACAATGACATTGGCTTAGAAAATTGTTTCTATTTCGGCAGCATAACGGCGTGACATAAGAATTCATAAAAAAATGGTTGATGAGAGAGAAAGGTGTTCCTCATCATATTTAAATGTAATGGACAGCAAGGAGGTCATATAGATACATGTCCCAAAATTGTAATGGAATTTAGATTAATGATACAAAATTATTGCTTGAATGTAAAGGAAGAGAGAGAAGTTCCTTTCGGAATTTCGGCATAGTAACAGGTGTACATGGGAGGCATTTAATGAGAGAGAAAGGGGTCTACCATCATTCAAACAATAAGAGGGAAGTATGGGGGAGGTGTAAAACTATACGCCTACATTAATAATTGAAATTAAAAGGGCAATACAACTTAAAGAAAATTGACAAAAATGAGAAAGGAAGAAAAAACCCTTACTTGGAAGTGTGCTTCCAAAGGCTAGAGAGAGGCTTGTGAGAGGCTTCTTGGGAACATGGGGCACCTTGGGAATATTCTAGAGAGAGTTTGCCATAGGTTGGGCAAACTCAAAAGGCTTTGAGTGGGGATGAAGTGGGAGCTTGGGTGGGTTTATATAGGAAAGGTGAGAGAATTATTTATTATTTAGGTTTGGGTCCCCTTACATTAAATTAATCCAAACCACAAACCATCCCATGGTTTTTGCCCATGGTTTTTGGAAAAGGGAAGAGGAAAACAATATTTTATATGGAAAAAGTCCGAACTTCTTAAAATAATAAGGTTGATTATGTGGAGGTGAGTCACACTCCAATGGAAATTAATTTAAATAGGAAAGGTGTTAAATAAGTTTTGAGGGGTCCATTAATGCTTTGAAAAGTGAGTCAAACAAACCCAAAATCACATTATTTTAATGTTAAAACATATATTGGCCGAACATAAAGATTTTAGTATTTTATTACATCACTTTTGGGTCATTATGATGTCATAAAACACATTATATATTTAAATGATATTTAATTTTTACCCAAAAAATTGATTGTCTCAGAAAATTATGAAAAATTCACCGTTGGATAATTTCGAAGACCTGATTCTAAAAATAACATTTATTTTATCTAAATAATTTTCTAAATATGTTATTTTTCACTTTTAAAATAAAAACTGACATTTATAAAAAATTCACGGGTTTTGACAGAAATAGCTTTCAAACCTTAATAAAATTTTTAATTGCATTCATAAAATTATAAGATCATTTATATTTAATAAAAATTAATTTAATAATATAATTATTATTTTATTTAAATATTATTTATTTCAAAAATCCCTTAATTTAATAAAAGATATTTCTTAATTAAATAATAACTAAAAACACCATTTTTACTTTAAAAACTATTTACAATGCATCAAATATGATTAGAAATTATATTCATTATTATATTCAAAAATAATGTACATGAACATAGTAATACTTGTTTGTTACATAACCCCTTAAAATAGCCACATAAGACATAAGGGTATGGTGTGTGATGGTGACAGACTCTTGGGGTGGCTCGGATAACATCGCTCGAGTGGTAATTTCAATCAACTTAAACTTTTCCCGTAGACGGTCATGTTCAAGGTTGACATGATGAAGCTCAGCTTGGGCATGGTCAGGAGAGAAGCCCAAAGATTCCACCTCTTTTCCGAGCTCTGACAAATGGGATTCATATGGGGCAATTCTACTGGATGAGGCCATCACTTCCTTTGTCTGAGTAAATTGGATTTGTTAAAGTCCTATATTTATACTAATCATGTGATCACTGTTTAACGACTATATTAGCAACGGTCAAAATTCTTAACATAAAACCAATGAAGTTGACATGTTATATAAAAATAAAGAGACATTTAATTTGATCAAGAGGGATTTCCATTAATGAAACTTTGGGTCATTACACCCCCCACCCACTAGACAAGAAAAATGGAAGAGGGATCATATGATTAAAAAGGAAAATCACTTATGAAAGAGTCATGAGACGTAGCTGATAAGATTGAAGGATTATTATTTATTTATTTAAGATAAATAAACTCTTTATATATTGTGATTCATTTTTTTATTTTTTCAAATATTTCAATCATGATTCTCTTAAGGAGAATATCACACAGGGGGTCTTTTTTTTTTCTGATGTTACACATGATATTTTAGTTGTAGAATTAAGAAATCCCAAACTCCCAAGTCATGTACGATGATACCCAATAGGTGTATCAGAAAGAAAAGTTTTTCAAAATTTGAAATCATTTTGAATAAAATTTATAGGATACTCAAGTAGAGATGGATGAGAGGATAAAATATACGACACATTTGATGTTTGCATGCATAAAAGGAATGTTTTAACCTACCAATATAACTCAATCACCTCTACCAGTAGATCCCACTCCTACTCCACCTTATCTGACTCACACATATCGGTTTCAAGACCCCACTCCTTCTAATGCTACCCCAACACCCCCTCATCCACAGATTCTATGTTAATGTGAAATATATGTTTATCATCCTCATCATATTGTTTCCTATGGGATGATATATTATATTCATGATAACATTCATCATCCCCAAATTTGGATAGAGAATCATAGTGTCACTATAAAAGTCATTATAGATAGATCAACAAAAAAACAATATCATACAGAAGAAGTGGGTACATTTGGAGTATTTGTCATTATTTTTTAATTTGTACATATTGAATACATCAACATATTAACATTGAGGTATATATATTTGTTAAATTTTATTTTATATTGGCAGTAAATTGTTTTCACATTTTAATGTTCATATATTTCTATAGTTTTTTATTGGAAAAATATAAAGGTAATGAAATAGTGTATGGACGAAAAAAATTCACTGTCCCATGAATTCAAATATATATTTTTGTAGTAATGATAAATTTCAACCTACTCAAATTTTTTTATGTGAGTATATGATGTTACATTAGATTCTTCTATTTGTGGGCATCGAATAATTATATTGATATTGAAAAAGGATATATTGAAGGCTGTAGCTAGAGAGAAATTTGGGACCAACAAGATGAAATTTTTTTCCATCTATGTCGAATAACCATATTTGATCATTCCATTAATTTTTTGAATTTTTTTACTATGTTTTCTTTTTATTATTATTTTATATAAAATGTTTATAGATCATGCAAAGACTTATGTATATGGATTTATGAACTCATAATTTATTTCACATATGTCCTTCACAATGACTGATGGTGAATGATTAGATTATATAGCTGAAGGATTTCAGAATAATGTCATCATTCTGTGTTGGATGATTCCATATATTGAATGGTGTGAAATAAGTTTACTCACAATGTCTTATATATCACTTAGTATATTAACAACTCATGTTTCTTTTTCATTTATATCACTGGTAATTAGATTTTTTGTGTTTTTCCTAAGATAAATAACATTGTATTAACTACACAATATCCATAGTGAAGTGAGGGAAAATTTTAAGAATGAATTGAATAAGTAAGTTTTCAAATTTTAAAAATTGTTTATATTATAATTGGTTAAATTTATTATACTCATATAATTTTCAAATTGGGCATGAAATATCATTAAATAGATGAAAAAAAGAAGATCATTATTATAAAATATGTAAAGGATAAGGTGAATTCTTATTTACAATAAATAAATATTGGATATATTAATAAAATTATTATTTTGAATTAATATCTATATGAAATAGTTTTATAAACAATAAGGTTGAAATAAATGTGGATATTATGTTTTGTGGTTTGTGTATGAAATAATTGGAATTGGGACTCTTATAATGTTTCATAAGGCTATATTTATTTATAATTCATTTAGTAAATTTTAATATGTTTTATTCTAAATTCATGTCAAATAATTTCTATATTATTTCTATAGAACTTTTATTATGAATGATAATATACTGCACATGTGTTGAGACATTTAAAAATTAAATGTGAAAATCATTTTATAGGTTTGATTGTTTTTTAGTTTATGTGATTGTTCAATTGTATAGGGCTTTTGCTTCTTTATTTGTTACCTTTTCTGCTGTATTTTCTACAGTTTTCAAGAAACTACTATGGTGTAGGAGGAATCAATGGATATTTTTTAAAAAATTAACCTTAGTTAATGGATAACGTATGTGAGAAAAAAATTACACACTATTTTTTTCATCTGTTCTTGGATAGCCGATGTGAAAACCAATTTATAAAGTCATTTATTTTAAATAAGAAATATGATAAATGGGGGGAAAGTTGAAGTTGATTGAAATTACCACTCGAGCGATGTTTTCCGAGCCACCCCAAGAGTCTGTCACCATCACACACCATACCCTTATGTCTTATGTGGCTGTTTTAAGGGGTTATGTAACAAATGAGTAGTACTATGTTCATGCACATTATTTTTGAATATAATAATGAATATAATTTCTAATCATATTTGATGCATTGTAAATAGTTTTTAAAGTACAAATGGTGTTTTTAGTTATTATTTAATTAAGAAATATCTTTTATTAAATTAAGGTATTTTTGAAATAAATAATATTTAAATAAAATAATAATTATATTATTAAATTAATTTTTATTAAATATAAATGATCTTATAATTTTATGAATGCAATTAAAAATTTTATTAAGGTTTGAAATCCATTTCTGTCAAAACCCGTGAATTTTTTATAAATGTCAGTTTTTATTTTAAAAGTGAAAAATAACATATTTAGAAAATTATTTAGATAAAATAAATTTTATTTTTGGAATCAGGTCTTCGAAATTATCCAATGGTGAATTTTTCATAATTTTCTGAGATAATCAATTTTTTGGGTAAAAATTAAATACCATTTAAATATATAATGTGTTTTATGACATCATAATGACCCAAATGTGATGTAATAAAATACTAAAATCTTTATGTTCGGCCAATATATGTTTTAACATAAAAATAATGTGATTTTGGGTTTTTTTGACTCTCTTTTCAAAGCATTAATGGACCCCTCAAAACTTATTTAACACCTTTCCTATTTAAATTAATTTCCATGGGAGTGTGACTCACCTCCACATAAGCAACCTTATTATTTTAAGAAGTTCGGACTTTGGCCATATAAAATATTGTTTTCCTCTTCCCTCTTCCAAAAACCATGGGCAAAAACCATGGGATGGTTTGTGGTTTGGATTAATTTAATGTAAGGGGACCCAAACCTAAATAATAAATAATTCTCTCACCTTTCCTATATAAACCCACCCAAGATCCCACTTCATCCCCACTCAAAGCCTTTTGAGTTCGCCCAACCTATGCCAAACTCTCTCTAGAATCTTCCCAAGGTGCCCCATGTTCCCAAGAAGCCTCTCACAAGCCTCTCTCTAGCCTCTGGAAGCACACTTCCAAGTAAGGGTTTTTTCTTCCTTTCTCATTTTTGTCAATTTTCTTTAAGTTGTATTTCCCTTTTAATTTCAATTTTGAATGTAGGCGTATAGTTTTACACCTCCCCCATAATTCCCTATTATTGTTTGAATGATGGGAGACCCCTTTCTCTCTCATTAAATGCCTCCCATGTACACCTGTTACTATGCCGAAATTCCGAAAGGAACTTCTCTCTCTTCCTTTACATTCAAGCAATAATTTTGTATCATTAATCTAAATTCCATTACAATTTTGGGACATGTATCTATATGACCTCCTTGCTGTCCATTACATTTAAATATGATGAGGAACCCTTTTCTCTCTCATCAACCATTTTTTATGAATTCTTATGTCACGCCGTTATGCTGCCGAAATCGAAATGATTTTCTAAGCCAATGCCATTGTGTAGTGGATACCATGCCCATTTCTCCATCAAGGGTATCCACCTTTATGCACCATTAATTATTTATTAAAAATATTCATGTATTAATTCCACATTCCTTTGTTGTGGAATAAATGATTATGTTTTATGAATCCATGCTTAATGATCCATGTGGCACACTTATGCATGAAATGAAATGTTTAAGAAGGGTGCGCCCTTATAGCGCTTCAATGCATTGCGTAAAGTATAGTATCATGATACGAATTGTGAAATGAGTGTTGACTAATACTAATCCAAGTGCAAAGAGGGTTTACTCATTCTTTATGTGCAATGAGGATTTACTCATGCTCCATGTGCAATGAGCCTTGGCTCATGCTAATTCCATGATAAGTGTTGTTGCCACATTTCCATGTTATGATTATCATGCGTTATCATGCCTTTATGTTCATGTTTCTTCTGTGCTCTACTGATATGCCTATTGTCTAACATGTATTGTACTCCTCATGTTATTCCATTTTTACTCCCTTACTGGGCTATATAGCTCACCCTTTTCTTGTGCATGTCCTCAAGTTATCCCACGCAATGCTAAGTACGAGGAAATGTAGTGGACATGTTAAGGAAGTTTTCAATAAAGATATTGTATTTCATGTTTCAAGTTTTAATGTAATGATCCTAAGCCTCAAAGACACTAAACCTCTCAATCATCTTTGTTGTATCAAGTGATGTTTTTTGTAATAAATCATGTCTAACTTTGTAATAAAAGCAGGGTTGTCATAGTTTATATCAGAGGATAAGTTTAGTTATTTTTTGGATTAGGAATCTGTAGTGAAGCCTTAGATACAAGACTAATTATAATAAAAACATCCCTAAGTTTTGGTAAGTACTGAGTAAGTGGGTTATCAAACAAATACATCCCTGTCTGGATACGAGCAGGTAGAGGTGGCTCTGGCACAGATGTATCCTAGGGGTAAAACCCAAAAACACGGCTTTGAGCTAGACTCAAATGGGAACTAGTGCACGACAACGGGCCTTACATCACTCTTGGTTACGACACTCCCGAGGGATATGTTTGGATAAATTCAAAAGCTTAGTATGAACCCTTATTAAGGGAATTAAAAAATGCCCCTACGAATATATGTTATAAAGTAGATCATGAAAAGCCTATATTGAAGCCTATAGACTCATGAGTTAAGGAAATAAAAGTATATTTATAAGTTATCAACTTTTGTCTTTGGATTACCCATTATGTGTTACCCATAAATTTCCTTTTATTCCAGCCAATGGATTGTAATATGTGGACTCGGGCTAACAACCATTGTGAAGATCAGTGTGATGATTGTACTAATGATATGCCCAATCCAATAGGAGCGGGAATCGAGAACTTTGTCACGCTTCTCTCTCAGCTAACTCAAGTTTTGAATAGAATCACTGGTCAAGAGTAACGTCCAAACTCCCCTAAGAAGGAAGAAGTCGCTATCAAGAGCTTCATGAAGCAAAGGCCTCCTACTTTTATTGGATCATCCGATCCCACGATCACTGAACAGTGGATCAGCTCCATTGAAAGAATATTCTCTATCCTCCAATGTTCTGAACAAGAGAAGGTTCTCCTAGAGGCTTATCGTATGGAGGGTGAAACTGATCAATGGTGGAAGTTGATCAAAAATACGAAGCCTGAGGGGGAATTTGAGGCATTAGAATGGAAGGATTTCCGGAAGATGTTTTTTGATAAATATTTTCTGCGCACCCTCCAGCTTAAGATGGAAAGGGACTTCCTTTCCATCAAGAAAAAAGATGAAGAATCTGTTTGAGCATACGAGGAAAACTTCACAAGGCTTGCACGATACACTTCTGTCATTGTCGTTACCCCTGAATGAAAAGTTGACCACTTCTTTGGTGGGCTGAAGCCTAGCTTGCGGAAAGCATTAGTGATCCGTGACTTCGACAACTATGAAGAAATTTTCTGATGTTCCCTCAAGGTCTAAATGGTGATCGGGGAATCATATGGGTATCATAGGGACAAGAAGCATAAGGTGGGATTCAATGATGGTGGTCCGATGGATAAATCCAACATTGCTAAGAAGATCCAGCACCCCACTTGCCAAAAGTGCGGAAAGAAGCACCCTGAAAATTGCCTTAAGGTTACGAGAAAATTCTTCAGGTGTGGAAGAGAAGCGCACCTAGCTGTTAACTGTCGGTAAGAAAGACCCACGGCTGCGACAGAGGAGAGGAACTCTCCGTTCAAACCTCAACATGTTGTTCAATGCTAAAAATGCAAAGAATCGGGTCATTTTGCAAATCAGTGCCCTAATCCAAGGGTTTTCAGAGACAACCAACAACCTCCAAGGCCGCAAGGAAGAGATTTTTCCATCACTTCTGCCGAAGTGAACCCCGACAATGAAGTGGTGACAGGTACGCTAGTTATTCATTCATGAATAGGGCACGTACTTTTTTATTCAGGTTCTACGCATTCTTTTATATCTCGAAAGTTTAGTCGAACAATCCCAGTACCACCACAAATCATGGAAGTGGAGATGTCGGTGAGTATGGAAAATGGGGAAATCATTGCATCCCATGAATATAAGTCCCCCCTATTTTAATCTATGGTTTGAATTTCCCAACGAATCATATCATACTTTCTCTAGTGTAATTTGATGCAATTATTGTCAAGGATTGGATTTCCTTATATAGAGCCAACATAAATTGTCGGGAGAGGGAAATCACACTCCATATGGAGGATCGACCCCTGATTCTTTACAAGTGTCAGGAGGAAGATGAATCTCCTTTAGATCCATCATCTGAAGCATGGATATTAATACCATATAAGCATGCGTATATGGATCATATGATTTAGTCCAAGGAAGAAACCATCCTTGAAGAAATGCCTATTGTGAGGGAATTCGCTGAAGTGTTTCCCGAGGAACTGCCTGGACTTCCTCCTAGAAGAGATGTTGAGTTCTCAATTGATCTTATACCCAGGTCATTACCAATATCCAAGACTCCATAGAGAATGGCTGTTTTTGAGCTTGAAGAGCTGAAGAAGCAACTACAGGAGAATCTGGATAAAGGGTTAATACGCACAAGTGCTTCACCATGGGGTGCACCAGTCCTCTTCGTCAAGAAGAATGATGGGTCAATGCGTCTTTGCATCGATTATCGTGAACTTAACAAACCCACGATAAAGAAAAAGTATCCTCTCCCATGAATTGATGACTTGTTCGATCAACTATGTGGAGCACAATACTTCTCAAAGGTGGACTTTCATTTGGGATATTATCAAGTAAGGGTGAAGAAGGAAGATGTCCCCAAGACTGCTTTTCGTACAAGATATGGGCACTATGAATTCATAGTAATGCCTTTCGGACTCACCAATACTCCAGAAATATTCATGGACTTGATGAATAGAGTCTTTATAGATTACCTTGACAAATTTATGGTAGTCTTTATAGATGATATTCTAATATACTCCAAAACCAAGGAGGATCATGAGGACCATTTAAAAACTGTACTATAGACATTGCAAAAGGAGAAGCTCTATGAAAAGTACAACAAGTGTGAGTTCTAATTGAAGGAGGTCTCATTCATGGGCCATATCATCACAAGCAATGGTATATCTATGGACCCCTCCAAAATAGATGAAATTGAGGGATGGTCGAGGCCAACATCAGTAACGGATATCCGTAGCTTCTTGGGGTTAGCTGGATATTATCGACGATTTTTGAGGAATTTCTCGCGATTGTCCAACCCTCTTACCAAGATAACTCGGAAGAGAGTAAAGTTTTCTTGGAAGGATGAATGCGAAGGATGCTTCAACGAGTTGAAAAGTCGGATTATCACTGTGCCCGTGCTCACTTAACCCAAAAGTGGGGAACTTTTTGTGGTATTCAGTGATGCTTCGAAGAAGGGCTTTGGTTGTGTGCTGATGCAGAATGATAATGTGATATCCTATGCCTCAAGGTAGTTGAAATTCCATGAGCAAAACCATCCAACGCATGATTTGGAGTTGGCGTTTGTGATCTTTTCCATGATAATCTGGTGGCATTATCTCTACGGAAAGAAATGTGAGATATATACTGACCAAAAGAGTCTTAAATATATATTCACATCGAAAGAGCTTAATATGCGCTAGAGAAGATGGATAGAGCTCATCAAGGATTATGACTATTCAATACATTACCACCCTGGGAAAGCAAACAATGTGGAAGATGCCCTAAGTAGAAAGGACCCAACGATTCTGTCAATGATGAGAATTGAGAAGGATCTAATCTTCTTAGACTTGATGAAGATTGACATGGGAATCATAGAGAAGGGAACATCATCGCTCCTTTCACAAATGATTGCTCAACCATATCTTTTGGAAAGGTTAATGGATGATCCAAAGGATGATGCGGGAATTCAATAAAAAGTGGAAGCAATCAAAAAAGGGAAATCCTCAGAGTTCAATGTTAATGAAGAAGGAATTGTGTGGTTTGGGAAAAAACTTTGTGTTCCATCAAATCCGGAGCTGAAGAAGGAACTTTTGAATGATAGACATAGTTCAAATTTATCTATTCACCCCGGGAGCACAAAGATGTCTCGAGATATAGGAGAAATAATTTGGTGGGATAATATGATGAAGAAGATCGCTGAATATACATCAAAGTGTATGGTGTTTCAGAAAGTGAAGGCAGAGAGGGAGAAGTCTAAGGGGATGATGAAACCATTGCCCATACCAGAATGGAAATGGGAGAACATCACCATATACTTTGTCACCGAACATCCAAGGAAATCAAAAGGAAACAATGAAATCTGGGTTGTTGTGGATCGTCTTACAAAGAATGCACACTTCATTGCTATTCGAGAGGATTTCACTTTGGATCAACTGACACAGATATATATCAAGGAAGTGGTAAGGTTTCATGGAGTACCACTATCTATTGTGTCTGTCCAAGATCCCATATTCACCTCTATGTTTTGGAAGAGTCTTTAACATGCTCTAAATACTAAACTGAACTTCAGTATGTCCTATCATCCTCAAACTGATGGCCAATCCGAGCGGACTATCCAAACACACGAGGATATGTTGAGAGCATGCTCAATGGACATTAAATGAGGATGAGATCAACATATTCCTCTGGATGAGTTCTCTTATAACAATAGTTTCCGGTCATGAATCCAAATGGAACCATATGAAGCCCTGTATGGGAAATGGTGCAGAACACCAGCATGTTGGGATGAGGTCGGTGAATGTAAGCAGCTTGGACCAGAAATGGTCGAGGAAATGGTAGATAAGGTAAAAACCATTCAGCAGCATATCTAGGCAGCTTAGAGTCGACAGAAGAGTTATGCAGATAATCATCGATGAGACCTTGAGTTTATAGTTGGAGACATGGTGTTTCTACGCATATCTCCGTGGAAGAAGGTCATGAGGTTTGGAAGGAAAGGGAAGTTAAGTCCAAGGTACGTTGTCCCCTTCGAGATTCTTGATCATGTCGGGGATGTGGCCTATCGAATAGCACTTCCACCTGCCATTTCCAAAGTACATGATGTCTTTCATGTATCTCTCTTAAGGATGTACATACCGGACCCTTCACATGTACTCTCTTCTGAGGTGGTACAATTGGAAGATGATCTCTCTTATGAGGAGAAACCAGTGAGGATCTTAGATCGTAGAGAAAAAGTTCTACGAAATAAGACAATTCCCCTCGTCAAGGTGTTGTGGAGAAACCACAGGTTTGAAGAAGTGAATTGGGAATCCTAGGAAATGATGATGCTGAGTTACCCACATCTGTTTTAGTGGGGGAAAATAAAACTTTCGAGGGAAAAATTTCTTAAGGTTACTTATCTGGAGTTGAGTCACACTCCCATGGAAATTAATTTAAATAGGAAAGGTGTTAAATAAGTTTTGAGGGGTCCATTAATGCTTTGAAAAGTGAGTCAAACAAACCGAAAATCACATTATTTTATTGTTAAAACATATATTGGCCGAACATAAAGATTTTAGTATTTTATTACATCACTTTTGGGTCATTATGATGTCATAAAACACATTATATATTTAAATGGTATTTAATTTTTACCCAAAAAATTGATTGTCTCAGAAAATTATGAAAAATTCACCGTTGGATAATTTCGAAGACCTGATTCCAAAAATAAAATTTATTTTATCTAAATAATTTTCTAAATATGTTATTTTTCACTTTTAAAATAAAAACTGACATTTATAAAAAATTCACGGGTTTCGACAGAAATGGCTTTCAAACCTTAATAAAATTTTTAGTTGCATTCATAAAATTATAAGATCATTTATATTTAATAAAAATTAATTTAATAATATAATTATTATTTTATTTAAATATTATTTATTTCAAAAATCCCTTAATTTAATAAAAGATATTTCTTAATTAAATAATAACTAAAAACACCATTTGTACTTTAAAAACTATTTACAATGCATCAAATATGATTAGAAATTATATTCATTATTATATTAAAAAATATTGTACATGAACATAGTACTACTTATTTGTTACATAACCCCTTAAAACAACCACATAAGACATAAGGGTATGGTGTGTGATGGTGACAGACTCTTGGTGTGGCTCGGATAACATCGCTCGAGTGGTAATTTCAATCAACTTCAACTTTTCCCGTAGACCGTCACGTTTGAGGTTGACATGATGAAACTCAGCTTGGGCATGGTCAGGAGAGAAGCCCAAAGATTCCACCTCTTTTCCGAGCTCTGACAAATGGGATTCATATGGGGAAATTCTACTGGATGAGGCCATTGCTTCCTTTGTCTGAGTAAATTGGATTTGTTAAAGTCCCATATTTATACTAATCATGTGATCACTGTTTAACGACAATATTAGCAACGGTCAAAATTCTTAACATAAAACCAAGGAAGTTGACATGTTATATAAAAATAAAGAGACATTTAATTTGATCAAGAGGGATTTCCATTAATGAAACTTTGGGTCATTACACCCCCCACCCACTAGACAAGAAAAATGGAAGAGGGATCACATGATTAAAAAGGAAAATCACTTATGAAAGAGTCAGGAGATGTAGCTGATAATATTGAAGGATTATTATTTATTTATTTAAGATAAATAAACTCTTTATATATTGTGATTCATTTTTTATTTTTTCAAATATTTCAATCATGATTCTCTTGAGGAGAATATCACACAGGGGGTCTTTTTTTCTGATGTTACACATGATATTTTAGTTGTAGAATTAAGAAATCCCAAACTCCCAAGTCATGTACGAGGATACCCAATAGGTGTATCAGAAAGAAAAGTGTTTCAAAATTTGAAATCATTTTGATGAAAATTTATCGGATACTCAAGTAGAGATGGATGAGAGGATAAAATATACGACACATTTGATGTTTTCATGCATAAAAGGAATGTTTTATCCTACCAATATAACTCAATCACCTCTACCAGTAGATCCCACTCCTACTCCACCTTATCTGACTCACACATATCGGTTTCAAGACCCCACTCCTTCTAATGCTACCCCAACACCCCCTCATCCACAGATTCTCTGTTAATGTGAAATATATGTTTATCATCCTCATCATATTGTTTCCTATGGGATGATATATTATATTCATGATAAAATTCATCATCCCAAAATTTGGATAGAGAATCATAGTGTCACTATAAAAGTCATTATAGATATATCAACAAAAAAACCATATCATACAGAAGAAGTGGGTACATTTGGAGGATTTGTCATTATTTTTTAATTTGTACATATTGAATACATCAACATATTAACATTGAGGTATATATATTTGTTAAATTTTATTATATATTGGCAGTAAATTGTTTTCACATTTTAATGTTCATATATTTCTATTGTTTTTTATTGGAAAACTATAAAGGTAATGAAATAGTGTATGGACGAAAAAAATTCACTGTCCCATGAATTCAAATATATATTTTTGTAGTAATGATAAATTTCAACCTACTCAAATTTGTTTATGGGAGTATATGATATTACATTAGATTATTCTATTTTTGGGAATCGAATAAATATATTGATATTGAAAAAGGATATTTTGAAGGCTGTAGCTAGAGAGAAATTTGGGACCAACAAGATGAAATTTTTTTCCATCTATGTCGAATAACCATATTTGATCATTCCATTAATTTTTTGAATTTTTTTTACTATGTTTTCTTTTTATTATTTTTTTATATAAAATGTTTATAGATCATGCAAAGACATATGTATATGGATTTATGAACTCATAACTTATTTCACATATGTCCTTCACAATGCCTGATGGTGAATGATTAGATTATATAGATGAAGGATTTCAGAATAATGTTATCATTCTGTGTTGGATGATTCCATATATTGAATGGTGTGAAATAATTTTACTCACAATGTCTTATATATCACTTAGTGTATTAACAACTCATCTTTCTTTTTCATTTATATCACTGGTAATTAGATGTTTTGTGTTTTTTCCTAAGATAAATAACATTGTATTAACTACACAATATCCATAGTGAAGTGAGGGAAAATTTTAAGAATGAATTGAATAAGTAAGTTTTCAAATTTTAAAAATTGTTTATATTATAATTGGTTAAATTTATTATACTCATATAATTTTCAAATTGGGCATGAAATATCATTAAATAGATGTAAAAAAGAAGATCATCATTATAAAATATGTAAAGGATAAGGTGAATTCTTATTTCCAATAAATAAATATTGGATATATTAATAAAATTATTATTTTGAATTAATATCTATATGAAATAGTTTTATAAACAATAAGGTTGAAATAAATGTGGATATTATGTTTTATGGTTTGTGTATGAAATAATTGGAATTGGGACTCTTATAATGTTTCATAAGGTTATATTTATTTATAATTCATTTAGTAATATTTAATATGTTTTATTCCAAATTCATGTCAAATAATTTCTATATTATTTCTATAGAACTTTGATTATGAATGATAATATACTGCACATGTGTTGAGACATTTAAAAATTAAATGTGAAAATCATTTTATAGGTTTGATTGTTTTTTAGTTTATGTGATTGTTCAATTGTATAGGTCTTTTGCTTCTTTATTTGTTACCTTTTCTGCTGTATTTTCTACAGTTTTCAAGAAACTACTATGGTGTAGGAGGAATCAATGGATATTTTTTAAAAAATTAACCTTAGTTAATGGATAACGTATGTGAGAAACAAATTACACACTATTTTTTTCATCTGTTCTTGGATAGCTGATGTGAAAACCAATTTATCAATTCAGTTATTTTAAATAAGAAATATGATAAATGGGGGGACTATTTTTCTTGTTATTCATCCAATAACTAATTTGTAAAACCATTTATCACATCAGTTATTTAAAATAAACATCCTTAGAAATGGTGTGTAATTTTTTTCACATTTTTTATCCCCAAACCGACATGAAAACCTAGTTGGATATAAAATTTATAATGTTGTTTTTAATTAAATTATGTGAAAAAGTTATTTACTACATCCCCTATAACACAATGTCTTTGAAAACAATATGAAAATCATAAAAATGACATGGAAAAAAATTAATGTAGTAGTGATAACTACAAAAATTTATTGGTTGGTTCCCATTATGACATATAAACGTGCTTTATTTTCTGACCTTATCATCATACACATGATCTACTTTGATAAAATCCTTGTTATGAACTACATTTCAAAATATGATTTAAAAATTTAATGCAACAAGAAATATATTATGATTTGTGAGGATGATGTAGAATACCATATCTTTAGATTATAAACTTTATCATCTCATTCTGATCTAAATCCACCCTGATAACAATATTGAATAAAATTGATGAGGAGAAGATTAAACAATGTCTTCAGATATTGAAATTAATCTTTAAATTTTGGATGTACTAATTTTAATTGAACGGATTGATTTATTTACTAATGAAATACATAGATACCTCAATGGTCATGATGTTGATATTATAATTCATCTAATCCCTAATTAAAAACTAGTATCAATGACTCCCTAATGAATTTCCACTATAGAGTCAGTGTAACTGAAGAAACAACTATATGAGTTGAGTAATAAGGGATGTATTCTCCTTAATGTTTCCATACGGGCTGACCCTATTTTATTTTTTGAAAATAATTTTGATTCCATGAGGTTGTGCATTGACTATATAGAAATAAAATCTATTATTATAGAAAATAATCTTATACCTCACATTGATGATTTATTTGTTCAATATCATGAAGAATAATATTTTTCAAAAGTTGACCTTCCCTCTGGGGATCGTCAATTGTGAGTAAAGAAAAACGTTATTATGAATAATAATTTTTTGAAAATGTATAAAAATTATGAGTTCATAGTAACTCCATTTGTATTTACTGGTAGACCCTAGGAATTCAGGGATCTATTGAACATGTAATTTAAGGAATATGTTGATTATTTTTTTGTAGTAATTATCAATGTAATTATTGTGTATTTTAAAGCTATTATGTCCATGAGAATCAATTTCATATTATTCATGAGATTGTTATAAGGAATGAGTTATATGGTAAAATTAGAATTTATGAATTCATACATTAGGAGATTTCTTTTCCTGGCCACATTGTCTCTATGGAAAAAATCTCAGTTGATATTATGAAATCAAAAAAAAATCCAAGAATGTCTTATGCTAAAGATTGTGACATATAATAGTATATTCCATGTTTTTTCTTGTTTCTATTTACATTTTTATGAATTTTTCTAATTAACCGCCCCATTAACCCAGCACACATGTAAACAAGTAATTTTTTTAAAAATTATGGGGTTAAAGACTCATTTTATTATCCAACTCATAATATTGAGTTAACATCTATAATCATTTATTTTAAGATATGGAGGAACTATATATATCATAAAATATTTAAGATATATAATGATATCAAGAAATTCAAATACATCATTACATATGAATTCCTCAATATATGGGTAAGACGATGGTTCCAGTAACCCAATGATTACAATTTCTCAATACCCTACTTACAGGAGAAACAAATAATATAGAATATGCATTAAGTATGAATGATCATGGAATTATTCCCCAAATGAGTATTAGAAAATATCCATTATTCAAGGATTTAAGACTTTTAGATATGTGATTTTTTACCTATGAGGAAGCAACATTAGATTTTAATAGATTTCCACACCATATTTTTTAGAGTAGCTAATAAGTCCTCAATCTGATGAAGAGAATTTCAAAAATAAAATTACAATCCTTAAGGTTGAGAAATTGGATAACATCATGTATGAGGATGTAATTCTAAAATTTGGAAAGAGTTTATGTGCTTCATCCATACCTGACCTAAAAAAACTATTAGATGATGTTCATAGATTATGTTTTTCTATACAGCATGGTAATAACAATATGTTTTGAGATATGAGGAATCATTTTTAGTGGGATAATATGATGTGGTAAATTTCATACAACGTGTGCATATGTATAGTTTTTTAATTATGTGACAGTTGAGAGATTGTATCCTTGATGAGTCCTGCAACCTGTAATTGTTCCTATGTGGAAGTTGAAAGACATTACTATATAATTCATCACTAGATTACCAATGTCCCTAGTAATAATGTTATGATATAGGTAATTATTTATTTCTAAACAAAATTTGAATTCTATCTTGCTATAAGAGAATATTCACCTCTTGAGTCCCAAGAAAGAAACTATATTAATGGATTTATAAGAATTAATGGTTCCCCTTATATACTGTTTCTGATCATTATCACCATTTTAAATAAACATTATTAATGACTGTTCAACTATATTTGGATATTTAACATCATTTTAGTATTTCTTATCACCCTTGAAATTCTTGAAAATTTAAAAGGACAATTGAAATAGTGAAATAAATGTTAAAATCATTCTCACTTGAAATTCAAGTTAGGTGGGAGAAGTATTTATTTATTCTATATTTTTATTAAAATAATTTTCTCCATTATATTATTCACATGGAACCATATAAAAAATTATAGAGAAAGATATGACATACTACAAATTGTTGGGATGAGGTTAGGGAGATGACGTTTATGGGCCCAACTCTAATTGACGAGACAACGATGAATGTAAAGTCAACATAAGATCGTATTAAAGAATCCCAATGTAGAAAAAAAATTATGATAACAACCAAAGAAGAGATTTAGAATTTTATGTGCGATATCATGTCATTCTGAAAGTATTTTAATGGAATTTTTTTAAAAGGACTTCTGAGAATGTGAATATAAGACCGATGTTTATTATTCCATTTGAGATTCTAGAGAGAATGTAGTTGTATATTACTGATTCTAAGTTCCACCAATTCTCTCCAAATATCATAATGTGTTCTACATATCATTGTTAATGAAGTACATACCAGAACCGAAACATGTAAACACTTGTGAAGAAATCGAACATAAAACAAATTTGTCTTATTACGAGGAGAAAATCGATATTATTGACACAAGATATCATATATTGTTAAATCAAATGACTCAACTGGTAAATGATATTTGGACAAAACATATAATGGAATAAGAAATGTGTGTAATTGTTAATGTTATGAAGAAGACCCAAACTCAACTGTTTAGAAGTCAATATTAATAAATCATTTCAAGAATGTAATTTTTAATAGGGGGTTGAATACAAAACCCCAAGATTTATGGTATGTATATTTTAAATACATTCAATTTAATCGATATTTTATGTTACATGCAACAATGAGCTTAAATGAGCTACGATATACTATTAAATATTAACATTATAGTATAAATAGTAATATGGCCATTATGAATAGCAATGTGACCACTAGCATAATAATCTCACCCATGAAATTATAAATAAAATTTAGGTATCATATAAATTAAAATATTATATATTTAGATAATGGAACATGTAAATAAATGTTTTAAAATTGGTAATATATGTGCTGAAAAATTTATAAAAAAAATATTTATTTACAATTTTATAATAATTATATTTTTTTAAAAGAAAATTAATTTTCAAAAAATAGATTCATAAATTAATATTTTTTGTCTTATTATTATAATATAATTTAATGATTCGTCAATTAATTTTTCAAAGTGTTATGAAATATTTTTTGCTTTTTATTTCAGTATTCTTCAAATAATGAATATTTTTAAAAAATAAAATTTCTCTTATTTAGAAAATTATTTCCATAAATTGTGTTACATTTATTAAATATAAATCTCAATAATTGGTTAGTTTATTTTTTGGTATATCTCTAAAATAGTTGACTTTATGGTGAATAGTGAAAAAATAGTAATTGACGTTGTTCAACATTTTAGCCAAATACAAGAACTTTTGATTCATGGATGATGTAAGTGGCCACTATATCGAACTCACATTCTCTAGTTGTTGTATTTAGTAAAAAAGTTCTACAAAATTGATAGACCTGAACCAAAATAATAAAATAATGGATAAAATATTAAAACAACCCTCTCCTCAACTATAAATAATATGATCATCACCACTTTATGTCACACCTTATAAGCCTTATATCAAGATAGTAATCTACCCAGTTCATCTACCAACCCTCTTCCCCACGTTCTGCTCTTTTTTTCTTCCCAAAAGACCATTTCTATATCATTTGAGGAGGTTCTCAAGGAGACAAAACTCAAGAGTTAAAACCTTCCATCTATATATTTATATTTCTATGATTTAATAATCCTTCCCCAATGTTATATTTCCAAAGAATCATAAAAAAATATAAATATAAATATTTTTTAATTATATTATGTTAATGGTATTTACACCATCAATTCTATTCCCTCCACATATTGTTCTAAAATTAAAACATCATATGGGAGGTGTCGATTCACCACCACTATAGACGATGATTTTAAGCAATACCACACCAAAGACTTGTCATAAATCCATTATAATGGATAAAAAGATTTCAAAATTTATAATAAAACTTATTTACTGTTCTATACTGAGTATATATATATATATAATAATCATGTATTATTACTTTTCCTTTATTAATTTACAACAATAATTGAATCCTTTCTTTCATTGAAAGAATTTATACAAACCATATAGTTCTTCCTTTTGAAAAAAAATTGAATTCCATTTCCATCCATGGTAAATCATTTTGTTTATGCCATATTTTGTAATTATATATATGGAAAAAATAATCATGTACATGTTTTTATTGGTGAACCTAGAGATAAATAAATTTAATTGTTTAATTATTTATTCATATGAGGTGATATATGTGGTATTTAATCAACATTGGGAATCTATCCACAATGTGATGTTGTATTTGTAGTCAGCTTTGGCATATGATAATTTAAGGATTTTTGTTGTTGTCACATACCTATATTTCCATGATCATATTATTCCATTTTATTTATATTATTCCTACAAAGTATTATTCATGAACCATTCCACTATTGTTTCCATTTATGCCATATAAATCATATTTTATACATTATTTAGATGTCTTATCCCTTATTTGGAATTTTTTTCTCACCAATTTTGACTATGTATTTTTTAGGTTATTCTAACATGTTTTTGGATATTAATGGTATTTCGGAGCACATTGTGTAGATTAAAATATATTTAATTTATTTAGTTCTATACAAACTATTTTTTACCTACACATCTAAAGATACAAGGCTTACTTATTCTTTGTTTGTAATTAATAAATTTTTATGTTAAAAATCATTTTATAATATGTAAAAAAGAATTTTTCTATTATTCCAACACATGATAGTAATATATTATTAAAATAAGTGTGAAAATTACTATGTATGTCCTTTGATAATGATTCAAGAATATGTCTTAAATCTATAAAACAGTCCCTTATAAGGCAATATTTCCCTCTAAGGTGTGTGATTAGCCTGACCTCCCATCCTCTATAAAAATGTCTATTTCTATGAATCATTTGTAAATTAATCCATCATCACATGCCTTTTGATATAATGTTCATGTCCCATTATAGGTGTGGGAGCCATTTGGTGCTTATAGTTGTATTAATAAAACCCTATTTCAAATCACCTAAAAAAAGGTATGCCGAAAAAAATGATGAACCCGATGTGAAATATTTATCTATGTAAGCAGCATGTTAGGCCATTTTATATTATTTAAATTCAAAAAATGAATGTAATGTAATGATTGATCCTCTATTACAATAAAATACACATGGGTGTTCATTTTTTAGAATACTTTCTTATACCCACAAAAACATTAACTAGAACCCCATTTGATAAATAATAGTGTCCTTTGATTTGAGACCAAATATCATATCAGAACATTGATGATTTAGATCCTCATTAGACTAGAAGTAGATGTCACCCAACCAACATCTATAATGCTGGGCTTCAAATGCACTAGTCTTGGAGTAAAACCTTAATGGTACTATACCAACAATTAAATTCTCACATGAAACCCTCTATGATATAATGTCCATCCAAATATCTTCTCATCGATGGCTAGTGGAGAGGAAGAAAACAAAACCTATCAAAATTTTAATCCATTTAGGGAGAACTTATGCAGAATGTAACGAATAATACCAAATTTAAAAAAGAGTTTCATATCATGAAGTCCAAAACCAACTCATTTTAATAGAACAATGGTTACACCAATAGGTCCCTACCAGTAGCCATTAGTGCCAACATCGCATGAACACAATCCCTTATCCTATTGAGGCTTCCATCACATTGGATCCAACTCTTGTATACTGATTTTGAAAGCCTTGGAATTCACTCCAATGGTGAAAATACATTACTAGAGATCAATCATATACCCTCATTTAATGTAGGGATGTTTTCCAAAATACTACAATTATAATTTTTAGGTAAGAATATATAACTCCAAACACGAATTTAGTCTACAAGTACCATTCATCACTCGGAGAAGTTCATCACTATATAAAATTATAAATAGAGAGATGATACATGTTTATTCTTACAAAAAATTCCCCTATACGTATATTATGATATACAATAAGGGATAGGGAAGGATAAATTTATATCTTCTACAACCATAGAATACACATATATTCTCATTCAACTCAGAGATGTGAGTGAGCATATCTTGTATGTAATGGAATGGAATACATCTATCCCAAACCACATTCTAAAAATCAACCATGATATAATGATAATAATGGTATTATTGATTGTTTAGTAACATAAAACCGCCATCACTATTGTAGAGACTCACTAGTACGTTGTGAAGGATACTTGAGATTTGGAATAAACACCTTATACCATCCAGGATGGTCTCCCCACACTACAATTATATGTGTAAAATTGGACCAATAATAAATTCCATTTGAAATTATAAATCAATGGTTAATTTATATGTATTCTATAGGGTTTTCATATTTACCTATAAAAACCCTGATGCATGTAAAAAAAATAGACAAAAAAATAGACACTCTAAGGAAGGATCTCAAGTATGGAATTCGTTTTCCATTGCATCTGAATCCATCAATATGAAGGAGTGAAATAAAAAATATGTCTCAAAAAATTAAATTATATATTCAAGACAATCCCTTATCAATGGGGGAAATAGTACTAGTGTAAAGAATAAAAAATTTTAGTTACAAACGTCTTCCACAAAACATTGAAACCAAAAGTTAATTAGGTCTTCTCTAGAAAAAATTAAATAAGGCCTCGTTCATGGATATAAAATGATTGATCATGGGAACCCATCTCTTGATGAGTATCATGGAAACCCTCCACATGCTCAGAATATAGAACAATAATAAGGTCCTCCACTTGATATCATCCACCCTAAAGATCCTACCCTAGGATTATGCTATAGTAATTATAGTTATGTTTTGAAATTAATCCATGATGGTAGTTCTCCCAAAGAAGGTTTTAAATATGAATGTTCTACCCATATTTATGTTTCATTTCTAAAAGATGTCCCCACATTTCCAAATCCATTTTGAGTAAACCCATATATAGTGAGGCATTTGGGATGATTTAGATAGTCATTACTCATTCCATATCATTGAAAATTGATAATATTTTTAAACCAATAGATAGATCAAGAAATATTCACTCTCTTGTCCACTGTTGGATCATCTGGCTTCATGTAGAATATAGGAGATCCCTACTGATCGTACATTTTATAATAATATAGATGGTAAATTCCCATATTTTTCTGATTAAGTGTAAGAATAACATATAAAGAATAAATAGAATACATTTTTCATGATTAAGAAAATGGAAAAAATATAATATAGTAGTAATATTTTGACCCATATCGAGTCTTCAATATAGAATTCTAGAGGCAATTTCTGAAGATTTTTTCCATGTTTTTCCCCTAAATTTATATATTATTCTTCTCAATTCAAAAATGAAATTTAATTATTACGATGGATATGAATTTCATGACAATATAATAGATTAAATTAATCATCAATTGTCTTGACTTCACTTTAAACTATTGGATCCCCATAATAAGGAAGATGGTGAATATATATTCAGTTTAAATGTATTATTTATTCTCATAACCTAGAACCATTCTTGCTAACACCCCACCAGATATCTATATTTTGGGATGATTTTAAATCATGCCAATAAATTTCACCTCACACCCTTATCAAATATTCCATTAGAAGTTAAAACATGCAATATCATTACTTTGAGACAACTATCAGATTTGAGCTCTACCCAAGGATAATGGTATGATCTGAAGGAATTGGCCACGACCATAATATAGATGAATATGTAATGAAGAGAGAGGAACAAAAATAATCTTCCACCATGAATTTTAACAAATTAGTAAACATTAATTCATAATAAATTCCATTTGATGGGCAATAAAATGAAATCGGAATGAAATAGATCATTTAAAGATTATACATTATACTAAGCTCATTCCCAACCAAATATTCTCATTGTAAAGTGTGTAGTTCTAATGGTTGTAGCTATGATAATATGGGTGAAGACCCATACCACATGGATGGGGTATATTTTAATATATCCAATTCATCAAATCATACAATAATGGATTGAAATTTCCCTATATTGAAATTGGGGAATCCTCTAACCGTAGGGATGTGTGAATTTAGTACATTGAAATCCTCAAAATATGTTAGTATTTTCATATCTCGGAGAATTAAATACTCATTCCTCAATGTTATTCTAATTTCAGGACATGAATACCTAATTAGGAATGAGAAAAGATAAATTCTCTAAATTTTATCTTCAGATCACTCCTCACTACGTGGATTTATTAGAATTGTTATTGGGAAGGATGGAGTCATTTAGGGGTATCATGATGTATAGAACTAGTATGAGTGAAATTTTACTATAAGATAAAAAAATATTTAGTGTATATTAAATGTTAAACCAGTATTACTATAATTTTTATAATAATAGGGAAAATATAATGCATTATATGTCAATAAATGTTGTTGGAACTTGTAATGCATATGTCTTATTATATAATGCTACTATAGGGTAACAAAAGGGAGACATTTCCAATAGAAATATGGTTCATACCAACCTGGATAAGGATTGTGATAAAAACTAGAATAAATTTATTTCTTTGAATTTGTGGAATCCATTTAATGTTATATTGTTTCAACCTCAGTGGTTTTTAAAAATATTAAGGGTAAAGGTATGGATACACCCCACCTCTAAACATTAGAGGTTAAACCTCTCACACATAAAGAAATCATTTCTCCCAATGAGGATAAAATTATGGAAATGAGAAAAAAATCAGAGATACATTGAGGAAATATCCATACTAGATATGTTCTTCAAATAAAATTTAATCTTACCATATCAAAATGATTCCTTCTACTAAATGATCCTGATATTCCCAATTAAATTGGATACATGAAACCCACCTAATCGAATACCAAATAAATAATATATTTAGATCCAATTTCACTGGGATTTTAGGAGTTCCACCACAATATGTATAAACCTAAAAATATGTCATAATAATAATCATGTGCTGGCATATATAGGATATCAACCAAAAATGATTGTAGAACCACCACATATAACTCAGCTCATTATTCCTCCTATTCATTTTTCATTACTTCTACACATCCTCCCTAATCTCATTAACACTATTGCTTAATTTAAAGGTTGAATGGAATCAATGGAGGGATGACATACACTAGCATATGAGGTGATAAATATTTTCCCCAAATGGGTATAAACAGCTCTTCCCATGCAAAAAATTGGCCATCCTATATTTAAAAAATTCAATTTCACAGCAATTTAATAAAACAAATGATGAATTTCATATCTTGTTGTAGTATTTTCAATGAATCTCATGAATAATTCAAATTATCCAAACTCCTATTATTCATACAAAACATGGATTTACAGACCTTCGTTTAGAATACTTGTTTATATGCCAGGTCGATCAAAGGATGGATAGATCAATGATGACACTTTATGTATCAATTTATCAACATGTCCTTGAAAAAATAGTCTTTGTACTCTCAAATTGTAAATAGTGTTAGGATTATAGTCCTATATTTAATTCAAAGGTTGAATTTTTTATTTACTCCATAAACTGATCAATTCATCAGGAAGAGTTGTTGGACCATTGAATATAGAACTTCCATGATGAGATGGAAAAACCTCTCTTCCTAGTGTAATATATTGTAGGATTGTATGAACATTCCTATATCTCATGTAGGTTGAAAGAATCTGATTTTTGAATAAATTTATGTTATATAAAAATTTTGATATTTTAATAGAAGATAATGGGAAAAGTAAAAACTCCATCTGTCACCATTACACCAAATACTATAATGGATTATGCTCTGAAGCATGTTTCTTATTATGTAACACCTCCTCATAAATGTAAATAACTATAGAAAAATACATGTTATTTTGGTATAATTTTTTATAAAATTTATCATTCTACGGGATAATTAAATTATGTTTATTTCTTTTAGGATGAACATGTTGCCGAATAATTCATAGAATCTATAAAATACAATTTTAAAAAATATGCATAGACAAAATGCATGTTAAGGTTGACCATAATGACCATTAAATATATCTACCCCTCAGTCAAATAATCTCACATATTGTATGAACATATTTAATGATAAACTATAAAATGTGTTTGATTTTGGGGATGTAAAATTAGGAAAAAAACAATCACATGTGGTATGTGTTTTGAATGTCCAAACATATGGCGATGATAAAAAAAATATGTTACCCAATATGGTACACATAATTTCATTTATTAGATGAATTTTAAGGTGACCAATTACAATCATGCCACATTAAGGGAAAAATTAAACCAACCAAATGTATCCCAAGATTCTTAAGAAACTATTCAACCCATTTCATTATCATAATAGTCCACCAAGAGTTGATACTTCATGAATCAATATAACTATAAGGACCTAATCCAATTATAAGAATGAAAACCTTTACTAAGTATAAATTTAGTCTGAGAACTATTACTTTTTCATGTGTATAATCCAACTACCATGGGAACCATCCCATCAAACGGTACCATAAGACCTACTACACTAAATTGAATCCTCATTAAATGAAGAATTAATCATCTATTTCATTAGTATCATTAAATTTATTGATCAGTTTTCCTCATGAGAATATGGTTAAAAATATATGTCTCCCCTGAAATATTTGGGATCAAGAGTCAGAGAACACAATATATGAGTGAGTATGGGATAATGTTATTATTGTCAAACCCCACATTCCAAACACATCGCCTTTTTATCTATATATGTTTGATAATATCATGGGAAAGATGTTCATAATGTTTAAAAAGATCCTAGTAATGACCCGAAATTTTTTAAAATTCAACCCAACTCAATTATTATATATGATCTTCTTGGGGTCCTGAAACTATCCAAATAAACTAGGAGGGTATTTTGACCCAGTCAAATTAATCTAGAATGGATATGATTGACATCAAATTTAATTTCAGAGTACTGAGCTACCTACATTGAAAACATCATCCCCTAAATTTTATAGACATTGAACCCAATAGCCTATATCTGGTGACTTTATTACAATGATACATGAAAATACATTCACATCTCAAAGGTCTGAATAGATTAGTTGTTTTTAAAATCATATTAATACATAAATATTATATAAAAATTTGAAATAGAATACAATATAGTAACTCTATTTGAATATCCTATAATTTCCTTGATTATCCTTACATTTCAATCATAATTTACATCATTAAATCCTAGTGAAAAATAAAAAAATGAAATTGGTGAGTTTATATGGATATTTCGGGTATGAATACATCAAAAACTATCATAATTAAACATAAAAAATATGTAATGATTAATTACTAAAACCACATTCCATTAGAACATAATATTAAGCATAATAGGGAAGAAATAAAATCTGATAAAACAATACATATAAATAATCACATAACATTGAAACATAACCTTTTATATTGTACTTGTAAAATAATCATGTGATTATCAACAAATGATTTCATAATTAGGGAATTAATAATCGAGACATCATTAATATATCATCCATTCTTTGTCTAAGAAAATATATATAATCGGGTAAAACATCAGCCAATACCCATCAATTTTATTCTAATGATACCTACTGATGCATCCACGGGTTATAGAGGGTTGTTACATTCACTTACAATGTAAAATTCATTCGTCATATGAAATGGGTGAAATATAATAAATATATTCATTCATACTGAAACTAGTATATGAAATGTTAATAATATTTCTCAAACAATGATGATAATCATAAACCACTCAGTGAAAACTGATGACCAGTATCAAAATAGAACATCGATAGTGAAGCTCAACAAAAAAATGTCAATTAACTATAGCAAATAGTTATATAAGAGATCAGCCATTAGTAATCATAAGATCTAACAAAGGGTGTTGATATAGATAAAAATAATCTAATAAAATCAAACAAAAATTCATGAGAGAATTACCACATTACATTTATTTCATTTAATTAAAAAGGTGAACAAATATAAAAAAAATTATAAAAATAACCTTTCAAACTTTTAAATTATTCTTCATGACATTAAGTTATCATGTATGAAAGAAAATCTTCTCAGGTATTATAAGTTAGTAAAACATTATTTTTAAATTTTAAAAAAGGAAAATTTAAAAGTGTATTTTTTTAAAGAATGTGTTACCAATAACCAAATGAATAGATTATCTTTATCTACTATAAATCCAAATCATTCTAGTGGAAATATAATAGAATATAAATATAATTCATTTCATACATATTCATATAATTACATAATCAATGGAGTATATTTTTAACATGAATAATGGAAAATGTGTTAAGAATTACCTTAGCCCAATGTAATTAGTCAAACTATATGCCACATAAATAAATTATCATTAACTAAGACATTGAATGAAAGGATGATAATTATCTTCAAGATATTATATATTGTACTTATGAGAGTAAAAATAGTATGTATATCATCTCAAATTATTTTTGAAATAAATGTTTTCCTATTACCATTATTTGAGATAAAATCAATGAAATATTCCAAACCAAACTTGCCCATGGTTTTGCAGTTATTAACCATTTAATGACCATGTTATCAATCATTCTCCATCATTACATGAAAGTAATAATTTTTTCCATGTCCATGTTTTAACATTCTATTAAGGTTCTCTTAATCGGTATCCTTACTTTTTTGTGGATATTTTCAAATTAGTTTCTCTTTTATTAAGAGGATTTTTTTTCTTTTTATGATTTGGTTTTTCCTCAATATAATTTTAAAAAATCCACCTTTTAATTTTGATGTGCAATCTGAAATTTTCAAGGATACATTATTTTAATTTTTGATTGTGTCGGAATGGCAGCTCATCAATGGAAACTTCCACCAAATCTCTCTAAAGATCATGATGCGTTCCATGTATTTCTCTAAATTAAACATATACCCGATCCTTACTATGTACTAAAATATAAATTCATACTATTGGAGAATGATATTCTTTATAAAGATTAACTGGCATATATTTTTGATCATATAGATATATTTCTATGAAATAAGAAAACTCACCTAAATAATATTCTATAAAGAAAACCACCAATGTGAGGAAGCTATGTGGGAACATGAGGATCTGATGAGAAATATTTATAATCGTCAATTTAAAATTTATTGAAAAATTTTAATAGTGAAATTAATTTTATTGTAGGTAGAATTTAACACCCAAAAATGTTATGTCATGACAAGTTTTTAAAATAAATTCAATTTCTTAGATAGCTTACATTTTACAAAACACCAAACATAAATGAACTCCAAAATACTAAAACAAGTATTATCAAATAGATATTCAATGGAAATAAAGAATCAGATTATCTAAATTAGAAAAATATATATTAAAAATATTTATTTCCACTGTTTATTAGTTAAAAATTAATTAGAAGTGAAAATAAAAACACATTGAACATAAAAGATTCCTTTTTACTAAAAGAACTATTTTTCTTCCCACAATGTCATTTTATTAAAATAATATAAATTAAACACATTTATTTATAGATATTATTAAATTAATATATTATATATAATTTTTCAAAATTATAAAAATAATCCTAACAGGATTATGATAATAATAAATTCAATTTTATACATAAAAAGTAATATTATTTAGAAGAAAATTTAATCTCTTTTTAATTCTACACATATTTTAAAAATAAATGTTGAAAAATTTTAAAATTTTATTTAACAAAATAGACATATTTTTTGATATATTAATATAATAAATATTTTAGGGTTATATTTATTTATTTTTCAAAGATGTTTCATTTTTGGTTGAAAAGTAAAAAATTACTGAATTTTATATGAAAACTCAATTTTAATCTAAAAAATTTATAATCAGAAATTATTTTCACAATTATAATCAAGTATTAATATGATAAATTAAAAATATATTTATCCAATTTTTTCATTTAAATACTTTTCATGTATAATGTATGTACAAAAAACATTTAAATATTTTTATCATTATGACATTAAAAACATTTTTTCTCATATCGTATGTAGGATTAATTTAAAATCTAATTTTTTTAATTATGTGAATTGAATAAGTAAAATGGATTAAACATTAAGAATAATAATTTCCAAACTCTATTGGAAGAACATTTTATGACTCATTCAAAAAAAAGTCAATGGTAAAAAAAGATTTACCATTCCATAATTATAAATAATTAAAAGTGTTAATGTTAATAGATACGAGCTTTAAATACCTAAAATATACTTGAATTAATGTGTTTTTGATAAATTTATCAACCATTTAAATAATTTATATAATTATTATAAGAAACATTCAATGAAATCAACGTCACCTAGACGTCTTTGTCATTAATTATAAAATATTCATCATTTTTTCTCTTAAATCCTCCCATTCTCAAGTATAAATACTTCCCCTCACCACCCCACCTATCCCCAAAATCAATAGAAATGATAAAATATTTTCCAAAAAATATATTCCTAACTCTCAAAAATTCAATTTTATTTTTTAAACACCAAAATAAAAAAGACATGTTCATTGAATGATTCTTCTCATATGTGATATTCAATTGGTAATTTTTTTCAAAGAACCACTATAAATTTTTATTCTTGCTCTAATTTCTCCTCACATACATAACCAAGAAAGTTATGATACATATAGAATATTTTAGATAATGGGATTTTATGTTTTATATGTAATATCTTATATCATTTTTCTTCATGATCTCCCCTAATTCAAAAAAATGAAACAATTGTACAAATTATGCAAGTTAACCAATTTTTTGAATAATGATTTTGGTGGCTTCCAACTACCACATTCATGTCAGGCTATAAAAATATTATTGTAGGAAAATATGGCTTTAAAATTCATCTTTCATCATAATTAATGTTCTAGAATTAAAATATATACATAATTAAAAAAAATGAAACTAGTTCTTCAGGGTCGTTAAACCCGCCAAAATAAACTGAACATTTTTTATTAATATTTTATCAAATGAATTGTCCTCATATGGAAAAGAAAAATGATATATGAGACCATTTGAAAATATTTATTTTCTTGAATACCATATCATTTCAGTCATATATATTTATTTCCATTTTGAATTAAAATCCATATTTATACTCAAATGAACCGATCTTGAAACCATTAAACGAACGCAATAGAAAAAAATGAAAAAAATGAAAAATTATAAATCAATGGGGGGTAAGATGTTATAAAACTATAATATAAGATATTTTAAATATTAATATACATATATAAGAAATAATTACCTTTTTTAAAACCATTATACTATTGTTTAATGTATTGATACATATTGGGAAATGTGATGTAAGGGTTTCTCATCCCACGTTTTCTTCCATGAAAAATATTTCATGTTCTTAAATTCATTCCTGGGGGTGGTGAATATAAATCTAATTGATAGATAAAATTAGAAATACATTTAACTTAATTTTATTAATTGTTTCATTTAACAATTATAAATTTTATGTACCATATGATTACATTGACTAAAAACTGGTAAGAGAATTATTAACCCAATTTTCATTCACAGGGTTAACATAATACACCACTGATTATTCCATTCTATGATTATGTGTTGGATGAATTTTGGAAATATTTTTTTTATTTTCAACTTATCATATTTTTATTTACAAAAAAATTAATATAATTTGTTAATGTTATGGATCATACCTTTAATGATACTATATTTGTAATGGAATTTATTATAAAAAATTATATTTTTAAGGTTTTCTCTAAAACTCCCCTTTTATTCCATGAAATTTTTTTATAAAAAAATTCCAAAAAATGTTTATAGTAATCTATATTATTTCTTAAGTTCATTTTTACTAATGATTTGTTCTTTTAAACAGTTTGAAAAGTATTAATTTTTTTCATTTTCTAAACAATGTTATTTTCAACTTTTCTGATAATAACACCGAAGGAATATTTTTTTAGTTATATGGAATGAGTATATTTTCCCACCATTATGATCCATTAATTATTTAATGTCAGATTTAAAAGATTAAATTTTTATTTTCAATTAAAATATTTTCATTTTATAATTGTGAGAATTTTGAAATACAAGTTACCTTAAAATATAAATGTTTTTTCATGAATAATTTAAAGAGATCTTTTAAAATTAATTTCTATATAAGATAATGTTATATGAGGTTACTTATGTTTTCTAGGGATATTATTCATGTGTATTATCCTTATACTTTTTATAATTGGTTTTTTTTATTAGGGAATGATATTTTCGAATCAAGTTTCTTTTCAATGAGTTATATTATGATAAAATGTTTATGAAAATAATTTCATTAAATGGGTTTTAATGTGAAGAATTATTCTCCTTTTTTTGGAACATGCAATCATGTTACACCCCAAGCATCAGAGGTACATTTCCATTTTAATAACGCAATAGATTGCATTCTACACAACTTCGAGATTCTAACATATCCCGACCAATCAAAGTAGTAGTTATCAATAGTAATACCAACTTTTTGAAATTTTATCAAATTTATATTTTATAATGGACTTCTATTTTGGGTTCAGAATATCGAAATTAGCTTAAGGTGATTTTTTGTATTTTTTTAAAACATTTAGTTTTTGATGAATAGTGAAAAATACCAAATTTTAATTAAAAACCACTTTTTAATCAAAAACAATTATACTGATAATTAATACTATTGATAGTGTTTTAAGTATAAATAGATTATATTTTTACTATTTAATTCAATTTTGGTCATTGAACTTAATTTCACATTTGAACTGGACATAAACAAGTTCCAATCTTTTGATAGTTATTGTTTCATAAAACCACACTTTTTGTTTTGAAAACGGGAATTAGTTTTAAATTAATTTATGCAACTTCAGTGTTTTTAATATAGAAAAATGGATTTCATATTTAGAATCCGGAGGTCCAAAATATATAAATATGTAACTTTTATTTTTAGACATTTTGAATAATTAATTTGGTAAATATTTTATTTACCATGGTTAAATGGTAAATCTTATAAATAATAGAAGAAAAAAGGATTATAATAATATTAAATTACCCTAACATTTGTCCTTAATCTATTTTTTGATACATTTCTGACCATGGTCATATTTTGGTCGATTTGGGGACCCCATGTAGCACTTGTAAGTGATAATGGCACTTTATATTAATGAAGTAAAAGTAAATACAAAAATGACATAAGCATATATATTTTAGAAAAATAGTTATTACATATGTTTATATATGTTATATATTTGACTATAAATATTCATTAGAAATATAAAACTATTTCCTACATAATTGTTTTTTATTTATTCTTTTTATACATTGTATATTTTAATTCATTTATGACACAATGATGATGTAGTATTTTATTTATTAATAAAGGAATCAAATAAATGGTATTATAGATGTTAAAATAAATATAATTTGAAAGATTTGATTCCATAAAATAATTTTATATCTAAATGATACATTTTTGGATTGATTAAATTAATTTTTTTGATGTAATAATCATGTTATGAATTTAATAAAAATTACATAGAAAATAGTGTCAAAATTGATATAAAAGCGTTTTTAAAACAAATATTTTATTATTAATTGATATTCTATTCATAAAAATATATGGTTTAGCCAAAGGTATTAAATAATATTATATATGTCATTAATTAACCACTCTAAGTTTTCTTGGGTGATTATAGTATGTTTATTAACTATATAATATAAAAATACAAAGAGACATGGTAAATGTCAAACTAATTAAATAAGAGTTAAATCTAAAATATAAAGTTAATATAGTGACCAAATATGTCTAAAAATTTTCGGATGAGTGGTTTTAGACCCATACACACCTTATCCTTTAAATAATTCATTTTAGAGAATTAAAAACCGAAAAAAAATTATTATAAAATAACATTTCAATCATTTCTTAAGGTGCCCTCAACGCTCTTATAAAAGGGAACTTACCCTTCTCCCAAATTCAAACCATAAAATCCATTTTTCTCAAACAACCCCTGATGAAATAACCTAACAACTCTCATCCATTCATCCTAGAGGCCTTCCATTTGTTATAAAGACAACCTAAGGAGCCCTTTTTATAAATTCATAATGAAGAACCCAAATTAGAGATAAATATTTGATCACCTCTGTCAAGTTACTTTTGTCTTACACTTCCTCTTTATTTGTTGATTGTATTATAAAATAATAACTAAATTATCTTCTATATATTGTGAATTTATTATGTAAGGACCCGAATTCGGAGCCCCTCCACTGGTGCCCCGCACCTGGTTCGCCACATGGCCTCAAGCGCATTTCCCCAAACACCATAGGCTGCCGACTAGCAGTGAGGGACTTGGTGAGTCAGTGGGGAAACTATGCCCTCATTCGGTAAAGTATACAGTGGAAAAACAACCAGACACAAAAGTAGAAACAATCAACAGCATAAAACAATTGAACTGAATAGAGGACGCAATGGATAAAATAATAATGATGCAACATGGTACATATGTAACGCCCCGACCCCAGTTACCCAAAGTCGGTGCATTATTACATAACATTAGCATAATCACAAAAGATAATATCTCGAAAGACCGATTAGTTTAGTATCCTTGAATCACTAGATACATTCATAAGTTTTACATTACATCATAATGTAATACAAAACTAAAACAACATCTTTCCCCACCATATCCCCTCATACCATTTAGATTAGGAAAACTTTTTTGTAATAACTAGGGACTTCCTGTAGGCTAGTGGTTGGTAATAAAGGCATGTCGCACTATAGTTGTGGGTTCGATTCCTACAGATTTGTCTGACGCGACGGGTTGTCCCCCAACCTATAGGTTGTCCTTTTCCTAAAACTATAGTATTATAATATTCCAAAAATAATCTTCATAAATGTTTTAACCTTAAACAATACTATCCAAAGTTCAACTTAATCCATTCCAACCTTTATAGTTATCAAAAATACCTTTTCCAGACTTTCTCTAAAAAGTCTCTAAATTCCCAAATCAATTGTATTATCAGATTCCTCAAACAAAGTAAAGTTTCTCTTATTGTCACATACTAAAAATATGATTACCTTCATCATATTAAACCCTTAATGAAAACAACATGTAATGTAGTAAAATCCTTTTATATATCACATTATTCTTATAACCATAATATAGTTCTTGAGTCCAAAAACACAATACAATAATAATCAACTTCATCTGTAGTAACAGTATAAGCTTGGCCTTTCTCCCTTAGCCTTTTTTGAGGTATGTTTCCTTGGATCTTAAGGAATTCATTTTCATAATTCCCCATTTCCCTACAATTTTAGCATTCAACATTGATAGCCTCTTTTTTCCCTTGCAATCACGAGCTTGGTGACCTTTTTCTTTACATTTATAACAAACTCCCATTCCTTTCGGGCAAGTATCAGGATGATTCTTCTCACAATTATCACATAATGGAAAATAATTCTTTCCCTATTTCCCTTTATTTGTCTCTTGTTCCACCGTTCTCTTCTTCTCTTTCTTTAATTTATTGTCATACGATTTAGACAATTTCTTTTCAATCTTAATAGAACACGAAACTATATCTTCGTACGTTGATAAATATTGTGATACTAAAGCTTGACGGAGAAATGGTTTTAACCCATCAAAGAAATGATCAATCTAACTTCTTGGGTTATGTATATAATCTACAGCATGCCTCGCTAACCATGTAAAGTTAGCCTCATACTCTGCGACATTCTCATCCTCCTTCTGCCTCAGACTCAGAAATTTCCTTTCCATATCTGCTCGATGGTCACAAAAAAAAGTATTTTTCTAAAAATATTTCCTTAAACTCTCTCCATTCCATACATAATACTTATTCATCTTCCTTTGTGTTTTGAATCAGCGACCACCATTGATCGGCATCTCCAGTGAGGCGGTAAACTGCCATGAAAACTTTCTCCCTTTCGCTACTCCCCAAGGCATGGAATATTTTTTCTAAGGAGTTTATCCATTGCTCAGCTAATAATGGATTTGTACCCCAATTAAATGTTGGCGGTTTTTTCCTCATGAAGTGGTCTAACATTGATCCTCCACGTTGCGGATCAGGGTGCTCCATACGAGTAAGGTTATTATTCATAACCTGAGTGAGTTGTCCCAGTATGGTGATATGATGATCAACACCAGTTGTATCACCAGCTCCACTATAATTATCTTGAGAAGGAGGGAAATCCCTATATGGAGTGCGTGCATTGATACGTTTTCCATTCCTCCCACTAGGCGCCATTTCTAAACAATGGCATAAACTAGTTTAGTTTATGAATCAAAACACATAATTACAAACTTGAAAAACACTTAACATAAATTGAACTATTTATGGATATAATCCATAATCATAAAAATGTTTTCTTTGAGGACTTATATACTCATAACCCTTCATAGTGGTTTGTAAAGAAAACGCGAATTATCCTAAGCATATCCCCCGGGAGTGTCTTAACCAAGAGTGCAGCAAGGAACATTGTCGTGCACAAGTTCCCATTCGAGTCTACCTCAAAGCGGTGTTTTCGGGTTTTACCACTAGGTACATCTGTTCCAGAGCCGCCTCTACTTGCTCGTATCCAGAAAGGGAAGTATTTCTCAGAAAACTCACAAAATCTCTATAATACCAAAATTCGAGGAAGTTCTTCTTTACTAATCCTCAAATTTTATCTTAGGTCTATGTGCTCTAATCAAAGTTTATCTAAATCTAGCTTCCATGGTTAGTACTAAACAACCTCTGATACTAACTGTAATTCCCTGACCCCTGTTACCCAGAGTCAGTGCATTATTACGTAACATTGGCATGATCACAAAGATCAAGTCTTGAAAGACCAATTATTTTAGTAGCCTTGAAACACTAGATACATTCATAAGTTTTACATTACATGTTAAAGTAATACAAAACTAAAACAACATCTTGTCTTCATATCCCCTCATATTATCCCTTTAGGTCATTCATAAAAAACTTCTTCACATCCTGGAAAACTGAAAACATTGAAAGGGGTGAGCTCAGATGCTCAGTAAGGATAACAATATAGAGGAAGCTTTCATAAATAAAAATAAACATTTAAGGCAATATATAACTAAAACAAAATACTTTTAAACTTGAACTTCAGCATAATATGGAAAAAGTAAATTTAAATAATTCAATTTACTTATTCAAATGGATATTCTACTTGTCAAATACACACATGCAATATCAATAACCACTTTCATAATGATTGAATGCATAATTCCAGACTATTATAACCATGTAGCCAAGGCCTCATGCCAAGACTACAAATAAGATTTTGTCAAGGCCTTGTGCCAAGACACTAGTTTGTCTCCTGAGACCAACCGATGCATCAAGGAGCTATAGCGGGCTCCAACCGTCACTTATTAAGTCCAATGCATTCCTCATATGAACAGTTTTAAACATATCATAAACCATAACATAATCGTATCACATAAAAAATGCATAAAGGAAACATAAAATTTACACATTTCAATCAGAAGATATCAATACAACAGATTGATGAAACAAAACCATTTTCAATACCAAAATAAAAGAAAAGTAAAACTCAGAATTTATTTTTCATTTTTTTTAAAAAGAAGTTATGGATTGTAGAGGAAGCCGAAACTCAAATAATGGTCACGGCGGTGGAGAAGTCATTGTCGCCGCATACGTACGACAAAAATAAAATTCTCCTTTTTTGTTTAGTAAAACGATTCTTATAAAAAGATTCATTTTGAATAAACATAAAAGTCAAAGGTGTTTATACACCGTATAATAGAAAGTTGTGTATAAAACAAAATTTTCTTCAATGAAAGGAGATTGAGACAAAGTCCCTTACAAATATTATTTTTTAAAATAAAATATTTATATTATTTGTATTCAATATAAGAACACATACATGAAGTACAAATAAAATATATGGCATAATAATATCATGACATAATTTGAAAGTAGGAGATTAACCCAAAGAACGGAAATTGGGTTAAGAAGTTCCCTTACCTCGTGTCCGACTTCACTCGACCATTAATTAATCTCCTGAATAATAAACTAGAGTTAATATCTACTTTTTTAAGAACCTTTCTAAAGTTCATTATCCCTTTTATATCACTTATAACAATGTTACAATAATTATGTAGCCATTTAAGTTAATAACGGTCGTTTTGTTGATCTTTGGTACTTGAATCAACAATAAACATATTATAACTACAAGTTGTTTATGTGTTATAATATCCATTATCTCCAGAATTATATTAATGATGTAGATATCATATATATCATATATATCCAGTATATACATTCATTCATAATATTACGTAACATTTAGTGGTTAGAAATGAAATGCACCGTTCATGGAGACGGTAAGCCGTACGTACGCATGAACGCTACTTTCATTTCTATTTCGTATTTAATGGAATTAAATCATAATGATATAAAGTTATATTATAATTCCAGTATAATATCATATATAATATCATTTAATCCATCCTTTATACATCTCACATATGTCATTAATGATTCAAATAACTTTGAGGGGGCGGTAGTCAGCACTTCCTAATATGAAATTATCGTGTTTACCCATAAAGGAAATCATAAAGGTATGCCAAAAATGATAAATACAGAAGAATAAGGAAAACATAAACGTAATATATATCATATATAAATATAGTTACATCTTAATGGACACCATGAGAGGTGTTAAACGAAGATTGAACAATCATCGTTTCGTGAGGCAGAAATTCACCAACCACATAAATAGTATGTACATTAACCATTAGACGAAGGTGTGTGTAAGTGTAAATAAAATAATTATCATAAAAACATCATAATATTGTGAAGATAATGGTTTTGTTACAAAATAATGGAATAAAAAGTGTTTAAGGGGTTGGAGAAGCAGAATAAAATAAAATAACATAAGAGAAGACATTGCCTTAAAATCGGGTAACTCTTTTGATTTGAGCCAAAGGCTTCCTTGGGAAATATTCTGCCCAAAGTGAGGCTTCTAAGAGTAACAGAGGGAAGTTTAGAGAGTATTGGGGCTGAGGATGTCCGAGCCAAATGGATTTTAAGGTGTGAATAAGGTGGTAGAGGTGGGAGCCTTTTATAAGAGGAGAGGAGGGGCACTCTTGGAAAGTAATGAAATGTTTATTATTATGAAGAAATTTTTGGATTTCAAAGGTCCCACAATTATATATTTCGAGTATAAGGTGATAAGGGATCTAAATCTACTCATACAATAGGTTTTTGACAAGTTTAAGTCTTAGATTTTACATTATCTTTTCATTTTATTTAAATCGGTAATTAATGAGGTAATCGCTGCATCATCATGGTGTCATAAAAATTTTAATTTATTTAATGTCTAAAAATTATATAAAAACCATCAAAATGTAGGAAATATTATTATCTTTCCAATGAATATTTATAGTCGAAAATTTATCTTATATAACATAATGTAATAATTGTTTTAGTAAAACAACACATGTTTGTAAAAATTATATTTTTACTTTAAAAAAAGTTATTAATGTCATTTTCTTACCCAAGTGGCTCCATGGGGTCCTCTAGTTGACCCATGGATTTTCTTAGTCAGCCATGACTCATCCAATAAGGGTAGGATAGGTGTCCAGAAATTTTCATATTTTTATAATATCATTTTTACCTTAAATTTCACTAATTACCTTTACTTGCGATTAATAGAACTAAAAAGGTACTCTTCACCAAAGATTATTTTAATCCCATTGAACCACATTTTACTTATTAATGAAAACCATGTATTATGGATTTTTTAAATTCAATACACAGAATTGGTAATGTTTCATTTACACGAAAAATTACTTTTTAAACTACCACTTAGTGGTTTCACTATTCATTAAACATTTAAGTTTTTCAGAAAAATACCAAAAATTCACCCTAATATATATATGATATTCCTAATTCAAAAATGATGTATATTTTACAAAATTCAAAACATATAAGTTGGTTTAATTAATTTAATAATTAATTCCCATTGTCACAACAAATAGCGTGTTTTTAAGAAATAATATATATCAAAAGATTGACAATTGTTTATGTCCAATTTCAAAGTGAAATTAATTCTAATGACCACCATTGTATAAAATGGTAAACATATATTATAATTATAATTTAAAACCAATCAATAGTATAATTTATCGCTATAAATATTTTTGGATTAAAAAAGTGGTTTTTAAGTATTTTCTATTCATAGAAAATTGGAAGTTCTCAAAAAATTAAAAAAATTCATCTTTGGATAATTTCGATATTCCGAATACAAAATTGAAGTCCATTTTGAAATATAAAAATTATATAATTTCAAAAAGTGGGTATTACTATTCATGATAGCTACTTTGATTGGTCACGGTGTGTAAGAATCACGAAGTTGCCTACAATGCATGCTGTTGCATTATTGAAGGAGAAGCATATCGTGGATGCTTGGGGTGTTACATTCTCCCCTCCTTTAATAAATTGCATCCTCAAAATTTGAAATTTTTCTTCTAAAATAAAAGGTTGAAGATAGAAAATATCTTTGTGGAAAACCCACATCGGAAATAGGGTTAATAAAAATATAACATTAAAAGAAAGAATGAGAAGTACAAATGTCACCTGAGATAGCCAATACTATGATTCTATGAAAACATGGATATGGAGGAGAAACAAACCATCAAGGTCTGATGGAGAGTTGTAGAAAAAACGATTAGGAGAAAGTTAACTGCAAGAAAATCACAATCTTGTGATTGGTTAAATGGTTATTGATTCCCCAATTGGAAAAGTTAACCAACAAAATTTCTATTTTAATTTACCTTTCATAAAGTTGAGGAATTTATTTAGGAGTTTTACTAAGAATGTAAGAAAATATACTTACTTGTAATGTAGACTTTAATTCTTTAATAAATATTTAACTCCAACCCATTTTTCACTCCAAAAGGAAATAGAACTCAAAGATATTATATTTATCCTAATTGTACAAGGTTACAAATATTAACACAAACCATTTGGATTAGGAAAACTATTTGGTAATAACCAAGGAATTCTTGTATGCTAGTGGTAAGTAATAATGGCATGTCACACTATGGTTGTGGGTTCGATTCCTAAAGCTTTGTCTGATGCGACAGTTTATCCCCCAACCTGCAGGTTGTCCTTTCCTAAAACTATAGTATTATAATATTCCAAAAATAATCATCAGAAATGTTTTATCCTTAATCCATTCCAACCTTTATAGTTATCCAAAATACCTCTATCAATATTTTCTCTAAAAGGTCTCTAAATTCCAAAATCAATTGTATCATAAATTTCCTCAAACAAAGTAAAGTTTCTCTTATTGTCCCATACAAAAATATGATTACCTTTATCATATTAAAACCTTAATGAAAACAACAAGTACTAAACTACAATCCTTATATATATCACATTATTCTTATAACCAGAATATAATCCTTGATTCCAAAATCACCAATACATTAATTATTCCACTTCAACTTTAGTAACAACATAAGATTTTCCTGATCCCTTGGCCTTTTCTGAGGTAATTTTCCTTGGCGCTTAGGGAATTAATTTACATAATGCCCCATTTCCCTATAATTGTAGAATTCATCATCGGTAGCCTCTTTATTTCTCTTTAAATCACAAGCTTGGTGAACTTTTTATCCACATTTATAACAAAATCCCATTCCTTTTAGGCAAGTACCGGGGTGATTTTTCCGACAATTATCACATAATAGAGAATCCATCGTTCCCTTTTCCCTTAATCTGTCTCTTGTTCCACCGTTCTCTTCTCTGTTGCTTTACTTTATGGTTATAAGATTTAGATAATTCCTTTTCAGTCTTGATAGCACACGAGACAATATCTTGGTATGATTAGAAGGTTAGTGAGACTAATTCTCGATAGAGAAATGGTTTTATCCCATCAAAGAAACGATCAATCTTACTTCTTGGGTTACATATATAATCTGCAGCATGCCTCGCTAACCTTGTAATGTTTGCCTCATACATTGCCAAATTCTCATCCTCCTTCTGCCTTAGACTTAGAAATTCCCTTTCCATATCGTCTCGATGGTCATGTGGAAAGTATTTGTCTAAGAAAATTTCCTTAAACTCCCTCCATTCCATACTTGATACTTCTTCATCTTCCTTTGTGTTTTGAATCAGAGGCCACCATTGCTCGGTATCTCCAGTGAGGTGGTAAACTTCCATGAAAACTTTCTCTCTTTCATTACTCCCCAAGGAATGGAATATTTTCTCTAAGGAGTTTATCCATTTCTCAGCTACTAATGTTTTTGTAACCCCATTGAATATTGGTGGTTATTGCCTCATGAAGAGGTCTAACACTGATCCTCCGCGTTGCAGATCAGGGTGCTCCATATGAGTAAGGTTATTATTCATAACCTGAGTCAGTTGTCCCAGTATGGTGATAAGTTGATCAGCACCAGTTGTATCACTAGCTCCACTATAGTTATATAGAGAAAGAGGGAAATCCCTACATGGAGTGCTTGTATGGATATTGTTTCCATTCCTTCCACTAGGAGCAATTTCTAAACAATGGCATAAACTAGATTAGTTTATGAATCAAAATACATAATTGCATACTTGTGAAACACTTAAAATAAATTGAACAGTTTAGGGATATAATCCATAATCATAATTTTTTTCATTGAGTAAGTATATACTCATAAACCCTTCATAATGTTTTATAAAGAAAAATGATAATTATCCTAAGCATATCCCCCGGAAGTGTCGTAACCAAGAGTGCAGCAATGCCCGTTGTCGTGCACTAGTTCTTATTCGAGTCTAGATCAAAGCGGTGTTTTCGGGTTTTACCCCTAGGTACATCTGTGCCAGAGCTTCCTCTACCTGCTCGTATCCAGACAGGGATGTATTGCTCAGAAAACTCATAAAATCTCTATAATACCAAAATTCTAGGAAGTTCGTCTAAACTAATCCTCAAATTCTATCTTAGCTCTATGTGTTCTAATCAGAGTTTATCTAAATCAAGCTTCCAATGTAATTACTAACCTCCCTCTGATACCAAATGTAATGCCCCGACCCCAATTACCCAGAGTCGGTGCATTATTATGTAACATTGGCATGATCACAAAAGATCAATTCTCGAAAGACCGATTAGTTTAGTAGCCTTGAAACACTAGATACATTGAAAATTTTTACATTCCATCATAAAGTAATACAAAAGTACAACAACATCTTGTCTCCATAACCCCTCATATTATCCCTTCAGGTCATTGATAAAATATTTCTTCAAATCCTGGAAAATTTAAAACATTGAAATGGGTGAGCTCAGATGCTCAGTAAGGATAAGAATATAGAGGAAGCTTTCATAAATAAATATAATCATTTAAGGCAATGTATAACTAAAAGAAATCCTTTTAAACTTGAAATTCAGAGTAATATGGAAAAATTAAAATGAAATAATTCCATTTACATATTCACATGGATATTCTACAAGTCGAATAATCAAATGCAATATCAATAACCACTTTCATAATGATGGAATGCATAATGCCAGACTATCATAACCACGTAGCCAAGGCCCCGTGCCAAGACTACAAAAAAGATGTTGTCAAGGCCTCGTTCCAAGACACTAGTTCATCTCATGAGACCTTACGATGAATCGAGGAGCTATAGCAGGCTCCACCCATCACTTATTAAGTCCAATGCATTCCTCATATGAACAGGTTTAAACATTTCATAAACCATAACATAATCGTATCACATAAAACATGAATAAAGGAAACATAACATTTCCACATTTCAATCACATGATATCAATACAACACATTGATATAATAAAACCGTTTTCAATACCAAAATAAAAGAAAAGTAAAACTTGGAATTTATTTTTCATTTTTTTAAAAGAAGTTATGGCTTGTAGAGGAATCCGAAACTCAAATAATGGTCACGACAGTGGAGAAGTCTTTGTCGCCACATATGTACAACAAAAAAACATTCCCCTTTGTCGTTTAGTAAAACTCTTCATATAAAAAATATTCCTTTTGAATAAATGTAAAAGTCAAAGGGGTTTATACACCGTATAAAAGAATGTTGTGTTTAAAACAAAATTTCCCTCAATGAAAGGAGATTGAGACGAAGTCCCTTACAAATATTATTTTTTTCAATAAAATATATCTATTATGTGTATTCACTATAAGAACACAAAAATTATGTACAAATACAAGATTGGACATAATAATATCATGACATAATTTGAAAGTAGGAGATTAACCCAAAGAACGAAAATTGGGTTAAGAAGTTACCTTACCTCGTGTACGACTTCACTCGACAATTCTTTAATCTACTGAATAATAAACTATAGTTAATATCTACTTTCTTAATAACCATTTTCAAGTTCATTATCCATTTTATATCACTTATTAAAATGTTATGAAAATTATGTAGTCATTTAAGTTAATAACGGTCATTTTGTCGATCTTTGGTACTTGAGTCAACAATGAACTTCTTATAATTACAAGTTGTTTATGTGGTAGAATATCCATTATCTCCATAATTATATTCATGATGTAGATATCATATATATCATATATATCCAGTATATAAATTCATTCACAATATTACGTAACATTTAGATGTAAGAAATGAAAAGCACCGATCATGGAGATAGTAAGCCGTACATACGCATGAACGCTACTTTCATTTCTATTTCGTATTTAATTTAATTAATTCATAATTATATAAAGGTATATTATAATTCCAATATAATATCATATATAATATCTTTTACTACATCATTCATACATCCCACATATGGAATTAACGATTCAAATCACACTGAGGGAGCGATAGTCCGCACTTCCTAAAATGAAATTATCACGATTACCCATAATGGAAATCCTAAAGGTATGCCACAAATGAGAAATACAGAAGAATAAGGAAAACATAAACATAATATATATCATATATAAATATATTTACATCTTAATGGCCAACATGAGAGGTGTTAAATGAATATTGAACAATAATCGTTTCCTGGGGAAAAAATTCACCAACCACAGAAACATTATGTTCTTTATCCATTAGACGAAGGTGTGTGTAAGTGTAAATAAAATACTTCTAATACAAACATCCTAGTATATTTAATATAATGGTTTTGTTACAAAATAAAGGAATAAAAAGATTTTAAGGGGTTGGATAAGAAAAATAAAACAAAATAACATAAGAGAAGACATTACCTTAAAATTGGGTTACTCTTTTTGATTTGAGTCAAAGGCTTCCTTGGGTAAAATTATGCACAAAGTGAGGCTTCTAAGAGTAAGATAGGGAAGTTGAGAGAGTATTGGGGTAGAGTTTGGACGATCCAAATGGCTATGAAGGTGTGAATAAGGTGGTAGAGGTGGGGGCCATTTATAAGAGGAGAGGAGGGGCACTCTTGGAATGTAATGAAATGTTACATTATTATGATGTACATTTCAGATTTAAAAGGTCCCAAAATTAAATATTTTTAGGATAAGTTGATAAGGGATCTAAATATACTCATCTAATAGGTTTTTTAGAAGTGTAAGTCCTAGATTTTAAATTGTCCTTTCATTTTATTAAAATCGTTAATTAATGAGGTAATCGCTGCATCATCATGGTGTCAAAAAAAATTTACTTTATTTAATGTCTAAAAATTATATAAAAAAAGCATGATGTAGGAAATCTTTTTATCTTTCAAATGAATATTTATAGTTGAAAAGTTAACTTATATAACCCCATGTAATAATTGTTTTAGTAAAACAACACATGTTTGTGACAATTTTATTTTTACTTTAAATAAAAAGTTATTAATGTCATTTTCTTACCCAAGTGGCTCCATGGGGTCCCCAAGTTGACCCATCGATTTACTTGGTCGGACATGACTCATCCAGTAAGGTTAGGACAAGTTTCAATAAATTTTCATATTTTTATAATATCATTTTTACCTTAAATTTCACTAATTACCTTTAATTGCGATTAATAGAACTTAAAAGTTACAATTCAGCAAAAAATATTTTATTCCCATTGAACCAAATTTTACTTCTTAATGACAACCATGTATGTCAGATTTTTGAAATTCAATTCACAGAAGTGGTAATGTTTCATTTACATGAAAAAATAGTTTTTAAACTACCACTTAGTGGTTTCACTATTCATCAAAAATTGATGTTTTTCAGAAAAATAAAAAAAATTCACCCTAAGTTATATTTGATATTCCGAATTCAAAAATGATGTCTAATTTACAAAATTAAAAACATATATGTTGGTTTACTTAATTTAATAATTAATTCTCGTTGTCACAACAAATAGCATGTTTTTAAGAAACAATATATATAAAAATATTGACAATTGTTTATGTCCAATTTCAAAGTGAAATTATTTCTAATGACCATGATTGGATAAAATGGTAAAAATATATTATAATTATACATTAAAACCACTCAATATATTAATTTATCACTATAAATTATTTTGATTAAAAAAGTTTTTTTAAGTATTTTTCTATTCATAGAAAATTGGATGTTCTCAGTAAATTACAAAAAATTCAGCATAGGATAATTTTGACATTCTGAATACAAAAATGAATTCCATTTTGAAATATAAAATTTATATAATTTCAAAAATTTGGTATTACTATTCATAATAGCTACATTGACTGGTCACGGTGTGTATGAATCTCGAAGTTGAGTATAATTCAAGCTATTGCATTATTGAAGGTGAAGCATATCGTGGAAGCTTGGGGTGTTACAACATATGTCTATGGAAAGCAGAAAACAAAAAAACTTGTTGAAGTACAACTGAAAAACAATGTGAAAATGAAAATAAGGGAAAATCATCAGCATCGCGATCCACAGCTCGATCCCATGCTCTCTAGCTCCAGTGCAATCAAAAACATGAAGTAAAAGGGCGATTTCCCTTATCTACACCTGCAACAACATAGTCTTCTTGGGCCCAAAAGTATAGCCCAAACAGGATGGGAGAAACAATCCCAGTAGGCAATCACCCAATGATCTATGACTAACAGTCAATGAATACATGGAAGTAAAAAAACAAGAAGCAATAAATAGGAAAGCACAATCAGCTACAATCCACAGTTCTATCAAATACAGTACACAAGTAAACAACCATAAACAAGAAAAAACAGGTAACGCTCTGGGTTGCCCCCACAACCTAAACCCTATGTTTCAACCTATAAATACTAACAACCCTCTAGAAGGCACACAAAGTCTCACCCCTCTGGTTCAGCTATGGATAGACTCTCTGAGGAATCACTCACCATCAATTCCTCCTATAGTCTTAGGTCATACTAAAGGATCTCTGGGGAAGCACTCAACATCTCATTCCCCATGTGGCTCGCGTCGAGGAACTACAGACTCTCTAAGGAAGCACTCATCATCAATTCCCCCAGTGGTCTCGAATCGTATTAAAAGACACTCTGGAGAAGCCTTTACGTCAATTATCTGTATGGTCTGCTACACTAGATACTCATAGTCCTGTGTGGAAATAAACATGCTCAGTGCGCATACATCGTCCATGTAAATCTCAAGAACTACTTGCCTATCATTCTAAGCATCAACAGCATAACAATGAAATAGTTCCACTATCCGAAAACTAGGCATGGAAACTGGAAACCGCTAAATAATAAAACAATCATGGAAAAGCAACCTGAGCAAAAACAAATTACTCTATTCACAAACATAAACCTCTACTATAGCAATCATGAAAATCAGGAAAACAGCAGGGGAAAAACAAGAAACCCACAATTCCCTGCCCAAAGGAATTTGTGGAATTTTCAAAAATTACTCTTTGTCTTCCTAAAGAAAGGCACAAACCACCTACCATGTTGTCAGGAGATCAGTATACTTGAACAACGGCGATTGATTCCCCCTATAACGTCGTAGATCTGAGAAAACATAAAAAACGCTCAACCTATGATAACATGAAAATGAGAAGGAATCATGGAACAAGGCTAAAGTAGAAGAGACAACTAACTGTTGCTCTTCCAACACAATCGATCATTCTCCAATCAGAGAACGGACAGAGAGGTGGGATCTCGGGGAAGATTCAGCGGAACATGTCACTCTTGGACGAACCAGACCTAGAAGAAGATGAATATCGCGATGAGGCGCGACGCTAGTCCATTTAGTGAAAAAAAGAAAAGTACATGGCATGTATTCTTAAAGTACACGACGTGTACTGGGTTTTTCTATACTCCACTAAAAATGGCCTCCACGTCACCCCAAAACACGGTGTGTGTGGCCCGGACATGGCCCGCACATGGCTTTGAGTGGGAAAAGAGTACACGGCGTGTACTCAGAAATTACACGGCTTGTACTTTAAAAAAATTACAAAAAATTAATTTTTTTTAAAAAAATCCAGAAAAAGTAAAAACATTTATGAAACATAGATCCAGGTTCTTACATATTATAAATATGGTACTACCATATTCATTATTTTATCTATCCTTTGAATGACATGTCACCATACGTTCGTACGTACAGTTTACCATCTCTACGTTGTGGTGTAGTTGTTATTCAATACATTATTATTTGGATGGATATAATAATGATGTATAATTGATGTACATAATAAATATAACATGATAATGATTCTGTATATATAATATACCATCCAATTATATATTATTTTAATATCAAAATAATGAAATAATCACTCTTGCGTACGTACAGATTATCGTCCCCATGAACACGATGAGATTCATTCCCCTTCATATCCATTCAAGAATAATTTTAATTTAATGATTATAAATAAAGTTTTAAGACATAATATCATTATGAATATTAATATGATACATCCTATCCAAAACAAATATTACTTACAGAACAAAACATATAAAGGGAAACGAATCATTTAACAACTGTAACGACGATAAAACTAAAATATTATTAACAAAGAAATATTATGATATCATAACTGATATCATATTAATTTAAATAGTTCTTGAATAATTTATTCACAATTAATTCACCATTATAACTGACTTTAACCTACCCTCATCAAATGAAAATTACAAGGAAAGGGTTAATTTTTTAATCTCTTTATTATCTGAGGTTGTTTTAACGTAAGTATCTAATGGGACCTCTTTATCTTCAATTTCCATGTTTCATAAAAATGTATTTCAAAACATTTTGACTTTTTACTAGACAATGATTAAAATTCATTTAAACCCTAGGTTGAAAATATATTTTTTGAAAGGAATCATTCCGTCATTTTCAAAACAATGTACTTTATGACCTTTTCCTCAATATTAAGGTAAGAATGTTTTTTTAACTTATACAGAGGGTGTGGATATTCTTCTTCGTTATAACATCGTCAAAGCATCACTTACAATATTATAATAATATTTTCAAAATAAATGTTTTCTATTATAATTATGTAACATTAAATGATTCCAAAAAAAAGAAATTGATATTTCTCTCAAATAGTTTTGATTTCATCTATGATAGCATCCGTTGATGGATTTGATACTTGTTTTAAGTCTATTAATTATGAAAAAAATCGTCCATATTGTATTAATGTTTTAAGATATGTTTGACTTTGGATGTGTTATTTTTATACAATTTATGGTCAATTGTTAATTTATTGAAATTTTATATGCTAGTTTTAAAAAGAATGTTTATGTTATATTTCACCCTTTTCATATGAGGAATGTATTGGACATAGTAAGTGACAGTTGGAGCCCTCTATAGCTCCTCAATGCATCAGTAGGTCTCATGAGACAACTAGACGTGGAATTCACCAAGGCCTTTCACAATTTGATATATCGTTTTGGTTGTGTCCTTAATAATTTTTAGACATCTTGGCTGAGGGCTTGACAAAATGTTTCAGAATGTCGGCCATTATACATTACCTCAATATAAAAATAATATTCATGGTTCATGTGGTCATTCAACTAGTAGAATACCCATGATTATGTTTTATTATGTAATTATTTAATCAGCTCATATTACTACCATAAAAGTATTCAAGTTTATTATTGGTAAATGTATGTTGATTCAATTATTCACAATGCATAATATTTATGTTATCTTCTACTACATTTCTTAACCTTATTGAGCATTTGAGCTCATCCCTTTCTTATGTTTCATTTTCCCAGGATATGAATAAGTTAGTTATAAGTGACTTCTAGGCATAATCGTTGATACTTGGATGTTTCTAATGGAATAAATTCATGTTGTATTTCATTTCAAGATGTAAAGTTGAACTGATTTACGAATCTTGTCTCTAATAATACTAAATTGGTCGGTCTTTCAAGACATGATTTCCTTGTGATCATGCCAATGTTATGTAATAATGCACCAACTCTGGTTAACTAGGGTTTGTGAGTTATAGTTGGTATCATAGAAAGCATAGTACAAACCTTGGAAACTAGATTTAGAAAAACACTAATTAGAGAACATGGCCCTATGATATTCTTTGAGGATTAGTGTAGAAGAACTTCCTATAATATTGTTACTCTAGATATTTTTTATGTTTTCCATGTTATACATCCTTATTTGGATATGAGTAGGTAGAGGCAGCTCTGGCACAAATGTACCTCAGGGTAAAACCTAAAAACACCGCATTGAGCTAGACTTGAATGTGAACTGGTACACAAAAATGGACCTTGCTGCACTATTAGTTATGACACTTTTGAGGGATATGCTTAGGATAATTATCATTTAAATTACAAACCATTATAAAGGGTTTATGAGTATATAATCCATCAAAGAAAATATTTTTATGATTATGAATTATATCCTTAAACTGTTATATTTATGTAATGTTTTTTACATGTTTGGATTTATGTATTGTGTTTCCTAAACTAATCTAGTATATGACATTGTTTAGAATTGGAACCTAGTGGAATGAATGGAAACCATATAAATTTATGCACTATATGTAGGGATTTACAACCTACTAAGGATAATTATAGCCAAGCTGGTGGTAAAAATTTTGCTGATCAACTTATCACCATACTGGGACAACTCAAACAGGTTATGAATAATAACCTTACCTGTATAGAGAACTCAGATCCACAACATGGAGGATCAATATTAGACCGGTTCATGAGGCAACAACCACCAACATTAAATGTGTGTAATAATCTATTAGTAGCGATGTAATGGATAAATTTATTAGAGAAAATATTACATGCCTGGGAGTAGTGAAAGGGAAAATGTTGTCATGGCAGTTTACCACCTCATTGGAGATGCTGTTAAATGGTTGTCATTGATTCAAAACACAAAAAAGATGAAAAATATCAAATATGGAATGGAGGGAGTTTATTAAAATTTTCATATAAAAATACCTTCCTCATGTTCATCGAGCAGATATTGAAAGAAAATTTCTGTGTTTGAGGAAAAAGGAGGCAGAGAATGTCGCACAGTATGAATCTAACATTACAAGGATAGCGAGGCATGCTGTAGATTATATACGTTTCCCAAGAAGTAATATTGACCATTTCTTTTATGGGTTAAAACAATTTCTCTATCAAGAATTAGTATCACAATCTTTCTCATCATATGAAGATATTGTCTCATGTGCTATCAAGACAGAAAAGGAATTCTCTAAGTATTATGAATTTAAAGTAATAAAAGAGATGAAGAGATCTTCTAAACACTCTGGGAATGGAAATAAAGAAGTAGCGAAGTTGGGAAAATTGAATTTCCACCCTGTGATAATTGTGGAATGAAGCAACCTGGTGCCTGTCTAAAATGAAAAAGGATTATGCTACAAATGTGGATAGAAATGCCATCATATTGGTAATTTTAAGGGAATGAAAGAAGCTACCAATGTTAAATGCTACAATAGTAGGGAGATGAGACATTATGCAAATGAATTTCTTAAGCGTCATGGGAACTTACCTCAGGAAAGGCCAAGGGATCACGACCAAGCTTATGCAATCACTACTGCTGAGGTTAAAGCCCTGAAAGACATGGTGGAAGGTAATTTAATAGTTTCCTCAAGTTTATCCAATGATTTAATTGATTATAGATCATCGTAATGTTTCATATCTTCGCAGTTTTCTATGAAAATTAGATATTTCCAAATTAAATTAACAAGGGTGTTGTCAATAAAAAATCTTAAGGGAATTATCATTGATACAATGTTTTATGAATAAGTTCCAAATAGGTAATATAAAAGTTCATTATCTACATATCTCATTGTCATACTTATGATTGAATTTGATATAATCCTTGGTATGAATTGGATTTTGGACCATGTAGAAAAAATTTATTTTAAGAAGGAGGTTACAATTTTTGATGACGATGAAAAAGAATACCTTATCTATAGAGCGGAAATGTCACCACATCATTCTTTTTCTAGATCTTCCCCTCGTAGATCAAAAAATCCAATTATTGGATAGGAAGAGAATGAAATAACTTTGGGTGAGGAAAATAATTTTCAAATAGTTAATGTAACTATTGTGCAAGAATATGTTGATTGTGTTTCCAGAATATTTACATGGACATCCTCCAGAATGAGAAATTGAGTTTTCCATTTATTTAATTCCTGGTTCAAGGCCTATATCAAAGTCTCCTTATAGAATGGACAATGTGGAATTAGTGGAACTAATGAAACAACTAGAGGAATTGACTAATAAAGGACTTAATCACCCTAGTGTTTTTCCATGGGGAGCCCTTGTTCTTTTTGTTAAGAAGATTGATGGATCTTTGAGGTTTTGCATTGAATACCGAGATATCAATGCTATAACAGTAAAGAAAAAGTATCCTCTACCTATCATTGATGATTTTTTCAACCAACTACATGGATCTCAATATTTTTGAAATATTTAACTTCGAATCGGATATCATCATTTGGGCTGACTAATGTACCCTCTATTTTCCTGGATCTAATCAACAGTGTTTTCAAAGAATATCTTGATGATTTTGTGGTAGTATTTATTTATGATAACCTGGTATAATCCAAAAGCAATGAAGATCATGAATATCACTTGCGCAGCATTCTGAAAACCCTTAGAAGAAATGATTTATACAGGATATTTAGCAAGTTTGAAATTTTGTTTCAGTAGATTTCATTTCATGGCCATATTGTCTCTAAGGTTGGAATCTCTATTGACCCTTATAAGACAAAGGTAATCCAAGAATGGCCAGCACCGACAAGTATAACTCATGTATGTAGTTTTATTTGTTTAGAAGGTTATTATCGACGTTTCATCTAGAATTTTGCCTGATTGGATAGCCCATTAACAAAGCTCACACATAAAGGGGTTAAATTTGTTTGGACCAAAGATTGTGAAGAATGTATCAAAGAACTGATTAGAATATTATTCAATGATCCTATCTGAACTCTACCATCGGGGAATGATGGTTTTGCTATTTATAGTGATGCCTTAATGAATGGACTTGGTTGAGTACTTATGCAGAATTATAGAGTTATTGCCTATGCATCACGACGACTAAAAATTCATTAGAAAAACTATCATACTCATTATCTTGAGTTACCAACTGTAATATTTGCTCTGAAGATTTGGAGGCACTATCTTTATGGTAAAAAAATGTGAGATTTATACTGATCATAAGAGTTTGTAATATATATTATCTCTGAAGGAATTCAACATGAGGAAATGGAGATGGCTTGAACTACTCAAGGATTATGATTAAACGATACACTACCAAATGTAGAAGGAAAATAAGGTGGCATATGCTTTGATTAGTAAGAATCATGGTGTTTTGAACAAGATGAGAGTTGAATGGGATCTTATTTTCAATATTCTTGTAAAGATGGATATGGGAATATCCATGGAGTTTGAAACATCAATTATTTTTCAAATGGTTTCCAAAACATCTTTACGAGAAAGGATAATAAGTTCACAGGATGATGATGATGAATTTAGAAATAAGATAAAATCTGTGAATGATGAAAGATTGATTGAATTCATATATGAAGATGGGATTTTAAAATTTGGGAAGAGATATTGTGTTTCCGATATTCTTTATCTGAAAGGGGAATTGTTTGATGATGCTTATAGCTCCAATTTCCTTATACATTAGGGGAGCACCAAGATTTATAGAGAATTTATGGAACATTTATTATGGGACAACATGAAGAAGGAGATTGCTGATTTTGTGTCAAGATGTATGGTTTGTCAACAAGTGAAAGATGGATGGAAACATCCTGGAAGAGTCATGCAACCTCTTCCCATACCTAAGTGGAAATGGGATAATATTATGATGGACTTTTTCATGGGACTTCCAAATACTCCTAGAAGGAACGATGAAATAAGGGTCATTATTGGTCGTCTTACCAAGTCAACACGTTTTCTTACTATAAGAGAAGATTTACCACTTGAAAATTTAGCAGGAATCTATATAAATTAAGTTGTAAGAATTCATAGAGTACCCCTATCGATTTTTTCTGATTGTGATCAATGTTTTACATCAGTATTCTAGAAAATCTTTAGAAATCCCTGGATACTGAACTTCGTTTGAGCACTGCCTACCACCCTTAAACTGATGGACAATCAGAATGAACAATTCAAACTATAGAAGACATGTTGATATCCTTCTCACTAGACTTTCACGGTATGTGGGATCAATATTTATCTCTAGTAGAATATCCCTATAACAATAGCATCCATTAAAGTATTCAGATGGAACCATATGAAGCGTTATATGGAAAAAGATGTCATACACAAACTTGATGGGATGATGTTGGGGAAATAAAACTCATAGGCTCAGATCATGTTTAATAAATGATGGAAAAGTTTGAGGAAATCCAAACCCACATGAAGGCATCTCAATGTTGGCAGAAGATCTATGCTAATAACTGAAAGAAGGATTTGTAATTTCAGGTAAGAGATCATGTTTTCTTGAAAGAATTTATATGGAAGGGAATTATATGGTTCGGTAAGAAGGGTAAATTGAGTCCTAGGTATATTGGGCCTTTCGAAATTCTAGAATGAATTGGGGCTGTAGCTTACCAATTAGAAATTCTGCACAGTCTCTCCAAAGTTCATTATATGTTCCATGTATCACTATTGAGAAAATACATTCATGAACCAATGCATGTACTCACCTATGAAAAATTAGAACTGGAACCCGATCTATCATATTGTGAAGAGCCTATCCATATTTTTGATACAATATAACAAGTGATGAGAAACCATACCACTCTTCTGGTTAATGTTCTATATAGAAACCATAAAATGGAAGAGGCAATGTAGGAACATGAATAACTTTTGATGAAGGACCACCAGAATCTTTTTATGCTGTAATATTTTAGAAATTTCAAGGACAAAATTATTTGAGGGAGGAGAGAATGTAACACCCCAAGATTATGTGGTATGTTTCCCTTTCAATAATGCAATATCTTGCGTTGTACACAACTTTGAGATTCTAACACATCGCGATCTATCAAACATGCTTTTATGAATAGTAATACTCACTTTTTAAAATTTTATCAATTTTATCATTCAAAATGGACTTCATTTTTCAGTTTGTAATATTGAAATTATCTTAGTGTAAATTTTTGGTATTTCCCTGAAACCCTTCAATTTTTGATGAATAGTGAAAAAATAATAAATTTTAATTAAAAACAGCCTTTTAAATGAAAATAATTTATAGTGATAAATTATAATATTTAGTGGGTTTTAAGTATAATTAGATTATATTTTTACCATTTAATTCAATAGTGTTTAATGGACATAATTTCACATTTAAACAGGACATAATCAACTGTCAATTTTTTGATAGTTATTATTTCATAAAAACACACATTTTGTATTGACAACGAAAATTAATTTTAAATTAATTTCTACCACCTATTTGTTTTTAATTTATAAAAATGGATTCCATATTTAGAATCAGGAGGTGGAAATTGTGTAAATATGTTACTTTTATTTTTAGACATTTTTAATAATTGCTTCGGTAAATATTTTATTTACCATGGTTAAAGGGTAAACCCTGTAAATAAGGGTAAATAAATAATATTAAATTACCATAAAACGTATTCTAACCCTATTTTATAATACATTTCTGACCATGTGAATCCTTTGGTCGATATTGGGACCCCATAGAGCCACTTGTAAGTGATAATGACAATTTATATTAATTAAGATAAAGTAAATACAAAAATGACAAAAACATATATCTTAAAGTGAAACAGTTTTCACATAAGGTTATATATGTTATTTCTTTGACTATAAATATTCATTAGAAAGATAAAATTATTTCGTACATAATGGTGTTTTAGTTATCATTTATAGATATTGTATAATTTAGTTTATTTATGACACAATGATGATGTAGTATTTTCATTATTAATTAAATAATCAAATAAATAGTGTTCTAGATGTTAAAATAAATATAATTACAAATTTTTTATGACATCCAAGAGTTTTATATGTTAATGTGACATTTTATGATTAATTAAAATAATTTTTTTTGAATTAATAATGCTTTTAGGTATTTAACAAAACCAAAATAGCAAATAGTGTCAAAATTGACATAAAAGAGTTTTAAAAAATATATTATATTATTAAATGATATTATATTCCAAAAAATATAAGGTTCATAAAAAGTCCTTAAATAATATTATATATGTCATTAATTAACCTCTTGTGATTCTTTTGAAAGTCTATTGTATGTTTATTAACCATATAATATAAAAATACAATGAGACATGGTAAATGACAAATTAATTAACTAAGAGTTAAATAAAAAAGATTAAGTTAATATAGTGACACAAACCTATCTAAATCATATTTATTGAGTGGTTTTCTACCCATCCACACCATATCCCTTAAATAATTCATTTTTATCCATTAGAAACCGATAATTATTTTCTAATAAAATAATATTTCAGTCTTTTCCTAAGGGCCCCCTCACCCATTTATAAAAGGGATCTTCGCCTTCACTCAAATTCAATCCTTCAATGCCATTTGGAACTTCTAGAACCTGCCCAAATTTCCTTCAAAATTTCCTCCCATAATCCTAGATGCCTTCCTTTAGTCAGAAAGATATCCTAAGGATCACTTTTGATCATATCAAAAAGAATAACCCGAAGAAGAGGTAAATATTTCATCACCTCTGTCTAGTATCTTTCTTCTTCAACATCCTCTTTATTTTTTGTTTCCATTCTAAAATAAAAAATCCTGTATTGTATATATACTATAATGTTATTATAAATATGGTACAACAATATTCATTATTCTATCAATCCTTTGAATGACATGTCACCATACATGCGTATGTATGGCTTACCATCTCCACATCATGGTGTAGTTGTTAGTCAATAAATTATTATTAGGATATATATAATAATGTTGTATAATTGATTTAAATAATAAATATAACATGTTAGTGATTCTTTATATATGATACACCATCCAATTATATATAATTTTAATACCGAATGAATTAAATTGTCGCTCGCGTGTACGTATGGATTACCGTCTCTACAGACACGATGAGATTCATTCATCATCGTATCCATTCAAGACTAATTTTCATTTGATGATTAAAAATAATGTTTAAAGACGTAATATCATTCTGAATATGAATAAGATACATCCTATCCATAACCAACATTACTTACGTAACAAAGAATATAAAGGAAAACGAATTTCTTAACAACCGAAACGACGATAAAACTAAAATATTATTAACAAATCAATATTAGAAGATAATATATGATATCATATTAAAGAATATAGTTCTTGACTAATATAATAAATATTATTTCTCCATTATACTGGATGTTATCCTACCCTCGACTAAGGAAATTTACAAGGTAAGGGTTAATTCTACATTCTCTTTATTATCCGAGGTTGTTTTTACGTAAGTATCTACTGGGACCTCTTTATCATCCACATACATGTTTCATAAAAATGTATTTCTAAACATTTTTAATATTAACTCGACAATGAGTTAAAGTAATTTAAACCCTTATTTTAACTTACATGTTTTTAAATGAATCTTTATTTTGTTTTCCAAACAAGGTAGTTTATGACATTTTAGACAAAATTAAGGTAAGAATGGTTCTTTAACTTATATAGTGGGTGCAGTTATTCTCCACCATTATAACCTAGTCAAATCTTCCCTTACATGATTATAAGAATATTTTCAAAATAATTTTTTTCTTTTATAATTATGTAACTTTAAATGATGTCAGAAAAAAATAAAGAGATATTTCTATCATATAGTTTTGATTTTATCTATGAGAATATCCTCGGTTGTATTTTATACTTGGTTAAAGTTGATTAATTATGATACAAATCTTATATATTTTATTGATTGTTTAGTGATATGTTTGATTGTGGATGTGTTATTTTTCTACCATTCATGGTTTATGGTTAATGGATTAACATTTTGTATGCTAGTTTTAATAAGAATATTTATTTTATATTTCAACATTTTCATATGTGGAATGTATTGGACTTATTAAGTGATGGGTAGAGCCCTCTATAGCTCCTCAATGCATCGGAAGGTCTGAAGAGATAACAAGATGTAGAATTGGACGAGGCCTTTCCCAATTTTATATATGGATTTGGACAAGGCCTTAATCATTTTTAGACGTCTTGGCCGAGGCTTTGACAAAATGTTTCAGAATTTCTAGCATTATAAATTCCCTCATTGTGAAAATAATATTGAAGGTTCATGTGGTCATTATACTAGAAGAATACCCATGATTATGTTTAATTGTGGAATAATTTTCTCTGCCCATATTCCTTCCATAAACATATTCATGTTTATTATTGGTAAAGGCATGTGGTTTCAATTATTCACCTTGCTTAAATTTATGTTATCATTTGTTGTATTGTTTACCCTTACTGAGAATTTGAGCTCACCCCTTTCTTATATTTCATTTTTCCAAGATATGAATAATTTAGTTGTGACTGACTTGTAGGTATAATCTAGGAAGCATGGATATTTATAATGGAATAAATTCTTGTTATATTTCATTTCAATTTGAAATGTTTAAGTTATGTATGAATCTTGTTTTTAATAATACCAAACTAATCAGTCTATCGAGACCTGATTTACTTGTGATAATTCCAATGTTATGTAATAATGCACCGACTCTGGGTAACAAGGGTCGGGGCATTACAAATTATTATTTTGATTTTTTTATCAGTGGGACCTATATATCCCTTCAATTCATTAGGTAATGATGGATTAATCAAGTGTAAAATTTATTTATGTGAACTTGATTAGGCGTTCACGAATGTTATGAGTGGACTGGATTACATGTTCACCAATGTTTTGGGGGATCCTGAATAAATGTTCACAATGTTGTGTGTGAGCCTGATTATATGTTCACAATAAAATATATGAATATTAATACATGTTCATAAATGTTATTCATGACCCTAATTACATGTCCCAAATGATATATGTAAACCATATTACATGTTATAATTTTTATGTAGGGATATGTCTTTCATGTTTATGAGTTTCTATGTGGACCTGGTTTTTTGACCATATGTTTATAAAATGTCTTGATTTCATATCCTTAAATAAACGAGTGATATTTTTTTCTATTTATTCATTCCAATAATATTATATTATTATGATTACAACACATTATGATGTCTCATTCCCATGTTATTATGTTATGATTTAGGTCGTATATGATTTATTCCATTACTTAAGATTATGATATTTGATATCTAGGGTATAATTTTCAAGTGTTATGTTCTTATTCTTATGCCCTTATGTAATGATATATATCTCCCTTTTTAACATGTACTGATAATCATATCTCTTTATTTTCTTATGCTTAGTTTCCCATGGTATCAACGAAGTTATTTACTGTGACATTTAAAATGGGTTCTGGATATTAAATGATTTGAGAGGGACAATCATGATGTTTTATGAGGTAGTTGTCTTTTCTTGATTTCAAAATAAACTATAAACACATGGTCATGGCATGGGTTTTTTTAATATAATGAATATTCATATTTTTAGATGTAATATATTTTTCTGAAACATATGCGGAATTATATGATACCTTTCTAGGCTATTTCAATCATAGATGGAAACACATTTTCAAAATATTTTTACATCATTTCGAGGTCGTGATAAAAAATGTTGGTCCTCGCATACAGTCTTATATATATAAGACTCAATAATATATTGGTTGAATTTACCCTATAATACAATAGCTCCATTAGAGGGTTTATATCTTTGTTTAATGTAATTTACTAATTTATTATTTATTTTGGGATATATATTAATTAGTATTATCAAAGAGATATTTCAGGATGTTTTTTTAATTTTTTAGATTGGGTTTTCTGGGTGAATAGTTTTCACCCAGAGAGGATACATCTTCTGGATTCCCAAGAAAACCATAGGATATATGGATGGAATCTCTGTGATGGCTCGTGTATGGAATATATTTTTAATTAGAAAGTGTTGAGATAGAAAAAGAATGTAGAGGGAAAATGATAACCTATATTAAAATAGTAGGTTCCTTAAAATTGTTGTTAAATTCACATTGGGTTAGAGAAAATTCACATTAAGGAAAAATAAAGACTATTGTTGGATGTTATAAATAATATTGAATGAATAGAATTAACAAATAGAGGGTTTACTTGTAGTTTATTTTGATCATTTTAAATATAAATATATGGTTTGTGTTTGTTCAAAATACATGTGGCATGAATTGTGGTTTACTAGAAGGGGATATTCAAATATTGATAGGAATTTTCAATTCCCAAACTAACCATAGTTTAGAAATAATGGACCTCCTCAAATTGAATATATATATATATATTGTGATCTATGGTTTCTCTTAAATCATAAGATTCATATATAACATCATATGATAAAATAATAGGATTTAAGACATGAATAATTATGGTGAACCCTCTACATATATATGTCTCATGGGATGTAAATGATCATTTTATTATATTTGGGGATTTTAATAGGGTCAATATTTGTGGATTCAATTCATGACAGTTAATATAAGATTCAATAATAATGGTTAATTTTATCCTTTTATAGATTATTTGAAAGAATCCAAACATCCAATACCCTTATCCAGATTTAACTGTCATGTGTTGTTGTTGGGTTATATAAGATATACCACTTTATTTATATATGAATTCATGAAATGTGGACTATTTATTGTATAGTTAAGTGTTATGTGAATAGGACTCATATTTCATGTAGTTTAAGGTCATATGACAAAGACTGTTATATTGGGTACTTCATGTAGATATGGATCATGCAAAAGATCAGATAACCTAATCTCAATTCCAACAAAGGAGAGAAAACTCTATGTGAATTAAAAATGTATTAAGAACCCATATAATGTGAGGTTAAGATTAGAATTTATGAATGGGACAATTGGAAGAAATTTTAGTGTCACTATATATTTTGAATGAATATAAATCACTAAAAAAATTCATAAATGGTTTCATTCCCTGGTCTAGATCATGTATACGAGATATGTGGTGTAATATATAGGAACATATGGAGTATAAAGAATAAATAAACCTAAGATAAATTTTTATATTTCACATCACTATAGTAAAACCATGAGTGGAAATTTAATTTCTGGAGGGGCATGGAAGGAGGACCATGTATCAGTATATATCCCGATATATTAGTAATCAAGCCAAACTTAGTTATGATATATATATATATATGACATAGTTGTTTTGGTTATAGATTATTTGAAACGTGGTATTGAGATAGGTGACTATAACTATACCGAAAAAATCTCTAAATATAGACAAATATCTATTGGGGCGTACTCTTTCTTTTGTGGGAATTATTAATTACCTAGATAATGTACTTATGTAAGCATAGATTTTACAAATTGTTGTCACATAGGGTAGCCTTATGAAATTATTTTGTGCTCAAACATGAATAAACTTATGACAGTAAATTTAACATCATCTGATGAGGTCATTGGTTATATGATTTAGTGTTGTGCTACATGAGAGACAATGGTTTGTAGTGTATGGTCATACAATGAAGAATAAGTCCAATAAGACTCTTGTGGACTGAAAAATTTTCAATGAAATATATTGTCATGATACTAGGAATAAGTGAACCTCATGTGGAATTATATAAATTATTTATTTTAAAACCATCCATTTTTGTTTGTCATGATACACAATTCTTCTATCATAATCTAGGAGAAATAATCATTTGTTCAAACTTAGTTTATAATATAAGGTCCTTCCCTTTTTCTGTTTTTTTTTGATTTTTACCTTGGTATAATAGGACCCTAACCCTAGTCTCCCCATAATTAGTTGGTTACCAATCTTATCTATAACAAGAACCCAAGACTATCATGATCTCAACCCTTGAACAATGGTCTTTTCAATAAAAGATTATAGGAATCCACCACTATGTTATGAAGAGAGTGTCACCTGGGGAGTTCATGCATTTTCATGTAGTCCCATTTATATTGTGATCTATAGAAGGTAAATTTAAAACTCTAGTGAAATAATTATCAGTATAGAAAAAATATCATCATCGCATGTATACATATTCAATGTAGGACTTCATACCGAGATACCAAAAATGAAATGACTCTGATATAATCTATATAGTGAAAAATATACCCTAAAACCAATTCTATATTTAATTAAATTTTGTTAATAATTTTTTATAGTATTGGTATTGAAATGTGGTTGAATTCACATCTTAAAAACATTCTCTATTTCTTTAGTTATCCCTAAGATTCTTTAGGCATTGGCAGCCCAAATGTCCCTGACTAATACATTCTTGACACCTTTGTTGTAATTCCATCCCTATAATCAAATTTTTTTGATAAAAATATATCATTAACCAACCAAAATATTCACCATCTAGGCTAAGAGTGATCTATGTGTGACACCGAGTCCTACCTTCATTATGTTAGGTGCTAGTAACTATCACCGAGGAGGCATAATAACTATATTAGGGGACTAAGCTATAAATATTTATTACTTTTTTAAAGTACATATTGACACTTTAATGAAATGTTATTTTTGGGATATTATTTGGTGTTATTTTTTGAGTTTTTTTTAATATTTTGAAATCGCTTGGGGATATTCACGGTTGGAGCACAGTTATAAAAAATAATTTATTTTGGACTATAAAAACTTTCATCCTCTATTGAGCAACTCAATGGTTGTGCACAATTTTTCCAAACATTGAGGCCAACCCTCTAGAACATGATCCTATATGAATATAATTTATTCTTGATATTTCTATAGTTAATGTGAACATGCATACAAACCATACACCCCAAACATAATTCTTGTATAGGGAAAAAGTTACTATTAACTGTGAGGCCACTTCTATAAACTGTGGACACATGTTTTTAGTGTTCAATATTATGAATTCAAAATCACCAAGACCCGATTTTAACATAAAATTATACATTAACATCATTTTTTCAAGAAATAACACTTTTTTAGTGGTATATAGGATTTTCCATTGGAATTATAGGACAATCTCCTTCATTATTGAAGAATCAACTCAAGGTATGATGCATTTTTATCCATGTTTTCCTTTTCTTATTAGATATGCATTAGATATATTATTTATTAAAATTGTGGAACACAAACAGGGTATTTATACAGTATATAAGGGTTTTCATAGAGTATTTATGTGTATCTTATGGATCTACGATAACGAGGACTTGGTCCACATTTCTTATTTTGTTGATTCTGAAGGCGATAAGTTCTACCTACATTCCTAAGGTAGGTGTTTATTTATAATGGGTTAATTCTGGGCATATATATACCTTTTCATATAAAATTACCCTTGTTTATTCAATTGATTTATGTAATTTTTGTTTTAGATTATTTCTAGGAAATATAAACATTTTGAATGGTATTTTATTTTAAAAATGGTTTTGTTTACACCAAGTGATTGAATAATTTCAGGAATTTTGGTTACAATATAGAAGTGATATTTGAAACTCCTTAAAGGATTTGATTATCCTAGAAAATATTTTTTATGTTTTTATCTAATGTTTTAAAATTATTTTGCCCATGATGGTTTTTTGGAACATTTTGTGCATCAATAAAGATACATAGATGATCAAAGTGTGTGTGGAACAACTAGGGGTTGTTTTGAGATATTGATAGACTATGGTAGGAATTGATTTTGGTTAGATCCACCACATTCCTTACTTGGAATCAGATATTTCATGTACGAATTCCCATATTCTATTTCCCAATTTATTTTTTCCTTTTTAATTTCAATTTTTTATTACATAATAGAATTTCTCAATGATAGTTTGTCACGAACCGAATCGATCGCCACCAAAAATGGCACCAAACCCATCCCGTGACAAGGACTGAAGGGCGTTACCGATCCCCATGGGCTGGCACAAGTTCCCGGGTATCATAAAATGAAAATTGGGAATGATTTACCCGAGTTTATTAACATAAAATAACAAAAGAATCCAATGAAACAAATCTGGATTTTTCAAACCAAAAAAACTTTTACAAAAAATTCAGAATTGAATTACATAGCTTAAAACAACTAAAAAGGTCTATAACAAAGGTACAAAACCAAATAAGGACAGCCCAGGAACCCTCATGGAAAGGGGCACCGCCCTCAAGCCACCTCCAAAAGACTTCACCACCAAGGACCTGCTAGAAACCCGAACCACTGGAACAAAAAACTGTACCCAAACTGCGACAATAAAAATAACCAAGTCTACTTACATCCAAGGGTGTATGTAGGGTGTGAGCCAATGCCTAGTAGGATACCACCACTAATAGATTCCATGTTATAAACATTTAAAGACGAAAAGCATGCATGTTTTCAAAAACATGAAAATCTAGTTACAATTTCTAAAAGATGCAACTTTGAATAAAAACAGTTTTCAAGTGGGATATCATTAAGAATCAAAACTTTTAAAAATAATGTCAACGCTAGTGAATTTTCCAGCCAACTATACCGTATTCCGACGGTAAGTACAAAGTAAATAATGAGCACAATAAATAGAAAATAACCCCTAGGCACTAGCTAGCTGTGGGTCCCAGGTACCTCGTATCTCGGTGAGAGTAACTATCACAAATATCCATTCTCTTTCATGAGCCACTAGTAGGAAACATACCCATAACCTAGTGGTCCCCAATCATCATCATCATAGTTTAGTTAGAGTTGTAAGCGTCAATCTTGCTAAGTGAAACTGAGGCCAAACCCCACGGATTCACTAGCATACTAGTACACATCCACCCACCTAGATTCCCAGGTTTTCCCCTAGAGCTCAAACAAGTTCAACAAGTCAAGAAATATACATTGAACATGAAAATATCATTTCCACATCACAAATTCACCAAACAGCCCATATGTATACCACACAAGTCAAAAAAAATAATAATCCATTTTTCATTCAAAATGATTTTGAAATCCGAATCACACCAAAATAGCCTGCAACACATTTCACATTTCTTCAACACTTCCAAAAAACCATTAAAAAATTTTATAAAACAATTATAAGATATTTAAACACATATAACAGCCCACACACATGGAAAATAACACTTCTTTAATAATCAAAAATTCAATTTTTTCAAATCACACTCACACAAAACCCTCCACATCACTTTCAAATCACTTTCACTCCTCAATATCTCCTTCAAACAATTTAATAAAATATTTCCAAGATGATACATATCACACAACAACCTTTTCACAAATGAAATGGACCTTTTAAAAATATACTCCTACCAAAACTGTTTGCTGATATAGTTTCACCTATTACACAACCCAATAAACCATTCAAAACTTTCATAAAACAATTATAAAGAGTACACCCAAACTTTTCACATAAAATCCATTTCAAAAACCTCTTTTTAAGACAAAAAAACACCAAGATCCTACCAAAACAGAATTTTCATCCCAATCAACATGTAATAATCCACTTTAAAATGTCATATAATCACCTTGAATAATATCACAAAAGATACCCATGAGAACACACAAATCCATAAAACACTTTCAAGGAGTATAACAAGGTTATACAAATAAAACCATTCAAATACACCCCCTTTTCAGGCCCACATGGAACTATATCCTTACCCAACCATAATTGGAAGACCCTTTCAATAACTAATAAATCACTTTCATATTTTACAAAACTACCACAAGAGATAACACATGAAATACATTTGAAAAATACACACTTCAAGAAAAAATGTAACTTTAAAAACAAATGCTTTACTATTGCTACCAAAAATGGTTTTCTCATAATGAACAGCACATAAGGAACATGTAAAATTATTTAATCAAGCAAACTAACTCATCATTAAATGGTTACCCACGGAATCACCTACCGATTGTGTCGAAACCCTCAAATATTGCGACGAAACATAAACCGCACGACCGCCACACCTCAAGGAAGATAAAAGAAACATAAAACCTCAATATTTCACCCAAAATACAGTAATTTAGAACCTAGTCATGAACCCTAACTTCTGGAATTTTTATAATTCAAGAATTAGGGAAGAAACCCTAAGGAATTTGAAAGAGGAAAGAAATAGACTCACCTACTTGAAGTATCCTGAATTAATCACTCCAAAAACAATAGTTTCTGAAATTGAAAACAACCAAAATTCAGGGATTGTTAGAACAATATTTATGAGGTAATTTAGGAACTGGAATGGAGGGAAAGAGTAAGAATTGAGAGAGTTAAGAAGGGATGAAGTTACCTCTTCAATTCTGGCCAATTTGAGACACCCTATGAAGATCAGCCCTAATTCTCGATTTCAAAGAGCTCCAAGGAGGGGGAGAAAGGCAATGGGAGCGCGCCTGGGTTTCTGAGGGTCGATGGGGAGGTGGAATCACTGAAAAAACGCAAATAGTGAAGGAGATATAAAAACATTAAATATTATTTTTAATGCAGGAAATGGGCCTTCGGGAAGGCCCAATATCTCAAATAAAAACCCATATCAACCATGATTATGGATTTATAAAGTCGCCAAATTTATATTTTGGTGTTAATAGTTCAGAGGAGACCATTTAGAAATTGGAATGAGGGAAAAATATTAAAATTTTAAAAAGTTATAAAGGAAACAAAATTTATTTTTAAATCTGGAATTGGGATCACGGTTTGGCCCAATTCATTAAAACTCATCTATTTCACCATAAAACCTTTGGAAACCATCCAAAACAAAGAATGAAATGAAAATAAATGAAATTTAACTTCAAAATAAGTAATTTATGTGACAATTCTCCCCACCATGAATACTTTCTATCCCCAAAAAGCTACAGAAAGGCCAGATACAAAAGCCAAACCGAACTGATAAACCAAGATGTACTCCCTTTCCAGGTTTCGCCCCCAAAGGCCAAAACACCTCCATTGATCAATTAAGGAAGGAATACTTAACAACAAAATCATACACGACATTCCTGAAACAATCAATCATATTCAGGCTTTATCCCAAAGGAAAACTCTTCAATCACTATCCGAACAAGACTCAAGAAATTCACTCAAACGAACAACAACATTGAACAAGGTTACACATACCTTGCTATAACTAAGCCATTGGGCACTCTCCAATCTCAATGGTTACCCAAGGAAGATTTGGGTAGCTTGATAGATCCGAATGAGACTACCTACCACCAATCCTTGACCATGGATATGTCTAAGTTATTGGTATAGGGGAAAAAATAGGCTCCCCACTATAAGAACCGAAAATCTTAATCAACCAGCATGGGCCAGTATAGAATGACCCCAAAATATAAAGTGTTGGGAGGACCACATGGTTAGTCTGCACGGTTTGGTAAACAATGAACTAATAGTGGAGATTCTTCTATCTACATGGTTTTTTTGGGGGGGGGGCATGGTCACTACTAACCAAGTGCAAACCGTGTGGTCAACCTGTCTAGCCAAACTTCATACCTTTCTCTAAAGACTCAATGGAAACCAAAGGGCGAGGGAATAACATTGGGCGATGACATGGGTACAAGTCCCTCCACCTATTTCCACCAAACATGAACAGTAAAAGAAATATGATGAAACCATAGGTATAAACTCTTCTTATCTTTCATATTGAGGATAGGAATTTGCACAAGGGTTTAAATGACACTGGGGGTTCCCCTGACTACGCGCCAGCTTCTCTCCGGGACCTATGGCTGGAGCTCAAAATATTGAAGCATCTTCGGCCTCGCAGTTAGGCTTTAGAAACCACCTGAATGAGAAATCTTATTTCGTTGCAAACAACAACTACACCACAATCCCCGATAAGTTTTTCCAAGACATAACACATTCCAAACTCACTTTACCCTAACTCGATATTTCACTAAAACAAGGGATTAGAAGATGTACACACATCACACCTTGTTTGTTCGGGTGAGAAACAATAGAAGTAAAGAACACTTATACTCACCTTCCTCTAAAATGGAATATTTTTTTTATGTTTTTTTCAAGGGAGACATTCTCCCAACATAACAGAGTCTCTCAGATGATTTCCCAACTTTCACCTTTATAGTAAATCGAGCACATGACATCACAAGGAATCACCGAACATGACCATTGCGACTGATATAACAACGAATAGAGAGGGAACTTGTACAACATCCCCAAACAACACACAATTCTAGAAAGTGGAATAATATCCTCTCATGACCAGATTTCCTACACTAGTAGTTTAACATGAACTCCTTCTTCGAAGAGACTATGATGGACCGAGAGTTCCTCTTAGACACTATACAAATACTCATCTATGCTAACAACCCCAGAACACTTCCACCTTCGAAAAATTAGGAAACTTAAGAGGCTAAGGTCACTTTCAACCATCCATAATCAATCTCCCACTACAAGAGGGTACAAAAAACCAATAAAGGAAAGGGTGTATACTCAATCTAAATATCTCAAGAAATAGATTACTTATATTGATCAACTGGACGATTTTCTAATGGAGAAACAATCTGGGTTGCGCTTCAGTTATGCATTAACCTTTAATGGAGGCATACCTTATCTAATGAGATAACCCAAGGACCCAACCAATCTTGTCCATTGGTTAAAACAAGCCATAAACCAGCTCCAAAAACATGAAGGGAACTACCTTAAAGGCATCCCAAAACATTTTTAAAAGAGACCACTAACCGTCCCTACAACACAGCTTACCAACCAAAAACAAACCCAAAACACAGTTCAAACAGAAGGGGTTCTTGGAATCAAAACAGCCCACAACATCAACATTTTCAAAAACCCATAATACAAACCATAAAAAAATATTCATCAAGACATCGTGTTTTTCATGAAAAGTAATTCTTTGAGAACAAACAGTTTAGCAGTAAGCATATCCACCAATGGTACCCCATGGGCCTCACACATGCATGTTTTTGTGCCACACCAGACACCTTCCTCATATCCATCCCGACACTCATCCAGTCATGCCATCAACCATCCATCATCCCATATAACCCCATGCATGTGGTCTCTAATGGAAATACCGAAGGTTAAAATAAAAATTCTTTCCACTTTTCAAAACTAAAATGGTCAACGAACACATCCTTTTTTCTCATCACTGCTAACCATGAGATCAAAATCCCAACTCACATATTACAAGTCACAACCATTTATAAAATAACTCACTTTCAAGATATTCACATCAATTTCAAAACAGTTCATCCCATTAAAACACACTCTGATTGTTTAGAAAAATCTATTGGAAACACTTCTCAAAACCAACTTCAATATAGTTCCTACATTCAAAGAGGTGTAAGCTCACCATTTTACATTTCAAAAAAATTCTGAAAATTAAGTTCTTCCATTTCATAAACCAAACAATTCCCTCTTTATTTGAAAATCATTTCACAAAAAATTTACACTTCATAAAACAAATGTGCTATGGTTTCAAAACCTAAGCACAAAACAGTTTTAGAGGAAACTAGTTTCAGTGGGTGACTTGGAAATATGGTTGGCAGCCGGATTCCAATCACTTCACTATCACAGAGAGTTTTATAGGGAATATCCTTGGCTCTACATGGCTTGACAGGCCTTGCGAGCTCACTAGGACCATTAATCCAACTCTCTTTTCATTTCCCTTAATCATCATCGAACCAAGAAAACCGAAGGACTTAGATAAATCATGACTTCTCTAGGAAACATGAATCCCATTATGAGGTGTGGTGATCAGGCACACTACCCATAACTAGAATTCCATGTCCCAACAATCCTAACTCTAGCCTATCCTGACTCTTCCCCAAATATCATGACCCAAAGAGTTAACCTGAACCTCCTCTAATACCATTTTGTCACGAACCGAATCGATCGCCACCCAAAATGGCAACAAACCCAGCCCGTGACAAGGCCCGAAGGGCGTTTCCGATCACCACGGGCTGGCACAAGTGCTCGGGTATCATAAAATGAAAATTTGGAACGATTTACCCGAGTTTATAAACATAAAACAACAAAAGAATCCAATGTAACAAATCTGGAGTTTTCAAACCAAACAATCTTTTACAAAAATTCAGAACTGAATTACATAGCATAAAACAATTAAAATGTTCTATACCAAAGGTACAAAACCAAATAAGGATAGCCCAATAACCCTCATGGCAAGGGGAACCTCCCTCAAGCCACCTCCACAAGACTTCACCACCAAGGACCTGCTAGAAACCCGAACCACTGGAATAAAAAATTGTACCCAACCCGCGACAACAAAAATAACCAAGTCTACTTACACCCAAGGGTGTAAGTAGGGTGTGAGACAATGCCCAGTAGGATACCGCCACTAAAAGATTCCATGTTATAAACATTTAAAGATGAAAACCATGTATGTTTTGAAAAACATGAAAAGCTAGTTACAATTTCTAAAAGATGCAAATTTGAATAAAAACAGTTTTCAAGTGGGATATCATTAAGAATCAAAACTTTTAAAACTAATGTCAACACTAGTGATTTTTCCAGCCATCTATACCGTATTCCGACGGTAAGTACAAAGTAAATAATGAGCACAATAAATAGGAAATAACCCCTAGCCACTAGCTAGCTGTGGGTCCCAGGTACCTCGTATATCGGTGAGAGTAACCATCACAAATATCCATTCTCGTGCACGAGCCACTAGTAGGGAACATACCTATAACCTATTGGTCCCCAATCATCATCATTATAGTTTAGTTAGAGTTGTAAGCGTCAATATTGCTAAGTGAAACTGAGGCCAAACCCCACAGATTCACTAGCATACTAGTACACGTCCACCCACCTAGATACCCAGGTTTTCCCCTTGTGCTCAAACAAGTTCAACAAGTCAAGAAATATACATTGAAAATGAAAATATCATTTCCACATCACAAATTTACCAAACATCCCATATGTATACCACACAAGTCACAAAAAAATCCATTTTTCATTCAAAATGATTTTGAAATCCGAATCACACCAAAATAGCCTACAACACATTTCACATTTCTTCAACACTTCCACAAAACCATTAAACAATTTTATAAAACAATTATAAGATATTTAAAAACATATAACATCCCACACACATGGAAAATTACACTTCTTTCATAATCAAAAATTCAATTTTTCACATCACACTCACACAAAACACTCCACATCACTTCCACATCACTTTCACTCCTCAATATCTCCTTCAAACAATTTAATAAAATATTTCCAAGATGATACATATCACATAACAACCTTTTAAAAAATGAAATGGACCTTTTAAAAATATACTCCTACCAAAACAGTTTGCTAATATAGTTTCACCTATTACACAACCCAATAAACCATTCAAAACTTTCATAAAACAATTATAAAGAGTATACCCAAACTTTGCACATAAAATCCATTTCAAGAACCTCTTTTTAAGGCAAAAGAACACCAAGACCATACCAAAACAGAATTGGAAGCCCAATCAACATGTAATAATCCACTTTCAAATGTTATATAATCACCTTGAATAATATCACAAAAGATACCCATGAGAACACACAAATCCATAAAACACTTTCAAGGAGTATAACAAGGTTATAAAAATAAAACCATTCAAATACACCCCCTTTTTAGGCCCACATAGAATTATATCATTACCCAACCATAATTGGAAGCCCCTTTCAATAACTAATAAATAACTTCCACATTTTACAAAACTACCACAAGAGATAACACATGAAATACATTTGAAAAATACACACTTCAAGAAAAAATGTAACTTTAAAAACAAATGCTTTACTATTGCTACCAAAAAATGGTTTTCTCATAATGAACATTACATAAGGAACATGTACAATTATTTAATCAAGCAAACTAACTCATCATTAAATGGTTACCCACGGAATCACCTACCGAATGTGTCGAAACCCTCAAATATTGGGACGAAACATCAACCGCACGACCGCCACACCTCAATAAAGTTAAAAGAAACCTAAAACCTCAGTATTTCACCCAAAATACAGTAATTTAGAACCTAGGCATGAACCCTAACTTCGTGAATTTATATAATTCAAGAATTAGGGAAGAAACCCTAAGCAATTTGAAAGAGGAAAGAAATAGACTCACCTACTTGAAGTATCCTGAATTAATCACTCCAGAAACAATAGTTTCTGAAATTGAAAACAACCGAAATTCATGGATTGTTATAATAAGACTTATTAGGTAATTTAGGAACTAGAATGGAGAGAAAAGAGTAATAATTGAGAGAGTTAATAAGGGATGAAGTTACCTCTTCAATTCTGGCCGATTTGAGACACCCTATGACGATCAACCCTAATTCGCGATTTCAAAGAGCTCCAAGGAGGGGGGAAAGGCAATGGGAGCGCGCCTCGGTTTCTTATGGTCGAGGGGGAGGTGGAATAACTGAAAAAACGTGAATATTGAAGGAGATATAAAAAAATTAAAAATTATTTTTAATGTAGGAAATGGGCCTTCGGGCAGGCCCAATATCTCAAATAAAAACCCATATCCACCATGATTATAGATTTATAAAGGATCCAAATTTATATTTTGGTGTTAATAGGTCAGAGCTGACCATTTAGGAATTCAAATGAGAGAAAAATATTAAAAACTTAAAATGTTATAAAGGAAACAAAATTTATTTTTAAATCTGGAATTGGGATCACAGTTTGGCCCAATTCATTAAAACTCATCTATTTCTCCATAAAACCATTGGAAACCATCCAAAAAAACAATGAAAGGAAAATAAATGGAATTTAACTTCAAAATAAGTCATGTATGTGACAATTCTCCCCACAATGAAAGCTTTTGGTCCCCAGAAAGCTACAGAAAGGCCAGATACGAAAGCCATACCGAACTGATAAACCAAGATGTACTCCCTTTCCAGGTTTCGCCCCCAAAGGCCAAAACACCTCCATTGATCAATTAAGGAATGAATACTTCACAACAAAATCATACACCACTTTCATGAAACAATGAACCACATTCAGGCTTTATTCCAAAGGAAAACTCCTCAATAACTATCCGAACAAGACTCAAGTAATTCACTCAAACGAACAACAACATCGAACAAGGTTAAACATACCTTTCTATAACTAATCCATTGGGCACTATCCAATCTCAATGGTTACCCAAGGAATATTTGGGTAGCATGATAGATCCGAATGAGACTACCTACCACCAATCCTTGACCATGGATAAGTCTAAGTTATTGGTACAGGGGAAAAAAATAGGCTCCCCACCATAAGAACCAACAATCTTAATCGACCAGCATGGGCCGGTACAGAAAGACCCCAAAATATAAATTATTGGGACAACCACATGGTTAGTCTGCACGGTTTGGGAAACAATGAACTAATAGTGGAGATTCTTCTATCTACATGGTTTTTTTTGGGGGGGGGGGCATGGTCACTACTAACCAAGTACAAACCGTGTGGTCAACTTGTCTAGCCAAACTTCATACCTTTCTCTAAAGACTCAATGGAAACAAAAGGGGGAGGGAATAACATTGGGCGATGACATGGGTACAAGGCCCTCCACCTATTTCCACCGAAAATGAACAGTAGAAGAAATATGATGACACCATAGGTTTAAACTCTTCATATCATTCATATTGAGGATATGACTTTGGACAAGGGTTTAAATGACACTAGGGTTTCCCCTGACTACGCGCCAGCTTCTCTCCGGGACCTATGGCTGGAGCTCAAAATATTGAAGCATCTTCGGCCTCGTAGTTAGGCTTTGGAAACCACCTGAATGAGAATTCTTCTTTCGTTGCAAACAAAAACTAAACCACAATCCCAGATAAGTTTTTCTAAGACCTAACAAATTCCAAACTAACTTTACCCTAACTCGATATTTCACTAAAACAAGGGATTAAGAGATGTACACACATCACACCTTGTTTGTTCTGGTGAGAAACAATAGAAGTAAAGAACAATTATACTCACCTTCCTCTAAAATGGAATATTTTTTTATGTTTTTTTCAAGGGAGACATTCTCCCAACATAATAGAGACTCTCAGATGATTTCCCAACATTCACCTTTACAGTCAATCGAGCACATGACATCACAAGGAATCACCGAACATGACCATTGCGACTGATATAAACAATGAATAGAGAGGGAACTTGTACAACATCCCCAAACAACACAAAATTCTATAAAGTGTCCATAATATCCTCTCATGACCAGATTTCCCACACTAGTAGTTTAACATGAACTCCTTCTTCGAAGAGACTATGAGGGACCAAGAGTTCCTCTTAGACACTATACAAATACTCATCCATGCTAACAACCCCAGAGCACTTCCACCTTCGATAAATTAGGAAACTTAAGAGGATAAGGTCACTTTCAGCCATCCATAATCAATCTCCCACTACAAGAGGATACACAATACCAATAAAGGAAAGGGTGTATACTCAATCTAAAAATCTCAAGAAATAGATTCCTTAAATTGATCAATTGGATGATTTTCCAATGGAGAATCAATCTGGGTTGCGCTTCAGTTATGCATTAACCTTTAATGGGGGTGTACCTTATCCAATGAGAGAACCCAAGGACCCAACCAATCTGGTCAATTGGTCAAAACAAGCCATGAACCAGCTCCAAACACATGAAGGGAACTACCTTAAAGGCATCCCAAAACATTTTTCAAAAGAGACCACTAACCGTCCCTACAACACAGCTTACCAACCAAACAAAAACCCAAAACACAGTTCAAACAGAAGGGGTTCTTGGAATCAAAACATCCCACAACATCAACATTTTCAAAAACCGATAATACAAACCATAAAAAAATATTCATCAAGACATCGTGTTTTTCTTTAAAAGTAATTCTTTGAGAACAAACAGTTTAGCAGTAAGCGTATCCACCAATGGTACTCCATGGGCCTCACACATGCATGTTTTTGTGCCACACCAGACACCCTCCTCATATCCATCCCGACACGCATCCAGTTGTGCCATAAACCATCCATAATCCCATATAACCCCATGCATGTGGTCGCTAATGGAAATAACAACGGTTAAAACAAAAATTCTTTCCACTTTTCAAAACCAAAACGGTCAATCAACACATCCTTTTTTCTCATAACTGCTAACCATGAGATCAAAATCCCGACTCACATCTTACAAAAATTTCCAGAAAGTCACAACCATTTAGAAAATAACTCACTTTCATGATATTCACATCAATTTAAAAACATCTCATCCCATTAAAACACACTCTGATTGTTTAGAAAACTCTATTGGAAACACTTTTCCAAACCAACTTCAATATAGTTCATGCATTCAAAGAGGTGTAAGCGCATTATTTTAAATTTCAAAACAATTCTGAAAATTATGTTCTGCCATTTCATAAACCAAACCATTACCTATTTATTTGAAAATCATTTCACAAAAACTTTACACTTATTAAAACCAAAGTGCTAAGGTTTCAAAACCTAAGCAGAAAACAGTGCAAGAGGAAACTAGTTTCAGTGGGTGACTTGGAAATATGGTTGGTTTCCATATTCCAATCACTTCACTGTCATAGAGTGTGTTATAGGGAATATCCTTGCCTCCACATGGCTTTCCAGGCCTTGTGAGCTCACTAGGACCATTAACCCAACTCTCTTTTCATTTCCCTTAATCATCATCGAACCAAGAAAACCGAAGGACTTAGATAAATCCCGACTTCTCTTGGAAACATGAATCCCATTAAGAGGTGTGGTGATCAGGAAAACTACCCATAACTAGAATTCCATGTCCCAACAATCCTAACTCCAGACTATCCTGACTCTTCCCCAAATATCATGACCCAAAGAGTTAACCTGAACCTCCTCTGATACCATTTTGTCACGAACTGAATCGATCGCCACCAAAAATGGCACCAAACCCAGCCCGTGACAAGGACCGAAGGGCGTTCCCAATCCCCACGGGCTGGCACATGTGCTCGGGTATCATAAAATGAAAATTGGGAATGATTTACCCGAGTTTATAAACATAAAACAACAAAAGAATCCAATGAAACAAATCTGGATTTTTCAAACCAAACAATCTTTTACGAAAATTCAGAACTGAATTACATAGCTTAAAACAACTAAAAAGTTTTATACCAAAGTTACAAAAACAAATAAGGACAGCCCAAGAACCCTCATGGAAAGGGGCACCGCCCTCAAGCCACCTCCACAAGACTTAACCACCAAGGACCTGCTAGAAACCCAAACCACTGGAACAAAAAACTGTACCCAACCTGCGACAACAAAAATAACCAAGTCTACTTACACCCAAGAGTGTAATTAGGGTGTGAACCAATTCCCAGTAGGATAACGCCACTAAAAGATTCCATGTTATAAACATTTATATATGAAAAGCATGCATGTTTTAAAAAACATGACATGCTAGTTACAATTTCTAAAAGATGTAACTTTGAATAAAAACAGTTTTCAAGTGGGTTATCATTAAGAATCAAAACTTTTAAAAATAATTTCAACGCTAGTGAATTTTCCAGCCAACTATACCGTATTCCGACGGTAAGTACAAAGTAAATAATGAGCATAATAAATAGGAAATAACCCCTAGGCACTAGCTAGCTGTGGGTCCCAGGTACCTCGTATCTCGGTGAGAGTAACCATCACAAATATCCATTCTCGTGCATGAGCCACTAGTAGGGAACATAACCATAACCTAGTGGTCCCCAATCATCATCATCATAGTTTAGTTAGAGTTGTAAGCGTCAATCTTGCTAAGTGAAACTAAGGCCAAACCCCACGGATTCACTAGCATACTAGTACACATCCACCCACCTAGATTCCCAGGTTTTCCCCTAGTGCTCAAACAAGTTCAACAAGTCAAGAAATATAAATTGAACATGAAAATATCATTTCCACATTACAAATTCACCAAACATCCCATATGTATACCACACAAGTCAAAAAAAAAAATCCATTTTTCATTCAAAATGATTTTGAAATCCGAATCACACCAAAATAGCCTGCAACACATTTCAGATTTCTTCAACACTTCCACAAAACCATTAAACAATTTTATTAAACAATTATAAGATATTTAAACACATATAACAGCCCACAAAAATGTAAAATAACACTTCTTTAATAATCAAAAATTCAATTTTTCACATCACACTCACACAAAACCCTCCACATCACTTTCACATCACTTTCACTCCTCAATATCTCCTTCAAACAATTTAATAAAATTTTTCCAAGATGATACATATCACATAACAGCCTTTTCACAAATGAAATGGACCTTTTAAAAATATACTCCTACCAAAACAGTTTGCTGATATAGTTTCACCTTTTACACAACCCAATAAACCATTCAAAACTTTCATAAAACAATTATAAAGAGTACACCCAAACTTTGCACATAAAATCCATTTCAAAAACCTATTTTTAAGCCAAAAAAACACCAAGAGCCTACCAAAACAGAATTTTCAGCCCAATCAACATGTAATAATCCACTTTAAAATGTCATATAATCACCTTGAATAATATCACAAAAGATACCCATGAGAACACACAAATCCATAAAACACTTTCAAGGAGTATAACAAGGTTATACAAATAAAACCATTCAAATACACCCCCTTTTTAGTCCCACGTGGAACTATATCATTACCCAACCATAATTGGAATACCCTTTCAATAACTAATAAATAACTTTCATATTTTACAAAACTACCACAAGAGATAACACATGAAATACATTTGAAAAATACACACTTCAAGATAAAATGTAACTTTAAAAACAAATGCTTTACTATTGCTACCAAAAATGGTTTTCTCATAATGCACAGCACATAAGGAACATGTAAAATTATTTAATCAAGAAAACTAACTCATCATTAAATGGTTACCCACAGAATCACCTACCGATTGTGTCGAAACCCTCAAATATTGGGACGAAACATCAACCAGATGACCACCACACCTCAAGGAAGATAAAAGAAACATAAAACCTCAATATTTCACCCAAAATACAGTAATTTAGAACCTAGTCATGAACCCTAACTTCTGGAATTTTTATAATTCAAGAATTAGGGAAGAAACCCTAAGCAATTTGAAAGAGGAAAGAAATAGACTCACCTACTTGAAGTATCTTGAATTAATCACTCCAAAAACAATAGTTTCTGAAATTTAAAACAACAAAAATTCATGGATTGTTCTATAAAGATTTATGAGGTAATTTAGGAACTGTAATGGAGAGAAAAGAGTAATAATTGAGAGAGTTAAGAAGGGATGAAGTTACCTCTTCAATTCTGGCTGCTTTGAGACACCCTATGACGATCAGCCCTAATTCGCGATTTCAAAGACCTCCAAGGAGAGGGGAAAGGTAATGGGAGCGTGCCTCGTTTTCCTAGGGTCGAGGGAGAGGTGGAATAACCGAAAAAACGCAAATAGTGAAGGAGATATAAAAAAATTAAAAATTATTTTTAATGCAGGAAATGGGCCTTCGGGCAGGCCCAATATATCAAATAAAAACCCATATCCACCATGATTATATATTTATAAAGGATCCAAATTTATATTTTGTGGTTAATAGGTCAAATATGACCATTTAGGAATTGGAATGAGAGAAAAATATTAAAAAATTTAAAAGTTATAAAGGAAACAAAATTTATTTTTAAATCTGGAATTGGGATCACGGTTTGACCCAATTCATTAAAACTCATCTATTTCTCCATAAAACCTTTGGAAACCATCAAAAAACAAACAATTAATGAAAAATAAATGAAATTTAACTTCAAAATAAGTCATTTATGTGACAATTCTCCCCACCATGAAAATTTTCCGTCCCCAGAAAGCTACAGAAAGGCCAGATAAGAAAGCCATACCGAACTGATAAACCAAGATGTACTCCCTTTCCAGGTTTCGCCTCCAAAGGCCAAAACACCTCCATTGATCAATTAAGGAAGGAATACTTCACAAAAAAATCATACACCACTTTCATGAAACAATCAATCACATTCAGGCTTTATCCCAAAGGAAAACTCCTCAATCACTATCCGAAAAAGACTCAAGCAATTCACTCAAACGAACAACAACATCGAACAAGGTTACACATACCTTGCTATAACTAAGCCATTGGGAACTCTCCAATCTCAATGGTTACCCAAGGAAGATTTGGGTAGCTTGATAGATCCGAATGAGACTACCTACCACAAATCCTTGACCATTGATAAGTCTAAGTTATTGGTACAGGGAAAAAAATAGGCTCCCCACCATAACAACCAACAATCTTAATCGACCAGCATGGGCCGGTACAGAAAGACCCCAAAATATAAATTGTTGGGACGACCACATGGTTAGTCTGCACGGTTTGGGAAACAATGAACTAATAGAGGAGATTCTTCTATCTACATGGTTTTTTTTGGGGGGGGCATGGTCACTACTAACCAAGTACAAACCGTGTGGTCAACTTGTCTAGCCAAACTTCATACCTTTCTCAAAAGACTAAATGGAAACCAAAGGGGGAGGGAATAACATTGGGAGATGACATGGGTACAAGGCCCTCCACCTATTTCCACCAAAAATGAACAGTAGAAGAAATATGATGACACCATAGGTTTAAACTCTTCTTATCATTCATATTGAGGATAGGACTTTTCACAAGGGTTTAAATGACACTGGGGTTTCCCCTGACTACGCGCCAGCTTCTCTCTGGGACCTATGGCTAGAGCTCAAAATATTGAAGCATCTTCGGCCTCGTAGTTAGGATTTGGAAACCACCTGAATGAGAATTCTTCTTTCGTTGCAAACAACAACTACACCGCAATCACAGATAAGTTTTTCCAAGACATAACACATTCCAAAATCACTTTACCCTAACTCGATATTTCACTGAAACAAGGGATTAAGAGATGTACACACATCACACCTTGTTTTTTCGCTTGAGAAACAATAGAAGTAAAGAACACTTATACTCACCTTCCTCTCAAATGGAATATTATTTTATGTTTTTTTTCAAGGGAGACATTCTCCCAACATAATAGAGACTCTCAGATGATTTCCAAACTTTCACCTTTACAGTCAATCGAGCACATGACATCACAAGGAATCACCGAACATGAGCATTGCGACTGATATAAACAATGAATAGAGAGGGAACTTGTACAACATCCCCAAACAACACACAATTCTAGAAAGTGGCCATAATATCTTCTCATGACCATATTTCCCACACTAGTAGTTTAACATGAACTCCTTCTTCGAAGAGACTATGAAGGACCTAGAGTTCCTCTTAGACACTATACAAATACTCATCCATCCTAAAAACCCCAGAGCACTTACACCTTCGAAAAATTAGGAAACTTAAGAGGATAAGGTCACTTTCAACCATCCATAATCAATCCCCCACTACAAGAGGATACACAAAACCAATAAAGGAAAGGGTGTATACTCAATCTAAAAATCTCAAGAAATAGATTCCTTATATTGATCAACTGGACGATTTTCCAATGGAGAAACAATCTGGGTAGCGCTTCAGTTATGCATTAACCTTTAATGGGGGCGTACCTTATCCAATGAGAGAACCCAAGGACCCAACCAATCTGGTCCATTGGTCAAAACAAGCCATAAACCAGCTCCAAACACATGAAGGGAACTACCTTAAAGGCATCCCAAAACATTTTTCAAAAGAGTCCACTAACCGTCCCTACAATACAGCTTACCGACCAAACACAAACCCAAAACACAGTTCAAACAGAAAGGGTTCTTAGAATCAAAACATCCCACAACATCACCATTTTCAAAAACCGATAATACAAACCATAAAAAAATATTCATCAAGACATCGTGTTTTTTTTTAAAAGTAATTCTTTGAGAACAAACAGTTTAGCAGTAAGCGTATCCACCAATGGTACCCCATGGGCCTCACACATGCATGTTTTTGTGCCACACTAGACACCCTCCTCATATCCATCCCGAAACTCATCCAGTTGTGCCATCAACCATCCATAATCCCATATAACCCCATGCATGTGGTCGCTAATGGAAATACCAACGGTTAAAACAAAAATTCTTTCCACTTTTCAAAACAAAAACAGTCAACCAACACATCCTTTTTTCTCATAACTACTAACCATGAGATCAAAATCCCAACTCACATCTTACAAAAATTTCCAGAAAGTCACAACCATTTAGAAAATAACTCACTTTCATGATATTCACATCAATTTAAAAACATCTCATCCCATTAAAACACACTCTGATTGTTTAGAAAACTCTATTGGAAACACTTTTCAAAACCAACTTCAATATAGTTCATGCATTCAAAGAGGTGTAAGCGCACCATTTTAAATTTCAAAACAATTCTGAAAATTATGTTATGCCATTTCATAAACCAGACCATTCCCTCTTTATTTGAAAATCATTTCACAAAAACTTTACACTTCTTAAAACCAAAGTGCTAAGGTTTCAAAACATAAGCACAAAACAGTGCAAGAGGAAACTAGTTTCAGTGGGTGACTTGGAAATATGGTTGGTGGCCATATTCCAATCACTTCACTGTCACAGAGAGTATTCTAGGGAATATCCTTGGCTCCACATGGCTTTCCAGGCCTTGCGAGCTCACTAGGACCATTAACCCAACTCTCTTTTCATTTCACTTAATCACCATCGAACCAAGAAAACCGAAGGACTTAGATGAATCCTGACTTCTCTTGGAAACATGAATCCCATTAGGAGGTGTGGTGATCAGGCACACTACCCATAACTAGAATTCCATGTCCCAAAAATCCTAACTTCAGACTATCCCAACTCTTCCCCAAATATCATGACCCAAAGAGTTAACCTGAACCTCCTCTTATACCATTTTGACACGAACCGAATCGATCGCCACCAAAAATGGCACCAAACCCAGCCCGTGACAAGGTCTGAAGGGCGTTCCCAATCCCCATGGGCAGGCACATGTTCCCAGGTATCATAAAATGAAAATTGGGAATGATTTACCCGAGTTTATAAACATAAAACAACAAAAGAATCCAATGAAACAAATCTGGATTTTTCAAACCAAACAATATTTTACAAAAATTCAGAACTGAATTACATAGCTTAAAACAACTAAAAGGTTTTATACCAAAGGTACAAAACCAAATAAGGACAGCCCAAGAACCCTCATGTCAAGGGGCACCACCCTCAAGCCACCTCCACAAGACTTCACTACCAAGGACCTGCTAGAAACGCGAACCACTGGAACAAAAAACTGTACCCAACCTGCGACAACAAAAATAACCAAGTCTACTTACACCCAAGGGTGTAATTAGGGTGTGAGCCAATGCCCAGTAGGATACCACCACTAAAATATTTCATGTTATAAACATTTAAATACGAAAAGCATGCATGTTTTAAAAAACATGAAATGCTAGTTACAATTTCTAAAAGATGCAACTTTGAATAAAAACAGTTTTCAAGTGGGCTATCATCAAGAATCAAAACTTTTAAAAATAATGTCAACACTAGTGAATTTTCCATCCAACTATACCATATTCTGACAATAAGTACAAAGTAAATAATGAGCACAATAAATAGGAAATAACCCCTAGGCACTAGCTAGTTGTGGGTCCCAGGTACCTCGTATCTCGGTGAGAGTAACCATCACAAATATCCATTCTCGTGCACGAGACACTAGTAGGGAACATACCCATAACCTAGTGGCACCCAATCATCATAATCATAGTTTAGTTAGAGTTGTAAGCGTCAATATTGCTAAGTGAAACTGAGGCCAAACCCAACGGACTCACTAGCATACTAGTACACGTCCACCCACCTAGATACCCAGGTTTTCCCCTTGTGCTCAAACAAGTTCAACGAGTAAAGAAATATACATTGAACATGAAAATATCTTTTCCACATCATAAATTCACCAAAAATCCCATATGTATACCACAAAAGTCACAAAAAATCCATTTTTCATTCAAAATGATTTTGAAATCCGAATCACACCAAAATAGCCTACAACACATTTCACATTTCTTCAACACTTCCACAAAACCATTAAAAAATTTTGTAAAACAATTACAAGATATTTAAACACATATAACACCCCACACACATGGAAAATAACACTTCTTTCATAATCAAAAATTCAATTTTTCACATCACACTCACACAAAACACTCCACATCACTTTCACATCACTTTCACTCCTCAATATATCCTTCAAAAAATTTAATAAAATATTTCCAAGATGATACATATCACATAAAAGCCTTTTCACAAATGAAATGAAACTTTTAAAAATATACTCCTACCAAAACAGTTTGTTGATATAGTTTCACCTATTACACAACCCAATAAACCATTCAAAATTTTTATAAAACAATTATAAAGAGTATACCCAAACTTTGCACATAAAATCCATTTCAAAAACCTCTTTTTAAGCCAAAAGAACACCAAGACCCAACCAAAACAGAATTGGTATCCCAATCAACATGTAATAATCCACTTTCAAATGTTATATAATCACCATGAATAATATCACAAAATATACCCATGAGAACACACAAATCCATAAAACACTTTCAATGAGTATAACAAGGTTATACAAATAAAACCATTCAAATACACCCCCTTTTTAGGCCCACATGGAACTATATCATTACCCAACCATAATTGTAATCCCCTTTCAATAACTAATAAATCACTTCCACATTTTACAATACTACCACAAGAGATAACACATGAAATACATTTGAAAAATACACACTACAAGCAAAAATGTAACTTTAAAAACAAATGCTTTACTATTGCTACCAAAAATGGTTTTCTCATAATGCACAACACATAAGGAACATGTAAAATTATTTAATCAAGCAAACTAACTCATCATTAAATGGTTACCCATGGAATAACCTACCGAATGTGTCGAAACCCTCAAATATTGGGATGAAACATCAACCGCACGACCGCCACACCTCAAGGAAGTTAAAATAAACCTAAAACCTCAATATTTCACCCAAAATACAGTAATTTATAACCAAGGTATGAACCCTAACTTCTGGAATTTTTATAATTCAAGAATTAGGGAAGAAACCCTAAGCAATTTGAAAGAGGAACGAAATAGACTCACCTACTTGAAGTATCCTGAATTAATCACTCCAAAACAATAGTTTCTGAAATTTAAAACAACCAAAATTAAGGTATTGTTCTAACAGGATTTATGAGGTAATTTAGGAACTGGAATGGAGGGAAAAGAGTAAGAATTGAGAGTGTTAAGAAGGGATGAAGTAACCTCTTCAATTCTGGCCGATTTGAGACACCCTATGAAGATCATCCCTAATTCGAGATTTCAAAGAGCTCCAAGGAGGGGGGAAAGGAAATGGGAGAGCGCATGGGTTTCTTTGGGTCGAGGGGGAGGTGGAATCACTGTGAAAACGAAAATAGTGAAGGAGATATAAAAAATTAACAATTATTTTTAATGCAGGAAATGAGCCTTCGGGCAGGCCCAATATCTCAAATAAAAACCCATATCCACCATGATTATGGATTTATAAAGGCTCCAAATTTATATTTTGGTGTTAATAGGTCGTAAGAGACTATTTTGGAATTGGAATGAGGGAAAAATATTAAAAAATTAAGAAGTTATACAGGAAACAAAATTTATTTTTAAATCTGGAATTGGGATCACGGTTTGACCCAATTCATTAAAACTCATCTATTTCTCCATAAAACCTTTGGAATCCATCCAAAACAAAGAATTAAAGGAAAATAAATGAAATTTAACTTCAAAATATGTCACGTATGTGACATAGTTTCTCATATGTTTTACACATGGGGTTATATCACATGGTTTATCACGATTGATTATTTAATTGATATGAATTTAATCTCTTAACTTATGTTTTGTGGATTTTTTTTTTCTGGTTTTATAACTTATAAATTTCATTTTCCTTACTTTGTGACTATTAAAGGAAATTTTGAAAATTGAAGGAAATGATGTAAAAATATGTTTTTATTTTTGAAAATGCTTTCTAGAAAAAAAATTTAATCAAGAACATAAACATTCTTGTTATTAGATAATTCATAGAATCTATAGTGGTATCCTACTAAGAATTGTCATAGAACCCTAATATGTTTCCTTTGGTTAGTTTTATACATTTTTTTTCATGACCTATTTAAATTGAAGGGCACCTTATATCATTTCGACTACTCTATTCATCATTATATTTTTAGAGAGATATTTTAGAGCTGACGCTGGTTCATATGGATACATGTTGGATTTTTTTGTAATAAATTTCATTTCTATCTAGATTTTATTAGGTTGTATAGATCATGTATTAATATTTTAATTCTTTATTTGAGTATGGTTGTATTCCTTTTTTATACACAACTACTTTCTATTAACTGATTGGACCTCACCACCATGATCATATGGATTGGGTGAATTTTCTAGCTGAATCGGTTTCTTTTATTATAGAATGGTATTATAGGGATTCTCTGTGTGAAGTGTTTGAATACTTCATGAGTTTTGTTCTATTTCATGCGTATAAATTTTTTACCACTATCCAAATTCTGGTAGTAAATGTGGAAGGGTTCCCAACTTCCCCACTTCTATTCCAGAACATGAGTTACCATGTGTGGATGAAAATTTTTAACCAGGTTTGAGATGAGGTTTCAGAGGACATTTTATTGAATGTAATAATGATTTTATTTTAATAGATCTATTTATTAGTATTTTTTTTAATAAATAATTAATGTAATGATTTCATTATATTTTTTTCAATGATTTGACAAAAATTCTTAAAGTTGGATACAATATTTTGGTATATTCCCATCATATTATCAGTTTTTGTGTTTCTCATAATATAAAGTTACTCTATGAAGTTATCTTCTCAATATTAGAGAAGAATCCTTGAGATAGGATCCATAATTGAATCATCTAGTGGACCCTTCCTAGGCTGAAGTTATAATCCATGTAATTCAGAATCTATGTCATGTAGGTGTCGGCAACATGGGATGAGGAGTCGATAATGGATTGTAATTTATGAAGGAGAACCAACCCATATTCTATGGTGACAAGGGTACCCCTAAATATAACAAGTTTCATGATAAGAATGATAAGATATTTATCTAATTGAATACTCTTGAGGACTCTATGTTCGGTTTCTACAAATATACTTTTGAAGGATCGGGATGGAGATAGTGATACACCATTGTGCAAGGTATGTTTCACAAGGATATTCCATAGACATATATCAATAAATTATTAATTTGCAGTTTTACCCTGTGATGTATTGTGTTTTGAGGAATGAGGAGTTTCTGACCTTAGATAATGAGGAGCATACTATTCTTGAGTACTCCACCAGTTTTTCTATGTTAACTTATTTGGAACCAAACTAATCACCATTGAGAATCTATAGGCTTGGAGGGTTGAGTTGTGATTGATGTACGATATTGGTTTATTAATGATTATCATGTGTCTTCTAGTCTTCAAGGCGTTTTTCGACACAAAATCATTGGATGAGGTGAACATAGCTAGAATGACATGTTAGTTAGAGATTTTGTTTTTCAGGTTTTGTTCCAAGGTTATTTCATGGCCAATAATGGAATCACATGGGTTGTTAGTATTTTTAAAGACTAGTTTTAGGGTCTTTATCAGGGTTGTAGCTATTCATTTTCTTCCAGTGTATATGGGATTGTAATTACAATCCTAAATGTGTAGAGGCTCCAAATACATTCCATAAATTTGTTTATAATGGTCCCCTAAAGTGTTTTTTTAAGGATATCCCATTGAAGTAAGTTAGGATGATATCTCATTAAGGGTTTCAATGTTAACACTAAAACATCCAAGGTGTTGGGTATATTTCATTGGAAAAGGGGGTTGTTTATGTTGATGGGGTAATATTACTTTATGTGGTAGAGTATTTCCTAGAGGATCCTAAATGAGGGCCAAATACTATTATATTTACGGTTTTTTATTACATATTCACTATTTTTATATTTTTTTGATACATTTTAAACTCATTATTTTATAGCATCGATGTTAGTTGATATGTTGATCATAGATTCCAAACATATTAGATAATTTTTTTATCTTTACATGCCTTTAGGAAAGAGGATTGAAGAAGGTTTCTAATGTCCCAAATGTCAGGTAATGTTAGCTACATCTCGGTCATCTACTACATTTTTGTTTTTTGATATTGATTTTTTGACATGATACATGGAATAGATTTTATGGTAAAGATCAAGGCCCAAATAGACTATTATTGTCATCAGGTTTAGATTCTTTCTTTTGATGGGGTCACTCATGTATTTCATGGTGAGTGGGACACTAGACCGGGAATAAAGGGGTCTATTTTTCTTTTTTATTTGGTAATATTATGCCAATTTGTAAATATTATTTTCAATTCCATTGATCCTTATATGTGAATACAACTTCCTGATTTATTGAGTGCATACCCTCAAGATATTTTCATATGATTTTTCTATTTTACAACCTCAAATAGTGTTTGATTGTACTATTATCCTACTCGATTGTATGATTGTCATTTATATTTCATCTTATTTAAGATAAAAAACTAATTTAGTAAATTATAATTTCTATCTCGAGGATATCAAGTCTAAGGGATTAATTAATCGAAGCATCCTGCAATGGGATTCACTTATCTTATTTTCTACGAAGGCAAACATGAGACTTATTCACTCTATGAATTATTGAATATTAAATCAGGTGACTGTTAAGAAAAAAATATCCATCACCTAGGGTTGATGATATTTTCAATGAGATTAGGGAGAATATTATTTATCAAATATTGAACATCGGCCAAGGTAACACAATATGATATTAAAATAATAGGATACGACTAAGAAAAAAATTTGGATTCGGTATTGGAATTTCATGTATCTAGTTATTACATCTTACCTCACTAACAATTCAAATGTTATTATGGATTTGATGAACATAATAATTCATTTGTTCTTACACTAGTTTTTTTGGATGATATTTTTGTGTACTCCAGGATATTGATAACGAATAATTACAATTTTTAAATCATTATTCAAACCCTGATGAAACTGAGTCTATATTGTTTTCTTTAAATACATGAGTTCTGGATCCAGTATGTGAAATTTCTTTGTCTTGTTATATCTGAGTGGGGAATCATATATGATGCTGAAATAAAGCAGGAAGTTATATCTTGGGATAATCCCACAAATTTTGTTGATATCTGGAGGAACATGGGATTGGAAGGTTACTATAAGAGGTTTGTTCTGTATTTCTCCAAGATCAAATATTCAATATCATCATTAACCTATAAGAGTGTAGTGATTGTATTGAATTAAAAATTTCAAAGATATTTTTAGGATCAAATTTAAAGGTTTACTATAGTACTAAGTTTTATTCTTCCATAACCATGTTTTGGTTATGATATTTTCTATGATGATTCATTTATAGTTTTGGGATTTGTCTTAATAGAAGAGAAATTGGTTATTTAATGAGTTTCTTTCCATTTACAATCTCATAGGATGAACTAACCTACCCATGAAATTGATTTGTATGTATCTATCTAATCACTCAAAATTTGGTGTCACTACCTCTATGGGGTATGTTTGTTGTGTATTTTGATCATTAGATAATGAAATATATTTTTATTAAAAAGTTTATAACATTATGATAGAGACATTGGGTGGAGTATCATCAGTCTTTTGATATTTCTATTGCATAAACTTCTACGAAGAAAATTTGTATGTACATTCATTGAGTAGATAAATATAGACATAATCTATTAATGAATCTTTTTAAGAGTGATCTAGGATGAGATTATATATTGATATGGGCTTGGGAGTAGAATAGGTTGGTGGACAAGAGTTCATGGATTAAATGAAAGATGACTAATCTTTTGATGTGATAGTTCTTCTTATTTATATGATAAAAATCAATTTCAACTCTTTGTTAAATCTTTTCCTGGTAGTGATACTTTAGATAAGTGGCATTGGTCTCAGAGAGGAACATTTTTCATCCATATCAGGTTGGATGTACCAATTTCTCTATGGTAAGAGTTGATGGATAATGAAAACTGGCCTTATTGGTTTATAAACCTTGTCAATACAAAGATTTAATAAGATAATATATTTTTTTAATTTAATCTAGCTATGAAGGTGTCGATTATAGATTTCTTATCACAATTATTCATTTGACAAAAATTTATGGTGATAAAAAGATACCCTATAATTTTTTGAAACTATTTTACATTACATCATGGATGTTAGATGATATTTACATAGACATCATCATTAGTTTCCATGGACTCTAAGTGGTAAGGATTCGATATGGTCGATCATTGGTATAACTAAGAAATTGAATCATTTGATACCAATCAAGTAGATAAAGAAAATGGAATAGATCAGAGGCTAGTTTGTCTTAGAGTGTATGAGATTTATTAAGGTTTCCTCTAGGATTATTTCTAATTTGGGCTTGATGTTCAAATCCTTATTTTGGAATTTTTTTCTAGAGGTGATGGGTTCCCAGTTGAAATTAACCCTGAATTATCATCCACAAAAGTATAGACATATAAAGAGGCATATCCAGGTTCTTGAGAATATTCTCCAGTATTATGTGCATAATTATGGTGTACCATTGCAGATTAGTTTTCCTTTGGACATATTTGGAAATAAAAGTTGTTATTAGTTTAATATTATGATGTCCTAATTTAGTAATAATATGGTTGGATGTGTAGATCACACTTGTGTGGGGTAGAGTTGGTGGAGTGGTCCTTGTTGGGGCTGGCTTTTATTTAAGAGGCAATGGAAAAGGTTCGGTTGATCCAGAAGAGTTTCCTCACAACACATATCCATAAGAAAATATACGTTTTTCATGCGTGTAATAAATTATAATTTGAGGGTCATAGTTGGTTTTTTTATAGTTTCGCCTTCCTTAGGAAATCATCAGTTGAGTAGGAATTTTATGTTGGAAATGTGGTTTTTTGGTCACCTAGTGATCATGGAGAAACATGGAAATGTTTCATATTAGTTGGAATTACCATATAATTTTAAATTCATCCATGATTGGTATAATTTTTAAATTTTTTTTGAGGTACCACCTAGATCCCTCTCATGAGATTTAATGGGAGTATGTTGATCATAAGAAAGATACCATAGTTATTTGGAAACTAGTTATGATTATGGATGTCCCAGATAAGGTACTATGTTGTAAAACAATTCCCATGGTATGTGTATTGTGCTATTGAAGATATTATAACCACAAGACATAGTAGTGGGGATCATTAATGAGGTATATTTTGACTTTTATTTTCCTGAGTTAATAATTTTGAGGAATTTTGGGGTATAATAAATACATAATAATGTGGAGATTCTACTGATCCATTAAATTCATTATGGTAATTCTTGATCCATGGTTTGATTGTTATTTGGTTAAGTTTACATTGGTGATATTTTTTAGTTTGTATTAATTTTTCGAGTCTCATGTGTCTACTCATAATTAGATCACAGTTGAGGAAAATCATGTGATTTGGCCGAACAAACTGTGTAACATTTTTTGAGCCACTGGAAGGGGACACACAAATTATTCAACCCATGATTCCAACACTCGAAAACATAAACTACTATAAAGACTATATGTTCATTTTAAGTTAATTTTAAATGTAAATATTTCTCAAAAACATGAACCCATGAATAATTCCTTGTATATGGTAAATTGTTATACAGAAAAATTACTCATTACTATAGAACCTCTCGAGAAACCAGAGTGTGAATGTTTATAATGATCCAATTTTTTTATTAAATGTATGAAAGTCCCTAATTAAACCTATAACAACCCCATAATATCATATTATATCAACATATATCTTTTACAGTGGTTTAGAATAACCTATATATTGAGTTAAGGAAGTTGTTCTTTGTTCTTGATCGACCAACTACAGGTTTCTTGTGTTTTTAATCATGTCTTTCATTTAATTGTTATATCCTAATAGGATCACTTATTTAATAATATTTTTTTATAAATGGGATGTTAATTTTGTATATGTAGTGTAATATAATAAATTGATGTGTTTATTATTGATTTAGGATTATGAGGACCCATTCTACTCTTACCCAGTAACCAATGTCAAAGGGGGTTAGTTTTACTGCCATTCATAAGGTAAGTGTTTATATAAAATTGGTTAAATTTATGAATTTCATATATATCATAAAAATATACTTTTCTCATTAAGTAATATTTTATTAGGGTTTAAATTTATTTATTTTAAATATACATGTTTTTAAGGTTCTTTAATCAAAAACATGTTTCCACTCCAAGTGTATCACAAAATTCTTTAATGGTCATTTTAATTTGTACAAGGTTTTTAAAATAATGAACATGAATGGTTTATATCTAAAAATTTAGTTTATGTTGAGAAAAAGTTTTTAGATCATTTTTTTCATAATTGGAACATTGTGAGCCATGGGTACATTGAGAAAGGGACATGGGTGACCCTACTGTGTGTGGCACCACTAAAGGTTACTTTTGAGATATAAATGGACTATATGAGAAATTGATATTTGATGATACATAATTATTTCTAGTTTATGTTCATATATTTATAGTTTTAACTACCATATACTAAGGACCAATATGTTGTTCTCATTTAATTTTTGAATTTTTTATCGCATGATATATTTTTTCAGGGATAGTTGCTCACATGTTTTCACATAGGGTTATATCACATGGTTTTCATGATCTATTATTTCATGGATATGTATTTAATCGCATAATTCATGTTTTTTGAACATCAATTCATGTTTTATCACATATAAATTTCATATTATTTTCATTATGAATAGGAATGGTTTTGTGAAATCAATGGGAAGTTATTTTCAAATGGAATTGGATTTTTGAAAAAACATTGTACAATTTTTTATGAGTTAAATGGTAGATTTTTTTCATTATTATTATTATAACATGTATATAATTTATTGTTTTATCCTTATATAATTTCTGATGGCACCCTAAATTTTATATTGAGTAGTTATAAATGTATTTTTACATGTCCAAGGTAAATGGAAATGCATCTTTTATCATGTCATTTTCTATTTTTGTATTTTCTTCATTGTGGGATGTTTTAGTGGTGTCAATTTGTTACATGGTGACATGTTGTTTTTTTATACTTTTCATGTTTATATTTCTTTTATTAGTTCATATTGATGTTTGATGTATTGTTTTCTTCTGTGTTGTTCTCTGGTTTTATGTATTGTTATTTATATTTGAGAGCTTTCTCCATTATCTTGTTTGACCGCACCACCGTGACAGTCCAGAATGGGTGGCTTGTATAGTTAACTCACATTGGTTCATTGGAATTTCTCTTACTATGTAAGAATGAATAAACCACCATCATTCCTCAACATCTCATCCATTTATGTAATTCATAAATATTAAAAATGAAAATAGTTATCCTGGAATTTTAAACATCTATGTTGAAATAGTTTAATTTATAGAATATGAAGGAAACAATAAAAGTCCTAGAATTTAAAAAAAACTAAATTACACTAAAAAATTTGTAAGGGAGAATATCTAGGTTACAAAAACTCCCAACTGAGCATAACTGGCCATAAAAACACAATTTTCTCCACTGAAATGTTTCTCTGCTAACACCACTGGCCCCATAAACAATGTTATCCCCACTAACCAATGTTTCATCTATGTTGACACAAATTTTGGGGCTATATTGCGCAAAATGGAATAATATTACAATAAAAAGGTATTTTTTCAAAAACCATAGTGGGCCTTTGGCTTTTGGTCACTAAAAATCTAAGGAACGAACCACAAATCATCTCAATACTAGTATGGAGTGGAGGAAAGTTGATGGTGAAGAAACTGTAGTCTCTCTCCCTAATAAAACCCTCATCCATCCCACAAGGAAGCCTAAAAACACCTCATATCTTACTTGATACATTTTATTGTAATAAAACAATATAAATAACACCACCTTGTAAGAATAGATAACCTAAACATCCACTAATTTTATATAATGATGAATCCTCATGAAAATTCCACAATATAGGGGAAAACACATCCCTACTCCTCAGCGACCTAACATGTCAAACATAGTTAGTCCTCTAATGGGGAAATAACTGAAATATGTAAATAGTAAATATTGAATTTTTTAAAAATAAATCATAACAATAATAATATCACTAAACCACACTAAATTGTATGGAAACATTTTCTGGTTGATGCCCATGGTGAAAAAGTAAATTTACTTTCTCATCGTAGTTTCCAAAACTACCTCTTGTTCCTTATAAATACTAAATAAAAAACGAATCATAATTCCCAAAACTGATAGTATGATGAAATTGAGAGACCCATAACTCATCGTAATGTATAATCTTTATAATGTAGTACTAAACGTAGAGATGGCTAATTCTTGCCCCCTCCCACAAGGGAGTTCCCTGACCCATCAAAGAATAGTGAAAACACCTCCTCAACCATTCCAGTGCTAAAAGGATTAATATGATCCTAATAATATATTATGGGAGGATCATACAATATCAAGGAAGGTATTTTCCTACTTAAAAAACCTCTTTTAGTGACACATAATAATGTGGGAACCTGGAGTACCTTGTGAATTGAAAAAAACAAATTATTAGAGCTACGTGCTCTTCTTGAATACCACAACTTTCATTCCACCAATAAATAAACATATTTTAGTAATCAAGACTCATAAAAATAAATAAAATATACGGGAGATTTTTCAAACCACTAACATACAAACTATCATTGTAACTCAAAATACTTTAAACCATCACGAATTCACTATATAAATATATCAAGGGTATTATTACTTGTTGGAATGTAGATACTTTCAAAAGTGTATTGATCTGACATAAGAACTCATTACTCAAATGATGATAAGATTTATCACAAGGAATATTTGTTTTCTATTTGTATGTTACACTTCAAAAAAAAGAGTGATCTATGAGAATGTATCTCCTAGCACTGAGGACTCACACCACATATCTCTGGGGGAGTAATAAGTCATTAAACATAGAGGATGACCTGTCTTTTTTCACTTGATACATGCTCAAGGGTGTTCCAAAATAACATATCCATATTATCCATTCCTCATAGTCCTAGTATTCTATAGAAAGTTGAAATGGAACACCCATGATATATATATATATATATATATGAACATACATAATATCATGGAGTAATTAAAAAATTTCAAAAAGGGATATAGTGAGAGAGAGATATATAGATAGATAAAATATTCCATTCACAGTCTAAATTATCAATGAATCCCACCTTATATATGAAGAGTAGAGCTAAAGACCCATCAATATAATACCCCAATATTTTGTGACATATTTTTTTCATTGATTTGAATGAATTAGTTTTCATTGATGTATATCATTACAAGATGTCAATTATTCCTTTCACATGGAATCAACTTGTCTTTCACTACATGCCGCACAGGCTTAACATGCATTATACGAACAAATGTGTTTCTATAAACGAAATTTTTTTATTATAATTATATAAATGAGATAACTATAACATATACATTAAACATTGTAATATGAATAGTAATAACTAATATTCTTAAGTTAGTTAAATGGTTTCACATTAATAAAACTTATTGATAATAAAATATAGTATTTTTGGTAACGTCATTATAGTTTTTAAAATGATATTTTCTTAAAGATACTACTTTTTATGTCTTTCTGTGAATAATAGTAAAAATAAATTTTGAGTGTATTATATAATTAACTAGATTAAATAAAAATAAAATTTGAATTCATAATTTTGAAATTATCATAGGTTCACTATTTTTGCTTTTGTTGAAATACTTCATTTTGTTGAATAGTAAAAAATTACAACAATTTAGTAAAAACAACATTTTATTTAAATAATTAATACTATTAAATTATATTTTAAATTGGTTTTTAAAGTCAAAATAGTTCAATTATAAATATATTAATCCAATTTAAGTCACATGAGTAAATTTTTATATTGAAATTAAATATAAATACATATTAAACTTTTGAAAATTTTTACATTAAAACCCTACTTTCCCCCAACGTCTGCATAATTATCGTTAATATTGATTTTTACACTCTATGATTTCTAATTTTGAAAAATAGTAATACTTGGTTTTAATAATTAATTTATATTTAGTATAATATGATAAAAGTATGTTTCTACCAAAAATATTTGTGTTAGTGACTAAAATTAATCACAATGATTAAGGTATGATTATGCTTAATTAAGGACTACACCTTAATTTTAAGGACCAAAATAGCTTGGAAACTTGTCTAAAATCCATTTTATGCAAAAAAATATATGATATACCATATATGTTTATAATATTATTGGTCATTGGGATATTTTTAAGTGGAATCTACATGTATGAGAGGTTAAGTAATGAAAAAGACAAAATAAAAACTTTATGTACCTTAAACATTTATAAAACATTGAGATGTGTAAAAAACATAATGTTTTCGGTCATACATATCCTTTATAAATAAAAAGAGTTATTTTTATCATAATAATTTATAAATAATATTTTGATATGATTTATTTTCTTTAAATGATTACTAAATAGTAACCTATATATTGTTTAGTTAATTATTAACTAAAATAAATGATACTATAAATATTAAAAGTGAAGGGAAAAGATTTAATTATTGAAATTAATTATTTTTTAATATTTATATATCATTAAAGACTTCTAGAAACATAATATATTCTAATTAAAATATAACATAAATATTTTTAATTAAAAATTGTACTAATAATTCCAAAATTCATATTAGTGTTATTTTACAATAAATGATATTTTTTAATGATTTATGATTAATGATGTAATAAATTATTAAAATTTATTTTTAATGGTTCAAAAATAATTAATATGTTATAATAATGGAAAAATTGATCTTTTAAAATTATCATATTAACCCATAGATTGTAAAAACATTGTTATCATGGTCCAGGTTTATGTTGTGTTTTGTGCATCAAATGCGCTTGTTTTTTAATTTAATTTAAAAAATACAAGGGTTTTTTATTTTTTAAATTATTTATAATAATTTTTATTCATTAGGAATATATTTAATAATAAATATAAAATTTCTTTAGCCTTAATAGTTAAATTTATATAGTTTTAATACTGGGTTCTTTAAAAAAAACTAAAATAAAAAATTGGGGAATCCTAAAAGTTAAGGAAGAAAATTATTAATGTAATCATATTTTTGAGTTTTAAATATTTCGTTTGACAATAATTTCACATTAATCCATTATTTTTCACATTTTATGGAAATTATGTAATGTATATATCCCATAATTTAATACCATTTGGTTTTTACAAGAGTTTCACTCCTCCTTCCATACAAAAGGCCACCAAATCTCCCAATTCTTCAAACCTCTCAAACAAATTATGTTTGAAAAATATCTACCAAATAAAATTACCAAAATCCTTCTAGTACTCCATCAGCCTACCTTTGTGACTATTATTTACAATGGAACCCTTTTAGAAAAAACCAAAATGGGTTACCCAATGTAGAGGTAACATCTTCACTCAAGCTCCTTCCATTTATTTTCTTTCTCAACCATCTCCACTATATTTATTCCATTATTTTATAAAAGATAGTAAAATTAATATACTACGATTTTTATGCTATGTTTTATAACTAAAATTATTGACACCTTTATCTAATTGGAAGCAAACGTACTGTTTATGTGTCCGACAAACTACCACCTTACTTAATAATGTTCTATCATTTTTCTGTTACCACATTTCAAGGTGGAACTTAGGACAGAAAATATGTTTATTTATATAATATATTATATTTATTACAAAATTTAATATTTTTTATTCCATTTACATCACATACCTTTTTTACTTTCCATTTAGTTTAAATATCATAAATTCATTTGATGAAGTGTGGACTACAACCCCCTCAATGGGATGTGATTCGTACACACAGAACACAAACTGTATTAAGAATTATTTTAGTGAACTTATATGATATATATAGAATTATGATGATAATTTAATGATATTAGACACATATAAAAATATATTTCATTTTCATTATTTCAATATGATAATAGAAATAAAAACATCATTCATGCATACGTACAACGTAATGTCCCCAGGAATAGTGTATCCAATTACATAATTCAATATTATATCGATGATTTCAATAAAAATATACTGGATATAAATGATATTTATACTGATTTATACATTATATAATCATGATAAATATTCATACAAATGATACAACAATTTTAGACACATGCGAAAAACAAAGCAAATATTACCCAAAGTGAAACCTTAAGATAGGATGGCTAAAAAGTGGTAAAATATATAATAAATTTATATTTATTATATAGTTTGTTTTAATGTGAAAAATGAGAGTCAAGACAATAGGTATGTTTATTTCATCTCAATTTCATGTTCTTGTGACAGATATTATGCTCGAAACTATTTCATTATGTGTGGGATATGTACTTCCCATGATTGTATTTTTTATATCCAATAAAAACATTTATTGGTAATAAAATATCATTTTTATGATTTTTCATTCATGTGGTATATTTCATAAAAATTACCAAGTTATTGAAATAGTTTTTCCAAAATTTTCATTCTTTGAGACTCATATTGTGTTGTGAACATAAATTCTCTTTCAAGGTGTTTATAATTCTATTTTACATGTTCTATCATGAATTAAATTATTTTCATGATATTTTAAACATCATGTACATTCCTTTAAATAAATTGATAGTATGATCTCCAACTAACAAGTAATAAGATTATATTGAAACAATCTAAATGTTATATGAGATTGTTAATGATCATGCTTCTTTGATGAAATATTTGGATCTATATGTCACTAACATTCAAAACATCTCTTATACTATAGTTATTAAATATATATTCATGTTTTGGTACAATTTTTTTAGTCTATGTTACTTAATATAGTAAATAATGTGTTTTTATGAATACCTTACATTACCCTCTCTTTGGTTGGAAATCTATTTTCACTTAAAACCATGTTTTCAAAATAGGGTTTCCAAGATTATTGTACCATTATCCAGTATTAATTAAAATTAATTTTAACCCTTATTTTACATTCAAAATATTTTTAATGGAATATTCTTTTAACTTTATTAACAATGCATTTTTCTATCCTTTTTACAATATAAAAGGAATGTTCTATTTTTCTTGTATAGAATGTGTTTATTTACCCACTATTGTTTCATTAAATAATCCATTTCATTTTTAAAATCTTAATTATTCAAAAATATTTTTAAAATGTTACTTTTAATGATATGGATTTCAAAAGGTTTTCAAGCTTCTTTTATAGGTTTTTAAGGGAATTTTTTTTCAAAATGATTTGATGCCTCATTTATAATTATTCAAAATATTTAAAAATATATAACTTCAAAATTCGTTGAAGATCACCTTATAAGTTTAAAAGGATAATTATTTTTAACTTTTTTTCAATATAAGTTTTTAGTTTTCAAGGAAAAGAAATTTGAAAATGTTTTGAAGCATTATTTCAAAGCATTCAATTTGTTTTCAAATGAAATGGTTTTCAAGAAGAATTATGTTTTCATGAATATTTTTCAAAGAAGAAAACATATTTTCCCCAAAAAATATATTAAAAACATCCTTCCATGTTATTTTCCATGTAAGATGACATATGATGATGTTACTCATGCACTTATATGAATGAATCCAATGGATCCATTAATAAATTGTCTTAACTGGTTTTTCTTTTGATGTAATAATTCTTATGAAATACATTTATATATCATGGGATATAATCTTTTGAAACACACTAATTTTCATGGGTCATTGTTATGATGGAATTATTATGAAACCTCTTACTTTTTCCATAGGTTATGATATGATTTTATGTTTATGAAAATCGTTTCATTTCATGGGTATTTATATGATTGTATATGATTTTTTTGGAAAATTTATGTATTATTTATATATGAGATGGGTGGACTTATATCTCCCACAAATTCATTGGGTAATTATTTATATTTCATTAGATAGAATAATATGGTATAGGGAATGAACCTTCACTAATATGATGGTCATGGGAGTGATCTATGACTACTGATATGGTATAAGAAGTGATCTAATGCTACTATGATGGCCATGAGAGTGAAACATGAATACCAAGACAGTATATGCAGTCAAACCATACTATAAAGATGGCCTTGTAAGTAATGACTTGTCTATTATGGAAATAATATTATATCTCTATTTGTCTACCACAATTCCATGATTTATCCAAATGTTCTACTTTCATGACATATGCTCTTAATTCTATTATGATCCATTTATTGTTAATTGAAAATATTTATTATAATATCTAATATGTGGGGTATGGTCTTACAATTATACAATTAAGTTTAATTACCTTAGTTTATGTTTGGCTTAAACAATTCCTTTATTTACCATTACTGAACATCTTATCTCACCCCTTCTTATGTTTCCTTTCCCTAGTTTATGAATAATGTTTTTAGGTATATGTACTAATGGTGAAGATATTTGAGGGAGATAATAATATTCTTTCACCAGAATATATGATTTTGTTGACATTTTACTAATTTCACTAAACTATTTTTGTCCTCTGGAATGTATTATTATAATGAACTAAGTATTCATCCAAAATGGTGTAATATCCATGTATATTATGCATGTGTCTCTATAGTTGTTATCAAGGGAAAGGTTTAGTCAACCATTAGAAAGTATGATGAGAAAATTTCATTTATATCCCTTTGTATATTTCTATAGATATGTATAGGAAAGTCTGTAAGGATAAGTATAAGTATGAGTCATCGTATAGGAAAATTTCCAGGAATTTTGGTAAACGATACAGTGAGTGGTTTCCTAGAAATAAAACCTTAATGAGATACAATAAGTGGATGTTTCTATGGAATAGATTTACCTAAGTGTAAAAACTCTAATATGATTTTTGGGCTCCAACTCGGGGTAATCTGGTATATGACAATGGGTCTTTCTGCACCCTTAGATTGACACTCCTGGTGGATATGCTTTGGAAATTCACAAAATCATCAAGAACCATTATAATGTATTAGTGTAACATCCCAGGTAAATTAAGAATAAGACATATTGAATATTTATTAATATTTGTGAATTAAATATGAATCTTACTTTAAAGAGGTTTCTATGTTCGATAGCGTACCCGATACACATCAACGAGTTTCTTTGGAATCTTACGTTGCAAACTAATAATATAACATTATTATTTTAAATGGTAGTTAATTACTAGTCGTTGTATTGGTGAGAATGAATGAAACTAAGTAAAATATGATTATACTTATTTGTTAGATGTATTTAATTTTATCCGATAAAATTTAGAGGCTTAAAATGTTAATGAATCTAATTTTAAGAATAATTTACATGAAAAGGCCGATTTACCACCTTTTGATGGATAACCCTCTTTAAATCAAGTTTTTTTCACTTTTATATGTTATATTTGACAAACTAATATTATTATTTAGAATGGGGAAATCAAATTTTACTTTGGGTATTTTTTTGGTATATTTCTGATAAAGCAAATGTTTTAATGAATAGTGAAAAATATTGTATTTTAATTCAAAAGTGCCTTTTAATATAATTTATTTATATGGATATATTATCTTATTAATTTATTTTAAAGTGAAATTGAAATATATTTTTATCATTTAATCCAATTTTGGTCATTGTAATTAATTCCACTTTGAAATTGGACATAATCAAGTATCAATCTTTTGATATTTATTGTTTATTAAAAACACGCTATTTGTTTTAACAACGGGAATTAATTTTTAAATTAATTAATTCCACATCTATGTTTTGAATTTGGAAAAATAGACATCAATTTTGAATTCAAAATATCATATAATTCTTAGGCTTCATTTTTGATATTTTTCTGAAAAAACTTCAATTTTTGATGAATAGTGAAACCACTTAGTGGTAGTTAAAAATGGACATTTTCATTTAAATGATATTTTTTCACTTATGTGAATTGAATATCAAAAATCCAACATATATGGTTTTTATTAAGAAGTAAAATGTGGTTCATTAAGATGAAAATAATATTTGGTGAATAGTAACTTTTGACTTAATTACCACGGTTAAAGGTAAATAGGGTAATTCAAGAGAAAAAAGTATATTATAATAATTCAAAATTATCTTAAAACATGTCCAAAACTTATTTTTTTAGTCATTATCGACATTGGGAATCATTGGGTCTATTTTGGGACCTCATGTATCCACTTGGTAGTGAAAATGACAATTTAGATTAATTAATTTAATGTAAAAGAAAAAATTGACATCAACAAAAAACTTTTAGTAATTAATTTTTATATGGTGTTATATAAGTCCAATTTTAGACAATAAATATTTATTGGAAAGCTAAAACTATTTCCCACATGATAGTAGTTTTTTTATAATTTTTAGACATCTAATAAATTGAATTAGTTATGACACAATAATGATGCAGTGTTTACCTCATTAATAATTGATTAAAATATATAAGATTATAATGATTAAAATATTATCCAAAACATGTCCAATTCGGATTGGATGATTTTATTTAGGTTATGAGTTATCTTATATTCTACATTAATGTGTTTTGGACCTTTTGAAACCGAAGATAAGTTTATAATAAAATAATGTTTTCACACTTTCCTAAATAGCCCCTCCTCTCCCTTATAAATGGAGACCACTTATATGCAATTCCTTACACATCTCAAGACATTTGACACATCCAAACTCTTCCCAATTAGGCTGCCTACATCCCTCTCATCCTCCTAAATGCCTTACCTTAAGCAGAAGGCACTTCAATATGTCCTTTGGTTCAAACCAAAGGGTGTTACCCAAATTAAAGGTAACGGTTTCTCTTAAATTTTTTTATTTTATTTTACATCTCCAACCCCTAAAATATTTTTATTTCATTTAAATGGTAACAAAACCAGTATCCTAAATATATCAGGACGTTGTTATAAGAAGTATTCAAACTACACTTACACACACCTCCATCAAATGGATGAAGAACATAATGTTTCCGTGGATGGAAAACTAACGCCTCATGAAACGATGAATGTTCAATTACATCTTAACACCTCTCAAGGTGGACATTATGATGGAACTGTATTTATATATGATATATATTATGTTTATGATTTCCTTAGGCTTCTGTACTTACCATTTATTTCAATCCTTTATGGTTTCCATAGTGGGTAAATACGATTATCTCATTTGAGGAAGCACGAACTAAAAATATTTGGGTACAACCGCGAAAGAGGCACACACACAAGGAAGAAAATTACATGTAAATCACAAACCCAAGGTCCTAACCCCACAACCTACCCCTCACCCCCCAAGCCCATATCACCCCACCACCAACAGTGGGGCTTTGAGGAAGCGTGGACTACCGCCCCCTCAAAGTGGTGTGATTCATTAATGCCTTATGTGGGATGTATAAACGATGGAGTTAGTGATATTATATATGATATTATACTGGAATTATAATATCCCTATGTATCATTATTTTTTATTTCAATTAAAATAAGAAATAGAAATGAATGTTGCATTCATGCGTACGTACGGCTTACCGTCTCGATGAACGGTGCATTTCATTTCTTATCTATGAATGTTATGTACTATTATATATACAAGTATATACTACATATATATGATATATATTATATCTAAATGATGAATTTAATTCTAGATATAATGAACTATTGACCACATGGAAAACTTGTAAATATAAGGTGTTCATTTTTCACTCAAGTACCAAATATCGACAAAAAGAACATTATTAACATAAATGATTACATAATGTTTATAACATGGTAATAAGTGATATAATAGGAATAATTAACTTGAAAAAGGTTCTTAAGTAAGTAGAAATTAACTTTAGTTTATTATTCAGGATATTAAAGATCGATCGAGTCAAGTCAGACAAGAGGTAAAGGACTTCATCTCAATCTCCTTTCATTGAGTCATATTTTGTTTTAATACATGACTTTATTTTATAAACTGTATAAATACCCTTGACGTTTCAAAGGGATTATTTATCTACAAAGAATTTTCCTAAATGACAAAAAGGAATGTTTCTTTTAACGTATGCGGTGACAATGACCTTTTCCACCGCCGCAAGTATTATTTGATCTTTGGCTTCCTCAAATAGCTGTAATGTCTTTAAAATGAAAATAAATACCATATACAATTTTACGTATTTTTGGTATTGAAAATGGTTTTGAAAATGGTTTTGTTATGTCAATATATTTAAGTGATATATTGCGACTGAAATGTGGAAATGTTTTCTTTCATTTATATTTGTTGTATGTGTTATGATTTTATAATAGTACTTGGACATTTGATGGGTGGTTACGTGATAAACCAAATGATGGGTGGTGTCGTGAATACTAGGATGGGTGGTACCGTTATAACCTCCAATGCATTGGGTATGGAAGTCGGCCGTATGGCTATTCCATTTAGTGATATGTGTGGAAGTCAACTGTATGGTTATTCCATTTAAGTATGTTTATGTCCAAAGTTACCTTTATATGTTATGTGTTCTTTATAAAGGTTTTATGGTAATATTTTGGTTACAAAAGGGTATGTAATAATCTTTTATTCAGTGAAGAGTATATACTACTTCATAAAGGTGAAAGGTATTAATTATGTTAAGGTATTTATGGTTTAATTGTTTTTTGAAAAACTAACAGTTTTCCTTCTTTGTGTATCCCTTACTGAGCTTTTAATGCTCATCCAAAGTTTTTGAAATGTTTTTCATAGGACATTATGTTTAATAGGGTCAAGCATGGGATCAAGGAAAAGTCATGTTGTCTTAAACATTGAACTAGACATAACTTTTTTTTTCAAGAGTTCATGTTTAAAAAAAACGAAACTGTGTAGAAGTGTCTACTTTGTAATATTTTGAGATGTAATATTTATGGCCTAAATCTCTAAAACTCAAAACCTGAAAAGATCCTCAATGTGAATTATTCATTTATTTCAATATTAAGTAAGGTTTAAGGCCGGGTCCTTATAGTTGGTATCAATGGTCGGTTTAAATAACTTTTGGTGTTAGTATATTGTTAAGTTAATATCCATAAATTAATTTGTGGTAATATTGAAATGATATAGCATTTACAGATTACCATGTCGCTTCGCCTAAGGTATTTTTGTGTTCAGAATGGTTTTCCATAGAGGAAACATAGCATCTTTTCTGGTATGGCATACAGAGGAGTATAACCTTCCAATCCACATCCTGAGATGGTTATAATAAGAATTAAGCAGTTTACTACAGAGATGGCTCAGTTGAATCAGGTGATAAAATGTGGTTGGGTTTATTGATGATATTTAGATTTATTCAAAAATTAAGGAGGAACATGAAAGTCATTTAAGGGTTTTCATTGAAACCATAAAAGAAAATAAATTTTATGGAAAATTCAGCAAGTGTGAGTTTTGCTTACAAAAAATTTCAATCCTTGGTCACGTTGTTTAAAAAATGGCATAAATTTTGATCCTGCTAAAATGAAATTTGTTGAAGAATGTCCAAGATACACAAATATAACTGAGATCTATAGTATTCATGGTTTAGCAGGTTATTACCTATGGTTTTTTTAAAAGTTTGCACAGTTATCTAGTCCAATGACTAAGTTAACTCGAAATGTTGTTAAGTTCATCTGGAAAAAAGAATGTGATGATTGTTTTCAAGAATTGAAAAAATGATTTGTAAATGCTCTAGTTTTGGCACTGCCTTCCAGAAATGGTGAGTTTGTTATCTACAGTTATGCATCATTGAAATGACTAGGTTGGGTCCTAATGCAAAATGATCAGGTAATTTCTTATGCTTCACGTCAGTTGAAACCTCATGAGTTAAATTACCCTACACATGATTTGGAATTAGTTGCTGTCATGTTTGCTCTAAAAATTTTGAGGCATAATTTGTATGGAGTGAAGTGTGAAATATATACTGATCACAAAAGTTTGAAGTATATATTCACTTAGAAAGTATTGAACATGAGACAAAGGAGATGGTTGAAAATTAATAAAGGATTATTATTGCATGATCCTTTACCATCCGGGAAAAGAAAATAAAGTGGTTGATTCTTTGAGTCGAAAAAGTAACGCTTCATTAACCATGATACGTTTGGAACAAGATCCTTTGGTTTTTTATTTGATGAATTATGGCATAGAAGTTATTAGTGTAGGAAATTCTTCTGTTTTGTTTCAGGTGTCAGGCAGATCATCTCTATCAGACAGAATAAAGATAGCATAAAAGGAAGATAGTGAGTTGTAGAAAAAGGTAGAGTTTGTTCAGAAGGGTAAGTTGCCTGAATTTAAAATTGATAATGATTGTGTTTTGAGATTTTGGAAGAGATTATGTGTGCCTTGTGATTCACAGTTGAAGAATTAGTTGATATTTGAAGCTTATAGTTCCCCCTTTTTAGTGCATCCTGGTAGTACTAATATGTAAAGAGATCTTCGGGAGTATTACTGGTGGGATGGGATGAAAAGAGATATTGCTGATTTTACTATGAAGTGTTTGACTTGTCAGCAGGTTAAAGTAGAGAGATAGTTTCCGAAAGGAATGCTTTATCCTCTACCAGTGCCGAAGTGGAAATGGAAAAATATATCCATGGACTTTGTTGTGGGGTTACCAAATAAATCTAGAGGTAATAATGCAATCTGGGTTATAGTTGACCGATTGACTAAATCTGCTCATTTCCTTCCTATTTGAGATAAATTGACTCTAGATCAACTTGCTCGGTTGTATGATAAAGAGATAGTCAGGTTTCATGGAGTTCCCCTCTCCATTGTATCTGATCATGATCCCAAGTTTACTTCTAACTTTTGGAACGACATTCAGAAGTCATTGGGTACTGAATTAAATTTTACTAAATCTTTTCATCCGCAATCAGATGGGCAGTTAGAAAAAACAATTCAGACCTTGTAGGATATGTTACATGCTTTCTCGATGGATTATCAATGAATTTAAGACCATCACCTTTCTTTGGTTGAACTTTCATATAATAATAGTTTTAATTCTAGTATACAGATGGATCCATTTTAAGCATTATATGGAAAGCGTTGTTGAACTCCAGATTTTTGGGATAAAGTAGGTGAAAGGATGTTGATGGGACCAGAATTGGTAGAAGAGATGGCAGAGAAAGTTCAGTTGATTCAGAAGAACATGAGAACAGCTCGGAGCAGTCAGAAAACTTATGCAGATAACCGGATGAAGGATCATTTATTTGAGGTATGTGATAATATCTTTCTCAAAGTTTCTCCATGGAAAAGTGTGATGCGTTTTGGTACGAAGGGAAAGTTGAGTCCGAGGTTTATTTTAACTTGTGAAATTCTGGATAAAGTTGGATCAATTCCGTACAGAGTGGCTTTACCTCCAAGTTTATCCCAGGTACATAATGTTTTTAATGTTTCAATGTTGACAAAGTATATTCCAGATCCATCTCATGTTTTTAGCCCAGAGGTTGTTCAGTTAGAAGAGAATCAATCTTATGAAGAACAACCACTCCAGATTCTTGACCATAGAGAGAAAGTGTTGTAGAATAAGGTAATTAATTAGGTAAAGGTTTTGTGGAAAAACCATATTGTTGAAGAGGCAACATGGGAATCTGAAAATGCTATGAGGGATAAATACCCTCCCTTATTTTGATAAGTAAATAAAAATTGTGAGTATGCGATTCCCAAAAGGGGGGAAGGATGTAACATCCCAGGTAAATGAAGAATAAGAAATATTTAATATTTATTAATATTTGTGAATTAAATATTAATCTTACTTTAAATAGGTTGCTATATTCGATATCGTACCCGATACGCAACAACGAGTTTCTTTGGAATCATACGTTGCACACTAATAATATAATATTATTATTTTAAATGGAAGTTAACTCCTAGGAGTTGTATTGGAGAGAATGAATAAAACTAACTACAATATTATTGTACTTATTTTTTAGATTTATTCATTTTTATCCGATAAAATTTAGAGGCTTCAAATGTGAATGAATCTAATTTTAAGCATAATTTACATTAAATGGCTGATTTACCGCCCTTTGATGGAGAACCCTATTTAAATCTAGTTTTTGTCACTTTTATATGTAATATTTGACAAAATAATATTATTCTTTATAATGGGGTCCTTGAATTTTACTTTGGGTAATTTTTTGGTATTTTCTGATAAAGTTAATTTTTTTAATGAATAGTGAAATATATTGTATTTCAATTCAAAAGTTCCCTTTAATCTGATTTATTTATATGGTTATATTATCTTTTTATTTGGTTTTAAAGTGAAATTAATATGTATTTTTACAATTTAATCCAATATTGTTCATTGGAATTAATTCCACTTTGAAATTGGACATAAACAAGTATCAATCTTTTGATAGTTATTGTTTCTTAAAAACATGCTATTTATTTTAACAGCGGGAATTAATTTTTAAATTAATTAATTCCACTTATATGTTTTTAATTTGAAAAAATATACATCAATTTTGAAATCGGAATATCAAATAATTTTTAGGATTTATTTTTTCTATTTTTCTAAAAAACGTCAATTTTTTATGAATAGTGAAACCACTTTGTGGTAGTTAAAAAACTGAAATTTTCATTTAAATGAAATTTTACAACATCTGTGAATTGAATTTCAAAAATACAACATACATGTTTGTTATAAAGAAGTAATATGTGGTTCATTAAGATGATAGTAATTTTTGGTGAATAGTAACTTTTGAAATTTAATTAACGCGGTTAAATGTAAATTGGGTAATTCTAGGTAAAAAGAATATTATAATAATTCAAAATTATCTTAAAACATGTCCAAACCTTATTGGATGAGTCATTATCGACCATGGGAATCTTTCGGTTGATTTTGGGACCCCATTGATCCTCATGGGAGTGAAAATGTCAATTTAGATTAATTAATTTAATGTAAAGGCAAAATGGACATTAACAAAAATCATTTGGTAATTAATTATTATATGGTGTTATATAAGTACTATTTTCGACTATAAATATTCATTGGAAACCTAAAATGATTTTATACATGATAGTATTTTTTTTTATAATTTTTAGACATATAATAAATTAAATTAATTATGACACAATAATGATGCAGTATTTACCTCATTAATATATGATTAAAATAAATAAGATTATAATGACTAAAATATTATCCAAAAAATGTCCAATTCTGTTTGGATGATTTTTTTTTCGGTTATGAGTCATCTTATAATTGACATTAATGTGTTTTTGACCACTTTAAACCGAAGATATGTTTATTATAAAATAATGTTTTCACACTTTCCTAAAGAGACCCTCCTCTCCCTAATAAAAGGAGACCACTTCTATGCAATTACTCACACCTCTAAAGACATTTGGATCATCCAAAATATTCCCTATTAGGCTCCCTACATCCCTATCCTCCTCCTAAAAGCATTAACTTAGGCAAAAGGCACTTCAATAAGTCCTTTAGTTCAAACCAAAGGGAGTTACCAAAATTAAAGGTAACAATTTCTCTTAAATTGTTTTCTTTTATTTTACTTCTATAACCCCTAAACTCTTTTTATTTCCTTTATTTTGTAACAAAACCAGTATCATAAATATACTAGTTTGTTGTTATAAGAATGATTCTAACTACACTTAAACACACCTCCATCTAATGGATGAGGAACATAATGTTTTCGTGGATGCCAACTGACGCCTCACAAAATGATGACTGTTCAATTACATCTTACCACATCTCATGGTGGCCATTATGATGGAACTGTATTTATATATGATATATATTATGTTTATGATTTCATTATTCTTCTGTAATTCCAATTTACTTCACTCTTAATGGTTTCCATAGTGGGTAAATACGATAATCTCATTTGAAGAAGCACAGACTACCGCCCCCTCAAAGTGATGTGATTAATTAATTCCTTATGTGGGATGTATAAAGGATGGAGTTAATGATATTATATATGATATTATAGTGGAATTATAATATACCTATGTATCATTATTTTTTATTTCAATTAAAATAAGAAATAGAAATAAAAGTAGCGTTCATGCGTACGTGCAGCTTACCGTCTCCATGAACGGTGCATTTCATTTCTTATCTCTGAATGTTATGTACTATTATATATACATGTATATACTGGATATATATGACATATATGATATCTCAATGATGAATTTAATTCTGGATATAATGAACTATTTACCACATGGACAACTTGTAAATATAAGGTTTTCATTTTTTACTCAAGTACCAAACATCGACAAAAAGAACATTATTAACTTAAATGATTACATAATGTTTATAACATTGTAATAAGTGATATAAAAAGAATAATTAACTTTAAAAAGGTTCTTAAGAAAGTAGAAATTAACTTTAGTTTATTATTAAGGATATTAAAGAACGATCGAGTCAAGTCGGACATGAGGTAAGGGACTTCGTCTCAATCTCCATTCATTGAGGCATATTTTGTTTTAATACATGACTTTCTATTATACGCTGTATAAATACCCTTGAATTTTCAAAGGGAATATTTTTCTACAAAGCGTTTTACTAAATGAAAAAAAGGAATGTTTCTTTTAACATACGCGGTGACAACGACCTTTTCCACCGCCACCAGTATTATATGATATTTGGCTTCCTCAACAAGCTGTAATGTTTTAAAAAAAATACCTTATACTATTTTACGTATTTTTGGTATTGAAAAAGGTTTTGAAAATGGATTTGTTATGTCAATTTATTTAAGTGATATATTTCGATTGAAATGTAGAAATGTTTTCTTTCATTTATATTTGTTGTATGTGTTATGATTTTATAATGGTACTTTGACATTTGACAGGTGGTTACGTGATAAACCAAATGATAGGTGGTGCTGTGAATACCAGGATGGGTGGTTACGTTATAACCTCCAATTCATTGGGTATGTAAGTTGGCCATATGGCTATTCTATTTAGTGATATGTGTGGAAGTTGACCATATGGTTATTCCATTTATGTATGTTTATGTCCCAAGTTACCTTTATATGTTATGTGTTCTTTAAATGGGTTTTATGGTAATCTTTTGGTTGCAAAAGGGTAAGTAATAATCTTTTATTCAGTGAATAGTATATACTACTTCATAAAGTTGATAAGGGTTAGATATAATAAAGTATTCATGGTTTAACTGTTGTTTTGAAAAACTGACAGTTATCTTTCTTTGTGTATCCCTTACTAAGCCTTTTAAGCTCATCCCTAGTTTTTGAAATGTTTTTCAAATGACATAATGTGGAATAGTGTCAAGGATGGGATCAAGGAAAAGTCATGTTGTCTTAAACATGGAACTAGAAATGACTTTTTTTTTCAAGATATCATGTTTTGTAATAAAAAGAAAAAAAGGAAACTTTGTAGAAGTGTCTACACTGTAATATTTTGAGATGTAATAGTTATGGCCTAACTCTCTAAAACTATAAACCTGAAAAGATCCTCAAATTGAATTATTCATTTAATTCAATATTAAGTAAGGTTTAAGGCTGAGTCCTTATAATTAGAAAAGAATATGACAATTAATAAACTAGTATAAACCATTTATTTTACATATTAATGAATTATGAAACATGATATAGGCACCATATAAGTATTTTTTGATGATTATATGGTATCCCAATATGATAAATGTTTCTCACACTATGCCTTTTAATTTTAGTCAATATAGAGAACTCAAAGAGACATGATTTAAATTTAATGTTTCAGATATGGAAACTGTGGGAATCATGTGAATCAATTTCCTAATTGAAAATATAATAAAGGGAATCAAAAAGGTGGTACAAGTATTGGTTATACCTGTGATGGTAATGTGACAACAAACGACAAGTGAATTTTATCGGATTTTCTTCTAGTATTGTTTACGATGATAAAAAGAATCATGATTAAAATTAGATTTATGATCCTTAAAAATGATTTATATTCTATATTATAAGAATGTTGTATTATGGAATAATTTGATGAAGACTATGTAATGGTTAGTGAATAATGTTAGATGAATGATATTTTTATGTTTTGGAATTAATATATTTTGATATATGAATCATGTAATATATAAATATTTTCAATATAAGTTCTAAATAATAATTGAAAAGGATATATAGAATGATGATGAAGACACAGAAATGTGATTTCATAGAAAATTGATAATTTATTTGGGTGAAGGTAACCCTTAATTAATACTTGATGATGAGATATTTATGTTTGGAGAAGGATTTTCTAGATATGAATAAGTAAATAAGACGGTATGTATTTACAAAGAAATAATTATTGACAAAGTGGTCTAGGTAATCAATGATGAATTTTAAAACTACTAGGATTTAAATAATATATCCATGAATCATTGAAATAAGGAAGCATGCATGTTTTATAAAAAGATTTATGGTAATTTAGTTTATTACCATGTTTCAAGAGAATATACAATGAGGGTATTCACATGTTTTGAATGTTAAAAACAATTGAAACATTGTGATATATGGGGTATAAATTTGAATATTATTTCCTATCATTATATATAAAAATTTGGATTTTAATATTTTGTAAGGGTTATAATGTTTACCATTTTCAATAATAATACGTTAAACATCAGATGAATTTAGTAATATTGAAGTGTTATCTATTCATATGAGGTTTCATTATTATTGGATATCCTTTTTAAAATAAATTGTGTTAATGATAAATTATGGGATGTAATATCATGTGAATCACGATCTGTTAGAACATTATAAATGAAAAATTCACTATCCTTTTTAGAGAAATTGAAGAATAGGATCAATGAACAGCAATGGGTGACGTTGTCCTAAAATCAGGAAAGTATATTATTTCATGAATATTATTTAACTTTAGGAAAATGATCTATACATAAATTTCTATCCTAGTACCTTTATTTAGGATGGATCATATAGTAATTTTGGTCTTCAAAAATTTGTGGCTTTTGATTGTTAACATTATCCGGAACTTTTTATCTAGTTCTCTCCATTCAATTGTTATGGTTAGATTTATCTTTCATATCCATGTTTTCACTTCCCACCTATGTTCTTCTATGTGGGAATATCATTATGTTTTACATTGGGTAACCATTATGGACCAGAATTCCATTTTTATGGAATGTTTTAGCATTCATTATTATGATGTGGGTTTTAATGAATGAAACAATCATTCATTGAACCTTTAAATAACCCAAGTGAATTTCGATACTAAAATTCATTTTAATGGAGGTAGAATGTATCACCATGAGATTTTGTGAAACATTTTTTATTTAATTTTTAATTAATTAGTGTTCATTGATCTATTTCATTGAAATATGCCAAATATTCATTTCACATGAAATCTACTTGTCTTTCACTACAACCAACACCAACATGGCATGTGTTATATGCAACACTGTGATTCTATGAAACATCATTATACTATTATAATTATTTAAAAGAGATAACTATAAACCAGAAGATAAAATTAAAAATATTAATATTTAAAAATAATAATCATATATTATTTATAATTTCTTCACATAATTAAAACATATTGACAATAACATATATAATATTTGGAAAATAATTTATATGTTTAAAAATAATATTTCTTAATGAAAATAATTTTTATGTCCATTTGTATACAATTAGAAAACTAATTGTAGACCCTAATAGAATAATAATTTTATTTTATAAACATTTTTTATGATTTTTAAATTAACTCTGGATGAAGTGTTATTTGATTTTTCTATGAAACATCATTTTTGGGTGAATAGTAATGATTACTGAAATTTAGTTAAAACAACCTTTTTCATTTATATAATGATTAGTTCTATATAATATATTAAAATATGTTTTAAAGTTGCAATATTTAAATATTGAATAGATTTATCCTATTTAGTTCATTACAGTCATTTTTTATATTGAAATTATATATAAAAACTTATTGGAATTTTGAACGTTTTAACAATAAAACCCGTCTTTATTGCCACATGTCTGGGATTATCGTTAATCCTAAATTTCCATCATCCGTGATTTGAATATTTAAAAAAGAACATACATGATTATAATCAGTATGATATTTATTTTAATAATCTCCACATTAATTTTGAGAGAAAATATTAGGGATGGTGATGAAAATTAATCGGAGTAATTAAGGTGAGATTAAGCTTAATTAGGCACTAAATGTTAATCATAAAGACAAAAATGACTTGGAAACATATCCAAAAACCATTTATTTGAAATAAATTGACTCTATACCCAATTTTTTTTGTTATTATATTGATTATTTGGATATTATTAAAAGGAATTTCCCTATATAAAATCTTATGTAAGGAAGAAGTAAAAAAAACTTTATTCTTTACCTTTAACATTTATTAAACATGGAGATATGTACAAAACATAATATTTTTACTTTTACATATCGATTTGAAACCTAAATGAGTTATTTTTGTTATAATAATTTTACAACAATTTTTCGAGATGATTTATTTAGCTAAAATGATTAAGAAACGCCAACATAGTGATTATTTAGTTAATAATTAGCATAAATATATGATACTATAAACATTAAAAGTGAATTGAATTGATTGAATTAATTAAATTAATTATTTCTTAATATTAATATATAATGCTAAATTTTTTTAAACTTGATATTTTTTAATTCTAATATTAGTTTGGTATTTTAGATTAAAAAATGAATAAATAATATCAAAATAGACATTATGGTTATTTTATAATAAATTATATTTTAATAAATTATGTGAAATTAATAAATTCATATATTCTACCATGTGATTTTAATGTTATAAAAAGTAGTAAATATATTATATTAAATGAAAAATCATCTTTTATAATTATAATATTATCCCATATATTTTTTAAAACATTGTTTGAACGAATTAGGTTTATGGTGTGTTCTTTGTTTCAAATGTGCTTCTTCTAAAAATTAATTTAAAAAACATAATATATTTTTATTTTTTAAATTATTTTTATTTTTATGGATGTATATTATAAAATAAATCTAATTTTATTTTAGTCTTTTTGGTTGAATTACTAATGTTATAAAATTTTATAATTTAATAAAAAACAAAAAATGGGGAATAATAGATGTTATGAAACAAAATTATTAAAATAAACATATTTTTCTTTTGTAAGGATTTGGATTGATCATAATTTCCAATTAATACATAATTTTTTCATTTTTATGGATATTTCATATATGATACCTCCTGTTATTGAATACCATTTAGTAATTACAATGGTGTCACTCATATTTCCTTATAAAACGACACAACCTATTTCTCTTATTCAATCCTATAACACTACATAGGATTGGTAATTATCTATCCAAAAAAATTCCTGAAATACCTCCCATAATATTTTTAGCCTCATTCTCATTATAAATTGTTCAAATAAATTCTTTTGGTAGAAACCAAATTTAGTTTCTTGATTGAGAGTTAACGCCTTATCATAAGCTCATTTATTTTATTTTATTTCTCCAACCCTCCACTCTCTTAATTCCATTACTGTATAAAGAATTTATCCTATATATAATAGAAAATTTTTATTCTAATTATTCAACCTAAACTTACACACACATCCATGTAATGGGTTACAAACATACTATTTATGTGTATGGCGAACTTATGTCTTACTAAATGATGATTGTACAGTTATCCATTACATCCTCTCATAAGGGAAATTATTATTTAGAGTCTATATATATATATATATTATAAATTATATTTATTATTTATTTTTATATTAATTATTTCATTTACATCACATCTCTTTTTTAATTTCTATTTGGTGTAAATATGATAATTTTCATTGAGGAAGGGTGGACTACCTCACCCTCAAAGCGAAGTGATTCTTCCAAACAGTGCATGGAAAGTATAATGGATGGGTTTAGTAAACATATATGATATATAATACCATATAATTATAAATTAATAATATGATAAAGATATATTGAAATATATTATTTACATTCTTTATTTTAATACAAAAATCCAAATGGAAACAATATTCATGTGTACGTACGGCATAACGATCCCATGAACAATGAATTCCGTTTCATAATTATATATTATATAGATTATTAATATATGAATATAATGGATATACATGATATTTATAGAATTTTTTACATTATAAAATCATGATATATATATTGATCAATTATACAATAACTTAAGACACATGTGAAGAACAAAGAAAATATCACCCAATGTGAAACCTTCAGTTAGGATGGTTAACCAGAGGATAATATAAGGTCGTAATCAAAGAATATATGGTATTAGATATAATAATATGTATATTTAAAATATTTTTAATAAATAAATATTTATTATGAATTTTTTTTAATGAGTATTTTTAGACTCAATATACTTGATAAGGGGATTTCATCTCACATTTTATTTCTGTGAGATACATGCTTTGTCTGCCACTCATTACTTATGTGTGATGTATGTACATCTTATTATTGTATTCTATATGTCATAAAAATATATTTATGGTTATTAATATATATATTTTATGATATTTCTTTCACAAGGATTAAGTTTCATAAGTTCCAAAATCGGGGAAATTGTGTTGTCTCAGTTTTCCTTCATTGAGACTCATATTTTTTTATTCACCAAAACTCTTTTTTAAGGTTTGTAAACATACATTTTACATGTTATATCATGAATTATATTATCCTTATGATACTTTATGATTTATGTAATTTCATTTCCAATCATGTATAGTATGATCCCATGTTACGAAGTGATAAGATTTTATTAAATCATTGTCATCACATTACGATATTGTTGATGATTATGCTTCTTTCGTGAAATTTTATGATCCATATATCAATAATGATCATGAATTTTCTTATCATATTTTTATTAAATATATAATCAAATCTTTTAATAATTGTTAAACTCTTTGTTACTAAATATTTTTCAGAAAGTGTTTTTAAGAAATCCAAAATATACATTCCCACAATCGCAAAATTATGATCCTTCAAAACCATATTTTCTGCAAATGGTTTCAATGAATATTATACAATTATCTTGTAATATTTAGTAGAACATTTCACCATTTTGTCATTTACTAATCATTTCAATGGAAGCATCTTCTATCTTCTCAAACTAGTAATTTATCTAATTATTCAACAGTGAACAAAGAAGGTTCGTTTTAACTCATACGACATGTATAGATTTACCCGATGTAATTAATTTGAAGCCTCCATTTAATTTTTAAAAGATTATTTTTTTTAATTTTTTTTTAAAACATATTATCAATGAAGTTGTTTTCAAAAAAATCATGCTTCTTTTATTGTTTTTCAAGGAATATTTTTTAAAACGTCTTCAAACTTATTTTATATATTTTCAAGGAAAAAGGGAATAAAAATTATTTAAATACTTATATATAATATTTCAAATTGTTCTAAATGAAATGGTTTTGAAAATGTTTTCAAGATACTATTATTTGTTTTCAGGGAAAATAACATTCAAAATATTTTCATGATAATTTTATTTACATTTATAGAAAATTGTTTTCAACCCTTATTTCTAGGATGTTTATGTATTTAAAAAGGATATGTTTCTCAAAATGTTTTATTTTTTAAGGGTATTTTTAATTGTGGAAATGATATTTTCCTCAATTAATATCTTCAAATTATCATTTAATGTTATTTACTTCTAATATGACATCTATTGATGATACTCATTCCCTTATAAGAAATAAACCAAATTTCATATTCATATTATTTACTTAATGGTTTATATTTTTTATGGAATTATTATTATGAAACCCATTTAACTTTCATGTGTTATATTAATTTTCAAAACAATTATTTTCATTGGTTTTTATTATGATGAATTACTTATGAAACCTTAATATTTTATCGACATGTTATGTTATGATTATATGATTATGTTATCCATTTAATTTGATGTGTTATAATGTGATTGTATATAAATTGGTGGAATGTGTTTGTATGGATTTACTATGAGATGGGTTATACCTATATCTTCTTTCAATGTATTCAGTAAAGATTTATATTTGATGAGATATACTATTATTGTCTTGGAAATTAACCTTGACTACTAATATGGTCATGGGAGTGGACCCTAACTACCATGATGGTATGAGGAGTGAATTCATGCTTATAATATTGTCATGGGTCTAGAAAATTACTAATAAGATGTTATCAAGAGTGAACCCATAATAAAAATATGGTCTTGGTAGCAATGACTTAGATACTATGGAAATCATATTATATGCCTTTGTGTCTTACATAATTCAATGTTTTATCCCTATGTTGTGCTTGAATGTCTTATGATAATAATTCTGTTATGATCCATATCTTATGAACGACTGATATTTATTATGATATCTAATATGTAGGGTATGATATTTAAATGTTATGCTCATATTACATTCCCTTTGTTCATGTTATGCCTACACATTTTCTTTATATACCCATACTGAGAATCATCGATCATCCCTTCTTTGTTTTCATTCCCTAGTTTAAAAATAATTGTTTAATATAGAATTACTATAGGTGGAGATATTTATGGGAGATGTTGAAATTTTTTCACTATGATATACTATTTTTTTCATGTTTCCAATGATAATAAACTATTATAGTGCTCACGTATGTACTAATTTAATTTACTTAATATTCATCTAAAATAATTTAATACCAATTTACCATAATTCTAGGTCTCTATACTCATCAAATCCATACCCCATGCACCAACATTGAGTCAACATTGATAAGTAATATGTAATCTCCCTGAGTTCTGTTACTATTTGTAAACTCTACTGAGAAAACCCACAATGTAGAGGGTATCATTAGAGAATATCCCAAATATATGCATTCATGAATCTTACATCATATAAAATATCCATAATGTATAAAATTAAGATTATATACATCCTTAAATACAACTGAGGGTCCCACACTATGGAATCAAAATGCTTCCAGAGGGGGTTTACCATTATCACACTTTCATTGGATAATTACGTGGATTATGGCAACATATCTATGGGGTTAAGATCCACATCCAAAACAAGATAATATTTCTAGTTGAATATTATATATCAAAAGACAAAATCATCATGTTACACATTTGAGGACACTTATTGTTAACCATTTATTATTTCAATTCTATCTCCACGAAGGTATAATATATAAAACCCTACCAAGGGGAATGTTTATGTTATAAACTCATGTATACATGACATACACACCCACCACCTCTATTTGGGAATAAAACACTTATCATAAAATCATGTATATTCCATACACACATCACACATAAATGAAATTCATTTTTTGTTCGAAAAAAATTTCCAGTTTGTAATATCCATAATCTAAAGACAAAAAACGATTCCCTTAGCCAGTGGGTCACATGACCTCAAGTGTGCCTCCCTGAATCATAGAGGCTATTTTTTTGGAAGTGATTTTCTATGGTGGTATAATTGGGAGACTATACCCTCATAATCAGAGTGTTTAATAGTGTTCTAAACCCATCAATCAATTGAGGTATCATATCAAGTTACTGAATGAAAAAAAAATAAACATCCATACAACATGTGTAATAATAAATTCAATGGGTAATTTTATATAAAATTTGTGTATGTCATGTGTCTATAAAAAATTAAAGAGAAAACAAGGAGATATGCATCTCCTAAAACGTATGTATCATAATTACAATACACCATAATGAACTATCTTTAGATAGCATTAAGAAAAATATCGTTAATGTGCTCCCCTTATCATAAGAATACTAAATTAGAATTATAATGATTTTTATTTCCCCAGTCCATACATATATCGAATATTTAGGTTTAGGTACCCAATGACGACATGATCATGGTGTGAGATAACCCTTAATAGGCCACCACAAAAAGAATCTATAACAATCCTAATTTTTGTATATAAGTAGACAAACTGTGGAATATATAACCATAATTTAATAAATAAGGAGTGATACATTAAATTTTTATATTGTCCAAGATACCAAGGATCACTTTAAACAATAAATCATAAATAAGGGCCTACTGTAAATACTAATAAAAATCCACTGCGCCCTATGCCCAGTAATCAAGTTCGTTCCATCATGGGTCAAATCCAATGAGTAGAAATTTACAGGGTATCCTCAATGGAATATTCCTTGTAATTATGATTCATACACAATTTCAAGATCTATGGAGTTTTAATTTCCAATTAATCACATGTAATATTGATCTATTTAGAAGAAATTTCCATAGAATTTAATATTATCCTGAATCCAGAGAATAGAAATTTCCATGGCATTCAATGTAGTTTTCAATCCATTGATTATAAATTTCTATTGAATTCAATAATATCTTGGATTCTATAATATTCAATAAACCATCAAAATGATCACATATGGAATTTAGGGTCATTAATTTACTATTACCTATATGATTTATAAGAATTATAAATCATAGACAACCCATTATTTCATCCAACTAATTCCACATTTTCCGATTAAAAATTTTAAAAAAATTAGCATCATTTAGTCAAATAGAAAAATGTAATAAACCCTCCCCTAATAAAAATTATAATTAATTGAGGTTCCCATAAATATAGAGAGATAACACAATCACACACCAAATGAGGAGGTAAATCATCGGGAAGAAACATAAATACATATCATGGTTGGTCTGAGATGAGTTTTTGAACCTCCATCCATATCACTGTACTATAAGGGAAAACTATCCTGATTCCATTAATTTATTGAGACAATTTAATTTATTAGATTGAAATTCCATGAATTTATAGAATTTGGTATAATGAAATAAATCATTAAAACAATTATACATTATCGGAAAAGGTATATTACACATAATTTATTCCCATAAATTTTTGTTACCTTATATCTAGTTTTTTCCCCATGCAAAACCTTTAGGTAATTAATTATAAATTAATTAAATTACTTTAATAATTTTTTGGAACCCAGATAGGTTTCCCACTTAGTACCCTGATATGGTTATAGGTTTTCATGATCAACCCAGACTACTTATGATGTGTATTTATGTATCTTCCCCACAAGTTACCATAATTTTGGGTGTGTCTACGATCTCTCCATCTTATTTGGATCCTTAATGAATTAAATGAGTTATTAGTATAGTGGTTTTCCCTCACTTTCCATGTGACTACATGATATTTAACTTGTTACGTGGTTTAAACTGAAAATCAGAATTAGTTGGATAAAATCATGGTTTGTGTATGATTATGAAATGAGATAAGTGATAAAGGGAATATATAATGAATAAATCTATTTTTATTATGTAATCTTGTCAATGATGGATGGATTGTTATGGAATCTATGATTTTATTGAATTCCATGGACATTTATACTCTTTAGATTAAAAACTATATTTTATTCCATTGAATTTTGTAATCCATGGATTCAATATTATATTGGATTCCATGAACATTTTTACTCCATGGGTACATATTACATATCATTCCATCGATATTACTACTCATTAGATCATGGTTTGGGGTGACTCTTGAATACCTAGAATAAGATGTTGAATATGCCTTCGAAATTTCTACTCCTTAATTCCATCCAATGAATGCATACAACTTCATAACTCATATTTGGCCACAGTGGATGTTTTATTATTCTTTATAGTTATCCCTTGTTTCTAATTTCATTATTATAGTGATCCATGGTAGATTTGACAGTGTCCCAAAAAATTAATAACCCCTTCTTATTCATTTATATTATTATTATATATTTCAGACTACAAATGATTATATACATATACTATAATTTTTGTACACATCATTGCTGGGGCCAAATTAGTGTTACCTCACACCCTATTAGGGCCACTGATGGGTACCCTGACATAAAAACATGAAGTATATAGGGGACAATGAAAGTACCAACTTTAAGATGCATGGTCGAATATGTTTATGTGATGGAGAGAACATGAAAAATCTATGTTCATGATGTTATCTAGTTATAGTTCAATTTAGTAGTTTTGTACATATGATACGTGTATTGTACTAGATTCTTGTTTTCATGTTTTTTCTACATGTTTAAATATATATATATATATATATGACATTATAATGTTGTATATGATAACAATATTAGAAATGAATATTACTAAATTTTTATGTTTATTTACATATATTCAGTTATTTAATATTTGTCCACCATTGATTAATGTTATTTTAAAGTTATGATGCACTCTGAATATGAGGGTATTTTCTCCCCACTACACCACCTTAAACCTTCAATGAATGTTGGTAACCACTAGTCTATGTGGAGTCATTAATGAGACCTTGTGACACACCAGCTCCGAGAACCATATAGAGGCTTCCGGGTCGTAACATTATAATGTGTAATTAGAGGATGATCTTAGTCATATGACTCTACGGGAAAAAGGGAAAATAAAATGTCCCATATGCTTGATCTTATTCATTATTATCATGGATCATGTGATCATGGGACCCATAATATTTTTATGACACAAGTGGAGTTATCTATTGGTATTTATGTAATTATGAATGTCATGATGTATATGAAAGTCTTATGTATCCCTTGTATCCTATTTTTGTACATAATCATGCCTTTACCCCATTAGGTTTATGACTTAACCAATGTGTACTAATTATTATTATTTTAGTTGATTTTAATTTCACCATTTTTCTAATTATTGTTGTATCTTTTTCCATAATGATTTTTCACATATCATGCTTCAACTATTTATTATCATTTCATGTATCTGTTGTTCCAATTTGATTTCATGGTAACGTATCAAAAAATGTTCCACAATATACCCGAGTTTCTAGTTGGGAGCCTATGAAATATAAGGAGGTGTGCTTGATGTAATGTGACATCATGTTAAGGGAAATCATTTTACTCATTCGACGGTTGGTACATGTCGTTTTTCCTAACCCAAGTACTTGTGTGTAAGCCAATATAGAGTGTACATAGACATTCCATATACTACAGATGATGTATCTAGTTGTGTAACTTTCTACACACTTTGTTATGTACTCAAAGGTCATACATGACATATTATTATGACATATACTCTATTTGGATTATGTCTCAAATAATAGAATCACTAATGATCAATGTGACATGTGTTTTAATATTACATGTATGTGACTAGGAATGATAACAAAGTAATTTCATATAATCTATATATTCCACTTTCTCCATCATGTATTTCCCCTCCATAGACTTTTATCCATCCAAAATTTGTAAAAATACCAAAAATTAAATAAATTAAAAATACTAAAAAAATATGACGATAATAAATAACAATACACTCCTAAAAAAAGATCACTGAAGCTTTAGAATTCCAAAAAGGACTCATCTTATGACCCAAAACATATAAAGAATTTATACCTCAACTAGGTAAAACAACCCAATTCATATCTTTTTTAATTTTAGATTAAATTATTCTCTGTGAATATAAAAGAATCAACAACAGTGTGAATAAATAATATATATTAAATAGATATTAAATATCCATAAAAATAAAATTAACTAGAATACTCAACATGTTCTATATCAAAGTTAAAAGACAGATCCTAGTTATAATGGAACCATCAAAAAATATTTCTATGGTTATTTTTACAAAAATTAAAATTTTACCCTTCATGATGATATAAATTTTCAAAACGCCAAAATAAGATAATTTTTTTGCATGGGTAAAACGATATTTCTATATCCACCCCTCCATAAAAAAATTTCATCATCATAATGATAATAGTCTTGTATTCATCATGTTATAGGATGAAAGATGATCATAAGTGCTTCAATAGATTTAGAATGTATGAATATCCATGAGGACAAAGAACATAATCCACTCTCATTTTTTTATTTCCACCTCTCATATTATAGATACCACACCTAAGAGTGACATTCTTCTATAAAAGAAAAATCACTGGAACAAAAATGGAGAAATGATATAAACAACTATTATCAATTAAATATAACTTCTTTATGAAGGCATTCATTATAGGTGTGTCATGCTCCAAGATTTAATAAGAGATACCTATAAGACTATCTTATAAATAATGTTTTACAACATAAGAATTCACCACTAGATTCATGATCAATATTACCATAACAATTCCTAGGGGCCATCCTATATTTCAATATTTATATTTATAGCATACCAGAATACACCTTGACATTTTAATTATCAAGAACTAAGCATATCATAGATCCCCTCATCTATTTACATATAAAAATTGTAAGAGATTGTATCATTTAAATAATCCTCGGTCATGTTCTCACCCATAATAAATGTCCAGATCCATGTATTTTGGATATATGGTTAACATATTTATTAATCATTAATATACAAACCTATAATCCTATGAATGGATTCACCTCATCATATATCTAATGATTCCATGAACGATTCTCCATCTAGATATCTTGTTTTACTAATAACATCGACACACTAATGAGATGACCAATTACTAGTAAGTCAATTAATCACAACATTAAAACTCATTCAGTATAGAAATTATCTTCCTTATAATTTAGTTAGTACCAATACTATGTACATCAAAGAGGAATGTCCATGAATCTTCAACCTATAGAAGTCATAAAAAGTGTGTTTCAAAAAAAACATGATATCACTAGGATATTTGAAAATTAATGAGGACCATATCTCTAATTAAGACACTCAAATTCACATTTTCAAATATAATAATTGAGGAGAAAATAAAAGGCAGTAATATAGTTCTATAATAGAATTCAATGAATAATTTCAACCCTTGATTCTGAGAAACCTTATAACATCTCTCAAGTAAAGGTCCCAATTATTATCTATAGTTGTAGGAATTATCCTCCATATTAACAAATTCAAATGAATCCAGGCCCACCAAATAGGGAAAGATCAAGTTGTAACATTTTTTTGAGTCAACTCTACTCATTTTTTATATTTCACATCCTGATCAAAGTGAATAAAAAACAATCCATTTGATAAAAAATGACACCAAAAGAAGAACCATACACTATAACTCTACCTGAAAGTGACCATCCATTAACAATGATATCATTACATGGCCACACAATTCAATATAAATATCCTAGGAAAACATCCATTCCAAATTTATCACACACCACTGCCAACAATGTAGAGATCCAAAGGCTGACGTACATGAACATTACATTACTTTTGCGGAATACTTAATACATAACAAAAACACACACTTAAGGACCGTAATAGTTTAGTGTCTTTGGAAACTTGGAATATAATCTTCTAATCGTGGTGAAAGAACTTCAACATCTCCCATAAAGATCATCTTTTTTTTAAACCTAAATCCTTTCTTTATGTCCTAGGGAAAAGAAAACATAAAAGGGTGAGATCAAATTCTCAGTAAGGGTAAACAAAAGAAATATCAATCACATCATATTCATAAGAACATATCTTTTGGAAATATTAACCTACAAAAGAGATCATAATTTCATAACATGTGATAAATCATAGTAGTGAAATGTAATCCCAATAATCATAACTTAAAACATGAAACATTGTGTCATACACACATAATCATAGAGAATCATTTCTTATTAGTCAAGACTCATTTCCAAGACTATCTTAGTGGACAAAGTCCATTATTGAACCGAGTTCACTCCTCGTTTCAGTCCTGTTTCACTGAACTGGTATAACCTACCATTCCAGCCATGTCTATCTCATGAGATATAAAATCATTAACCAATGAATTGGAGGGAGATATTGGTCCCACCCATCTCATAATGATACCATTCTTATGTGTTCCACAAAATCATAAATCATACATCATTGCATAACCCATGTAATAAAAATGGGAATCTTAAACATCGTGACATCATTAAACAATTCATATAAGATAAAGGAATTCATAAATATAATTCCATCACAACATAATCAAATCAATGTAATAATAGGGATAGAAACATATCCCTTTATTATCTTATATGGAAAATAATTTTGATAAAACACATGAACTCCATTCTTGAGAAAAATATCCTTTCTGCTTCAAAAACACTTTTCCTTTCTTAACATGTCATAGAATTTTAAACTAAAAGAAGTTTATTAAAAATAAACTTGAAAACTTGTAAGGTATGCTTCTTGTAAATAATTTTTTTAAAATCCATTCATGCCGTATAAGTTAAAAGAAAACATTCTTCACGTACTTTTGTCGGAAAAGTCAAAAAGTACCTCGTATGAAAAATGACAAAAGATTCCATTTATATCTTTTCCAAAAAAATCACAAAATGGTAAAATTTGATATAAAATATTGTAGAAGGATATAAGTATTACTTATTGAGGAAACATGTATGTGGATGATAAAATACACCCCAGTAAATACCAAAGAATAAATAATCTCGGATAAAAATGAGATTGTGATATTTCCCTTACCTTAGGTACGATTTGCTTCATAAGTGTCCTAACCTCTTGTATAATGATTTAAATAATGTCATTGACTTATTACAGAATCATATTAATTGTTATGATATCATATATGATTCACTTATGACTTTATATTACCCGTTCTTTTGTAAATTCCATGTTAAAGAGCGTTTTGGGTAAAATTGTTTCATTTGTCGTCCGTGTTTTGACTTGTAATTATTCATATGATTACTTAATTACAGAATATAAAACATGGTTTATATATAATATATATTCAGAATATACATATATATAATAAATCTGTAAATGGAATGAAATACACTGTTCATGGAGACGGTAGGCCGTAAGTACGCATGAACGCTGTTTTCGTTTCCTTATTGAGTTGAATGGAATTAAGTAGATGACATACATATATATAAACATAAATCCAGTATCATTATTATGTCATATATTTAATTATTACTTATTATATATACTTTATAATCATCCATGAATGGTTAAAGTGGAGAATGAATCTCATCGCGTCGTGGAGACGGTAGTCCGTACGTACGCACGAGCGATGATATCGTTCTCATTATCGTGGGACTGTATTGGAGTGTATGTATACTATTTCAGAATCAATATCACTTTAAAATAATCATATATAGTTATTATTTACACCATTATCCCCATCCAAGTAAGGTGGTGGTGGAAAATAGATTTCACCACGGCGTGGAGACGGTATTCCGTACGTACGCACGCTCGGTGATTTCATTTTCCGTAGGATGGATAGATGGTGAAATAGGGTTGTTTCATACTTATAATAACTTATCAGTATATTAGTGATACTGATGTTATTACTTCATAATGAAACAACCTATGAATAAGAAGTGGAAGAAGAAATAAAGTTGAAAGAATCGGTAACGGACATTACCTCTTCTTTGAAGTGCTTCTTTGAGACCTATTTTTAGGGTACTAAAATAGGTCTTTGAAGAAGACCAGAACCTCTAGTATGTTTCTGGGGAAGTGGAGAAGAGAAATTGTCAGGGGTTGTCCGAGCTTGAAGGTTCAAATTGGTGTGAGTAAGAGGGAGGAGGAGGTGCCCTTTTATAAGGGAGGAGAGAGGTACCTTTGGAATAACTAAAACTATTATTTTATTATAAAGTGAAATTCGGTTTTAAATAGCTCCAAATTTATTTATTTAGAAGCTAAGGTGGGTATGGGTCGAACTTATCTCATAAAATAGAATTTAGACAAGTTTAGGTTCCTATTTTAACCTTATCATTTACATTTAACATTAAGTTAAATAATTTTACTTTTACCGTGTCTTGTTTGTTCTTATACTATAAGGTTAATAAACTTACAATAAACAGAAAAAAACCCCAAGTTGTTTATTATTAATATATATAACCTTATATAAGTCATTTTGCGGAACCTTAGATTTTTAGGAATAAAATAACAATTAATAATATAATATTTGTTTTAAAAACTATTTTATATCAATTTTGACACTATTTAGTAATTGATTTTTGTGAAAATCATAACAGAATTATTAGTTAGAAAAAAGTTAATTAAATCAATACTAACATGTCATATTAACCTATAAAATTAGTTTAATTCATAAAAATTCTTAAATTACATTTATTTCGGTATTTATAACATCAATTATGTCAATATTTTATTAATAAGATAATTACTGCATCATCTTTGTGTCATAATAAATGATAATTATTTAATCCCTAAAAATTCTAAATAAATTCCTATGATGTAGATAATTGTATTATATTTCTGGAGACTATTTATTTTTGAAGTTTCATGAAGTGTATCACTAAATTAAAATTATTATACTTATAAGATTTAAGAAAGTGACATGTTGCCACATTCTTTGGTTTTAATAATAATTAAATTATTTTCATGGAAAAAAGTCCATTAAATGAATCTAATCTGACCCTTAGGTGATATGGGTCGACTTTTAGTCATCCCATAGGATTTTGACATGTTTTAGGGTGATTTTATAATATTATATTTACCCTTAATTACCCAATTTACCTTTAACTATGATAAATAAAATTTACCGTAGTTACTATTCATAATTCCCAAAAATAAAAAGAAGCTTATTAACATAATTTGGATCTACTGATTCCAAATATGGAATCCATTTTTCCAAATTCAATACACAAAAGTTGATGAAATTAAATTAAAATTAATCCCGTTGTCGAAAGAAAACGGATTTTTCTTTAAAACATTGCAAAAGATTGAATTGATTTATCCTACGAGTTCAAGGTAGAATCAATGCTAATGACATACATTATATTAAATGGTAAAAATATTTTATATTTATACTTTAAAACCATTAAATATTATAATTTAACCACATAAGTTATTTCGATGCAAAAAGTTGTTTTTAATTAAAATATAGCGTGTTTTTACTATTCATCAAAATATGAAAGTTACCAGAATAATATGAAAAATTTATCCAAAGTAAATATTTATTTCTTGATTCCAAAAGGGAATTTTATTTTGTCAAATTGAACTTATAAAAATTTCAAAAACTAGATTTAATGTGGGTGCGCCATCAAAAGGCAGCAAAACTGCATTTTTTGAAAAATACTTATTTTACCCGAAACATTTATCTTGTTCTTACACCATGTTTTAGAAAATGTGTAAGATGAATAATAATGGTATAAAATTAAAAATTTAGTTAATACTATTCATAAAGGCTAGTTCATAATAATATTATAATAATATATCGTTGTTTAGTAAAACCTGATATTGCGTACAACACACGCTATCGAGGAAGGTCGCGATTGTGTGTAATGCAAGCCAAGTCAGGGTTGCGTGTAGTGCAAGAATCCTTTGTTGTTGCGTATAACAAAATCCAACCATATTTCATTTATACATTGAATATATATATATACACTCAATTTTGCGTAGAATAACCTCTATCAAATGAACTTGAAATTGTGTATAACACGATCCAAGAATTGTGTTGCATATACTGGAAGCTAATATGGTGTTGCATATAGCACAAGATAATCTTGGTGTAGCATAAAACACATGACATCAAATAAATTTAAAAGAATAGTTATCATAAAATCTCGGGGTGTTACAAAAAATGTGGGAAGGTGTCCACATCTATAAATAGTATCCATTCCCAAAACACTACTCCAAAGTCTCCAATAAAGTCTATGGATCTCAGAAAAAGGATACAATAATTATATGATAATACACTATAGTTATAACCAGTATAAATCCAATATTAATATAATGTAGGAAAATTTTGAGAGTTATTGAGATCTACCAGACCATTTCCTTCTAAATCCCTCACCCATCCAGGTTCATTGCTACTAACATCCAATGTTGAGAATTGATCACCTAGAGGTGGAATGGCGGTGATGGGATGAATACATTTTCTACCACATATAAGGAGTAAAATTTATATAAAACCCATTATTAGTTACTCATATACTTATGACAATACAAGATCACTATAAATAAGATTCCCTACATGCACACAGGGAAAATTACTATAGATATTTGTCAATGGGTTATCCATAGATGCACTATTATATATGACAAAACATAAAAATGATTTGTTCTAACAAAACTCCTACAAATCCATGAACTATGGTGGGGGACCTGTACATCATCATATACTTATAATATAGCCAAGGGGGTAACCAACCCCACTGGCAGGTTACCCTGTATCCCAATTAAGGGTTAGGCACTGATATGTGATTACATATTCTATATACCATGTCAAACCATATCCTCTATATTTGGATGAATCTCATCCTTTCTTATGGGGGTTATTCAATCCTATATATTATTGGGGGACCACACTTCATCAATATTGAGAGATTAATGACCTCAGACATGAAATAAGAACCCACGTGCCTACAAATTGTAATATTATATCTTACAACCATGGGGTTGGACTAAATTACTTAATACATATATTGTCTTAAAATTATTTGATGAATGTAGGTAAGAAGAATGAGTACCTATGCCTCATAAGTTGGACCTTCACACAAAAAATCTGTGTAACTAGAAAATGAAAATTTATATTATGACCTTATCACATCAAAAACACCTACTACTATATACATGAGATGCACTCCCTACCCACTATGGTTGTATCAATGGAACCTCAATATAAGTGATGCATAACTTATTATAATTAATGGAGTAATGATTTCATGCATAAAATGAGGTCTTGCATACCCATGGATGGTAGTCTATGCTCTTAAATATGAGGGGGAGTACTGAACTTCATATTCTCAAATGAGGGAACACACCCTAGAACAAAAATATACTCATGTAGGTTACTGCCCCAAAGAATAGAGGAATTCTTCCTCACTTAAAATGTGTTTTACTAATACCCATTTTTTATAATAGAATAATAAAGGCACCGTTACCTTATAATCTACACCCTCATGGGTTACCAAACATATCAGTGCCAAAAAATCATGACTATAAAGACCTATATCCTTTTAGTATGTACATTCCATGAAAACCCCATAAGAATCAAACAATAGAATTTTTTGAGAGAATCACATAGTAATATCACATTCCAAAACGTATTCTCATTGATCTAGTAAAAAAGACCAATATTAATAACCCAGGTTATTCAATAATCATATATCCTGCATTATAAATGAAGCCCAGGGAAATAATGGATCTCTTTATCTAGAGTTTTACTAGTGAGTAATGATATGGTTATGTAATTATTGTGAGATAAATTAATTATAAAATGTCGAGAAGTAAATTTCTCGATCTACATTGGTTTATTATGGTTGAGTGGATCATGCCAAAATATGGATGTTAACCTTCCACGATGTGATACACAGTGGTGAGGATGGATGTATCACACTACAACAATGGTTATTTCACAATGTGGTATTCATTTTAGGAATAGATAAATGAAATATTAGTAGACTAATAATGAAGGAATTAATCAATTATATAATGTATAAAATCGTAATGGTTCCAATAATTTTAGGTTTTTAAAATATAACTCCATGATCTTCTCAGCGTTTTATAATAGATATTATGAAAAATATATAGTTCCATATTCATATCCGATTATTGAATAACGATTACAACAAGAATAATTCGAAAATATAATTATTCTATATCTTGGGAAATTTTTTTATTCTATGAATATTTCATAATATCCACTAATCTTTTTTCTCATCGATAATTTTTCAAATTAATATTATGAAAAAGAAAGCTTAGTGGACTAGATATTAAGGTAGCATCAGATATGGACATAAAGATGCATATTTTTTAGCAACCTATGATATAGTGGAGGATAAATTAATAATTATAAACTCATTAAGAGACCCCATCTCTATAAACTAATAATTTCATATATTTAATAGTTCTTAAAGAAGAATTAGATGTAACAACCCTTAAGGGGTTGTTTATTATCCCTATAACTTTAAGGGATGCCATTATCAACAAGTATTGACCATAACTGAACATATATCCACTGAATGAAAGTATATTTTTTTTAAACATCGACGCATTGTCATATGTCTGATCATTATATGTAGACTAGTACTAGTAAATCAAATAAAATACTTATGTGATATTTGAATTGAATTTTTGTACATGTGTAAAAAATTTTAGATCTCCATCAAGTGATTGAGTTATTTAATGTGTTCATTATAATTAGGGGACATGATATTTTAATTGGGGGAATGTAATTTATGTCAAAAGTGTTATTTTTGAAACACTTTTGATTGACACCCCTCACATTAGGTGAATTTATTCATCTTTGTCCATATAATATTTTTATGGTGATTTCAAAATCTAGTATTGTCACATTTAATAATCCTTCGATCCATTAGGATTAGAAAATTCACAATATATATTGATCAATAAGATAAGATAGATCATTCATCAATTCTTATACTCCTTGGTGTTAGTATTTTATAAAAAATCATCACTTATATTCAATATCATGGAAATATCATGGTATGAATATGTGAGTTTTATTTGTTGTATAAGGAGAATAATTTCCTCACATTAAGGTTTTTAACATTTTCGTTTTGAAATTGTGTTGTCAAACTTACTTATTATATCGATTTATAAATAAAAATATTTTTATTCCATGAAAAATTAGATGTGGTACTTTCTTTTGAAGTACAAAGTAATTTAATTGACATATATAGTTTCTTATTAATTTTTAGTTTCTATCAACTAATTTTTAAATCCCATGATCCATGGTATATTTCCTTTTAAAAAATTCAATATCATATGCTACACCCATCATTGAGTTCGAACACACCATGACCTATCAATCTATCCATTTAAAAAGATGTTTTATATAGTAATAAACAAAATATGAAATTTTTATATTTTTTTAAAATTGTATTCATTTTTTCAATTCAGAACATTGAAATTATCTGGGGGAGATTTGTTGTTATTTTTATGAAAATTCTCAATTTTTTGATGAATAGTGAAAGATATTCCATTATTGATAAAAAGATACTCTTTCATTTAAAAATTTATGTTACAATAAATTTATTTTAAAGTCAAAATAAATACATAATAAATATATTAGTCCAATGATGATCATTGGAATAATTTTTATAATATTATTAGATATAAAAAAGTTATTAAACTTTTGAACGTCTCTTTTACTCGCCTTCTAACCACATTTTCATATTAGCATGAAAATAAAATTTTTCCACAACTATGAATTGAATTAATAGAAATGGTTATATATGGTTGTAATCCATATGAAAAAAAGTTGTCTAATAGTATAAAATAATATGTGTTTAGTGGTAACATTAGAATTTTATTTTCCTGTGTTAAAGAAAAATAGGGGAATTAATGGTAAAAAATAAAATGACAATAATATAATGTTACCCTGAAACCTTTATTAATATAATTATACAATTATATGTTTATATAATGAAAAATTAGGTGTAAAATATTATTCTTTTTAAGTCATTTTTGTTTTTTATTAAGGCTTTATTATGATTTATTTAAAGAAGTGTTTTAAATGTAAAATTCAAAATTTATTTATTATATGATTTTTAATATAAGGATATATTAGTTATATAGTCATATATAAATAGTATTTATAAAGTGAAAATTATTATAAACATAATGGTAATTTATTTATAAATTTAGGAAATAACACATTAAATTAAACGGTGGCACAATAATGATGCATCAATTGAATTATTATAGGATAAATTAATTAAATCATATTAAAAATATTAGGATAAATATAGTTTTACAAAATTAATGATATAAACTAATTTTATTGATAAAATAATTATGTTATTGGCATATTGAAAGTTTTGGTTCAGTGATATCATGTTGGTTTGATGTTTTTTAAAATCTAAATTTTGTATAGTTTCAAAATTGACATGAAATATATGTTAAAATATATTAAATTTAATTAAATGTTATAAAATTCATAAAAATATTAGGTTTGGTAAATAAATATGATAATATTACAAATTTCATTAATGATCCGATTGGGGTTTGTTTGGTAGTTTATTTTTAACTATGTTAACAACATACTGTAAGAGGATAAGTAGACATAGTAAAAGTCAACCTATTTAACTACGGGTTAAATATAGAAGATATGTTTAATATTGTGGCTCAAACCAGTCTAAAAATTTGTCTAATTGGATTTAGACCCATCCTCATCTAATAATTTAAATGATTCACTTTGGGGCTATTTAAATGTGAAATTAAATTTATAAGAAATTAATATTTTTTGATCTTCCAAAAGTGCCCCTTACCTCTCTTATTACTAGGAACCCTTACTTCTCTTTGATTTAAACATCCAAATCCCATTAGATTGGACAAAACCTTCCAATTTATCCTTACAACTTCCCTCACATCATCCTATAGTCCATAAAATGGGTATAAATTAATTAGATGGAGTCCTTTTTTAGAAACCATAAGGGGATACCCGAGAAATTGGTAATTTTTTTTCAATGTTCTTTTCCTCTTATACATACATTTTCTATGTTTTTTACATAAAAAATAATAAATACAGTGTCATCCATATATAGAGATGTTATTATAATCATGTTAAAACATATTCCCTATTTTATCTTTCGTACGAATAACAATGTCACCATGTGTGTGTGCGTACTACATACCATCTCCACAATGTGTTGTAATTTCTTGCTCCACACTACAATAATTTGATGTGTATAATGATGACTATAATGGATATAATTATTTAATATAAAATTATAATTATTATTTATATTTATTATACCATATAATTTCATACCATTTAACCATCACAGAAATGATATTATCGCTTGTACATACATACGACCTACCATCTCCATGATGCGATTAGACTAATTATCCACCTTAACCCTTCAAGGAGGATAATAAAATTTATATAATGAGTAAAATAATATTATGATCATAATTTCATGATTTAAATGGATATATACATCTTATTCGAATGGAAAACGACTTACATGACAAAATAGGAATGGGAAAACAAAGTAGTTAACACCCTAAACAACTATAATATTAAAATATTACTAATAGGATATAAGAGGATCATATATAATATCATATATATTGATATGGTTGAGGAATAATTTTATTTCCTTATTTAACCATTATATTTGTTGTTAAATCACCCTCTTTGAAAGGAATGTATATGGTAAGGGTTAATTTCACAACCTCTTTATTATCTAAGATTTTTTATATTTAAGTATCTATTGAGGAATCATTATCATGCATATCCCTAATTATTAAATTGTTTTTATAAATAATATATAAAATTATTTAATGTCTTTTTTACCCATGTTTTACTCTTTGTAAATGTTTTTAAGGGAATCATTATATCATTTTAAAAATGAGGTACTTTATCCATCTAATGGCCCGATGGGCTTCATTTTTTATTGATTTTTGAAAATCCACATTCTCAAAAAATTAAGGAAAGAATGTTTTTTTACTTATAATCCATCAATAGATATTTCCTCCATCATGACACCTTATCATTTTAAATCTTCCCCTATAATAATAGAAGTTTGTTTTAAAAAAATGTTTTCTTTTATAATTGTGTTAATATTTCATGTAAAAATTGATATTTCTCTAAAAGGGTTTTAATGGACAAATTAGATTATTTCCATATATTTCAACATCATTTGTTAAATTTAGTGAAAATTTGCGTTTTATTTAACACGATACAATCATCAATTTTGTATTTAAGTGTATATGATATATTCTAGTATGGATGTGTTGTGTTTATAAAATTCATGAATTATGGTTAAAGTATTAAAATTTTGTATGCTAGTTTTTATATAAATGTTTTTATTGAGTTATACCCATTTAATAAGAGGAATTTATTGGAATTATTTTTTGATGGGTGGTTCCCGCTATATACCCTCAATGAATTGGTAGTTATCCTGAGAAAAAATATTTTCTTGGCACAAGGCCTAGATGGTATGGTTACGTATGGTCTTAGCATTATGCCATGACAGTATGGTTATGACATCCAACATCATGCCTTCCCTCAATACAAGATTAGTTATTGATATTACTTGTGATTATTCGATTAATAGAACATCCATGTGAATTTTTAAATATTAATATTTTATTTTTTCATGCCATATTATGATGAATATTTTGTTTAAAAGGTGTTTGTTTCATTTTTATACATTTCATTGAAAGTTTATTCTTTTTATGATAGCTTCCTCTAAATATTTTATCCTTAATTAGAATCTGATCTCAACTGTTTCAAATTTTTTTTCCTGAGATGTGAAGAAGTATATTTTTATTGACCGACAGAGAGAGTCTATGGGATATTATATTTTTTAAAGGGGATAAATATTGTTTTTCATTTCAATATTTAGTTTAAAAATTATGATTGTATCTTGTTTTTTAAATGGTACCAAACTAATTAGTCCTTTGGGGTATTATTTATTATGATCATTCCATTGTAATAAAATATTTCTCCAACTCTAGGTATATGGGGTTGGGGAATTATAGATTGTATCAAAGGATGTTTGATACAATCCTGGAAACTGTAGATAGAAAAACCTCGATTAGGGAACATTACCCTAATATTGACATTGAGGATAAGTATAGAATAATTCTTATAATTTTTGTAATCTATAAATTAAATTGGTATTCCTTGAAAATTTATCCATGTACGGATATTACAAGTGGATATGGTTTTTGAAGAGATCCACCTTGGAGTAATTACTCTTTCATGGCTTTCTGGGTTCAACTCGAAGTAAGCTGGTACACGACAGCCGGCCTTACCATGCACCTGGTTTAACACTCCTATGGGATATGTTTAAGATAATTCACATTTTATATAGAAAACATTATGAATGATATATGAGTAAATATGTCCCTAAATAAACTTTTAATTATTATGGATTAGATATGAATAATATTTTCAATTTATGTTAAGTATTGTACTAGTTTTGAATTATGAATTATAGTTCAAATGTTAATCTAGTGTATGTCGTTGTTTAGAAATGTTTCCTAGTGGAAGGAATAGAAACTGTATCAACACATGTAATCCATGCAGGGATTTCCCTCCAAATAAAGAAAATGATATTGGAGCTGGTGATAAAATTGGTGCTGAATAGATTAGAACAATACTAGGACAACTAACTTGGGTTATAAATAATAACCTTAATGGTATAGATAATATTCAGCTAAAATGAAGAGGATCAATTATAGAATTCTTAATGAGGTAAAAACCCCAAAAATAAATGGGAAGAAAAATCCTTTTGTAGAAGAGAAGTTGATAAGTTGCATAGAGAAAGTATTTCTTTCTTTGGAGTGTAATGAAATAGAAAAAATTTCCATGGATGTATATCATCTATTAGGATATTTTGAATAATTGTGGACCTTAAATCAAAACATTGATGAGGATGGAGATGATAGAAATATTGAATACTAGGAATTTAATGAGATCTATCTTGAAAAATAATTTCCTTGTGATTTACGAGTGGATTTGGAGAGGGAATTTTTGAGTTTGAGTTTGAAAGATGATTAGAATGTTGCAAATTATGAAGATAAAATCAAAAGGATATAAAGTAATGCTACATACTATATATTTAACCTAAGAAGTAAGATTGATTGAATCTTGGATGGGTTAAACCCATTCCATTGATGGGAACTGGTCTCATAATATTTCCCATCGTACAAAGATATAGTCTCATGTGTTATCAATATTCAAAATAAATTATATATGTGTTATGACTATAAATGAAATAATGGAGAAAAAGAGAGCTTCTAAATACTATATAAAATTAAATAAAATGGATATGGGAAAAGTGGACATTCCACCCTGTAGTAATTATGGTAAGAAACACCATGGTACGTTCTTAAAGGGGATGTGAGTTTGGTACAAGTGTATAGAAAAAGGCAAAAAAATCTTGATTGAAAGTTGAAGAAATAAGATTTCAATATTTAGCACTACAATTGTAAAGATATGGGATGTTTTGAAAATTAGTTTCCTAAGGATCAAGGAATCATTCCCCAGAAAAGTCCAATGGATAAAGGATATGATTTTGTGATCACAACTACTGAGTTTGATGTTCCTAATTATGTGTGGGAAGGTACTTAAATTTTTTTAAAATTTTACCAGAGAATATTTTGATTCCAAATAATAAAAATTCCCTATATATTTTTATTTTTCATTAAAAACTAGGTATTTCAAATTATCATTAACATGGGAGTTTTCTAGAAAAACCACAATGGAAGTCTCATTACAAAAACTATGTGTGAAGTGGTCCCCAGTACATCATATAAATTTCTTTTATCTACTAAATTTATTTTTGTACCTATGATTGTATTTGATATAATACCAGTAAATGTTGGCTATAAAAATATGATATGAAAATTTATTGTAAGAAAAATTAAGTTTTATTTTGTGGGGAAGTTGTACAATCCATTATCATTATAGTTGAAGCGTCATCTCCTGATTCTTATCAAAATCCACCCCCAATAACATTAATGAGTAGTATTATTGGGGAGGTAGAGGAAATAACATAGATGGATGAAGAAATAAATATTCATATTGATTATATACCAATTTTAAGAAAATATATTGGTTTATTTCAAGATGATTTACAAAGAAATAGTTTAGATCATTAAGTTGATTTTATTATTGATTTCATCCATAATGAAATGAAGATATCAAAAACACCATTGTTAATGACTACTATAGAATTAGTAAAGATAAATAAACAACTCATGGAGTTGAGTAATAAGGGATTTATTCTGCCTAGTGTTTTTATATGGGGAGACCTTGTTATTTTTTTTAAGAAGAATGATGGATCAATCTGTTTGTGTATTGAGTATTGTGAAATAAATGTTATTAAAATAAAGACCAAGAATGATCTCCCTCACATTGTTGACTTATTTTATAAACTTCATGGATATCATTATTTTTTGAAGATTTACCATTGTTCTATATATCTTAAATTGTGTGTAAAAAGGATGATATTCCAATGACATCATTCCGAATGAGTTATTGTGATTATGAATTTATAGAAATTCCATTTGAATTAATTAATGCACCCTCAATTTTAACAGATTTAATGAACAGAGTCTTCAAGGAATATCTTAATGACTTTTTCAAATTATTTATTTATGACATCTTGATATACTCTTCAATATATAAAGAACATGAGAACCAATTTATTATTATTCTGAAGAATCATAAAACAAATGAACTATATAGGAGGTTTAGAAATTTTGGATTATGGCTTCAGGAAATTTTTCTCATTGCCATATTGTCACTATGGATAGAATATTTTTTATCATACAATGAAAAAGGAAATCAATGAATGGAAAGTACCGATGAAAATAGATGAGGTATGTAATTTTATTAATATATCAGTTTATTATCAGCATTTTATCTATAATTTTACCTGGTTGAAAAACCCATTAACCAAGCTCTAACATAATGGGTATAAATTAATTTTCTGAAAATATTGTAAAAAATGTTTTAAAGAATTAAATAGAATTTTATTCAATGCTCCAATATTGAATTTACCATTTGAAAATGATGGGATTGTGATTTATAGTGATGCATCTTGGAAAGGGCTCAGTTCTATCCTTGTGAAGAATGATATAGTTATTTATTATGCATCAAAGAAATTTAAAATTCATGAAAATAACTACCCATATCATTATATGGAGTTGAAAATAATAATATTCACTATAATAAAATGGAGGAACTATCTTAATGGAGAAATATGTGAGGTATATACAAATAAAAATAGCTTCAAATATATTTTCTAACAAAAATAACTCAACATGAGACAAAGGGGAAGTATTGAACTACTCAAGGATTATGATTTAACAATACAATACCAACCATGGAATGAATTTAAGGTGGAAGATTCATTGTGTTGAAAGTACCATGGTGTTCTAAATAAAATATCTGTTTAAAAGGACTATATGTTTAGGGATCCAGTAATAATGGACATGGTAATTTTCTTAAAAGAAAAAAAATCAAATCTTTTTAAAATGGTTTCCAAACATTCAATAATAGAATGAGATTACGTACATATAGTAATTAGGATGATTTTGGAGGAATAAATCTCATAGGACCATAACTTGTTCAGGAAATGATGGAATAGGAAAAAACTATTCAGACCCATATCAAAATAGATCAAAGTCGAAAAAAAGTTGTGCTGATAACCGAATGAATGTTTTGGAATTTCATGTGGAAGATCATGTTTTATTTAATGTAACCCCATGGATGGGTTTTATATGATTCCATAAAAATATTTAAATTTTTTCTTAGATATATCAGACCATTTGAGAGTATGGAACGAATTAGAGCAACAGCTTACCGTTTGGAAAAAGCCGCCCAGTCTCTCTAAAGTTCATAATGTGTTCCATGTATCAATGTTAAGTAAATAAATTCCAGACCCAACACATTTACTCACCTATGAATATATATTACTAGAACATGATATGTAATATTGTGATGAACATATGAAAATTATTTATACAATAGAACAAGTGTTCAAAAATAGGACGACTCATATGTTAATGGTTCTTTTGAGAAACAATAAAATCAAATAGGTTGCATGGGAACCTGAATAAATTATAAAAAAGAACCACCCAAATAATTTTATGAAGTTATATTCTAGTAATTTTTAGGACAAAATATTTTGATGGATGGATAAATTTAACACTCAAAGCTTCCACAATATGCTTCCTTTTTAATAATTCATCAGCTTGTGCTACACACAAAATCGAGTTCATGCGCACCATGCCCTATCAAAGTAGCCTTTTAAAAAATAAGGTATGAATAGTAGTAGCCAAATTATGAAATTTATAAATTTTATATTTAAAAATTGTCTTCATTTTTGAATTTGGATCATCGAAATTATATTAGGCTTTATTTTGGGTATTTTTTAGAATCATTTCAATTTTTGACAAATATTCCAAAATACTCCACTATTATTAGAAAAAATTCATTAAATATATTTTTTAAATTATATTTATTCTAAATTCAAAATATATACATAATAAATATATCAGTTCAATTTAGGTCCTGAGAATCATCTTTATAATATAATATGCGATAAAAAATTATTAATCTTTTGAACGTCTCGTTTACAGACCTTATAACCTCATATGTGGATTAAAATTCAAAATAATTTTACCACTTATGTGAATTAAATATATAAGTTTAGAAATACATGGTTTTAATCATAATGAAAAATTTGATCTAATAGGATCAAAATAATTTTTGTGATTAGTAAATTTTAAATTTTATTTACCATAGTTACAGTTTAATAGGGTAATTAAGGGTAAAAATAATATTATAATAATAGAAAATTTCCCTAAAACTTATTCTTATGTTATTGGATAAGTTTATTTAGACTAAAATAAACTTTATGTGGTAACTATTATCATTTTGAGCCATTTTTTATATTAATACATTTATTATGTTTTATTTAAAGAAGAGTTAAAAATGTCATATTCATATTTTATTAAAATTTTCATTTTTAATATGAGGATATATATGTGTTATGGTAAATTATAAATATTATTTAAAAATATAAAATTATTATTGACATAATTTTTATTTATTTATTATTTTATTAAACAAATAATTAAATAATATTTTGACATAATAATGATGCAGTAATTGAATAATTAATGGATGAATCAATTAAATAATTATAAAAGTTTTAAAATTAACATGATTTGACATAATTAATGAAATACACAAATTTTATATAAAATAGGGACATTTTATTAATATATATGATGTTTTTCTCAAAGTCATAATGTCAGTTTCATATTTTTAAAAATGGAAATTTTGATTAGTATCAAAAATGACATTAATGATACTTTAAAAAATATATTTATTTAGATGTTATAAAATTACTAAAAACATAATGCTTGAAAAAAAACTAATATAAATTTTAAAATGGAATAAATTATCCAATTAGGATTCTTTTTGTATTTTATAGTAACTATATTAACCCTATATAATAAAAGGACATGTAAGGATGGTAAGAGTTACACAGTTTAACTAAGGGTTATATAGAAAATATAAAGATTATTTTGTAATATAAATATGTATAAAAATAATTGGATGAGATTATTTAGACCCATAGTCATTATAGACTCAAAATAAATTACATTGTATTTATTTCAGACAAAAAAAATTATAATGAAAAAAAATTAAGATCTTCCAAAAGTGTCCCTCTCCTCTATTATAAAAGGACACCCATCATTATCATGGTTTTAAAAATATATAACCCTTATGTATGGCCAAACCCAGCCCATTTCTTCTCAAAAAAATCCCTCAATTAATCATAGAGGCCATACTTTGGGTGTAAATCCATTCTATGGATTCCTTTTGTACAAACCAAAGGGAGATACCTGAAAAAAGGTAATTGTTTTATCACCTCTTTTAAAGTTCACTTCTTCTTCTATATACTCTTTCTATATCATTTAAATATCAAAATAATAAATCGATAATCATATATATACTGATATTTTATTATAATCATGCAAAAATCATATTTCTTATTTTATCCATAAAAATAATAACAATATCACCATGTGGAGGTATGTACAACATACCATCTACACGTCATGGTGTAATTTTTTATTCATCACTAAATTAATTTTATTATTACAATGATGTGTATAATATATTTAAATAATGAAAATAACCTGTTAATTATTCTTTATAATTAATATACAATATTATTCCTTACCATTTAACAATAATGGGAATAATATAATCGCTCGTGCGTACGATGGACCTACCTCCTCTGCGGTGAGATGTGATTAATTCTCTATATTAACATCTCAAAAATGATTTTACAATTTATATTATGAGAAAAAGAATAATTATAAACGTAAATTAATTTTTTGTATGAGTAAAATACATCATATTCAAAGAAAACATTACATACATGATAAAATGGAATCGTAAAATGAAGTAGTTAACACATGAAACAACAATAATACTAGAATATTATTTTCACAAGGGAATAAGAGGATAATATATGATATCATAAATATGGATATTGTACTTTTATAATTTAATAACATTCTTTAAACGTTATATGAGATGTTAACCAATCCTCGACTAAATTAAAGTACAATGTAAGGGTCAATTTCACAATTTCATTATTATAATAGATTATTTATACATAAGTATCTACTAAGAAATATTCATAATACATATCAATATTTTATAAAATGTTTTCAAAAATATCATTGAAAATTATTTAAAGTCATTTTTAACCATGTTTCACTATTTTTAATTTTTTTGAACTGAATTTCTTCGTTATTTTCCAAACGATGTACATTATGACCTCCTTGACAAATTAATTAATTAATTTTTTTAAAATTATATAGTGTGAGGGTATATTTCTGACATCATAACACCTTAATGTTTTGAATCATCAACTTCATTATTAAAATATTATTTTTAAAGGAAATGTTTTCTTTTATAATTATGTGACCTTTTTGAAGTAAAAAATGTATATTTCTCTCAAAGTGTACTAATTAATTTTTATATTATTTTAATCTATGTCACAATCCCTTATTATATTTTATTCTTATTGAAGGTTGATTTATTGTGATCCAATATTCCATGTTATAGTGAAGGATTTATGATATATTCGTCTATGGATGTGCTATGTTTATAAAATTCATGAATTATGGATACAATATTAACATTTTGTATGATATTTTATAGATGAATGTTTTTGTTTTTCTTTACCTATTTTATAAGAGTAATTAATTAGACTTAGTTAGTTACAGGTGGGGCCCACTATACCCCCATGATGCATGAGTGGGTCTCATGAGACAAACTAATGTCTTAGCATAAGGCCTTGATAGTGTGGTTATGTATTTTCATGGCATGAGGCATTTATGGTAGGGTTATGATATCTAAAATTATTTATTCCCTTCTTATGAAAATAATTATTGATATTACATGTGATTATTCAACAAGTAAGATATCCATGTGAATGATTAAATGGAATTATATTATTTATTCATTCCATATTATATTGAATATTATGTTTAAAAGGATTGCCTTTAAGTTTTACACATTTTCTTAAAAGTTCATACTTTTTTTAATGATTCCTTATCCTATATTGATTACCCTTACTGAGAATCTGAGCTAGCACTTTTCTTTTTTTATTTTTCAGAGGATTCAATTAAGTATATTATAATTGAACTTTGAGGATGTTATAAGAGATATAATGTATTTCAAAGGGTATAATATATTGTTTTTCATTTCAATATGTTATGTAAAACTTTTTTCTCTATGTAGTTTTTTCAAGGGTAGTAAACTAATCGGTCCTTTAGAATTTGATTTCTTGTGATCATGCCAGTGTAATAAAATAATGCACCGAATCGTGGAAACTGGAGTTGGGGAGCTACACAAATTATTTCATATTTCTTTCCAAATAGTTATTCTATTGATGACATTTTCAATGAAAGGGGTGATTATTATTTTATATGTTCAATATTATGTAGTTTGTTTGTAATGTAATAATAGGATTACCACTTCTCTTATATTAATTATACCATAGGTAGGAGAAGGGTCTTTGGTATAATTCAATACATCAATATTACGTCTTTTATTTCGATATATACAGGATAATCATGATGTGGCATATGTTTTAGAAGCTCCACTGACATGATAATATTTATTTATTCCATGATTTTGTATTGTAATCCATGGTACATGCCTAAAAAAATATATTAGTTAACTAATTATATAAATATGTATAGTATGAAATGATCAATGAAATCATAAAATATTTTTTTAGTGCTATATAAATAAATGGAATTGATAGTTTTTTGAATACCTATAATCATTTGATTTAAAACTTCTTCTTATGCCAAGGAACAAGAATGTTCTTATAGATATCCTTATTAGTAAATATAATCTATAAAATGTAAAAAAGATAAAGGATCAATGGGGTTTGATATATTTTCTAATAGGGGTCCACATATATATAATTGATGATAGTAATGATATGTGATTATATCATGTAAATATTGAATCAGATATTGTGGAGTGAATAATGGATTGGTAAATCCAAAATAATAGTTATATCATAATTCACGAGAGACTTGAGGATGAGGGGGTTCGTGAGGCATTGTCACAATATTCCATTTCATTATATTTTTTATCTTGGAATGATTTTGTCATAATATATAGTTTTCAGACTCAACAAATTGATTGGATTTACATTTCTAGGTTCATTATTCTATTCATTATGTATTAGTGAACTTTAAGGTAAATTTGAGATTCATTTTCAATTAAAAATATTGGGGTTTGGGGTTTAAAATTGTGGAATTCTAATTGATGTTTAAAGACATCGATGGAATAATTCTCTATTGGTTTACGAGGAATGAATATACTTGGTTAGAAGTAATGATTATTTTTTTCACTTGAGTTATAGAAAAAGTTATATTATATTGAGAGGAATATTAATGGAGATAATAATAAAATAAGACAAATTGAGTAAAATTTCCCTACATATTGGTTTTTATCAAAATAATAGATGATTGGATATGTTTTCTAAATCTTGTTAATAATGTAAGAGTATATCATTATATTTATAATGATAATGCATATTATTGCACATGTATTGGTGAAATAATTTTTTAATTAGTTGAAGTGATGTAATTAACTTGAGAGATAAGTGATTTATTCTTGTTTGGTAATGTCATGGGATCCCATTCTTAGGGTGAGTTTAGAAAAATTGGGCCAATGAATTTTATCTACATTTCTATATATTCAGTTTTATTTAGGGAATTATTTTACACCATCTAATCATTGTTTGTACAATCATCTAATGTCTCCTACTATAGTTGAAATAAATAAAAAACACGAATATATATTTTCACTTCATCACATTCATTTTCATGGACATAGACAATTGTGTTTTTAGTAATTGAAAATTTTGTTTTTATTGGAATGATCATAATTTACATAGCATTATTCAATCATCCCCATGTCAATGTATTCTCATTTATGAATGAAAAAATATCACAAATTTGTATAATTTTTAATCATTCAATCCTAATAAAACCTAACTATAGTTATAATCCTGTGAGTCTTTTAATTTTTAATAATATCATTATAAATTTTACTCAAATTAATCTTCCTTATTAGATTAGAAACATGATCATTACTTTAAGATTTATTTTATTTTATTCTTCATAAAATCCCATGATGATTTCTCTTTGACAATATTATATATAATTGATTTGTTTAAGAATTTATCGGCACTTTTTGTTTAAAAACACTATTACTATGATAATATAATATAAATAATAAATTAATGTATTTCATGGTAGAAAATATAGTATCATAGATATTTATTGATTATGAATCTCTCTTATCAAGAAATTTTTTTCTTTTGATCTCATTAATACTTTTAAATTTTAATTTCACACCGATTGTCATACAATCAACGATTATTGATATCTCTTAAAACTTATTTCCAACTCAATAGAAATCTATGAGTTCTCTAACTTTATATATTTAATACATTCAAGAAAAAATTTAGTTCTATATTTTGTTTATAATTATTGTTTTTGTTTTTTGTATAATTTATGTTCTTCTATAATTTAGTTTCCATCTTTTTTTCATTCAATATATACATCAGTTTATTCAATAGTCATCCTAATTTTACCTTGGGTTTATTTATCTTATCATATTAATCTTCATCATCACCACTGAATTCATTCCATTGGTACTAATTTATACCAACCACCATTATATATTACATAATTATCTAATCGTTATTAATTTATTCATTTCTTTTTCACCCATTCCATCATCATATAGTGGGAGAATGGTATTCATCCTCGATAAATTATTTATTATCATTAAGAATCCTTTAAATTATTTTACGGATAATTTTATAGGTTTATTACATTCAACCTGCTCATTATCACTATTCTACTTTGAATAATTTTCTATAATATGTAATAAATTATCACATCGGATGAAAATGAGTGTAAATATTCTTTCACATTTTAGCCTGCTTCGAGATTCTATTAGATGAATTATATGTACTCATCGGATTATTTATCATCTTGATTATAATTATCCGTGAGTTTTTTTTATGAAAAATGATGTTATAATAACATCCATAGTTTTATAAATATGATCATCACAATCCACATCTTTTATGAAAAAATAATTTATTGATAATAAACCATGAATACTTTCTTGAGATATATTTTATCATTCTTGTAAATTTATTGATTGAAATGTGGTGGTAATCATTAAAGCAATAAACTCATATTGATCATATAATTAATTGACTCATATATACCTCACATATCATATACTATTTCATTAACTCAATAAAATAATGTATCAATGAATTTCATGGGTTAAATCTGCATGACATTATAATTATTTCAAACAACATGGAGTCAAGATTCCATGGCTTATAAATCATATTTTTATATACTCAATTATTTCTTTCAAGGAATAAATTTTCTGTGTTTGATGTTTTATAGTTATCCCTTAAGTGAATTCATTCCTTTGTAACCCACATCAATCTCCATTTAATATTTTTTATGAGCAATTTAAATCTATGTAAAAGAAAATCAAATTAATTAGAATAGATTATACATATATTCTAGTATATTGTCAGAGGTGTTGTATTTGATTCATAAATGGGTAAAATTTATAAAAATAATAGATAAGAACTCCTCTATGGTTAATGGTTTCTTCAATAATTAATAAACGGAAAGAACACCCTTTAAAAATATATTTTTCCAATAATTCCAATTTTCAATACCTATTAATGGAATATATCCTGGGTCATAATTCTGGGTATGTCAATTTAATACTATTTACATTATATTTATGATTATTTAGGGAACTTTTTAACATCCTCTACATTATATGTATGAAAGTATGAAAGTGGCAAAATTTATTTTACTTGTATAACCTAATGTGATATATATCCCTAAATCACACACACAATGATGCCCAATTATACCAAAATCACCAACCTCGTCCAAAAAATATCCACTATTTCATTTTGTTTTCAAAAATGTTTTATAAATCACTGAAAATTTTAACCTAAATATTTGGATTATTTATAAAAAATTCAACCCCTATATGATAAAAATTAATTATAGGAAATATTAATCATTAACAACAAAACCATGATGTCCAAACGTAGTGAATCACACATCATCTTCTAGAAACAGTCAAACATGAATCCTCTTTATGAATTCATTATACCTTCCTTCATACATAATAATGATTTTTATATCCATATTATCAAAATATCATAATAGTTTAAGAATTTACATGCTGAGTTCATAGAATAACTAAAAATTCCACCAATATATAAAATCATCCTTAATAGGTTTAGAACATATCAATGGATATATATTTGAAACATCATGTACCTCCCCCATTTACAAAGAAATCTATAGATTAGATGATATAGGGGATAGATAAACATTCATTAACCATTATGGAAAACAACATGGACACCCATGTTGATCTTGATTTTGAAAAATTATTCTTTTAGTAATATTTTTGTTAAAATGGAAGAAACTTGTTTAGCTATAGGAACATATGACCTATTTGGTTCATTCTTCTCCAAATTCTCCTTAATGAAATGGAAATTGATGTCAATATGTTTTAAGATATAATTTGTCACAAGTCTTAATGTACGAATTATAGCACTTTGAATATCACATCCCAATAGAATATGTAATTTCACATCAAAAAAATAAGTCTTCCAATTGAGTATGCATCAATATAAGTTTTGTTGCAGCTTGAGTGTCAGAAACATACTCAGATACATCAATGCTAAGATATAATGAATATTTCTTATTTGTACACCTTCTCGAACAACATTTCCTTGTATGTTATAGTCCACCAGATATATAATTTATATCATCAACATTTACTTCCTAATTAGCATTAATATAGAAAAAAATACATTCTTCATACTCTATCATACTCGATTAAGAAATATATTGCAACTTTGAAATATCTTCTAATTATTTTCCCATCTAAATAATTTGATTATATTTTTTCACTTTTAAATCATTCACATAACAGAGTAGGTAAAACTATTTATGGTATCGAGGAAGGAAAATACAAAAAGATTACAATAAACTTCCAAAACTCTTTAGAGTTATGTTCTTTACCTTCTATATCATTACCCTACTTGGTTCCAAGTAATTTTTAATTTTAAATTGGTTATTAAGTTTATATTCCAAACATCTGAGTTCATTCCATATAATAATTTTCATGAGAAATAAATACATGTTTCTTAATTAGTAATATTTATAACCCATAAAATTATTTCATTTCACCAAGAATGGAAAATTTAAAAATATTTTTCATCATATCATAAAATCATTCAAAAGATATTTCATCATTACCAAAAAATTTAATACCATCAATATAAACAATGACAATGAGAGAAATATCCTAAATTACTATAATGTGAAAATTACAATAAAATCATCATTTATTGAAATTAAAATTTCATAAAAAATTATTTAGATTGGAATACCATTCCCTCTGATCATGTTTGATACCATACAATGATATTTGCATCTATCACACATAACTTCTATCCTTACCAATAATCACACAATATGTTTTTTTAATATAAACTTCTTCATAATATTCTCCATTTAAAAATGTAGACATTAAATCATTCTGAGAGATATTATAACATCATTTTTGAAACAATATTGAGAAAAATTATATTTTTTGTAACTATACCACTGGAGAAAATTCTCATCAATGTAAAATCCTTTAATTTGTGAGTATCATCCTCACACAAATAATGGTTTTTTATTATCACTCCACCATCATCATTTAACTTGTTATGGAACACACAATTTGTAGCAATAAAATTATTTTCCTTTTTTAGGTATGATTTTTGATGAATCATTCTTCTCAATCTGATCAAATACTTTATTCATAGAATAAAACCATTATGTATTATCAAAGGCTTCACTAACATCTTCTGGATAACCTATTGAATAAAACTGACAGTGTGTAATAAATTTTTATGTTCTTATTTTCTATAACATCTTATGTTGATCACAAAATATGTTTTGAGCATACACTTTCATCATTATTATAGGATTATATGTGTGAAATTATTCATTGTCACTCAAAATAATTGAGTTTGATTCATCCATTTATATGTGATCAAAACTACTGGAATCATTATCATCTTTCCTAACAACATTTCATCCAATATCTTCATCTTCCTCATCATCATGTGATTATGACATACCTTCCATAGAATTTTCTAGAACATCAACATTAATATAATAAACTAATAATTCTTTCTCTTTGTTGAATCATCTATATCCTCTTCAATAAATAGCATATCCAAATATTATTTCATATTCACCTCTCGGGTGAAACATTAAAATGTTTACATATTTATTATTTATGAATAAGTGAATCCTAAAAAATATTAACTCTTTCAAACATAGTGTTTTTCAAAGAATATATCATAAGGACTAATATCAGATCATTGGTTTTAGAAGAAATTGGTTTTAATATAATCTAATGCGGTCATGGATTACAATATGATGAAATGAAAAGGTCCATGTTCAAGTATCATAGTAATCCCTATTTCAACAAAAAATTAAATTAATCCTTTTAGAAACCCCATTTTGTTTTAGTGTTGATGGTTTACTAAACTATTGTTTAACTATATTTTTCTAATGTAACTTTCAAATAGTTCATTTTTTCATTCCGCAGCATTATCTTCTCACAAATTCATCCCAAAAATACCCAGATTCTTTCTCAGATATTCTCTTAAAATTTTTAATCATATTTTCAGAATCTAAATAATGTTTCAAATAAAAAACCAAATTAATATGAGTAAAATCACCATTGAAATAAATGGTGTACGTATCTTCACAATTTTATTTAATTCTCATTGGCGTATATATGTCATAATAAAATTTTTTTTGGGCCGTGTTGATTGAATATCTACATCCTTATGCATATAGCTTGTATTCTACCCTTTTCGCAGATTATACAACCCCAATGTATTCTTCTTCACATATATATAATTATATGGACACTATATAACTTTTAAAACATTCTCATATTTCTTTTAGACATTCTTTCCATCCATTAATTCGATAACTATTTTTCTTCCATCGTGAATAAGTGACATGAATTTTATAATTTACCAACATGAAACAAGTTTAATTATATATATATAATATTTTTAAATTATTATACATCTTCCACTCTTTTTAAAATGGAATTATATTCTTGAAAATAAACATTATTTCCTTTATCAATTTTTTTTAAACACTCGTTATGTTGTTTCTCAACCAATCAAAAAACAAGGATTTCATAGATTTCATATTTTCTTCCCTAATAATATAGGACCTGAAACCATTTATTCTTAGTGATTCATCATTTCAAATAATAATTGTTATTTTCAAAAAATATTTCAAATTCGTTAACTATTCGAAATATCCAATCATGGGTGAAGAACACCATCAGTCCAAGATCCAAAAATAATATTCCTTTTATATTATTTAGAGATGTTTCTTCAAGAAGAGATTTTTTCACTTTTAAATTCCTAAATTATTGATTTAGAGATTTGTTAAAAGCATTAGGATGTATTAGAAACAATAAAACTACAAACATCAAAAATATTTCAAGATTATTTACTTATTTCAGAAATAGTTTCCAAATTTTGGTACCTATTATCATGTTTTAAAATTCCTTCTAATATTTACTTAAATGGGGGGAATGACTCACCCTCAAACTTTAAATTATACAAATCATAGGATATATGTAATGATTCTAGTTTAAACAAAACTTATGTTCTATATGACAAAATCTTCCACAATTCGAGAAGAAACGATTTAATTAATACTTTCCTTTGTGTCATTAATACTGTCCAGCTTTGTGAACATGTTTCTCATTATACATATTATCTTTCACATTGGAATGATGTTGAGTTCCAAATTTTTTTCACTAGCTAGATTCTTCTTCATCAATTTGGATTTTATTCTTACCTTATTAGAATCAGATGTGATTGACACATCATTTTCAAAATCCTAAATTATAGAAACATCTGAATGTCCATCATAGTTGGTTTTGTCCACAAACATTATTTTCGAATCATTATTCTTATTAAGAACATTTAAAATATTATTTTCATCTTTAGAAGAAATTTTTTTAGATCCTTATCATGTTAACCCATTTCACAAATTTAACCAATTTTTAGGTAGTGTTCTTGAAACTAGTAACTCCCTAATCATATTTTGAAAACATTTGTAGAATAAGTCCAACTCTTCATTTTTATCTTTCAAATTTACATCCAGATATTAATTCTGACTATATTATTTTTTAGATGCCTTTTTAATAAATAAATCTCTTCCAAGAACATATATTTATATTCAAAAAGACATTATTGATTTTATTTAATACATTATTTCTTTAACTTTGTAATTTTTGTTTCGAGTCCTTTGATCATTATGATAGATTCATTAATTTGTATCATAAGAAACATTTATATCATAGTCACTTACTATTAAGAACTAATACTTCTTAAATATTAATTATTAACTATTCTAATGAATGAATCCTATCCAGCAAACAAAATTAAATTTTCATCCTCAAATTCAATGTCTTTATCCTCGTCCTCTTTAGAAAAAGTATTATCTCTCTAGATTTAGTGAACCTATTATATTTTCCCTTGGAATACAATTTGTCTTATCACCTTGTTCTATCTATTATATTTTTGGACTTTAGATTTATAACTTTTTCTTCTCTAAATTTCTATTTCCTTCATAAATCATTCTCCTCATCACAAAGATACTTTAGAAAAAGAAACTCCCCTCACTATTATAAACTCACTTTTTCACAGTGTAGAGAGTAATTAATTATATGAAATTACGTTATTTTCATGAATCTTATTATTTAAATATGTTAGAGGAACATTATTATTAAGATGATTTAATCCATCTGTAGTAGCTTCCAAAATATCAATCCCAAGAGACACAAGATATGAAAACAATTATATCTTTCAAGATATGATTGATCATACCATTGAGGACCAAAATCCCAATATAGTTCATGTAAATCAGATTATCCATGACAACTCATAATAAAAAACATTCAGCAAAGAGTAAACGATGAGAACATTCACTCAGACACCACATTTTTTGGTCTAACCGTTATCAATGTATCACTGATATGTGGAGGGTGAGAATCAGTGATGTATTTTACTTTTATATTATCTGTCTTTTATAACATCATTCTACTCCTATTAGAGATCTATCACTTCTATGGAAATAAGACATTCATACATCTATAGGAACAAATTTATTTTTAAGTCTTAATCCAAAATAAGAGTGAATACATCCTTGGAATATATATTAAAATAATTCAATAAAAAATCCACTTGAAAAAAATACTTTCATCTGAATACCAAATGTAGGATATACCATTATACTTTTTTTGTATTATGATCAATTAAATAGTGAATGTGATTCTTCTGTAATTAATGATGTGAATCATTTTTGTGAATTATATTATGAAACATTTATCAGTTGATTCAAAACATGATTCTTTGATCTCTTATCAACATTAACATCAGTTAAATTCAAAACAAAATTCATCAAATTCCTACAAAGTAGTAGGTAGGAAAAAAATTTGGACGTTGTACAAAAACTTAGTCTGATGGCTTAGTCTTATTCCACAATCTAATTCCATTGGATATAAAATAAGTACGATGTAATAGTATAAAATAATTTTGAACCACTTTAATATCTCCGAAAAAAAACATACAAAAAATGACTCAGACTGATCTGGAAACATTGACCACTATTATTTCATGTGATTCATATTTCTAGTGTGCATTCTTTCTCTTTACAAGTTAATAGTCTTACATCGTCATTAGAATGAAAATTTTACATTATACTATTTATAGTTTTTTAGAAAGAAATATTAATAATGATAATTTACAATATATGCTAATCCAAATTTCCCTAAAACTAATTTAGAATTAATTTTTTATAAATAATTGACACTTTTAATGCTTCTCAAATCTTCTAGTTATTCTCAAAACTTCTACTATCATCTCTGAACATCATCCATCTTATAACATTCTTACTACACTTCATTGTAATTCATATTTCATTATCATTATGCTTATAATTATGATTCAAACTGGTGTATAACTAAATAATACTCAATAAGATGCCTTTTACCAAATAAAATTCACATGTTAAAAACATTAAAAAAAAGTCTCCATAAACATTACTAAAACATTTTTCCATTTCTCGTTCTTTTATTTTCCTAGAAAATTTGATCAATATTATAAAGATATCATCAAAAACTTTCAATAAAAATCAAAAACAATTTTAAAAATATTCTCCATTTCATATTTTCCTCATACTAAATTAGATTTCTTTATCAATGTCAGCATGTGATTAATGGATTAGTCACTATTTTTCATATGATTAATTGGTGTCAATTCACATCTGATGACTCTTTACCTAATTTAAAATTCAAAAAAAATTCATTAATTCAAGGCCACTAAAAAAATCAATGTTCTTTTTATATCCACCCAATTGAAGACAACTAGAACTCTAGATTTATGAAAATGTTTGATTACATTATTGTGATTCATATGTATGATATATATCTGATCCATATCAATCCATATTCCCCTAATCCAATCTGATTGATTGATCTCTAGAGTTATCCTCTTTTTATGGTCCCAAAAAACCCTTATTACTGATATATATGAAAAAATTGTGACAATCTACCTTCAATACACTATTATTATCGACAAAGTGTCCATTGGATTAGTATCAGACATCCACCAGTGGATCGATGGAATAAAATGTCAAATGGACTGGTATCTGAAGCAAATCATTTCTTCTAGGTTTTCATTAACTGTAAATTTATCCTTATGATTTAAACATTTTATAAATTTGATGATCTGATGTATCAGACAATTTGATGGATCAGTTGATCATCACATCAAAAACATCAAATGCCATATCATTCATTATTTTAAAAACTCATTTTTGTATCATAATGATATCTTTACATTAAGAACATTAATATAATCATATAATCATCTAACATATGGTACCACACAAATATTATCCCATTCATTTTAGATATTATATATTACATGTGTTTAAAACAAAATATGGTATTTGAGATCTAATAGAACAGTAAAAATATTCATATTGATTATAGAATTAAGACTATGGTACATCTTAAAATATAGATAAAAAATTATTTTGGACATAATTTGAGTCTAAATAACCCTTTCTCCCACATAACTACTTTAGAAAAAAATCAAAATTGCTGGCCTTTCTAATCATTTTATTACCCAATCTTCTTATTATGATGCACCTATCATTCCTTTCATATGATTTAGAAAACATATTGAGTGAAATGATTTATCATAGAGAAAAAATGATGCAAAACAGACATCAATCACTTCTCCTAGGATCAAAAAACAATTTGTATCCAACTTAGACGTAACATTACTTTCCTTATTTAAGATCATCATTGAGAAGAATTATCTGAACCACATCATAAGCTCTTGTATGGTTGGTATAAAATCTTAAATTAGTAACATGTCAACAATATATACTATTATAAATACAATCATACTCCCACTATACGAATTATATGAAAATTCCTCACATTGATTCTTAAATATTTCCAATTATTTTTTTAATTATTGAAATGAATTTTATATTGCATTGATGCGGACTTTAATACATAAATGGATCTCTTAAACCTATATAATAATTTTCAATTTACTGAAGACAGAAACCCTTTTAGTAATTTCATGAACAAAACCTCTTGAAGATTCCCATTAGGGAAATCATTTTTTAAATCCATCTATAAAATCTCATAGTAATGTAAATATTTTATAGAAATCATAAATTTTCTACATTTGAACATGGACAACAGATAAAATGATTCATCATAGTCAATAACATGGACTTTTCAAAAAAAATTAGAAATTTAACATTCTTTATCAGAAATTAAATTACCATCCACGTCCTTTATTAACATTTATATCCATTATCATACAATAAGATTTATATCAACTAGTGGATTTACTGGAACACTTAAATGGTTTTGATTAATTTCATCCATCTCAGAATTCATAGAATCTTGTCATCTTGCAACTTTTGAGCCCTATAATACTGCCTTGTTTAATGTAGGATCATTATTGTCAATCAATAATGAGTCACCATTATTAGGGACATCAAAACATATCCCTGTTATTATCTTATAATTATAAATCTCTTATATATCACTTGTATTTCATGGAAAAATTATTCCGTAGGGTCCTATGAAATCAATTCTAGTACAACATTACATGTATCTTATGTATCAACATCATTGAATTCAATCTTTATCCCATATTACTTATTTATGATGTGCCCCCTATCAAAAAATATAATATGACAACCTTGCTTTTATTACAAACTTAAACAAGATTTATTAAATAAAACATCACTTGATACAACAAATAAGATCAAGAGGATTAGTTTCGTTGGGGATTAGGATCATTACATAAAAAATTAAAACATGAAATACATCATCTTTATTGAAAACATCCTTTATATTACCACTACATTCCCTCGTACTTAGCATTGCATGGGATAACCTGAGTACATGCATAAGAAATGGGTGAGCTATAAAGCCCAGTAAGGGAGTACACATGGAATAACATGAGGAGTACAATAAATGTTATAAAATAAGCATATCAATAGAGCATAAAAGAAACATGAACATAAAGGCATGATAACGCATGATAATCATAACATGGAAATGTGGCAACAACACTTATCATGGAATTAGCATGAGCCAAGGCTCATTGCACATGGAGCATGAGTAAATCCTCATTTCACCTAATGAATGAGTAAAACCTTTTTGCACTTGAATTAGCATGAGTCAACACTCATTTCACATGACGTATCATGATACTATACTTTACCCAATGCATTGGAGAGCTATAAGGGCACACCCTTCTTAAACATTTCATTTCATGCATAAGTGTGCCACATGGATCATAAAACATGGATTCATAAAACATAATCATTTATTACACGATAAAGGAATGTAGAATTTAATATATGAAACTTTTTAATCAATATGTAAAGGTGCATAAAGGTGGATACCCTTGATGGAGAAATGGGGATGGTATCCACTACAGAATTGCATTTTCTTAGAAAATCGGTGCGATTTCGGCAGCGTAACAGCGTGAAATAAGAATTCATAAAATGGTTGATGAGGGAGAAAGGGGTTCCTCATCATATTTACATGCAATGGAAAGTAAAGAGGTCATATAGATACATGTACCAACAATTTTAATGGAATTTAGATTCATGATACAAAATTATTGCTTGAATGTAAAAGAAGAGAGAGAAGTTTCTTTCGGAATTTCGGCATAGTAACGAGTGTATATGTGAGGAATTTAATGAGAGAGAAAGGGGTCTCCCATAATTCAAACAATAATAGGGTAGTATGGGGTAGGTGCGAAACCATACCCCAACATTCATAATTTAAATTAAAAGGGAAATAAAACATAAAAAAAATTGACAAAACTGAGAAAGGAAGAAAAAAAACCTTACTTAGAAGTGTGCTTCCAAAGGCTAGAGAGAGGCTTCTTGGGAGCTTGGGGCACCTTGGGAGGATTCTAGAGAGAGTTGGGAAGAGGTTTGACGAACTCAAAAGGCTTTTAGTGAGGAGGAAGTGGGAGATTGGGTGGGTTTATATATGAAAGGTGAGGGAATTATTTATTATTTAGGTTTGGGTCCCCTTACATTAAATTAATCAAAACCACAAACCATGCCATGGTTTTTGCCCATGGATTTTGGAAAAGGGAAGAGGAAAACAATATTTTATAAGGCCAAAGTCAGAACTTCTTAAAATATTAGGGTTTCTTATGTGGAGGTGAGACACACTCCCATGGAAATTAATTTAAAAAGGCAAGGTGTTGAAAAAGTATTGAGGGGTCCATTAATGCTTTGAAAAGTAAGTCAAACAAACCCAAAATTACATTATTTTAATGTTAAAGCATATATTGGCCGAACATAAAGATTATAGTATTTTATTACATCCCTATTGGGTCATTATGATGTCATAAAACACATTATATATTTAAACAATATTTAATTTTTACCCTAATATTTGACAGTCTCAAAAAATTATGAAAAATTCACCGTTGGATAATTTCAACGTCTTTATTCTAGAAATAAAATTTATTTTATCTAAATAATTTTCTAAATATGTTAATTTTAACTTTTAAAATAAAAACTGACATTTATCAACAATTCACGGGTTTTGATAGAAATGGCTTTCAAACCATAATAAAAATTATAACAGCATTCATAAAATTATAAGATAATTTATATTTAATAAAAATTAATTTAATAATAATATTATTTTATTAAAATATTATTTAAATCAAAAATCCTTTAATTTAATAAAATAGATTTCTTATTAAATAATAACTGAAAACACCATTTGTACTTTAAAAACTATTTACAATGTATCAAAAATGACTAGAAGTTATATTCATTATTATATACAAAAATAATGTACATGAACATAGTACTAATTATTTGATACATAACCCCTTATAACAGCCGCATAAGACATAAGGGTAAGGTGTGTGATGGTGACAGACTCTTGGGGTGGCTCGGATAACATCGCTCGAGTGGTAATTTCAATCAACTTCCTCTTTTCCCGTAGATGGTCATGTTCGAGCTTGACATGATGAAGTTTAGCTTAGTCTTGGTCAAGAGCGAAGCCCAAAGGTGCCACCTCTTTTCCGAGCTCCAACAAATGGGCTTCGTATGTGTCAATTCTACAGGATGAGGCCATCGCTTCCTTTTTCTGAGTAAATTGGATTTTTCATGTGATCAGTGTTCAACGACTATATTAGCAATGGACAAAATTCTTAACATAAAACCAAGGAAGCTGAAATTTTATATAAACATAAAGAGACATTTAATTAGATCAATAGAGATTTCCATTAATGAAACTTTTGGTCGTTACAATATTCCCCTTTTAAGAAATTTCACCGTCGAAATTTTTCTTTTCCCACACTAAAATAGATGTGGGTAACTCAGCTTCATCATTTCCTCCAATTCCCAAGCCACTTCTTCAAACTTGTGGTTACTTCACAACACCTTGACTAGAAGCATTGTATTATTTAATATAACTTCTTCTCTATGATCTATGATGTTCACTGGTTGCTCCTCATAAGAAATATCATCTTCCAACTGTACCACCTCAGAAGAGAGTACATGTGAAGGGTCTGGTATGTACTTTCTTAAGAGGGATACATGAAAGAAATCATGTACTTTGGCCATGGAAGGTGGAAGTGCTAGCTGATAGGCCACAACCCCGACACGATCAACAATCTCTAATGGGCCGATGTACCATGGACTTAACTTCCCTTTCCTTCCAAACCTCATGACCTTCTTCCACGGAGATATGCATAGAAACACCATGTCTCCAAATTTAAACTGAAGGTCTCATCGATGATTATATGCATAACTCTTCTGTAGACTCTTAGCTGCCTTGATATGTTGCTGAATGGTTTTTACCTTCTCCACCATTTCTTCTACCATTTCTAGTCCAAGAATCTTACGTTCACCGACCTCATCCCAACATGCTGGTGTTCTGTACCTTTTCCCATACAAGGCTTCATATCGTGCCATTTGGATGCTTGAGTGGAAACTATTGTTATAAGAGAACTCAACCAGAGGAAGATGTTGATCCCATCCTCCTTTAAAGTCCATTGAGCATGCTCTAAACATATCTTCAAGTGTTTGGATAGTCCGCTCGGATTGGCCATCAGTTTGAGGATGATAGGTCGTACTGAAGTTCATTTCAGTATTCAGAGCATGTTGAAGGCTCTTCCAAAACATAAAGGTGAATCTTGGATCTCGGTCAGACACAATAGATAGTGGTACTCCATGCAACCTTACCACATCCCTAATATATATTCGTGCTAGTTGATCCAAAGAGAAATACTCCCGGATAGCAATGAAGTGAGCAGTATTTCTAAGACGATCCAAAATAACCCAGATTGCATTGTTGCCTTTGGATGTCCTCGGACGTCCAGTGACGAAGTACCTGGTGATGTTCTCCCATTTCCATTCTGGTATGGGAAATGGTTGCATCATCCCCTTAGACTTATGCCTCTCTTCCTTCACTTTCTAACACACCAGGCACTTTAATGTATATTCAGCGATCTCTTTCTTCATATTATCCCACCAAAAGTTTTCTCGGATATCTAGATATATCTTTGTGCTCCCTAGGTGAATAGAGAAATCTGAACAACGTGCATCATCCAAAAGTTCATTCTTCAGCTCCAGATTTTATGGAACACATAGTCTTTTCCCAAACCGCACAATTCCTTCTTCATTAACATTAAACTTCGAGGATTTCCCCTATTTGATGGATTCCACTTTTTCTTGAATTCCCACATCATCCTTTTGAGCATCCTTTAACCTTTATAAAAGAGAAGGTTGAGAAATAATTTGTGAAAGGATTGATGATGTTCCCATATCTATGATTCCCAGGTCCATATTCATCTAGTCTAGGAAGATTTTATCCTTCTCAATTCTCATCATTGACAGAATCGCTGGGTCCTTTCTACTTAGGGAATCTTCCACCTTGTTCGCTTTCCCTGGGTGGTAATGTATTGAACAATCATAATCCGTGATGAGATCTATCCATCTTCTCTGGCGCATATTAATCTCTTTCTATGTGAATATATATTTAAGACTCTTGTGGTCAGTATATATCTCACATTTCTCTCCATAGAGATAATGCCGCCAGATTTTCAAGGCAAATATCACAGCCGCCAACTCCAGATCATGCGTTGTATAGTCTCTCTCATGGATTTTCAACTTCCTTGAGGCATAGGATCTCACTTTATCATTCTGCATCATCACACAGCCTAAGCCCTTCTTCAAAGCATCACTGAATCCACAAAATGTTCCACACTTCTGGGTAAAGTGAGCACAGGTGCAGTGATAAGCCTCCTTTTCAACTCCTTGAAGCATTCTTTGCATTCATCACTCCAAGAAAAATTTACTAACATCCGAGTTATCTTGGTAAGAGGGTTGGAAAATCGTGAGAAATTCCTCACGAATCGCCGATAATATCCAGCTAACCCCAAGAAGCTACGGATATCTGTTACCGATGTTAGCCTCGGCCATCCCTCAATTTCATCTATTTTGGAGGGGTCCACAGATATCCCATTGCTTGTGATGATATGGCCCAATAATGAGACCTCCTTCAACCATAACTCACACTTGCTATACTTTTCATAGAGCTTATCCTTGCACAAAGTCTCTAGTACAGTTTTTAAATGCTCCTCATGATCCTCCTTGGTTTTGAAGTATATTAGAATATCATCTATAAAGACTACCACAACATTGTCAAGGTAATCTCTAAAGACCCTATTCATCATGTCCATGAATATTTCTAGAGAATTGGTGAGTCTGAAAGGCATTACTATGAATTCATAGTGCCCGTATCATGTACGAAAAGCAGTCTTGGGGATATCTTCCCTCTTCACCCCTACTTGATAATATCCCGACCGTAAGTCCACCTTGGAAAGTATTGTGATCCATACAGATGATCGAACAAGTCATAAATTCGTGGGAGAGGATACTTGTTCTTTATCGCGATTTTGTTACATTCACGATAATCAATGCAAAGACTCATTGACCCATCGTTCTTCTAGATGAAGCGGACTGGTGCACCCCATGGTGAAGCACTTGGGAATATAAACCCTTTATCCAGATTCTCCTATAGTTGTTTCATCATCTCTTCAATCTCAACAACATCCATTTTATATGGAGTCTTGGATATTGCTAATTCCCCAGGTGTATGTTCAATTGAGAACTCAACATCTCTTCTAGGAGGAAGACTAGGCAGTTCCTCAGGAAACACTCCAGCGAATTCCCTCACAATAGGACTTTCTTCAAGGATAGATTCTTCCTTAGACTCAATCATCTGAGCCAGATACGTGTGCTCATATGGCAGTAATATCCACACTTGAGATGATGGATCTAAAGGAGATTCATATTCCTCCTTACACTTGTAAAGAATCGGGGGTCAATTCTCCATATGGAGTGTGATTTCCCTCCCCTGACAATTTATGTTGGCTCTATATAAGGAAATCCAATCCATGCCAATAATTACATCAAATTCCACAAGAGGGAGTATGACGAGGTTCGTCGGGAAATTCAGTCCACAGATTATAATAGGGGAGGACTTATATTCATAGGATGCAATGATTTCCCAATTTTCCATACTCACCGACATATTCATTTCCATGATTTGTGGTGGTGCTGGGATTGTTCTACTAAACATTTGAGATATAAAATAATGCGTAGAACCTGAAACAAAAAGTACATTCGCTATTATTGAATGAATAACTAGCATACCCGTCACCACTTCATTGTCAGGGTTCACTTCGGAATAAGTGATGGAAAAAGCTCTTCCTTTATTCCTTGGAGGTTGTTGGTCGCCTCAAAAAACCCATGGATTAGGGCACTGATTTGAAAAATGACCCGGTTCATTGCATTTTTAGCATTGAACAACGTGTTGAGGTTCGAACGGAGAGTTCCTCTCCTCTGTCGCAGCTGCAGGTATTTCTTGCCGACAATTAACATCTAGGTGCCCTTCTCTTCCATACCTGAAGCATTTCCTCATCCCCTTAAGGCAATTTTCAGGGTGCTTCTTCCCGCACTTTTGGAAAGTGGGGTGCTGGATCTTCTTAGCACCGTTGGATTTACCCATCGAATTGCCAGTATTGAAGTCCACCTTATGCTTCTTGTCCCTATGATACCCCTGTGATTCCCCGATATCCATTTCGACCTTGAGGGCAGATAGGAAAATTTCCTCATAGCTGTCGAAGTCATGGATCGCTAATGCTTTCCGCAAGCTAGGCTTCAGCCCACCAAAGAAGTGGTCAAGTCTTTATTCGGGGGTAACGACAAAGCCGGAAGCATATCGTTCAGGCCTTGTGAATTTTTCCTCGTACGCTCGAACAGATTATTCATCTTTTTTCTTGAAGGAAAAGAAGTACCTTTCCATCTTAAGCTGGAGGGTGCGCGGAAAATATTTATCGAAAAACATCTTCCGGAAATCCTTCCATTCCAATGCCTCAATATCCTCCTCAAGCTTCGTATTTTTGATCAACGTGCACCATTGATCAGCTTCACCCTCCATACGATAAGCAGCCAGGAGAACCTTCTCTTTTTCAGAACATTGAAGGATGGATAAGATATTTTCAATGGAGTTTATACATTGTTCATCGATCATGGGATCAGATGATCCACTAAATATAGGAGGCCTTTGCCTCATGAAGCTCTCGATAGTGACTTTTTACTTCTCAAGGGGGTTTGGACGTTCCTATTGACCTGTGTTTCTATTAAAAACTTGAGTTAGCTGAGAGAGAAGCGTTAGAAAGTTCGTGATTCCCGCTCACATTGGATTGGGCATCTCTTTAGTACAGTCCTCACCCTGATCTTCACAACGGTTGTTAGCCCGAGTCCTCCTATTACCGGCCATTATCTAAAATAAAAGTAATGTTAAGGGTAACACATAAAGGGTAATGCAAAGACAAAAGTTGATGACTTATAAATAAAATTTTATTTCCGTAACTCATGAGTTTATAGGCATCAATCTAGTCTTTTCATGATCTACATTCTAACATATATTTGTAGGGGAATTTTTTAATTCCCTTAATAAGGGTTCATACTAAGCTTTTGAATTTATCAAAACATATCCCCTGGGAGTGTCGTAACCAAGAGTGCAGCAAGGCCCATTGTTGTGCACCAGTTCCCATTTATGTCTAGCTCAAAGTGGTGTTTTCGGGTATTACCCCTAGGATACATCTTAGCCAGAGCTGCCTCTACCTACTCGTATCCAGACATGGATTTATTTGTTTGATAAACCACTTACTCTGTACTTACCCAAACTTAGGGATGTTTTTATTATACTTTGTCTTGTATCTAAGGTTTTACTAGGGTTTCCTAAACCCAAAAATAACTAAACCTATCCTCTGATACCAACTATGACAACCCTTCTTTTATTACAAACTTAAACATGATTTATTACATAAAACATCACCTGATACAACAAAGAACATTGATTGGTTTAGTGTCTTTAGGGCTTAGGATCAATACATAAAAACTTAAAACATGAAATACAACATCTTTATTGAAAACATCCTTTACATGACCACTAAATTCCCTCGTACTTAGCATTGCATGGGATTACCTGAGGACATGCATAAGAAAAGGGTGAGCTATAAATCCCAGTAAGGGAGTACACATGGAATAAAATGAGGAGTACAATACATGTTAGACAATATGCATATCAATAGATCACAAATGAACCATGAACATAAAGTCATGATAACTCATGATAATCATAACATTGAAATGTGGCAACAACACTTATCATGGAATTAGCATGAGCCAAGGCTCATTGCACATAGAGCATGAGTAAATCCTCGTTGTAGATAAAGAACAAGTAAACCCTTGTTTCACTTGAATTATCATGATTCAACACTCATTGCACATGAAGTATCATGATACTATACTTCCCAATGCATTGGAGCGCTATATGGGCACATCCTTCTTAAAAATTTCATTTCATGCATAAGTGTGCCACATGGATCATTAAACATGGATTCATAAAACATAATAATTTATTCCACGATAAAGAAATGTGGAACTCAATCATGAAACTTTGTAATCAATAAGTAATGGTGCATAAAGCTGGATACCCTTGATGGAGAAATGGGCATGGTATCCACTACACAATGGCATTGTCTTAGAAAATCGGTGCGATTTCGGCAGTGTAACAGCGTGACATAAGAATTCATAGAAATGGTTGATGAGAGAGAAAGGGGGTCCTCATCATATTTACATGTAATGGACAGTAAGGAGGTCATATAGATACATGTCCAAAAATTTGTAATGGAATTTAGATCCATGATACAAAATTATTGCTTGAATGTAAAAGAAGAGAGAGAAGTTTCTTTCGGAATTTCGACATAGTAACAGGTATATATGGGAGACATTTAATGAGAGAGAAAGGGGTCTACCATCATTCAAAAAATAAGAGGTCAGTATGGGGGAGGTGAGAAATCATAACCCAACATTCATAATTGAAATTAAAAGGGCAATACAACTTAAAGAATGTTGACAAAAATGAGAAAGGAAGAAAAAAACCCTTACTTGGAAGTGTGCTTCCAAAGGATAGAGAGAGGCTCATGAGAGGCTTCTTGGGAGATTGGGGCACCTTGATAGGATTATAGAGAGAGTTGGGAAGAGGTTGGACGAACTCCAAAGGCTTTGAGTGTGGAGGAAGTGGGAGCTTGGGTGGGTTTATATTGGAAAGGTGAGGGAATTATTTATTATTTAGGTTTGGGTCCCCTTACATTAAATTAAACCAAACCACAAACCATCCCATGGTTTTTTCCCATGGATTTTGGAAAAGGGAAGAGGAAAATAGTATTTTATAAGGCCAAAATCCGAACATCTTAAAATATTAGGGTTTCTTATGTGGAGGTGAGTCACACTCCCATGGAAATTAATTTAAAAAGGCAAGGTGTTGAATATGTCTTGAGGGGTCCATTAATGCTTTGAAAAGTAAGTCAAACAAACCCAAAATCACATTATTTTAATGCTAAAACATATATTGGCATAACATAAAGATTATAGTATTTTATTACATCACTATTGGGTCATTATGATGTCATAAAACACATTATATATTTAAATGGTATTTAATTTTTAACCAAAAATTTGATTGTCTCAGAAAATTATGAAAAATTCACCGTTGGATAATTTCGACGTCCTGATTCCATAAATAAAATTTATTTTATCTAAATAATTTTCAATATACGTTAATTTTCACTTTTAAAATAAAAAATGACATTTATTGAAAATTCACGGGTTTTGATAGAAATGGATTTCAAACCTTAATAAAAATTATAACTGCATTCATAAAATTATAAGATCATTTATATTTAATAAAAATTAATTTAATAATAATATTATTTTATTAAAATATTATTTAATAAAAAAATACCTTAATTTAATATAATAGATTTATTAATTATATAATAACTAAAAACACCATTTGTACTTTAAAAACTATTTACAATGTATCAAAAATGACTAGAAGTTATATTCATTATTATATACAAAAATAATGTACATGAACATAGTACTACTTATTTATAACATAACGCCTTAAAACAACGACATAAGACCTAAGGGTATGGTGTGCGATGGTGACAGACTCTTGGGGTGGCTCGGATTACATCACTCGAGTGGTAATTTCAATAAACATCCACTTTTCCCATAGACGGTCGCGATCGAGCTTGACATGATGAATCTCAGCTTGGGCTTGGTCAAGAGCGAAGCCCAAAGATGCCACCTCTTTTCTGAGCTCTGAAAAATGGGCTTCATATGGGGAAATTCTACTGGATGAGGCCATCGCTTCCTTTGGCTGAGTAAATTGGATTTGTTAAAGTCCTATATTTATACTAATCATATGATCACTATTCAACGACTATATTAGCAACGGTCAAAATTATTAACATAAAACCAAGGAATTTGACATTTTATATAAACATAAAGAGACATTTTATTAGATCAAGAGAGATTTCCATTAATGAAACTTTCAGTAGTTACATATAACCTATATTCTGATACTTACATTCTTATCTATGGTTTTGTATAGATATTATCACCTTGTTTCCTTCGGATACCTCTAATGATACAATCAGAACCTTGGAGTTCATTCTTGGGGATTGATATTTCCTTAAAAATGACTAAAATCCCCATGCACATTCTTATTACAAGACAACATTATTTCCACTTCCTAAATCAAAGGGAATAATATTTTATCTAGTTTTTTATTTAAAATGTCTGAATACATCTTTGTAACCAATTCAAGATGATCTTTGGTCTATCACCTTGACCATTGAATTGTTATTTTTTCATGACTCCTTGTAATAAATATTGAAAAATATCAAGTGGTTCACTGTAAATAGACTCTAAGTTACCATCATGTTATATTTTTTTCAAATGAATATTTTCTACATGACCATGATGGTGATGACATAATTAGGTGTTAAATGAGATTCATGTATTTTATCATTTTCAAATATCATTATTTTATTTTCATAATTTGATACCAATTTACCATTATTTAACTATCCCATATCACAATATATTATCTAATTATAAAAGATAATATAACCCCCAAAAAATTTTAAATATATTACGATTTTTCAAATAAATTTAATACATATGATGTATTATTCTACGTAAAAAACTGATTTTTAATGAAACCTGAAATACTATTAAAATATATTTATTTAATAAAATATTTATCTCCTAGATATTGTAATAGAGGAAATTAATGGGATTAACTAATATATAATTAAATATATGGTTTACACAATTACAAAAAACTAATTATTTTGTGACCAATTAATTAGAAATAAAAATAAGAATCATTTTATTATGAGGGAAATATTTTATAGAAAAAATATTTTTCTACCCACAAACATGTGTTACATCAAAAAATTAAATAATTCAATTTTTTAATATATATATTTTAGTTAATATATATATATTCAATAAATTATTTAACATTCATTTTAGGTGATTTCTATTCATAATATATAAATAAATCTAACATTACACCTAAAAAAGTATTTTTCAAAAAACAATTGTGTCACATTTACCACACGTATTTTTCAAATTAATTTTTGAAATGTTTATATAATTTGAATGTTTTTCATAATTTTTTAATAAATAATTCCATGAATATATTAGTGTAAATATTTGATAATTTTTTGACACGATACATTTTCCATGAATGGTGAAAACATCTGTTTTTTATTAAATTTTTTAATTTATTTTAAATATTTTCAAAAAATTAAAATTTATTACAGATAGTTTAAAAAATTAATTTTTCACAAATAAATATATATTTATATAATTTATTAAATTTTAATAAATTTCATATTTCATTTTTATATAAAACCTTTTAAAACATTTTCTTATTTTCTATTTTGATAATGTGTACTTTATCACGTATATGATTTAAATTTAAAAATAAATGTTTAAACCAATATTAATTGAAATTGGAAAAATGGATTCTATATTTTTAATAATCATAAATTATATTATTTATAATAAGTCCAGCATTATTTTATATCATTATTAATAGTATATTTTTTTAAAAAATATTATCGTGGTTATTGTGATAAGAGGTTGTTAGGTGATGAAACTAACAATATAAGAGAAAAATGACATATAAACTTTTTCAAAACAAATTTTATTTCCATATTTATACTATATAACCTCTAAGGATCTATAATTTCCAATTTTTATGACATATTAGATGTCAGAAACATGGGTACATCTTTTTCTTTTTAGATTTTAAAAGTTTGACACTGAAATCACTTATAAAAATCCACACCATCTTATCTCGTATTTACACTTATATAATATAGTTTTTCAATATATATAAACTCAAATAACATAAGTATATTTATAATATAATACTATAATAATTTTACTTTTTTTATCAATGTAACCAAATAGTATTTTTGGTTTAAACCAAAAGTGGTTGTCCGATGAAGAGGTGACATCCCAAATCCTTAATTTTATACCTTTTCATCCTTCAACCTGATGAATTATTATTATACAATGATTAAATGAAATATTAGTATCTAATATACAATTAAAATTCATTATGTTAATGACATAACATAAATCCTTATTTTCTTCTATAAAATGGGTCATGAAATCATCATTTGTCCATTCGGCAGACTACTGCCCCATGATATATTATTTATTTTCCATCGCCTCATCTCACTGATGGATATAATAATGGATTCATTTTTAATATATCACCATTATGAAATTATTATTCTCCTTGAATCATGACATCACATATGAATTCTAACACTCTTTTACTTGGGAGTATAATATCATTGTTTGTGTGTGTGATGGATAACTGCCCCATAATGAGATCTCATTATTTTATCACATAAACATTACCAGGAAGTTAATAAGGATATGTTGAAATAAAAACATGCGATATATATAACAAAACTACCCTTTAATGTTAATATATTATTTACCTTTCTTTTATTTAATACGTTGAGAAAATGGAAACATCGTTTATCTGTGCGTACGGACTACAGTATCCATAAATGGTGAATATAATTTTCTATCTCAAAAAATATAGATTACTAAAAATAAATATATAATGGATATATATGATATTTATATCATCTATATAATTATATATATAATTTATCCATGTTAAAATTTAGTGGAAAAAAATTCCAAATCAAAACATACATTAAAAACAAAACATGTATTATCGAAACAATAAATATAATAGGAATTATTAAGAAACCATAAATAAAAGGTGAAGATAAATAATATATATTATGATATTTATAATTTTTGTTATATAATATTGGTAATATAAACTAATATTTATTATCTGGGAGTTTTGAATGAATATGAAGGAAGTGATGACTTATTGTGGGGGATTTTTGTCTAATTGTTTTACTTTGGTGAGACACATTCTATATTCCCAACCAATTTCATATATGTAGTGTGTATAATACCTAGAGATTTATTTTTGTATTATTATCATGAAAAATATTTGGATCCACACATCTATTTTATGTTCATTCTTTAATTGGGATTATAATTTAATGTTACCAAGGTTATTTGGGTTTTATAATACAATCTCATCTTTTATAAATATGCATTAGGTATAACCGTCAATTGATAAAATAATATGATACATATCTCAATAAAATAATGATTTATCCTTTAATATGGATATTTATTTGAAAACATTATTTTCCCATCATTATATTCTCTTTAGGTTATAATTATTCAAAAATAATGTTTTAATAAAAACAATATTTATTTCTCTCTATGGTCAAAATCCTTATTATTCCACGTCCAGGTTTTCTTAAATGTTTTCAAATATGTTTTTACATTCTCCAAGAATTTTATTAAAAAAATTACCCAAGATTCACATTTACGAAATGTTCCACAATTATTCTACAAATCATTTTAAAAATTAAATGTAGTTTGGATTTTATATTGGAGATTCATTTAAAAATTTTCAAAATTAATTTTCAACTAAAATTATTTTTGAGATGATTTTGGTTTTTAAAAATGATTTTATAATCTCGAATGGATATTTTCCTAAAAAATATTTTAAATTATTTTTAAATATTAATAGATTTGTTTAAATTTGTATTTTCAAATAAAATGATTTTTCAAATTTTTTATGTTTTAAAAAGTTGTTTTTTAAATACTAATGGATATTTTCAATAGGAGTTGTTTGAAATGAATTTAATTACTTTTTTATTTATAATTCAATTAATATTTTAAAATAAATTTAATTTTAAATTTTTTATATTTTAAAATTTCTTTCTACTGTTGAATGATTATTTTCCTACAGAATTGGAGGATGCTATATCTCAAAATAATTTAACATATAAGATGACATAATTTGATGTACATAATATTTAATTGTGATATCTTTGAAGGATTAAATTATTATTCATTATCTAAATGTTTTATGTATTTGTTGAAGATATGTTTACGAAACTCATTTCTTTTTCAATGGGTTATGTCATGAGAAAATCATGAAATTTTTATGAAATCTATTTATAGTATAAAGGTTATGTTATAATGAAATGTTTATATATCCCACATCCTTTAACTGGTTTTGATATAGTTAAATTTTTATGGTCTTTTGACACACATATGTATGATTTCATTATGTTGTTTTTGGGGCTAGTATATCCTTTAAATGAATGAGGTGGGTATTGACATATCAAAAGATAAACAAGATGATAATGTGGAGTGAACCTATCTATTAAAGGGAATTTTTAAAAAATGATAGTCTCAGATGTGAACCTTCACTACAATTGAAGTTTGGATAGTGAACACATCATACCATGATATGATTATAAATGAACCTTGATATACTAGGGAAATTTTTTTCCATTCTTATGTGTATTATAAAAATCTATGTTTTATGATATAGTTGTATACTCGTAGATCATATTCATTGATTACATTATGATCCATGTCTTATTAACTACCAAAATTTTCTTTGAATCAATATTATGATATTTTATAAGAAGGTTGTGGATTGAAAATTTTATTCTGATGTTATTATACCCAAAATCTCATTATATATTGATATCTCCCATAATTACTATTTCTATGAACCAGATATCACTTGGGAACAAATGTACTTTTGGTTAACAACTCTAAAATAGAAACATTGAGCTAGACTCGATCATCTCCAAGTTAAGAAAAATAAGTCTTGTTTCTCCCATGGTTTGATACCCTTGGGGGATATTCTGTGAAATTTGTAAACCATTTACAAACCATCATAACGTATTTGTATAAAAACCATAAAATTCTATGGATATTCCAAATAATTCATATATTGAACAAATGTGTTATTTTTTAGATATATTAGAAGTTAATTTTCATGATTATGTGGTTTTCCACGATGATTAGTGTTTCCCACATGATATAATACGATTTTAGTCAATGGATAATACTATAACAAAATCATGTTAACACATAATATGATTGAAAATTTTTTTATTGTGAGAAACGGAATTTCATGATGATGGGAGAGAAAGATATTGGTATAATTCTTAATCATCTATCATGATATATGATTAAAAATATGATACTATGTGAGAACCCTTAATAGTTAAATAAGAGTAAGATAAAAATTTGGGAATGTTAATATTGTAATGAATATAGAAAATATAATATTAATCTTCTAGAATAGAACAAAGTTTTAAAGAAGAACCTAGAAGAATATTTTAAATGGATGGAAAGATGTTATATCGGTGGAAAATAATTTCATAAAGTGAATTTTTAAGTGGATTTAAATGAATTATATGTAGGTAAATTTTTAATTATCCATGTTAATTTATTTACATGAGAATTATCATATAAAACAAAGATGGACCTCTTTTATATCAATCATTAAAGTGAAAGGATTGAAGTGTCTATGTATTGGGATTCAAGGTTTGTATTAAAGAAGTATTTTTCAATGGTATTCGTGTTCAAGGAACCATGAAACATCAAATTATAAGGTTAATATTGAAAAATATATGTCTCCATATTGGATTAAAAAAAGTGTTATGGATACCATTATGGGTTTATTATATTAGGGTTGAACATAATGGAAAGTGTTTGGAAACATTTTTTATATATCATGTGATGGGAGTTCACCAAGGTTTAGGGTATTTTGGTATACATATTAGGAAATATTACTCTTTGGTTTTTTATATGTTTTTGTGGGAAAAAGATATATTAGGAGTAATGCCATTAAATTTTGTGGGAATATAATTAATGGTATTTGTAACTGTTATGTTTTATCTTATATAAGTTGTTAATGAAATTGTGAGATATTGATGTTTTAAAATGTTTTAAGAAACATTTTAGTAATTTTTTCAAAAAGAATAACTGGGAAGACATGGGAAAACCTATTCCATCTAACATGGTTGTAGGGATTGAACCCACAACCGAAGGGTGACAATGGTATTGCACTACCATTGGATTACCTAAAAGATAATTTCTGGTGGAACAAATTAGAGATATATTTTTTAGAATGAATCTCAATTTTTAGTAGTTCATCATGATAATGATAATAGATAATGGCCTAAAATGATTCCATAACCATTATCCTTTCCAGAAAACTAATGGGAAATCAACACTATGGGATTTTTTGTCAAACACCCCAACACATTTAGACAATAATACTAAATGGGTTATAGTCGATAAATTTATGAATTCATTGCACTTTATCTTTATAAAACCCATATATTTTACATTATGTCTCTTATTAAATAAATTAAATTCATTATAAAGATTATACTTCACACAATATCAAGCGTAAACGAACAATGATATACTATTGAATATTAACTTGAACATTGGAATAGTAATGTGATCATTATGAATAGTAATATAGAAATTATAATAACAACATCACCTATGAAATTGTAAATAAAATATATGTATCTCATAAATTAAAATTTAAAATATTTCCATCTTAAAATATGTAAATAAATGTTTCAAAAATGATGAATTACTTTTGGTAATTTTTTGAAACATATATTATTATTTAAAATGTTATAGTGGGATAAAATAATATTAGTTGTATTAAAATATATTCATAAATTAATATTCTTGTCAATAGAATTAGAAGACCATGTTATGAGACCATAATTAAATTTTTAAACTAGCATAAATTTTTTTATAATGTTTAAATTAGTATTTTTTAAATAAATGATTATTTTATTTAAAATTTTCATTAATCATATTTATAGAATTATTATGGTAAAATTTTATCTATTTTTCAACTACACACATTGAAAAATTGTTATGGTAAATATTTGGCTTTTTATTAATATATTATTATGTCTGTGGAATTGTGAAAGACTATAACATATAGTATTTAACAATCTAAATTAAATAAATTAATTAATTATTCATTTCATATGTAATGAACCATTAGTTTGAAACACATTCACTATAAAATATATATTGTCAAAATATTTAAGACTATTTATATTCATGGTCTTAAATAACAAATAAATTAATAAAGTAATCAAAAAACACCTCTCTCAAGCCCTATTAATTCCACCCCTTAGCTATCACACCTTATAAGAACCAATTAGTTTATAAACATAACGCAATTACTAGACCAAGACACTTCCCTTTGTCTAGTACATGTTTCTATTATCATAAGACCAAATCAAACTGTGTTAAGCAGTCTCCAAAGGAGACAATATTGATGATTTAAAATCCTATTTGTTTCCCATTTAATTTTATTTCGTTTATTATACTATCCTCGCCTCACATATACAATGTTAAATAGTAACTCCGCTATCATGTATATTCAATAATTTTATTATATTGATGGAACATCGATCATAAAATCCCATATCCTCTTCTTTTCTATAAAAATAAAAAGATAGTTTGTGATGTTATGATTCACTGCCTTTATGGACAACGAGTTTTAATTTTCCATTACCAAATTCGTGACTAGTTGTCAAAACATTATTATGGTTAAATATTATTTTAATATACATATTATATGATATAAAATGGTTTCTAATTGATATATAAACATAATATGAAATAAAATTACACATTTTCTTAATGGTCAAAAAACCACCAAAATAAATTAAGACATTCTCGTCAACATTTTATACAATGAATCATCCCCATACCGTATAGACAGATAATATACGACAGAACTATAAATTCATGAATCTAATTAATTTTAAATAATTTTACTTCTATATAAGTAATTCACATTTGAAAAGAACTCACATATTTAGAATCAAGGGAACCGACCAAAAAACCATGAAATGAACACTACTAGAACAAAAAAAATTAATCATTATAACTCATCAGAATTTACATAAATAAACATAATAAAATTTTAATATATAAAATTAATTTTTTAAGTGGTTCTTAATTATGTAACTAATGAAAATAATTTGATTATCTAAAATATTACATAGATGTGGAGAATTTTTTTTGACATAATGTAACGTTTTCTTATCTCTGTTTTACTTATGTGATAAATATTCCATATTCAACCCTTATTTCTTATGTGTGTTATAAATAAATCAATTTAATATATCATATGATGATTATATTTATCTTCATGTAATTCAATTAATAATTTTCATATCATTAATTGGGAATATGGTTAGACTAATTATAATGTGGTAAGGGAATTCATAACCCAATTTAATCTCTTTTGGATAAGATTTTACCCCATAGATTATTTCATGATATGATTTTGTGGGAAATGACTTTTGATTATCATTTATTATATTTAAAGAATTTTATATAGATTTAAAACTAAAATACATAATTGGTTCGCATGGTTAACACTAACACATTTAATTAAAAATACTCTTTTAAATATTTCCTATTATATATTTAAAAGGAATATTTTTAAATTATATGGACTGATTGACATTTTACTCATTAATGAACCAATAAAATTATGAATAATCTTTTGAAACCTTTAAATTTAGTTTTCAAAGATAATATTTTCTCTTATCATTTTTCATCTTTTTATATAAATTATTTTGAAGTAAAGTTATATTCCCCTCAAGAATTTCTCAATGGTTTTAGTAGAATATTTTCATTTATTTCAAAAACCATTTTTTGGATATTATGGTTAATTGAGGTAGATATATTATGGTACCATATCCCTTATTTTATTAAATTTTTTATGATCAGTTTGACTATGAATGTTCTATTTTGATATCATTCATCATATTACACACCATGGATTATGATTATGTTTGTTGTTTTGTGAAATTTTTTTACATTTCAAATACAATATTCATTGGGAATGTATATATTGATTATGTTTCGTCCCTTTCATACGAGTAATGAATTATAATTAGTTTGTTATGGTTGGGTCATTCTATAACCACTCTATGCATTAGTATGTCTCATTAGCTAAATTAGTTTTTATATTGCCTGATTTTTTTTCCGATTAGGTATTGCATCGTGGTGAATGACTTGACGGTATATTTATGATATCAGGAATTATGCATTCCATAATTATGAGATTAATTATTGATAATAAATGTGATTTTTAGACTAGTATAGTATTTGTTGTTATGTTTTATTCTCATGTTATTATTTATAAAGAATTATTTGATCACCTTATATTATTTCTATATTATACTGAATATTAGCATTTAATGTCATGTGTCTTTAGTTATTAATCATGAATTATTGTTTATGTTTATATATAATAGTTTCCTCTATATTCTTACCCTTTATGAGCATTATATGTCACCCCTTTCTTGTGTATTATTTTCCCCCAGGATGTCAAGATATATAATATGCATGGAATGCAGGGATAATCTTGGAGTGTATTGTTGTTTCCCATAGTGATACTATGTTTTTCAATTATATTTTTTAATTTTATATATTTGTATTTATCATGTTTTCCAAAACTACTGAACTATTTTGTCCTTTGGGGTGTGATCGCATGAACAGAGTACCAGTGTAGCAATGTAAGGAACTAACTCTAAGATACTATTTTAATGGTTATTATAGTTGATACATGAGAATTTTATTCGAAACAATGGAAATATATGAATTAGGAACACATATATTTTTGAAATATAATCCTACAAATGAATATGAGAATATTACCAAACTATCCAATATTATGATTTTGGGATTATTTATACATTATATTTTTACTTTTCTTCATAATTTTTATAATTTCATAATATAATCTAGTTTATTAAATGGATTATAAATAGAGCCTAATGGAATGAATGGAATTTGTATCAATGAATGTATTCCATGTAAATATTTCCTTCCTCTAAAGGATAATGATGTTGGATTTGGAGATACAATTGGACATGAAAAACATATAACTATATTAGGATAATTGACTTTGGTTAGGATAAATAACCTAACTCGCATGGAGAAGCCCAAACAACAAAATGGTGTTCAAATGTTTTCCCACTTCATGTGAAAATAACATCCACCATTCAGTTGGAATAAAAATCCATTTGTTACTAATCAATGTAAATGTTTTTTAGAAAACATATTTATCACTTTGGGATGTAATTAAAGGTGGAAGGTTATTATAGAGGTTTATCATCTATTGTGATATGTAGACCAATCATAGTCATTAATTCAAAACTCAATTGTAAAGGATGAAATTGAAATTTATAATAGATTCATTTTTATGAAATGTTTTGGAAATATAATTTCCCTACAACTAGTGAGTTGATATTGAGAGAAAATTCTAGAGTATGAGAATGAATTAGGTTGAAAATATTTCTATGTATGAATCCACTATTACAAGGTTATAAATAAATACTATAGAGTATATACCTGAATCAAATAAAAAGATTAACTATTTGTTTGATGGTAAGAAGCCAATTTTATGATGGTATGTTGTCTCCCAAATATTCTCATCATATAAGGATATTTTATCTTGTTCCACTAAGATGGATAATAGATTTTTCCAAGTCATACACATTTAAATGGAAGAATGATAAGAAGGGGGATACTGAGTAATCTGGAAAAGGAAATAAAGAAAAAGGGAAGAATTTAAAAATACAATTTTTACCTTGTATAAAATAGGGCATGAAAAATCATGGAACATTCTTATTTCGAATGAGAGTTTGTTATAAGTTTAGAGAAACAGGTTAGTTGGCCTATTATTTCATGGGATAGAAAGAAGCCTGAAATGTGAAATGATTTTTTTGTAAGAATATGGGACACTATGAATATGATTTTCGATTAAATCAAGGAAACTTTAACTTGAAAAGATAATGGGAACATGGAAATGATTTTGTAGTCACAATAGCTATGGTTAAAGTTATTTATGATGTGGTGGAAATAACATTAACCATAACAAAAAATTTAGAAAAAGATCATTTTTATTCTCGACTGTCGAATTATATTACATATTTTCTATTTCATATTGCGATTTGACATTTAAAAATCCACCTTAATAAGGGAAAATTCAGTAAAACCTCATAATGTGATACTTATTACAATAAATATGTTTCAGGAAGTTCCTATTAGGACAAATTAACATGGTCTGCTTATTTTTTTTATTATTATACCCATGGTTCATTTCGATATAATCTTTGGTATGAACTAGAATTCAAAATATATTTCCCAAATTTATTTCAAAGAGAAATACATTATGATTCATGATAAAGATATTGAATTTATCATCTCTTGAGGGGTGACATAATCATCTGAATTATATATTTTTCATCCTCAAGTATCTCTTCTAATTGGATTCTTGGAAAAGATGAATAGATACAACCTAATAATGAAAATGGAGATCTGAAAATTTATTTTGTACCTTTTGTATAGGTAAACATTGATGCATTTAGAAATAAATTACATTGACTTACTATAGAGTAGGAATTTTATTTTTGTATTTATTTAATCTAGTGTACATGACCTATGTCAATGAATCAATATAGAAGGGCCACAATGGAGTTAATATAATTAGTGATACAACTGGAGAAATTGAGTGTTAATGGATTTATACTCACTAGTGTTTCAACTTGTGTAGCTCATGTTCATCAGATTATGAAAAATTATGGATCTATTAGGTTTTCTAATGACTATAGTTAGATCAACGCTATTATAATATAGGAAAATTATCATCTTACTCACATTGATAAATTATTTGAAATAGTTCAGAGAGATCAATAATTATAAATATTTCTCTTCATTCTGGACATTGTTAATTTCATGAGATGAATTATGTTATTATAAAGATTTTATTTCAAACATGGTTATGTAACTATGAGTTTATAGTAATTCCATTTCAATAGAATAATAGACGGTATGTTTTTTTTGATCTAACGAATAGTTTATAAATGCAATATCATGATATTTTGATGGTATTTACTAATGTTATCTTGGTGTACTCCAAAAGCTATGAGGACCACAATAACCACATGATGATTAATATAGAGACTCTTATATGAAAATAGTTAATGGGGTTTTTAGCATGTGTGATTTCTAGAATCAAACAATTTCTTTTCTTGTCCATAATATCTTCATGTATGGAATCATGGTTGATCCTTCAAAGACAAAGGCAATCTATGAATGACACAAACCAATGAACATAATCAGGGTACATAGTTACATTTCTTTAGTGGTTTCCTATTGGTGTTTTGATCATAACTATTACCAATTAGTTATCACATTATCTAATAGTACTCCTAAATTGGTTAAGAATAATAGAAAACGAATGTGAATAATTAATTTATGAATTAAATATGAGGTTTGTGAATGAACTGATATTGATATTAATTTTTTTTGAAATAATATATGTTTTATTTATAGTGAAGCATAAAATAATGGTCTTGGTTATGTCATTTGATAGAATGATAGAGTTATTTATTTTGCATCATGGTAGTTAAAATCTCATGAATAATGCTATCAAACTCATTATCTTGAGTTAGCAATGATAATACATTCTATGAATATATGGAGACAATATCTCAATGGTGAAATAGGTAAGATATATATATATATACTACAATAGTTTTAAATATATCATCTCATCTAAAGAACTAAACATTTGGAAAAGGACAAGGATCAAGCTACTCAAGGATAATGATTGGGTAATACACTACCAAGAAGGGAAGGAAAACAAGGTAGCATATAAAATTTGTTGGAAGGATCAAAGAGTTATGATATTGATACTGATCTTGTGTACAATGAACTTGTAATAATGGGAATGGGAATTATAAAGGAAGGTGAAACATCATTACATATTTAAAATGGTTTACAAACTATCTTTATTATAATATATAAACACATCTTAGTCTGATGATGATAAATTTAAAATTAAAATTAAATCATAAAATGATGGGATATTGATAGTCATTATTTATGAAGAGAGAATTTTTAAATTTAGGTTGAGGATTTTTTCCCTCTATTCCCAATAAAATATTAGAATTCTCTAATGATGCTCAAAACATGAATTCCATTATACACCATTATAGCACCAAGAAGTATATATATTTGAATGAACATTTTTATGGGATAATATAAAGCAAGAAATTAATGATTATGTATCAAGATATTTAGATTTTAAATAGATAAAGGGTGGAATACAACATGGGTAGTTGTTTATCAAAATTCAAAATCACTATATTTCCATGTTATACAGAAGGATTTTGAACTAGAAATACTTGCATGACAATAGATTAATGAATCCGTAAGACTTCATGGGGAATGAATTAGAGGTGTGGAATATCATTTGGTGATTAAACATAGATATTTAAATTACATGATACATTCGACATCACTTTTTTGAGGAATTACATAGAAACCCAATAGATGTAATCACTAATGATGAAATAGATCTGGAACCTAATTTTCCTAAATATAAAGTTCATAGAGAATTTCTTGTCACTAGAGATCATTTATTAAGAAATTGGATGACTCGACTCGTAAAAGTTATTCATATTAACCATAAAATATATAAAGAAACATTTCAACCTGAGAAATCAATTAAGAAAAAAAAACTATTATCTATTGAATATAATACACATGAAATTTTTCATGATGATTTTTTTTATGAAAATAATATAACAGACCAATATTTTACAATATGTACCTTATTAAATAAACTCAATTAATTTGAAATTTTACCTTATATGAAACAATGATCTTAAATGATCTATGATATACTATTAAATATTAACATAACCATGAGAATATTAATATGACCATTAGTAATATTAATTTATAAATTACAATAATAACCTCACTTAATAATGTTAAATAAAATTTATGTATCTCCTAAATAAAAATGAGATATATTTATATGATGGAATAAGTAAATAAATTTTTTAAAATGTTAAATTAAGTGTTATAATTTTTCTAAAATATATATGTATATTTAAAATTGTATATTAATTTCAAAGAAATTAGTTTTCATAAAACAGATTCATAGACTAATATTTTGTTTCATTTGTGAGACCATAATTAATTTTTCAAATTCTCGAAAAATTAGTTATAATATTCTAATTGATATTTTTTTAATAAAATATGATTTTATATAAAAATTAACATTCACATATTTAGAAAATTATTTTTATAAAATGGATTCATTTTTTGAAATATACAATTAAAAAAAATTTTACTGTGAATTTTTTTATTTTTGTAAATGATTTGATTTTTGTATGAATTGTAAAATATGATAATTTTTAGAATATAACTTTATAATATAAATACATAAATTTATGAGTCATTTCTGATGTAATCAACCAATACATCAAAATCCAATAAACATGGTATTATAGTTAGTCACAAGAATCAATACTATTGATATTCTGGGTCCAAAATAATAAATAAATGAATAAAATAATCAAAAAACCCCGATATCATCCGCATAAATATCACCCCTTCTCCTCACAGCTTAAAAGAATTTAATCTTGTCTGAATTATTCCAAATTCACAAACCAAGCCTCTTTCCTTTGAAAAATACCTTCTGGTCTTACCAAAAGGAAAAATCGATGTGTCATAATGATGTTCTAAAGGATATGATATTCTAGAAGTAAAATCATTCTTCCTGAACATTTAATTTGTTATCATTTCATATCATCTCCTCACCTCCAATTTTCAAATTGGAATGGTGACTAAATTATCATATATATATATATATATATATTATTGTGATAATGGGATATATATCATGAATCACCTTCTCATATCATTTAATATAAAATTTAAAAAATTGTCCCTGGTGAGTAGATTCACCACCTTCATAGTTTATGCTTTTAATTTTTAAATTTTCACATTCAGTTTTTGTAAAAAAAACAATGATAAAGATTAAATAAAATTTTAGCATGCATATTTTATGTTTTAACATCTTCAAGAACAACTATATAAAAATAATTTTGGTTAAAATGTCATAAGTTTGTGATGTTTGTAAAAAATGCCAAATTAAAGAAGACATGTTCATCAATATTTTATCAAATGATTCATCCACATACCATATATCCACATGACATATCATATAATTTAAAAATCAATAATTTCATTAATACTAAATAATATCACTTCGAGAGATGTTAATCCAAATTTAAATGAACTCTCATATTTATATTTATTGGAATCGTCCACAAAACCATGGACGAAAACTTATAGAACAACAAAATTAAACAGTATAACTCAATGAAATGTTCATAATTAAAATTATAAAGAAAATATAATAAAAAAAATTATATATTTAATATGTTCTTAATTAATTAATTAATTAATTAATCTATTTTTTCAAGGGATATTAATTATAATTATTGAACATTTTGGATATAATGTGATGGTTTCTCTTATAACTTTTACTTATGTGAGACATATTCCTAAAAAATTGATTATTTATTCTCTATGTTGTACATAATTCCCTTTAATATATCATATCATGAATCTATTTATCTTCATGGAAATAAGTTTTTAATTTTTTGATCATTAATATGTCATTTGTTTCAACAGATGAAAAAATTATAAGCGAATACTTAACCCAATTTCCATTCATTGAGATAATCTTATACCCCCTTGATTATTTAAAGTTATAGTTATGTTTTAAATGAATTTTGATTTTTTAATGTTTAATTTCATCTTTTTTAATTTTTATTAACAACTAATACACATAATTTATTCATTTGTTTAATGCTCACACTTTATCTTAAAAATACTCTTTCAAATGTTACCTTTTCAAAAAATCAAAGTAATTTTTTTTATATCTTATATGACATGTGCGGATTTTATCACTTTCAAGACACCTTAACATATTGAGTAATCCTTGTCTTGTTTATAAGATTATTTTCAAATAAAATTTTTTTCTTTTATAATTGTGCACCATTTTAAATAAATCATTTCAATTTAATGTGACATTTCCCTCAAGAATTTATCAATGATTTTATTTTAATATTTTCATCTAGGTCAACTCTATTTGTTGGATATTATTATTAATTTTGGTTGATCTCACATGATACCATCTACAATGCCTTATTGAATTATTTATGACCCTTTTGACTGTGTATGTGATATTTTTATACCATTAATCATATTACACTTCATGATTTTTGATTATGGATACTTTCTGTGATATTTTATTAGAAATTCATATGCTAATTTAAATAAAAATTAATTTCCTAATTATGACTCTCCCCTTTTATATGAGGAATGCATTCGACATAGTTAGTGGTAGGTGGGGAATTCTATAACAACCTGAGGAATTGGTAGGTCCCATGAGAAAAACTATTTTGGGTACTTACTGATGACTTACCTGATTATGTATGATGCCCTGGTTGAATCATTGATGGTATGTTGATGATATCTATGTTTGTTCATTCCTTATTATGGGATTCTTTATTTCTAATCCATGTGATTATATGACTAGTAGAAAATATATGGTTATGTTTCGTTCTCATGTGATTATATATATGAATATATATGATCATATTTTATGGATCCATATTTTCATCAAGAATATGTTTTAATAGAATATGTTTTTTTATCAACCATTCCTAATTTTAATTTTTTTATAATAGATTTCATTTTATGCTTACCCAAAATATGTAGCTGAGATTACCCCAATCTTATGTTTTACTTTTAAACGTGTTTCATATGTCTATATTATACGTGAAAAGTATTGGTAATCTAGGAGATTAGGGGTGTTTATAATGAAGATACAATGTTTTATTCCATTTGAATATGTAATATATGATTTTTTATTCTATCCAATTTTTGAAAACTAATAAAACATTCAGTCTATTTGGATGTGATCTCCTAGAACTAGTACCAATATAATAATTTAAGGAACCATCTTTGACCTACTGAGTTCATATTCCTTACAATATCTATCATATAATATTTTTACAAGTATCATAATTCCATGATACACATTAAATAAATTTTTAGATAGTACAGTTTATAACATATTATTATATCTAATCGATATTTGAGGTCTACCTCATAGTTCTAGAGAAGTATTCAACATTACTATTCTATATAGAAATGTTTTAGTAGTGCATATCATCCCTAAATATATAGTGAGTATGAAATAAAAAATCATACACTATGGAATAGTTTCAGGACATTATCTTATTTGTTAGATCTTCTACCTAACCTCTCTTAGGTTGATAATGTCTTCCATGTATCTCTCGAGAGGATGTAAATACATGATCCATCATTAAAAATCTTATTTTTCATACCAATGAAAAAATATAATTCACATGAGTATAAATGGTAGATATTCATGATCATACAGATAAATTTATATGATACAATTCCACTCACTGTGTCAATGTTTTTTTCCAGAACCACCAGCATGATGAAGCAATGTTTGATCCTAAAGAAATAACAAGGGAGTACTAACCACAGTAGTTGGTAGAATAATGACGAATTATAAGAAAAGTTTCATTTTAACGGGGCTTGGTTGTAATACAATTATATGGTATGATGTAAATATATTTTAAGTATAAATTTAGTTCCTTGAGTAGTCTATACTACATGCAACAAAGAGTTTTAACGAAGCAAGAGAGAAAATTAAAATAATATTATTTAATATAATAGTCATTGAGTTGTCATAGTAATGGATTATAACGACTGTATTAACTAATTTATGATAATAAGTGGTTTTAAAATGTATATAAGATGAATTATTTAATGACAAATTAAATATAAAATAAAATGATCTAAAAAAATAAAATATTTTTCTGGAAAACCTTTTGTTTACATACAAACTGGTCCGACCTCAATAAACTGAATAAATAAAACTTATAGATATATTATACTAAATTTTACATATTTTATATATTAAATAAAATATTTAACATTCATATTTTCAGTTTTTAGTAATGGGATAATTATAAATCCACTTTTACACATTAAATTTTTATTTGTATAATAAGTTTCTTTATCTCATTTTATGGACTAATTATTAAAATTAACATGTAAAAATTATATAAAATTTATTTGAAAAGGTAAAATTGTTATTTTAAATAATTATTTCAACTTATCTTATGGGAATTTTTATATAATTTTCAAAGTAGGAAAATATTTTGATTAGTAAAAAATATATTTCCTTTTATTATGAATTATAATTTTTTTAATGATTTTGAAAAATATTAATATTTTATGATTTTTATTAAGGAAAAAATAGATCAATTATATATCTATTAATAAAATTTAGGTCATTTTAATCTATTTCATATTGAATTTTGGGAAACAATCATTTTAAACTACTGAATTCTTTCTCTTAGGAAATTGTTTTTTCTTCAGGTGTACGAGATTAATATAAAATATAATATTATCACTTATGTGTATGGATATTAAAAAAATTGATTTCATATTTAGATTCACCATAACATAAATTATATAATTAGGTAAAATTGTGTCTCCACCATTTTGAATAGTAAACACACAAAAAATTAATTGATGTATTTAAGGTGAAGATGGGTTTACTGGGGGTTATAATAAAATTATAATGGGTAAAATGAAACTTTTTACTCCCAATAATATATTATAAGACATTATTTAGTACTTATCGTTTATAAGGTTTGATAAGTCCCCAATTTGGACCCTTTTTACATGTGAAAAACGTGGATACACATTTTTCATGTCAAAAATTAAATGTGTGCAACTCACCTCTCTTATAGAAGGCCACCCCCTCTCATATGCACTTTATACATCCAAAAACCATTGTATAATACAATAACTACTTTAATAACCTCCCCACTCCCTTAATATCATCCTATAAATCCTATATTGGCATGAAATTCATCCTATTAATCCTTTCAGTGAAAACAATAATAAGTTGTCAAAAAAGTGGCAATGTCCCAGATCGAGTGTTTTATATTATTTCCTCTTACAGATCCATAAAATATTATTAACCCATCATGATATGATAAAATTCTTTACATCCATATAATATTTTTTTAATTTTATATCTTAAATCATTTTCATATTCTGTACAATAGTTCACAAAATCATTATTCTTGTGTATGGTGGAGTACAGCCACATGAACCAATGTTATTCATTTTCAATAAAAACCTTTCTTAGATGTATATAATGATGGATATTTTTGATTTATTATATTTATGATATTATAATTCTTCTAGAATAATTATATTTAATAATAGTTTTTAGGATACAATCTGTCTAAATATGATAACGTCATTTGTGTGTATGGTAGACTAGCACCTCACATTGTGATGTGATTTGTTTATCACATACAGTTTACATGGATGTTAATAAATAAATGATTAAATAAAATATTATGATATATATGAAATAAAATCTTTTTATAATTGTACTATTCTAATTACCATTCATTCATTGCATCCATCTATATAATAGAAAAGATGTTTGTGTGTATGTACGACCTACAATCTTCATGAATGGTGTGCTTCATTTTCTATTTATAACATTTATGGATTCATTTAAAGACATATACAATGAGTATATATTATAGTAATATCATTATAAAAATTAAATATATGGTGGAACCGTGATCAAATTATGATTAATAAAATTACCATATCATAACATACATGAAAAACAGAGGATTTCTTACCCAAAACATCTCTTTAACATTGAATTGTTAATAAATGTGTATTAAAAGGGTCATAAGTAAATTCATATAATATATGAGATACATATATTTATGGTTATATAATATATGTATGATAGACTTATATTTATTATAAAGGAGGTTCTAACATATAAAACGGATATTATGAATTATGGTATGGGATTTCAATCTCACTTTTTACATATGTGAGACACATTCCATATTCACCTCTTATTTTTTATATAGTTTATATACTACCCATGAATTTTTTATTGATTATTATAATTAATATTATATTTATTTAAATATAACTTTTAATATATAGAATTTATTTGTCTTATGATTTATTATTAGCGATGTGTTAAGGGTTTTATGAAACAATCTCATTGTTTATTTTTATTTTTAAAGTTCACGCTTTAAATTCTGAACTAATATGATCTATATCTCAAGAAAATAATTAATTTTATTCTCCTCATTTAATTTCATTAAAAAAATATTTTCCCTTCATTTTACATTCATTAAGTACTCAAGACTCTAAAATAATTTTTTAAATGAATGATGGCATTATTTTTATTTTAGGATGAAATCCCCTTTTCGTCTATATCCATGTTCTCTAAAAAATCAATATTTTCCCCTTGTATTAATAGAATAAAAAAATTTCCCAATTTTTTCATTAAAAAAATATTTGGAATCATCACGACCTTTAAAAAAATAAGAACTATTTAGATTTTAGCAAAAATCTAAATGAAATAATTGTTTCAATGTGTATGACATGATAGATATTTCCACCATCATGAAAATTTTAAAATTTAGAGCATAATTTATAATTTCTTGAATTATAGTTTAAAATAATTTGATTTTATAATTTTATTAAATAAAAAATTTTCAAACTATAATGGATATTCTCATCATGATATGTATTAGATGACTTTTAGTTATTACTTTATTTTTTCAAGGATTCATTTTACTGAATATGTTTTGTAAATTTTTTTTTAAAAAATGAATTTTCACTGAAAAACATTTATTTTACTCATGAAATTCGTTAAAATATTTTAAAATATCCGATTATAATATTAAAAGGCAATTTTCAATGGAATTTTTTTTTAAATTTTCAATGTTTGAAACAGTTTTGTTTCAAATATGATGGATATTTTCCTTTAGAAATGTTCAATGTGATATTTAAATATAAATTTTTATCTTACATGACATCATTTGATGTTACTTATGCTTTACTAAGGATGTGATCCAAGTATATAAATCCTTTTCATTCTATAAATATATTAGTTATACAATGAAAATAAGTTTACAAAACCCATTATTTTTTCATTTGGATAAGATATAATGACATTACGAAATGTTCATGAAACCTATTTCTCGTATACAAGTTATACTATGATGAAATATTTATAGACCCATTTCCATTAGTCTGTTATAATATGGTAAATGTTTCATAATATTGTGGAACACATATGTATGGTTTCATTATTTAATGGGTGGGAAATATATCACCCTCTAATGCATTGGGTAATGATTGATATCTCATGAGATAAATGGTTCTATAATGGGGGTGAAACCTTCTTAGTAAGGTCCTCTATAAAGAATGATTATCATGGGAGTGATCCTTGAATACTATGATGGTTTGATTTTATAATGACAGTCTAGGAAAATGAGCCATAAAGTACTCAGGAAATGGACTTATATACTTATATGTATCCAAATATTGTTTTCGTACTATAGTATTATCCTTAAATGGATCATGATATTTTAATCTCTTATGTTTCATGTATTATAAACTTGTAAGATTAAATTTATGAATCTTGTTTATGATCTATGTTTTTAAGGGTCGGAGTTTCAAATATTATTATCATGTTCTCATACCCTTATTCTAATGATATGTTGATATATCTCTTGTTTAACCTTGTCTGACATCTGAGATAACCCATTATCATTTTTTCTTTCTCTTGTGTTATGATTTTTGATATTATGTATCAAATTTCTAATAATGGTTCTAGTTATGTTGAAAATTGTGTGAGATTATATATCTCAAATATGGACAAGTCATTTATGTTTCCTTGTTCCCAAAGGAACTATACCAAAATTATTATAGCATGGATAATTTTGATATTTAACTAATATTCAGATAATAAGATGAAATATTTATGAATGAGACATTTGGATCTCTAAAATAGTAACTCATATAACCAAAATTTGAAAAATGCATCCATTTCTTAAAAACAAATAAATATAATTTCCTCAGTAAGACTACGAACATATGAAAAATTATCTAAAATAAAAATAAATCATGTTCTAAATTGACATTCGAGTCTCCAATGGTAAGATCATTTATCCTCACTCCATTGGAATCTCATAGGTCAAAATCGTCTTTGGAATTATTCAATACTTTAAATGGTGTCTAAAATTTGTTGAAAACATGATAACAAAATGTAGTATCTAATACCCCAATTTTAGATATCGAATGATTACCAACGATAATGAATTCCCTTGAAGTATCACCTTGATTATTTGGATTGATGATGTTCCACTTAAAATGGACCAATATTCTACCTAAAAACGTACCTTATGATATTACCTTCCTTCTCCCTAGATCTTCTTATTCATGGAAGGATAGGGTTATGGAGCATTAAACATTGAATGAGTATATTCCCTGGCTTCCATGGACCTCTACTTATTCACAAAAGTCACAATTGTTTTTTAACTTGCTTTTATTTATAAACTAGGTTAACATAAGTAAGAATTTATAAAATTGTGTTCTAAATATTTATCATTTTATAATTTACAAAAAACTAAGATTTGTTTTTATTTTCATAGAATGTTATTTATTCATATCTCATTATGGATCATAAACCCTAATATTTCAATGTTTCCAATTTATCCAATAATTTTTGATACATGTGGCCTAGATGATTTTGACTCTCCAAGAAAGCACATGAACAATGCATTGGATATATCATATATCTATGATATTTCCTTTTCATGATATATACCCGATTAGTGAATGATATTTAAATACACATATATGTCCTTATATTTCATTAGAATATCATTTTATATGGAGGATAAAATTAATCATCAGACATCAATTTTATCTTCAACAAAATTTTGATCGAGAGAAACTTATTCACCACTAGCCTAGTTGGAAAGCTGCTCAGAAAGTGGGGTCTCAAAAATATATAACTTACATTATTTATGTAGTATAACATGTAAGATCCTATATCATTCCCGAAAATTCATGGATGGATGAAGTTTATCCTTCTCTAGTTTAGATCATTGTGATATTTTCTAATTAAATTCATTCTCTATTTCCATTAGTTGAGATCAAATTCTTATTACTATTTTATTACAAAAAAATAATAATAAATTTATTATTAAATTCCATTAATTTCCATCTGGTTTTTTATAACCTCATATGAACTCATGATTACATTAATAATATCTTATATCATTGACATTTTGGTTGTAAGGATACATATTCCCCTTCTCATAACCCAGAATTGGGATTGAAATGTTTTTTAATGTGTTATAGGTAGGCATAACTTATTAACCCTGTTAACTAATAGTTCTTTGATTTTTAGTGAAATCCCCAATAAAAAATTCTTATATAAATATTTACTCAAACTTTTACTCTTAGTTAGAATTGTTCTTGATAAATAAGTAAACCCTTTATTCGAACAAAGGTAGGTCAACATAAAAAATCATGGTAAAAACTCTACGATAATTGAAATATCCCCAACTTAGGTTGGTCAAACACATTGAATTATGTGTTTTATTCTAAATAAAGTAGTGGGAGGATATTCCTACATAATATTTAAAGTTTATATAATATTTTTATTTATAATTTCCATTTAATATTTATCCAATGCAATATTTATGTTATGTGTTTTGTAATTAAGTAATTGACCATAGCCAATAAAATGTATGTACAACTGTGTTATATTTTATTCTTCATATCATGCTTATTAATTTATTTGTTATCTGATAAAATATCATCAAAAACATAAATCAATCATGAGGTAACAAATAAAAATAAAATATAAGTAGTAAGTTAATGGGATAATATAATGGTTAGTTTATCTAGAGGATGATAATCTAACACTCAACCATAGGGGAAAACAACATGAAACATAACATGGGTCTTATTTCATAATCCCACCATGCCTCATATCTATTTTCATTACTATTTTTTCCAGAACTCATTGACTTGAACCACCTCCTCTAGTATGGGTGCTTCAAACATACATAATAATTTAATCACACATAGATGAGGAGATCAAATGGATTGTTTTAACGGGATTACATTAATGAAACAATATTCATATAGTCCCTTACATAATAAGAGGGGATTAAATCCCAAAAAAAAATGTTTATTTAACCATAATAAATTAAAATAATCCAATCTCATATACAAGGAATATTTAACTTCATAATCATCCAGGAAACAAGAAATGAACATCAATCTTCATTCTCATTATACATTACTTAGATTTACTTCTAAAATAAGACAATGAACATAGAATTAATCTAATTAACTAAATCTATTATTATTCCATCCATGTGTCCTCAACAAACCAACATCAAAATATGTAAACAAAAATAATTTAATTTAAAATTAAGGAAGTACACGTGTGTACTTAGTGGAAAATTTGTCTGGGTATCAAATATTTGGACACAAAATTTTATTTAATATATATAATTATCAATAAATTAAATGGAGGTTATTATCAAATAAATGAAACATAGAATATATATGAAAATGTTTAATTAAATTTTGAAATCTTATTTAATTAAATAATTTATCACAGATTATTTTTTTATACAAGATGTGTACTTTGTCTCATGGTGTGCACTATCTTCTTCCCGTGAGCAAAAAACCCACCTTTGGGCTATGTGTGTTGCCTACTATATATGATTTTTAAGTGAAGGATCTATTTTTTATCTTACATAGAATGTTTCCATAGAGTTTCAGGACATGTTAATTAACATTTTTGTATCCAATTCACTGATTATTGTGGCGCCCTTTACTCTCTGCTCTAAGAAAATAAAGACTACACATCATGTATAATGGTCCCATGTTTTGTAGTTCATAAAATCATACTCTATCCTATCTAGATCTACAACTGAATTATATATTTTTTAATATCATAGACCGTATTTCATTAGATATATCTATATTAATCTTGAGATATTTATTAGAAAATTTAATAAATTGTGTATGTTTCGGAAGTTCAACCCATTTTTTTAGGTTTTTTCCAAGATTAAAATTTTACACCTCCAAATTGGGTTCTTCAAATGTTATTTAATTGTTTATTTATAAATACTTACAATTTATCTTAGTTGTAGTAAAATATGTAATAGAAGATGATGGTACGTCATTTAAATGAACAAATTTAATGTAAAAGAATTAAAATTAATGAATATAATCAAATAATGGTAAATAATTCTAAATTTAAAACATAACTACTCTAATACCACTTATAGGTTTTTATTGCAGTAGAAGTCCCATAATGAGATGACCCGCTGGACTTTTTAGTCTTAATTTTAACATCACAGGTAAATAAAGAATATGAAGTTTTCATATTTATTAATATTTGTGAATAAAATTTTAATATTACATTAAATGGAATTCTATGTTTGATGGTGTATCCAATACCCAACAGTGAGTTTCTTTGAAATCATACGTTTCACACTTATAATATAATAATATTATTTTAAATGGTAGTTCACACCTAACCATTGTAATAGTGACAATGAATAGAACAAACTAAAAAATGATTATATATATATATTTTAAATATTTTAACAATTACCCAATAAATGATAGCGGCTTAAAATGCGAATGAATCTAATTTGAAGCATAAATATTTTAATATTCTTTAAAAGGTCGATTAGCTGCCTTTTGATGGAAAACCCTTTTTAAATATACTTATTTCACTTTTATATGTTATATTTGAAAAAATAAAATCCTTCTTTTCAATCAAGACATCATAATTTACTTTGTGTAAAATTTTGGAAATTTTCTGATAAAGATCATTTTTAATGAATAGTGAAAAGTGATGTATTTTAATTCAAAACCTCTTTTTAATATAATTTATTTCTATGGATAGATTATATTATTAGTTGGTTTTAACTTTGAATTAGAATAAATTATTACCATTTAATCTAATGGTGGTCATTAAAATTAATTTCACTTTGAAAATGGACCTAAACAAGTGTCAATCTTTTGATAGATATTGTTTCATAAATACACGCTATTTGTTTTGATAGTGGGAATTAACTATATAATTTATTAATTAATCTTATTTGTTTTCAATTGGGTAAAATGGAAGTAATTTTTTGATTTGGAATATCAAGGGTGAGCTTTTGGTATTTTTCCGATAGTGTCCATTTTTTTAATGAATAGTGAAAAATACAACATGTTAATTCAAAACTTCCTTTTCATCTAATTTATTTATACAGTAATATTGTCAATTTAATTGGTTTTAACGTTTAATTTAATTATTTTTTTATAATTTAATAAAATTTTGGTCATTGGATGTAATTTCACGTTAAAATTGTATATAAAAAGAAATCAAACTTTTGATAGATTTTACTTCTTAAAAACTCATCATTGGTTTTGACAATAGGAATTATTTTTTAAATTAATTACTAAAATTTCTATGTTTGAAATTTGAAATAATGTATTCCATATTTGGAATCATGAGGTCGAAATTATTTAATTTAAACACTTTTGTTTTTGGAAATTATGAATAGTAACGACGACAATTATCATTAAATGTCATGACTAATTAGTAATCAGGTAATGAATGGTAATAAAATAAAAAGTAATAATATAAAACTACCCCAACATGTGTCCAAATCCATTTTTTGAGTCATGTATTACCATATAAAGCATTATTCCAAACATGAGGGCCAATGGAGTTACATGGGTGTGATAGTGACATTAATGTCATTATTTTTAAAAAGAAGATAAATATAAAAAAGGTTTGTATATCCTATGTAAAAAAATTCTAATATTGTTTACATAAATTATCTCTTAGAAAATAAATAGTCATTGGAAAGATAAAAATATTTCTTACTTATTGGTATTTTTTTATAATTTTTAGACATTAAATAAATAAATTTATTTATGACACCATGATGATGCAGTGATTACCTCATTAATGAATGATTTAAATAAATTGAAACGATAAGGTAAAATATAAGATATACACTTGTCTAAAACCTATTTTTTGGGTGGATTTAGAACCATTATCAATTTATACACAAAATATATCATTTTGGGAATATTAAAATCTGAAAATCACTTTATAATAATGTAACATTTCACGACATTCCAATAGTAACCCTCCTCCCTCTTATAAAAGGCCCCCAAATCTACCCCCTTTCCCACACCTATCAAGCCCTTGTCTCGTCCAAAATATAATCATATTTTCTATCCACATCCCATTATTACTCCTATAAGCCGCACTTTGGGCAGAAGTCTTTCCAAGGAAGCCTTTGGCTCAAATCAAAAAGAGTTACCTGATTTAAATGTAATGTCTTCTCTCGAGTTTCGTTCTTTTATTTTCCTTCATCAATCACCACTATCTTCTTATTATTTGATCCTACAATGAAACCATTGTCCCCAATATACTAGTATATTGTTATGATACATATTCTACCTACACTTACACACACCTTCATCTAATGGTTAAAGAACATATTGTTTCTGTGGGTGGCGAATTACTGCCTCACGAAACAATAATTGTTCAATCTTCTTTTAACACCTCTCAAGGTGTCCATTATGATGGAACTATATTTATATTTTATATATATTATATTTATTTATTTTCTATTCTTCTATATTTTATATTTAAAACTTACCATTATGCTTTGCATGTTGTGTATATGCGATAATTTCATATAAGGAAGTGTGGACAACCGCCCCCTTAAGTGATGTGACTCGTTCATGAAAAACATTGAATTTATAAATAATTTAATTAATGAACTTCTATTACCAATATAAAATATATATAATATTGGAATTATAATATATCTATATCTCATTTTGTTTCAAAGTCCATTAATATGACAAAAAATGATAGTAGTGTTCATGCGTACGTACGACCTACCATCTTCATGAACAGTACATTTCATTTCTTATCTCCAAACATTATGGAATATTATTAAATACACATATAAATGATATATATGGTATTTAAATCATGAACACCATTATGGAGATTATTTAATTATAACTACATGGTCAATTCTCTTCAAACAAATTCATTTTTGACTCATGTACCAAACATCGAGAAAACATATGATATGAAATCACATAATTAACTAATTATTATAACATGAAAATATGTGATTTTAATTGAATAAAAAAATTAAAGGAATTCCTTAATCAATTATAAATTTACAAAGCATTATTATTCAGGAATATAATGAAACGAACAAGACAAGATGGACTTGAGTTAAGGAATTTCTTATCTCACTTTTAATTATGCGATATTTCAATTGTTCGCCACTTATTTATTTCATGTGGTGTATTTTGTACTGAAATTTAATATATATTATCATGATTCTATTTATATTAATGGAATTATGTGATTCATTTGGTGCCTATTATCTTCCGATCATACGACTCGATTTATTACAATGAGGTAAGGGGTTTTTATATCACTTTTTTATTCCCTTGAGATTCATGATATATTTGTCACTATCACCATTGAGTGGTGTATGTACTGCCCATTATTTTACAATTTGAGTAATATATTTCCATTTATGAGTATTTACAAAAACAATTTATGGTCTTTCTTTCATGGTTTGTATGTTTCGTAGGTTACCAAATTGGTAAGGGAACCTTCCACCCTCCTCTTTATAAAATACTTCTTTTATTAGGTCTTTTAATTTACATATTATTATGTTGGGATTTGTTTTTAAATATCATTATTGCTGTAAATATTATGTCCAACTGATGAGATACCTCTTTTATCTCTCATCAACTCATTTTATGAATTTTAATGTGACGCTATTATGCTGTCGAATTTCTGTAAGGGAACATCTAAACCCAATTTCAATTCTTTGGGTTAAAACTCTACTTCTTGATTATGTCATGATATGAATATGTGTGGATGACCTATGATTTTTCTAAACTTAATATCCAATTATATTGGGTGTATTTATATTTTTCACACATAATTATGTAATTTATTTATCCTTAATCTAAGGATATCATATTTGTAATGGACTTCGTCTCAATCTCCTTTCGTTGATGCATACTTTAATTTATATATGACCTTATTTTGTTACCTTTATAAATAATCCTTTTGAATTTTAATTTCATTCAAAAGGAATATTTCTACATGAAGAATTTTCCAAAACGACAAAAGGAATGTTTTTGTCTTACGTATGCGGTGGCAACGACTTCTCCGCCGTTGTGACCATTATTAGAGTTTCAATATCCTCTACAAGCCATAACGTTTTTAAATGAAAAATAAATATCGTGTTTTACTTTTCTTGTTTTTTGGTATTGAAAATAGTTCTGATAATGTTTGGATTATATCAATGTGTTGTATTTATATCTTGTTATTGAAATGTGGAAATGTTATGTTTCCTTTATGCATGTTCTATGCGATATGATTATGTTATGGTTCTTGGGAATTGTTTATGATGTCGGGTGGTTATGTGATAAACTAATGGTGGGTGAGCCTGAGATAGCTCTCCAATGCATTGGGTAGTGTGAAGGAGTTAAATTCTAAGGTTTCTCCGAAGAGATTTGCGGAATATACTATGATGGGTATTCCAAATGTAACCATGAGGGTTACTCTCTATGTAAGAATGTTATGAATTCCTCCAGTTACCTTTTTATCTTATGATTTTTATTAGTAATTCATAAATCTTATGATTTCATGAGGTATGTTAAGTGTTTATGTTTTATGAGTAATGTATGTTTTCATTGATTCTTATGTATACATTGACTAATGTTTTCTTCCATATTTTAATATCCCTTAAAGAGAATTTTATGCTCATCCCATGTTTTTGAAATGTTTTCCACATGACTTAAAGATTAATAGGGTCAAGGATGGGATCATGTAAAGACATGCTATCTAAAACATGGAACAAGAAATGTTAATTTTTAAGAGTTTTTATTTTAAGAAAAAAAAGGAAACTGAGTAGAAGTGTCCACATTGTACTTTTTTTAGATGTAATAATTATATCTTAATAATCTAAATCTCTAAAACTGAAAATATCCTCAATGTTAATTATAATTAAATTAAATATTATGTAATATTTTAAGGTCGGGCCCTTATATTTGGTATCTGAGGTTAGTTTAGACAACTTTATGGATTAGCAGTTTTCGTTAGACACATGGTTAGTCTCTATGTCTATTATTTAATTTAAATCCTTGTTTTATAACTTTTTCAGATCAAGTAATGTTATTTACAAATGGAAGGAGGAGGATCTCAAATGACATTCTTATCTCTTCCTGAGGATATTCTTGCAATAATTATTGCAAATTCATGTTTGGATGATTGTGAAACTTTTTCTACCATACAACTTACTTGTAAGTAGTTGTTTGAAATATCAAACACCTCCACTATATCTCGTTATCATCATGGATAATAGGTTGTATTTTGAAAAATCCTATTTTCACAATTTTCTCATATTTTCAAGGAAGTAAAATATTATCAAGGAATTTTCAAATATTTAACCTTATCATTAGATTTTGAAGAATATTATGATTTTAAAAAATGTGTAGAAAATGGAGACCCTTGCACAACCTATTTATAATTTCATTTACAATATAGTCTCTCAACACATACCTATAGTATTTTAAAAGGACCATTAATTGAAAGATTCAACTCAAATTCGGTTTGACTATTTTATAAAAATCGTGTTTTATTAGATGTTTTTAAATTATAGGTCATACGTGATTATTTTCCAAAACTGTTTTCTATGAACACCTATATGACCCCTATTGTAAAAGGTGTATTTGGATGGAGGAAGAAAATGATTTTTAAGGATCTCCAAATAATTTTTTCAATGCATAGACCTTCTACGTGCATGAACAAGATGACAATGAAACCAAATGGACACCATGATCCATGTATGGCGTTCTATATTTTGGGGATCATTTTATTTTATCTTATGTTGGTGAAATAAGACTTCAAGAAATAAGATGCTGAGATCATAATGAATTTGGATGAAAATGAGAGGTATAAAAAATAATTCAGGTTAAAAACTGTTTGGGTTATTTTTGAGTTTTATAAAAAAGAAAACTCATAGGATGGGTGACTACCTTTCGCATCTGGTAAGGCCGCAGGAATCGAACCCAGAACTGAAGGGCGACAAGGGCGCATCGCCTACCACTAGCCTACTTGATGTCCCTGGTTAGTATGACTTATTCTTTTTTTAAAATGATTTTATGGAATAATAATAATTTGTTTTTGGGAATTTATTTTTTATCAAATGGATATACTTAGTATAGAAATAGGATTTGGTGATTAAGTGATAAAGGTTGTTGTGGAAGATGTTCTCTCTCTTTTGGGGAAACAATATCTCCCTAAGAAAGATAGAATAATATGGGATTTCAATTGTGGAATAATGGTTGAAATTTTAGTTTGGAAGAATCAATGTTTTTATTGTGAACACATGATGATTTGGTTTATTTATGAAAATGATTAACCTATCATAGAGAGTATGTGATTAGGTTAATTACATTTCAATACGAGACTTTGTGAGTAACTGATATTATTTGGAGATAAATGTTAAGATATCCCTTTGAAGACTATGTGATTAAATCTTTTAGAGATTTGGGTTTCAATCTTAGATTGGATAACATTGAATAATTTTATGGATATCTGTTCATTTAAATGTCTTTCTTGAACCTTTGGTTCATTTTGTTGAATTTTGGAGATTAAGAGTAGTATTTCTTTTATAAAGGATTATCCTTTTGAGGATTATCAGATCTTATACTAACCATTATGGTTTTGGTTAAGGTCTAAAGACTTGGGAAATATATTTTTCATCTTTTGTGGGTTACGTGATTCTCAAAAAGTTTATTATAGTGCTCTTATTGTGAACATGTCATCCTAAATACTCATCTTTTGGAGAAAATATGAGTTTGTGTAAGAAATATAATAAGATATGAATGTATACATGAAAAGTAAGTATGTTTCCATATGTTCTAGTTAAGATCATAAATAAATTCCTCAATGAAAATTAACTTAAATCAAAAAAATTTGCATGTTAACTTTTCCTATAGGGGAATCAAATGCAGTTTAACCCATCACAAGTTTGTGATTTTCTGGTGGTTAACTTTCTCCTAAATCATGTTTTCTATCACTCTCCATCAGACCATGAGGGGTTGTTTCTCATCCATGTCCATGTATTCATGGAATCCTATTATCTGTTGTCTCAGGTGACCATTTTACATCTCCTTCATTCTTTTAAAGTGATAGTTTTAATGACTCCTTTTCTGATGTGTGGATTTCAATGATGTTTCTGAGCCCAATTTTAAAATTGCGAGGATGAAATTCCCAAAATGGGGTAAGGATGTAACATCCCAGGTAAATAAATATATGGAATTTTCCATATTTATTAATATTTGTGAATAAAATTTTAATTTTACTTTAATGGGAATTTTATGTTTGATGGCGTACCCAATACTCAACAATGAGTTTTTTTGAAATCTTATGTTGCACAATAATAATATAATAATATTATGTTAAATGATAGTTAATGATGAGACATTGTAATGGAGGGAATGAATATAACTAACTCCAAAATTATTATATATGTTTGTTAAATATTTTAACAATTACCCAATAAATGATAGATACATAAAATGCGAATGAATCCAATTTTATGCATAAATATTCTAATATTCTTTAAAACATTGATTAAGCGCCTTTTGATGGAAAAACCTTTTTAAATATACTTTTTGTCACATTTATACGTTATTTTTGAAAAAATAAAATCCATCTTTAGAATCAAGACATCGAAATTAACTTTGTGTAAATTTTTGGTATTATTTCGATACAGTTCAATTTTTAATGAATAGTGAAAATGTTGTAATTTAATTCAAAACCTCCTTTTAATCTAATTTATTTCTATGGATAGATTATATTTTTAATTTGTTTTAAATTGTAATTAGAATATTTTTTACCATTTAATCTAATATTGGTAATTATAAATAATTTCACTTTGAAAATGGACATAAACAAGTATCGGTCTTTTGATAGATATTGTTTCTTAAAAACACGTCATTTGTTATGACAGCAGGAAATAACTATATAACTTTTTAATGAAACATCTATGTTCTTCATTTTGAAATATTTTCATCATTTTTTAATTTGGAATATCAAATATAGATTAGGGTGAATTTTTTGTAATTTTCTGATAATGATCATTTTTATTGAATAGTCAAAAATAAATCATTTTAATTCAATACTGCCTTTTCATCCAATTTATATATATAGTTATATTTTCGTTTTAATTGGTTTTAAGGTGTAATTTAATTTTGTATTTATCATTTAATACAATTTTTTTCATTGGATTTAATTTCATGTTTAAATTGGATATAAAAACAAATCAATCTTTTGATAGATTTTACTTCTAAAAACCCGTCTTTGGTTTTGACAATGGGAATTATTTTTTAAATTAATTACTGCAATTTATTTATTATAAATTTGATAAAATTGATTCCAAATTTTGAATAATAAGTTCCAAATTATGTAATTAACTCTTTTGTTTTTGGACATTATGAATAGTAACGATGACAATTATCTTTAATTATCGTGATTAATTTGTTATTGGGTAGTTAAGGGGAATAAAATAATAAAATAATAATATAAAATGACCCCAAAACGAGTCCAAATCCTCTTTTTTGGGTCATTTTAGACCATGGAAATATTTATACCAATCTTTAGGTCCCATGAAGTCACATGGGTGTGATAGTGACATTTATGTCATTATTTTTAAAATGAAGAGAAATATAACAAAGGTTTGTATATCCTATGTAAAACAATTTTAATTTTGTTTACATAAATGATCTCTCAGACTATAAATAGTACTTGGAAATATAACATGATTTTCTACATCTTGGTATTTTTTTTTATTTTTATACATTAAATAATGAAATTTATTTATGACACCCTCATGATGAAGTTATTACCTCATTAATGAACAATTTAAATAAAATGAAAAGATAAGGTAAAATTTAAAAATTATACTTGTCTAAAACCAATTGGATGGGTGGATTTCGAACCCTTATCACCTTATCCTCATACTATATCATTGTGGGTCCTTTAAGATTGGAAAATCACTTTATAATAATGTAACATTTTAAGACTTTCCAAAAGTGACCCTCCTCCCTCTTATAAAAGGCCCCCACCTCTACACACTTACCCACACCTCTCAATCCCATGGATCATCCAAAACCTACATATATTATCACTCTGAATCCATCTCTTACTCCTAGAAGCCTCACATTGGGCAGAATATTTTCCAAGGAAGCCTTTGGCTCAAATAAAAAAGAGTTACCCGATTTAGAGGTAATGTCTTCTCTCGAGTTTCTTTCATTTATTTTCCTTCTTCACTCACCAATATCTTCTCATTATTTGATCCCATAATAAAAAAGGTATCATCAATATACTAGTATGTTTTTATTATAAAGAATATACCTACACTTACACACACCTCCTTCTAATGGTTTAAGAACATACTGTTTCTGAGGGTGGAAATTTACTGCCTCACGAAACAATGATTGTTCAATCATATTTTTACACCTATCATGGTGGCCATTATGATGGAAATATATTTATATATGATATATATTAAATTTATTTCCTCTCTATGATTATGTATTTTATATTTAACACAAACCTTTATGCCTTTCATGTTGTGTAAATACAAAAATTTCAAATGAGGAAGTGTGGACAAACGCCCCCTCAAGTGATGTGACTCGTTCATTAAAGAAATTTAATTTATAAAAAAGGTAATTAATGAAATTTTTTACTTATATAAAATATATTTTATAGTGTAATTATAATATATCTATGTCTAATTTTGTTTTAAAATCCATTAATATGAGAAAAATTAAAAGTAGCATTCTTGCGTACGTACGACCTCTCGTCTCCATGAATAAAACATTTCATTTATTATATCCAAACATTATGGAATATTATTAAATATAGATATACTGGATATATATGATATTTAAATCATGAACACCATTCTGTAGATGATGTACCTATAACTACATGGACAATTCTCTTCAAACAAGTTCATTTTTGACACATGTAACGAACATCGACAAAACATATGATATAAACTCACATAATTAACTAATTATTATAACATCATAATAAGTGATAATAACTGAATAATAAATATTAAAGAAATTCCATAAGAAATTATAAATTGAACAAGGTTTATTATTCCGGAATACAAAGCAATGAACAAGACAAGTCAGACTTGATGTAGGGAATTTCTTATCTCATTTTTAATTACGTGAGATTTATATTGTTCACCACTGATTTATTTCAGGTGGTGTATTTTTTACTAAAATTTGATATATATTATAATTATTATATTTATATTCTTGTTATTATATGATTCATTTGGCACTTATTATCTTTTGGTCATACGACTCGATTTATTAAAATGAGGTAAGGGGTTTTTATCTCAATTTTTATTCCTGTGAGTTTCATGATATATTTTCCACTATCTCCTTTGAGTGGTGTATGTACGGACCATTATTCTAATATTCGAGTAATATAAATCCATTTATGTGTATTTACTTCAACATTTTATGGTCCTTCTTTCTTGGGGGGTATGTTTTATAGGTTACCAATTTCGTAAGGGAACCATTCACCCTCCTTTTTTTAAAAGGATTCTTTTTGTTAGGGCTTTTTATTTACATATTCTTATATTGGGATATGTTCTTATATATTCTTATTGTTGTAAATTTTATGGCCAAGTTATGTGATACCCCTTTTATCTCTCATCAACTCATTTTTTGAATTTTAATGTTACACTGTTAGGCTGTCGAATTTATATAAGATAACTTCTTAACCCAAATTCAATCTTTGGGTTAAAAATATACTTCTTGATTATGTTGTGCTATGAATATGTGTGGATGAACTCTGATTTTTTTACACTAAATATACACTTATATTTGGTTTATTTATATTATTCACACACAATTATGTAATTGATTTATCCTTAATCTAAGGATACCAACAATGTAAGGGACTTCATCTCAAGCTCATTTCATTGTGGAATGCGTCAATTTATATAAGACCTTATTTTATTAGTTGTATAATAAACCCTTTTGAATTTTAATTTCATTCTAGAAGAAAACTTTTTACAAAAAGTGTTTTACTAAATGATAAAAAGAATGTTTTTGCCTTACGTATGTGGCAACAACGACTTCTCTTCCACGGTTACTATTATTTTAGTTTCAGCTTCCACTACAAGCCATAACATTTTTAAATGAAAAATAAATACAATGTTTTAATTTTCATTTATTTTGGTATTTAAAATGGTTTGGATAATGTTTTTATTATATGAATGTGTTTTATTGATATCTTGTGATTGAAATGTGGAAATGTTATATTTTCTTTATGCATGTTTTATGTGATAGGATTATGTTATGGTTCTTGGGCATAGTTTATGACGATGGGTGGTTTTGTGATAAAATAATGGCGGGTGAGCCCGAGAAAGCTCTCCAATTCATTGGGTAACTTGATGGAGTTAAACAGAAAGGGTTCTACGAAGATATTTAGGGAATATACTGTGATGGGTATTCTAAATTTAACCATGAAGGTTACTCCCTACGTAAGAATGTTATGAATGTCTCAAGTTACCTTTATGTATTATGATTTCTATAATTTGTTCATAAATCTTATGATTTCTTGAGGTATGTTATGTTCTTATGTTTTATGAGTAAAGTATGTTTTCATTGATTCTTAAGTATACATGGACTAATGATTTCTTTCCATATTTTTATATCCCTTACAGAGCTCTTTTTACTCATCCCAAGTTTTTGAAAAGTTTTCCAGAGGACATAAAGATGAATAGGGTGAAGTATGGGATCATGGAAATACATTCTATCTATAACATGGAACTAGAAATTTTTCTTTTTAATATTTTTTATTTTATGAAAAAAATTTAAACTCAGCAGAAGTTTCCATTTTTTAATTTTTTTGAGATATAATAGTTATATCCTAATTATCTAAAACACTAATCATGGAAAGATATTCAATATGAATTATTCATTTAATTCATGATTATGTAATTTTTTAATGTCAGTTCCTTATATTATTATATGAAAAATTATTGATGAAAATTACATATAACATCTTCAAAAATGAAAACAACAAAAAACATAACTAAAAATGATGAAACTCATATAGGATGATAACAACATATAATTTATAATTCATTTACAAAAATATATAGAATTACCTAAACATGTAATTCAATTTTCATATATAGTCTAGTAGTCTAAATCTCATTATACCATCATCATGATAAAGGATCCAAGGAAACTCGCCACATTCTATCCTCTCCCAGGACCACCGAGACGATGGCCATGTTTCCACCTCCACCCTTCGGCCTCTCCCAGCTCATGGGGGAGAGTTATCCTTTCCTCCCATCATCTTCTATCCCTATATCATTCACCCCATTCACAAATATTTCTAACCTCCCTGATTTATCCTCCATTGACATTATCCCTATAGTCTAATCCATCGATGATGGAGTTTCTATGGTTCTGATTTCCTCCCTAGAGTTAAAGAAGGAATATATGTAGATGAACCATTATCTGGTGGATTGTTTTGGTAAAAGGCCCCCCTCAGTCGATGTCTTTTCCAAATTCGTCTTTAACATGTGGAAGATGCAAGCCCATGAGAATGTAAGGATTTTGGATTCAAGGCACCTCGTGGTTTTTTTCATATGGAAGAAGATCTTATCCATGCTTGGGTGAATGCTCCGCATGTGATCTCATGTTTGTGGTTTTTACCTTTTCAGTGGTTGTTCAATTTTAAAATGATGTGAGATCCCCAAATTCTAGAAATATGGATCTCGCCTCCTGGTCCTCCCCTACCACTTTAGAATCCAGTGATTCTACATTTTATTGGGAACATGGTGGGTAGTTTCCTCTACTCTGACCATTTTACTCATGCCGCCTTTCATCAGTTTTCCTAGCGGATCTGTGTAAAAGTTGTTGTTTCCAAGGAACCACTATAATCCATTGGCTTTGAGATTCAAGGTGAATTGTGATGGTACAAAAATTTGTTCTATGAATCATGTGATATATATTGCTAGTATAATAGTCATCCTAGACAAGTTGCTAACTTTTATAGACGAGGTTTGACGGGGGATCCTTGAGTGGCCCTTATTTCTAGTTCGTTGGGTGAGGGCTACTCTCTATAGTTTGTAGGGGAAGTATGGTAACACCCCCTTCTATGATGTCAAACCATGTAAATCACTTCAGGTGAAAGCGCAGGGAAACAATGATGAATTATGCCATTAGTATGCCTCTAAATATTCATGTGATGATTAGTTCATGCAGATCTCACTTCCACCTGTGGTGAATCAAATGAGTTCAGGGCTGGGGATTTCATCAAGCGTTTTTAAAAGTACCAAACCAAAGTTTCTAGATCCAATGGTTTCATAGATTTTTCCATGATTTAGGAATGATATGGGAGTATGCCCCTTTTCAAGAAGTGTAGGGGAGACTACACTGGCATTTGAGTTCCAAAATTTGACCTTACCTTCAAATTAATATGTGGGACATCAAGTGAGGATCTCACCATTGGATGTCGATCTGGATATGCACCCAACCTCATCCAGTTCCCCCTATGATGATGTGGAATGCATGGATGTTTTCATTGCACCCAGTGCTGTTGGACTTTAAAAATTTTTTGTTTGGGAGGACACTAACAAGCAGCCAAAATTTATGGGATGTTGATTTGTGCATCCCCAATGTTCAAATTTGTCTGAGTTAGACTACTAGAAATAACATTGTGTACTGACCTGGAGAAATCTAGAGGAATGTTTATTCTATCTTAAAATTTATTCTCAATGCTGGGAGAGGAGTGTTATGCGCCCAACGATGTGGATGATATATAGGCTTCTCAAGATGATAAGGATTCTGATTTGGGCACACTTGTTGACTGTAAGTGAGTGGACACGACGGAGGACTAAATTAGATCCTATTCTAGGAATGCAAAGAACACAATCAGTGATTCATATGGGTTTTTAATGTAATACTAGAGGACATGAAGTTGGAAAGACTATTCTTCCTTACTAAGCCCTCCCATTACATGATCCCCAAGAAAAGGAAAGATTCCTCCAAAGGCTCCTAGGTAGGTGGAAGTAAGGTATACCAAGGATCTTGACCCACTAACAAGGGAATATTCTATTATTGACCTGATTAATGATGTAAAGAAGCCTATTGAATCTGATATCCACTAGAATGGGAGGGAAATGATATAGTTTGATGAGTGGGAAACCATCATCGATGGAAATGAAGAATTCAATGATAAAAGCATATAGGTTATCTCTACGCATGAGGATTTTGACAGGATGGTTGGGAGGCATCTTCAAGGTATCCTTACCGAGGATTAGCATGACTGGTACCAAAAACTACTTTGAATACTTCCTCGCGGATTCAATATGAAGAAGATTTCATTATAAGAGTTTATTTATACATGGGATAGGATGGAATACAATTTAAAAAACCTAATCATGGTTGATCTAGATGAGAAGGAAATATATCATGAATGGAGTCTTCATTGAGGTACGATCTCAAAAAGGATTAAATTTCATATCTTAGATTCGGCTATGACATATCATGTTGATTGATTTTATTTGTGTAGTTTATGGGTTTTCCACTTTTCCATAAAAGTGTTTTCATAAGAAAAAACAAATATTTTGAGGATAAGGGATCCAACTAAAGAATTCATTTCACGGTGGTCCATGTGTGCACCAAAATATCTTGATAACATCGTAGAAATTTTGGGTTCAAACATGGATGATACTATTTTTTTCATGGAGGATAATAGAAAAACTATTCTTAAAATAGGTATAAATATTGATGTAATACACCATGACCAGACACATTCCAAGTCTTATGTAAAATATACTCAAACAATAAGTCAAAAAATAGAAATTATATGAAACCACGTTATAACATCCCACTACATCGGACCACTGATCAGTTTCTGGACCAATGCACGACTACAATACCTTATGACCCCTCTATGTATTCTATAGGTTTAAAACTATTTGAAAGGGTCTAACAAGATTCATTGAGGATACAATACCATCATGTTCATAGTGAAAAAATATAGGTTCATAATGTATGTAACATATATCATATATGATGATAATATAAAATGAATACAAAATACATAAACAAAACATATCCAAATTAATACTAAGAAATTATATGATAATGATATTAAATAGGAAAATTTAATCTATCATATTGATTAGGTACAAAAGTGGACAAAATTTTATACAAAATGGTATGTCTAAAAGTTGCTGAAGAATTACCCATTACCAATTCCCCAGCTCATTCAAGGCACACCATGATAAAGAGAGCATAGGGAATATTCCTTGTCCCAACAAACTTCCATTAAGTCTTCACAAGTACCAAAAAAAGACTTATAAGGGTGTTATTGTAAATTAATAGGTCATCACCAATGGAATCCCTACATAATTTAGTTTTAAAAGAATTTCCAAGTGATGGTTTGATATTTTAAAAACATAAATCACTAAAAGCAAAAATATATTAATAATAATTTGAAAATGGAATCTCTAGGGACACCCATGGTATGACCCACCTACTTTAGCTAGTTAAATCTATCGCTGAGCATATCTCATAGTCATTGAGAATTTAAAAAACTCATGATGATGGGTAATATAAACATCCATGGTTGAAATCCGGACTTAGGTATAAATATATGAATCATCATGGACATAACATCCATCAGGGGGATATTTCCACCATAGGTTTAATGATAAATTTTGTCTCCAGCTAGGGGATAATTTTACCTTAGGTCTAACCATAATCATAAGATCAATAATTCACTACATCCACCCAAGGGATAAATGTACACCCTCATTATCCATCACATTCCATCATTTCTATGATATAATAAAAATTTCAAGGTAAACATATTTAATTTACATTCATATTTCAATATACTATCAACATCCAATTACCATGTACATTCCCAAAACCAACAAGAATTTTTGGAAAACTGAACACAAGTCAAGGTAATTTGAATAGGAAAAAATATTCCATTTAAAGTATCACATTTATTATAAAAACACCATTTGAAGAAAAAATTCCATTCCTGATGTTGTAGTGTAATTAAAAATGATTTCTATGATATCCCATGACCATACCCTTAAACATATAACAAGTAAACCCATTCAATGCTTATATAACATTCAAAATATCAAAATTTAGTATTGGAATAGAAATTTATAGTCAATTGTAGCATATAGTTAATGGAATTACAAAATTAATTAATGAAAATATCATCCCCATTTGATAATACATATGGACCACATACCTTACTCATAAGAATGGTATATACTTAATATAAACCTTTTATTTGGATTATAAAAATAGATATTGAAGGAGTATATAATTTCTATGAAATTAGGATAAATAAGATAAATATAATTTAAAATAATTCGAGAATGAGAGAATGTGAGAAATGATTGAACATGAAGGTCAGACATACAACACAATATTGAGAACCTCAAATGGGATCCCAATAGATTAAGGGTCCAATGAGTTATACCTATGAAGGGGAGGAATAAGAGTGTTGCTTGAATGATTAGAATACATCTATATTTAGTGTAGAAATTCAAGTGAATCTATTTAAATAAAGAAGGGGGAAAACAATAGAAGGAAAACTAAAAAATTTCTAAAACCCATCAGATAGCTAGTGGGCCTCACCATCTTAATAGTGGAATTTCAATTAATATAATAGAATATAGTAAATAAACCTACTAAAAAATGATCTACAACTAACTATCTGGTTCCATTATAGCCTCTCGGTTTCATTTCCCATCCTTATACCATGCATTTAGAAACCAATTAGTCCCAAAAAACCCTCTTGAACATATTATAAATAGGTTTAAACTATATTTTAACCAAATGTTAACCAAGACAAAAAATAAAAAAAAAATTTAAATAGGTATTAGTACCACAAAGGTGGAGTATGAGTTTCATTTTTGTATCCTTTTGGGGACCTTGATGGGCCTCTATAATTATAAGAAGCTATATAAATATAAACTATTGTTATATAAAGTGAAATTATATGGTTATTCAATGTCTCAAAGATAAATTTTTATAGAATCAAAAAGCATTTAGGCTATGATATATTGGGAGAGGACCAAAAGCATATTCTATATCATCAGTTTATTGGGACATGTAGGCTATTAAAGTCACTTCATTTAGATTTTATCTAGTCTAGTTTCACCCAAGGAAACTCTTACCTGAATGGGTGTGAAATATTAATGGAGTATGGAATTCCTGGAATTGATTGAAATGTTTCAAGCATAGTTTACTTTATCTCTTATTTTTAATCATCCTAAGATGATTTTGGGATCTACAGTGTAATGTTACACTTAATTTCTAGGTTTGGGGTGTCTCATGATACAGGTTTATCATGTCATGGTTTACAGGTCTCTCTAGTTTCACCTACATGAGAATAACTACCCATACCTCTACTTGTAATAGGTAGTGATGATGCATGATATAAATATATGATACGACCAACTCTTCTATGAATAGATAATGGTGTACCCAAAACATAAATTTTCATGTTATATATTTACCTAGTGGGATTTTTAATCTCTGATATAGTTTTTTAGTAGAGTAACATGAGCCATTTGAATTTTATGTGTCATACACTTTAGGAATTGTGATTTTGGTGGTTGATGCACAATGTGGGAATATACTGACATAGGAATTGAACTATCTTGAATAATAATGGGATATGATGAGATTTATTTTTTGAGATTCATTTTGAATTGGAAGAGTGTGGTGAATATATTATTATAAACAATGTGTAGACCAAATCCTCTATTGATGATCGGATTCTACTTACACAAGTAGTAGTCCATGAATATAAGTTCATTAGAGGAATCATAAATGGTGGGGAGACCTTGGGTGATTTATAGTAATCTTCAAATAGTGTACAATATTTATATAATGTATTTATTTGAAATTATATTTGATGTAATAGGTAATGAATAGTGGTAAACATTCTAGCGAGGATCTTCATATGGTCACTAAAAATATAATCTATGATTTGAAACATAAAAATTGATTGCTCTGAAAAAGTAGTTGTTATATGATTAATATTGTGATACCTCAACTATCATAAATTTAAATATTTGGATAAGAAATCATCTTAATTATTAATGCCTCTCTTTCTTTGAGTATGGAAATGTGTTTAAATTTCTAGAATATTTTTATTGGGATTCCACAGTCTCCTAGATTGAAGGATTTTATATGGATGTTTATCAACAGTTCAATTATATAAATATATTTTATCCCCATAAATATGTCAAAAAATTGGAATAACATGGGCTTCAATACATATATAAGGTTATCATAATTCAGAATGTGACTCCACAATTTTCGGGGGCATTATGACCCTTGATTTAAATATTTTTTCTTGAAGGGATTTCATGAGTCCCCAGGTTACCTATAATACTATCAATAAATAGATAGAAATATAGAGTAGAATATCTATATTTTTAAAGATATTCATTGATCATGTGTCCATAATATTGGAGTCTCAGGGGAGAATCATTTTTCATTATCTGGGTTATCCTAAGATAACAATTATTATATCACAATAATTTCTGAAGACAATGAATCCTTATATAGATGATTGTGTCAGTCCCCAAAGTGTTGAATTGTGTTGTAAAAGAATATATTACTCATATTAATGAGTAATATTCATCTAACTTTGAAGTTATTTGTAAAAGGATAGAGTCTCCCTAATTAATTTTCATGTCATCATCTCTATCCATTGGGAATCGATGATTGTAACTATTTGCCTCCTAAAATTTCTCCTCATCTAGGGAATCATCAATTGGGGAAGACATGTATCGAGGGGTTATTTATATTGTTCTTTTAAATATTATATTGAGTCCTAAATTGTTAATATACTAGTTGGACATTCCATCCCAATTGTCATTGATTCCTGATGTATTACACATTTACTACCCAAAATATTTACCATCCAAAACCCTCTCACTGGGTGGAATTGGAGGTTTTATACTAAGAACATGACACCTATGTGGTTAAGAAAATTGTTCATCTTATAGATCTCTATTTTAAAAATTTATGTGGAAATTTTATTCATTTTATCCCTATATTGTAGAAGTATGGCTGGGACAACCTCATCAACTGGGAGAGAGAGTCCTTAGTGAGAGAGAAGTGGAATTATCTTTTAATATATTATGATCAATGAGTAATTACTAGTGTAAAATGTGGTTAGGTGTCTTGAATGATGACAATAATTGTGTCACATATATATATTATATTTAAATATTTATTTTCTTTTATTAATCTTTGTAATTCTTTAGAGTTGGGGTTCAAAGTCTTTTTTGGTTGAAGTAGAATAGGTTGTCTGTCAAAAAATTGTTATTAGTGACAACGTCCCCAAACATAAAATGGGTGTTAGGACTCTAAATCCATTTTTATAGTCTCCACATGATTATAAAAACAGTTTGATGGAGTCTAGGTAACAATTTATATAGTCTATACATAAGAGTAAACTTGTATACTTGGAACATGGTATGGAAGATCAAACTTCCAAACCATGTGGTCTACCTTGTTTTTTTATAAATGGTATTTCAAAATTTTGACCTAATTTAATTATAACACTACACTTCCCATTCAGCCCCCTTTATTTGACTAGGTATATCTCCTAAATTTATACCACCACCTTTAATTTTGGTGTCACTACTCGTGGGTTTTGGTTGATTTGTACAATATCAGTGAAGCTTCTCATTCATTTCTACACAACCAATCATTTTCATCCATGTTCTTTGATTCCAAATTGTTTTCACATACCATAATTAAAATGGAGGGCCAAAAATTGGGTTTGCGATGGGTTTTTTTATATTTATTAAATTTTTGGTTACTAAGGATCCCAATTCTTCCATATTATGACAATTTATCACATTATATATAGGTTTCCCAATATATACAAACTTTTTTATTGGAATACCTTATAAATCTGTTTCCCATTTGGTTATATAGTAATATTACTTATAATTTGAATTTTTGATGGGTTATGTGTTAAATATTATTTTTATTTACTAGTTACTAAAAAATGTTGTTTTTGTATAGCTATTTTCTTTTTAAAATATGTATAATTCCTTTAATGATTTTGGTAGATAAATTCAGGAAATCCAAAAAATAAAATTTGAATTTAAAGAGATTTTTAAATGTATTTTAATGGGAAACTTCATTACTTAATCATTTTATTCTTTTATTAATATGGATGTGATTATGGGATTCATGTGAGGGAACATGGGTGTGTGGTTTTGGGTTAGGTGTTAACCTAACCCTAACCATATGATAGTAAGAGGTTATTTCCCCATTGGCCTCAATAATCCCCACGTTATACTATATTTTTCCGTCACATTGTTCGGTTTGTGTTCCATGAGATTGTCTTAAACACCTAGATACCATGGGTCAGTGCTCCCCCACATTGCATATGTTTTTTTAATTATAAATCATTATTTCATATGTTACATTTATGTTGGGATATTCTGACGATTCCAACAAATTATGCAGTTTAATATACAATGATCTTATGATTTCAGTGTTATTCATTATTTATTCCTCTCCATTCTAAAACCAATGGATTTATTATGCATGTTTAATGAGAATATTTTCAAATTTTTTTTAAAACTCGAACTAGTATGTTTCACTATGAAATATGACATGTAGATTCATGGATGTATCCGACTATACATTTTCAAAAACTCAAAATATTCCTTTTGGGGTATTATAGATAGGTTTTTTATAAAATGTAATGGAAAAGAATAAAATAATCATAGTATGAATTCTTGATGTTTATCTCTCTATGAATGGTATGGGTTTGGTTGTGGCCATGTTCCATGTGGAAATTGAATGAAAATAAATTTGTAGGATTCCATGGGATTGAATTTTGTTTTCATTTTGGTTATGTGTCATACACTTAATCCGTGGATATATTTGAACTCAAATGTTTTTATTTAATGTTTGGGTTTTTCAGTTTTAGTTACATTTTGAAACTGATTATGGATTACTATAACATTGATTTTATGTACACTCTATTTTTTATGATTTATATTATTTTAGCTATTTATTTTTCCATGTAGAAATGATAACTATTTATTATTCATTCTATATTCCATTTTAGAATCAGTGTAATGATTCATTGAATCTTTAGGGATAAATCATTCTCACTTTGTTAGGATAGATATTTTAGTTCTTTTCTTTTTCTTAGGGAAATTAGGAATTCATCATGTTCCCTATGAAGATTTAAAATATGTAACGTGGTAGGTCATCCTGAGCTAGTTCATTACAAATTAAAACTCATCACACATTTATAAACATATCCATATCAATAACCTAAACTAAATACCACACAACCAGATATAAAACATATCAACCACTACAATAAAAACATTTCATTTCCTATTTAACAAAAACAAAATAGATGACATAAACACTCGATCCATTTCAGTGATACTAACACATGAGAACCATAGAAATAATAAAACCAATTTTCTTCACATATCATCTTATAATTAGAAATTCACACTATCTTATTACTTATTTTTTAACTCTATTACAAGAAAATTGATTAAACAACCATAGTTATTCAATCATAAATTAAAAATTTAGCATAAAACCAAAAAATTAAACATTGAAACAACAAATAAATAATATAAAACTTATTTAAAAAACATTATCTCAATAATAATAAATATATAATCCCAGAAGAAATGGATATTCATTTAATCATGATTTTTTATATAATTAACTATTATTAAATAATAATTATTATTTATTTTTACTCTATATTTCATTATCATATTCACCTTATATATTTAATTATAAAAATGATAAAAAAATATCAATAAAAATGATAAGAATGGAATATAGAAACATAAATATCAAATCAGTAAAGGGAGTAACAAAAATATATAATATATAAATCAAGTAAATCACATGTGGTTCACATTCCAATTTCAATTTTACTTAATATATTTCATTTTATTTATTCTGATAATTATTACCAATTACTCACAGTGTCAAAAATCCTGAAATTTCAACATTTAAAACATAAAAATGAGGATAAATTTTGAATTACCTAACACTGCTAAATCGTTAATGATCACTTCAATAAAATATGTAGAATAAGTATGATTTGGAACCCCTAAGATACCAATAAGAACTGTAAAAAATATATGGATTACCAACCTATATCCTAACATAAACCAAAGAAAAAAATATATATATTCCACAATAGCATAAATAGACTAATAATAAAAGGATGAGAGTGAAATGAGTTAAGAAGGATTGTATTAAATGAGAGACAGTGAAAAATAATCATGGGTTAAATAGGATTAGTCACATGATTTTTAGGATTAAAATACCCAAAGAGAAGACAACGTAGTGCCAATGTTGAGCCAGAATATGCATATGGTTATAAACATAATGGATAGAATTAAAATAGTGAATTTTGAGGTCTAAAGTTTTTATAATGATTTAGTATAATGTTTTTGTCTTGAGAAATTTAAATTCAGAATGATGTCATGAAACATGCTGGAACACTTTCCCTTTAATTTATCACATAGAGTTACACATTTCTATGAGAAATGGTTGGGGTTGGGTAACATAAATGTTTTATATAATATTTTTATGTTAATTGTATTGGGTTTTCTGTATAGGGAACCAAGAGTTACAAATACTTAGAATATGATTTTTATGACCATTTCATTATGCCCCCATTTCGTAACATTATGAGTAGACATTATAAAAAATAATGTAATTATCCACACCCATTTTTGGACTCCATTAATGAAAAAAACAACATTACTTTTCCAAACTCCTTCTCAACACTTCCTCAACACACTAAACACTCTGAAAAAAGAAATACTATAATGATAAAAACATGGTCATCTACATCCACAATTTATATATTTTATAGGTTCCCATGAAAACAACATTCAATGTTAAACTTCTTTTCACTAAATTATATCTCTATTATTATAGAATCACACTGATTTTAGTGGTTATTTTATATATTAAATGATATCAAGCATATATTTATATGAATTTATTTCCTTACTTAGTGTGATGTACTGACCTGAATTCCACTTAAACAGGTGCCATGAGCCTGGTGTGCCACATTCCCTCAAGCTCATCTCCCCGAATTCCAGAGGCAGCAGACTTGCAGTGAGGGCCTTGGGTGTCTCTATGGGGAAACAATTCCCTCATTACTATAATTTAAAATATTGGGTGAATGTAAGCATATTTAAATAGATGAATAAATATGAGGAAATATAATGAATAGTGGATAATAAATACTATAGAAATAATTACTGAAACAACTAGAATAAAATTAAATAACAGATGATCATATGTCATATACTAGAAACCTATAAAACATGGATACAAAATAGTTGGAATAATTTGTCCCACAAAAATATTATGTTAATCATATAATATCCCAAGCCTCATGAGCTCATACTTGGAAATCTACTATCATGCTCTATACTAAACATCAAGAAATGAAGTGTTTGTAGTTGTACACTTCCCTTTATCAATACATGTTGTCATGTAATTTACTCTATGTAACAAGCAACACATAGAGAAGATGTGAGATAAATATCAGTGGTCCACCACAAATAGTGTCTATACCCTCCAAGCCATGTAACAAAAATGTAACAGTGTGCCAGCGTTCATATATAACGTAAAGAAGTACTGTGTAACAAAATAACCAAGTACCTACTTCATCCCTCAGCAAGTGTCTGGACTTGTATCCACCTCGTTTAATTACGTAATTACCAATTTTATATCAATAGGTCTCATGAGGCCTAGATGACACTGACATTATCTCTTGATAGAATAAATAGTGAATGTTCAATGATGAAACATGGAATCCATGATCAATGATATTTATTAGTGATATCCCAATGTAACAACTATGGGGATGTAGACCTCAAGGGTCTATAACTCGGTAATAAACGTAGATTTTCATGGTTTAAGAGTTTAATCCATGGATAATAGTCTAATTCATTATACAAAGAGTCACCTACCAAGTCCAAGGTGATCGACCTTGGTAAAATGAGGCTAAGCAGAGATAGGGCCCGATGGGATTTAACCATCGAACATACTTATAAATGTTGAATCCAATGAGTGTATCTACAGAATATTATAATGATAATTAAAGGATCCAATGGTTTCATACCGGGGATCCATGAATAGAAAAGGATTGGGATCTATGTGGGTGTGAAACTCAGAATGTAGAATCCTTGAATCGGAATGGGGTTCTCGAGTACTCAGAGAATTCTTCAATAAGAATACAAGGTGATCATGAGGAAGGTCATTCTTGTTTCAGTATGAAGTGATGTAACATATATTTTAGTTCATTCGATTCCTTTCATTAGTGTTTTAATGTCAATTAGCATGAAAATTTCGGTTCAAGCCGTGCCTTTCATTAGTGTGATAAGTTTGAATATCTTGAAAACTTTTAATCAAGTCATAATTATTCAATAAGTCCATTTGATTTAATCCATGACTTTTATTATTGTTAAAAGTCCATTTATCACCAAAACATTAATTAATTTCATTTATGACATATTAAATAATATATTTTTCATTCCATTACCTTCCATTAATGTCGTAAGGGGTGACACAGATATGCAACAAATTAATTATTCACATTTAATTATCAATTTAAAGTACATACGTTAGGCGAGTAATGTGGTACACATACATGGTGCTTTCCATTATTCAATTAACAATATATATCAATCCAATTAATATAGAAACACTTACCCTTAGGTAGGTCATTCCAAGGCACACCCAAACGGTGGCACAAAACTTTTAAACCTCTAAACAAAAATTACGGGATAACATTCGACATAGTAAGGATAGAGTTGGAGTGAAAACCACTAAAAATTAATCCCATATACAGAAATAACAAATCCATATGGTTCAAACCAGTATATTCATGGAATATTAATTCTAAATATGTAGCCTGATAAAATCAGTGGGCCCCACATGATATATCCAAAATAAAAAAACATTAGATATGAGTTATAGACCTCCCACTTTAGGATTTTATTACTCAACCCCCTGGTATTTCCCTTAATTTGGATCAGATAAGAGTAGATCTATGAAAAATAGAAAAAACTCTCTTACCTCGATATCTTGGTTGAGATAAAGAGAGAATATCAATGTCTCAAGAGGACTCCAGTAACTAACATTGCACATCCAATCCGCCATATGAAACTTTGATCAATTCAAAGATAGAAGAGATCATAAAATCCCTATATTTGTCCTAAAAAATATCCAAAATATGTTCCATAGAGGTAAATCTTGTATAAACTCAGATTAGGGAAGAAGGAGGTGGCTTAATAGATCATTAAGGGTTGTTTTGTGAAACATCCCAAAAAAATACCCCGACCACAGTTTTTCTATGTGGTTTGACAAACATTGCGCAAACCATGAAATTTTTTCTAGGTAGAAGTGTAACTTTCCACAGTTAGGCTGCATGGCCATGCACAAACCATTCAAATATGATTTGTCTTGAAATTTCAATATACACGGTTTTCCAAAAAATGTGTTAACCATTCTTTAATAGTGCACTAACCATGAGACATGTCCAGTTTTCCCAAAAAGCCGGGTTCTAGGCTCTGAACATTACCCATAAACCTGTGAGACCCATACTAACTCAAAATTCATCCATATTTGGTCCTATATGTAGATTTATACTGAATTTTAAAGGATTCATAGTTGAGGTAAAATACGAGTTCATACAGTCTCCCCCACCCCTAAAATAACTCGTCCCTGAGTTCACATTCCAAGGGTATAGAAACAATATCTGGGAAAAATAATAGCCATTGGTCATGTACTCCACCTTTGTCCTCCAATGTCTCTTCTAGTACCCGCCTGTGACGCCAAAACCCACATACTAGAGTGAAAAACTGGCCTCAAAGATCCTTCGTGCACCCATCAATGATGTGTACTGAACACTCATTAAAGGTAGAATCAACATCCAAATCCAATTACTTGGTATAAAAAGTATGATATGGGTCAGCATGATATTGGTGATGCTATGAATAATTGAATACACCATGAATGGAATAATACCTCTAAGGTTGTAGCAATAAATAGGCTACCTGACTGACTCTCTCAAAAAATCTGAAACATCCCTACGTAATAAGAAGACAACTTTCCCTACTTGTAAAATATAATATTCCCAATCTTGTGTGATATGTGAAGTAAAACATGATCCCCAAACTCAAACTCTATAGGTCATCGATGGTGATCGAGATAAAATTTCTTTATAGACTGAGCATTATTCATATCCTTCATGATCCATTGAACCTACTCTAAAGTCTCCTAAACGAGAGGAGGACCTAGTAGAGCTACCTCACCTTCCTCTTTCCAAAATATGGGTGAGTGGCCTGACCTACCATATATGGACTAAAAAGGAGCCATATTATTTTTTCACCATAAATATGTTCCTATTAAAAAGTTCAATGAGAGGAGTATGATTTTCCCAAGAACCACTGAAATCAAGGACACATGATCAAAGCATATCATCTAGAACTTGTATTGTCTATTATGGGTTTCCATCAGTCTGAGAGTGAAAATTTGTTCTTAGAAGCACATGGGTTCCCATTTCCTTCTACAATCCATCCAGAACTATGAAGGGAAATGAGAATCACTATCTGAAATGATAGTTTATTGAACACCATGTAGTTATATTATTTCATAGACATACTGTCATTCCATATTACTAACTGAGAATGTATATTAAAAAGGAATTATGTTGGATGATTTCGTTAGTCGATTAATGACTACCCAAATAGCATTATATCCCCTCGGAAACCTATGTAAGCAGACTAAAAAATCCACAGCAATATCATCCCATTTCCATTATGATATTGGAAGCAGTTGTAGTAAGCCTCAAGGTCTCTTTGTGCTCCACCTTCACCTACTGATAGGTGGAACACCTAGTTATAAAGCCTAACATATGGCATTTCACCCCAGGACACCAATACTAGAATAATATATCTTGATAAATCTTTGATATTCCTAGATGTAATTTCCACTAAAAGGCATGGGACTCTTTCTTCAAATCATCTCTCATATATATACTAACCCAAATATGTTCATTTAAGTGCATGACATCATTAATATCCTCCGACCAATATGGATGTGGGTTATCTCTTGATATACTATCTCGAATAACTAAGACTTCGGGATCTAAAAACTGTATACACATCACCTTCTCCACAAGGGATGGGGTAACTATCAAGGATGAGAGGTAGGACTGGTTGTGACTATCATGAAACTCAAGAGGTAGCTTATAAAATAGGGACATTTTCATCCATTCATCACTAGCTTCATGTACTACTTGTTCCTGAGTTTTCCAACTCTGTGCATCAACAACATAATTTCTATTCCTAGGAGAATATGAAATCCCAACATCAAGGGATTGTAGATAGTCGACCAATATTTATCATTTTAGGTTAAATTCACACTGAGAAATGTTTTATTTCAGGCTTGTGTAGTCTGTGTGCACCATAAACTGATCACCCATCAGATAATGTCTCCAACAATGTAAGGCATGTACAAATTCGGTTAGCTCATGGTCATGTGTCGGGTAATTTCTCCCATGAGGCCTTATATTCAATGATCCAAACATAAAAATTATTCCACATACATTAGCACTACTCATATTTTAATGATGAGTACATCACAGAAGATGGTATAACCTATACTCTTAAACGATAGAGTTAGAATAGTTGTCGATGATAGCCCCCCTTTCATCTCCTAAAAGGCTTTCTCACATGATTTTGACTATAATAACATGACACCCTTCTTTTTCATGCCATTAAGAGGTGAGAAAAGGAAAAAAAATTATTGTATGAAATGCGTGTAATATCTAGCCAGCCCCACGAAACTCATTTTATCAAACATATTATTTGGTTGCTCCTAGGAAACTTTAACACTAACCTTTTCAAGGAAAAAAGATAATCTAGCTTCTAGTATTATATGAACCAATAAGTGGACATTGTCAATATATAAGAGGCACATTGCAAGCTTATAGTAATGTTGAGGCTCTAATCAGTGTACACAGATTGATCTCAAGATGTTTTGGATGGTCACTATGAGTGTTATAATACACTCATATTTCATCCACAAAGATATCCACTGAAGAATACAAATACGGGTGGAAAACTCTATTCATCAATTCCATGAAAATGGAGGGCACATTAATAAGAACTAATGTCATAACAAAATACTCATATAGACCATACATGCTACAGAAATTTGTACAAGGTTTGTCTGATGGCCTGACATGAACCTGATGATATCCCAATCTCATGTTGGTCTTAGATATGTCCATTTTACTCATATATATTGAAATATATCATCTATTAGAGGATGTTTATATAGTTTCTTAAACATAAGAAATTTTAACATTTTTTAATCCATGAAGAGACGCTAGGCTCCCCCGAATTCTATTGAAAAAAGCACGAGAAAACCCCAAGAGGATGTACTGGGTTGTATAAATTATTTGGCCTTTAAATACTCTAACATCCTATTGTGATCACGAAGATTCGTAGGTTCTATTCTATATGGAGTAAGGGATACAGGATCTTCTCCTAAAACAAGCTCAATTATAAACTCCAACTCTCTCTCAAGAGGTAGGCCAGAAAAATCAATTGTAAATACATCCCTGAGACCATCCATTACTAAAGGGAAATCATCTTGTCGTAAACCATAATCGTCCATGTAGAGATTTTAAAACATGGTGGTAACTCCACATATCCCATGATTCCCTAGTCCTGATCCACCATCCTAGACATCCCACTTACACTTATGTAGATAAATTATTCCCTCTAGCGATGTAAAAGATACCCTACAATGGTATAAGTATAAAAAATCAACATAGTGATCCAACTAGTCCACCCTAATAATGAAATCAAAGCCTGTCATCTTGAGAATGGAGAGCTTTCATAAGAAAGGGTAAATACCTACCACTTGGTGATAGTCCCAATACTAGAGTATTCCAGCTGTTTGTACCCCTAATGGTGTATCTAGGGTCATTACACCATACTGACACTGTATATCTCATATAAGAATTTCCACGATAGATTCAGAGATAAAATATTTATAACCACCTCTATAAAAAAGAGTAGACATTTTAATAGAGGATACTATAATAGTACCTCATATATTATATGGTACTGAAAATTGATCCTTAGGTCTTGGTTATAGTACATGATATATAAATGAGCTTCAACCCTACACAATAAAAGGACTACCATGACAAAAACAGCTCTGTAGGTGTTTTTGGTGATCAGTGGTCTGGTTACCGCAGCCCCGACCTCCACCTCGGCCAGAACTACTTGTTATATCTCAATTCCCTACCTAACACTACATAATGGAACTCACTCTTGCAGTTGGAGCTGGTTCGGAGACTTTTACACTATATGATTGTGGAATGGTCATGTAGAAATGTTGGATATTCCCCATACGGCCAAAATTCTGACACATTGATGGGTATCCATCACAATGATGATTCGAATTCCACCTTATTATACACTGATAACATACATTAGATCCATCAAAATAGATACTTTGGTTGTCACTCCTGTGATGAGAGACAACGAGAGAATGTTTTCTGCCACTAAAAGAATAAAATGTCTAATGCAACACCAGTCCTCTTTTCCTATTATTAATTTCACCCCTCAGGTTTCACTCCATGATATGATTTTGATTGACTATCTAAAAAAATTAGGTTGGTTAAAGACATTCACAAGCGTACGGATGGTGTACTTGATCCCATCATATGTATTTATTGAACATGAAATATCATCACATGCTAGAAGCGGTGAAAAGTCCTATAACACTATTAAATGTGTTGAATATTACATAGCTGATATAGAACCCTGCACGAGATACATGAACTCTTAGGTTGTTCAGTTCATAGCATTTGAGGAATGAACTAATCATAGAAGGCGGTCTAGAAATCAACCCATAACATTCTCGGAGGAAGACCGACATGGGTAATCACATCACACAAACTATTGACCGAATCTCGATTAATGTATGTTTTAACCTAGAACCTTTATTTTGGAGGTGTCTCCAGATTCTCAAGGATCGATAGGGTGGCATCATTCTTAGATTCAACATCCTACAGACTACTATCCCATGAAATGGTAGGAGGATGCTACTAATAAAACTCACGAGTTAGCATAACCATAAAAGGTAACTGTTATAGAGTTCCATAAATAGACTCCATCATATTTAGAAAACTATCACGAACATGGTCATCAATTCCAAAATCAGGTATATCAGGTGGTGCATCATGTGGCACTTCTAGAAGTAATATTGGTGGCTCAGGGCCCACCACGTCTGAAGCATGGTCATCAGCACCCACCTGCTTATGGTACAGGGATTTCATGGTGGCACTGTTCTGTAATTACCAAGAACACACCTTATAAAATGCGTAAAAATAATGATAGAATCACTAGCCAAATCTGAACGTAGTAAAAATCACTGCCCAAGGTATATTACCCAAACTACCAACTTAGATTTCCAGTTATCGGAATGAGCTCATGTATAAGGTTCATTTCATTTTATATTTAATCACTAGGTTTACTCCATTACATTTCCTAAACATGAATTAGTAGTATAAGGATGTGCAAACCATTAATTTTTGATGTCATGATTCAATTTTTAATGGATAGTCATTTCTGGTGAATCAATGCACACACACTTATCACAAGAAATGAAAACCATTTATTTATAGAATACTAAATCAACTAGGTAAATTTACTATCATATCCCGTGAGGTCCCGTACTCCTCATGAATTTAGACAGGTAATCAATCAGTCACAATCAAAAGTAATATAATAATAAGATAACTGTCATAATATCGCTCAAAAATCACATGCATATAATGTAATGAGAAGTCATGAAATGTGACTATATGGCATGGTAATATGAATGAAACATGAATTCTAGGTTCATTTAATGATCTATGTTATAATGATCTCTGCAATCATATTATCAGGCCAATGATGAATGAAAATACTCAAATAGTGTAATAATAAAAAAACACACGACATGAGCGTCACCCAATGGGGGAAAAATGTCAATTGTAGTATGAAAAATGTAGAACATCAATTATATTTCAAGTAACTTAGTTTTTACCATAAACCTAGGGTCACAATGCCAATGAACATGTTATGTCTATGTTACATACATTTCAAATATCCAATATGATGTCTAAAAGTTGTAAGGAATGAAAAGAACTCATCTGAAACCACCTTGTGACGTCCCAGACCTGGATTCCACATAAACAAGCGCAGAAGAACATCACTCCAAACAACAGAGGCTACTGACTACCAATGAGAACCTAGGGTGGTTCTTCCACTAGTGGAATTCTGTCCTATACCAACACTTATTTCCCAACAGTTTGAAACCCCTATTGTGATAAAGAACATACACCAACAGTTCAAGTAAACCATTGGTATAGGGTATTATATGTTGGGTTTTATCAATAGTTTAACAAAACCATTGGGAAAAAATTTTAATTTTGGTTTTTATTAACCGTAGGAAAAAACAAACCCAATTTAGGTTTTCCATCCCACATGAACTGTCTCTGACCTCCACCTCATGTCCCCCTCCTCCCCTCTCTAATATCAATCTCCTCTTGGACACTTCCTCCGCCTCTCGACCCCCTCCGTCTCCTCTGGGAAATTTCCCCATCCCCACTCGGCTCCCTCTCCTACAACGACGGACCCCTCCCCTCTCAGCAGTTGGTGACATTCCCCTCCCCTCTTATCTCCCTCTCCTAGAGACATCCCCCTCCCCTCTTGGCACACTCTCCACCAACGACATCCCCCATCCCACTGCCCAGTCCCATGCGAGACCCCCCATGGCTGAACATCCCGTGGGATGTCACCCTCACTCGTATCCCTCTCCTCCCAGTAGGGTTCTTGATCAGTACTTCTAGGAAAGAATTAGTCAACCTTTTTAAAAACCGAGGAAACAAGGAATGCACTAATAGGTTAATAGTTAGGATAACCATTCATATTAATCATGGGTTTTCTAGAGTTTTGGGTAGTAACTAACGCATGGTGCAGTGAATTATTGGTTAAATTGTGATTTCTTCCAAAATAGAGTCTTCTAGAAATGTAGGGTTAGATTCACAGGCTGTATTCCATTATTTTGAAAAGTGAATTCAAAAAAAATTTCTTTATTTTTTAAAAACCACATATTATATTCTATAGACTCCTATTAGACATTATATTTTGTTTGATTTTTTTTGGTAATCATGATATATATGTGATAAGGTTGTATCGTCATTATGATGTGAAACAATGTGGTTTAATTGGTGGTGAGTGATGCTATATGAGATTTTATGGGTTATTGGTAGGATTTTCATTCCCTTTAATTTATTGGTTCATTAAACATATGTTGGTGCTTCATAAATTATGTAATTGGAATATGTAAAGTAAAATGTTGGTCTCAGATTTTCAAGATGGTTATTTGGAAGGTATTCTCTATCAAAAGTGGGTATATCTCTATAGAATATGGGTGTATTTTATAATTGGCCAATGTATTTATGATACTGACCATGCAATACACATTTCCCACAATACTAAAGCACCACAGAAACAATAATTATACACTACACAACACAATATACCAATGGGAGACACCCCTTGACATATACAGATAGTTAAGGGTCCATTAACTGAGGAACTGAAGTCGATTGGCACCGAAGCCTTGAGAAATTCCAATTACTGGTAGAAAACATACCAAAAAAGTTATTCTTATTATAGTATAATCAATGGTTTACACCCTCATGACCAAGTTGACCATCTGGTTCATGGACTAGTGCCCAACCAGGTCCAAGAGTATGACCATTTACTAATCCCTGATTTTGGTACCTATGAGGTTCTTTCCATAGATAATAGGGTTATGTTCAAAATCTTCAACTCAACTAATGTAGCATATGTGAATATTCAATGGCTATGTGAAATAGTATGGTGTTCCCAACAACGTGCTATATAAAGAACATAATAAGGAATGAAGAGATTATTAACTGGAAATGTTTCCCCTTGCATGTAGGAACATGATTTGACCCATGGGGCGTTGTGGTTTATATATATTGGGCGGTGACATGTATAGTGACAACATACAAGTATGTTTTTGGTTAGTTTTTATTTTATTTTCTTTATTATATTGTACACTTAGGTATTTCACTTATTTTTATGGATGGAGGGTAGTGATGTTATCCTGACTAGTTGAGGTAGATCACTTGTATTATGTAATACCATGAGATATGAGTGTGAGGAAACATTGGAAGATAGAGGATCCCTGGGGTCTAATATAAGATGGAATATATTTCTAAAACATTGTTTGGGAACATTTCTGGAGTATGTTGGAGTCATGAAATAACCCCAATTGTCTCCATGAGATGGCATAAATAACCCAAAGTGTCTCCAAGTGTGTCCATGTATTGTATCATTCCTGCATGGGTTGGCCACTCACCCAATCCTATCAAACATATCCTAGTCTATCCTCTCAGTCACATAGTCTAGACTCGTCTCTCGAGGATTATCCCATGCCTCGATGCACATCTCATCATCCAAATAGAAAAATATGATTATTCACCTCGTGATTGTGCTTGTCACAAAAGCACACCATGGCACACCCATTTACATTATTATTCGGTCATTAATTTCTATAGGTCTACTATGATAATCTATTTCCTTTCATTGACCATCCATAGTGTTCATGACTCCCATGGAACATAGATATCATCAATTCCATGTAAATCAATGACTGAATAATCATGTTATTATTTAAGGGTCTATAGAGGCTCTTAATACATTCTGTATACAAGAAGAGATACTTATGAAATTTGATGATTAATGTCAGAAAACACACTACTTACTTGATGACTTTAGGTGAGGTTTCATAGATGACTACCTCACACATTTCCTCTTAAATGTATTCTATGAGGGATGTCCTTCAGATGGGGATGGAATTCGATTAGTTGGAGGTGGCACTAGTGGAGGTATACATCCCTTGCATGGTGAGAGCACATATCAGATTCATATGAAGAACATTCCTAAACTATAAGGAGATGTTCAGGGATTTCCTATATTATATAGTGATAATCTATCCATCAATCGTGACTTAATTGTTTCATTAATTTACAGATAACACATTCAATCATATCTTGTAATATCAAATGATTTTTGTCTCTGTAACTACAAACACAAATGCCTAATATTCACCAAGTGTAAATATACATCCCTTGAATAGAGAGACTATGTAGACTTCTTCAAGGAAAATTTCACCATATGATCCATAATACCATTATTTAGAAGTAATTTTGTTGTTCAACTGTGTAGAATACATCAAATAAGTTATATAGGAAAACACCCTATAGGGTTTTTTTAATTTAAATAGTTGAGTCCTCATTGTTAGTGACATCAATCACATTAAAGTACATGAATGTCAACTGAACCCTACATTCCAAGAATTATTCATGTGGATAGGCCCCATGACAACAGGATATGAACTAAAACAATAAATAATATTTCTAAATACATGCATCATTTATAAATAAATATCTCAACTATTAACATAAAAACCAAGAATAACAAGACCTCATCCATTGTATCGATCAAAACCAAACTAAGTTGAAACTCACGCCAAATTTATTATATATCATTAATAGGAAGAGTAATTGTTAATTAATAGGAATATACTATTTGATAGTATCATTTTGAAACATTGATCAGTATCCCCTTTTCTTGAAGGAACAAGATTTGACCCATGGGGCGTTGTGTTTCTTATATGTTGGGTGGTGACATGTATTGTCATAGGAGAGGGGTATGTTTTAGTTTAGTTTTTATTTTATTTTCTTTCTTATATTTCCCACTTATATCATTTACTGCTTTCTATCGATAGAGGGTAGCTATATTCCGCAAAAGGGGGCTATAAGGAGTTCAGATTAATTTGGTCCACTGGTTTTGATCCATGGTAAGATTCTATGGTTACTACGTGTCTCGCACCTCAATTATTTTGGGATTTAGTGTTTTTGACTCCATATTATTTTTTTGATAGGGTTTTGGATCATTTTATGTTTGTTCAGTTGGATTTGGTTCTGATCTACCAATCTAGGTAAGGCATTAATTCCATTGGTTGGTTTCTCACTAGTTACGTAGCATCATTCATGTGTTTTAATGTTCTTAATATCCTTTGTGAAGTGTGTTGATCCCTGGTCATTGGTTTCAAGTCACCAAGTCAAGGATGATTCACCTGTGTGTGCATAAGTAAGTATGTATATGTATGTGGGTTATCTTGTTACGTGTATAGTCACCCATGGTAGTGATTATGCTCTTATGGGTCGAGGTGTGCCCATGTATATATATATATATATATAAAGGCATACACAGGTGAGTGTAGACTGGTATATGAAAAAAATAATTTTTTAAAGGATCCCCTATCACATGCTCATGGACATGTGGGTGTTTGCGTATGGGCTAGGTGTCCTTGCATGTGTGTGAAGGTTTGTATACCCATTGGAGGAGAAGATGATTTTAGTTAGAAATCCTTAAGAGGTGAAGGGGATAACATGGTTCCACCTTTAGGTAATGTCCCTATCGTAGCCTCTTTAATTTTATGTATTATTTCAATTGAATTTAGATTCTTTTTTAATTATGATTAATTATATTGAATTTCATATCATCAATAATAGTTCGTTAACATAATTGTTTCATTTGATAAATAAAGTCATGTTTTTATAATAAAACCCCTCCAACGGAGGTGCACTGTTTGGGAAAACCCACAGTGATAGTTATGTTGATCTAGTTGTTTAACTTATTGCATTTTATTTGTGCTTATTTTTTTTTGAATAAATGTTAAACATAATTAGATGAATTTTGTAATAAATAAATACCATGATTTTATAATAAAACACCTCAAACGGAGGTGTGTTGTCTTCTAAACCAAAGTGTAGTGATATTTGTTTGTATCATGTTTAGATTTGTTTTGAGTTTCCCATATGCCTCTTGTTAGTGTTTTTTTGATGCTAGATATTTTTTTTATCTGAATAATATTAATAGGATTATCATACTTGTTTAGCACAAATGACATTTCATGAGTAGGCATATGCCTTGATCATGACACATTCCATTTCACACTTTGAATATTATAATTTAAATTTCCATGTTTAGTTGAAGTGAATCAATTTGTAAATGGTTTGTGTAGGGTATATGATTCTTTTCCATAATTTCGTTGCATTTTAGACATTGCGTCATTCAACCAATAGCTATAACCATTCGACAATCCCTTTTTATAGAATATTAAATAGTTGATTTGTTATATCATATCTGTTTTGACCTTATCTTATGGTGAAACACGAGGGGGTGTTTTCCTGGCCCCTTGGCCACCCCTTTTTTTGTTTACCTAAGCCCATATATCTAAAAACACTAAGGGTGTTATTATTTAACACCTATCGGGATTATGGTACTCCCCAACATAATCTTTATCTTACCACCACCAATTCATATGATTTTCCTCTGTTGAATATTCATATTGAAACATTTTTCCCTTATTCTAATGAAAAGAATTATAGTGGGGATACTCACTAAAGGCATTATGCTCACTGTGGTGGACCTATGTATTGGAAGGCTGGGTGTTTTGGTGTATCAAGAATTTGTAGTGGAGAGACAAGTGGTCATGGTGTCTAACATTTTGAAGCGCATATTGCATAAAGAAGTGTTGTTTCATGTCTCGGTGTGAAGGAAAAAGTCATTTTTATTGGAAACACAATTAAAAAATGAGATTTGTTGTTCTGAGGTTTAGGATTTTAAAAGGAATGTTTGAATGGTTTTTTTATGCGACATATATTCAGTTGGAGTTTTAAATTCATGACAATGTTATTTGGAGAATTAAAATGGAGGTATTATCACAAGATATTTGGATATTTTAAGTGGTGGATTTGAAAGGAGATATCTGTAGATTATGTGGATTGATAGTTAATAATTTTCAATGGATGATGATTGAAAACATGAAGATGTTAATGGAAGACTATAGTGAATGTTCATGTAGTCTTATTTAGTACATTTATTTGAATTTATAAACATGTTATTTTCAAGAACACTTCGAGAATAATGAGAAGATTCTAAAAGCATGGTGTGAACCACACCATTCATAGTTGTGCATGAAAACGTCCAGAACACACACACAGATATATATATATATATATATATATATTGCATGAGTTCGTTATGATAAGGGGAGATACCTACACAACATTGCAACATCTAGTTTTTCTATGCTGATATAGAAGCCTGGTGTGATCCACACTATTCATAGTTGTGCATCAAAATGACCAACACACACACACACATATATATCTCTCTTTTATTGGTATTATAATCTGAAATAAATCATAATTTTATAATAATAAACCATGTGTATATAATCTGTTAAACATCAACTAATTTTAAAACAATATGACCCAAATAAAAAATGTAAACAAATATTCAATAGGATCTATTTCCAGCCTCGATCACCACCTAATATCATCACCCTCAATCCCTATTGAGCTACTCCATCCCAATCCAGTACATAATGTTTTCTTAGATCAGTAAAAATGTCATAAGATCTACATACATAACAGGTTGGTCATGGTTTGTGTTAGAAATATATGACCGTAGAATCTCACGAAGAGACACTAATATATTTTTACAATTATGTATACCTGAGAAAAGTAGATGTTATAAAAATAAATACACACACATCTCGTGTCAGATATCATGTTCCTGGTAGGACATCAACACACTATGTGTATTAGGTCATCATGTGATAAGTAGATTTCCATGATACCCAAACATAGATACTTTTTTATGGAAAAAAACTTGAATCAGTGTACCATCATACATGAACCTCATCCTTTACCCAAATACTCTAAATAGGGAGTATCAATGATTACTCAAACACAACCTAAATGTGTATGATAGAGTCATGTATCAGAGACCAACACTAATACTTATCACTCAATACAGGCCATCACTCAACTCCCAAAATCTACCATAATACTAAATGTATTGTCACATACCACTATATACAACATAAAAACCTTCTCACTCAACAAAAATCCATGTTAATGCATTATGATCAATGTAAATCAGTTTTTTAAAATAATACCATATTATCCATGGTAGGTCTAATATCACATTCCAAACACTCCATTATCATTCTTCGCTGGGTTCATCTAGAACCTTATCACTCAAGTTGAGGCAATTATATTGACTATAATCTTATCAATACTGGTAGGGTTAGATATCATCTTATAATATGATAACTTCATTATCACTCATGTAATGGTCCTTCCAACACATTATCACTCAAGGTGTTTTCATTCCTTAAGATATATCATTATATATGTTTTAATTTGTCACCCAACATGCGTATGAAATAACAAAAAGGGCCATTGGTCCATATTATAGCTCACCGGATAGGTACAAGGTTATAGTCACTCCGGACCTATACCACTATCTCAAAAATGAATCACCATCCACGTGTAAATTGTCAATCCTCCTGGTTCTCATATATGTTACTCTAGGGAATCCACAAGATTACTTGAGACGCAAATCAGTCTCATGCCGAAAAACGAAATAATTAACTCATGAATTGTGTGAAAGGGATACTCCAAGATTGAGGGTATATTTTTAGATGAGATATTTGATCCTATGGGTAGACTAGAAACAATTCATGTATAATTTAATATGATGACATAGAGGGGATTAATGTTATTCGGTATAATATAAAATTTTAATATATTAATGGATTATATAAATAAGAATTTCACATATGGATTTTTTATTAATAAAGGAAAAACATTAATGTGATGAGGAATGCACTATAATTGATAATTCATTAACAAAGAGAATGATATTATTGACTGGAATAGTACATGAATAAGCTCAATTTCTTATATTATTGGTTTTATTATAACCTCTATATCTAGAAGAGGTTCATTTTTACAGGTTTACAATGGAAGGCCTCTAGGTTCTTTGGAAGATTGGAAAATGTTCAGTTTAGAGTGGTTTGCCATGCTTTAGAGGTGCATGTTTGCAGTTGGTATAAGAAGCATGAATTTATAGTGGGTTTCCCGACTTTGGAAGATTGAGGTGAAAGTTTTGGTTTACATTGGGTTTAAGAGATGTGGGTTTTCCAGCATAAAAGGTGCAGGTTTGCAGTGTGTTTAAGAGTTTTAGATTTACAGTGGGTTTCCCAGGTTTGAAATACCGAGGTGCAAGTTTTGGTTTACAGTGGATTTAAGAGGTGCAGGTTTATAGTGGGGGGGTTTCCTAGCTTTGGAAGACTGAGGTGTAGGTATTGTCTAGCTTACGTTTGCAACATATGATTGTTTTGGGAGGTGTAGGTTTATGGGAGGTGGAGGTTTACAGTGGGGGGATGTTTTATGGGAGGTGTAGGATTATAGTGGGGGAAATTTATGATTGTTGTAGAGTATAGGTGTTTCGCACGGACTTCGGGGATGACCTCCTGGACGGGAGATTCAAACGTTCCGATCGGTTTCTAACGGGTTTGTTCGTAGAACCGGAAACATCCAATGATTCCACATCCGTTTGGACCTACTTTCCAAAGGCAGGCGCTCATTAGCTTGTGGACTAATGAGGCTTAGGAATTTGCATTGGTCGAGAGGATGGGAGGTCGGACTCATCACACATTTTTGAGGGGAATTATTGTCTACTCCGGGACTCTCTTTATAAATTTAAATAATGTTCGTGAATCCTTATTACATTACCAAGTATAAAATGAGCTTTCCTTTAGTTTTAACAATCAATGATTAAATATGCAAGAAATTTAGAGAATCTTTTATATGTATTCGAGGTTCTTCATCAATAGAGAATCATCTATATCTGTTTAGAGATTCCTGGTCAATGGTATCCTTCAAAACATTTATATAAAAGTCTCTTGGTCATTATGATGACCAGGCTGGTTTTAAAGCCACTCAGTGGGGAACTTGAAGTTTATCGTCATTCAGAAGGACAAAGATTATTTCAAAGTTGGGATCGAACCCATAAATGGGCTACCTACGTATCCTTTGTTTTGGAAAAGGAATCAGAACCCACGTAGTTTGAGTAATGGAGTATGATGTTTATGATTGATGGCTCAAAGAAGAATGTCATAATTGATTTTACACTCTAAGCTCACGTGAGTCATGCTCGGTGTGAGAAACAAGAGGTATTGGTAAAAATTGGACAATTGCGCCATGAAAGATTCAATCATAAGAATTTTTTGGGGATTATGCATGTATGACTGCCCAGATAGATGAAGGTTTAGGATTTACTTTTAGAGAGAAAATCCATGAAAAGGGTCCATAAAGTTATATGTTCTTCATGGAGATTTGAATACTCTAATCTTGGGGCTTACTCTTAAGGAGGATGCCCAAGTTAGGAGGGGACTTATTATTGGGTTTTACTCCTGAAAAGGAAACCCAAATCAAGGGTAAATTAGGACTGGTTAAGAGAAATTTAATGGGGCTTGGGGTTTACTCCTGAAAAAGAAGCCCAAGGTTATGACTGAGTCTTATTCCTGAAAAGGAGACCCAGGTTAGGGATTAAGGTTTGGGGCTTAATCCTGAGGAGGATGCCCAAAATTAGAGGACTCGATTGGGGCTTACTCCTGAAAAAGGATTCCCAAGTTTGGTAACTTTAAGAATTTGGGGCTTACTCCTGAGGAGGATGCCTAGATTAAAGGTTTTATAACTGGGGATTATTCCTGAAAAGGAGACCCAGGTTAGGATTCTCTCATCTTAAAGGATGAGGTTGAATGAATGAACTCTCCGTATTTTAGTGACATAAGGATATTTAAATCACTATACTTTGAGAGAGATTCCACAGAATTCCTTTCAGATAAGAAAGTCAAATCAAGAAATCATGCCAAAAATGGCTTTGAAGAGTTTCTTGAAGACTGAATCTTGAAAAGGAAAGGTGTGATGGCTTAAGAGGGGTAAAAATGGGCAAGATGGGCACCCAAAAAGATAGGGGCGCGCAAGTCTTGCAAGGCGCGCAAGTCTTCCGTGGGCGCGCAAGTATTGGTCGCGCAGGTATACCTGCGCGGAACATGGTGTACTTGCGCGATTTTCAACCATCATTGAAATACTTGAGCGAATCTTTTTAAAACCCTTTAGAATTTTTTTGAGTTTCTTCTAGAAAAGGGACGCGCAAGTTATATTGAAGGAAATAAGTCGGCGCGCAAGTGTTTGATAAGTTTCAACACTTAGGCCTTCCTTCTTCTCTTTAGATCTTCCGTTCTAGTTAAGAAATTACCTTAGAAGTGTTCCGAAAGCTTTGAGAAGAGACTTGGGCGTCGAGAGCTTCAATCCGAGTTTCTGGAAAAAGATCCTCTCGAATGGGGGGCCCACAGGGTCTATTTATAGGCAGGAGAAGACCCCGGGCGGTTACCGGGCGGTTACCACTTAGGTCGTGCAAGTCACTTGCACGACCATAAGGCGTCGCGCAAGTAGACTTGCATGACCACTAGGTAGCACGCAAGTACTTGCACGACCACTAGATGGCGCGCAAGTGTACTTGCGCGACCATGAGGGAACTTGCGCGGCCTATGGGAAATGTTCTCCTTATTCATCCCTTTGTCGATTTTTGATGTTTCTTCAAAGGATGAATCACATTGGACTCAGATATTCCCCTTTTCCGATTTTTAGATTCTGTGACGAAAGGAGCGTCAACAAAAGTCCCCCCCTCAGAGTTGGATCCGGAGAGAAATGAGGATTTGACTCTGAGGAAATTGAATCCATCCAAAGGAAAAGGGGGCACACAAGACTTTAGGGCACAGAGGGCAGTGCGCAAGTGTGCTGGAACTTGACTTTTATTCAGAGTTCCTTTGTCTTTTGTGGGCAGTTTAAAGTCATGCATGCCGGACATAAAGGGGCTAATGTTTAAGGTCGAAATATCTTTGACCAAAATGGAATAAAATGGATTCAATTCCTTGAAAATTTATCTGAAAACATATTACCATACTCAAGTATGAGATAAAATATGTAAACTATGGATTAAGAATATTTGAATCTGAGGAATGATATGAAAAAGAGCTAAAAGGAATTAGAAAAAGTAGTTTCCAAGATTGAAGTTACAATTATTTTACAAAACCCGTTAGGGGGTTGAAATATGCAGGGCCACCTATGGGCATTGGCTGCATGGTTAAATAAATAGCATCTTTCGGCTGACAAGTCTGTTATGTGGACTGTTTATGCAAGGCCACCTATGGGCACGTGCTGCATAGTCAGGAAAAAGAACTCTCAGAAATTTACTTTCCTAGTGCACAGAAGCCAGTGAATGTTTATGGAGATTCAAATTTTCTAAAGTATAGAGTTTGTTGTATGGAAAGAGGTACTTGAATATGGAGAAGATATTTCCGAACAAGAATATCGAAGAACTGGATGAATATCACTCCTATGAAGGTCTGACCCAAACGTAGGGAAGAAGAATAAACCATAGACTTGAATACATTCAGATCATGAAAAAGGATATGGGACAAATATGTTAAGGATGGCTATTTTTTGCGGATCCCTACATACTGTCGTTTAAGACAAATAAGGACAAAAGAGGCATTCTTCCCAAGAATGAAGTTACTATTATTTAACAAAACCTGTTAGGGGGTTGAAATATGCAGGGCCACCTATGGGCATTGGCTGCATGGTCAAATGAATAACATCTTTTGGCTGACAAGTCTGTTATGTGGACTGTTTATGCAAGGCCACCTATGGGCACGTGCTGCATAGTCAGGCAAAATAATTCTCAGAAGTTTGACATTTTTGTGACTAGAAGTCATGAAAAGGGTTATGAAGATCTGAAAATATTTAAGGTTAGGATTATAATACATAAATATGGGTATTTTCCAATGTATATAGAGATACATAGGTCAATGAAAACCATAATCATGTTGTGGATGGGTCCTGAATTGAAATTTTGGACTTCACTACGTATCTCATAAGAATGAGAATCAAGCCATACGTAGTTCTTGAAATGCAGTTTAACGCCGTGCAGGACAAAAGTATGAGTGATCTTAGTTTAGGGTCATAGAATTCGGACCATAATAATGAATACACAGTGTGTGTTTTCATGAGTACTTTTCAGCCAAGGGACTGAAAGTAAAATTTGGGGTTAGGCCCAAAAGACTTGGGACTGGATTCGAGGGACACTCGAATGTTCCTACGTATCCCATAAGGATGGGAATCAAGTCCACGTAGTTCTAGAATTAACCTTTGTACAAATTTGGTTCGTACATGTGAAGGGTGAAAGGGGACTTTAGTGTAATGATGGTTTAACCTAAGATAAAAAGTTCAGGCATTACCATGTATGCACGTAGTCTTTTGAAAATGAAACATGATTTAAAAAATCAATGTCAATAATGGTTCCTTCTCAAATGAGGAAATCAAAGAATATTGTAGTTTATTGTCGTACCGGACAAAAGTGTTGTATAGTTTAACGTCATATAACAAGGACGAAAGTGAGTCAATGTAAAAAAATATTGATTCTAGGGGCGGTTTCACGAATCAACATCATATGAGATGGTGGTGAACTGATGTGAAGAGATTGTTTTTGGGCTTGAACCCTGGGAGGTTGCCTATATACCCAGCCTGGAGGGTAAGGATCAAAGTCCGTGTAGTTCAATTAAAGAAGGAATTAATGATCAAGTTGTTCTTGGGGACAATGATCTAATTAAAATGTTGTTGGTACTTACACATGGTTAGGGTCCCAAAGAGAGTGTTATGGTTGAGGTTTGCTCTAAGCTCACGTGAGTCATACTCGGTGTGAGAAACAAGAGGTAATAACAACCTTAACGATGCACAATTTAATGTCATGTAGGACATAAAAAAGGGACTATGCAGTTTAAAGTCTTGCAGTTAGGACTATTGGTGCTGCACAGTTTAGTGTCATGTAGTAGGGACAAAATAACAGTTTAATTTCATGTAGGGCATATCAAGGGCTTTCTGTACAGTTTAGCGTCATGTAGTTAGGACGATGGGGACAATATAGTTTAATGTCATATTGGACGAAAGGGGGATTGTGTAGTTTAATGTCATGCAGTATGGACAAAATAACACACCATTTATGTCATGTTGGACGAAAGTGCGAATAGTTTAAGGTCATATTCATGGACCGTGGATGGTGCAGTTTAATGTCATACTGGACTTTTGATTAATATATAGTTTAACGTCTTTTCGGATTTGAGGGACTTTTATACAGTTTAGCGTCATGTAATTTAGGACGTCACAGTTTAACGTCTTGCTGGACATAAGGTATTTGCAAATAGTTTATGGTCATATACATGGACCAGGGATGATGCAGTTTAAGGTCATGCTGGACGGTTCATGGAACGTTTTCACAGTTTAATGTCATGTGGGACGAAGTTGCAGTTTAAAGTCATACTGGACCATTGATGTATAGTTTAACGTTATATAGTAAGGACGAACTGGTGCTGTATATTTTAAATTCATGTAGCTAGGACTAAGGTGAACCAATACGAGGATATCAGTTCTGGGTACTTTTTACAGTTTATCGTCATGCTGGACGTTGGAAGTGCCACACAGTTTAATGTCATGTTGCTAGGAAACAATATAGTTTAATTTCATCTCGGAAAAAATATAGTTTAATGTCATCTCGGACAAAATATAGGAACTTCTCTACAGTTTAATGTCATGTAGATAGGACATAATATAGTTTAATGTCATCTCGGACAAAATATTAACCAATGTGATAGTTTAACGTCATGTTGGACGATAAGGGAACTGACATAGTTTAACGTCATGCTGGACGATGAAAGTGCCACACAGTTTAATGTCATGTTGCTAGGACAAAATATAGTTTAATGTCATATCAGACAAAATATAGGAACTTCTGTACAGTTTAATGTCATGTAGATAGGACATAATATAGTTTAATGTCATCTCGGACAAAATATAGTTTAATGTCATCTCAGACATATTATGAACCAATGTGATTGTTTTGGATCTGGGAACAATATTTTGTGTTTATACAAAATACTTCTTCAGAAATCTGGCATTAGTTGGAGTCGTGATGTGTTCTCCATCCATTGAGATTAGAGAATATGCTCCATTAGAGTAGACCTTATGTATTGAATAAGGTCCTTCCCATTTTGGTTCAAGCTTGGGAGGATTCTTTTCTGGTATCATTGGTGCTCTGAGAACCAATACCAATTCTCCCTGAATGAATGAACGAAGACGAACTTTTTTGTTAAAAGCTCGTGCTATTCGATTCTGATAGATTTCCAAGTGTTGCAAAGTGCACAATCTTTTCTCATCTAACTGTTCCAATTCATTCAACCTCTTTTGGGATTTCTCATCTGTTGATAACTGATCAAAAATGGCTATTCTGAGTGAGGGAAATTGAACTTCAATTGGCAAGACTGCTTCTGTTCTATATACCAATGAATATGGAGTTGACCGCGTTGCATTGCGAGTGGTAGTCTGATAAGCCCATAAAGCATGAAAGAGTTTATCAGGACATGACCTCTTATATTTATCCACCATCTTTTGCAGTATATTTGAAAGAGTCTTGTTGAAGGCCTCTATCTGGCCATTAGCCGCTGCATGATATCGAGATGAATGGTTGGACTTAATGTTGTATTCTTGATACAATTTCTTTACCTCAGAAGAACAGAATTTAGTGTCGTTGTTCGTCAATATGGTATGAGGGACACCAAATCTAGTAATGATGTTAGACTTGATGAAGCTAAAAATGAATTTAGAACTGACTTCTTTGAGAGGTACTGCCTCTGCCCATTTGGAAAAGAAATCAGTAGCAGTAAGAATGTACTTAAACTGCTTGGCCGTAGCTGAAGGGTAAGGTCCCACCACATCCATTCCCCATGTGGAAAATGGCCATCAGTATTTAGCTGTATGAAGCAACTCTGGAGGTTTATGAATGAAGATGGCATATACTTGGCATGAATGACACTTCTTTGTGAAATTAACACAATCTTGTATCATTGAAGGCCAAAAGTATCCAAGCCTTCGAATTTGATCAGATAGTCTATGTCCAGATTGGTGGGCACCACAGACTTCTGCATGCACTTCTTTTATGACAGCCATTGTCCCTTCACCATCAATACATCTAAGGAGAACTCCATCAAAACCACGTTTGTAGAGAATTTTCTCGAGGTGGTTTGGGCTATCATAAAGAGTAAAATTGACCACACGTCGCCGAATTTGTTCTTTCTCAGCTCTATCAGGTGGAAGTGTTCCGTTTTGAAGGTATTCCCTGATAGGTGACATCCATCCTGTAGTATGACCATACGGTTCAGGAATGGGACTAATTTCATTAATTTCCTCTATTCTGACTTGAACATAAGGTGAAATTGCACGACGGTGGGAAATACAGATGGTTGTTTCGTCCCGATTTGGATCTGCTAAAGCTGTGGCTATATTAGCCAGTGCATCAGCTTGAACATTTTGTGATCTTGGGACATAAGAAAATGTCGGTTCTAAAGGGAATTCCGACATTAACTCTCTGACGTAATCATACAAAGGGATTAATTCTTCTTTTCTGATGGCATAATCCCCATTGACTTGTTTGATTACCAGGTCTGAATCACCTTTCACCTTTAAGTGATTCACTTGTGCTTGAAGCGCTAACTCCAAGCCTGTAATGAGATCTTGGTATTCAGCTTCATTATTGGTACCACCTTCCCACAACAAAAAGGAATAAGGTAACACTGCCTTATCTGGAGAAATGAGCACAATTCCTAAACCAAATTTGTTGAATTTAGGATTTTACATTTTCTTCCCTGTTGGACTTCTAGAAGCACCATCAAAATACATTTCCCATGTTTGAGGACTCTCTTGAATAGAGAAAACTTCCTCATCAGGGAGTTCGATATCTGATTACGTGTCTTCCAATGAAGGATGTTCAGCCAGGAAATCAGCCAGAGCTTGGCCCTTAATTTCCTTTTGAGACACATACTGGATGTCGAACTGCTGTAGAATAACCGCCCACCTTGCCAGACGTCCTGTAAGCATTGGACGACTAAGGATGAATTTGAGTGGATTATTACGAGATACTAATTGGACCTCGTGATGTTGTAGGTAGTGTCTCAGTTTTTGAACTGCAAATATTAATGCTAGGCAGCACTTTTCAATACTTGAATACCGGGTTTCTGCTTCAAGCATAGTTCTACTAAGATAGTAGAGTCTATTTTCATTCCCAACATCATTATTTTGAGTGAGAAAGGAACCCAATGATCGCTCTAAAGCTGTCACATAGAGGATAAGAGGTCTACCGTCAACAGGTGGCATGAGTACTGGTGGACTCAAGAGGTATTTCTTGAGAACATCAAATGCTTCTTGACATTCTTCAGTCCACTGGTAAGTGACTCCTTTCTTCAATAATTTGGTAAAGGGTAAACTTTTGCCTGCCAAATTAGCGATGAAACACCGAATGTAGGCTAAGTGTCCTTGAAGTCCTCTTAATTCTTTCAAATTCCGAGGAGGTGACATACCAAGGATTGATTTGGTCTTCTCAGGATCGACTTCAATACCACGATGGCATAGAAAAAAGTCGAGGAATTTTCCTGAGGTTACCCCAAAAGCACATTTTAAGGGGTTCATCTTTAAATTATGTTGTCGAAGCTTGTGGAATATGACTTCCAAAGCAGCCAAGTGATCAAAACGTTGTTTGGATTTAACCACCAAGTCATCTACATAGCATTCAATAAACTTCCCTAAAAGAGGTTTGAAGATACGATGCATGGCGCGTTGATATGTTGCACCTGCATTCTTTAAACCAAAGGGCATCACCCGGTAACAAAACACACCTTGAGGAGATCTGAAGGCTGTATATTCCTCATCTTCTGGGGCCATTCGGATCTGATTATATCCCGAATATCCATCCATGAAAGAAAGTACTTCATAGCCAGCCGTCGCATCAATTAAGAGTTCTGTAATCGGAACTGGGAAATCATCTTTAGGAAAATACCGATTAAGATCTCTGAAATCGATGCAAACCCTAATTTGTCCATTCTTCTTCTTTACAGGGACAATATTAGCCAACCACTTGGGATATTTAACTTCTCTGATGAAGTTAGCTTTGATAAGATTATCCACTTCAGCCTCAATTTTGGAAGCATAGGTTGGGTGTGTTCTTCTCGCGGCTTGCTTGAATCCTCGATTTTCTTTTGGTAAACCCAAATGATGAGTAGAAACATCAGGATCAAGGCCATGCATCTCTATATAATTCCAAGAAAAAATATCTTTATTTTTCTTTAGAAAAGAAATATACATCTCTTGCTCTTCAAGGGTCGTGGCCGCACCAATTAAAGTGGGGCGTGGATCTTTCTCTGTACCCAGATTTACTTCTCTGTGTTCGTCCACAGTGGTAGAGATACCCTCTTCAAATGCTGGAGGAGCATCTCTAAGATCTTCCTCTTCCTCTTCATCATGTGTTATTTCTTCCGTTTCAACTTGCAAAGTAGATGAAAAAACGAAATTCTCATGATCATAAGAGATGTCAAAATTTTCACATTTTGAAGAAGAAGCTTCCATTTCCGACCCTATTGATGATAAAGGGTCTTCTTTGGGAAATAAAGAGGAGATGATGGATTGAGAATCGACATCATTATTCACCTCTGGTGTTGCTATAACTTCTTCTGGCCTGATTAGCGAAGTATAGACTTGTTGGATTTCAGCAGAAGAAATGAAAACGTCACCACTTATGCTTTCATCACTGCTTGGTAAGTTACCAATTTTTCCCATGTTGTCTGGCTCGATTGCCGTAATTGACATTATGGATCTTTCCATAAGAGTATTTTGATTTGGGCCTATTTTGTCAATTTGACTGATAGGTAACACATAATCTGTACTCACATGTGAAAATGGATTTATTGGAATTTTTTCCAAACCATATGGAGCATTAACTTTGGTAATTTCCTTCATTGTAGATTTTTCTCTTCCCTTCATGTGATAAAATTCCGCCTCAATGTATTGAGACTCACATGTCTTGAATGGTGCCTTATCACCATACAATGTTCCAACTTGACCATCGAAACAGTATTTGAGACATTGATGGTATGATGACAGAATAGCTGCATGCTGATGTAGACAGGGTCTTCCAAGCAAGATATTGAAAGCTGAGTCTTGATCAACAATCATGAAATCCGAATTGGAAACAAGATCTCCAAACTGAGTTCTGAGCGTAACTTCTCCCAGTGGTTCTTGTTCATTTTTATCATATCCTTGCAACATCATGGTAGAAGGAGATAAATCAGATTCCGTGAGGCCCAATCGACGAAGTGTACGAATGGGCATGAGGTTGACTCCTGAACCATTGTCAATGAACGCTCTTCGAACATCTATACCATTGACTTTTCCAGATAAGTACAAAGGTTTTATGTGCCCATGCACAACATCATCTTCATCTTTATCAGTAAAAGATATCACTGCATGGCATTCTGCAGGATTATTCTCTATGTGATAGATTTCAGATGCAGCAATTTCAGCTTCAAACTCATGAGGACTTGACAAAGCTTTGATGAGTGCTTCCCGAAGATCTCTTGACAGATTCAAAGCATCCAAAATTGATAACTTGGCTGTTACTTGGGCCAAGTGTTTCAATATATCATACTTTTGATCTAGAGGTCTGCGTTTCCCAATAGGAATATGCAGTTTAGCAGGTACCTTGGAAGCAGATGCTTTGGAAGCTGATGCATCTTGTATTGAAGCTGGCAACATCCTTGGTTTTGGCAGATTAGACTGATTAGATCCATTTACTTGCTGAGATAAAGAAGATGGAACTTTTAATCGGTCTTCCAAAATAACTGTGCCGAAACTGAGTTGGCCATTGGAAGAAGAACTTGCTTGTTCTTTTTGAGCTCGCTGAAGGGCTCTACCACGAGTTTCTGCTGCGTATACAGTGCTAGCATGGGTAGAATTAGAGTAGTGGTTTCGGAAAGATCCATGTCTTCCCCTATATCCTGAACCTCTAGAACTTCCTCGGGTTCCCTTATTTGATACATGGAATTCAGGCTCATCAAGACTGGAATATGGATCTGTTAATTGAATCATATTAACAGAACCAAAGATTAACTCTTCGTCTGATAAAGACTCTGCCTGGTTAGCCTGTTTAGGCTGTGCCGTTTGGTGGGACGGTGCCCGTGGCTTCCAAGTAGATGGCATGAAATCTGCCAGAGTCAAAGACAATTTAGGCTTTGATACATACTCATCTTCTCCTGATTCCTCTTTCTTCTTTGAATTGCGCTACCCTTTTGAGGATTTGTCTTTTGATGGAGGCTTTACTGCAGCTTTTGTAGGAGACACAATTGGCTTCATCAATTGTGTTCGCAAAATGGAATGGGTCCGATTGATTGTCTTTCTGACCATCCAATCATCATATTTTTTCACAGTTTTGCTTTTGACTTCCTGCCACTCGCCTCCTTCCTCTGGATCTGTAGCGGTAATACATGCTACATGAGCTGAAGAACCCTTCAATTTGACTTGTCCCAAGTCGACCATCTTTTGAAGGAGGTCTTTAAAGAAAAAACACTCCTGGATGGGATGCCCCAACATTTGATGAAAGGGACAATAATTGGGACGGTCTTCATCTCCTTCCTTGTTTGGCCTCTTCGGCACTGGCAATTGAACCAAATTATTTTCCAGAGCTGAAATGAAGTAACCAGGAACTTTCTCACTTTGGAAAGAGTAAGTTTTACTCTTAATATCCTCAAATTGTTTTCGTCGTTGATCTTTTTCATCATTTGGACGAAACAACCTTTGTTGTTGGCATTCAGGAGGTGGAGCCCTTCGAGAATATGAAGGTTTTGAAGTAGAAATAGGTACAGGTGCTTGTTTAAGCATAACTGTAGCAGTTTCCGCTTTACCCATTCTCCTTCCTGGAGCTGATGGAATTATACGAGATTTAACCTTAGCCTGTACAAGGGAATCTTCAATCTGTTGAGCGATTGAAGTAAGGTCTCGAAACCCTCCTGTGTATTTCACAGGGATCAATGGCGTGCGTAATTCGTCACGCAAATTTTCCACACAGATTGGCAACAATTCATCCTGAGGGAGTTCTAAACTCAATGAATAAGTTAATCCCTTCCAACGAGCAATGAAATCAGAGAATCTTTCATTCTCCCTTTGCTTGCAGTTTGTAAGATCGAAAACTGTCGTTTTTGGCAAAGTTGAGCTAAACTGAAGAAGGAATTTTTGACGAAGATCCTCCCATCCGATGACTGACCGGGATTTCAAGCTTGTATACCAGACAAAAGCTGGTCCTTGCATGGTTCGCATGAAGCATCTGAGTTTCACTACTTCTTTCTGCTCTGGAGTTCCCATCATAGGATCACAACAGGACACGTAATGCGTCAAATGTTGTTCGGGGTCGCCTGATCCATTGAAAGTAGGGAAAAAAGGGTTTCCAAAACTGGATGGAGGAGAAATTGAATCTACCCATTCAGGGTAAACTTTCTTTTCAGGTTGAACTTGCGCTCGTTTCCCTTCCATAGTTTCTAACCGAGCTGTTAATGACTCAATAATAGTTATTAACTTTTGAGAAACATCAGGTTGAACTTGGTTTTGGGTAGGTGCAATGAATGGAGCTTGGACAGACGTGGTGGTTGGTGCTTCAACTAATGGTAGTGCTGCCAACCGTTGTTGCGTTTGACCCGTAGGATTAGACCTCTGAGGGTGTACTGATAGAGGAGGATATTCCTGATCCATCTCAGTAGTTACAACAAATTCCTTTGGCTTTCGGACTTTATCATTCTTAAGAAGAAGACTACTCTGAAGTAGTTCTGCATTCAACCTTCTTAATTGTTTCATTTCTTCCCCCTTTTGTGAAAACCTTTTCTCTAATGAGAGTGATTGATCTCCTTCAGAGGAAGGGTGAGAAGTAACCTGATTCTTTCCTTTCCCCTTATTGGATCCTTTTCGGAGAGGGGGAAGTGGGTTACTTGAAGGAATACCCAGATATTGGGTAAGCCTTTGATTACGTGTGCACACACCTTCTTCATTTAAGTCTGTGTGCGCAACTTCTTGAGCAAGAACCTCTTCGTCTGATCCTTCTGATTGAGCCTCATCTGGTGAATCAGCAGCAACGGCATTGATGACATTAATGGATTCATATTGCATGGAATCCTTTCTATAAGCATTTCTGTGATATTGTCTTCTTCCATGTCCATGATGAGACATGGAATTCCGTTGACTTGATCCCTTAGGAACTTGTTGGAGAACCGTCACGTGGAGAAAATCTCCTGATAGCTTGGCTCTTCGTTCCTCTTGAGGCTTATTCCCTAATCGAGAGAATACTGACTTTCTCTGAGGGAGGGATTGAGGATTTGAAAAAGTCCCCAGTCCGGTAGACTGGGGATGTTCCTGCTGCTTCCGCTCAACTCCTCGAATCCCATTTGTTGACTCTGAGGGATGGGTTAGAGAAGTCCCCAGTCTGGAAAGCTGGGGTGTCTCTTGACATGCTATGTCTGAGATCTTCTTAAAATCTCTCTTGATCTTGTGAATTTTAGTTCTGAAATTAGCTGGATGCATTAACCTGTATCCACTTTTATCACCTGGTTCAATAGACCGTTGGATGATTTCCGAAACTTCTGTCATTTGATGACGTGTTTTCTCTAGACGAGAGGCTTGTGCAATATTCTCGCCTTCTTGATGTAGGAGCAATTCAACAACTTGTTCTCTATATACTTGATTTTGAGAGGATCTAGTTGAAGCCTGTTCTTGAGAAAGCTTTTGATTATGAACAAAGCCCATTGACTGTGGCCGGCCATGTGCAATAACATTGCATGAGACCATTTTCGGCGGGCTTTGCTGACCGGAAAGCACTGTGAAATGTAGTGCTCCGTGAACACCCCATCCTCTGATATGAACATCAGATGGAGCATTGGCAATTAACTGACTCAATTTTCTTAGTGCGCCAAGGCATGAACGTTGAAGAGTTCTCTGTTGCTTTTCAGCCTTCGGATACCGAGAGACTGATAGAGATGCCAAATCAATCTGACGTTGTAACCCTTCTATTATCTTAATATGATTTTCATAATCACCATAAGATAATACTTTCTTCTTCAATTGACAAAGAGTCTTCTATATGTTGAGATGAATATCATGGATTCCCTCATCCGTCAACATCTTTGGAATGTCGTACTGGGAGTCACCCAAAGGCCAAAACATGACTGGTACTTCACCTTTTGCCAGTTTTTTCCTCATGTTCAGTATTTCCTCTTTATCATTGAATGAAGATTCTTCTACTTGTTTGGACCAGAGTTGGTGTTTCCTTGTTGCTTCATCGGATTCAACAAGATTGGTAGAGAAATCAATATTCATGTTGGAAGATGAATGACCCAGGGATGGTTCGGAGAATAACCTGAACCCCAGGCTATCTTCTGATGGAGAAAGAGTTTCACCTGCCGATAGTAAAGCATCAGACATGACTGGTTTTACGTTTGCAAGTGCCTCGAGATAGGAGGGCTTTCTCGTCACTACATTGCCTTCTGAAAATTTTTCGAGACAACGTGAATCACTACTGCGGAGAGGACTTTCGCAGCGAAGTTCATCATCATGAGGAGGACCGTCATGATGGGTTACAACAAAAGATGAAATCTCTTGCTCCTTGGTCTTCTGACCACACAGAGGGTTCCTATGGCTCTCATCTGAAGAAGAAACTTCAAGATTGACCGAATTTTCATGAAGCAAGTCTTCATGAGGAAGTGTCTGTTGAAGACATTCTAAATTAATGTTCCCGTTATTGGGAACTGAGGGAGTAGAATCTTGAATTCCTACAGATAAATGTCTGAGGGCTTCAAGAACTCCAACATCGAGCAAGGCCTTGTTGCAGATTGGCCTTTGATCTCCTGACTGTGCTGGGCGGATCTTTTTCTTAGATTCCTTCTTACTCGCTTTAGAAACCACTTGATGACGAAAGTGATTTCTCTGAGCAGGTGTATGTGCCTGATCAGGAAAGATGGTCAGGTTAGGCTGACGATCTCCACTCAAATCAGGTGTATGTGCCTGACTTGGTTGTTCGTATGATATGGGGGAGTATGCCCCATAACCCTCTTGGACTGGAACAGATGTGTGTGTCTGTTCCGGAGTGAATCGTTGATGTGTCACTCCATTTATAGGGATAGATTTATGTGTCTTTCCCTGAGATGATGCTGAAGCTGTTATGATATCCTGGAAAGCATCCAGAATATGAGCAGGAATTTGCTTCTGCTCTTTCACCATTGAAAAAATATGTTCGGTGACTTCAGCCGCCGGAACGGGGATATACGTCCATTCCGGGCTTGGAGTAGGTTTATGTGCCTGCTCTTGTCCTCCTTTTCCTGTCAGTGAATCCTGACAGTACTCAAGTGTGGAGGAAGAGAGTGGAGTCTGCCTCCTGTTTGTCGTCGGGACTTTCCGACTGACTTCTCCGTGCGCTACCAAGAGAGACTGTTGGTAGGCTTTATTAGTATTAGCAGGTGTATGTGCCTGCTGATTACACTTCTCCAAACGCGGTTGACGAGATCCATCATATGTAGTCAGATGAGCCTGCTGACTAACTGGTGATGTATAAGCAGGTGTATGTTCCTGCCTATGGTACTCCGCCGGAATTGCCTGGCGGGATCGGCTTGATGCTGCCAAACGAGTCTGCTGGACAGCGGAATTAAAACGGGCAGGTGATTGTGTCTGCACGTTATTTGCCACCAAGTTAGGTTGGTGGACTTCTCCGGAGATGGAAGGGATGACAACCTGCCTATTGTTAACCGGATTCCGTCTCTGGCGGTTCATCTTGCCTGCTCGGGTTCGAGGAACCTGAGCTGAATACCTGGAGTCGGTACCCTCATCATGTTGAGGGCGCACTACCGCACGAGTCTGGCGGCGATTGTTGATGGGAGCCCTTGAGAAGGACTCCTGTCTTTTTGAATTAAGGTCCTGCAGGACCTGATCATTCACTTCCTCAGAGTAAGGGAGTGAATGGAAATTGCGTTTCGGGGATAACGACCCGAAACGGTTATAGACGGTAGTCAGCACCGCCTGCTTCTTGATCACTGGCCGCCATTGTCCGGACGACCAGGGAGAGTTGTTAACTTGGAGGGCTTGACGAGCGGCCTCCAGAGTTGGGATAGTACCGTTGCGACGGTACTCCTTAACCAGTGCATTAGAAACCCAGCGTTGAAGATGCTGAGTTGGTGATGTCATTCTCAGAGCGGACGACGTTCCATCAGGAGTAGTAGCATTGGTTTTCACAGCAGCAGACCTCACAGTAGAGGTGTTCACAGCAGCAGTATTCACAGAGGTGAATTTAAGGGAAGCCATTTTGCAGAAGATCGTGAGAAAAGAGTGCATGTTCCATATAACATACATAATCAAGATGAATCCGGCCACTGCATCTTTTGTATGAGCACATATCAATGATTGCTTTGTTGGCCCAAGGGCCCTAACAAATAAGAAGAACATCACTTTAACTTGGTTAAGGATTCACATCGGGTTCACCATTTTTGTTTCGCACGGACTCCGGGGATGACCTCCTGGACGGGAGATTCAAACGTTCCGATCAGTTTCTAACGGGTTTGTTCGTAGAACTGGAAACATCCAATGATTCCACATCCGTTTGGACCTACTTTCCAAAGGCAGGCGCTCATTAGCTTGTGGACTAATGAGGCTTAGGAATTTTCATTGGTCGAGAGGATGGGAGGTCGGACTCATCACACCTTTTTGAGGGGAATTATTGTCTACTCTGGGACTCTCTTTATATATTTAAGTTATGTTCGTGAATCCTTATTACATTACCAAGTATAAAATTAGCTTTCCTTTAGTTTTAACAATCAATGATTAAATATGCAAGAAATTTAGAGAATCTTTTATATGTATTCGAGGTTCTTCATCAATAGAGAATCATCTATATCTGTTTATAGATTCCTGGTCAATGGTATCCTTCAAAACATTTATATAAAAGTCTCTTGGTCATTATGATGACCAGGCTGGTTTTAAAGCCACTCAGTGGGGCACTTGAATTTTATCGTCATTCAGAAGGACAGAGATTATTTCAAAGTTAGGATCAAACCCATAAATGGTCTACCTACATATCCTTTGTTTTGGAAAAGGAATCAGAACCCACGTAGTTCGAGTAATGGAGTATGATGTTTATGATTGATGGCTCAAATAAGAATGTCATAATTACTTTTACACTCTAAGCTCACATGAGTCATGCTCGATGTGAGAAACAAGAGGTATTGGTAAAAATTAGACAATTGTGCCCTGAAAGATGAAATCATAAGAATTTGTTTGGGGATTATGCATGTATGACTGCCCAGATAGATGAAGGTTTAGGATTTACTTTTAGGGAGAAAATCCATGAACAGGGTCCATAAAGTTATATGTGCTTCATGGAGATTTGAATACTCTAATCTTGGGGCTTACTCCTAAGGGGGATGCCCAAGTTAGGAGGGGACTTATGATTGGGTTTTACTCCTGAAAAGGAAACCCAAATCAAGGGTAAATTAGGACTGGTTAAGAGAAATTTAAGGGGGCTTGTGGTTTACTCCTAAAAAGGAAGCCCAAGGTTATGACTGAGTCTTATTCCTGAAAAGGAGACCCAGGTTAGGGATTAAGGTTTGGGGATTAATCCTGAGGAGGATGCCCAAAATTAGAGGACTTTATTGGGGCTTACTCCTGAAAAAGGATGCCCAAGTTTGGGAACTTTAAGAATTTTGGGCTTACTCCTGAGGAGGATGCCCAGATTAAAGGTTTTATAACTGGGGATTATTCCTGAAAAGGAGACCCAGGTTAGGATTCTCTCATCTTAAAGTATGAGGTTGAATGAATGAACTCTCCGTATTTTAGTGACATAAGGATATTTAAATCACTAGACTTTGAGAGAGATTCCACAGAATTCCTTTCAGATAAGAAAGTCAAATCAAGAAATCATGCCAAAAATGGCTTTGAAGAGTGTCTTGAAGACTGAATCATGAAAAGGAAAGGTGTGATGGCTTAAGAGGGGTAAAAATGGGCAATATGGGCACCCAAAAAGATAGGGGCGCGCAAGTCTTGCAAGGCGCACAAGTCTTCCGTGGGCGCGCAAGTATTGGTCTCGCAGGTATACCTGCGCGACACATGGTGTACTTGCGCGATTTTCAACCAGCATTGAAATACTTGAGCGACTCTTTTTAAAACCCTTTAGAATTTTCTTGAGGTTCTTCCAGAAAAGGGATGCGCAAGTTATATTGAATGAAATAAGTCGGCGCGCAAGTGTTTGATAAGTTTCAACACTTAGGCCTTCCTTCTTCTCTTTAGATCTTCCGTTCTAGGTAAGAAATTACCTTAGAAGTGTTCCGGAAGCTTTGAGAAGAGACTTGGGCTTCGGGATCTTCAATCTGAGTTTCTGGAAAAAGATCCTCTCGAATGGGGGGCCCACAGAGTCTATTTATAGGTAGGAGAAGACCCCGGGCGGTTACCGGGCGGTTACCACTTAGGTCGCGCAAGTCACTTGCACGACCATAAGGCGTCGCGCAAGTAGACTTGCACGACCACTAGGTAGCGCGCAAGTACTTGCACGACCACTAGACGGCGCGCAAGTGTACTTGCGCGACCATGAGGGAACTTGCGCGGCCTATGGGAAATGTCCTCCTTGTTCATCCCTTTGTCGATTTTTGATGTTTCTTCAAAGGATGAATCACATTGGACTCAGATATTCCCCTTTTCCGATTTTTAGATTCTGTGACGAAAGGAGCGTCAACAATAGGATATTCCAATGGTTTGGAAAACCAATGGTATACTATAGCTGGGCAAGATATTTCCCAATGGTTTATAAAACCGTTGTGAAAAACATATATTGCATGTATAACAATGGTTCAAAAACCATTGTTATAAATATATTCGAACAGTTTCATTGAACCGTTCAAATATTTTATATGGTGGAAAGAATTTGTACAAACATTTTAAGAACTGTTGGTACACATATATACAAATTCTTTTACTTAAAAAATTGTCCATACATTACATTAATACATCTTATACCAATGATTTCTAATGAACCGTTGGTATAGTGCTACTTCAATGGCTAACACACCAACGGTTCTAGAAACCAATGGGATAGACTATCCCAATGGTTTTACGCCCATTCCAAACGGTTTGAAATCATTTAGATATGTGAAATTTTCAGTCGTGTTTGGGGAGAATATGCACTCATTACCAAAGTATAATGCAGTAGGTTAATGTAATCATATGTAATTAGAGGAAGCAATATAAGTAAGCAAAAGGAACATCAGAAAATATTGATAGTTGTAACAAAAATTGAAACCACCAGAATAAAAATCAAAAATAGATGATGATATGACATGTACATGAAAAATAGAAAACAAGTATACAAGACAACATTGGTAACATGTACACAAAAATATAAATGAAATCAAATACTACCCCAAGCATCCTAAGATTCAAATTGGGTAATCTGCTATCAAGCTCTATACTAGACAGCAATCAATCAATTTTTTGAAGTTGTATACATCCCTTTATCAATGATTGTAGAAATGTAGTATACTTTGGGTACCAAATGGAACCCATAGAAGTTGTGGGATAAATCTTAGTGGTCCACCACAAACAGTTTCTATATCCTCCGGTCCGTGTAATGAATGTGTAATAGTGTGCAAGCATGAAAATATAAATTAAAGTAGTGCAATGTGAAAAAATTACCAAGTACATGCTTCATCTATCAAATAGTGTATGGCCATGTATACAATTAATTCAATTAAGTAACTACCAACATTATACTGATAGTTCTACTAACTCATAGCCAAAACAAACATCGCCTCATGATAGTATAAAAAGTGAAGGTTCCTTGATGTAATAAACAAACCATGATCAATATATTTAATAGTGAATTTCCAAGGAAACAACCAAGGTGACATAGACCTAAAGGGTTTCTAACGTAGTAATAAATATAGCCTGACATGGGGTAATAGTGTAATCCAATAAACATAGTCCAAGGCATTCCATGATGAGTTGTCTACTATGTCCAAGGAGATCGAACAAGGTAAAATAGAGTGATGTAGGTATAGGCCCTGATGGGATTTAATAGTGGATCTACGTTTCAATGATGGATCCAAGAAATTTTTCAAATTCAACCTCTAATGATAATGAAAGGATCCAATGGAGTCATACTGAGCATCCATGAATATATAGGGATAGATATCATGGTGGGTCTCAATCTAAGAATGATGAATCCTAGAATCGGAATGGGGTTCTTGAGTGATCATGGAATTCTACAATTTTAATCCAAGGTGACCTTGAGTCAGGCCATTGCAGTTAAAGTTCGATTTCATGTAATATTTCTTTTGGTTTATTCTTTTCCTTTTGTTTATGTGATAAGGTCCAGCATCATGAAACTATTTGTTCAAGCATGGCCTTTAATTAGTTTGATAAGGTCATGTAGCATGCAACCTATTGATCAAGTAATAATTAATCAATAAGTTAATTTGGATCATACCCTTCCATTAATTTTTTTTGAAACAGAAATGAATCATGAAACTATCCACTTAATCCATCTAAATAAATATTAAATAATTTAATATTAATTTGTCTATAATCTATTAATATAGTTTAGTAACCTACGAATATGAAACCAATTAATCATTCAAATTTATTTATCAATTTGATGAAATTACCTTAGGTGGGTCAAGTTTTATGAATACATGGTACTTTCCATAATCCATATCACAATATAAATATGGACAATAAATACAAAAGCTCTTACCCATAGGTAGATCAATCCAAGGGACACCCAATCAGTGGCACAGATGTGTCAAAACACTAAAAAATAGTCATGGCATAATCTTGGACACAGATGTGATAGAGAAGTGTTCATAAACACAAAAAATTAATAACATATATAGAATGATCATATCCATTCAGTTCTAATAATTATATGAATGGAATATTAGTTCTATAAAGGTCACCCACCGAAATCGGTGGGCCCCACATGACAAATCCAAAATCAAGAAAGCTTAGGGATGAGTTATAGACCACCCACATTAGGTTTGAATGAATCTCCTCCTCTGGTATTATCCCCTGACATTGCACTGATCAGTGTAGATCTAGTAAAATGAGAAAAACACTCATACCCTGATTACATGGTCGATAGCATTAGATAAGCATAATGGATGAAGACGACATAAGTACTTATCGTTTTTTGTCCAACGCGATTAAATTTAGCTCGATCAGATCACAGATGAAGGAGAAATTCAAATACCTAGATTTTACTGTAAAAAAGATAAAAATTGAAATCCATGGAGGTAAATCCCACATAAACTCTGATTAGGGGAGAAAGAGGTGGAATAATTTATAGTTAAGGGGGGTTTTTTCTAATTACCCATAAAATTAGTCTACGCACGGTTTGTCTACAAGTATTGAAAAAATATTCAAAAACCATGTGTTGTTTTCATGGTAGATAGGGAACATTGAATGGTTAGTGTACACGAACATGCCAAAACCATGTGAAATGATTCAGTCAAAAAATTTCAATCTGCAAGGTTACCCAAATAGTGTGCCAACCATGCACTAATTGGGCGACCTATCCAGTTTTCCAAAAAAAGGTGGGTTTAGAGCTCCGAACTCTCCCCAGAACCCATAAGACCCTTACCAACTAAGAAGGCATCTATATATGGTCCAATTTATCGATTTAGGCATTAATTTAAAGGATTCATACCTGAGTGAGAATCATGTTTCAAACACTTAGAATTTATAGGTAGTCAAATACCATAAAAATCATTATAACATTTAGTGAAATTATCCCATTTCATCTCTTTATTTCCCTTATTTTTATAGGATATTAATATTTCAATTTAAATTGATATAACATAAGTAAAAATTAATGTACATATCACTATAACACAGAATATTCACTGAATGTAATACATTTTGAAACAATGAAAGGATAATATTTTACATTACAAATCATTTCCATTTTTATAATCATATATTACATATATTCATTTCACTAGAAAATATTTTAATATTTTTCATGATTCTGTTTTTTTATGATATATTGAGTGTTTAGATTCCTTTTAGAATATGTTTTATAAAATATTTTCACAAAATATTAACCTCCTAATTACATCCACTCTTGTATGTTTTATTATAAACAATTTTAGACACAATATTTTTAAACAATCACATTAAAAATATGTAGGCCATGTTCATGGTCACTAATCTTGTTACATAACATTTTAACTAAAATTATCAAAGAAACTATAATCATTTTTTCATTCATTCCATTAAAAAACCATAATACACATGTCATTGTATTCTATGAACCACTTAAACATTTTATTCAGATTTTGAACAAATATTTTACAACTTAAATCATATTCCATAAAGATCATAAAATAATTCTTCAATGTTAGCATGATATTTTTATTGATCGTATTTTTCAATTATTCTATAAAAAAATTCAACATTAATACCCAATTTAGGATTCATACATTCAAAATAGTTAATTCATTCATTCATCGATTTGTTTGAATGATTATATCATCCATCTAAAATAATGGTTTTAAAATATAATTTACCTTTGAATGTTATAAAATATCACATTTTATATTAATATTGATATATCCTTATAAGAGATTATGTATTTATATGAATTTTTTTAGATATAATTATCTCTATTAGCAATATTATATGTGATTAATCCCAAAGTTTAAATATATTCCATAAAGGGTTATCTATCAATGACAATTTTAAAATTAAAATTAAAATTTATCATTAACTAATGGATGTAAAATAAAAATATTATGGTGAATAATAAACACATTTTAATTAACCTATACAATAGGGGAAAATATTTTTTAATTATTTAGAAAACTAAATAGAATTTTTTACATAATTTTTTAATGTACCAATTAGTATATCAATTGAAATTAATTTTAACAATTTGTATCAATGTATTATGAGATAGATACTTGAGAATGTATTTAAATGGGTAATGTATCTATCACTAATAAAATTTCTTGGATATGTATTTTAATTAATCATGATAAATAAATATAGCATACAATGAAAAATAATATATATTTCATAATTGGTTATTGGAACAATATATAATTTAAGGTGTAGGATAGTAAATATATCAGAATTATACTTAACAAAATGAAATTATTGAGATATTTAGTTTAGTTCTCACTAATAACTGTCATAAGTCAGAAAAACATACTAAAATGAGGTGGTTTTTAAAAATTAATTTACAATAATTAATAATTGTCCAGTATAACAATTCATCAAGAACCATAAAAATAACTACATGAGGTGACTATTCTGATATATTTTATGAATATCACAATTTTTCATCCCAAATATTGTTATTATATAAGGCACACCATGTGTTTTTGTATTAATAAAACTACTCATATTATATATGGTATTTATAAATTCTTTTTATATCTACGCTTCCTTTTTGGTCATTTTGGTCGAAGACAATTATCACGTTTTATTTGCCATGTATTTCTTTTTTTCTAAATTTGGAAGAATTTATTTTTTGATGTTTATTTATTTATTTATGATTATATTAATATATTTTTCTTTTTTTATTTGAAATTTTTTTCATGAAATTATAGATATTAAAAAATAATGTATTTATTAAAAAATTAACATAAATGTGTCTACAAATAACTATACTAGGAAGCTAGATAATACTATTTCAATGTAATAAATATAAAATAACAATATAATATATGTAATAATTAAAATTCATTAAATTTTACTCAATATAAAATCATTTATTATTTAATAGTTATTAAATAGTTTTTTATGATTCCCAATATTAGTGTGTTTGTCCCATAAAATTTTATAATATGTTCTAATAAATTTTCATTGAAATAGACATTAATTTGTTAAAAATTGATCTTTGAAATATTTTTCAATGATTAGATATTCATTGAAATATTAATGGACCAATTTTTATTGTGGGTGAAAATGAGGATTTGTATATATTTTAGTGTTCAATTATTCTCATAATATCAATTTTCAAAAGTTTTGATTTTAATTAAAATAATATTTTGACAAACAATTTGTGGGTAATTCTGAAGTAGATGAAAGATTAGTAATTTTTGTGATGATTATTTTTTTATTGGAAAATTTCTGAAATTAATAATTGAATGAAATTAGTTAAAGTAAATGTTTTTGAGAAGGAATATACAATAACTTTGAAACATGGATAGAAATAGAACATGAATTTAAATGACTTATAAATATTTTAATTTAATTTTAGAATTCAATGTTTCAATTTTTATTTAATTTATGAATTTGTATGTGGGATCTTAACATTAAATCTATAGTTGAAATTTTAAATGTTTGTCTAAGGAATTTCATATGAACCATCGATGATATGAAATTTTTTTTTTCATAACTATCATCGATTCGAAGAATGGATATATATAATTGATCCCTGAAATTACTTTTTTTCATTTAATTAAAATATTTTATTTTTTTATTATTAATAATATGTGTTTTGTAAAATATTATAGAATTTTAATAATTGAGCAACGACGTACTTCTATAATAAATAAATTAAATTGAATTTCTTATTTATTGATTGATTATTATTTTTAATTTTTTTTTATTTATTTAGTTAAACATTATTATTTTTATTTTTATTTTATGTTTATTTTTGGTTTATTCTTATGTATGTATTTTTTTATTGAGGAAGTTATTTTTATAGTTCACAAACACATCCAAATATAACTTTAGTTTTATCCTTATGGTGTTTTCAAAACATCCTAATGATGTTTTCAAACATGCTTACATAAATATCACTAAATTTATTAAAAAACAACATATATATAGTATGATCCTTACAAAAAGATTGTTCCTTATAAAATTTATCCAAACAATGAAATTGTTTCCCAAACATATTTTTCCTTAAAAAATAAAGTGATACTTATATAGACACATCTTATAAATTTATAGTCCTTATATTTTAATTAATTCTTATGTAGGAATTTAATTTATGGAAACTAAATACTAAACTATATTCTTTAATATTTATGAATACTGTTATTTATTTTATTTATTATTATATCTAATTTAAATATTGTATAATTTCATGTAATTATGTTGTATAATTCTCATTCAAGTTATACTCTTTACATCCAAATAGGTTCAAGGATGAAGGTGTTTGAAATGGATTGCTCAATAACTAAAACATTAATGATTAATTCAAATTATTTTTATAGGAAATAAAAATGATCCATTTACTATTTTGAAACGTTAAGACATTGTTATTTTGATATAAACCTGCATGATTATTAAAATTTCTCCAAATATTAGTTTTTAAAAATCTTGAATATTAATTAAAATAAGTGTTTTGATACCCAAAATTAGTTTCATTATGATGGGAAGATCTGAATAAATAGATATCATAATAAAAATCATAAGAATTTATATTAACTGTGTGAGAAGTTCATGGTTGGCACTATACTCATTTTTTTACTGATCTAGAAATGCTTTTTATTTGACGTAAACATGTTTCTCTCTAAATCTCATAAAATGGAAAAAATATTATTAGGCATTTAGAAAATTATTTAAATATGACTTTTTGTTGTTGTATTTCGTTATCAAATTCTACGGTGTATTAACTATTGGTTTATGTTTTTCATTCAAAACTCATCCCTGGTTAGTGATACCTCCATTAAATGGTGCGCTTGGGTTTTTCTACCATGGTAAAATAGAGAGTACAATTTTTATTTACCATCCAATGTGAAAATTAATGTAGTAATAGTTTTTTAATACCATTAAAATTCATTTTCATATGTTGGTTAGGATCCACAAGAGAAGATATATTATACATGATTTTTAACTACCTATAATAAAAACTAGTATTTTAGTGGGTTCCATTTCATATGGGGATGGAGAAATGTGTAGTGTAGATGTCAAAAACTACTATAAAAATATTTTCTACATTAATGATAAATTTCGAATACATAAATAATTTTATTCTGATAATGTTTTTAAAATTTTTAAAAAAAATATTCATTTCACCAACACATTACTATTCATTTGTCTCTATATTTGATACAATAACTGGTATCACTGCTTGAATTTGGAAGATATTTATTTTTTTATTAACCACATCATAGACATAACTATCTAAGGTAGTGATCATTAGATAAAAAGGGTTCAGGCTCAAATTATGGTTGGATTCCTTGGAGACATGTATTTTTCCATGGTTCTAACTATTGATATTGATAAAAAAAAATTGATGTTTTTCTTCTAATGAATTCCACGGATAATTGGAATATTATGGGAACTATAAGTGTTACCTGATATTATAAAAGACTCATTGAATTGTAATTTTTTGTTTATCATGTTTCATATATTAAGTTATGAATATTTTATATTATTTAATTTGAATAAATGTGTTCAGTTGTGTATCTTCTTGTAAAACAACTCATAATATTTGGATAATAATTTTAGTCACTCATAATTTTTGAAAACATAAATCCGAAAAACCATGGAATATTAAGAGATTAATTTAATGACTTTATAATGGATGATCAAGAAAATTTAAGGAATATGTTCCATATATTTTTTGGAATAGTAAATGGCATGATCACTTTAGGATAAACCCTGAATTATACATTTCTTGTACATAGAGAACATATGTATTTATCAGAGAAATGGCTCTCTAAAAAAATTTTATTACAAAGTTAGATAATTATAAATATTATATAGATGATTAATTCATTGGTTTATTTTCATAATAATAATTGAAATATAGGAATATTTTTAAAGAAATTGCATAGGAACAAAAGATTCATATTTTTAAGCAGCTAATCTTGAAAAAGAAATATCCTAGATATTTTTATAATGGTTACAATATAAGAAATGTTATTTCAAATAGTGTTTCATATTTAATCTAATATGAATACCAAAGAAAAATAAATATCGAGGTTGAATTCCCAGTATTAAAGAATGAATGAAAAAACACGAAACTGAGAAAAATGAGAAGATATCGTTTATATCTAGTTATAGGTTCACCAAGGATTCAAATTGTATTGATGAATATAGAATTGAAAAAAATTTAACGGAATAGTGTCTCGTGGATTTATTAAATTATATTATTGATATGAATTATAATATTAACGAATATGGTTATGAAAATCCTATAATTAATGAGTTATATGAAGATATTAAATGATAAAATAATTTATTAAAATTTAATAACCATATAAGGAAATTAAATATACGATTAAGAATAATATTTATTAAAATAAGATTCGTTATTAGAGAAATAATAATCTTAATGAAGAAAATGATTATATCAAATAGTATTTAATAAAATTGAAGAGGTTTTATGAATGATTAAACTCCTATTTTATGTCTTATAAACATCTAAAAAGGAAAATGAATGAATTAAAAAATAAATTTAATTATTGAATAACAATCTATTCACCTTGCACTGAGGAAAATAAATCTATGATAAAATGATGATTATAAAAAAATATAAAAAATATTTCATTTGGATATGATTAACTATGTTAACCTCTATGAAACTGTAGAATGCATTTCCTAATAATTTATTTTATTATGGTTAGATTTATGGTTCAATGATTTATTTTTCCCCGAAATATGTGTTTTTGAATTTTTCATTATGTTCATGGTTTTTATGCCCAGTTTAATGAAAACAGGGTTTTTATCATTTCATGGTGAAATTTTTTATTCAATTTATTTTTTTCTTAGTCAAGATTCAAGGGTATCACACTTTTAAATATAAACCATAATGATCCAAAGAGAAACTAAGGGCATTTTTGAGTATGGGTATCAGAGAAGAACCTACACATGGTGAGATAAACCATGTGATAATATTGTGAGATAAATCTAATAATTGATATTTCCATACGGCATGGATGGTGTATTGTTTTGGAAAACATTTTAATACCTCATGTGAAACCATGTGAGTAGGTTTTATCTGGGTATTGTAATGTGTATATTTAGAAAATGATTTAGATAATCATGCCACCAACCTATGTTCATTAATACGTGAAATTCATATTTTATTCACTCCTTGTTTTTATCCTTCTAAATGTTCTATTCTACCCCACATGTTCAAGAAGACAATGCACCTCGCTAATAGTGTATTTTCCCTTCTACTATTACATTCTTATGGGTTATCACCTTTGTTTTAGGATGATTATTACTTGCTATGTTATTTTAAACCCATCCATCTCAAACATCTCTTCTTTTAATTGATTTTAGTTACTCCCTATAAGCACTGAATCCATGGGGCTCAAAATTTGGTTTGGGTGACATTGATAATGTGGTGAATTAATTTATAGGGATTGAGAAGGATCACTTGTGGATTATTGGGGTTTTCCCCAACAAAGGAAATAACATCAATCTTGTTTTTCATTAAACCAGGGTTATTGTTTCTTTAGTGTAAATTAAAATTACATTACATTGTATTATATTGAGTTTTAAAGTGTATATTTAAATAAATTATTTCTATATATACGCACTATGTAGGAATATTGATGATTGATGTGGATTTATCCCTAACCATGGAATGTGGTTATATGGCACGAGATTGTAAAAATAACTATGTGTATATCCAAATATTATGTCTGTTTGTAAAGGATTTATTCTTACTAGGATTATTTTTTACAAAGAATTTCATGTTTAATTAATTTTAACCATGTTTCTAATTTTTTAGGATGTATAAAAAATTTTCTTCATGTGATGGATTTTAAGGGGGAATGTTAACCATTTTGTTTGATATATGAAACCTGGGTGTGACATTCAATGCTTTAAAAGGTGTTTTTTAGGTATGTGTGAGTTAAAAATTTATTTAAATAAATTATTTATGAAATTGTTAAAAATTATGGCTTGAGAAGACACTTGAATATATTGTGACTTGGAATGGAATCCAAATAATTTTTTGGAATAATTATTGTTTGGAACATTAAGAAAGACTAGTTTTCATAAAAGGTGAGAAACCCTCTTTATGCTATGTGAGACTATTTTTATGTCGTTGGTGGCTTGTAATAACATGAGAGGTTTTTTCTATATTAATGAAACATTATGTATTTTTTATTAATTAATTTGAAGGGATTTTTCCTTATATAGGAATGGTATTTGAGATGTGAAAAATATTAAAGGGGTTACATTTTTTAGATGTTATGGTTTATCTATGGTCAGTTCTGTTTGAAAGGTTATGGGAGTATTATGTGTTTACTATATGACCATTATGAGAGAAATAACCATTTGGTATTGGTTATAAATATTAGGTATGATAACTTGTTTCACCTCATCAGATAGACCATTTTGGGTAGGTGGGCATATGAGGTAAGAAAATATTTATAGCACAGCGTTGCGGAAGGTCTAATGAGATTCTTCTTTCAAGATAGTCTGATGGGACTATCGGGGACTGAGATAGGTATTGTATAATTTCACAAGGGTCATTATCATGTGTTTATTTGACTATTACTAGATACATCCACAAATTTGAATGATAAAAACGATCCAATTTCTATTTTTTGTAGGTATTTCATTTTCCTCATTGGACCCACTACTTCTTGTATGATTTCATAATGCCTATTTCAATTTTATTAGATTCTCATTTTCAATTGATATTGATATAGAGGTTCTTATTTTTTCTCTTTTCCTTAATATCTACATTTTGGAATATTTTTAAAATGTTCTAAAAGGGATATGAATAAATTTTTTAATGAATAATGGTGCATGTGGGGATTTTTTGTTCGTAAAAACTATTTCATCATGACTTTGAAAATATTTTTCTTTAAATTATAAAATTTGTTTTCCCAAAAACATTTACATTGTTTGATAGGAAGTAATTGTTTTTCTGAATCTCTAGTGTGTTGGTGTTTTAAAATTTATTTTGGACCACCACATTTAGTTTACTTGGAAATTAATTTTTAATTGTTTTTTAGAAAATTATTCATAAATTTGAAATATTTTTTTAATTTTTTAATAGATTACATCACAAGTACTATTTATGAGAAGGGTATAAATTATATATGTAAGATGATGATATTGAAATTGTATCCTTTTATAGTGAAAACATATCCATGTGATTGTTATAATTTTAAAAGAATAAGAATGAGATTTTTAATAGAGCTATATAGTGTTTATTTATTTATTATATTAATGATTATAACAAAATTATATCATTCTATATTATTTTAAAATATAATTTTTAGGATGTAATATAAAAGAGACTACATATATTCATCTGGTGGTGACCTACTGGGTTTTATTGCTGACATCTATTGTTTTGAGGTTCTAATATCTAACTGGTTCATGTTTTATTTATTGTTTTGTATGCTATGAGATATTTTGACTTTGGTTAGTGACGATGGGTCTCATAGAGGCTTGTAGAACTAGTTTTGGTTTTAAATTTGTTTTTTATTTTTATCAACCAACATGGCCTTATTCATTTCATGTTTTAGATTTATATGCAACTATTTATGTTATGTACTCATGTATGGTTTTGGTTTTATGATTATTAGATATTTATTTATTGCATCAAATATGGATGATTAACCTTACATATAATTTTTATTTATCTATATTGTTTTATAAGGAATAAATAATTCTAGAGGTTAGTTCCATGATGCTCATGAACTAATTGGAAGACCATAGTGGTCACTAATTCCCATTGGCTATTCTTATTGTCCTTTTCAGGTACCCGATTTGGTGGAAGCACAAATATACTTACTAAACAATAGAATTACTGACTAGGTTTTTTGTGGATCTTATGTTCTGGATGTGTTTCCTTATTATTTTATCAATTGGTAGTTAGGAAATAAGAATGACACTGCATGGAAGGTTAGTACATGGAGGTGGGTCATGAGATCATTCTCCCAACAAGAATCATGTTTCCCTAGGTAGCCAAGATTCTTAAATTGGAAATGGATTTATATCTAATGTTTCTATTTATCATTAATTTAATACATATTTAGGTGTTTCGTTGATCATAATTGGAATAGAATAAATTAACATGGGGGTGTCATATTTGTTATTTTTTGGAAAAAGTGAAATAGGGAATCAATCTATGATGTTGTCTGACATGGACTTAAAAACAATATAGTGATTATTAAAATGATTATAGATCCATTCTAAGGACTAATAAAAAATGGCACACAATTGTCAATATTGTGGGTAATATAATAATGGTTTTTCATCCCGGTTAATTTTTTTCTATTTCTACCCTTTTATTCTGAGATTTTATAGTTATTTAGGGTGATGATAATTGATTCATGGTGGGTCTTACATTACATTAGTGTTATGTAATTGAATTTTTATTAAGGATTTTATTATTTATTTTTTTATGTGATTTCATCTGTGATGTGAAATTGAATTTTCATGTGTGAAAATGTAATTAAAATGAAATTTCTTTAGGTTTAAAACATGAACATAGTAATTCTATATAAAAAAATATTCTATTCATTATGTGTTTGAAGTTGTTAATTTTATGATGAAGACTGAAAAATGTTTTGGTTATAAACCATTTTAAAATTTATTGATTTGCAAATCTGGTCTTTTATAAGTGTTATTTTGGTTGTTTGATTTTATAATCAATGGTCATAATTGTTTTATATGATAAATTTTTGTAGCGAATTTTTATAGTTATGTAATATAAAAAAGTGTCGTTTATGTTTTTAAATATGCTACTATTATCAAGATTTTGACTTCTGTAAGAGTATTGGAGTATCTTGTCATTAGTTACAAATAGTAATGTAATTCCCCGACCCTAGTTACCAAGAGATGATTCTTTTTTACATAATTTTAGAATTATCACAAGAGATCAACTCTCGAAATAATTATTTGTTCAGTATCCATTGAAGTACTAGATACATACATAAGTTTTAAATTACATAATCAACTAATGAAAACAACTTCATTGTGTCCCCTTTTAAAAAACTTGTATCCGTTATCCTATTCTTGTAGGTTAGTCGTAAAATAATTTTTTGCATCATGGGAAAAATAAAACATAGAAAGCGGTGAGCTCAGATGCTCAATTGGGATAAAATTATGGAAGAAATTTTCCTAAATAAGAATAAACATTTAAGGCAATGTATAAGTCTCAAAAAATCTTTTTAAACATAAACATTTATAATAATATGGAAAATATAAATAAAAAAAATTCAATTTACTTATTCACATTAATATTATACTTGTCGAATAATCACTTGCAATATCAATAGCCAATTCCATAATGATGGAATGCATAATGTCATGAATCATAACCACATAGTTAAGGCCTCATGCCAAGAATAAGAATAAGATTTTATCAAGGCCTTGAACCAAGACACATGTTTTTCTCATGATACATATTGATGCATCGAGGAGTTCTAGTGGGCTACACCCATCACATAATATGTCCAACAAATTCCTCATATGAAATGGGTGAAACATAACATAAACATTCATATGAAAACTAGCATACAAAATGTTATTACTTTAACAATAAACCATGAATGGTATAAAAATAACACATCCAGAGTGAAAAATTTCACAAAACCGTCAATACAATATACCAGATTTTATTATAACAAATCAACTTCAAATAAGTGTAAATTCCATCAAAGGATATTGACATAAAGGAAATCAAAACTATTTCAGAGAAATATCTCTTTATATTTTGAAATCATTTAAATGTCCCGTAATAATAAAATAAAAAATTTATTTTGAAAACATTCTTATAAGCTTGTATGGGAATATTCTAATTTTCTATAATGGCATAAAATAGCTGCACCCACCGTATAAGTTAAAAAAAAGTCTTACCATAATTTGTCGAAATGGTCATAAAGTAACTTGTTTGGAAAACGACAAAAAGATTTAATTGAAACCATTTTATAAAAATTAAGACAAGGTTATAATTGAATTTAACCCATAGTTCAGTAAATAGTAAAAAAAATTAAATTCATTATTAAGAAACATAGATGTGGATGATATAGAGGTTCTAGTAGATACTCATGTATAAACAACCTCAGATAATGAAGAGATTGTAAAACTAACCCGTACCTTGTACTTTTACATATTAGTGGTTAATATAACCTCTAGTATAATAGTTAAATCATTTTTATTAAATTATACAATAACCACACACATAAATATGATATCATATATGATCTTCTATTATTGCATTGTTAATAATATTTTAGTAGTGTCATTATTTTAGCTGTAAACTAATTCCATTTTCTGTATATGTGTTGTTATGTAAGTCATGTTTGTTTTGGATATGATGTTTTTGATTTGTATCCAGAATTATATTATGTTCAAAAACATTATTATTAATCATAAAATTATAATTATTCAGGAGTGGTTACAATGGGGAATTAATCTCATCTCGTTCGTGGAGACGGTAATCCGTACGTACGCACGAGCGACAATAACATTATATTGATGGTGAAATCATATATATTTGGTAGGTATATGATATATAAAGAATCATTAACATGTTATATATAAAATTTACATAAATTATACTCATTATTATACCCATCCAACTAATGATGTGTTGAATAATGAATTGTACCATGATGTGGATATAATAAGCCGTATGAACACATGTATGGTGACATTTGATATATAAGATAATGAATATGGTTGTACCATAATTATAATATCATCACAGTATGTAGAAGGTACTGGATTAATTTTCTTGGTATGGAAATAACAAAGAAAGAGGATATTGAAGAACAAATGAACTTTGAAAGAGGTGATGAAATGATTACTTCTTCTTCGGATTCTTTCTTCTGATTTGATCAAAAGGGATCTATAGGATGGCATTATGATCTAATTTCGATATCTAGGTTTAAATTAGGATAGTTGGTAGGATATTATTGATGGTTTTAACAAAAAATAATGGCTTTGGAGGTGGGATTTTTAGATAAGGGAAAGTACCCTTTTTTAAGAGAGGTGAGGGTCACTTTAGAAAAAGCATGAAATTTTATTTTAAATTAAAATTATTTTATGTTTATAACGGATAAAAAAGATTTATTTAGATTATAAGGTGATTATTGGTCTAAATACACTCAACCAGTAGGTTTTAGACTTGTTTTGTTCACAATATTAACCTTATCTATTAGTTTTAACTCTTAGTTAAATAGTATAACTTTTATCTAGTCTTCTTGTATTATTATAATAAATGGTTAATAAACATACTATAAAATGGAAATTGAACCTAAAGTGGTTCATCAATCTTATATATATCATTATACAAGGCCTTTGGCTAAACCATATATTTTAATTAATATTATATCATTTATTAATATATTTTTTTGGAAACTCTTTTATGTCAATTTTGACACTATTTGGTATTTTGTTTTTGTTAAATTCATAACAGCATCATTACTTAGAAAACAATTCACTGAATCAACCCTAATATGTTATATTAACTTATAAAATAAGTTTAATTCATCAAAAGTCCCAAAATACATTTATTTTCATATTTAAAATATAAATTACTTTAATTATTCAATAATAAGGTAATTACTACATCATCATTCTGTCCTAAATGAATTTAATTATTTTATGTCTAAAAATTATAAATTAAATACCATTATGTGATAAATATTTATAATCGAATTTATCTTATGTATAACCATATATTAAAAATGTTTTAGTTATAAAACATTGAATTTAACACTTTTAACTCTTCTTTAAATAAAATAATAAAAAATTATCTAATCTAATCCAGGTGGACCAAAGAGGATCATATATTTATTTTTAAGGTTTATTTTTGTCAAAAATATACTAATCCCATAGAACTAGTACATTTGTTAGTGTAATTATAATATTTTTTTACCTTTAATTACCCTATTTACTTTTAACCATGGTAAATAAAATTCAAAAGTTAGTATTCCCCAAAAATTATTTTCTTCTTATTCAACCACATTTTTTCTTACTGATATCGACCATGTCTTTTGGAGTTTCTAAATTAATCTCACAGAAGTGGTAACATTATGTTTTTTCAAATTTTCAAATGCTCCTAGAAGGTGGGTAAAGGACGGTAAAAAGTTGAATAAAATTTTATATATCAAATACTTTTATAAAATGACTCCAATAAATTACATTGAACTAATAAAGGTATTAAGAATCTATTTCGACCTTAGATAAATTTAAATAAAATAAAAAATTCTGTAAATAAAACGCATGGTTTAAACAATAACACAATGTTTTTCACTATTCATAAAAAATTTACAGTTTTCAAAAAAATACCAAAAATTCACCCTAAGATAATTTAGATATTCCGAATCCAAAAATGAAGTTCATTTTGAAAAACAAAATTTCAAAAAGTGGGAATTACTATTCATAACTACTTTTAAAAAGACTAGTTTGGTTTTTCATGTTTTGTTAAAACTCAATGTTGTGTTCAACGGAAGCTATTAAATTACTCCAAGGGAAACATACCTTGGAAGCTTGGGTTGTTAGTTTCTTCCCTCCTTCAACTAATTTCTTCCATGAAATTTCTAGAATACGACTGTGTAAAAATGATTAGGTGGTTATTCATCATATATTCCTCAGGTTCTCACATTGCCTCTTCCATCTTATGGTTTCTCCATATAACTTTTACCAGATGATAATCTGGTTTCTCAGCACATGTTCTATGGTATCGAGATTCTTGAAAGGATCATCACAATAAGATAGATCAGGTTCCTGTTCTATTTCATCAAAGGTGAGTACTTGTGTTGTGTCAAGCATGTATATTTATCAATAGTGATACGTGGAACACATCATGAACTTTGGAGAGACTTGAAGGCATTTCCAAATGGTAAGATATATCCCCAATTCATTCTAGAATTTTGAAAGGTCCAATGTACCTAGGACTTAATTTACCCTTCTTACCAAATATTATAACTCCATTCCATGGAGATGCCTTCAAGAAAACATGATCTTCTACATAAAATTCTAAATCCATCCTTCAGTTATCGGCATATCTCTTTTTCCTACTTTGAGCTCCTTTGATATTGGTGTGGATAATATTCTACTTTGTCTTTTTCTCCTTAACATGTTATGAGCCTACGAGTATTATTTCACCAACATCATCAGAACAAGTTGGTTTGTGACATCTCTTTCCATATAATGCTTCATATGGTACCATTTGAATACTTGAATGGAAGCTATTGTTAAGGAAAAATAATACAAGCGGTAAATATTGATCCCACATACCTTGAAAGTCATGTGAGCATGATTTTAACATGTGTTATAAGGTTTTAATAGTCTCTTCTGATTGTCCATCAGTTTGAAGGTGGTTTTCGGTGCTCAAATGATGTTATGTATCCAAGGCCTTCTGAAGAATTTTCTAGAATCTTGATGTAAAATAGGGATCGAGATCAGAAAAAATTGATAAGGATACACCATGAAGAATTAAAACTTCATTAATATATAGTCTTGTGAGAAGTTCAAGTGGTAAATATTCTCTTATAGCAAGAAATTGAGGTGACTTCGTAAGACTATCAATAATGACCCATATTACAGCATTAATACTAGGTGTCTTTGGTAGCCCCATTACAAATCCCATCGTAATGTCTTCCCATTTCCATTTCGGTATGGGAAGAGGTTTCATGACTCATCTAGGATGTTGTCTTCTAACATTCACTTGTTGACAATCCATATATCTTGACAAATAATCAACTATCTCTATCATCATGTGGTCCCACCAAAAATGTTCCTTCCAACCTCTATACATCTTAGTGCTACCAGTGTGTATAGAGGAATTGGAGCTATAAGAATCATCCATCAATTACCTTTTTAGAACATGTATATCGGGAACACAAATAATCTTCCCAAATTCCAAAATTCCATCTTCATATATGATTTAGATTAATCTCCCATCATTCACAGCTTATATTTTCTTCTAAAACTCCTCAACCTCAGTCTAAGAACACTTTCTCCTTTCAAGTAAAGATAGATCAACAACCATTTGAAATATTGTTGACGATTCACATTCTGTTATTATTCCTATATCCATCATTACTAGATCCATAAACATAAAATCCCTTTCAACACTCATCTTCTTCAAAAATCCATGTTCCCTTCTTCTCAAAGCATATTCCACCTTATTTTTCATCCATGGGTGGTAATGTTTAGTGAAATAATAATCCTTAATTATTTAGGTCCTTCTCCTATGCCTCATATTGAGCTCCTTCTGTGAAAAAATATATTTAAAACTCTTGTGATCAGTATAAATCTCAAACTTTCACCATATAGATAGTGCATCCATATCATCAAATATAATTTTACAGCTTCTAGCTCAAGATCATGAGTGGGATAGATTTGTTCATGTATTTTTAGTTTCCATGATGCATATGGTATAATATTATAATTATTTTTAATGACACAACCAAATACTTCCTATGAGGCATCACAAAAAATGAAACACCAGTAATTCCCAGATTGAAGAGTCAATATAGGGTCATTGACTAATATTCCCTTCATTTCTTCATAAAATTCATCACATGCTTTTATCCAAACAAATTTAACCCCTTTATGTGTGAGCCTGGTTAATGGGATATCCAATCAGGCAAAATTTTGGACGATGCGTAGATAGTAACCAACTAAACCAATAAAACTACGTACCTCAGTTTTACTCATTGGTGCTATCCATTCATGTACTGCTCTTGTCATAGAATGATCTATAGTGATTTCATCCATAAATACAATATGGCCAAAAAAATAAACCCCCTGAAGCCAAAATTTACACATGCTAAACATCCCATATAATTAATTTCATATAATAGTCTTTAGGATAATGTAAAATTATTTTTCATGATCTTCATAGAATATGGATTATACTAAGATATCGTCAATAAATACCACAAATAAGTAATCATGATATTCCTTGGAAACTATTTTTATTAGATCCATGAAAATATAGGGTTCATTAGTAAACCCAAAAGGCATTACATTAAACATAGTGTGCACATACCAAGTTCATAAATGATGTGATAGAAATGTCTTCCTTATTCATAGAAAATTGATGATATCCAGATCAATGTTAAATCATTTAAAAATATCGAGATCCTTGATGTTAGTTGAATAAATCATAAATGTGAGGTAGGGGATACTTGTTCATCATTTTTATAGAATTTATATACCTGTAGTCAATGCAAAACATCATTGATCAATCATTCTTAATATATAAAAAAAGAGGGGATCTCCATGTTGAAACAATAGGGTGAATAAATAATTTATTACTCAACTCTTATAATTGTTTCTATAGTTCCACTGATTCTATAGTGGCCACTCTATAATAGGTCTTCGATATCGGCCTTGAACCAAGAAATAAATCAAATGAAAACTCAATTTCTCATTCTGGAGGATGTCCAGGTAAATCCTCTAGAAACACATCATCATATTTATTCACAATAGGTATGTCCTCTATTTGAGAATTCCTTTCCTCACGCACAGTTATTTCATTCTCTTCCTCTCCAATAATTGAACTTAGTAGAGCTACTGTGGGTGGATCTTCATCATAATCAGGGGGTGACGTTTACACTCTAAATATAAGGTACACCATATCATCATCAAAAATTGTAACCTCATTCTTCTTACAATAAATTTTTGCATAATGGTCCGAAATCTAATCCATGTGTTGGATTATTTCAAATTCATTCATGGGTATGATGATAATATAAGAAGTTAAATAAAATTTATTTTCTTTAATGGGAACTAATTGACCAAACATTGTTGGAATTATTCACCCCTTAAGGGTTTTTACTAACAGCTCCCTTGTTAAATCAAATTGGAAATATCTAAGTTTCATAAAAAACTGGGAATTTATGAAACAATTTGATGATCCAGAATCAAATAAATCATTGGATAAACTTGTGAAAACAATTAAATTATCTTCCACCACATCTTTTGAAGCTTCTACCTCAGTAGTAGTGATTGCATAAGACTTTCCTTTCTCCCTTTTCCTATTCTAAGGTACATTTCTTTGGAACATAGGACATTCATTTGCATAATCCCCCATTTCTGTAAAACTATAGCATTCAACATTGAAAACCTCTTTCATTCCCTTATAATCACAAGATTGGTGGCCTTTTTCACCACACATATAATATACTCCCATTCCAATCATGAATGTACCATGGTGTTTCTTCCAACATTTATCGTAGTATGGATATTAAAATTTTTTCTTCATCCCCTTATTTTCATTTTAAGGTTTTTCAGCAGATCTCTTTTTCTCTTACATTTCTTTAATGTCATAAGACACAGAGAATTATGTTTATATCTTGATAACCCATGAGGAAATATCTTTGTACAACGAGAATGATTGCGAGGGTAATGATCGATAGAAAAATGGTTTTAACCCATCCAATAATAGATCAATATTACTCCTTGGAAAACATATATAATCTATTGTATGCCATGATAACCTTATAATGTTAGCCTCATTCTTTGTGACATTCTCACCCTCATTTTTCCATAGACTCAGAAATTGTATTTTTAAATTTACTCGATGTTCATGAAAAAAGTATTTTTCTATAAATAGATATTTAATCACACTCCATTTCATATTTGATACATCATAATCTTCCTTTTTTTCAATCAATGTCCTCTATCAATCTACATCTCCTGTGAGGCGATAAATAGCCATGACAACATTTTCACTTTCACTACTCCCCAAAGAATGATATGTTTTATCTAAGGAACATATCCATTTTTAAGAAACAAATTTATTTGTATTACCATGAAATATTGGTGTTTGTTTTCACATGAATAGGTCTAATATTATTCCTCCACATTGTTGATCAGGGTGCTCTATACGGGTATGGTTATTATTCATAACCTGTGTGAGTTTTCCCAGTATGGGGATAGCTGATCAATACCAGTTGTATCACTATCTCTACTATAATTATCTTGAGTAGGAGGTAATTCTCTACATACATTACTTTTGTTGTCATGGTTTCCATTCCTTCCACTAGGCGACATTTCCAAACAGTGGCATCTACTACATTAGATTATAAATCACAATACATAATTCCAAACTTTTGAAACACATATCATAAATTGATTAGTTTATGGAAATAATCCATAATCATAAAAAATAATTTTTTGAGGAATTATATTCTAATAAATCCTTCATAATGGTTTGAAAAGAAAATTTGAATTATCCTAAGCATATCCTCTTGGAGTATCCTAACCAATAGTGCAGTAAGGCTCGTTTTCGTGTTCCGGGATACCCCGGGTCAAGCTCAGAACATATTATCAGAGTTTTCACTCCAAAATAAATCTCTTCCAGAGACACCATTACCTAATATTATCTAGATTGGGATATGTTTCTTAGATAAATAAAAAAGTCTCTATATTACCAAAATTCTAGGAATTTCCTCTAAAATAATATTCAAAGTCTAGGTTAGGGTAATATTCTCTAATCTGAGTTTATTTCTAAATATAGATTCCATGGTTTGTACTAAACATCCTCTGATACCAACTATAACTCCCTGACCCTTGTTACCCAGAGTTAGTGTATTATTACATAACATTGGCATGATCACAATAATACAAGTCTCAAAATACTAATTAGTTTAGTTGCTATGGATGTACTAGATACATACATAAGTTTTTCATTACATCATTAAATAAAGAAAAACAACATAATTTTGTCCCCTTTGAATGCAATCTTATCCATAATCCTATTCTTGTAGGTTAATTGTAAAATACTTCATTGTATCCTGTGAAAAATAAAACATAGAAATGGATGATCTTATATTCTCAGTAAGTATAACAATATAGTGGAAACATTCATAAATAATCATAAACATTTAAAGAAATGTATAAGTATAAAATAAAATCCATTTAAACATAAAATTCATAATAATATGAAAAATATAAATCAAAATAATTACATTTAATTATTCACATGGATATTTTAGTAGTCGAATAATCACCTGTAATATCAGTGGCCAATTTCATAATGATGGATTGCATAATGCCACACATCATTACCACATAATCATTGCCTAGTGTGAAGACTACAAATAAGATTTTATAAAGGCCATGTGCCAATACACTTTTTATCATGAGACCTACCGATGCATCGAACAGCTATAGTGGCCTCCAACTGTCACTTACTAAGTCCAAGGCATTCCTCATTTGAAAATGTTGAAACATAACACAAAAAATCATATTAAAACTAGCATAATAAATATTAATACTTTAACCATAAAACATTAATGGTATAAAAATAACACATCCATAGTAAAAAAGATCAACATACCTTCAATACAATATGGAAGATTGTATCATAATAAATCAACTTTAAACAAGGGTAAAATTCATCAAGGCATGTTGACATAGATATAATAAAAACTATTTGATAGAAATATATCTTTATATTTTGAAATAATTTAAAAGTCACATTATTATAAAAGAAAATATTTATTTTGAAAATATTCATATAATATTTTATGGGTAGCATCTATGGTTTTATTATGGAATAAAATAGTTTCACCCACTGTATAAATGAAAAAAACATTTTTACATTAATTTGTCGAAAAGGTAAACAGTTACCTTGTTTGGAAAATGACAAAAAGATTCCTTTAAAACCATTTTATAAAAAGTCAAACAGTGGTTTAAATGAATTTAACCCATAGTATAGTAAGTAGTAAAAATGTTTTCAAATAAATTTTTAACAAAAAAGCATGTGGATGATAAATAGGTCCTAATAGATACTCACATATAAACAACCACAGATGATTAATAGATTGTAGAATTAACCCTTTCCTTGTACTTTTCCATTATTTTGGGTACATTAAACTCCTGTATACTAGTTAATTAATTTTTATTAAATTATACAGGAACCACATACATAAATATGATATGATATATGATCTTCTAGTAATGTTTTATTATTAATATTTTAGTAGTATCATGGTTTTTAGTGTTAAATGAATCATTTTTATGTATATATTTTGTTACGTAGGGCATGTTTGTTATGGATATGATGTATTTAATTCATATCCAGAATTATATTAATTTTTTAAAAATTATTCATAATCATGAAATTAAATTTATTCTTTAATGGTTATGATGAGGAATGAATCTCATCACGTTCGTGGAGATAGTAATCCGTACGTATGAGCGAGAGACAATACAATTTTATTGAATGTGAAATTGCATGTATTTGGATGGTATATAATATTTAAAGAATCGTTAACATGTTATATTTTTTATTTACATCAATTATACTTATTATTATACCGATCCAACTAATGAAGTGTTGAGTAAAAAATTACACTACAACGTGTGGACGGTATGTCGTACGTACACATGTATGGTTACATTGTCATTCATAGGATAGATAGAATAATAAATATGGTTGTAAAAAATTTATAATAAAATTTCTATATATATAAGGTACTGGATTGATTATTTTGGTTTGGAAATAAAAATGAAATAGGAAGTGGAAGATCAAAAGAACTTTGAAAGAGGTGATGAAATGATTACCTCTTCTTCAGGTACTTCCTTTTGACTTGATCAAAATGGCTCCATAGGTTGGATTTCATATCAAAGTAATGCCTCTAGGTTTATGTGGGTGTATTTTTGAGGATATTTGGTAAGGGTTTGGTCAGGACAAATGGTTATGGAGGTGTGATTTTGAGAGAAGGGGAAGTACCTTTTATAAGAGAGGTGATGGTCCCTTTAGGAAAAGCATGAAATATTATTTAATAATAAAATCAATTTTGGTTTCTTATGGCTCAAAGTGGATTTTTTTTAGGCTGAGGTGGGTATGGGTTGAAAAACTCTCAACCAATAAGTTTATGATACGTTTTTGCTTCCATATTAACCTTATTTTTTTACTTTTAACTCTTAGTCAAATAATTTAACTTTTACCACGTATTCTTGTATTATTATAATAAATGTTAAATAAACATACAATAAAATTCCATGTGAACCTAAAATATTATAAATTATACTATGTCTTATTGTTTTTCAATTTTGATAGTATTTGGATGTTTATTTTTGGTAATTTTATAACAACATGATTACTTCGAACTAATTACATTGAATCAACCCTAAAATGTCATATTAACCTGGAAACTTATTGGAATTCATCAAAAGTATCAAATTACTTTTATTTTAATATTGATAATATCAATTATTTTAATCTTTCAATAATACGATAATTACTACATCAACATTGTGTCATAAATAAAGTTACTTATTTAATGTATTAAAATTATAAATAAAATACCATTTTGTAGTAAATCTTTTTATCTTTCTAATGAATATTTATAGTCTAATTTATTTTATTAATTACTCTATATTAAAAAAAAATTACATAAGAAAACATGAATTTATAACTTTTAAGTCATATTTAAATTAAATAATAGTAAATGTTCTAATCTAATCCAAAATTACGAAAGAAGATCATATTTTATTCCTAAGGATGATTTTGGTCGAAATACACTTAAATAATAGAATTATGAAATGTGTTATTTTAATTATAATATAGTTTTTATCATTAATTACCCTATATATCAATCTTCACTTAAAATAAATTTAAATAAAATAAATAGTTATTTTAATTAATTGTCAGTTTTAAACAATAGCACAATGTTTTCACTATTCATAAAAAATTAATGGTTTTCACACAAAAAAAAGATAAAATTCACCCTAACCTAATTTTGATATTCTGAATAAAAAAATGAAGTACATTTTTTAGAAATAAAATTTATAAAATTTCAAAAAATGGGTATTACTATTCATTACTACTTTTAAAATGTCTAGTTTGATTTGTCTTGTTGTGTTAGAACGCGATGTTCTGTACAACGCAATCTATTTCATTATTCAAAGGGAAACATACCGTGGAATATTTGGGTGTTACATGTAATGGGGAAATTATTAAATGGCTTCACATTTTATGGGAATACAATGTCATTAAAAATATTCTTTAAGTATTCTTTTGTGTTGACCCTTAGTGAGTATTTAAAAAGTTAATGGATTGAAATTATTTTAAAATACTTATGTTATGAAATTGAAAATGGTTTATTTTTTGGAACTTCATTTTAAATTTATTTGTTTTATTTTAGAAATATATTATTATAATGTTTTCATTTATCCCATTCATGTTTGTTATTGGGGTTAAAATTATGAAATTGTTTCTATATAGATTTTAGTGAATTAAAGATCAATTTTTACGAGTTCCTTAGTTTTCAAAACATGTTTTTCTAACTGTTTTCTAAGAGAATATTTTTTTAAATGAGTAGTGATTGTTTTAATAAAGAATGAGTTTTGATTTATCACTTTTTTGATTTTGGAACTACTTGATATGATATTTCTAACATTATCCTATAAGGGTTATATCTTATATTTTTTAACATTGTCGCCCATAAATAATAAAGAGTAATAAAAGAGTGATTTAATAAATGTGATTTTACCCTCACTCTCCAATTATCTTTAATACTAGCCATTCATTAAATGAATTTTAATTTGTATTATTATCATTTTAGTTATGTATCCTAAATTTAGTAAAGCTCATGATCGTTAATAGTTCAAATTGGGAGTTAGATTAGTTAGATTGCTTTAAACCCATGAGCCTGGGATTGAGAGTGAGATCATTGAGGATCCATTTTATTAGAGATTTTTTAAGGATGATAAAGTTATTATCATTTAATATATAATTTGGATTATTGGTTTTCTATATATTGGATGATTATATGTTTTGGGATTTATTCATGGTGAGTTTCGAACAATTGGGGTTTGAAGAATATCATTCTCAGTATTTTTCCTAGGATTTATTTTAGGTTTCACATTATGAGTTTTGGTTTCTATGTATACATGAAACCTCATTCTATGGAGATAGTTTTGTGACATATATAGCTTATAGACCATGTGTTTTTTGTGGCTTTGACCTAGAGGAATCATAGGGCACCAGAATGGGTAATGGGGGTTTAATATGGTTCTCTATGGATCGTCCGTAGCATCAAGTTGAGTGTTGGGATTTATAGGCCATGGGTTGGGGATCAGGGTTTGGATTCCATTTAGGGTGTTTTGTGGAGCAGTTATTCCATTATCGAATTGATATAGGGGGTTTTTTATATGGGGGAGTAGTTTAAGAATGGAATTTTGGAATCCTCAAAAATGTGTTTGTTTTATGATGTCCACTCAAATTCTGTAAAAGGTTTTATGATTTTCTTTACAATTTCAAAACACATATAAATATTATTGAGACTTATGATTGGTCTATATATCAATTTAGGTTCTATCTAATATGTGGTAGATATTTTTCTTCTTGAGGAGGTTTAGTATTGTTTGATTTTTCATCCAATTTCTCAATTATTTATATTTTGTGTTGATGTGTTTTTTATAATTCATTATCAATTGTATTATACCAAGTCCTTTGAAATTATGGGGGTAGAAATTTGTAAGGTGGGTAGAATTTATAAACCTTCCATGACATTAGAGATTCTAATTTCTTATATATTTTTTTGGTTGAGGAATTTTTTTTGTTTCCAAGATGTTTCGGCTCCAATCATGATAAATTTGATTTTTATCATTCAATTAATGTTTAACATATGATTTAAACCGAATTATATGGTTACCCATACAGAGTTTAATTTTTAGTTCATCTTGTTCTATAAATGGTTGGTCGATATATGTACGACATGTTTGAGTCTATTCCATGCATATCTTAAAATAAACCATGCATGACCATTAGGGTTCCTAGATTAGGTTACATGACATGTTAATTGTTAGATAAACCTTGCGACCAGCATGTGATGTGGATCCATAATTTGAAATTTCTATTTTTCATTGTTGGTTCAGGTTTTTTCAATTTTGTGGAGTCCCTAGGTGAATTCATTGGAGTGGGTTTTTTATAGGAAATAGCATTCACATGTTTGGAGAATTAATTCAAAAACTATGTGTCAAAACCATGTGTCCTTCCCAAATTCATTATAAGATTATGCTACTCTTTCAAACCTACTCAATTTTGACCACCCAAACCTCATATCATCCTCTCTCTCGTTCCAATAGGCCATAAGACTCTGTAAGAGAGTTTTCTCCCTTATGATCTTCCTTTTTGATAGCTTCCCACATTTTTTCCTTTCCTATTATACCTTGGAAACACATTATAAAACCTTACCTCTCTAATATATATTTTTTAGAATTATTTTAGTTTATCCCATGAACTGTAAAATCCATGGGGATAAAAATTAGGTTTGTGTGACTTTAATCATTGAATTTTTTATTTTTAGGGATTGACAAAGACCTCTTATGGCATATATGGGTGTTATCCACCAATTGAAATATCTTTATTCTTGTTTTACATTGAACCAACGATGATGATTCATTATTTTATCACTATATTGCTTTTGATTTAATTCTTGTTATATTTAAAGTGTTTTTATTGAAATATATATATTTATTCATGCCACATGATGGTCTAATCCTTTTTCTAGTGGATTTAACCCCTGACATGGAATTTGAATCCATGCCATCTGTTGATAAAATTATAAAAAGGATTTTATTAATCCTAAGAGTATTTATTAAATTATTTCCATATACACTAAGGAATTTCTTTATTGTATTTTCATATTTAATGATTTTTTGAACGAGTCATTGAATTATCTTAATGTTTTTAAAATATTTTTCTTGGGATTTCAGATTTGAAGGGGGTGTGTTAACCATTCTATGTGATATATAAAATAGATTTATATCCATAAAATATTTAAATGGTTATTTTAATGAATGTGTGAGTTCCCCCAAGTTATTTTAGGAACGTTTTACTGAAATTCATTTCAATATCTGATTGATATGGGATTCAAAAATAAAGTCATTTGGATGAAAATTACAAGTGTGTCTTGTAAAAATTAATTCTGGGACCATTATTGAAAATGTGTTTTCTATTAAATGTGTATGAACCTCTTTCGGTCCTATATGAATATTATTTTTATATTGGGGATTTTTATATCCCATTATAGATGTTTTATAATGTAACATAATTATATGATTCTTATTTATATATTTTAATGGGGTTTATTTTCGTGAGGATGTATGAGGTGAGGCATACATTAATTCAATTGTATTATATTTGATATAAGAGATGGTTAATTTATTATCACATACAGTATCATTTTCATAGGATTCCTAAGAATATTTTAGTTAACCTATATGTGATAAATCCCCATTTTTTGAAGTGGGTTGTCTATAGAATGATTTATAGTTACACGACATCATTTAAACCTAGATGTGGGTGGGATCATATGAGTATAATTTATTTTTTGAGATCAAAACTGAAAAGTATATTTTATGATATTTCTTTATGGATGGTACAAAGGGTCTACTGAGGAAGAAGACAAGTTAAATAGTGTCAACCTCATATTATTTTCCAAATTTATCTAATTAAGACAAGATTATTAGGACGATGACCCATACTCATGGATCCCACATAGGACCGTTTACATGATTTCATATACATTATTATATCCCCTAATTATTTTTTAATTTCAGGGAACCAATGTATTTGTTATCTCATTCTCCTATTCATGTAAAACAGACTCAGTGGAGACTATTTTCATGATTTCCTTCATTCTTATTTTGTGGATTTATTTTAAAATGCTTTCAAATTGGATACGTGACAACTTTATGAAATAATGAGTATAATATTTTTACTTTAGTGTACATTCTAAATGTTTATTCATGAGTTTATATTTGCATTGTTTAGATTTAAAAAGATCATTCTATATATCTTTTTGGAATTTCTTATAAGAAAAATTATTTTTTTTGAAAATATAGTATGTAATTTATAAAAACTAGTTTTAGGCCATCATTCATAGTATACATAGAAACTGGTATTCAAAAAAAATTTACAATTTAAATTTAAATTTTAAATCACCTTTTGAGTATTTAAAATTTTTCAAAAAAAGAGGTGTCCATGAGAATTTTTCATATGAATAATTATAAAAGTGAATTGGAAATAATGACTAAAGCCTAAGAAATATTGGTTTCAACATGATTTTTTTCAATAAAAAATAAATAATAAACGATAGCTTTAAAAAAATTATGTGTTGTTTGATTCATTATGATAAGGATTTTGAAAACTGTATAAATTTCTATTGCATTTTAAACTTGCATTTTCAGGATGCAATATGAAAGTGACTAAATTTATTCAGAAGTATGATATCTACTAATTTGTAAGCTCATGATATTAATTTACAAGTTCCAATATGTAGTTGTGTTGGGGTTTCTAATTTTTTCCCTTTTTATGGAGACTTTGACTAGAGTTGGTGGAATTGGGTCATGTGGAGGATAGTTGGAGTCTTTTGGGGTTTCTTTTGGTTTTAGATGTAGTATTGGATTCTCTGACTTTGTTTATTTATTATTTTGCTTTTATCCATACATATTTCCATTATTAACTTGCGTATAATTTTGGTATCATATTGGTTGGTTGTTAATTATTTATATTGTTTGGATTATTAGTCTCTTTTACTTATATTATTTCATTATCATATTATATGCGGAAAAATATTTTCTAATGTATGCTATGAGATTCCCTAGAACTAGATGCCAACCGGTGGGGTACATGTGATATGCCGAGATGTATTTTCACTTATATGGAACCCTTGGAAAATTATCTACATAAACAATTACCCATAATGTACATATCATTTTTTTATAACAGTTCTAACAGAAGTGAATATACTATTACATTTTTTAAATGATGGATTAATTGTAATAATGCTAGATAGTGTCCTCCAAAATTTCCAAAATCGTTTTTTCATACTAAAAATACTGTTTAATGGTTTTAACGAAAATATTACCTACTATTACATGTATAAAATTTATTCTGGTTCCCAAAAATTCATTTTATAATATCATTGGACCTGAAGTAGCATGGGTACCAAAGTTATCATCTGAAAAAAATTATAAGGGATTTGTATTGGAAATATAAAAAATAGCATATAGTAAATGGAATTTTAATACTCTAGACATATTAATAAAGATCCATAATATTATTTATCATTTAATAGAATTTATTGAGTAAATATGACATTTAGAGGAAATATAAAAGAGAATTATAACTATTTTGGAGACATTTTTAATTCTATATAAAATATTTTTTTCTAAATTATTATATGTTGAATTTTTAAGAAATAATATGATTATCATTTATATGTTATGTAATAATATTTTGTTTATAGAATTTGAAAATAAAAAAGGACATTCATCAATAGAATAATATGTATTGTTTTTGGGTAATTGAAAAGAGGGAATTTATAATATTATTTTTTCGAAACTAATTTATCATAATGTTTTAAATTTTAATTTATATTGTGATTTATGGTATATGAGGATCAGTCATGATATTTTTAATATACTACATATACTATTAAATAACTAATATGTTTTACTGTTACTTGATTTAAATGTTTTCCATCATCACATTTGTGATTCATGAATGAATGTGAAACATTACAAATAGAGTTTAAAATATATTATGGAATTTAAATCTATAATACTTCTTGGAATAATCTATTTGAAATAATTTTTCCCTCTTCATGTAGATAATCATGGTGGTAATAAATATTCTTTTATTATTATTGACGATTTTAAGATATTTACATGGTTTTTTACACATTAATGTGAAACATTATAAAAGATTAGCACTTATTTAAAATTTTCTAAAAATGAGAAATGATATATAATTTTCTTAGTTGAATGTGGTAGAGGATAGATATTTACAATTCTATAGTTTGAAATTTTTTTAAAAAAATTGGGTTTTTTTATTAATTTTTCATCCCTTTGTAACCCAAAAAAATGGTGCATTAGAGAGGAATAGTAGAACTATTCCATAAATGGGTAGAACAATGAAAAATATATATAACATACCAAAATAGTTTTTCCAAATGTTATGAATGAAATTTATAATTTTTTCAAATAGAAATATTTCAAGACCCATTTTAAGGGAAACAAATTATGAACAATGATTGATGGATAAATGTAATCATATATATTTTCGAGTTTCTAGATGTAATGTATTTATCCTCAATACTAAATATTTTTTCAATAATTTTTTTTATGAATGATGAAGGAATATTGTTAGGATTTTCTATTTTTAGTAAATCATAATGAGATTATAATACATGAAATATCATTTTTTGTATAATCAATTCATCTTATATTCAATGAAATTTTTTAAAGATATATCGGCTATAAAAAAATAGATTGGACAAGAATATAGATATTTTAATTTTGATGAAATGAAAATACAAAATTGAATGAACTTTTTGTGATTCATAATCACCTTCTTGAAGGATCATGGAAAGCTAATAATTATCATATAATATATATTGTTATTGGATATGTCGAATATAATGTTCACAATATATATTCAATCATAAATTTTTGTTATTACCTTGTTTTGTTATTTATTTAGTACCAAATATCAATTAAGAAGATTTAAAATACCCTCAATGGATTCATGTTCTGAATGATTTAATAAATAATTAATATATAAATAATATTTGGTCTTTTTTAAATCACCTAAATATAAACAGATTATTGGTACAAACTAAATATTTAAAATCAAGCTTGATGAACCTGGTTATATTATTATTAACAAATACATAATATCTTCTAAATGTTATTATAAATATAAATATATACATTATAATGAATATTTTAAACATGTCTAACTATTATAATATATTTTAATCTAATTTGGTTATATAGGTCATCATGATTTTAACTCTTATTAGATGAATACATGTAGATCTTTTAATAATGATTTGAAATTTAAAGAAGTTTATTTAGAATAACCCCTGGTGTTTAAATAAAAAAATTAAGTTAATCAAGTTTGAAAACGTTATAAGTCTCATTATGGACCAAAAAATCTTCTTGAGCATGATATAACATATTATATCACTTATTTTTGAAAAAATTGCTTTGTAAAATGTATTGGAGAGTCCTATTTTCTTTATTCAGTTGTACATTAAATATATATATATATTATTCAAGTTTATATTGAGGATATCATCTTCGGGTCTTCAATTTATCATATTTGTAAATAATTTTAAGGTTTAATGACCTCTAAATTTGACATGACTGTTAAGAGATAATTAAAATTCATTATTGGAGTATAAATTTTTCAATGATGTGATAGAATTTTTCTTAATCAATATTTTCATTCTAAGGAAGTAGCTAAATTTTTTGGTATTGGTATTAATAAATTTTGAACAACCTCTATGAGTATTTCTTATAAAATAGATTCTAATGTTCCTATTCAAATATTGAAATTTATTTTTTTAGAGGAACATTGATATTTGACTATATTTATTTTCTTTTAAATGGGATTTAATGTATTATTTTTGTGCATGTGAAATATTTTGAGAAGACCCTATAGAAATTCACATGAATGGTGTTAAATTAATTATTCATTATATTAAAGAATATTTCAACCATGGATTATTTTATTTTGAGATAACATTTTTTTAATAAAAAATATATTTTTATTGTGAATTATTGATGTAGAAAATTGTTAGAAAATTTACAAGTTGTATGAATTTTTTTTTTGAAAACAATTATAGTTTCAATGTGTTCAAAGAAATAATTGTCATATACATCATCTACATCTAATGAAAAATATATTATTTCTATATGTTATCATGTTATCTATTTATTAATAAAAATTCATTAACTAATTTTGATATTTACTTTTTAAAATAGCTTATTTGAGGTGATACTTCTTATATATTTTCAATTTTTAATAATCCATTATAATATTTCAAAACTAAACACAAAGATGAAATAACTAATTTTATTTTTGATATTATATAAAAATGAAAATTATATTTAGAATAATTTTATATAGATGATAATTTAGATGATACTTTTAATAATCCTTCAAGTTTAGATAAGTTTTATAATATTAAATGTGAAATTGGAAAGAATGAAATTGAATCATCGTCTGTTATATTTAAGGGTAATTTCATTATTCATTATTACACTCTAACTATTTTTTTATTCAACACAGAATCGATATTGAATAATTTTTTGTTAAAATATAAAAATTATTTCTATGTATATTTCCAATATTGAAAGATGAATTTTATGTATTTTTTTATTGTTTTTATCTTTATTGGTGTTTAAACTATATTCTATTTTCTATTAGACATTATTTCAATTTTATATATCCTAAAACCATTTTCCCTATTTGTTATTTTCAATATTAGTTATAAAGGTTCAGTTAAAATATATTTAAATTAGTTAAAAAAATTGGTAAATTTTCTCCTTTATTTAATATTATAGATATGGGATATTTCCATATTTTCATATGTTAGATAGTTTGTATTCTAAATAACATAAAGTGTGAAATTTTTCATTGGATTTTTTCCACATTATATATTTCTATTATGATACATAAATAAGTATCATTTTATTTATTTGCGTTAACAGAAGTTTGGAATTGAATAAGTTTTTAAATTTATTGAATCATGCATTAGTTTTAGAAAAATAAATGAAGTTTTATTAATGTATTTTTATTTATTTTATTGATCTGGTGGTCAATTAATTATTTTTATTAGTAATGTTTGTTTAGTAGTCTATGGGAAATTTATTTAATGAATAAAATCAAAAATATTGTTTTTAGAAACATAATTTTTCTATTTACCTCTGAGCCATATGTAGTGTTGAAGTAATCTTTATGATTTCTTTAGAACATCCTTACATACTGATCATTGTGTATATTATAATAGACGTATGCATAAGAGAGAAGATCCATATGAAAAAACTGATCCTTAAGAAATTGATCTATAAGAGGAATTTTTTACTTATCAAGATTGGTATTTCTGAAGGAAAATATGTCTGACAATGATTTATCATTATAAAAATATGATTCTTACATTAAAATTTATCTTTACGTTAAAATGGAACAACTAAAAAAACATAGTAAAACTTCTTCGCATGAAATAAAATATCTTTCAAGTCAATTTAATTGTTCATTTAATATTATTTAAATAATAGATTTTTTGTGTAATTTATTATATTTCTATTTTATATTCTGTTCATTATAGAAATCTTGGAAAAATAATTAAAGAGATTAAATGATAATTTCAAATGGATAAACCATTAATTATAAATAAGAAGTTTCTTTATTTGAAAAAAAAAATTTACAATGAAAATTTTGAAATGTATGAAATTTTTTATTTAGACATATGAATTTATGATTACATTTATTTTTTATGAAAGTAATTTTTTAAATTTTCATTAAGATTAAATAAATTTGGGGTTCTCCATCTCTTCATTTGTTCATTGATAAAGGATAGAGCTCTATAAATAGATAGCTAAAAAATTAGACCATAAGAATTGTACTAATGACATGGTATATTCAATATATGTACTATAAAAATTTTAGATAACTACTATTGTAATTCATTATTCTAGACTAAAATAGTCTTCACATTACTTCTCATAAAATGGTTATTTTGGTTTCCAAATTTTGGACATAGGAAGGTTAAATACTTTTCTATGGTTATATATTTTATCTTCTATTTATTATATCTGTCAGTTATTGGTTTTGGATTTTTCATTCGAAATCTAGACTTGGTTGCGTATTCCTCCATTCAAAGGTGTGTTTTGGATGTTCCTAGGGGGTGAAAAATATAAGAATTTTGGATACTTCCACTAGGGTGATTATTTGAGTCATAGCGGGTTGTGACTCCACTTTAAGAGTTAGGTTCTTCTACTAGATATGCCTCCAATACTAAATTAAAGTTATAATTTGTTTATGAATCCTTTGGAAAATTTATTATTTTAGTGGGTAACATTTCTCTTGGTAATAGAGTGCAGTTGATAATAGATGTATGAAAATTTTTATCTAAATTACTATAAAACTATATTATACTGATTTTATAAAAAATTCCATTACATTAATATTTTACCTCTGATAAATATTTCCAAAATTGAAAAACAATCCAATTAACCCCCCCCCTCATTTACCATTTTACCATCTATATATATTATAAAATGGAGGATACATATGAAAAATATAGAAATTAAGAATATTATGTAAGTAATTTTATATTAAATGAAATATTACAAAGTACTAAATAAAAATTGGTTAAAGAATAAAAAAACAGCTATACTTTTGCAGAAATTCCTATATTTTTGTTTTATAATAGGAATAAATTTGTTGTCCCTTATGAATAATCCATTTTAATAACAAGTTATGTGATTATTTTCTCTCTCTCTTGTCTCTTGTAAAATTAATAAAAAACAATTGTGTCATATTTTGAAGAAAAAAATGAGTTGTGTGAGGTAAATATTCATTTTGAAATCATTATTCTAGTAAATACTATATAATTTCATATATATATCATTGATTAAATGAGTAAGGAATGATCCATTCTTGAAAATTTATTTTCATATGGTATTCTTTGAATTATTGGGTTTGGGAAATGGTTGTTGTCCTGAAATGAAATTTCCACTAAACCCTTGAGTTCAACAAGATCAATGAATTCATCATGTAGGTTCATGAATAAGGGTTTTTTTATATTCATATGAATGTATGTGATAAACTAGTCATGGTATGTGATGTAAATATTGTGGCTTGTTGTGCAGTTAAAATTTCCAATCTATTGAGTGGGATTGTAACTAACGTATCATATAATGCATGCCAAATCTAGATCAAAAATTTATAGATGGATGAAGGATTATATAGTGAGTACAATTTTGAATTGGTAGTGGGGATTAAATATTTTGATCACATTAGATGATTGTATGTGTCAACCATTAATAGCATCTTTATTTTTGGGATGTATTTTATTTTCCTTTTCTGATGATATAATGTTTATGTGTTGTCAAATTTTTTATTACTCATGTATGTTAGGTGTAGGTAATATTCATGAACAAATGATTATCTGGTATCTTAGAATTCCATATTATGATAAATTAATATTGCAATGTTTGGTGACTCATATGGATAATCTAAAGTAAAATAAGAAAAAAATTAATATTATTTTTGATTTTTGATTTTTTATAGGATTCATCATTGGATTTCATATTTCCTGATTGTTTTAGGGATGTGTATGAAATTTATAATTTTTTTATTGAAGATGTTACCTTGGAAATTTATTATTGAACTTAGAACATGGGAGACCAATTACAGTAAATAGTTGAGTTGTGATGCCTATGGTTATCTATCAATCAACTGAATGGAGGAAGGTTGTTGACCAATTTGAAAGAAAAAATTTATAGTTGTGGTAAAAAATGAAAAAATAATATATATTATGGTAAAAATTACATTAAATGTGACTCTACAATGAAGAAAATGGGGAGAATTTTTAATCAATAATTATGTCTGTCAATTTACACTATTAAAGATGTCAATCTATTAAGAATGATAACTAAGAAGAGAAAATTTTAATTGCTTCATTCAGAATTTTTTATATCATTATTATAGGATTCTAAATCTTTTTATAATGATTTTCAAGACTTCAAAAATTATTTTTTTAGTGGGAATGGTCTATATCCAAAATGGATACTCATAGAAAGAGATAATGTATTAAATAGTTTTAGTAGTCTATCTAAGAACAAGAAGATATTTAGGTTCCTCTTATTTCATGGTTAATTGTATCAAATAATGTATATATTCAGTTGAGGTCAATAAAATGATGTCAATGTTGAGGATTTAGTGAAAATATAACACGATACACATGGTTCCTTTTAGAGTGAAGTGTAGGAATTATGGCTTTGTGTTATTTAATGGGAATTAATATAAATACTTTCTTCATAATTTTATCATGGGAACTCATTCTATCATTTACTATATTTTGGGAATCTAGAGAAATTGCGATCAATAAACATGGGAAGGTGGAGTGATCAGTTTTTTATCCATAATATGAAAAAACTTTTTAGCAATGATGTAGTGAAATCTAAATTATTTTATTAGTTTCAAAATAGTAGACTAAACATATACAATATATATTCAATTAATATCTATCAAAATTTGTGATTAATTTAATTTTTTTGATAAAACACCCTTCCAGTCAAAAAAATAGTTTTTTCAGAAAAATACTTCCTTTAGATTAAATTGGTACTTTTTTTATTTATAATTAATTTGTAACCATGGAATAAATTTATTAAAAATGTGAAAAATATATTTTCATAATTTATTTAGTCTCATTTTTTCTCTCTACTCTAATGGATATGTGATTTTTATCATATTAAATATTAATATTATATTGTTTTCCCATAAAACATGATCTTACGTGTAACACACATTATCGATGAGACACAATGTTCTATACAAGACAAGATAAACATGGAGTTTTGCATAATTTAAGATAAATTGTGAATTTCTTGTAACAAATTATATCAATTAATTTAAATTAAACTTAATGAAGTTATTTCTAAAAATACTAGGCCTTCATATCCTACCCCCCTTAAAATGGACTTCACTCCAAAACATCATCTAGATTATTGGATGATTAACATTTTTATAATTCCATTATTGTAACCCACAATGAAAGAGGGTTTAATAAAAATATTCTTAAAAAAGGGAATGTGGTAAACATAATAGTGACTTGATGTTTCCCATAACTATGATTCCACATAGGGAGAACATTAGATGGAATCCAAAATATCGATTTGAAAGGGAGACCTTATTCTCATGGACTAAACAAAAGTGATAGAGAACATGGTCAATAAAAATTAAATGATGAAAAAAGAAGAACCCAAATTAGGGTGAAAATTTTCATTAATATCATCAAAAAATGGAATCATGATATCATTTTATTTATTCAAGATCCATTTAACAAAGTGGATGGGTTTATTAACCATCAATACTAAGAGAATAAGTAATTATATTGAAATTAGGAGTAGAGAGTCATCCTTTAATCAATTTTTACCACAAAATAATGTATTTCTTTAAAATATGAGTATCCAAGTTGACTTTTCATTTCTAAGTCAATAAAATTGACATCTAAATGATTAAAAAATGAACAATCATATAACACGATATTAATCATGTCATTATATATTAATAAAAAAAATATGTTTATCACATATTAAGAGACTTCGAAAATTCATGTGATAACAAAATACAATAATATCAAATGTTCTAAAATATACATATACATCTCATTAATGTAATTACTTATATAAACAGAAACCCAACTATACATATCCCAAGATGTCCATAAACACATTATGATCACATGAAATAAAATCACATATTATATTTTTAGACATTTGAAATTAGGGTCTACCTTTGGAAAATTATGAGCTTGCTTGAGCTTCCATTATTTCACCAGAAGGCCCAATATCAATAATTGTGGTAGAAAAATACATTTACGCACTATTTTTATTGTTATCATGATGATTTACATCATAAATATGAATCTTTGGGCAAACATTATCCTACTTTCTCAAATCATTTTAACTAAAACACCTCACGTTTGAATGGATATTGGTTAGTAAATATTCGGGTTTTCAGGGATCTTTCCTTACAGTCACAAATGTCATGATAAATCTAAACTTTCGAGAAAAAAACTTTTTTAAATCATTGAATCATTATTTTAAATTATTTTATACACACTTGAATCATTTTGGGGGCATAACATGACAATACATAGTTAGTTGCTTCTATATTTACATATTTATTGACTATTTATCTCATTCAACTCCTGGCAAATAGGTTTAATAAACACCATCTTATTTTTCAAAACACGATAAAAAAATTACATAAATATTAAATTCTAAACTGTCCAAATCCATAAGTAAACATGGTTTAAATCAAGAGTGAATTCAATTAATTTTACTTCCAAATCCTTGAGTAAAATATGTAACTTACCTAGCCAATTATCTTATTTTTTTCATCATATACACCCATAAAATCATCTTTTTGATTCCTTAATTTGAGGAATTATTTATTCATCAGAACCCAAAAGACCAATAGAAAAATATTTTTCAAGGAAACCATCATTGAATATTTCCTATTCTATGGAATCAATAAAACCATTCTATTAAGTATTCTTCACCCAATACCATCATCAATCAACTTCACCTTCAAAATGATAGATAGAAAGGGTTACTGTTTGACATTCTGAAAATATCGTGGCTTCAAAAATCTTCACAATGTCATTGATCCATCATTCAGCCACAACTATGTCAGTTGAACCATTTAATAATGGGGTATTTTTATTCATGAAATTATCCACTACAAACATATTCCTTCTTAGAACATCTGGTTCAACTCTAGAATGGATTCCACCACCATTTATTTCCTGAATAAACTAATACATCACTATAGGAAATTTTTCAATTTGAATTCATCCCATCTCAATATGCTTCTATGGAAGAATATTTTAATATTAGTTCCTTCCTACTATATCATCCATGTTTTCTTTATAGAAAACCATTTTCAATAAAAAAACTATATATGAAGGAACATAGAAATATTAAAAATTAATGTCATCTCAACATGACCAACATGTGACTTCATCTATAGGAATTATATTATCATTTTAGTTAAATATAAAATTGTTTAAACATTACATATTTAAAAAATATAATACCCCAACCATAATTATTACATAATCTTGATTTTTTTCCAGAATTTACTTTCTTTCACATTGAGTATCTTTTTAGGAATAGAGTTTTATAGAATTAGTTCGTAACTCATACATAAGAAAATTGTAAAATAAAATGTATGTAATTATAATCAGTATACATTTTTTCATAATATAAAACTCTTAAAATAAATCCTAAATTCCACTCAGGGGAAATCTCAATAAATTTCACAATGACTTATTCCATTTATTTACCTATCCTTACACCCTGTAAAACATTTTGAAAAAATGTGATTTTAACAGAAAATCATAGTAATGGATATGAAACGAAATAAAACTCTTAGATTATTAAAAACAAGAAAAATCATATTAAATTTAACTTTATATTCAATGTTCATTAAAAATATGAAATTAAACAATTTAACCTGATAAAAACAAACATTTTTCCTCAATGAAAGTCATTAGAACTTACATAAATAAATTAAAACTCATTTAGGTCACTTATAGCATCACATTACTATAACCCTTCCAAAGCCATATGGAAATACATTTAATTGGAATAAACATATGGAAAACATACAAACATAATAATTAACCAATGAATTAAATAGTTATAACAGTTTCACCCAGTGTTATCTGGGCCTCTGCATGTTATGATGTAATGGGATTTCCTAATCCAATATAGGCAAACCCATTTTAAGTTATAATGGTATTTCAAAGCGATGTATAGGCCACATCATGTAAAGATGTATTGAACATACATTGTTCTACGTGTTCCACCCCATATTAATCTATAATGGATCTATTAATGTTATGTAGTCCACAACATGACAAGTTGTAATGGGCTTTCTTGGTGCTATCTAGGGAACCCCATCATGTAATACTCAATAAAAACTTCACAAATAAAACACATTCCGAATAAAACACATTGTAAAATGATTTTAAACTCATATGAAAACACTTTTAAAAAAAATAATACTATTTTTCTATCAAACACCCATTTTCATATCAAAATAACATGTTTCTTTTGAAAACCATTTTCAATACCGAAATACCAAAAATAACATAGATGGATTCATTAAATTAAATATAACCCATGAAAATTAACCCAAATAAATATGGTCGTAGATGTAGAAAAGATACTTTTACTATGTACGCCAAGAATAGGACATTACTGTAGTTTTTTTTCAAAACATTCAATATAAAAAATATAAAAAATTAATTTTTTAAAAAAATTAATGAAATTAATAATAAAACATTAATTTCATTAATAATACTTATATATAAATAAATATGTAAAATAATATCCTAGGTGAATGAATATAGAATTTAAATATTTAAACATTTAAATAGAGCATTTTTTATCAATGTGTCACATACAACCTTGAAATATTTGAATCATAATCCCCTGTAAAGAATAAAATTTAAAAAAAATCAATTAATTGAAAATAAATAATTTCCTTATTAGATATTTCTAATAGGATTTTTATACACCTCATAAACTATGGTGGGATTACCACATCAAAAAATCCCTCAATTAAAGTAGATTTAGATGAAATCACTTTTCATGAGTCCAACATGTCACATGTGTCATCTTCTCCCTTAATATTAATCTTATTTTAACTATTTACATGTTTTATAAAAATTATCAAGTTCTTAATTAAAATTATTTCACTTATTATGTTTATTTATAATATAAATTAACCATTTATATTTACATCAAGTTTTTTGACCACATTTGGATTAAGTGTCAAAAACGAAACTTGTAGGTCGAAAAAGGTAAAAAGTGACAATATTAGAACATATATTGAATAATAATCATGAAATAATAATCAATTCTTTTTAAAGAAATTATAATATTAAACACTATATTCAAATATGGTTATGAAAAAATGATTAAACATTACCATCAAGCATATAGTAGGCCCTATGTATGAAAGAGTAATGTTCCCATTTTACAATGATCATTATGGAAAGAAGGATACTAACATTTTTCATTCCTAAATTTAAATTATATCATGAAAAACATATAATTTCATCATATATACTTATATATAATTCTTGTGATGTAAAATTATTCAGATAACTTCAAGGAGCCAATAGACCACATGTCCATGAACTACGTTATAACTTTCTCAGTGTGTGAAAAGGTGAAAAAAGAATGATATATTATATTTCTAAAAATATAATTATTTCTTCAAAATAAGTGATATTTCATTATATTTGATATTTTCAATAATCCCATCCTTCATACAATTCTTGTATATTGTGAATGAATCAAATCTCTTGGAGGATGTGGTTGTCAACACGTCCAAAAACCATGGTATCATATTCCAACGAAAAAGAAAGAATGAATTTATGTGATTTAGAATAATTAAATAAGGTTAAATAAATCAAAAAATAGAATAGGTAACAACAAAATCATCGAAGATACACTTCTCTTTAAATAATACAATATATTGTGTTGTACGCAAATTTGATTTCAATCACACCACAACCAATCAAACTAGCAGTTATGAATAGTAATAACCACATTATGAAATTTTATAAATTTTATCTTTCAAAATGGACTTAATTTTTGGATTCAGAATATCGAAATTATCTTATGGTGAATTTTTTGTATTTTTCTAAAAACATTCAATTTTTGATGAATAGTAGAAAATGATAAGTAATTATTTCAAATCAACTTTTTATTTAAATAATTATTTATTAATTTAAATTTAGTTTAAGTAAAAATAGATACATATACCTATATAAGTTAAATTTATTTCATTGGAGTCATTTTATAATAATATTAGATATAAAAGATTTTATTGAACTTTTTACAATCTTTTACCCACCTTCTAGGAGGATATGAAAATTTGCATAAAACATAATCTTACTGCTTCTGTGATCTGAATTTATAAAATGTGAGAGATACAGTTGATATCAGTACGTAAAATGTGGTTCCATGTGATGAAAATATGTTTTGGTAAATAGTACCATTTGACTTTTATTTACCACTCTTAAAAGTAAATAGGGTAATTAAATGTAAAAATGATATTATAATAACACTAACACATGTAATAATTCTATTTGATAAGAGTATTTCGACAAAAATCAAACTTAGGAATATTATATGATCTATTTGGTTTACTTTTATTAGATTAAGACATTTATTGTTATTTAATTTTAAGAATAGTTAAAAGTGTTAAATTCATATTTTCATACCTAGAACATTTTTAAAATAGGGTTATAACTAAACTAAATTCGACTATAGGTTTTCATTAGAATGATACAAATATTACCTTAATAATGGTATTTTATTTATAATTTTTAAAAATTAAATAATTAAATTTATTTACGACACAATATTATTGAGTAATTACCTTCTTAATGATATATTAAGAAAATTGATTTTATAAATATCAACAAAAATGTATATTTAGACTTTTTATGAATTAAACTAATTTTATATGTTAATATGACATGTTAGTCTTGATTCAATCAAATTGTTTCGAATTAATCTGGCTGTATTGACTTTAACAAAAACTAAATACCAAATATTGTGAAAATTGTCAAAAAAGAGTTTATAAAACAAATATTATATTATTAAGTGATATAATAGCCCTAAAAATATGAGGATCGGCCAAAATACTTATATAATGATATATATGCCATTAATGAACAACTTTGTATTTTCATGACATTTTATTGTATGTTTATTATCTATTTAATATAAAAATACAAAGAGACATTGTAAATGTTAAACTATTAAACTAAGAGTTAAATTTAAAAGATAAGGTTAATATAGTGACCCAAAACTATCTGAAACTTATTGGTTAAGAGGATTTAGACCCTTAAAAAACCTTAGTCTCAAAATAAATTCATTTAGAGCCATTATAAACCGAATATCATTGTATAATAATTTAAGACATTAATCTTTTCCAAAAATAACCCTCACCCCTCTAATAAAAGGGCACTTACCCTTCTCTCAGAATAACACATCCAAATCCATTTGGATCATCCAAACTCAAAAACAATATCTTCCCAACATCCCTCACTTCAACCTAGTGTCTTTTGATTGTTCAGAACGCCAGCCTATGGAGCCAGTTTTGTAAAGACCCGTAAAATTCAAGGAAATTTTTTTCTTAATTTTCGTTGGAATTTTACAAGAACGTAGTTTCTAACGACACGTGATTCCGAGGCCTTGTGTTCCTGGAATCATTTTCCGAATTTTTGGCTCTGGTACGTTCGGTGAACGAACGATCTGGTTTTTCTATATTTTGAACCGTTGCTCAGAATCGAATTCCGAGGGAACTGATGGAATCGCAGCACCGGTACATGGTTAGAAACGCCTCTTCCGGAGTTGTGTTTGCTCGGGTGTAGTTTTTAATTTTTTGGCGTTAAGAGAAGAAAATAAAATAAAGTGGTGTGACAACATTATTTTATTTCACTTAATGCCACTTAAAGCTACATTATCTATGTTGAAGCAGATAGGGTGGAACCCAAAATATCCTACCCTCTAGGTATGATATTTGTGAGTTGGGGCCTACACGAGCCCCACCGTATCTTTTCCCCTAAGTAACACACCCGCGAAAACTCCTCTTTAATGAAAGTCAACTGGTGAATTTTCTAAAACTCTTAAACGCTCCTATTAAATGAACAGTTAAGTCATTACCATTAATTCACTGAATTAATGGTTCATTTTTTAACATGTTTTCAAACTGTTGGAATAATAATAAAATAAGACCAACACACTTTCTTCTTGGGTGCGGTTTGTTGAGAGGATTTGGAGAAACTGTATCTTCATCCTCCTTCGCGAATAACGTGAAGAACGCGAAGAATGCGAAGAACGCCTGCCTTCAATGAAAGGTGACGAAGAACACTGAACCCTCGGAGATCAACAACGCAACACCATGTACCGCGATGCCGATGATTCTCCTCCCCTGATGTTCTTTTACGGAGATCCTTCCCCACGACAATCTTCGATCAACACCGATTGAGGTAGGGGGATATGGATCTTTTAATTTTCCTTTGTGGTTTTTATCCTTAACCTAGATTTAATTTTTGAAATTAAATCTATGTGTTTTCTTAAACCCTCCAATATCATCAAAGTGACGCCATATACCGCGACGACGCGACGCCCTTCCACGATGCGATGATACTCTTCTTCCGCGATGGTAAATTCCGCAAAGAACTCTTGTTCGACGACTACTATGAGGTAGGGGTTTTTATTGAGAATAATATATTTTCCCATGGTTTTTTCCTTCTAAAACAAAGAACCCGGATCAATGTTCAATTTTATTTTATTAAAATTGTGCCTTGTTATGTTTTCATTTGTTGATTATTATTCCCAGTTGTTATCACCTAATGCGGAGGGTGCGGGCCAAACAAACACGGCCCGACAAACCTCCACAGTTTTTCATTGATGCGTGGTTTAACGGCGTTTACGAAATGGGATCGGAATAGTTATTGGTGGTCGTCGCAGCAATGTTCGGATCCCAGGAGAGCCATAGGTGCAAACCGCAGGCAAAACAGACCACCGGAGCGCGCCCGGTTGTCCGCTGAAGTTTCCTCCGGCGCCGGCGGCCGGCAGCGGCCGGCTACCAGGAAGCGGCGTCGCCCGGCGCGCCTCCAGAAAGACCCGCCGCGGTGGAAGTCGCGGCCGCATGGGACCGCGAGGAATGGATGCGGCCTTGCACCGCATCTGGTGACACGGAGCAGCCCCCGCGTGGTGGCCGCGACTCCTTTGGTGCGGCCGCTCGGCCAGCGCCGAGCCGCCCAGACCGGCCAGCCGGATCGCACCCAGGCTGGGCCAGGCCGGGTCGCGCCGGCCGGGCCGGGTCATGCCCCTCCGGGTCCGATGCGGACCCGGGTTGGGTCGACCCGATTCGGGCCGACCCAGGGGGGTTGGGTCGGGTCGGTCCGGGCCCAGACCCCCCTTTTTCGGACCTTTTCGGTCTTTTACCCGTATCTTGATCTACGGGCCTCTGATCGACGCACTGTTAAAAGCGATGCGATCCTTGGATCGAGATGGTCGTTTCAGTATATCGCACCCAAGGTTTCGGAATACTTTGGGTTTGGCCGGGTTGGATCGTACACGAAACCAACTGAGGCCCTCTGAGTGGAAACACTCATATCTTGAGCTCCGGACGTCCGATTGACGTTTCGTCAACTTTGTTGAATTCCTCTAAGTGAGAAGAATATTTTGGATTACTCCTCCCGAGGTTTGGACGCAGGTGGAGTATGGTCAGGTTGGTTTTTCCTTAAAAACCAACAGGACCCTTCGGACGAAAAAGCCAATAACTCTCAGACCGGGCGTCCGATTGATGCGCCGTCTGCGACGTTGAGTTCCTATTGACGATATTGAACTTTTGGATACATAAACTCTGGATTATGTGTTACTTGATGTATCAGAATCTCAGATCGTGGAGAAGACCCTCCCGAATGAGCTTGCTGTGTGCGGGAACCCTAGTGCTGGCTGCGACTGCGACTGCGACGATGACGACGACGACTGTGCAAAGATCCTCAGTTTATTCGACGACGACTATACAAATATCCTCAGTATATTCGACGATGACTACAACACTCAGCGATCCTTTATGGGTCAGTGCTACAGATCATGTGTGGGTCTGATCATGTGTGGGTCAGCGCTCAGCGGTCCTGTGTGGGCCAGCTCCTACAGATCCTGTGTGGGTCTGATCCTGTGTTGGTCATTACGGGGGTCAGTTACCTATCGATCATGTTTGGGTTAGATCCTTTGTGGGTCATTGTGGGGGTTATTTACCTATTGATCATGTGTGGGTCAGATCCTTTGTGGGTCATTGCGGGGGTTAGTACCTATCGATCCTTTGTGGGTCCGACGACTTAGATGAATCAGTGGCAATACCTGATCATCTCTATCGTCATACAAAGAAGTATACCTGTGTGAGATGAATCCTATTTTTCTTTCCTTTGTGGATTGTGTTGTGCTATCCTGTGTGGATTACGGTTTTTCTTCCTGTGTGGACTGGGTTGTACTTGGGTTCGGATGTTGGAGCCGAACGAGAATCGTTGACTTAGGTATATGTATGGGCACATACCTAAGCAGTGTCGGATGTTAATTCGTGATTGTATCTTCCCTTTGTGGATTATCCTTTGTGGATTCTGGGATACCATCGGGAGTCTCGGGGTCCCTACTGAGTAGCTTATACTCACCCCTACATGGGCTATTCCCGCACTACGTTGTGTTGGTTGCAGACGAAGGACAGCGCTGATCGTGGTTGAGGCTTGCGGAGAAGGATGGTACCTGGAGGTGGACCACTGGACGGGACGTACTCGGAGCAATTGGATGGACTCTAGGAGTAGAGGAGGCTATCTGTACCCACCCATTAGGTGGGATTTCCAGTGGACAGCTCCACGATGCGGACTTACTTTTCAGTTGCTATCTTCCCTTCCAGTCGTACATTACTTTCAGTTTGGTCTTGTATACAAGCCCACTTACTTTTCCGCATTTACTGTTGTATCAGTTTTTACTTAGTGTTTACTTATTTCTGCTTGCTCTGGGGTGTTTTTGGTTTACTTTACGAAGGAAATGTTTTCCCTTTTACAGAGATTTACGCCTTGGTGCTAGTAGCCATCCCCTAGCCTATGGAAGGCGGGCTTGGGGTAGTCACGAAACAGGCCCCAAGGACGGTTCGTGACAAATTGTTATCAGAGGAGTTCAGTTCTACCACAGAACATGGGACTCTGATCAATTTCTATGTGAAACAATAGTTTTTAGCGTATTGGGTGTGGTTATCAGTCCAGAGATTCCAGTGTTGGTGCGGCAGCCAACGTATCCGTACACCAGGACCCTGACTTCTGATTTCCGACTTAGTGCACGAAAATATTGATTGCGTGTGTGTTTCAATTTTTCATTGTGATTACTTTGTGTCAGCTCACCATGTATACTTTTCTGACCGTGGCACATCTATTTCCTCTTTCAGGATGGCCCCATGATGGCAGCTAGCTAGGGTTTTGAGAGTTGAGCGTGATGTCATCCCACCGAGCGACGAGGCCTCGGTACCGGGCCCTTTGACAGCTGAGGCACCGAATGTACCTCTACCCACCGAGCCACCGATGCTTCCAGCCCTAGCCGCTGACGATTCACGTCGCCTTAGTGTACTGCATGAGTTCCTGCGCCAGCGACCGCCTAGGTTCCGCGGGGAGACGGACCCCCAGGCAGCCAAGGAATTGCTGGAGGTAGTGGTGCGAGTATTCCAGTTAGTGAGGACACCAGCAAACCTCATGGTGATCATCACAGCGAGCCTACTGCACGCGGCAGCGGGCTGATGGTGGAGCTTGATGCTCCAGGTGCACGATGAGGCATTCCTTATCTGGACGGACTTTGAGAGCCTCTTTCGCTCGGAGTTCGTCCTAGACACCCTCCGTGCGGTGCGCATCCAAGAGCTTTTTCAGCTGCGGCAGGGCAACTTGACGGTCGCCCAGTACTCGACGAGATTTACCGATCTCTCGCGCTACTCGACATACATGGTACGGGACCCATTCTTCCGGTCTCGGACCATTGAGTAGGTTTTGAGACATGAGGTCAGGGAATCACTGATATCCCTCAGCATTCCGACTCAAGCAGGAGTATTGGAGCGAGCCCTTTTGATCGAGAGCTTCCATGATGAGCCTTCATCAGCAGTGAGATCTACCGCGGGGCGACATGTAGCAGAGTCTCCTGCAGCAGGAAATCGACGGATGACTCAGGGGTCCAGGCAGACCAGACCCTCACGTAGACGACCTGAGGACACTGGATCAGCAGTGCGGGGCACACATCGTGGAGCCAGTCTTTCGAGAGGCAGGCAGTGCTACACATGCGGCGGGTAGGTCCACATGGCTCGTGAATGCCTGACCCACCGTGCCGAGGAGCAGCATACGGTTGAGGGGCCACCCAGGCAGAGGCAGAGGGTCAACCTTGGCGGTCCGCAGGGAGGTGGCGGACGAGGCAGAGGAGCTGGCCGAGCAGCAGTTGGGGGGTGACGCTTTGAGTCTCTACCACCACCACCACCCGGAGGTCCACCCCGACCACAGGGAGCTGGCGGGCAGAGACAGGCACAGCTCCAGGCAGCGGAGGCCTACGACCACGGTGCGCCCGAGATGATTCTAGGTACTATCTGTGTCTATTCCACCCTTGCTGCAATTTTTATAGACATATGAGTGAGTCACTCTTTCATAGCCGCTGCCCTTGTTCGGAGCTTGGAGATTCTGACAGAGCCGTTGGCTCGATCTTTACGGCTAGAGACTCCTACGAGAGCATACTCGATGATTACGCACTGGTTCCGGCAGTGTGATCTTACTCTAGGAGGAGAGAGCTTCGGCTGGGATCTTCTTGTAGTGGCGTCGAGGCCTTACGATGTCATCTTGGGCATGGATTTGTTATCTACAGTCCATGCACAGATTGACTGTATTAGGCGAAAGGTGTGATGTGTACGCACCAACGGGAGCAGGTTCACCTTCACCGGTGAGAAGGGAGCCTTCGCAGTACAAGATGGACTCTCGCTGAGGAGAGAATAGACCATCACTCATCAGTTGGCTAGCCTCATCCTAGGAGAAGTTGACTTGTGGAGTCCTAGTTTTCCTGCAGTGGTGGATCAGTACGCGGATGTCTTTCCCGACGACGTTCCAGGGCTACCTCCTCACAGAGAGGTAGACTTTTATATTGATCTGGACCCCGGGATAGCCCCGATATCCACTCTAGCAAATCAGATGGCCCCCGCTGAGCTTCGAGATCTACGAGTACAGTTGGAGGACTTGCAGGGAAAGGGTTTCATCCGACCCAGTGTTTCACCCTGGGCTTCCCCGATATTGTTCGCCAAGAAGGCGGACGGGAACTTGCGACTTTCTGTCGACTATCGTCGCCTGAACCAGGTGATAGTGAGGAATAAGTATCTACTACCAAGGATTTATGACCACTTTGATCAGCTCAAGGGAGCATGGTTCTTCTCGAAGATAGACCTCGGGTCAGGCTATCATCAGCTCAGAGTTCGGGATGAGGATGTGCAGAAGACGTCTTTCAGATGTCGGTATGGCCACTATGAGTTCTTGGTTATGCCATTCGGCATAACCAATGCTCCAACGGTGTTCATGGGCCTCATTAATAGGATCTTTCAGCCGTACCTCGATCGATTTTTCGTAGTCTTCATCGACAACATTTTGATTTACTCGAAGACTATGGAGGAGCACACCTACCACTTACGGGTTGTCCTAGACAAACTCCGAGAGAACCAACTTTATGGAAAGCTCTCGAAGTGTCAGTTCTAGATACGTGAGGTCCACTTCTTGGGGCACGTCATCTCTGAGGCGGGAGTTGCAGTGGATCCTGCAAAGATCGAGGCAATGCTAGCTTGAGATCCACCCAAGAGCATGACGGAGGTGCGGATTTTCTTGGGAATAGCTGGATACTATTGGAGATTTGGGCCAGACTTCTCCATAGTTGTACCACCACTCTCAGATTTGATGAAGAAGGGGAAAACCTTTGTGTGGTCAGACAGATGTCAGCAGAGCTTCCAAAAGCTGAGACAGAGATTGACCAGTGCCCCTATCTTGAGGTTTCATGAGTAAGGAGTAGGGTACGTAGTCTACTACAATGCATCAGGGACTGGACTCGGATGTGTCCTGATGCAGGAGAAGGCAGTGATCGCCTATGGGTCACGTCAGTTGAGGCCGCATGAGCAGAACTACGCTACCCATGACCTGGAATTAGAAGTAGTTGTATTCACTCTGAAGACATGGCGAAACTTTCTGATTGGTGAGCGCTTTATAGTCTTTTCGTACCATCAGAGTCTCAGGTACATCTTTTCTCAGAAGGACCTGAACCTGAGACAGCGTCGATGGATCGAGTTCCTCTGGGACTATGACTTTGAGATAGTCTATAATCCTGGGAAGGGGAAGGTGGTAGCCGATGCTCTCAGCAGGAGGACATGAATTCAGCTACATGCGGAGGCGATAGAGCAGCTATCCACTTTGCGGATATCCTTTGTGGATAGAGATGGAGCCGCTTTCCTTCAGTCACTCACAGTCTCTCCTCCACTACTACAGTGGGTCAGAGAGGCACAGCGTAGGGACGATGACTGTGAGATGCGGCGTTCACAGATATCCTCAGGACAGGCACCTGATTGTTTCCCCTTTGGAGCAGAGCACGACGTCCTTTTCAGAGGATGTACCTTGGTACAAATTTCATTACGGGAAGAGGTGATGCGGGAGTTTCACACTTCTCCTTTGGCGTTACATCCTGGAGTGTTGAAGATGTACCAAGATCTCAGACGACAGCACTGGTGGACGAGCATGAAGAAGGATGTAGCGGAGTTCGTTTCTCGATGCCTCACCTGCCAGTAGGTGAAGGTAGAGCATCAAGTACCAGCATGCTTGGTACAGCCCTTGGAGGTCCCGGAGTGGAATTGGACGAGATATATATGGACTTCGTGACTGGACTTCCACGCACTTCCAGAGGTCATGACTCCATTTGGGTAATTATCGACCAACTCACCATGTCGGCTCACTTCTTACCCATCAGAGATCAGTGCTCAGTGGAGAGATTGGGACATCTCTACGTTCAGGAGATTTTACGGCTTCACGGTGTTCCATCATCTATCGTCTCCGATCGAGATTCACGCTTCACTTCCCGGCTTTGGAAGGAGATGCAGGAGGCGTTCGGGACGCAGTTACGTCTGTGCACCGCCTTTCACCCTCAGACGGATGGTCAGATGGAGAGGACCATTCAGACTCTCGAGGAAATTCTCCGCGCATGTTTCCTCGACTTTGGTCATAGCTGGGAGGACCACCTACCATTGGTGTAGTTTGCGTAAAACAATAGCTACCACTCCACCATCGGTATGGCACCGTACGAGATGTTGTACGGCCGACCTTGCATATCTATTTTGTGTTGGACAGACCCTGGGGAGTCAGTACTCGTGGGACCAGAAATGGTCTGGGCCATGATAGAGAAATTCCAGGTCATCTAGGAGTGGATGAGGACATATCAGAGCCGGGAGAAGTCTTATACTGACAGGAGGTGGAGGCCACTAGAGTTCGAGGATGGCGACCACGTCTTCTTGCGTGTCTCACCTCGACGTGGTTTATGAAGATTTGGCCGAGGTGTCAAGTTGTCTCCACGCTTCATCAGACCATTCTAGGTCCTCAGCAGGATTGGCGAGGTGGATTATCGCCTAGCTCTACCACCTCAGTTGCACCGGGTGCACGACGTCTTCCATGTATCTCACCTGAGGAGATACGTGCACGACCTGACGCATATCATTGACCATGGGGAGCTGGACGTTGATGATGGGGAATCTTTTGTGGAGGTCCCGATGGAGATCGAGGATCGACAGGAGCGGGTACTACCTAGACGATCTATTCCTCTTGTATGCATCAGATGGAAGCACAAGAACCTCCAGGAGAGCACATGGGAGCAGGAGGCTCAGATGCCTGCTTAGTACCTACATTTGTTTCCCTAGATTATGATGTATCTTTAAGGGGATGTAAAGACTTGATGTGGGAGTGATGTAAAGACCCGTAAAATTCAAGGAATTTTTTTTCCTAATTTTCTTTGAAATTTTACAAGAACGCAATTTCTGACGGCACGTGATTCTGAGGCCAGGTGTGCCCAGAATCATTTTCCAAAGTTTTGGCTCAGGTACATTCAGTGAAGGAACGAGAGGGTCTTTCTAACTTTTAAACCGGTGTTCAGAATCGAATTCCGAGGGCACTGATGGAATCGCAACGCCGGTACTTTCTTAGAAACGCCTCTTCTAGAGTTGTGTTTCCTCGGGTGTAGTTTTTAATTTTTTTGCGTTAAGAGAAGAAAATAAAATTAAGTGGTGTGAAATTTTTTTTTTATTTCACTTATAGCCACTTAAAGGCACTTAAAGCTACTTAATCTAAGTTGAAGCGGATAGGGTGGAACACAAAATATCCTACCCTCTAGGTAGGATATTTGTGAGGTGGGGCCCGCACGAACCCCATTGTTTCTTTTCCCCTAAGTAACACACCCACGAAAACTCCTCTTTAATCAAAGTCAACTGGTGCGTTTTCTAAAACTCTTAAACGCTCCTATTAAATGAACAGTTAAGTCATTACCATTAATTCACCGAATTAGTGGTTCGTTTCTTAACATGTTTTCAAAGTGTTGGCATAATAATAAAATAAGACCAACACACTTTCTTCTTGGGTGCGGTTTGTTGAGAGGATTTTGAGAAACTATATCTTCATACTCCTTCGCAAAGAACGTGAAGAACGCGAAGAACGCCGACCTTTGACGAAAGGAGACAAAGAACGCCGAACCCTCGGAGATCGACGACGCGACACCGTGTACCGTGACGCCGACGATTCTCCTCCCTCGACATTCTTCTGCGGCAATCCTTCCCCAAGACCATCTTTGATCAACACCAATTGAGGTAGGGTAATATGGATCTTTTAATTTTCCTTTTTGGTTTTTATCCTTAACATGGATTTAATTCGTGAAATTAAATCTATGTGTTTTCTTAAACCCTCAGATATCGTCGATGTGACGCCGTATACCACGACGCCGTGATGCCCTTCTGCGACGCGATGATCCTCTTCTTCCGCAATGGTCAATTCCGCGAAGAACTCTCGTTCGACAACTACTACAAGGTAAGGGTTTTTTTAGGATAATATTTTTTCCCATGGTTGTTTCCTTCTAAAACAAATAACCCGGATCAAATTTCAATTTTAATTTATTAAAATTGTGCCTTGTTATGTTTTCATGTGTTGATTATTATTCCCAGTTGTTATCACCTAACGCGGAGGGTGCAGGCCAAACAAACACGACCCGATAACCCTCCGTAGTTTTTCGTTGATGCATGGTTTAACGGTGTTTACAAAATGGGATTGGAATGGTGATTCGTGGCCTTCGCAGCAATGTTCGGATCCCGGGAGAGCCGTAGGCGCAAACTGCAGGCAAAATGGACCACCGGAGCGCGTCCGGTGGTCCGCAGAAGTTTCCACCGGCGAGCCCCGCCGGAGACGGTGGCCGAAGGCGGCGGTCAGCCGCCAAGAAGCGGAAGTGCCCGGCGCGCTGCCGGGAAGAACCGCCGCGACGGCGAGGGCTGGTCATGCAGCGATGCGAGACCGCGGGGAAGGGACACGGCCTTGCGGCGCGTTCGGTGAAACGGAGCGGCCCCCGAGCGGGGGCCGCGGCTCCTTTGGTGCGGCCGCTCGGCCAGCGCGGAGCCGCCCAGACCGGCCACCCGGGTCGCGCCCAGGCCAGGCCGGGCCGGGTCACGCTAGCTGGGCCGGGTCGCACCCATCCGGGTCCGACCCAGACCCGGGTCGGGTCGACCCGGTTCGGGCCGACCCAGGGGGGTTGGGTCGGGTCGGTCCAAGCCTAGACCCCCCTTTTTCGGACCTTTTCGGTCTTTTACCCGTTCCTTGAGCTACAGGCCTCCAATCGACGCACCATCAGCGATGATACCGTACTTGGATTGAGACGGTCATTTTGGTATATCGCACCCAAGGTTTTGGAATACTTTGGGTTTGGTCGGGTTGGTTCGTACACGAAACCAACCGGGCCCTCTGAGCGGAAACGCTCATATCTTGAGCTCCGGACGTCCGATTGACATGCCGTCGACTTTTTTGAATTACTCTAAGTGAGAAAAATCTTTTGGATTACTCCGCCCGAGGTTTGGATGCAGGTGGAGTATGGTAGGGTTGTTTTTGCCTTAAAAACCAACCGGGCCCCTGGGACGAAAAAGCCAATAACTCTCAGACCGGGCGTCCAATTGACGAGCCATCTACGACGTTGAGTTTTTGTTGATGATATAAAACTTTTGGATACATCAACTCTGGACTATGTGTCAGTTGATGTATCGGACTCTAGTCTCGTGGAGAGGAACCTCCCGAACGAGCTTGTTGTGTGCGGGAACCCTAGTGCTGGCTGCGACTGCGACAACGACGACGACGACGACTGTGCAGAGATCCTCAGTGGATTCGACGACGACTGTGCAGAGATCCTCAGTGGATTCAATGACGACTACAACACTCATCGATCCTTTGTGGGTCAGTGCTACAGATCCTGTGTAGGTCCGATCCTGTGTGGGTCAGCGCTCAGCGGTCCTGTGTGGGCCAGCACCTACAGATCCTGTGTGGGTCTGATCTTGTGTGGGTTTTTGCGGGGGATAGTTACCTATCAATCCTATGTGGGTCAGATCCTTTGTGGTTCATTGCGGGGGTTAGATACCTATCGATCCTGTGTGGGTCAGATCCTTTGTGGGTCATTGCGGGGGTTAGTACCTATTGATCCTTTGTGGGTCCGACGACTTAGATGAATAAGTGGCAATACCTGATCATCTCTATCGTCATACAAAGAAGTATACATGTGTGAGATAAATCCTGTTTTGATTTCCTTTGTGGATTGTGTTGTGCTCTCCTGGGTGGATTACGTTTTGTTTTCCTGTGTGGACTGGGTTGTACTTGGGTTCGGATGTTGGAGTCGGACAAGAATCGATGACTTAGGAATATGTATGGGCATATACCTAATCAATGTCAGATGTTACTTCGTGATTGTATCTTCCCTTTTTGGATTATCCTTTGTGGATTCTGGGAGACCATCGGGAGTCTCGGGGTCCCTACTGAGTAGCTTATACTCACCCCTGCACGAGATATGCCCGCACTACGTTGTGTTGGTTGCAGACGACGGACATCGCTGATCGTAGTTGAGACTTGCGGAGCATGACGATACCTAGAGGTGGACCACTAGGTGGGACGTACTCAGAGCGGTTGGCTGGACCTGAGGAGCAGAGGAGGCTATCTGTACCCACCCTTCAGGTGGAATTTCCAGTGGACAGCTCGACGATGCGTCTTTACTTTTCAGTTGTTGTTTTCCCTTCAAGTTGTACATTACTTTTAGTTTGGGCTTTTATACTGGCCCACTTCCTTTTCCACATTTTCTATTGTATCAATTTTTACTTAGTGTTTACTTCTGGATGCTTGCTCTGTGGTGTTTGTGGTTTACATTAAAAAGGAAATGCCTTCCCTTTTACCGGGATTTACGCCTTGGTGATAGTCGCCAGCCCGTGGCCTATGGAAGGCGGGCTTGGGGTAGTCACGGCACGGGCCCTGAGGATGGGTCGTGACAAGTTTGATCAACTTAAAAGGAATAACCTGAAGAAGAGGTAAATATTTCATCACATCTTTCATGTTCTTTTCTTCTTCCACATACTCTTTCATTGTTTTTTACATTCTAAAATAAAAAATCCACTATCTTATACATACGTTGAGGTTATTATAAAAATGGTACATCCATGTTCAATATTGTATCCATCCTGAAAAGGATATGTCACCATACGGTTGTACGTACGGCTTACTGTCTCCATGGAATGGTGTGGTTGTTATTAAATACATTATTATTTGGATGGGTATAATAATTATGTATAATTAATGAAAATAATAAATATAACATGTTAATAATTCTGTATATATGATACAACATCCATTTAAATATGATTATAATATAAAAATAATGAAATTGTTGCTCGTGTGTACGTACATATTACCATCTCCATGAACACGATGGGATTAATTTCCCCATCATAACCATTCAAGAATAATTTTAATTTTATGATAATTAATAATGATATTTAACTTAATATCATTCGGGATATGAATCAAATACATCATATCCATTACAAACATGACTTATGTAACCATGTATATAAAGTATAACGAATCAGTAAACACCTGAAACGATGATAATACTGAAATATTATTAATGAAGAAATATTATAAGATCATATATGATATTATAATTATGTATTTGGTTCTTGTATAATTTAATAGAAATATTTTAACTATTATAAAAGAGGTCAACATACCATCGATTAAGGATAATTTAATTGTAAGGGTTAAATTTCACAATATCTTTATTATTCGAGGTTGTTAATACATAAGTATCTACTACGAACCCTTTATCATTTACATCCATGTTATCATAAAAATGTAGTTCAATATACCTTTACTATTTACTAGACTATGGTTTAATGTCATTTATACCATTTTTTGACCTTCAATGTTTCTAAATGAATCATTCTGTAATTTTTCCAAAAATGTACTTTATGTCCTTTTCGACAAAATTAACGTAAGAATGTCTTCTTTAACATATACGGATGGTGCAGCTATTTTCCACCGTTATAACACCTTCGAAGCATCACATAGAATATTATGAAAATATTTTCAAAATAAATGTTATCTTTTATTATTATGTATCTTTTATATGATTTCAAAATAGAAATAGATATTTCATTCAAATAGTTTTCATTTAATTTTTTCAACATATTTTTATGGATTTTACAGTTGATTGAATTAGATTTATTATCATACAATCTTCAATATTGTATTTAAGGTTATGTGAAATGTTTGACTATGGATGTGATATTATTATAACATTCAATATTTATGGATACAGTATTGAAATTTTGTACGCTAGTTTTAATACGAATGTTTATGTTATGTTTAAACCTTTTCATATAATGAATTCATTGGATGTAGTAAGTGACAGGTGGAGCCTGCTATAGATCATCAATGCATCGGCAGGTCTCATGAGACAAACTTGTGTCTTTGAAAAAGGCCTTGACAAAATATTATTAGTAGTCTGGGAACAAGGACTTGACTATGTGGATATGAAGGCTGGCATTATGCATTCCTTCATTAAGAAATTGGTTATTGATAATTCATGTCATTATTAGACTAGTAGAATATCCATGTGAGTATGTAAATGGCATTATTTTGGTTTATATTTTCCATAATATGATGATGATTATGTTTAAAAGGCTATTTTGAGACTTATACATTGGCATAAATGTTTGTGGTTATTTATTAATGTTTATGCTATATTGTTATCCTTACTGATAATCTGAGCTCACCCCTTTCTATGTATTGTTTTCCCCAAGTTGCAAAGAAGTATTTAATTATTAACCAGTATGAATATGCTTATGGATAAGAGTGTGTTCAATGGTGTTATAATGATGTTGATTTTCTTTATTTGATGATGTAATGTAAAAATTATGTATGTATCTCGTACATCCATGGCAACTAAACTAATCGGTCGTTTGAGACTAGATCTCTTCTGATCATGCAAATGTAATATAATAATGCACCAACTCTGGGTAACTGGGGTCCGGTCATTTGTTTCCCTCAGAATTTGGGGATGACCTCCTTGATTGAAGGTTCAAACATTCCAATCAGTTTCTAACGGGTTTGTTCGTAGAACCGGAAACATCCAATGATTCCACATCCATTTGGACCTACATTCTAATGGTAGGCGCTCATTAGTTATGGACTGATGAGGATTAGGAATTTGCATTGGTCGAGAGGATGGGAGGTCGGAATCATCACACCTTTTTGAGGGGAATTATTGTCTACTCCGGGACTCTCTTTATAGATTTATGTTATGTTCATGAATCCTTGTTACATTACCAAGTATAAAATTAGATTTACTTTAGATATGACAATTCATTATCGATATGTATGAAATTTAGAGAATCTTTAATATGTATTCGAGGTTCTTCATTGATAGAGAATCATCTGTATTTGTTAGAGATTCTTAGTCAATGGTATCCTTTGATACGTAAAAGTATCGTAATCATTTTAATGACCATACTGGTTTTAAAGCCACTCAGTGGGGCACTTTAAGATTATTGTCATTTAGAAGGACATTAATTATTTCATAGTTGGGATCGAACCTGCTGATGGGCTACCTACGTATCCTTTGTTTAAAAAAGGAATCAGAACCCACATAGTTCGAGTAAAGAAGTATGATGTTTATTATTGATGTCTCAAAGAAGGATTCCATAATTACTTTTACACTCTAAGCTCACGTGAGTCATGCTCGGTGTGAGAAACAAGATTTATTGGTAAAAAATCAGACAATTGTGCCATGAAAGAAGTAATCATAAGAAATAATGTTGGACTTATGTATGTATGACTTCCAAGATAAACGAAGATTAGGATTTACTTCAGGGAAGAAATCCAGGAACATGGTCCATAATGGTATATGTGCTCTATGGAGATTTGAATACTCTAACATGTAACTTACTCTTGAAAAGGAGGCCCAATTTAGGAGAGGACTTATGATTGGGTTTTTACTCCTGAGAAGGAATCCCAGATCAAAGGTAAATTAGGACATGTTAAGAGAAATTAAGATTGGGGGCTTACTCTTGAAGAGGATGCCCATATTTGAGATTGGGGCTTACTCCTAAAGGGGATTCCCATAATTGGAAATTATTATTGGGGCTTACTCCTGAAAAAGAGGCCCAGGTTAATGATTATGACTGGGGCTGATTCCAAAGGAGGCCCAGGTAAAGAGAATTATGGCTGGGGCTTACTCCTGAAAAGGAGGCCCATGTTAAGAGACGTGAAAAATTAAGGGACTTGGGGATTACTCTTAAAGAGGATGCCCAAATTAGGGGACTAGGGCTTACTCCTGAAATGGAGTCCCAAGTTAAGGGAAATTATGGTTGGGGCTTACTCCTGAGGAGGATGCCCAAATTAATGAGGACTTGGGGCTTACTCCTAAGGGGATGCCTATAATTGGAGATTATGACTGGGGATTACTCTTGAAAAGGAAGCCCAGGTTAATGATTATGACTGGGGTTATTCCTGAAAAGGAGGCCCAGGTAAAGAGAATTATGACTGGGGATTACTCCTGAAAAGGTGGCCCATGTTAAGAGACATGAAAAATTAAGGGACATGGGGCTTAATAATGATGAGGATGCCCAACTTAGGGGACTAGGGCTTACTCCTGAAAAGGAGGTCCATGTTAAGGGAAATTATGGTTGGGGGCTTACTCCTGAGGAGAATTCCCAAATTAATGAGGACTTGGGGCTTACTCCTAAGGTGGATGCCCATAATTGGAGATTATGACTGGGGATTACTCCTAAAAAAGAAGCCCAGGTTTTTGATTATGACTGGGGATTATTCGTGAAAAGGAGGCCCAGGTAAAGAGAATTATGACGGGGGCTTACTCTTGAAATAGAGGACCAGGTTAATGAGTTATGTCATCTTAAAGGATGAGGTTGAATGAATGAAATCTTAATCTTTAGTGACATAAAGTTGTGTAAATCACTAAGTTTTGAGAGATATTCCACAGAATTACTTTCAGATAAGGAATTCAAATCAAGAAATCATACAATAAATGGAATTTGAAATGTGTATTGAATACTGAATCTTGAATAGGAGACATGGAATGGAATTAGAGGGGTGAAATGGGCAAGAAAGGCTCCCAAAAAGGCAGGGGCGCGCATAGCCTAGCAGGCGCGCAGGTACTATGTGGGCGCGCAAGTCCTGGTCACGCAGGTATACCTGCGCGACACATGGGTACTTGTGCGACAGTTAACTAGTAGGGTATTACTTGAGCGACTCTTGGTAAAAGCCCTTATAATCATCTTGAGGTTCTTCCAGAAGAGTGGCGCACAAGTTCTATTGAAGGATTTAGGCAGTGCGCATGTGTGGCCATTTTTCTTATGGTCTGACCACTTAGGCGCACAAGTATTGATGATTTTCAACAATTAGGCCTTCCTCCCCCTCTAGATCATCCGATCTAGGTATGAAATTACCTATGAAGTGTTTTGGAAGCTTTGAGATGGGACAAGGGCACCTGGAGCTCAAATTTGAGTTTCTAGAAAAATACTCTCCCAAAATGGGGGGCCCACAAGTTCTATTTATAGGTTGGAGAAGACCCCGGGCAGTTATCGTTTGGGGCGCGCATGTCACTTGCACGACCATTAGGCACCGTGCAAGTGGACTTGCGCAGCAGTGATGGAAGTTGCGCGGCACAAGTTCTTTTGAAGCCTTGTTCATGCCTTTGTCAATTTGTGAAGTTTTCTTCAAAGGATGAATCAATTTGTGCTAAGTAATTTCCCTTTACATTCTTTTAGACAATGTAAAGAAAAAGGAGCATCATCAAAAGTCCCCCCTCAGATTTGGATCTGAATGAAATGAGGATGTGACTTTGAGGAAAAAAGAAGAAAACCAAAGTAAAAGTGGCACGCAAGTGTTGATGGCGCAGAGGGCGGCACGCAAGTGCGCATCGCGCAGGGCCTGGCATACAGGGGTACGACCTTTAGTCGCGCAGGGTATGGCGCACAGGGTTCTGGCTACGTCTATAAATAGAGGGCCTCACTTTCGTACAAATAATCTAGATTTATGGATTTTAAACCTTTGAGCTTTCGCCGCGCAGGTCACCTTAGCCGCGCAGGTTGCTCTGTTTTCCGATGTTTATTTGCTGTCGCGCTGCTGTATAGGTATTTGGACTTTCACGGTGATACATTCACACCAAAAACTTGTGCGGCTCATCCATACTTGCGCATCATAATTATACTCGCGCGCCTTAATGCCTTAGCCATTTTTTTCAAATTTCTTCACAAATATTATGAAAAATCAATCCATTTAACAGATAATTTATTCAACTCTTGTGCAGTTTTAATGGCTTCCAATAGAATCGGAACAACTGATGGACTGACTAGCAAGAGGATTGATTCCATGATGAATATTGTTGGCCATGATTACTATGATATCTGCGACAACACTCTCCCATATTTGGCTATGTACTTGATGAAATATCATCTTAATTTCCCACAGAGCATCTACATGCCTTTATATGGTCATGGTCATCTGTAAATAGTCAATGTTCTAGATGCAATGAATTATATGCCTGAGATGCAGCTGCACTACTACTCCTCTATTTCAATTATGCTGTTCATTAAGAGCAACAACAATGGTGTGAACTTTCAAATTCTTCCTCCATGTCATTTCCTTTAAAATATGAAAATGGAAAACCCATGGGATGAAATTTTTTCCACTGCCGATTTGTGGAGAGAAGAAAATCATGGCATTAAAGAAATATCTAAAAAGTGTACTCTCTCCAAATGGCTCTTTACCTCCAATGCTTCATTCTCAAATCCATGTATCCATCTTCCAAGTCTCTTGGACAGAAACAGAGTCACTGTTTGATCAGTAGAAAATTTACTCAAACCACACTCAAGAACTTTCTTTTACAATTGTTCCATGAAGAGTTGGTATCACTACATCTCTTATGGTATCTAGTTGAATGAATGAATTCCAGGTGGCAGCTGATGAAGCTCGGGTTTCTGTAAATCAAATGAAGAGTTATGTTGAATGTTTTTTGTAATTCCTGAATAAGAGAAGATACTCTAGTCTGTGGATGTCCTTCTATCTCCTGTGCATCAATGAAAAAAAAACACTTTCATCTTCAATCATTTATGCGTGTATTTTCCTGTTAACTGCTTTAAATTTTACCTAAGCCAATGCTCCTAGTAAGCATAGTTTGATTTTTACTAGGATTAATGTAAATAAACATACAAAATTTGAACCTTTTAATTGCTCAATATTACCTAAATCATACAAAATGTATGTTTAGTGAGGGGGAACATGATTTTATTTAGAGTTTCATTGTCTTTTGTGGGAAGTTTAAAGTCATGCACATCGGACATAAAAAGGCTAATGTTTAAGGTCAAAATATCTTTGACCGAAATGAATTATAATTGACTCAATTCATTGAAAATTCATCTGAAAGCATAGTACCATACTCAAGTATGAGGGAAAAAATGTAAACTATGACTTTAAGAATATTTGAATCTAAGGAATGATATGAAAAAGAGCTAAAAGTCATTAGAAGAAGTAGTTCCCAAGAATGAAGTTACCATTATTTAAAAAACCCGTTAGGGGGTTGAATTATACAGGGCCACCTAAGGGCTTTGGCTTCATAGTTAAATAAAATAGTATCTTTTGGCTAACAAGTTTGTTATGTAGACTGTTTATGCAAGGCCACCTATGGGCACGTGCTGAATAGTCAAGAAAAAGAACTCTCATAAATTTACTTTCCTAGTGCTTAAAGCTTGTGAAAGTTTATGGAGAATCAAAATTTCCAAAGTATAGAGTTTTCTGTATGGAAAGAGGTACTTGAATATGGAGAAGATATTTCCAAACAAGATTATCGAAGAACTGGATAGATATCACTCCTACGAAGGACTGACCCAAACGTAGGGAACGAGAATATAAACCATAGATTTGAATACTTTTTAGATCATGAAAAAGGATATGGGACAAATATGTTAATGATGGCTATTTTTTCGGATCCCTACATACTTTCATTTAAGACCAATAAGGACAAAAGAGGATTTCTTCCCAAGAATGAAGTTACCATTATTTAACAAACCCATTATGGGGTTGAATTATGCAGGGCCACCTAAGGGAATTGGTTGCATAGTTAAATAAAATAGTATCTTTTCTCTAACAAGCCTGTTATGTAGACTGTTTATGCAAGGCCACCTAAGCGCATGTGCTGCATAGTCAGGAAAAAGAACTCTTAGAAGTTTCGCATTTTTTTGACTAGAAGTCAATAAAATGGCTATGAAGATCTGAAAATATTTAAGGTTAGGATTATGACACATAAATATGGTTATTGTCTAATGTATACAGAGAGACACATATCAATGCTAACTATAATCATGTAGTGGCTGAGTCCTGAATGAAAATGTTGGACTTCACTACGTCTCCCATAAGGATGGGAATCAAGCCATACGTAGTTATTAAACTACAGTTTAAAATCGTGCGGGGCAAAAGGATTAAAGTTCTTAGTTTAGGGTCATAGATCTTGGACCATTGTAAGAAATACACCAGTGTGTGTTTTCATGGGGACTTTTTAGTCAGGGGACTGAAAGTGGGATTTGGGGTTAGTCCCAAAGACTTGGGTCTGGATTCAAGGGACACTCGAACATTCCTACATATCCCATAATGATGGGAATCAAGCTCACGTAGTTCTAGAAATACCCTCTGTACAAATTTGGTTTGTAAATGTGAAGGGTGAAAGGGGACTTTAGTAAAATGATGGTTTAACCCAAGATAAAAGGTTTAGTCATTTCCATGTTTTCACATAGTCTTTGAAATGAAACATGATTGAAAAATTGATGTAAATAATGGTTCCCTCTTAGGTGAGGGTATCAATGAATAATGTAGTTTATTGTCATACTTGAAAAAAGTGTTGTATAATTTAACGTCGTATAACAAGGACGAAAGTGATCCAATGTAAAGATATTGCCTACGTACCCAGCCTGGAAGGCAAGGATCAAAGTCCACGTAGTTCAATTAAAGAAGCAATTAATGATAAAATTGTTCTTGGGGACAATGACCTATAAAATTATTTTGTTGGGACTTACACATGGTTAGTAGCCCAAAGAGAGTGTTATGTTTGAGGTTTTCTATAAGCTCACGTGATTCATACTCGGTGTGAGAAACAAGAGGTAATAAAAACCTTAACGATGCATAGTTTAATGTCATGTAGGACATATAAAGGGACTATGCGGTTTAAAGTCTTGTAGTTAGGACTATTGGTAATGCACAGTTTAATGTCATGTAGTAGGGACAAAGTACGGTTTAATGTCATGTAGGACATATCAAGGACTTTCTGTACAGTTTAGCGTCATTTAGTTAGGACGATGGGGAAAATATAGTTTAACGTCATGTTAGACAAAAGGAGGACTGTGTAGTTTATGGTCATGCAGTGAGGACAAAAGAGTACACCATTTAATGTCATCTTGGACATATTGGGGACTTTTTTCACAGTTTAACATCATGTTGGACGAAAAAGGGATGATAAAATTTAGCGTCATATTGGACGAAAGTGCAAATAGCTTAAGGTCAAATGCATGGACCGTGGATGGTGCAGTTTAACATCTTGCTGGACAGTGGTGTAGTTTAAGGTCATACAAGACCATTGATGATTATGTAGTTTAACGTCTTTCTGGACGTAGGGGACTTTTATACAGTTTAGCGTCATGTAGTTAGGACGTCACAGTTTAACGTCTTGTTGGACTTAAGGGACTTGCAAATAGTTTAGGGTCATATGCATGGAGCGTTGATGATGCAGTTTAAGGTCAAACTGAACCTTTGAGGGAACTTTTTCACAGTTTAACATCATGGGGGACGAAAGTACAAATAGTTTAAGGTCATATGTATGGACCATTTGGGGACTGTTTCATAGTTTAACATCGTGTGGTACAAAAGTACAAATAGTTTAAGGTCATATGTATGGACCACTTAGGGATTGTTTCACAGTTTAAAGCCGTTTGGGACGAAATTACAAATATTTTAAGGTCATACGTTTGGACCATTTATGATATATTTTGTGTTTATACAAAATACTTCTTAAACAATCTGGCATTGGTTGGAGTAGTGATGTGTTCTCCATCCATCAAGATTAATGAATATGCTCCATTGGAGTAGACCCTATGTATTGAGTAAGGTCCTTCCCATTTTGGCTCATTCATGGAAGTTTCCTTTCTTGGTATCATTGGAGTTCTGAGAACTAATACCAATTCTCCCTGCGGGAATGAACAAAGATGATCTTTTTTGTTAAAAGATCGTGTTATTCGATTTTGATAGATTTCCATGTGGTGCAAAGTGCACAATATTTTCTCATCTAACCGTTCCAATTCATTCAATCACTTTTGAGATTGTTCATCTGTAGATGATTGATCACAAATGGAATCTCTGAGCGAGGGTAGTTGAACTTCAATGGGAAAGACTACTTCCATTCCATATACCAATGAATATGGAGTTGACTGAGTTGCAGTGCGGGTGGTAGTCCGATAATCCCAAAAAGCATGAAACAGTTTACCAGGCCATGATTTCTTATCTTTATCAACCATATTTTGTAGTATATTTGAAAGAGTCTTGTTGAAGGATTCTATCTGGCCATTGGCCGATGCATGATACCGAGATGAATGGTTGGATTTGATCTTGTATTCTTGATACAACTTCTTTACCTCGGATGAATAGAAGTTGTTTCCATTGTTCGTCAATATGGTATGAGGGACACCAAATCTGGTAATGATGTTAGACTTGATGAAGCTAACAACACATTTAGAACTAACTTCCTTGAGAGGTATTGCCTCTGCCCATTTGGAAAAGAAGTCAGTAGCAGTAATAATGTACTTAAACTGCTTGGCCGTAGTCGAAGGGTATAGTCCCACCACATCCATTCCCCATGTGGCAAGTGGCCATGAGTATTTAGCTGTATGAAGCAACTCTGAAGGTTAATGAATGAAGTTGGCATGTACTTGGAATGAATGTCACTTCTTTTTGAAATCAACACAATCTTTTATCATTGAATGCCAAAAGTATCCAAGCCTTCGAATCCGATCAGACAGTTTATGTCCAGACTTGTGGGCACCACAGACTCCTACATGCACTTCTTTCATGAAAACCATTGTCTCTTCACCATCAATGCATCTAAAGAGAACTCCATCAAAACCACGTTTGTAGAGAATTTTCTCTAGGTGATATAGGCTATCATAAAGAGTAAAAATGACCACACGTCACCGGATTTGTTCTTTCTCGGATCTATTAGGCGGAAATGTTCCATTTTGAAGGTATTCCCTAATTGGTGACATCCATCCTGTAGTATGACCATACGGTTCAGGAATGGGACTAATTTCATTAATTTCCGCTGTTCTGATTCGAACATAAGGTTAAATTTCATGACAGTGGGCAATACTGATGGTTGTCTCGTCCCGATTTAGATCTGCCAGAGCTGTGGCTATATTAGCCAGTGCATCTCCGTGAGCATTTTGTGTTCTTGGGGTGTAAGAAAATGTCTGTTCCGAAGGGAATTCCACCATTAACTCTCTTACGTAATCATACAAAGGGATTAGTTCTTCTTTTCTGATGGCATAATACACATTTACTTGTTTGATTACCAGGTTTGAATCACCTTTCAACATTAAGTGATTCATTTGTGCTTTAAGTGATAATTCCAAGCCTACGATGAGAGCTTGGTATTATGCTTCATTATTGGTACCACCTTCCCACAATAAGAAATAATAAGGTAACACTTCCTTTTCTGGAGAAATGAGGACAATTCCTAAGCCAACATTGTTGAATTTAGGATTTTCTATTTTCCTCGCTATTGGACTTCTGGAAGCACCATCAAAATACATTTCCCATGCTTGAGGACATTCTTGAATGGAGAAGACTTCCTCATCATGGAATCCAATATCTGAAGATGTGTCTTCTACTGAAGGGTGTTAAGCCAGGAAATCAGCCAGAGCTTGGCCCTTTATCACCTTTTGAGACACATACTAAATGTTGAATTGCGGAAAAATAACTGCCCACCTTGCCAGACGGCCTGTAAGCATTGGACGACTAAATATGAATTTGAGCGGGTTATTGGGAGATACCAATTAGACCTCATGATGTTGCAGGTAGTGTCTCAACTTCTGAACTGCAAGAATTAATGCCAGATAGCACTTCTCAATACTTGAATACCGGGTTTCTACTTTAAGCATAGTTCGACTAAGATAGTAGAGGCTGTTTTCATTCCCAGCATCATTCTTTTGAGAAAGAAAGGCACCCAATGATCGCTCTAGAGTTGTCACGTAGAGGATTAGTGGTCTTCCTTCAATAGGTGGCATGAGTACCGGTGGACTCAAGAGGTATTTCTTGAGAATATCGAATGCTTCTTGACATTCTTCAGTCCACTGGTAAGTGACTCCCTTCTTCATCAATTCGGTGAAGGGTTTTTGCAAGCCAAATTGGTGATAAAATGCCGAATATAGGCTAAGTGTCCTTGAATTCCTCTTAATTATTTCAAATTTCGAGGAGGTGACATACCAAGTATTGACTTGGTCTTTTAAGGATCGACTTCAATACCACGATTGCATACAAAAAAGCGGAGAACTTTTCCTTAGGTTACACCAAAAGCACATTTTAAGGGGTTCATCTTCAAATTATATTGTCGAATCTTGTGGAATATGACTTCCAAATCAGCCAAGTGATTAGATGATTGTTTGGATTTAACCACCAAATCTTCTACATAGCATTCAACAAAGTTCCCTGAGAATGGTTTGAAGATACGATGCATGGCACGCTGATATGTTGCACCTGCATTCTTTAATCCAAAGGGCATTACCCAGTAGAAAAACACACCCTGAGGGGATCTGAAGGCTGTTGATTCCTCATATTCTAGGGCCATTCAAATTTGATTATATCCAGAATATCCATCCATGAAGGAAGTGCTTCATAGCCAGCTGTTGCATCAATTAAAAGTTCTGTAATCGGAACTGGGAAATCATCCTTAGGACAATGCCGATTAATATCATTGAAATCGATGCAAACTCTAATTTTTCCATTCTTCTTCTTTACATGGACAATATTACCCAACCACTTGGGATATTAAACTTATCTGACGAAGTTATCTTTGATAAGCTTATCTACTTCAGCTTCAATTTGGAAGCATATGTTGGGTGTGTTCTTCTGGCAGCTAGCTTAAATCCTCGATGTTCTTATGGTAAACCCAAATGATGAGTAGTAACATCAGGATCAATACCGGGAATTTATGTATAGTTCTAAGAAAATATATATCTATTTTTCTGTAGAAAATAAATATAAATCTCTTTCTCTTCAAGAGTCATGGCTGCACTGATTAATGTGGGGAGTGGATATTCTTTTGTACCCAGATTTATTTCCTTGAGTTCATCCACAGTGGTAGAGATACCCTCTTCAAATGCTGGAGGAGCATCTCTGAGATATTCATCTTCTTCTTCATCATGTGTTATTTCTTCTGTTTCTACTTTCATATTAGATGATAAATCAGAATTTTCATGATCAGAAGAGATGTGAAAATTTGCACATCTTGAATAAGAATCTTCTATTTTCGACCGGATTGATGATGAAGGGTCTTATTTGGGTAATAAAGAGGAGATTATGGATTGAGAATCGACATCATTTTTCACCTCCGATGTTGATATAAAATCTTCTAGCCTAATTGGCGAAGTATATAATTGTTGGATTTTAGCAGATGAAATGAAGACGTCATCATTTGTTCTCTCATTACTGCTTGGGGGGTTACCAATTTCTCCCATGTTGTCTAGCTTGATTACCGTAACTGACATTATGGATCATTCCATAAGAGTATTTTGAATTGGGTCCATCTTGTCAATTTGACTGATAGGCAACACATAATCTGTACTCACATGTGTAAATATATTGACTGGAATCTTCTCCAGACCATATGGAGCATTAACTTTGGTAATCTCCTTTGTAGTGGATTTCTCCCTTCCCTTCATGTGATAGAATTCCGCCTCAATATATTGAGACTCACATGTATTGAACGGGGCCTTATCACCGTACAATGTCCCAATTTGACCATCAAAACAATATTTGAGACATTGATGGTATGATGAAGGGATAGCCGTATGTTGATGTAGCCAGGGTCTTCAATGTAAGATGTTGAAAGATGAGTCTTTATCAACAACCATGAAATACGAATTGGATACAAGATCTCCAAACTGAGTTCTGAGTGTATCTTCAGCCGGTGGTTATTGTTCATTTTTATCATATCCTAGTAACATCATTGTAGAAGGAGATAAACCAGATTCCGTGAAGCCCAATCGACGATGTGTACGAATGGGCATGAGGTTGACTCTTGAACCATTGTCAATGAAAGATATTTGGACTTCTACTCCATTGACCTTCCTAGATATGTACAAAGGCCTAATATGACCATGCACAACATCATCCTAATCTACATCAGTAAAAGATATTACAGCATGGCATTCTGCAAGATTATTCTATTTGTGATAGACTTTAGCTGCATCAATTTCAGTTTCAAACTCCTGAGGACTTGACAAAGCCTCGATGAGTGCTTCTCGAAGATCTTTCGAAAGATTCAATGCATCCAAAATTGATAACATGGCTGGTACATGGCCCAAGTGTTTCAATACATCATACTTTTGATTCAGAGGTCTTCGTTTCCCAACAGGAAAATGTAGTTTAGCAGGTTCCTTGGAAGAAGATGCTTTGGAAGTTAATGCATTTTGTATTGGGATAGGAGTTGACAATATTCCTGGTTTTGGAAGATCAGACCGATTAGATCCATTTACTTGCTGAGACGATGAATATGGAACCTTCAACCGATGTTCCAAAATAACTGTGTCAGGACTGAATTTTCTATTGGTAGAAGAACATTCTTGTTCTTGCTGATCTCGCTGAAGGTCTCCACCACGAGTTTCTGTTGCGTACACAGTTCTAGTAGGGGTAGAATTGGAGTACCATCTTTTGAAAGATCTGCGTCTTCCCCTGTATCAAGATCCTCTGGAACTTCCTCTGATCCCCCTGTTTGATATAGTGAATCTAGTCTCATCGAAATCAAAACTGTGAATGGCATATGGATCCGTTAATTGAATCATATTAACAGAAACGAAGATTAACTCTTCGTCTGATGAAGAATCTACCTGATTAGCCTATTTAGGCTATGTCGTTTGGTGGGGCGGTACCCGTGGCTTTGAAGTAGATGGCATATAGTCTTCCAGAGTCAAAGACAAGTTAGGTTTTGACACATACTCATATTCTCCTGATTATTTTTCTTTCTTTGAATCATGGTGTTTCTTTGAGGACATTCCCTCTGATGAAGAGGGGTTTTCCACAAAATTCATGATAGAAGACACAATATGTTTCTTTAATTGTGTTCGCAAAATAGAATGATTTCGGTTGATTGTTTTTCTGACCATCCAATTATCATACTTCTGTGCATTTTTGATTTTGACTTCTTTCCATTCGCCTTCCTCCTCTGGAACTGTAGCAGTAACACATGCTACCTGAGCTGAAGAACCTTTCAGTTTGACTTGTCCCAAGTTGACCATCTTTTGAAAGAGGTCTTTGAAGAAAAAACACTCTTATATGGGATGCCCCAACATTTGATGAAAAGGGCAATATTTGGGGCGGCCTTCATCTCCTTTCTTGTTTGGAATCTTGGGCATTGGAAATTGAACCAGATTATTTTCTTGAGCTGAAATGAAGTAACCAAGAACTTGTTCATTTTAGAAAGACTCTGTTTTTTTATTTAGATCCTCAAATTTTTTTCTTCTTTGATATCTTTGATCATATAGACAAAAAGACCTTTTTTTCTGGCACTCAGAAGGTGGAGCCCTTTGAGAATATGAAGGTTTTGAAGTAAAAATAGGTACAGGTGCTTGTTTAACCATAATTGTAGCAGTTTCTGCTTTACCCATTCTCCGTCCTGGAGCTGATGGAATTACATGAGATTTTGCCTTAGCTGGTATAAGGGAATCATCAATCTGCTGAGTGATTGAAGTAAGGTCTTGAAACCCTCATGTGTATTTCACAGGGATCAACGGCGTGCGTAATTCTTCACGCAGATTTTCCACACAGATTTGCAACAGTTCCTCTTGAGGGAGTCCTAGCCTTAGGGAATATGTTAACCCATTCAAGCGAGCAATGAAATCATAGACTCTTTCATTCTCACTTTTCTAACAATTTGTAAGATAAAAAACTATTTTCTTTGGCAATGTTGAGCTGAATTTAAGAATAAATCTTTGATGGAGATCTTCCCATCCAGTAATTGACCGGGATTTCTAGTTTGTATAGCAAAAAAAAGTTGATCCTTGCATGGTTCGCACGAAGAATCTGAGTTTCACTACTTCTTGCTGCTCTGAAGTTCCCATCATAGGATCGCAACAAGACATGTAATGCATCAAATGATGTTTAGGATCACCTTATCCATTGAAAATAGGGAATACAGGGTTCCCAAAATTTGATGGGGGAGAGATTGAATCTACCCATTCAGGGTAAGTTTTCTTTTCCGATTGAACCTACGCACGTTTCCATTCAATAATTTCTAACCGAGATGTTAATGACTCAATAGTAGTTATTAACTTTTGATAAACATCCGGTTGAACTTGGACATGGGTAGGGGAAATGACTGGAGCTTGGGCAGATGTGGTGGTTGGTGCTGCAACTGATGGTAGCACTGCCAACTGTTGATGCACTTGACCCATAGGATTAGACCTATGAGGGTGTACTGATAGAGGAGGATATTCATGATCCATCTCAGTATTTGCAACAAATTCCTTTGGCTGACTGACTCCATCACGCTTAAGAAGAAGACTACAGTCAAGTAGTTCTGCATTCAACCTCCTAAATTCCTTCATTTCTTCCTCCTATTATGCAAACCATTGCTCTAGTGAGAGCGATTGGACTTCTCTAGAGGAAGGATATGTAATATGATTCTTTCCCCTCCCTTTTTTGGATCCTTTTCAGAGAGGGGGAAGTGGGTTACTTGAAGTATTACCTAGGTTCTGAGTAACCCTTTGATTTCATGTACACAATCCTTCTTCATTTGTGTCGGTGTGTACATCTTCTTGAGTAAGAACCTCTTCATCTGAGTCCCCTGAGTGAATTCATCTAATGGATCAGCAACAACGGAATTGATGACATTGATTGATGCATAACGCATCACATCCTTTCTATCAGCATTTCTGTGATATTGTCTTCTTCCATGTCCTTGATTAGACATTGCCTTTTGTTGATTCGATCCCTCAGGATCTTCTTGACATACTGTAATATGGAGGGAATATCCTAATAATTTGGCTCTTCTATCCTTTTGAGGCTTCTTCCCCAATCGAGGAAAGACCGAATTTCTCAGAGGAGGGTATTGATGAATTGAAAAAGTCCCCAGTCTGGTGGACTGGGGCTGTTCCTGCTATTCCCGCTCAACTCCTCGAATCCTATTTGTTGATTCTGAGGGTTGATTTAAAAGAGTCCCCAGTCTAGTGAGCTGGGGTGGCTCTTGACATGCTATGTCTGATACTTTCTCAAAATCCATCCTGATCTTGCGAACCATAGTCCTGAAATTATCTGGATGCATTAATATGTATCCACTTTTATCACCTGGGTCTAAATATTGTTGGATAACTTCCGACACTTCTGTCACTTGATGATGAGCTTTCTCCATACGAGAGGCATGTTCAATATTCTCGTTTGCTTGATGTAGGAGTAATTCAACAACTTGTTCTCTGCATTCTTGATTTTGAGAGGAACTAGTTGAGTCATGTTCTTGGGAAATCTTTTTATTACAAAAAACACATTGACTGTGGCTGCCCATGGGCAATAACATTGCATGAGACCATTTTCGGCGGGTGTTGCTGACTGGAGAGCACCGTGAAATGCAGTTCTCCATGAAGACCCCATCCTATGACACGAATACAAGATGGGGAATTGGCAATTAACTAACGCAATCTTCTTAGTGCGCCAAGGCATGAACTTTTAAGGGATCTATATTGCTTTTCAGCCTTTGGATATCAAGAGACTGATAGAGATGCCAAATCAATCTGACGTTGTAACCCTTGTATTATCATAAGATGACTTTCATATTCATCATAAGATAATAATTTCTTCTTCAATTGACAAAGAGTTTTCTATATGTTAAGATGAATATCATGAATTCCATCTTCCATCAACATATTTGGAACGTCATACTGAGTGTTAGCCAGAGGCCAAAACATGACTGGTACTTCATCTTTTTCCAGTTTTTTCTCATGTCCATCATTTCCTCTTTATCATTAAATGATGATTCTTCTACCTGATTTGACCAGAGATGGTGTTTCCTTGTTTCTTCATCGTATTCAACAAGATTGGTAGATAAATAATTGATAAAAATAGAAGATGCATTACTTAGGGGTGGTTCAGAGAATGACCTACACCTTGGGCTATCTTATGATTGAGAAAGTATTTCACCTGCTATCGATGAAGCATCCGACATGACTGGTTTCTCATTTGCAAGTGCCTCATGATAAGAGGGCTTTCTCGGCACTACATCGTCCACTAGAGCATTTTCCGGGCAATGTGCATCACTACTATAGAGAGGACTTTCACAGTGAAATTCATCATCATGGGGAGGAACACCATGGTGGGTTACAGCAAATGATGAGATCTCTTGCTCCTTGGTCTTCTGACCACATAGAGGGTTCCTGTGGCTCTCATCTGAAGATGAAACTTCGAGATCGACCGAATTGTCATGATTAAACCTTCATGAGGAAGTGTCTGTTGAAGAACTTCAGAATTAATGTTCCCACTATTGGGAAATGAGGGAGTAGAATCTTGAATTCAAATAGATTACTGTCTGAGGGCTTCTAAAACTCCAGCATCGAGAACGGCCTTGTTACAGATTGGCTCTTGATCTCCTGACTGTGATGGGCTGGTCTTTTTCTAAGATTCCTTCATACTTTCCTTGGAAACCACTTGTTGGCGAATGTGGCTTCTCTGAGTAGGTGTATGTTCCTGATCAGAAAATATGGCCAGGTTAGGCTAACGATCTCCACTCAAATCAGGTGTATGTTCCTGAATTTGTTGTCCGTAGGATATGGGGGAGTATTCCCCCCAAACCTCTTGGACTGAAACAGATGTGTGTGTCTATTCCGGAGTGAATTGTTGACGTGTGACTCCACTATTAGGGATAGATTTATGTGTCATTTCCTGAGATCCCGCTGAAGTTGTTATAATATCCTTGCAAGCGTCTAGAATATGAGTAGGGATTTGCTTCTGCTCTTTCACCATTGATAAAATATGCTTGGTGACTTCAGCTATCGGAACGGGGATATACATCCATTCCATGCTTGGAGTAGGTGTGTGTGCCTGCTCCTTTCCTCTTTTTCCTGTCAGTGAATCCTGCCAGTACTCAAGTGTTGGGGCAGAGAGATGAGTCTACCTCATGTTTGTTGCCGGAGCTTTCCGACTGAATTCTCTGAATGCTACCAAGTTAGACTGTTGGTAGGCTTGATTAATACTAGCAGGTGTATGTGCCAGCTGATTGCACTTCGCCAAACGTGGTTGACGAGATCCATAATATATAATCAGACAAGCCTGCAGAAAAGATGATGATGTATAAACGGGTGCATGCTCCTGCCTATAGTACTCCGCTGGAATTTCCTGGCGGGATTGGCATGATGATTCCAGACGAGTTTGCTGGACAACGGAATTAAAATGGGCAGGTGTGTGTGTCCGCTCATTTATTTCCACCAAGATAGGTTGGTGGACTACTCTGGAGATGGCAGAGATGAGAACCTGCTCACTTTTGACCGGATTCCGCCTCTGGCGGTTCGACTTGCCTGCTCGGGTTAGAGGAACCTGAGCCGAACTCCTGGAGTCGGTACCCTCATCATGTTGAGGGAACACTGATGCACGGTTCTGGCGGCGATTGTTGGTGGGATCCCTCGGGAAGGATTCCTGTCTGCTTGAATTAAGGCCCTGAGGGACCTTCTCATTCACATCCCCAAAATAAGGGAGAAAATGGTGATTGCATTCCAGGGATAATGACCCGAAACGGATGGATACGGTAGTCAGCACCGCTTGCTTCTTGATCACTGGTCGTCATTGTCTGGAAGACCGATGTGAGTTGTTCATTTGGAGGGCTTGTCGGGTAGCCTCCGGAGTTGGGATGGTACCGTGTTGATGGTACTCCTTAACCAGCGCGTGTGATATCCATCTTTGAAGAAGTTGAGTAGGTGATGTCATCCTCAGAGTGGAAGATGATACATCAAGAGTAGCATCAGAGGCATTTGCAGTAGCAGTATTCATAGGTGTGAACATGAGTGTAGCCATTCTGGAAATGCAGAAGATCTTGGAAAAGAGTGCCAGTTTTATATAACAAATGCAATCAAGATAAATTCATCCACCACATCTTTTGGATGACCACATATTTCAATAATTTTTGTTGTTGTCCCTCTCATTGAGTTTTAAATAGGGGCCTAACAAATAGGTAAAACATCATTTTAACTTTGTTAAGGATTCATGTTGGGTTCACATTTTTTTTTTCTTTCAGAATCTGGGGGTGACCTCCTTGATTGAAGGTTAAAACATTCCAATCGGTTTCTAACGGGCTTGTTCATAGAACTAGAAACATCCAATGATTCCACATCCATTTGGACCTACTTTCCAAAGGTAGAAGCTCGTTAGTTGTGGGCTGATGGGGCTTAGTAATTTGCATTGGTCGAGAGGATGGGAGGTCGGACTCGTCACACCTTTTTGAGTGGAATTATTGTCTACTCCAGGACTCTATTTATAGATTTAACTTATGTTCGTGAATCCTTATTACATTATCTAGTATAAAATGAGATTTCTTTTAGATATCACAATCAATGATCGATATGTTTGAAATTTAGAGAATCTTTTATATGTATTCGAGGTTCTTCATTAATAGAGAATCATCTATATTTGTTAGAGATTCTTAGTCAATGGTATCCTTTGATATGTAAAAGCCTCTTAGTCATTTTAATGACCATACTAGTTTTAAATCCTCTCAGTTGGGCACTTGATGTTTATTGTAATTCAAAAGAACATGAATTATTTTAGAGTTGGGATCGAACCCGCAGATGGGCTACCTATGTATCCTTTGTTTAGAAAAGGAATAAGAACCCACGTAGTTCGAGTAAGAGAATATGATGTTTATGATTGATGGCTCAAAGAAGGATGTCATAATTACATTTACACTCTAAGCTCATGTGAGTCATGCTCGGTGTGAGAAACAAGAGGTATTGGTAAAAAATCAGCCAATTGTGCCATGAAAGATATAATCATAAGAAATAATGTGGGACTTATGTATGTATAACTGCCCAGATAAATGAATATTAAGATTTACATCAGGGAATAAATCCAGAACAGGGTCCATAAAGGTATATGTTCTCTATGGAGATTTGAATACACTAACCTGGGACTTACTCCTAAAAAGGATGCCCAATTTAAGAGAGGACTTATGATTGGGTTTTTACTCCTGAGAAGTAATCCTAGATCATAGTTAAATTAGGACAGTTTATGAAAAATTAAGATTGGGGGCTTACTCCTAAAGATGATGCCCATATTTGAGATTGGGGCTTAATCCTGAAGAGGATGCCCATATTTGAGATTGGGGCTTACTCCTAAAAAGGATGCCCATAATTGGAGATTATGAATGGGGATTACTCTTGAAAAGGAGGCCCATGTTAATGATTATGACTGGGGCTGATTCCTAAGGAGGCCCAGGTAAAGAAAATTATGACTGGGGCTTACTCCTTAAAAGGAGGCCCAGGTTAAGAGACTTGAAAAATTAAGGGACTTGGGGCTTACTCCTGAGGAGGATGCCCAAATTAGGGGACTAGGTCTTACTCCGGAAAAGGAGGTCCAGGTTAAGGGAAATTATGGTTGGGGCTTACTCGTGAGGAGGATGCCCAAATTAATGACGACTTGGGGCTTACTCCTAAGGAGGATGCCCATAATTGGAGATTATGACTGGGGATTACTCTCGAAAACGAAGCCTAGATTAATGATTATGACTGGGGATTATTCCTGAAAAGGTGGCCTAGGTATATAGAATTATGACTGGGGATTACTCTTGAAAAGGAGGCCCAGGTTAAGAGACTTCAAAAATTAATGGACTTGGGGCTTACTCTTGAGGAGGATTCCCAAATTAGGGGACTAGGGCTTACTCCTGAAAAGGAGGCCCAGGTTAAGGGAAATTATGGTTAGGGCTTACTCCTATGGAGGATGCCCATATTAATGAGGACTTGGGGCTTACTACTAAAGAGGATGCCCATAATTGGAGATTATGACTGGGGATTACTCCTGAAAAGGAATCCCAGGTTAATGATAATGTCTGCAGATTATTCCTGAAAAGGAGACCCAGGTATAGAGAATTATGACTTGGGCTTACTCCTAAAAAGGAGGCCCAGGTTAATGAGTTGTCTCATCTTAATGGATGATGTTTAATGATTGAAAATCATTCTTTAGTGACATAAAGATGTGTAATTCACTATGTTTTGAGAGATATTCCACATAATTCCTTTGAAATAAGGAAGTCAAATCAAGAAATCATGACATAAATAGAATTTGAAAAGTTTCTTTAAGACTGAATCTTGAATAGGAGAGGTGGAATGACATAAGAGGGGTGAAATGGGCAAGAAAGGCACCCAGAAAAGAAGGGGCACGCAAGTCCTGGCAGGCGCGCAGGTACTGCGTGGGCGCGCAAGTCCTGGTCGCGCAGGTATACCTACGTGACACATGGGTACTTGCACGATGGTTAACTAGCAGGGTAATACTTGAGCGACTCTTGGTAAAAGACCTTAAAATCATCTTGAGGTTCTTCCAGAAGAGTGGCGCGCACGTTATATTGAAGGAGTTAGGCAGCATGCAGGTGTGTCCATTTCCCTTAAGGGATGGCCACTTAGGCGTGCAAGTATTCATGAGTATGAAAAGTTAGTCCTTCCTCCCCATCTCTAGATTTCCCTTTCTAGGTATGAAATTACCTAATAAGTGTTTTGGAAGCTTTGATAAGGGACTAGGGTGCTAGGAGCTCCAATTTGAGTTTCTGGAAAAATCCTCTCCCGAAATGGGGGGCCCACAAGGTCTATTTATCGGCTGGAGAAGACCCCTGGTGGTTATCCTTTGGGGCATGCAAGTCACTTGCACGACAATTAGGCACTGCGTAAGTGGACATGCACGCCAGTGATGGAACTTGTGCGACACATCTTCTTTTTAAGCCTTGTTCATGCCTTTGTCGATTTTTTATGTTTTCTTCAAAGGATGAATCAATTTGTGCTAAGTCATTTCCCTTTACATTCTTTTAGACAATGTGACGAAAAATGAGCATCAACAGCATTACATTTGGCATCAAAGGATGTTTTGTACAAACCTTGGAAACTATATTTTGATAAACTCTTATTAGAGCACATTACCATAAGATAGATTTTTAGTATTAGTATATAATAACTTCCAATATTTTTTTAAATGTAGAGATTTTTTTTATTTTCCATGCAATACATCCCTCTATAGATATGATCATTTAGATGCAGCTCTAGTTCAGATGTACCTTGGAGTGAAAACTCTGACAAGGAGTATTGGGCATGACCTAGGGTATCCTGGTATACAACAACGGACCTTGATACACTCTTGGTTACGACACTACTGGGAGATATTCTTTGGAAAATTCACATATTATTTAAAAACCATTATGAAAGATTTATGAGTGTATACCTCCTCAAATAATACATATTTATGATATTGGATTATATCCATAAACAATTCAATTTATGTTAATTATTTTACATGTTTTGAATTATGTATTGTAATTCATAAACCTATCTAGTGTATTTCATTGATTAGAAATGGAACCTAGTGAAATGAATGGAAATCATATCAACACACATAATCCATGTAGGGATTCCCCTCCTACTCATGGGAATTATATTGGATATGGTGATGAAAGTGGTGTTGATAAGCTTATCACTATACTCAGATAACTCACTCAGGTTATGAATAATAACCTTACCCGTATGGAGCACCCTGATCCAAAATACGGATGATCAATGTTAGACTGCTTCATGAGGAAAAAACCACCAACATTCCAAAGTAATACAAATCCATTTGTAGCTGAAAATTGGATAAGTTCACTAGATTAAATATTTCATTCATTGAAGAGTAGAGAATGGGAAAAAGTTTTCATAGCTATTTATCACCTCATTGGAGATGCAGATCAGTGGTGATCATTGATTCAAAACACATAAGTAGAATATGAAGTATCAAATATGGAATGGAGGGATTTGGAAGTGCTTTTCTTAGAAAAATACCTTCTTCGTGGCCAAGGATAAGATATGGAAAGACAATTTCTGAGTCTGAGGAAAAAGGAAGATGCGAATGTCGCAATGTTTGAGGCTAACTTTATAAGGATAGAAAGGCATGAATCCGATTATATACATAACCCAAGGAGTAATATTGATCTATTATTTGATGGGATAAGACAATTTCTCTATCAAGCATTAGTCTCACAATCCTTCTCATCATAAGGAGATATTGTCCCATTTGATATCAAGATAGAAATGAAATTCTCAACGTCCTACGACTTTAATGAAAATAAATAGAAGAATTCATCTATTGAACACCCTGGAAATGGATATAAGGGGAATAATGGAAATGTTTAATATCCATCTTGGAGTAAATGGGTGAATAAAAAACCTGGTACATTATTGAAGGGAATGGGAGTCTGTTACACGTGTGGTGAAAAAGGTCATCTTGCTAATGATTGTAAAGGAATGAAAGAGGCTATCAATGTTGAATGATAGAATTGTAAAGAATGGGGGTATTATGAAAATGAATGTCCTAAGCACCATGGAAAATTATCTCAGAAAATGCCATGAGATAAAGGGAAAGCTTATGCAATCACTACTGCTGAGGTTGAAGCTCTGAAAGATGTGGTGGCTGTTAATTTAGTGTTTTACTCAAGTTAAGCCAATGATTTAATTGATTCTGGATCATGAAAATTTTTTATATCTTCCAAGTTTACTAAGAAAATTAGATATTTCCAATTTTATTTAAAAATATAGTTGTCAGTCAACACTCCTAGGGGAAGTATCATAGAAACAAAGATGTGTCTTTTAATTCCCATTAAGGAATATAATGGTAATTTATCAGCTAATATCATCGGCCTAACCATGATTGAATTTGATATAATCCTTGGTATGTATTGGAATTCGGACCATGATGCGAATATTTATTGTAAGAAGAAGTTGGTTAAATTTTTTGATGATGATAACGAGTAGCTTGTTTTTAGAGCAGAAACGTCACCATGTTATTGTTATATTGATCCACCCCAGTAGCTCTAATAAATTAAATTATTAGGAAGGAATAAAATTAAATTACTATGGTTGAGTAAAGGAATGTTCAAATAGAGGAAATAGCTATTGTTCAAGAATATATTAATGTGTTTCAAGAGGATCTACCAAGAAATCATCCAGAACGAGAAATTGAGTTTTCCATTGATTTAATTCCTTGTTCAAGTCCCATATCGAAGACCCCTTATAGAATGGCCACTGTGGAATTAGTGTAACTAATGAATCAACAAGAAGAGTATAGTATAAAGGATTTATTTTCCCTAGTGTTTCTCCATGGGGATCCTCTGTTTTATTTGTTAAGAAGAAATATGTATCTTTGAGGTTGTGCATTGACTATAAGGATATCCATTCTATAAAAACAAAGAACATGTATACCCTACCTCGCATTGATGATTTATTTGATAAACATCATGGTGGTCAATATTTTTCAAAGATTGATCATCAAATTGGAAATCATCAGTTGTTATTGGAGAAGGAATACATTTCAAAGACATAATTTCAAACTACGTATGGGTATTACATGTATACAGTAATGCCTTTTGGGTTGACTTATGCATCATCAGTTTTCATAGATCAAATGAAAATAGTTTTCAAGGAATACTTCGAGGGCTTTGTAGTGGTATATGTTGAAGATATCCTGGTATACTCCAAAATATATGAAGATCATGAAAATCACTTCCGCATTATCCTAAAGTCTCTTAGAAGAAATAAATTATATGGGAAGTTTACTATGTGTGAAATCTGGCTTCATGAGATTTCTTTTCTTGGCCATTTTGTCTCTACGGATGGAATAAATGTTGATCCTTCTAAGACGGAAGGAAAATATGAATGGCCAACACTAATGAGTATAATTGAGGTACGTAGTTTTATTGGTTTAAGAGGTTATTATCAACCTTTCATCCCGATTTTCTCTCGATTGGAAAACCCATTAACCATGCTCACACCTAAAGGGGTTAAATTTGTTTGGACAAAAGAGTGTGAATAATGTTATGAAGAACTGAAGATTTGATTAGTCATTGCTCCTATCTTGACTCTACCACCAGGGGAATGATGGGTTTGTTATTTATAGTGATTCTTCAAAGAAAGGGAATTGTTGCGTGCTTATGCATAATGATAGATTTATTGAATATTCATCACGATAGATAAAAATTCATGGACAAAACTATCCCAATAATGATCTTTAGCTAGCAGCTATAATCATTTCTCTAATGATATGGAGACACTATCTCTATGGGGAAAATGTGTGATTTGTAATAATCACAAGAGTTTGAATTATATTTTCTCACAAAAATAACTCAACATGGGGAAAAGGATATGACTTAAACTACTCAAGGATTATGATTCCACCATACACTACCACCTGGGGAAGGAAAATAAGTTGGAAGATGCTTCGAGCAGAAAAAATCATGGATTTTTTAACAAGATGAGTGTTGAAAAGGATCCTATATACATAGATATAGTAACGATGGATATGGGAATAACCATGGAAGGTGAAACATAAATGGTTTTTCAAATGGTTACCAAAAAAGTTTAACTAGAAAGGATAAAATGTTCTTAGATTGATGATGAGGAATTTCAAAAAACAATTATGCTGTGAATGATGGGAGAATAATCAACTAAATTTAAGAAGATGGGATTTTGAAATAATGGAAGAGACTTTGTGTACTTGACATACATGATCAAAAAAGGGAATTGTTGGATGATTCTCATAGATCCAATTTCCCTATACACCCTGGTGGAACTAACATTTATAATGATCAGAAAGAATATTTTTGGATTGACAACATGAAGAGGTAGATTTATGATTATGTATCAAGTTGTATGGGTTTTCGAGAAGTGAATAATGGATGACAACATCCCATAAGAGTCATGAAACCTCTTCCCATACCTTTTTGTAAATGAGATTATATTATAATGGAAATTGTCATGTGACTACCAAAGACTCCTAGAAGGAATGATGCAATATGAGTCATTATTGATCATCTTATCAAGTCAACTCAATTCTTGCTATAAAAGAAGATTTAACTCTTGAACATCAAGAATGATTATATATTGATGAAATTTTAAGACATCATGGTGTACCCCTATCTATTGTTTCTAATCATGATCCCTGTTTTACCTTAAGATTCTGGAAAAGTCTTCAGAGATCCCTAGATACTGAACATTGTTTGAGGACTGCCTACCACCCTCTAACTGATTGAAAATCAGAATTGACTATAAAACTATATATGAAATGTTTAGATCTAGCTCACTTGACTTGAAAAGTATTTGGGATCAATATTTACCTTGGGTAGATTTTTCCCAAAACAATAGATCACATTCAAGTATTCAAATGGAACTGTATAAAGAGTTATATGAAAAGAGATGTTGCACACAAACTTGTTGGGATGATGTTGGTGAATGAAAACTTGTAGGTCAAGAACTCATTGAAGAATCAATGGAAAATGTAAAGGTTATTCAAACCCACATCAATGAGGCTCAATTTAGGCAAAAGAGCTATGCCGATAACCAAAGGAAGGATTTGGGATTTTTGGTAGAAGATTATGTTTTATTGAAGGTATCTCCATGGAAGCAAGTTATACGATTCGTTAAGAAGGGTAAATTATGTCTCAGTTAAATCAGATCTTTCGAAATTCTAGAATGAGTTGGGGTTTTCGCTTTCGGTTTGGCAATGTCACCATGTCTCTCTAATGTTTATGATGTGTTATGTGTATCATTATTTAGAAAATACTTGCCAGACCCAACGCATGTACTCACATATGAAGAAATAAAACTAGAACCCGAAATGTATTATTATGAAGAGCCTATCATAATTATTGATACTAGATAACAAGTGTCTAGGAACCGGACGACTCCTCTGGTGAATGTTTTTTGGAGAAACCATAAGATGGAAGATAAAACGTGGGATCCCAAGGATCCTGTGATTAAAAACCACATGAATCTTTTAATGAAATAATATTGTAGAAATATTGAGTATTGAATTTTTTAAAGGATTGGAGATTTTAACACCCCATTTTTCAATGGTACGCTTCTCATTGAATAATAAAATAACTTGTGTTGTACGCAACGTCGAGTTCAAACACAACAGGACAAATAAAATTAGCCGTTATGAATTGTAATACCCACTTTTTGAAATTTTATATATTTTATATTTCAAAATGGACTTCGTTTTTGGATTAGGAATATCAAAATTATATTAAGGTTAATTTTTGTTATTTTTCTGAAAACATTCAATTTTTGAGGAATGGCGAAAAAACATGGTGTAATTGTTTAAAACTGACTTTTTATTTATAAATTTATTGATTTTATTGAAATTTATTTTATTTCAAAATATATACCTAATACCTATCTATGTTCAATGTAATTCATTGTATTCATTTTATAATAAAATTAGATATTAAAAAAATTTGAAATTTTTACTGTCATTTACCCACCTTCTAGTAGCATTTTAAAATTTTTATAAATCTTAAATTTATCACTTCTGTGAGTTGAATTTCCAAATATGAAAAACATGGTTGATATTAGTTTGTAAAATTTTGTTCAATGAGATGAAAATGATTTTTTGGTGAATAGTATCTTTTGACTTTACTTACCACTATTTATAGTAAATAGGGTAATTGAAGGTAAAAATGATATTATAATAACCTAACACATGTCCTATTTCTATTGGATAAGTGTAATTCAACCCAAATAAACGCTATGAATAAAATATGTTCCTTTTGGTCCACCTATATTAGATTAGGATATTTATTATTATTTAATTTATAGAATAGTTAAAAGTGTTAAATTCAAGTTTTCATAACTAAAAAATTTTTAAAATAGATTTATACATAAGATAAATTCAACTATAAGTATTAATTAGAAATCAAAAAATATTTCATACATAATTATTTTATATTTATAATTTTTAGACATTGAATAATTAAATTTATTTATGACACAATAATGATGCAATAATTATATTATTAATGAAAGATTAAAATAATTGATATTATAAATATCCATGTAACTGTATTTTGAAACTTTTTATGAATTCCACTGATTTTATAGGTTAATATGACATGTTAGGATTGATTCAATGTCTTTTTTTCAAATTAATCATGCTGTTATTGATTGATGTATGATTCCCATTGAATTATTATTATATGATTCACATTCCCTAGGATGTAACAATATATTATATTCTTTTTATTTTATTAATCATTGAGTGTTTGATTTTATATTATATTTATAATAGGTTTATAGTGCATGCCTCATGTTGATAGATTTTAATAAATGGAATATATATGGAAGTTGACATCTCTATTGAATTTAATTTATATATTAAATATCATAATGAAATATATATGTGATTAAAAAATATTACTATTTCATGTTAATATCATTTTTTTATTATTATTTAAAGATCTGTCTTTCATATGTTATTTGAAAGTTATTTTCATTATTAATATAGATTTATGAATTATTTGTAACTTTTTAATGATGTTACGATAATAGATATTTACTCTCCTATTAATGGATTACATGTTGTAATTTTCACTTGGATGCTATAATAAATTCTTTCCTTTTCATCATGGAGACACACTTGTCATCAACTCATCTGTATGACGTCACTTGATCAATGGATTTAAGGATCTTTTAACATTAAAAATAATTTTAAATAATATATAGTATGGACAATTACTTATTATGTTTTATAAAATAATCATTAATTGTTATCAAATGGATCCCAATTTTGATTCTCATGCCATGGATGTGGATTTATTTTTCAGGGTGTCCTTTGGATGTCTATTTTATAAAGGGAAAGCTTCGGTTCAATAGTTTCAATAGAGGTTTATTAAGGAAAATTTATTCTCCAGTTTTTTGGGAAATTGTACTGATGTTATATTTTCACCTAGATGTTTTAAATTGTGATGCATATATATATATTATATTAACTAATTTATATTTTTAATAATCTATTTAAACAAAAACATTGAGCTGTGATCTAGTTTGGGTTACCCGTTGATGATAATTTTCACTGAATAATATATGTGTCTTCTGAGTTAAAATTCCTTTTTTACAAAATTAATGTTTTCATAGTGATGATAACTTTTGTAATAATGATATTGAAATATCTATGACATATTCATTGTGAAAATATATACTAAATTTGAATATGGATGCCGTACTTGAATTAGAAGTAATGTTATTGAGTTTTAGACAACTTGTAAATGTTGTTTGGAAGGATGATTTACCTGAATGATTATTAATCTTTTTATGTTTAAGTTAAATGATTATTTATTAGTTCATTTTTAAATATGATATTACTGAAATTTATTATAAATGATTTGATCTTTATGCGGAGATGTGATTGATAAAAAAATTCAATAACTACAAGATTCATATTAATAGAACATTTTATTTTCTAATTGAACTATATTGTATTATTTATTATTCATTTCTAGGTCTAAATTTATTAAACAATATGGATTGGGATTATTTAGATTTTATTTTTAAAAATTAATCAAGCACTATAACTATTTTTCTAAAATTATAATGACTGAATGTCTATTTCTTATATTGGAAATATAAAATATACTAGTTCTTTAAATGATATATGATCTATTTTTTATGTTTTATGGTGTGTCGTTATCTTGAAATATGTCTGAAGTCATTTTTTATTTCCCTATTCATATGATTCTAAGTATGTGGATGGTAAAATTATTTTTTAGGTGGTGTAGTGAGATCCTATAGGTTCTCCATATATGATTGGAAATGTCTTGGGAGATGTGGTCGACCTAAAAGCACAAAAAATTTTGGATCCTCAACTTAATATTTCTCATGTGAGTTCTCACTTCTACCTTCCTGAAATTAATAATTTAATGTATTTATTTCACTTTGAGTTATATAAATGTTCTGACACTTGAAATATGAGGCTTTCTATCCAAAATAATGGAACCTCCATGAATCACTTTGTAGTCAAGGTTGTAATTGAAGACCCAATTGGTTATTAAGAATGAGGCCAAGTCATTTTTGTATAGACTCATGGGTCTTACTACTATGAAATTGTTCATGCATTTGCAGAACGTCATAGTGGAATGAAAAATGAGTAATGCATGTGTAGACGTACCGCTAGAGTGAGCCATAGAAGCCATACATGATGTTTGAGAGAAACAAATACACACGATATTTCATGGAGTATTAAGTAAAACCTTTTATGTTTAATCATCTTTATAAATTTATTTTGATTATGTTTCTTCAAAAAAATATGCATAGTTTCAAAAACAATTATCGTTTAAATACTATATAAGAAATTTATTATATGCAATTTATAAAATTAGATTAATTAATATAATATAAAATTTTATCAATAACCACATATAATATGTTATTTAAAGTATAATTTAAAAATTTATATTAGTTGTTGGTATTACTTATAACAAATAAAAACATAAATATTGATAATATAATCAGTAAAAAATTTATACATATCAAACTACTACTAAACAATTAAACAAAATATATATTTGTTTTTTGGGTGTTATTAAAATTTAAATATATCTATTTTAACTGTTTGAATATCATTTAGTGATAGATTTTTCACTAACAATTTAGCATCATGATAATTTACAGAAAAAATTATATTTACCAAGAAAATACTTTTTCCAGTAGATATTCCCCTACTATAAATAATAATCATTTTTAGTGTATATATGAATCAGATGTTAAATGAACTACTCTAATGATATTTAACTTGACATATTCACATTGAATATTAATTTAATTATTATTTCAATTTTTTTGGAAACATATTAAGAAATATAGTCTATATCATGAATTATAAAAAATATACCCTACATATTATATTAAAGTCAAAATAATTTTAATGTTTATGTTTCAAAATGGAAACCATTGACACATCCTTACAATGATGAGACTTCCTATATGTGTATTAACTAATGACCCCATTCTTGTAGTTCTATGAAAATATATAATAATCTTTGAAAATATAGAATATATGCAAATTGTGATGAAAAAAAAATACAAATACATGGTTTTTATTTGATTACATGCCACAATATTTTTATGATCATCAACCTCATCTGATGCAATCAGTTAAGAATAGCCTTTCCATATTGAAATATTAAATGAAAAAACCATTGAAGCATTGAATAAACATTTTTAAAGTTCCCCATATCCTTATAGTTTAAGTATTAAACATTTATATATTCTTTCTTTCCATTGAGATTATGATCCTAGTGGCCTTTCTCTCCACACAAGAAGAAACTCCCATTCTCATCAATTATGTTACACCTTTTTTTCATATTAATTACAAGTAAAAAATTACACAATACCTTACTTCCCATTCTCTTTAGTTCATTTTCTAGAGTACTCATAGACCCTTTTCTTTTAATTCCATTCCATAAACTCATAAGACAGGGAGAATTATTTCTCTCTCTTTATATCATGGGGTACTATATCATCGTATTATTATATGATTAGGGATACTACAATCCTTTGAAGGATTGAATTTAGTACATCTATGAAACTTTCAATATTAATCATTGGATTTTATACATAGTTTGTATCATTTCCTTTTAAACATGTAATTTTGTATACATAGTTAGAAAAAATTATGATCTTCCTCTTGTCCGAGAGTAAATAATTTTCTCTCTATAACGACTCTTTGTTCGTAAGGATTTTTACCATGAAAATATTTTTAAATCCTTAGATTCAATTTTCATTATTTTCTCCTAATACATAGTGATTTGAATCAGTAACCCCCATTGATCTATATCCCTTGAGAGATGAACAAATTAAATGAGAACCTTCTCCATTTCATTATTTCCTAAAGTGATAAATATCATCTCTATCGAATGTATCCATTTCTTAGAAACAAAAGGATTTTAGTACAACAAAATTATGGATGTTTCAGATGTATTAAATGGTCTAACAATGTTACAGAGTTTTATGGATAAGAAGGAACCTCCTCACATGCATAGTTATTTGTCATTTTAGCAACTCTCTCTTTTCATACATAGATATTACATAGCTTTTATTAAATTCTTAAAACAATACCCAAAAAGAAACCCAAAGGCAATATTACTTTAGTGCCTCTGGAAACCTAGAAACATAAACACTAATACATGAATTTGATACATTATCTGTCAATTTTTTCTTCTTGAAAATAACACTTCTTAAAAACATCAAACCTAAAAAATATCTTCATAACATAGGGAAGGAAACCCAAGAAGGCATGAACTCAGTTTCCTAGTAAGGGTAAAAATGGATACATGTAACCATTAACATGAGAATACGGGTATGAAATTATGATAATAACATTACAAGATGATACCTTACATATCATAAGATCAGATACATTAATAATGACATAATGTTGGGAATTTAATATGAAATTTATGGTATGGAAATACTAAACAAAAGCCATGAATTCATATCATCGGAATAAGACATTGAATTTTGGTATACACATCATAATATAATAACCATGTGTTAAGTATTTCTACCATGAACATCATAACATTTAAGGCTTGAGATATTCACTTGTATACCTTCTTCGGGCTTGGGGTTCCCTTATATGTACGCATCTATTTGTTGTATTGGTATTCCCTCCTTTGTAACCTCTTTTTTAGGCGTGAGATTTCCTCCCATTTATGTTCTTATTTTTTTTAATGGGATTCCCTAACATGTATCATATTGTTTTTGGAATGGTTATCCTTCCCATTTAACCTCTTATTTTATGCACGAGATTCCCTATCATGTGCCCTTTGAGATCATAAAACATTTATCATTACCCAATGCATTAGAGGGAGATATAGGTCCCACCAACCACATAACAAAATAAAACACCCATAAGCCAAAAAAATATTCATCATATCATGACCATTAAAAGTGATCGGTTTTATACGAATTTAATCATAACCCCTGAAATGATATGTGTATCATTGGAATTTTATAAAATCATAACCAATGGAAAATAGTTAGGTTTCATAAAAATATCACCAAAGAAAACCGCATGAAAAAAGTAGTTTTCATAAGCATAGAACCTATTAAAGATAAATTAGTGTCATAAATATATAAATTGTCAAAAGAAAACGGGGTTTCATGTACATCATTTCATTAATAAATTAACCATTTTTAGAAATAATATGAATGTGACATTTGGATCATTTACCATAAGTAATTGAGTTACCTCAACAAATATCATCTTACATGGAAAAAAAGTTCATGAGGAAAATAAACATTCATTTTAAAAAAGGATCATTAATATATAAAAATATTTGAAACCTATTTTCTTGAATATAAACTTAAAATCTTATAAATAATGATTTGAATACTTTTTTTCAATAATTTTCTCAGAAATCATTTAAGTAGTCCTTGAACACATTTTGAAAACCATTTTCTTTGAAAACATATAATACATGCCTGAATTTTTTTTAAAACCATATCCTTGACAATACATTGAACACCTAAATATAAGGAATAAAAAATTTCAAAATAACATTTTTAAACATAATACATTTTATGAAAACATTTTTCATTAAAAATATATTTGGAAACATTTAATGAGATTATTGAATAGAAAACAAAATATTGAAAATATTTTTCGTCGGAAACCACGATACAAACAATGAACGTACATAATATTAAGAAAAAAGTATTCCCTAAAAATAATCTAATAATTATAAAATTTATGATTCATGAAAATCATATTCATGAAGGAGGTTAATTTTATATAATTCATACATTTATTTTTTACCATAAAATCACAAACTTGCATCTTGGTCATAAAACAATAAGATCATTCCTTCGAGAACTGTTTTGAAAAAGAAAATAAATTAGTAAAAATTTCCTTCATCATCATAGGATAAATTTGAAACAATTTTTTAAATAATATTAAGATATAAAGGTTTTGAAAAAACCATAACTTCTCAACTGAATGTAGGGGTAATCTAACATTTTCAGGAAAAAAATTTCATATGTTTCATAAGTACCAAATAGTGGAAAATGGTACCATTACATGGATATAACATGTATATCTAGTGGGTAAGAAAATTAATGAATGTTCTTGAGTGTGTATCATTATATTTCATCAATTTATTCACAATCATAAACAATCTTGATATACGACTTGATTGAAACTATAAATTGTTAACTACATTGGTAATGTAAGATCATGATGAAAATAAAAACATTACATATAGATTAAACATTAATGACAATAATATTATACAAGATATAATAAGTAAAATGGATTTATATACAACTAATATAAAAAATATAGGTCCTTAAAATAGAATGTTTCTCAATGAAAAAAAATTGAGACAATGCTACGTTACCAATTTGGTATCTTCTGAAACATAACCCCTATGAAAGAAGTATCAACAAATGGATATTTTAATAATTATAAAAACAATTCTATGAATCTTAGAATATATCCATGGTAATTATAATTTTCACACAAATTAATTGAGATATAATTAAGGAATGTATCTCACTAATATAAAATTTGAGATGGAACACCCTTACATTGTATTTTGACTCTTGTTGTACTCATACATACTAACTATTCATTGGGTAACTCCTTTTTGTTTGCATTAAAGGTATTTTTTTGATATATTTTTTTAAAAAAGTGATGATTCAAGGATGAAGGGATGGATGTTGTAAGGTGGATTGTGAAAACATTGGTTGAACCTAATAATTTTGAGGGGTGTGAAGAAGGGGTAGTGGTGGTGGCCTTTTACAAGGCAGGGAAGGACACACTTGCTATTTTTGTAAATAAGTTAGGTGTACTATTGTTTTTACCTTACAACGATCCTAAAAAATCAAAATAAATCAGTCATTGATGTTTAATTGACTAGATATTTCCATCAGGTTTGTATTGGAAAAGTGGATAATTCATTTGGGCCCTATCGTTTATGGTTTATTCCACTGTCATGAATTTTTTTTCTTAATCATTCTAATAAATTTTAATTACATTTAATAAAATTTTAAATGAAAAACTATGATGACCTTATTATATATTATAAATAAGGATTATTACAAATATATAATCAAAATATCCAAATTCTGATTAAAAATGTGGCAGAAATGTATTTAAATTTAATACTGTAGATGAGACTATAATGTGGGATTTTAAATTCTAAATGTTAAAAAGATTGATATGTTTTTTATATTCAATTCCAATGTGAAATTTATTAAAATTTCAAAATTTGATTAATTGATATATAATTTATATAGTGTCACTTTACAACCAAATTATAATATTATTTTATAATATAAATATATTAGATTAAAAATAGTTTTGAATTAAAATTTATTTTTTCACTATTCAATAAAAATGAAACTTCACTGAAAAATACAAAAAAAATAACTAGAGAATGTTTTTATATTTCTTATTAAAATGTGATGTTCATTTGGACATATAATATTTATAATAATTCAAATATTCATATTTAAAAAATGTTCTCCATTAACAGGCGGTACAAGAGCCATTTTAAAAATATTGATTTTTATATGAAATATTCAATTTCCTCTTATCTTAATATTATCAAATCTATTGGATTAATATAAATCTTTTTAATAGAGTATATAAAATATACTCTTCATTAATATAATTCCCCATTAGTAATTAATTTAATTTATTTGTAAGTAATTCCTTTATTGTAAAAATTCAGTTTTTAATAAAACTCAATCCTTCAATATTCAATTGGTTCTTATATTCATTTCTAGTTACATAGTAAAAAATTAATTAAAACACATATATGGTTGTTAATTGTATTTATATCTTCTAACATAATGTCTATGTTATATCTTATTATATATAATATTAATATTTTAAATAAAAAAATATTATTCTCTAAAACATGATCTTGCATGTTATGAAATCCAATATTAAAAATAATTCTTAGGTTTGAGGTACACTAACATCAATGTTCTATATAGAGAATGAAAAAATTTATATTGCATGTAGTTCATGGATTATTTTTTTTTTGGATAATGTATTCCATGTCATTATTTTGTTTAGATCAATCCAATTTAGTGTCGTGTCAAATGAATTTTTGACTTAGTGCAAAACAAGACATCAATTATTATTTATTTATTCAAGAATAAGAATATTCCACAAAATATAAGGTTTTAACATTCTAACTCAATTAAAATGAATTTATCCCCCACAATTTTTTTGGGATACTAAATGTTTAATTCTTGAAAGTATATTTCATAAAATCCAACATCATAATAATAAATACTAAAAAATCCTTTTAAAAAGGAATGATGCACACATAATTATTACCTGAAGAAAATAAAAAAAATTCCCATATAATAGAGTATAGGTGTGAAGTTAAAACATTTATATTGAAAAGAAATATAACAATCATGCTATGATGGATAGAGAGAGACAATATTTATCAAAAGAAGTGGGTGGTCACAAATCCATAAATCTGTGATGATCTATGGGGCCATCTGATTCATCAAAAATAATGGTTCTACGATAACCTTTTAGGTTTCAATATCCTTATCCAGGAGTTAAAAAATTTTGTGATAATATTTACATAATTTATTTCGTACAATCTCACCCTTTGTTGTTCCTTGATCAATTACCACTTTGAAACTTTCTCCAAAAAAGGAATGTGAATATTTTTCATTCCTAATGCACTAATAGATAGTGAGATCCATGATATTTCATTCCACATATCCTCATCTGTCATAAAAATAATATTTAGAATACATTATCCGATATGCATAAATCCTTTTGTGGCGAGATAACAATTTATTCTCACAAATATCATTCGAAGAATAATTTAAACATTCCATAAATGGTTTACCAAATAACCCTTACAAACCATAAAAATCCAAAGCATTAAAAATAATGTCATGAAATAATATTAACAACAATCCCCCATATATCACAAACTCTCTGTTCGTTTTTACATTCAAAACATGTGAATACCTTCATCCTATATTCCCTAGAAACATGGTAATAACATTAATTACCATAAATCCTTTTGTAAAACAAGCATACTTATTTATTCCAATGATTAAAAGATACATTGATTAAGTCCAATTATTTTAAATTATAAACCATAATGTCATTGGTAAATTTGTCAATAGTAAATTCTAGGGTAATTTGTACCAACCAATTTACCTATTCATGTCCAACATATCATTTTCCAATGATAATTATCTCAATATTGGTATTTAATTAATGATTTCCATACCTTAATAAAAATATAAAATTTCCATGAATTCTTTATTCAACAAATCCTTTTGAAATCATTAATTAAAAATTATTCTAAAAATAATTATATATTTCATTAATAATATACCATAATCATTGAATTATATGACATAAATATGGAATTCATCCCTATTTATTCTTAAACCATTATTCATTCTTTATCAAATTATGCCTTAATACATATTTCCTAAAATATAAAATATGATTCATGTCATAAGGTTCCTGAAACTCAATCTAATCATGATTATAATGTTTAATGTAATTAATACTAAAAGTTCATTACATACCTTTCACGTGATGTTTGTGGTTTCTTTATATTCAGATGTATAACCAAAACTCATACCAACTACGTGAAAATCAATATATGATTTTCCCTTGGTAGATGAATTCACATAATTTCCATAAATTCCAAATATGAAACATTCAATCTTAAACATGTTTCTTCTAGTTCACTCCCTTTACTACAACTATAATGAACCGGTTGACAAACTCATATCATATATGAAGACCACATAATCCTGAAAAATTACTTATAGTATGTCTAAATCATGTCAGCTAATTTCTAGTCAATGAAAATATAGTTTTATCATAGTTTATTCATATTAATATTCTATTCAAATCCTTCATGAAGGTTCGTAAAGAGTTTGTGAATTTACAAATCATATCTCCCAGGAGTTTCAAACTAGGTGTGAATAAAATCCAATTATTGTGAATAATGTTACACTGAGTCATGCTTGACACACCTTGTAATATTTCTTACCCCTATGTACTTCTATTCTATAGCCACATCCACATTTAGAATCCATAGATAGATATATTTATTGGAAATCACTCAATTTATCATTTATCAAAACTACATGACATTTTCCTAATCATTAACTCATACTTATACATATCTTTAAGGAAATCCCTAGAAATATCTTTTGAAATATTACATGGTATATCAATAATGTTTTATGATTCTAGTTTTCAAATTTTGAAAAAACCTTCACTCTGTTACCAACTATAGAAACCCTCACTTTTCATATATTGTATTACATAACTTTTGTTGAATACATAAACCAATACATAAGCAGGCACCCAAAAAATGAATTTGTTTAGTGAATTTGGAATGAGGGAAACATAAACACTAGTACATAAGTGATATAAATTATCCCCCTATAGGATCTTCTTTAATAGCACCATTCTTCGAAAAATCAAACATAATACATATATTCATAACCTATGGAAAGAAACATAAGAAGGGGTGAGATTAAATAATTAGTAAGGGTAAAAAAGGGATGCTTGTAAGTATAAACATGAGAATAGATTTATGATAACATGATCATAACATTAGAATATCATACACAATGTATCATTTGTTCAAAAACCTAAATCATGCCATAATTCCTGGCAGTTCATAAGACATTAATCATAATTAATCAAATAACATAATCCATTATACCATATAATAGTAATAACACATGTAATAGTGGGATATACATAATAATATAATCACCATAATTTAGGGATGCTTAACAAGACCATTATAAAAAGTTAGTCTTGGGAAAATCACTGATGTTCGTACATTGGTCTTAGGATTCCCTCTCATGTAACCTCTCAATTCCAAGTTTGGGATTCCTTCCTTTATATCCTCTTGGTTCAGGTTGGGATTCCATCATATGTACCATCTTCTTCATGAATGGGATGCCCTCCCATGTGCCCTCTTATTTTTAACATGGGATTCCCTCAAATTTACCATCTTGTTTCGGGATTTGGATCCTCTCATGTGCACCCTTTGAGATCATTAAACATTTATCCTTACCCAATTCATTGAATAGATATATAGGTCCCACCTGTGACATAAAAATTTCATACATTCATTTTCCAAAAAAATCATAATATTTTTACCCATTAAAATATTTGGGTTTATAAACATCATATAATCACCCATGAAATGAAATGGGTATTAGAAAATTATCATCACAAGATATCCTATATGAAATATAATGGTTTTCGAACCATGTCATCAAAGCATTGTGCATGAAAATAATATGGTTTCATAAGAATATAACTCATGAATGAAATATGGGAATCATAAACATATAACCCATGAAATATAAAGGGGTATAATAAATATCATTCCATCAAAACATAAACCATTCAATGAAATAATATGAATGGAAACATGGAATCATTTCCCAGAATGTAATGAGTAACATCAAAAGATGTCATTGTATAAGAAAAAAATAAATTCATGAGGAAAATATTCTTTTTTTCGTTGATAAAGGCACCTCAATAAATAAAATTATCTGAAAAACATTTTGGTGAAAATAAACAAGAAATTTAATAAATAAATATCAGAATTTTTTTGGAAATCTTTTTCTTTGAAAACATATTAAGAGGGCTTTAAAAGAAATGTGAAAGTCATTATCCTTAAAAATATATAAAACATCCTTGAGGAAAATTTGAAAAAAATTTCTTTTCAAATACATTTAAAACTTATAATGAATTCTTGGAAAATATTAAAATATGTTTTGAAAACATAAATTTCTTTGAAAACATTATTCATTGGAAAACACTTTGAATGAATGAATTTACATAATAATAATAAAAACATTTTTCCTTAAAAATAAACATATAATCTATAAATTAAATATTCTTGTAAATGAAAGTAATGATGGAGTGTATGTCTATACAGGTCAAGCATTCCTTTTCTAACATAAATATCATAAAATTGGAAGGATTGGAAAAATAGAATAGGATTACTTCTAATACCAATTTTTAAAAGGTAATAAATGATTAAAATATTCCATTATAATAATAATATAATATTTAAAAAAAATTGGAAATCATTTTCAGAAGTCACAGTTTCTAAATAACACATATTTTAGATTGAAGTGAGAGGTAAAGTCATATTTTTATAAAAAAAATTTCTTAATAATCTAAAGTTCTAAAGAGTGAAAAAATTGTCCCATTATATGAATATTACATGAATATAAAAAAGGTTAATAAATTTAATGAATACTATTTAGAGATGCATCATAATATTTATTCACGTGACTAATAATCTTAAACAGTATCGATAAACCATGATATTTAATCTATAATGTGTTTTCTACTTGGGTAACGATCAATCATAATAGAAAGAAAAAAATTACTTGAATCTACAACTATCATTAAAAGATGGATATTCAGGATATGACATGTTAAAATGATATATATACACCATTTAAGAAAATATATAGGAGCATAACATGGCTTATATCTCAAAGAAGGTAAATTGAGGCAATATTACCTTACTGATTTGGTAACTTGGGAAACATAACCACCCAAATGAAATGTCATCAAATAGTTATGTAAATACCAATAACGTTACATATAGTAATAATAGAATACATCCACGTGTAGTATAAACACCACAAAAACTAATGAGTGGTAAATAATCCATGTACCTCATCGAACTAATATGTGGGAGGAACATCTCTTACCTTAGGTCTAAACTATCATTGTAATTATATGAACATACTCTTCTTTGGTTTATTATTTTATGTTTTCACTATAGGGATTAAATGGATAGCTTTACTCCTAAATATGTGATTCAAGGTTGAGGATAGGGATGTTAGGAAGTGGAATGGGAGAATTTTGTCTGAATATATGTGTGTTGAAAGGTGTGATGATGTGGGAGAGGTGGAGGTATTTTATAGGTAGGGAAAGGAATCACATGATTTTTTTTTAGAAACATGATTTTAGTACACATATTTTATAATAAAAATGTTATACCAAATAAAACAATGTCAATAATTGTAGTTTTATGACCAATAAAGGGCCAGAAAAATGGGTGATAGACTAGTGTCAAAGCCATTTAGCCTATTAAATTTAACATGTATTCCCTTGTTAGGATTAATTTTAACTTAATCGTTGTAATTAATTTTAATTAAATTTACTAATATTTTCGTTAAAAAAACTAATTTGACCTGATTAGCCCTTATAAATTCATATTATTCGGATTATGTAAACCATTTTTACAAAATCCAATAATACAATTGGAAGAAGTTAGTTTAAATTTAATCTCGTAGAAGGGGTGACAATGTGGGTTTTGAAATTAATAATGTTCAAAAGATTACAATGTTTTTATATTCAATTTCAATATCAAATTTAATTCAATGAATTAAATTTTATTAATTGAAAAATAATTTAAATAATATGAATTTAAAACCACAATAAATTATAATCTATCAATATAAATAAATTTTACAAAAAATAATTTTAGAATTAATATTCTTTATTTTGTTAAATTTATTAATATAATTAAACATCAGATAAAAATAATAAAAATTCAACCTAAGATAATTTTAATGTTTCACTTTCAATGTTTAATTTTATTTCAACATATAATATTTATAAATGTTATAAAATTTTCATGTAAAATAATTTCTCCATTGAATGTCGTTAAAAGTGCCTTTATAAAAATATTTATTTTTATATGAAATATTGGGTGTCTTATAAAATTTTTATTATCAAAACTTTTGGATAAATATATAAAATATATATCTCATTAATAGCATTTAGCAATTTTAGTTAATATGATTTAATTTTTATAAAATTACATAATTGTCATAAACTTAGTTTTTATAAATATATTCCCTTTATATTAAATTATTTTTTATATTCATTTCTAGTTATTTTTTTATAAATTAATTCAGCCATTTTGGATTTATTTATTTGTCTTTCTATCCTCCAAATTAATGCCTATGACATATCTTATTATATTAAATAATAATATTTTTAATGATATATTATTGTTCTGTAAAACATAGTATTTTTGGTTATATAAGGCATTGAGGAAAGTCATTCTTGGGTGTAATGAACACTAACCTCAATTTTTTATGTATGGAATGATAAAAATTATGTTGCATGTAGTGCATGATTAACATGGTGTTGTGTCAAATATACACCAATTTGGTATTGCGCCTAGCGCAATCCAAGTTGGTGTCGTGTGAATGGAGTGTTTGACTTTTTGTAATGAAAGAAATCTATAAAAATTAATATATTCAAGAAAAAAATTTCACAGAATATCATGGTGTTATATTTATAACATGTTTATATTGTGACAATATAGTTATAAATTTTTCATATCCAGCATGAGGTCCTTTTCTATCTTCATTATTATTCCCACAAGATAATCCCTACATGGATTATATGCATTGATAGAGTTTCCATTAATTCCACTGGGAACCATTTTTTAACATTGAAACATTGTTTATTAGATCATAAAATTATGAATCATAATGTAAAATTTCAAAACAAGTAATACACCTTCCATAAATTAAATATTTTATGCATTTATAATATCGTAATCATGAACATGATTACATTTGTAAATTTATCAAATCATAATTTTTTTAAAATACTTCATAATAGTTTGTAAATAAAATGTGAATTAACCCAATCATATCCCCCAAGAGTGTCAAAAAAAGTGTACAGTATCAGAAAAATAACCTTACAGTATAATGATTTCTAATATATACTCAAACCAACACTTATTGGTGTTATTAACCCAAGATACATTTATTCTAAAAGGACATACACTTTTAATATACATTAATGAATTTATTACTAGGATAACAAAAAATATCTACCTTATCAAAATTATAGAGTGTTACCCAATAGATAGACTAATCCTCAATGTTATTATTGATTTATATATTATATTATATGTTTTCATCAGCCGAATTCCTAAGGATTATACTAAAAATTCTCAAATACCAACTGTAAACAACACAACACTAGTAGCATAGAATATGTCATTACATTATTATATTAGAACACGATACAAGAGATAAAATTCCAAATCAGTAGAAAGTATTTAGTCCTTGAAAAATATCCATATACTTGATATCACAATACATTTGGAAACATAACATACAACATAATAATTTCTATGAGAACAGTTTTTTATATTTTTCATATCCCTAAGTATAAATAAAATAATACATCCTAAAATCATGGTGAAAAGAAATATATGAAAGCAGTGATATGAAATACTAAAAAATGATATCTATATATAAGAATAAAATATTCAATGAATAAAATGTTCAAAATAAATGATAATCACATAATTCCATATAAATATTCACATAATGTTGAGAATTATCTAATGATATCATAACTATTAAAATAATCACATAGAAATCAATAACATGTCTCAAAATTTTGGAATTTCTAATTTTTGATGTCACAAACATAACATAAATACCTCATACCTAGATATATTACATGAATTTATAATTAGATAACAAAATACCAAGTCTATTTTTTCTAATGATACCATATTATGCATTGATGCGATATTGTGGGGCCTTTCCATGACATATGAATTCCAATGCATTCATCATATGAAAGGGGTGAAAAATAATCAATAAAAAATATCCTATTGAAAAAAATTATAATAAATGAAAATTTTTTCCCTAATAAATGAGCATTATCATGAACTATTAAAATAAATATATTATGTAATCATTATATTACATCCCTATAATTGACTAATATAAACTGTAGAATGTTTACATTGATGAATATACCTTAAAAAGATCAAATGATTATTTATTGAGGAAAATACCATTTTCATTTCGAAATAATATTTTCCCAAATAATATATAAAACATATTCTCTAGAATGGACCTTTGTAACATGTAACTTATGCATCAAATAATTGGGTGACCATGACAATGGGAAATTATTTTCATTCCTTTTATATAATAAACATTAATTTGATGATATTTTAAAAAATTTATACGATAAAACATTTGATAAATATTGGAATATTCATTCTTACAAATTTTCTATAATTAAAACATGTGAAAAAATTTATAAAATAAATCATTGTATAATACACATATTTATTAATCAAATACGGATATGGATGAAAAATATTACAAAATGAAGCGGAAAAAATCTATAAAAACAAGGTTTTACTATCTTGGGAACTTAATGATTGGAAAATGAAAGGAAACCATTTTATAATAATAAATAAGCATATTATGGTGAAATATATTTAGTTTAAAATAAAAATCTAAAATAATTCCCTATGTGGATACATTAATATTAAAAATCCCTAATATGATGAGATTGTGAAATAATCTCTTTCTATATGTTTGACATCCTTCATATGTTTTTTATATTCTTATATATTAAATATATATTTATTAGACCTATATTATAGATACATAATCATATATGAAATACAATAAATTATATAAGTATATTCTTTTATCACCTATTTATTAACAATTCAATGAAAACAATATTGTTTTTTATAATAGTTGTTTCAGTTTTCATATTTGTTTTCATTCAGTAGTCTCAACTCATTTAATTTTATCATGGGTAAATAATATATAGATTTATAATAATGATAATATTATAATTTACATTCATTATATATTTATTTATTGTAATCCATCAAATTTAATGATAGAAAAAATAATGACAACATTCATGGAGACGATATGTTGTACATATACATGAACTCTATATTCATATTCAGATGGATGGGAAAAAATAATGTTAAATAACAATTAACCATTAATTAATCATTATATATCATATATATCATTTATAATCATTATATATATTATAATTATCATCCATGTAAATAGTAAATGAAAAATGAATCACATCGCTTGGTGGTTGTGGTTGTCCATACGTACACACGAGTGATGTTGTCATTTACTGATGTATTAAAAAATAAGATTGTAAATGTGATATTATAATTAATAAATTATATTTATAACAAGAATAACATATATAAATGTACATTAAATAAATCGTTTTATCAATCTATGATATGTGGTGATGGAAAAAAAATTAGATCAGTTTGTGAGGCGGTAGTCCAATGTACAATGATTGATGATTTCCTTTCTCATTTGATTGATTGTGAGATAGAAATAGTTTCACCAAAAATAATAATAATAACATATTATATTTTATAAAATGGGTTTATATTATTTTATTTATTGAGACATATTTTAATGTTATACTAGATGAATTAAAAATAAAGGAGTTTGGTGTGGATAATTACATTCTCTTAGAAAATACTCATTTAGACTTCTTATTAAGAACCCAATGATTAATACATTTGGAAGAAAATTACCTCTAGAACATAAATAAAGATTTTTAAATATATTTTAGGATATTTATATTGAAAAAATTATTTAAGTGCTCTAATTAAGTGGGGGAGGAGGTTCCCTTTAATAATTGAGGTTTGTGCCATACTAATAATTAATCAATGATTGAAGATATTTTCTTTTAAATATCTGGGTAGAATGGATCTATAATAGTCCATTATTTAACCTTAAAAGATATATGTTTGAAATATTCTTTAAAATATAATGTAGATATTTTTTTATGTCTTTTTAACCCTTACAGGTTTAGATTACCCCCTGATAAACGTGTTTTATCCTTAATCATACAATAAAATTTATTAGTTCTAACTATTCATTGTGAAAAAAAATGAAGATACAATTATTAAATAATATTAAAGATTCCTATTAATAATATTTAATTTCTTTTATAAAATATAATTTATTTAAGTGGTATAATTTAATATAAAATGAAATAATATATGTCGATGAAAAAACTATTTTCAATGAAAATATTTTTAAATAAAAAATAAACATAATTTTTTTAAAAATGAAAAAAATTAGATTAATAAAATTATAATATTAATAATTTTAATTTTAGACACATTTTGAAAAAATATTATTTTTTATGTTTTTAAACAAAAATAAAATTTCTAATAAAAAATCAGAATTTTTCTATATTCATCGTAAAATAATATATTTTGAAAATTATAAAACAATTACTAGAATATAACATCGAGATTTTTATTTTAAAAAGGAAGATAATTTTTAAAATTTAATACCTATAATTTTACGAAAAATAATGTTAAAAGGTTTGTGAAAAACATGATGAACCGTCTTTTTTGAAAAATACATTTAAAAAAGAAATAGATTTATTCTTATACAATGCATAAAAAAATAGTATATTTCTAATAAAACATAATATATAATGTATAAATATAAAAATATTTATTCACCAATAGTGATTAATATAATTAATTAATACTAAAACACATTTCATTTATAAATATTGTTTTTATTAGAAATATTTATTTCAGTTTCAAATTATTTTCTTAGTTCTAAACAATAACAAATGGAATTATTTTATACGTTTTTAATCAAATTAATTTTCATAACTTTTTTCATTCGATATATCCCATTCAATTTTACCACTAGGTTATAAAAATTATACTATATTACGTTTCATTTAGATTCGAGGTTGCATGTATCACAAGCTGTTGTAGAGATTAAATTTAATTAAATGGAAATATATATTAAAATATAGTGGTGTTAAAATATGGTCCCTTTTAGATGATTCAAACTTTGTTTTATTATTTTGGTAATTATGTTTAGATATTCCTATTTAGTACCAATAAACATGTATTATGATCTAATGATCCAATTACTCATGATGGTTTTGAGACTTGACATAAAGGAGTTCATTTCCTGATGTTATACCCTCCACCACATTATGTTCAATAATAAAAACACCTCTTGTTCACTCTGATATCTTCACATACCCACCTATAAGTGGGATGATGTATTAATGGACTTCATTATAGTATTAATTCAAACCACATAGGGAATTAACTCTTTAAGGGTCATGATTAGTATTGTATACAATGAAAATCAATTCATTATGATCAAAGATACTATAAGGTGGAAGATCATCAAAGGTTGTATATGCAAGAGTCGATGAGATTTGATAAAGTATCCAACGAGAATGAATTACCATCTATAGAAATATGATTATACAGGGTGATCAATCTATATTTAAGTTGATATTCTATACAACTTGATTTTATACATTCGAAATCCAAAGGACAACCAACAGGAAATGGATTATTATACATACAATAAATTTTGAGAGTTTTCGATGAAAGTGTCTTATTTTGTTACTATGTAAGGTTTTCCATTCCAAATAACACACTTTTGGACTATGGTTGGTGAGACATACATATTGGGATAAAGGAATGTAAATGATATATTCAATATAGTTTTTATGATCTCGTGATAGATGGTGACCAATCAATGAATCATAAGTCCTAATGTTATCAACAATAGCATCCCTTAGAACTTCCTATGGGGAATGAGGTTTTATTATGAATTTCACCTTGATTGGGTCATATATTTATCAAAATGTAGTTATATATTTATTTTAGGTATGTGGGATGATTTTTTCCAACATATAGCATTTGTAAATTCAATTATTGATTATTATTATTTTACCAGTTGATGTTTACCCATAATGACTTCTGTATCTCTTAGTTAAATAAGTAAACTCAGACCCCTCTCATGTTATAGATTAGGAATATATCATACTGGATAACAATTCTTTCGTGACTAAGAATCTAATTTAGACCATTGACTCCAATATAAAGATATTATCTGGAAAGTGAATATTATTTGGTTGAGGGTTCAGCAATAATGTTTTGTGATTCTCATAGGACTTCAAATCAAGGCTCCCTTGTGAGGGAAAAATGAACTCACATATTCCTCGATGAACCACCATCCATCCTATTTTTTGGGGAATAATGTGATATAATGGATTGAAATTTCGCACCCGCAATGTAATATTTATGTAACATTTCTATAATTAATTCATTAAAATTATTATCTTTAATTTTTTGTTGTATTTATTTTAGAAATATGAGATACTAAGGGAATATAGAATTTTTCACAGTTAGTTTATGGTTAGTACTCAAATTGTCAAAAAAAATTTAAAACATCAGTTGTTTCTAAAAATAGAAATTTTGCATGGTTAGTTTTAGGGTTGTCTAACCATGCATCCAAACTATGTGATACACAATTGGTTTCCAATACCCCTCGCGTAGTTGGGTCATGGTTCAATGATACCATGTGGAATACCTATAAACATTAATTTTGAATTTCTCTTAATGAACTCACATTTTTTAACCATTTAGACTCTATTTCTAACCCAAAATAGATCATCCAACCCTATTCACACACCAGGTTCCCCTCTTATTCCTCCTTGGGCATATATTAAAATTAATTTGTTCTTCTATATTCTATAAGAAAACACTGGAAAATGGAATATACATCCTTCCATTTGGTTCTTTCTTCTATTTTTCTTGGATTTCTCTCTACTCCAATGCCATCGTGGCCTACAGTTTCATACGTTGATTTAAATGAAAATTAATATATATATTTTAATTTTATATTCTTCTTTGTATCCCAACTAAAAATTTAAGTGGTTTTACCTAGTTGTATCCATTGGATATATATTAAGATATGTGGTTTCATGTAGAACTCTTGTTTGGGGAAAAAAAATTTATTATTCTGTTTTAAAATTATGTTTTAATTTTTTTTAGAATGTATAGAAATTTTAAGGGCTAATTAATTGTGATTAGTGTATTAAAATATTTTTTTGTATTAAGTGTATCAAATTACATAAAAAATGTTTTTTATAGGAAATCATGGAATCATGAATTGTATTTGTTTAATAGACCTTTCAAATTTGTATGTTTATTTGACTAGGAAATGGTGAATTTGTAAGATTTTAAATGAGACATGAAAACCTAGGTATATAAAATTGAATATTAGAAGATGTTACTCCATTATAAAACTACACACTCAATAAATATAATAGAGGAGGTAAAGTGAATTTTAGTGTCATGGATGGGTATCATAACATCATAAATCCATGACATGTAATCCTTATAGGTTGGTTAGATGAGGTGTTTTGGTTTCAAAGACACCAATACTCTTGGATAAATAACGTTTTCTTTAGTGGTTTATACACACAACTTCATATAAAAAATTTGTTCAAGGGATTAATGTTTCCCAATACTATAGATGACATGGATATCTCATGTGATTCCTAATATGAAATTTCTATTTATTATCACATTATAATTTTTTACACTAACAACATTTTATCAATATAATTGGAATGATATATTGTTATAATAATCTCATCTCTAATAGTAGAGACACTACCCACCATGGTTTCCACTATCTCCCAATACCTGTAATGAAATAAAAGAAACACTATCAGAGAGAGAACTTCCTCCAAGTATATTTTTTTTAGAAAAAAATAGATGATATTCCTTTTTGAGATATGAAAATATTATCTAGTAAATATATGTCACAATAAAGAACATCTACTTCAGAATCCATAAGATTAATAAACAATGAATATCTATGTCTACTCAACTCACTACATGTAAACTCCATGGTAGATATGATTCTTCTTATTAATGGGCTGCTAAGGTCAACATTTCGTAGTGATGTAGTATTGGTTGTTTTGGACTGTTTAAAAAAGGAAAGACATTGCATACCAATTTGGGGGATGTATTCTATTAACAGGATGGTAAATATGTGGTATCCCAATATATTATGTTACATGGTTCTTCATGGAGTACCGTTTTGAATAATCATTCTTGATTAACATCAAATTTATGGTTGGAATTGAAGACTAATTTGGATACATATTTGAATTTAATCATAACACAATATCCTTAGAATTATAAGAAGTAAATGAATACTATTAGGGTGATGGACGACATACTATGGTAATGATTCCACTATGTTAACGGTTCATAAGAAAAGAATATCTTGTTTATAGAGTTAACTTATAACAATAGTTAGTACCTATTCCCTTAGATGGATCCTTTCTAGGATTTTTACTGTAGGTTGTGTCTATCACCTTTATCCTAGGAAGAGTATGTGGAATATTATATTAATAGGATGTGTCTATTGGATGTGAATTCAGGGAATATTCAATTTACTAGGAAGTGGTTAGTGACTTCTTTGATCAGGTAATGATCATATATAGATCAATGACATTGTCACTTATAAATTGAGGTAGGAAGCTATATATTATTATGAGTGTCACCTTGGTTGGGTAACAATATGATTCATCGGTAAGGGAAGTTAGATCATAGGTTTATAGGGACATTCAATGTTTTTAAAAGAATTGTAACTACAGATTGGTAATCATCACATCCCTATAAATATTGTACTATAAATGATGTATTTCATGTATATTATATTATGTGAAATATCCCCAACCCTTCTCATGTGATCAAATTGTATAATATCATATTTTTATTTTCTGTGTTATTCAAGGAATGGAATGTTCGTATTGTAGATAAGAGTGAGAAGATCCAGTGGGGAGACATTACGTTGTGTATGTATGTAGTGGTAGCATGGTAAAATTTGTGCTGAAACTTAGTGGAGGTTTGTTGACATATGAGTGAAGTAGATGAATATTTTCACTGGTGATGCTTGGAAATGAAACTATAGGAAAAGTTACGTTATATATGGGTTATTATAACAGTCCACATATTATTAAAAATTGTTTAGGATAATTTTTATAAAAATAAATTATTTTTATGTGTTTATGATATTAAAAACAATTATATGTCAAATGTCATTTTTATGGTGTTTATAATCATTTTTGGAGGTCTATATTTTGGGATAAAAATAAGATGTTTTAAATTACGACTTTAATAGTTACCCAATAGACCTAGAAAGAGACATGCATTCCCTATAGAGCCACTAGCCACCCAATGGTCCTAAGGTGTGTAGCTGGTAGTAAACTGAGTTCCCGATACTAGGTGCTTGGGAACATAGTTTGTAAATGGGTTTTTTTAGAGACTTAATTTATTTTATTTTATTTTTTATATTTAATTAAATTTTCACCCACCTCATTTTACCAATAATTAACCTTCTTTAGATTCCACATAAACTAGTATCTAACCCCGATATTCCACCTGGCCTATAAGGAATTATCGATCACCATGGGCTTTAAAATAGTGCTCATCCAACAATGAATAGTCCACTGGGAATGGTTTCTTCCATAAACAAAAATTAATTATGGTGGATCAATTTATGATAATCTAATATGTTCCCTCCATACTTTGGGAATCCATACAACATAAAATAATAATAGAAAAATATGTAAATAAATCATATGTGCATAATAAAATAATCATTGATCCAAAATATATTCAATGGGATAATATAAATAAAATTTTTCATTATTATAATCAACAAAACATTAGGATGATATGGATAATACAATATCCCATAGCATTGTAAAATAAAAGAACCAACATCACTGAGTGTTTATCATGCATCCTCTTTTTTCCAACCACTTCACGAGTCACCCTTAAATACAATCCAAGATATGACCAAGAGAAAATAATATTGTATATCCTACAGTATAGATATATATATGTACGAGCTATACAGTCTAGTTTGTCACCACGTTCAGTGTTTGGGAATTTTCTCTCATAAAAAAATTCATTAATGTCATATTAGAATATATTTAGAAATAATGATATTCAAACATAACATGTGAAGACAAATATCATGTCGATATAATTTTAAAATAACATTACTTCTTAAATTCGATAAATGAAAACATTTACTTTGACGACATATACTCAGTCGCTTCCATTTTAAATCACAAACACCCATTTTTATAAAACAACAAAATACCCAAAATTAGATCCATTAATTCAGAATAGTCTTCATAAATATCATTAAAAATATTCATTGGAATAAAAAACACAATGGTTAAGGTTTACTACATGGTCTACATAACAATCCAACAGAAAAATAATGAAAATATAAGAATACAGTGTTAAAAGTAGAAAAACCAACATGGTATTCCTTCAAACCCAATGTAATATTAAAAAAAATAAACCACCAATCATGAGGTACAATCCATGGGTTCTACACCATTTTATTCTAGGATATGTTATAGTCTTTACATATCCAAATATATGACTTACAATCCTCCTATGTTTTTTCCACACAGCACAACCCACAAAAGCTCTTGTACCAACCTTATTGAAATTAGACAACCACCTAACCCAATTTAACACTATATGGCACAAAAGAATCATGAAAACCAACTTATGTAAGATAAATATATATCCCCTACTTAACTAAATGTGTTCCCATGATCATTCAATGTAATGGTTAGTGTAAAATAAATACAATATAAAAATAATGAACAAATAATAACTCTCACTCCACCCAAATTCCCCCACAAAGAAAATACCTTTTTTACATAATATATTATCCACATATAGATAAATAACCTATCATCAGGTGAATAATCAAGGTTAAATAAATAAAATTATCTCAAAATATAAACAATACACTTGTGAGAGTGTCCAACAGGCCTTTATGGTCACATGCACCAATTAAATATCTGAACACACATTTCTAAAATAACTACTTTACTATGATACCAAACTAGGAAAAATTCAATATTTTCAATTAAATTAAATTTTATTTTCTATAAATTAATTTTTATCAGAGTCCTCGAATGAAAAAATTGTTACTTTAAGAAAACATTTGAAATTCATCAAGGACCGTCATTTTCATTGAAAAAATCAATGTAAACTATTTGGAAACCCATATTCAATATCACATATAGGTATAATTTTAATAAAATTGTCTATATAAAACTCATTAATTTTATTAAATGACTAATAATGTATTTTCCTAGAAACAAACATCAAAATGATGTTGAAACTGAGTGAAAACTAGTCGAAACAAGTCTTCTTCTTTGGATGTCACACAAGAATGATGAAGATGGTGTATTTATGCCCTATACATGAAAACAAAACTCTATAGGTCCGCATAATACCCTTTAATCACCAAAAAACTCCATAGGGTTTGTGGGAGGAATTGAATATAAGAGGATAGATATAAAGGATAAAATATAATACATGAGCAGGGATTTCCTTGAGAAACCTAGCCTAGCCATATATTGAACCCATTATAAATTTAATAGGATATAAGATAAAAGAGTCAGATTTGTTTCTAGGGTTGGTCTAATATAGTGTTAGGAGAATATTGGTACCAAAAAATTAAAATCGCGTGGGGGTTTTACAATCACTATTTAAGTGATTATGAGGTGGTTAAATGGTTTTCAAAAACATGTGCCAACCATGAAGGGTTCCCTTACCTACTATCATGTTGTAGGGTTTCCAAGGAAGCTTCACATAGTTGGGTAATCCATTTAGAGACCTTTTTAAAATAAATTATCACATGGAAGTAACCCTTTCACTATTTTATCAAGATTACTCTTTATTAAATGATCAAATTGTACAATACCCAAAAAATATGTAAAAATACCACATTTCAACCTAATAAATTGTTGAATATCAAAGGGACCTATAAAATCTAGAATAAGTCAAAATAACCACTAAATTTACACATAGGTGACACAATTACCCTCAGTATTCTACTATCTAACTCAACATGTCCTTGGTATAAAAATTAAAAAATAAAATAAAATACCCCACACTCCTATAGAAGAGGTGGGTTTGTTGGGGAATATTTTTTAAAATATCGAGCTAAGAAGAACCACCCAAGATGATTGGACAAAAAAACCGTCCATCTATGATCCTCAAAAAAAGAAAATCTATCATCTAATAAATACACAGAATTATCAAAGATCAAATTAAGTACAAACCAAGATTTGTAAATCCTATGATAGAAAGGATACCTACTATAGTCTCATCGCCATCTAAAATTCTTCTATCGGGGTAAAATCAAATGAAACTATAGAGAATGACCTCATAGAATCATCTGAAAAACCATAAAACCATCCCATATAAAATACATAATCACATTTTACCAATAAGAATTATTAAAAACACACAAACAACCTTAAATTAGGACGAGATTTATAAATTGAATCCATAACACATAATGATAACCTAGGGTAATAAAACAAATCAAAACCTCACCATGAATATATAAATGACCATTTAAAGCAATAGTCATTTCATAATATCAACTCTTGAGTCAAAGTATCAATTTATCCAATCACACACCAAATTCTATTCTTCATCCCCATCCATCAATAACATCAAAAATCATCACAATTGACCACCCCAAAACACAAAAAACCTAAGGGATATATACCCAAAATAACAAGACACTTAAATAAAACATTTATAACCATATATAAAAAAGGAACACAATAGTAGGACCCTCACACACCCTAGTGCAATAAAAAAAATTAAAACCTATCTCAAATATACACCATTGCTAAAAAATAATAAAAACTATTATAAATTAACCAGCACCCCATAAATGATCAAAAAGGAATCCTCAAATAACCATCTGGCAATAAAGTCAAAATAACAAAAAATCTACACCAACTAAAAATGAACACAAAATAGATCATCATTCATAAAAAAATACCACAGAAGACTTATTTTTATAACCCAACATATAAAACATATATATATGACATGAATGGACATAATGGTTGATTTTTAATATAGCATAATGATAATAAGTGTTAGAGTTCCCCAGATCCATGTTCTAGAAGAAAAAAAGTGTTATCTTATTCATTTGAGGAGACACATTCACTTATTAAATTAGTTTTATCAAACATAACCTCCACACCTTCTATGTTATTTTAATATTAACAGGATTGGATCAATTAATCAGCCAACATAAGTTTCAAAGACTGGTCAGCTTCCACCCAAATGGATTCCTCAATGAAATTCATAAAAGATATCATTTTTGAATAAATCACAACTAATACATTATATGGGTGAATACCATCCTAAATTAAATGACTCTTATTAGATTCATTGACAACTATAGATGTATAGAATATAAACAAAAAATCCTTGATATTCTTAACATACTACTCCACTATTCATTTTACTTGATGACGGCTCATGAAATCAGTTTCTATATCAACATCTTAAATTTTGCATAAAACCATAGGATAAATTCCTATTAATAAACTCCCTATACATTCATGAAAATATCTTAAAAGATACCATATTCTTCCACCAAACTCAATAATATCCAACAATAAATTTAATGAATCAAATTTTCAATGTATTATTTTGGTGACCATGTACTGAGAAGATGTGTAATTCGAAGGCTTCGTGTGTCCAAAACAAGTTTAAAATATATTAAATATCACGAATTCACAATTTTCCATGAAAAGTGTAATAACTTCCCAATAGGGGATTGTATCATAAATTTGAGGGCACTATTGTGTTAAAAATATAGTGTTTACCCTATGCACGAAAAAATTATTGTCAGCACAAGGCATTTGTGAATAAAACTTCACTAGAATGATTTTAATAACATACCATTAATTTAATAATTTTATTTATTTTTGTGATGCAATGACACAATACATATTTATATATATAATTGTATGATTTCCTCATGGTTTTACACTCAAGCCCTAGAAATTTATACAATTTTCAGATAGAATTGTCAGTTAATGATTATAGATCAGGATATGATAGTGGATCATTAGGCCAATGAAATTCATGGATCACATCAACACTGGAAAGTATAATATTCTTCAGAAACAACCAATCAAAACTTCATGTAGGATGTTTGATTTATTGTTTTCATCTTATTTTTTAATCCAATATTAATACGGATCAGTTTCACATATAGGATTTGATGAATCATTGGTAGAAATAAACTGATGGAAATTTATAACCATTCAATTTAATTTATCCCACATATTTTATCTTCTCTATGAAATCCAATAAAGGAAAAAAAAGAAAAATGGATGATGTTTGATCCATACAAATGATTGATTGTGGATGTATCCCTAATTTTATTCATTAGACGATCATTGACATTTATTTTTTCTAATATTTCTTCCATTACCTAGTTTCCAGTCGTTGTGCGACTCTTATTTGGTGTAACAGATCAAAAATCCTTTGTTCGACACGTGATTACCATTGTGGTTTCAGAATCGAAGACACAGATGGATGAATCAATAGAAAACAATATAAAATAGTGTGGTCAACATTATTCCATAGAATGGTATGGTTCATCTATGGATAGTGCTAGTGTATGGCTCTCTACTTGTACTTTTGTAATTACATGGGAATATGAAAAATTACATGACCAATGACATGCCATGTAATTGAAAACTATCCCAACCACATGTACGCGTAACAGTACATTGACACAACCACTATACAGGGACACGATCATGCGATAAGGGAATGATGTCATGTGTGTCTATACGCCGCGTACATCTTCTACATGTTGTGTATAAAAATATATAAAATCAATTTAAATCATTAAATTATGTAATAAAAAATAATATCTTAAATAATTTATATCTATAAATTTTTTAGGGAATATAGTAAATAAATGAATCATTTATATATTAAAACCTACTAAAAATTTATTAAAAATATTTAAATGAAGAATAAACATTATTTAATTTTTTTTCATGTTTATGGACAATCTGTAAAAAAATAAACAATATATATTTACTTATAATATAAACATTTCATATTCAACTTTTATATAGAATTTTTTTAATTATAATTTATTAAATAAAATATAAATATTTTCATATTCCAATTATTTTCACATTTACTATTTAGATAGTCTAAATTAATTTCACATGTTTGATATTATTTTACCCTTGATTACATAAATTTATTTACAACTCTTTTAATATTGTTTAAATAATTTCTCAAAATGATTCCTTTTAGTTTGAATGAGTCAAATTAATTATTTTGTAGACTTAAAAATTTTAAATATTAACTCTTTTATTTTTAGCCATATTTTGTAATTAATAAATATTTTATAAATTTCCCTTACAAGTTCCATGTAAAAATTGTATATATAAATTACTAGGCATTCCATATAAATTTGAAAAGGTAATTTTGTATTAAAAATTAATATTATGTAAAAATTATTTAGTAAATGTAAAATAATTAATTAATTAATTACTCATAAATATTTTATAATTAAATCCATAATAAATTGTTTCAATTAAATAATTATGTTAAAATATATTTTTTATTCAATATAAAAATTATATTATAAGATCAATTAATTATTAAATTATAAAAAAATTAATTTTCTCATGTAATCATATTTTTTTTATTTATGTTTTCTCGTAATATGTAGCTATCTTAATTATTTATCCTTTATTACAATAGGAAATTAAATTATTTGATATCATTTAATTAGACCTGAGAGTTGGATCTTACGATATCATCAATATCATAAGGGTCATATTGTAATCTATTTTTTTAATTAATGTGCACCTCTATTCCCCCACATGAAAACTCTTATTTTATGCTATGATACTTATATAGAAAATGGATTCCTAATATGTTGCTACCTAAATATCTCATATCGTATCACATTTTATCCATGGTTTATGATGTTACACATTGTTTGATCATCTGAAAAAAAAAATTGTTTAAATTATCTATAATATGAAACAAAACATATGATATTTTGATTTCATTGTTTATAAACATAATTTTATGATTCAAAAAAAGATGGTTTGGACCTGATACCACTGTTCAAATACTATGAATCAATGAACATTTAATAAATACTATAAAAATCATTAGATACTATAAATACTCATAACACCAATGAATAAATTGATTCTATACAAACTATAATCATTGGAACCATGTGTTCCTTTAATTGATGTTAGTTGATCCTTCTCATTCAATCATAGTGATTAAAAATTACTACTAATGGACGACCAAAAGGATCTCCAATCAATGGTATATCCTATATGTTAAAAAAATCATGATAGTTTTAGTAGGATTATCCATGTCTCTTATAATACAACCTCATGGTTGTAAAGAGTGAAAAATGAAAGGTGGAATTTGGATGAATATTGTATCAGACTGTTTCATTATCGTTGAATGCATGTACCATCATTCATTATCAAGAATCCACTTATGAAGTTACTGGGATAATTCCCAATCTAATTCATTTAATCATGTGATAAATAAACATAAGATAATGTTCTATTAGTTACAAATCTTATAATATTCACCAAACAAACCTCTCATGAGTTTTGTTTGATCAATGATATTCTATGTATAAGATATTTCATTGTTAATTAACTAAATTTTTTATTTCAACCTCCAATTATATGGATTCAAGATACATCAATTAATATTATTTCACTTAAATTGGTATGTCTTAGTGGATCATGAAAACACACATGAGATGGTGGTAAATCATGTGTGAACAAATATTTTTTCCAAATATAAAATCTTCATATGATTCTCTAAACTATATTTTGTTTGAATTCCTATCTCTAGATAGAACAGATATATCGTTTTCAAATTTAACCTTGAAAACACCTGTATGTAATTCATATAATGTTGAAAATGTTAGAAAATATGTTTTTACATGTTTCACAAATAATGTGATCCTTCTCCCTTATGAAATAAATTGCTATCTTGAGTAATGGATTTTCCACAATGAGCCTTTTTATCAAAACAATTAGAAGTTAATTTTTCACTCCTAAACCAATTTTACCATATTTCACTGTTGATCATGTTACTAATATTAAAAATTTGAATAAAATCTCCATAATATTACATAGGTTAATGAATCCTAATATTTCTCCCAACATCCATTATATTAAACTAGACCTGAAAATTCATCTCTATTTGAATTATATCACAATCTATACAGAAATATTACTGCACATTTAATACTGACATAATTATGGAATCAATGGATATAAACTGCAAATATATAATTAAAAAAAAACACATGTATCTAGATCTCCGGACAATATAGAGCTCCCAGATCCTCTATAGAATTGTTTTGATGGATTACACAAAAAATTGATAGTAACAGACAAGATTAAACAATTGGAAAACTCAACTTCTTCTTATATTCCTTATTCTTCTCTGAAACACTATTGGGTTTTTGGTTTAACAAAAGATTTCCAGATCAACCTTTCTCATTCTCTTTCACAGTAACTAATAAAATATTCATCTTTAGAATTGGACTTTTCCCCTTTTTCTTTCTCACCAAATTTTTTCATTATTCCTCCTTATACTCCTTCCCCTAAAGTCTTTAAGATTATCTTCTCTATCAACCATACAATACCTTACAAATATAACAATAATTTAAATATATTACTTTTCCCATATCAATTCACTATATAATAACACCAATTTTTTATTTCTATGCTATTATCACTTTTACAAAAATAAAAAACATTTTTGGAATGCATTCATGAATAATAAATCCATAACACCAAATCCCATTTCCTTCTCCCAAATTATTGTGAATATAGTAATGTTTTCTTTAAGGTGGGGCTTAGTTCAAATGACCAAAGCAAATATTATTTAAAAAAGAGGAATTATAGATGTCTAAAAGACTGGATCATATTACAACCTTCAACATGAATGGGAAGAAAGGATTTTGGATGCTCCCCGAGTGAGGTTATTTCATGTATGACACCTGTATTGGCATGTCCATATGAAACCATATTCACCTCACGATAGGTGTGGGTTTCAATGAAGTTTATACCTTGTAGAGAATGGACACAATTCATCGATCATGTAGTAATAATCCATGCAAGATGAATCACCCCATTCCAAATGTCCTGAACTATAGTAGTATAATCTCATTCAATTCATAAGTTGTTCCAACCATTGTGCATGGAGAATGAAATGGAAGAGATCACGCCCATCATTTCAACTTCTAAGGAAGATGCAATGCCACATCCTCCAAAAAGGAACCCAAGGATCTGACAAAGATGTTTTTTGAAGATGGTGACACATCTTACGAGACCCAAATTTCCCTTAAAGACTCCATCCACATTGATTTTGGTCCATCCTGGGAGCAATGGTATCCAGGAAACCTCAAACGTGGGTTTCAGCTGGTTAAGGAATGAATCAACCCGAAGATGCCTCATAATCCTTAAATCATCTATAGTGTTGTTGAAACTCTTTCTCTTGATCAATGTAGCTTCCTGAATTGCAACAAAAATTGACATTTTACCAACATTAATGTTTAGTGAGAAATTATTGTGAAGGATAGAGTTACTATCATACCATATTAGGAGAAGAAGCTCTATAACCCCTACATGAAATAAGTTTATTATTTTCTTGGGAGCTATCCATTTCCACACAATTTTTTAGATAGTTATTGAGAGAGTCAAGAATCATCCATGTGCAATCAAATATATTAACAATAAAATTCCAAAGAACAATATCAGTACAACAAGATAGAAATAAATGATTAGTATGTTCTCTATGATGATTACAAAGACGACGTTTAGAGAAAAGATGGATCCCAAAAAATTTTAAGTAGGTTTCAGTGGGTACCCCATTGTAGGAATGGCGCCAAATAAGAGTGAGTCTTGGGGCATAATCGAATAATTATCAAATAATTTTATCCATTTTAATTCTTTATCAGAGTTCTGGATGAAGTGGTTATAGAAATTTTTTGATTTTAGCAAACCATTGCATGCAGGCTCCGAAATCAAAAAATCAACTAATGTTGAATACGGGTAAGAATAAATTATATGATAAACATTATCAGGATGAGTTTTAATATGATGAGCAATAACATTTCTAATATTTTTTCTGATATTTGAAGGAGATCATGTAGGAGGAAACAAAGAGATTATAGGAGAACCTATGTAGTTGTCCAACTAGAATATCCTAGATGAATTTCAAGAAACCATCAATCAGGAGTCATCCATAATGATGTCATACATGTTTTTATGGATTTCCAAATGGAAGAAGCCATGAAATTCTTGTTACCACTTATTATTCCTTCAAGGAACCTATTTTTGATTAGCGCAATCGAAGGGGTGTCATTTTGAATCATGTTCTATGTTAATCTATCTTGAAGGGACTCATTAAAATGTTTATAGTTTTTTTATACCAATACCACCTTTGACTAATGTTTTACAACAAGAAGTCTAATGAATAGTCACAATCATTTCTTATAAGGTTCTTCTAGTCTAAACATATTTTTTAATAAAAAAATTCTTTTTTTACAACACCATACATCCATTTGAAGACCATCATAGAGTAGACAAATTTGGAGACAATGAAAAACATAACTAGACAAACTCTCCCTGTCCTAGAAAGAGATTTTTCTTTCCAAGTGGAGATATAATTAATAATATGATCAACATTATTATATAATTAACAAGCATTGGGTATACCCCAAAATAAGGGAACCTCAACGTATATGAAGGGAATTTCTCCTTTGATTACATGTTCATTAATGATACCATTTTTCCTACAAGATGGAAATTTTTTCTCAAAATAGATGAAGCATTTGTGCCATCCAATAATCTGACCTAAAGTATCCTCATAACAAGTAAGAGCAATTTTGAGAGTTTTTATGTTCTTTTTATCCCCTTTACGAAAAGAATGATGTCATCCGCATAAAAGAGGTGAGTTGGAGCATTGGAATTTTTGTAAGCCAGAATCAGTTTGAGATTATTTTGGTCAACCAAATGACTGAGAAGGTGACTCAAATAGTCCCCTACAATGGGAAAAATGATTGAAAATTGGGGATTACCCTATCTGACACCTTTGGAGAAATTGAAATAGCCTTCGAGAGATCTATTGATCAGGTTGGAAATGTCTGCTGATTCGAAAAGGGTTTTAATTCCAGTAATGAAGATATTATGGAAATCAAATCATCGTACGAATTTGAAGATGAAATTAAAATATATAATTTCAATGGACTTCCTAATGTCACATTTAATGGAAATTTTGGAACCAATATTATTATAGTTTAACATGTTAGTTCATTCTGAGGGGAGACAAATATAGTCTGGGATGGATCTTCCTTTGAAAAAATAGAATTGATTCCAAGAGATAATTTAATCAGTTATAGTTTAGACTATATTCACAACCAATATGGTGATAATTTTTTAAAGCGTTTTGATAAGAGAAATTGGTTGAAAGAGATGAATTTTAGAGGCATTATAAATTTTAGAGATCATGGTAAGGAATTGGGAATTCATCCCATGAGAAAGTATTTCACTAGAAAAGAAGGATTTAACTAGATTGCAGACATCTGACTGGATGATAACCCAATACAATTTATAGAACCCATTATTGAAACCATCAGGACTTGGGGTACTGAGAAGATTTAGGCAAAAGATAGTGTCCCTGATATCATTATTCAGAGGAACACCTATGAGAAAAATGATTTTGGAATCAGTGATAAAAGCCAGAAAGATCCATTGAATGATATCCTTATTCATAGTAGGGCCGTTGAATAAAGATTCGAAGTAGAAGACCACATGATTAGCTAAGTTCTCTTCCTTATCCAAATTTTTGTCTCCAACTTTTAAAGATGCAATAGGCCTAAAAAATTTTCAAACCCTCTGCAAAGAGTTTTGGAATTTGGTATTTCTATCACCATATGTTAACCATTTTATTTTGAATGTATGCTTATGAATTTTTTCATTGAATGAGAGAATCAAATTCATTTTCATAGAAATGATGATTTCGTGACTTTGATCTATAGAAATGTATGAATGTTTGATGTTATTTTGAATTTGATTAATTTCATTCTCAAGAAGAGAAATGTAATTTAAAATTTGTTTAGCTTTAATGCTACACCAATTCATAATATTTTGTTTGAGATATTTTAGTTTAATAGGACAAGAAAAGGAATCATCATATTGGGAAATAGAATTCCAAAAATGTTTAACGAGATTACAACATTCAAGAACACAGAACCAAACGTTATTTAACCATAAGGGAAGAAGTGGTATCATAGTTTTTGGGTAATAGTGACCAATATTGGGTGATGATCAGATTGAATTATGTAACACCCTGAGATTTTATGAGAAGTTGTTTTTATGTCATATGTTATACGGAATACCAAAGGAATCTTTCACAACACATAATATGGACTTGGCTTGCATTAGACACAATCGCGACCTTCCTGGATAGTGTGTGTAGTACGAAATATCGGGTTTCACTAAACAACGATATAATATTATAGACTAGCCGTTATGAATAGTATTTACTAAATTTTTAATTTTATAACATTATTATTCATCTTACACATTTTATATAACATGGTAAGAGAAAAAAATAAATTTTTCGGGTAAAATAAGTATTTTTAAAAAAATACAATTTTTCCGCCTTTTGATGGCGCACCCACATTAAATCTAGTTTTTTGACATTTTTATAAGTTCAATTTGGAAAAATAAAATTCTTCTTTTGAATCAGGATATAAAAGTTTACTTTGGATAAATTTTTGATAACTTTCTGATAACTTTCATATTTTGATGAATAGTAAAAATACGCTAATTTTTAATTAAAAACTACTTTTTTCATTGAGATAATTTATATGGATAAATTATAATATTGAACAGTTTTAAATAATAAATAGAATATATATTAACCATTTAATATAATGTATGTAATTAGCATTAATTTCACATTGAATTCATAGGTAAAAACATTTCAATCTTTGGCAATGTTTTAACTTCTAAAACCCGTTTTCTTAACAACGGGATTTATTTTAAATTAATTACTGAAACTTATATGTTTTAAATTTTGAAAAATGGATTCCATATTCGGAATCATTTGGTCCAAATTATGTTACTAGGCCACTTTTTATTTTTGGGCATTATGAATAGTAACTACAGTAAATTTTATTTAACATAGTTAAAGTTAAATCGGGTAATTAAGGGTAAATATAAGATTATAAAATTACCCTAACACCTGCCAAAATCCTATTGTATGACTAAAAGTCGTCCCATATCACCTAAGGTTCTGATTCAATTCATTTAATGGACTTTTGTCTGTGAAAATAATTTAATTATTATTAAAACCAAAGAATGTGACAACATGTCACTTTCTTTATTCTTATAAGTATAATAATTTTAATTTAGTGATAATCTTTATGAAACTTCAAACATGAATAGTCTCCAGAAATATAATACAATTATATACATCATAGAATTTTATTTTGAATTTTTAAGGATTAAATAATTATCATTAATTATGACACAATAGTGATGTTGAAATTATTTTATTAATTAAAATATCAAATAAATGGTTTTAAAAATATTAAAATAAATATTATATGAACTATTTAATATTCTCCACTACTTTTCTAGATACATATGACATCTTATGAATATATTAAAGCTTTTAGTTCGAAAATATCGTCTGTATATAATTTATTTAAATAAAAATAAATGAATAGTGTCAAAATTGACACTATTGTTATTTTATAAAAATAACTTATTATAAAAAAGATTAAAAATCACAAAAATAATTAAAAATTTTAAATTAAATTTATATGGTAAAAAATTTCATAAAGTGTCAAATTATGGAAAATTCACAACACATATGTAATTATTTATAATAATTTAAAATTTAGAATATTATTACCACAAATCAAATTACATTGATAAATAAGGATAAATCAAGATGATAATGTTTAAAATAAATTATTAACATTTCTAAATTTTATTGGTTGATTATATTACAACCTTATATCATCTAATCTTCAGAAAGAGTCATTTTTGATGTTTTTATGTGTGGTTGGGATTTAATATAAACTAATATTTCTTATATTTCTAAAGGTGCCCCTCTCCTCCCTTATAAAAGGGCACCTCCTACCTCTCCTCCTCACACCAATTTGAGCCTTCAAACTCGGCCAATCCCGGACCATTTCACTTCCCCACTTCCCTGGAAACACCCTATAGGTTCTGGTTTTTTCAATGACCAATTGTAGTGCCCTAAGAGGAGGTCCCAAAGAGGCACTTCAAAGAAGAGGTAAAGTCTGTTAGCGATTTTTTCAACTTTATTTCTTCTTCCACTTCTTCTTCTTTAGTTTTTTCATTATTAAGTAATAAAATATGTATCATTAATATACTTATATGTTATTATAAGTATAAAACAACCCTATTTCACCATCTATCCATCCTACGGAAAATGAAATCACCGCGCGTGCGTACGTAGGGAATACCGTCTCCACGCCGTGGTGTAATATATTTTCCACCACCACCTTACCTGGATGGTTATAATGGTATAAATAATAACTATATGTGATTATTTTGAAGTGGTATTCATTCTGACATAGTATACATACACTCCCATACAATTCCACGATCATGGGAATGATATCATCACTCGTGTGTACGTACGGAATACCATCTCCACGATGTGATGTGATTCGTTCTATAGGATCTTCATTGCATAATGATTATATAAATGAATTGAATGAATTATTATGATATTTATTACACTAATACCATTCTGGAAATGAGGTATCTATAACCTAAAGAGAAGAATAAGAATTTATTCGACAAAACACGCATAAGAACAAAAAGTAATAAACACCCGAATAACAAGTAGTAATGAAATATTACTAATAAGAAGCTAAGAATATGACCATATATGATATCATAACAATAAGTATGATTCTGTAATAATTCAATAACATTATTTAAATTATTATACAGGAGTTTCGGACACTTACGAAGCAATTCGGACATAAGGTAATGGAAAATATCACAATCTCATTTTATCCGAGATTGTTTATACTTTGGTATTTACTAGGGTGTATTTTATCATCCACATCCATGTTCCCCTGATATTTAATATTGTTTCCATCCTCCTAAAATTGTTTAAATCCAATTTTACCCTTCGGTGAGGTTTTAGTAATGGATATTAATGGAATCTTTTGTCGTTTTTTGTACGAGGTACTTTTCTGACTTTTCCGACAAAAGTTCGAGAAAAATGTTTTTTTAACTTATACGGAATGAATGGATTTTTAAAACATTATTTCCAAGAAGCTTCCTTTACAATTTTTAATGTTTATTTTTAATCAAATTCTTTTAGTTTAAAATAGTATGACATGTTATGAAAGGAAAATTTTTTTGAAGTAGAAAGGATATTTTCCTCAAGAATGGAGTTCAAGTGTTTTATCAAAATTATTTTCCATCTAAGATAATATATGGTTCTGTTTCTATCTCTATTATTACATTGATTTTATTATGTTGTGATGGAATTATTTTTATGAATTCCATTATCTTATATGAATCGTTTTATGATGTCATGATGTTTAAGAATCCCATTTTTTATTACATAAGTTATGGAATGATGTATGATTTAGGATTTTGTGGGACACATAAGAATGGTATCATTATGAGATGTGTGGGATCTATATCTCCCTCCAATTCATTGGGTAAAGATTTTATATCTCATGAGATAGACATGGCTGGAACGGCAGGTTAAACCAGTTCAGTGAAACACGATTTAAATGAGGAGTGAACTCGGTTCAGAAATGGACTTTGTCCACTAAGATAGTCATGGAAATGAGTCTTCACTAATAAGAAATGATTATATATGATTATGTGTGTATGCCACAATGTATCATGTTTTATGTTATGATTATTGGGATTACATTTCACTACCATGATTTATCCCATGTTATGAAATTATGATCTCTTTTGCAGGGTAAGATTTCCAAAATGTTATGTTCTTATGAATTTGATGTGATCAATATTTCTTTTGTTTACCCTTAATGAGCATTTGAGATCACCCTTTTGTATGTTTTCTTTCCCATGGTCAGGAACAAGGGTATTAAGTAAGATATTCCAAAAAGGGACTATAGATATGTTGAAATAAATGGGAGACAGTGTAGATGCTTTATGAACCAGTTGTTTATGTTTCCCAGTTTCTAAAGACACTATACCTATATGGTCCTTTCATGGTTTTGTTATATGTTTTAATAAGTATGCTTCAATTTTGATGTATTAACCATGTATGTAAAGTATGGGTCGCTATAGTTGGTATCAGAGGAAAAGTATAGTCAACCTTTGGAAACTAGGATGTGAAAGCCTTAGTAAGAATCATAAGGATAAGTCTAAGCATAGAACACAATCTTAGTGTTTTAGAAATGGCCATGAACAACCTATGATTAGACCATAAGTGTGAAATTTTATTCTTGATTATGCGGTTTTCCTATTATAATTTTTGTTTCTCAAACTATTCTACTTGGTTTTAGTCAATGGCTAGAACCCGAAGAAACCGTGTTAATGCGGAATGCGACGGGAAATTCAATGATTGTCCCCCTGAGCAACCAAACATTATGGGAGCTAGAATGAAAAATATTGTAGCCATGCTCACACAACATTCTCAAGCTATGAATCATGCAGGACTTCCAAATGAGCAAAAGAAGGAGCAAAATTCTGTCAAATCCTTCATGAGGCAGCGTCCACCTTCATTCAGGGGGTCTTCTGATCCATTAGTGGCTGAACAATGGATCACTACCACTGAAAAGATATTTTCAATTCTTCAATGTTCTGAACATGAAAAAGTCATCTTAGCAGTGTATCCTTTGGAAGGTGATGCTGATCAATGGTGGAATCATATTAAGAATACGAGGAAAAGGGATGAAATTGAGTCCATGGAATGGGACGATTTCAAGAACTTATTTTTCAATAAGTATTTCCCCCGTATTCTTCGAACAAAGATGGAGAAGGAGTTTCTTGAACTGAAGAAAAAGGATGATGAATCTGTTGGTACTACGAAGCAAATTTTACAAGACTTGCAAGGTATGCTTTCGGAATTATTATCCAACCTGAGAGTAAGATCGATCGATTCATTAGTGGCTTAAAACCAAGTCTTCTAAGGGTGTTAGACATAAGGGACTTCAAAAACTATGAGGAAATTATTTTATGTGCTCTCAAGGTTGAGATGGAGATTGGGGTAACCCATCGGTCTCATGGGTTTGATAAGAAGATGAAAATGGAATTCAAAGGAAAATCTAAAGACCACACTGAAAAGAAGATGAGTTTTCCCTTATGCTCAAAGTGTGGAAATAAACATGGAGGAAATTGTCTAAAGGGGACAAAAAAATGTTATAAGTGTGGAGAAGAAGGTCATCAGGAAATTTAATGTCGAAATAATGGGAAGAAGATGTCTAATGATGCAAACAAAGGAAGGGATACACAGAATGAACCTACTACACTTCAATGTTTTAAGTGCTAGGAGATGGGGAATTATGCCAATCAATGCCCAAATCCAAGGGTTGATGATGATGATCGATTTAAACAAACTCTTAAGGCCAAGGACAAAGGAAAGTCACATGCAATTACTATCGGCGATATGTAGTACGACAACGAAGTGGTGATAGGTACACTAACCATCCACTCTAAAGTAGAAAATGTTTTATTTGATTCTGGATCCACCCACTCTATTATTTTTGAAGAATTTTCTAAGGTTATCACCGTATTACCTCAACAATTAGATGTTGAGTTGGTTGTGACAACTTCTAATGGAACAAGAGTCGCATCAAAAGTTTACAATTCTTCTCCGATTGAAGTTTGTGGGAAAGTGCTTCCTGAAAATCTTGTGATCCTTCCTATTGTGGAATTTGATGTGATTAATGGCATGGATTGGCTTTCTTTATTTGGAGCTCATATCATTTCCCAATGAAGGGAAGTCACATTTCATATTCCAGATCAATCTATGATCGTCTATCGATGCAAGGATGAACATAACCTTCCAGTGGAAATTTATTCTATCATATAGGTCTTGATTCCACTAAATGAAGGTTCTTTATCTCAAATGGTTGGAGAGAAACTCATGATTAATAATATGCCCATTGTACGGGAATTTGATAATGTCTTTCTGGAAGAATTTCCAGGTCTTCCACCAAATCGTGAAGTTGAGTTTTCAATAGAACTCGTACCGGGTGCTTTGCCTATTTCAAAGACACCTTATAGAATGGCCCCAATTGAGATGCAGGAATTGAAGAAAAAACTCCAAGAGAATCTTGATAAAGGATTCATACGCCCTAGTGTGTCACCTAGGGGAGTGCCTGTTCTGTTTTTTAAGAAGAAAGATGGATCAATGAGACTCTGCATTTATTATCGAGAACTTAACAAGATCACTATCAAGAACAAATATCATCTCCCATGCATTGATGACCTATTTGACCAACTACGTGGAGGTCAATACTTTTCCAAGATTGATCTTTGTTTAGGGAATCATCAATTAAGGGTCAAAAGGTAGGATGTACAAAATACGGCTTTCCGTACAAGGTATGGACACTATAAATTTATAGTGATGCCATTTGGTCTTACTAATTCCCCTGCTATCTTCATGGATCTAATGAATAGAGTCTTTAGAGACTATCTTGACCAGTTTGTGGTAGTATTTATAGACGATATTCTTGTATATTCAAAGAGCAAGGAAGAACGTGATGATCACTTGAGAATTATATCGAAGACCCTAAGAAAGGAGAAGCTTTATGCCAAATTTACCAAGGGTGAATTTTGGCTTCAAAAAGTTTCATTTTTGGGTCACATAATCTTAAAAGAGGGGATATCTGTGGATCCAACAAAAACAGAGGTTATCGAAAGATGGTCGAGACCAACAACAGTAACTGAGATCTGAAGTTTTCTTGGTTTGGCTGGATATTATAGACGTTTTGTGAATGATTTCTCATGATTATCTAATCCACTCACCATGTTGACTCAGAAAGGAGTTAAGTTTGTTTGGACGGAGGAATGTGAAGAAAATTTCAAGGAGTTGAAAAGAAGGTTATCCAGTGCACCTGTACTCACACTTCCTTGTAGTGGAGAAAGGTTTATGATCTACAGTGATGCATCCAATAAGGTATTGGGGTGTGTTCTTATGCAAAATGATATGGTGATAGCTTATGCCTCACGACAGTTGAAAATCCATGAGCAAAATTACCCAACTCATGATTTGTAGTAAGCTGCGGTAATATTTACATTAAATATTTGGAGGCATTATCATTATGGAGAAAGGTGTTACATTTATATTGATCATAAAAGTTTAAATTATATTTTCACACAAAAGGATCTGAATATGCGCCAAAGAAGATGGTTGGAGCTTATTAAGCATTACGACTGCTGAATCCATTACCACCCTGGGAAAGCAAACAAGGTGGTAGATGCATTATGTCGACAAGACCATGCTAGTTTATCCATGATGAGGATCACAAAAGATCCAATATTTATGGATTTACAAAGGATGTATCACTAGTGCAGAAATCGTTTTTTACGTCACCATTTTTTACGTCGGTTATGTATAACCGACGTAACAATGCGGCGAGTAGATTTTTCACGTCGGTTATTTTAATAACCGACATTACAAATCGCGCCTGTTGGTTTTTATGTCGGTTATTTGATAACCGACGTAAAAAACGCGTCGATGTTGGGTTTTTTACGTCGGTTATTTGGAAACCGACGTAAAAAACCAAAGCCTAGGGGGGTTTTTTACGTTGGTTTCCAAATAACCGACGTAAAAAAACCTGATATCTACGTGTTTTTTACGTCGGTTATAAAATAACCGACGTAAAAAACCAAAGGGAGGGAGCCTTTTTACATCGGTTTTAGGATAACCGACGTAAAAAAGCTAAAAAATAGTTTATAACGTCGGTTATATAATAACCGACGTTATAAAAAATTTAAAAAAATTAAAGCCCGTGTTCTATCATTTACAATTTTTTCGATTGAAAGTCGCCGGCTCGTCTCTCTCTCGTGCGGTAAACCGTAATCGGCTCGTCGATCGCCTGCATTACACTCATTTTGGCTTCATTGTTTATCTTCTTCACTCCTCTCGGATCTATAATCTCAACTCGCGACATTCAAGTAAGCCTTCCACGAATTTATTTCGTTCGTTTTTGTTTCGATTCTTGATGTGCTTTTCATTCGTTTTTGAATCTCGTGGAATTTTTTTTTATTGCAAATGGTTATTATGTTCATTCAACTCGAAACATTCAACTCACAAATGATTATTAAAACATTGTGGATTAGCTTCAGAAAAATCTGAAAAATAATGGGTGGTACTGTAATGTTCCATTCTTCCAGAAACATTATTATTTCCTACTTAGCTGGAATGTGTCTTTCTGGATGAAGATTGGTAGTACTTATTTTCTTAAAATCGTATTTTCAATATGATTGTCCAGAAAATTATTTTCATGAATGAAAATGGACCAGGTACAATCGGTAATACATATCCTTAAAATTTCATTCAACATTCTTACATCATAATATTTTTTCAAAAAATTATGATTTTTAGAACTCCTAGATCAGAAAACCATCATCTGTTTTCATCTGCATTCATAAAAATATCAATTCATACCTATTACAATCAAATATTTCATTCTGGAATCATGGTGAGTCTGATAATACATTTCTTCTTTCAGTCATCTCCAATGTGTTATGTGATGTGCCTGGTAAGAAATATTATAATAAATTATAGGAAAGGTGATTAACATATCCCAATATGAGGTGAATGAAACTATGTTTTCCCTTGACATATGTTATGACTTAGATGATTATGTTTGTGCCACACTCTTATGTTATTCCACATACCAATGTTGTGATCTTGTGAACAAGGTTTTTTAAATCATGTTCCCACTATCATATAAATCATGTCTTATGTTATGCTAAAATTGTTATACATGGACTCAGGTTTTATGATCTATGATTATATAGAACTGTTTCAGTTATCTTTTTGATCATGTGCTTTGTGTATGCTCTTATACCCCCATGGATTTCTTTTTATGATATTAGATATTATATTTATATATATCATGTTTACCCATAATGAGTATCATAAATCAAAACTTTTATTATTTTCATTCCCTAAGTTATAAAAATAAGTATTATGTAGGATGATTCAAAAATTTAATCTGTGAGATGAGTTGATTTATGTGTGAAACCCAGGCCAAACACATATGTATTTTTTTATTGGTATTACATATATATAGTTCGACATATACTTTTTTTTACATTACCATGATATTAACATTACTTTTTCTAAAGAAATATTAATGTCCTTAGATTATATATCGGATCAAAAGGATATAGTAATTCTAATATATAATCAGAATGATCAGATAATATGACAATATTATTAAACATAAAACAAATGGTCTATATTCATATTTTTAACAAGACACTTACGATGTATAGCTATTTGGTGTTGGGTACTTATGAAAACTACTACTACTTTCAAGATTTGTTTTATATTTTAAATTGTTTTACATTCAAATTATGATTTTTTTCATATAAAGATGTTTTGTCTTATCATAAAAATATATATTTTTTGTTGATATTTGTTATAGGTAATAATGAGTCGAAGATGGATTACGGCACATCGAATGAGCAATGAATTTGAGGAAGGTGTTGATTCCTTTTTGGAATTTTCAAAACGAAATGTTCCAAGTAGTGACATTTTTTTTTGTCCATGCCTGAAATGTTTGAATATGAAGAAGTTGAAAAGTAGAGAGATAAAAGATCATCTAATATGTCATGGTTTTAATCCGAGTTACAGCCCTTGGATTTGGCATGGTGAAACTGGACGGAATGTCACTGATGATGATGATTCGCAATATGGTTACTCCGATGGAATTGAAGAAATGATTCGCGATATTGTAGCAGAACAAATTGAGATAGAACCGACAGTTGCACATCTATATGGTGATGCTGAAAAACCATTATATCCTGGTTGTACAGATTTTACGGTTCTGTCGGTGGTGTTAAGATTGATTAACCTAAAGGCGAAGCATGGATGGAGTGACAGAATTTTTACAGAGCTGCTACAATTGATGAAAGACATTCTTCCAAAAGATAACGATCTTCCAGATTCACATTACAAAGCCAAGAAAATATTATGCCCGATGGGATTGGGATACAAGAAAATACATGCCTGTCCGAATGACTGCATTATATATAGGAAGGAATATGAATTTCTGTCAGAGTGTCCAAAATGTGGGACATCACGGTATAAGGTGAAAGAAAAATCACAGGGTGATGTAGAGATTACAAAGCTCCCTTCAAAGGTATTTTGGTATCTTCCTATAATTAATCGTTTCAAACGTTTATTTGCTAATTCACATGATGCAAAAAGGTTAATATGGAATGCTGAAGAGCGGGTATGTGATGGAAAAATACGTCATCCAGCTGATTTTCCACAATGGAAGAAAATTGATGCGCATTATTCTACATTTGGAAATGAAATAAGAAATCTCAGACTAGGGTTGTGCACAGATGGAATGAATCCATACCGAACACTCAGTAGCACACATAGTTCATGGCCTGTTTTATTGGTAATTTACAACCTCTCTCCTGAAGTTTGTATGAAGCGCAAATATGTCATGTTGAGTACAATGATCTCTGGTCCAAAGAAACCCGGTAATGATATTGATGTTTACTTGTCACCGTTGATTGATGATTTGAAATTGTTATGGGCTGATGGTATTAGGGTGTATGATTCTTATAAAATGGAATATTTTCAACTACATGCAGTGCTTCTGTTCACTATAAATGACTTCCCAGCGTATGGAAATTTTTCTGGATACAGTGTTAAAGGGCATAAAGCATGTCCAATTTGCGAACAACAGACGTCCTATTGTCAATTGCATCATGGGAGGAAAACAGTGTACATGGGTCATCGAAAGTTTTTGCCTATGGAACACCCTTATAGAAGACTAAAAAAGGCATTTAATGGCTCACAAGAATTTGATACTACTCCAAAACCATTATCCCATGATCTGTATTTTGAGAGGGTGAAAAACCTTGACGTGACATTGGGAAAGACACAGAAATCTGGTAATGATAGACATATCTGGAAGAAAAGGTCATTATTTTTTGAGCTACCATATTGGAGGTATCATGAAGTTAAACATAATATTGATGTCATGCACGTGGAGAAGAATATTTATGATTCTTTGATTAGAACATTGTTAGACATTAAAGGAAAGACTAAAGATGGGTTGAATGCAAGATTAGACTTACTATCAATGGGAATACGTTTGGAGTTAGCTCCCACTCTTAATGGAAGACGAACATTTCTTCCCCCGGCTTGTCATACATTATCGAAGTGGGAGAAAATTAGCTTCTGTCAGTGTCTTCATGATACCAAAGTGCCTCAAGGTTATTCTTCTAATATAAAAAATTTTGTCTCAATGAAGGACTTGAAGTTGATAGGTATGAAATCACATGATTGTCACGTCATGATGCAACAAATTCTACCAGTTGCATTGCGTGGAATATTGCCCATTCGTGTCAGAAAGACTATAATGAAGTTGTGTTATTTTTTCAATTCAATTTGTAACAAGGCGATTGATGTGAATGCTTTGAACATTTTGGAAAAGGATGCAATTTTAATACTTTGTCAATTGGAAATGTATTTTCCTCCAACTTTTTTTGATATAATGGTGCATTTAATGATTCATCTGGTTCGAGAAATAAAGCTTTGTGGACCTGTATATATTCGTTGGATGTATCCTTTCGAAAGGTATATGAAAATATTAAAGGGGTATGTTAAAAATCTATATTGACCTGAAGCCTCCATTATTGAAAAGTATATTTCTGAGGAGGTAGCAGAGTTTTGTACGAGCTACTTGGCTGCGGTGCAACACATAGGTTTGCCTCCATCTCGCCATGAACGAGTTAATAATGAGAGAAAGGGGATTCGCGGCTTGAAAGTCAAATCATTGTCAGCTGAACAGATGAAGAAGTTAGAATCATACATCTTGAAGAACATAGCTGATGCTCAACCATATATCACATTGCACATTAATGAGTTGAAACAATGTCATCCAAAGAAGAAAGAAATGTGGATTTTGAATGTGCACAACAAAACTTTTTTGTCATGGATTAAAAAGACTTTTCTTGGTAGATCAGATGTATCAGAGACATTAAAATGGATAGTGGGTGGTCCATGTTTAAATGTGATAACATGGTCTGGTTATGACATTAATGGTTATACATTTCATACAAAAGCTCAGGACAACAGAAGTGAAGTTCAGAATAGTGGTGTATTGGTGTTTGCAGAAGCAATGCATTTTTCGAGTGCTAAGGACAAAAACCCAATTTCTGCCTCAAATGCATATTATGGAGTGATTGAAGACATATGGGAGGTTGATTACTTTAAAATTTAAGTTCCCGTTTTTAACTGTAAATGGTTTAATGGTAACAACAGTGTCAGACACGGTGAATTTGGAATGACACTTGTTAATCTGAATAGATTGGAAGACACAGCTGATTCTTTTATAATGGCAACACATGCAAAACAAATTTTTTATGTAGTCGATCAATCAGATATGCAGTGGGCTGTTGTTTTACAAGGGAAAAAACAATATGTTGGTGAGGATGAACTTGATGAATATGCTGATTTATGTGAGATCCCTACTTCAATGGAAATATTAACAAAACATAATGACGATCATGTTGAAGACATAGTTTGTGCCATAAGGAACGATCACGACGAATGAATTTGGGAAAACAATCCATCTGTACATTCCTAAAATTAAAGGTAACATATGTTTATTTCTTGTTTACATTTATTTTTTTCATAAATGTTAGATATTGTAAGTTTTTTATTTATTAAAACATGTTTTAAAAGAAGGTTGAGTCTACCGGCCAACCGGTGGATTCCCACCGGCCAGCCGGTGGTCTCTCGCAGAAGCATTGCATTCTGCCAGAGCCACCGGTCAGCCGGTGTTAGCGCACCGGCCAGCCGGTATGGGCACCGGCCAACCGGTTCCTGCCCACCGGCCAGCCGGAGGACCAAGGCAGTAGGCTTGCCCACTGCCTGGTGACACCGGCCAACCGGTGGATGACCACCGGCCAGCCGGTGGTCTCTGGCAGAAGCATTGCATTCTTCCAGAGCCACCGGTCAGCCGGTGTTAGCGCACCGGCCAGCCGGTATGGGCATCGGCCACCCGGCTCTTGCCCACCGGCCAGCCGGAGGACCCATGTTTACCATTTTTTCCATTTTTTACCATCTTGACCATCTTGACCATCTAGACCATCTTGGCCATCTTTACCATTGTTTAACATGCTCACCATATTACCAATGTTTACTATTATGTAAACTAGTACACTTTTCTATTTTCTGATTATAGTAGTATTAAAATATTTGAATTTGTATATTTGTGAACTGACGTTTGTTTTTTTGATTTGAAGGATAATGACAGATCATTCAGATGATCAACCACATGATTCTGGGGAGGATCATATTGCTGGTCATACCTCTGGGGATGAACATTCACATGCTCCTATTACGACAAAGAGTTCAAAGGTTGGTAAACGTGGTTGCACACGTTTACCAAAATTATCACTTGCCCGTACGCAGGATCAGAGGATAGTAGTTGAGTTTGATGATGATGATATTCCTAGAGGTCCGAATGCCAAAGATTTTAAGAGTTTTGTTGCAACTCAGGCTAAGACGAATGTAATCATTCTGTATGATGATTGGAGAGGTGTGGATAAAGCGATTATCTCTCAGTTGTGGGAGACGATTTTGGTAAGATCTGTTGTCATTTTTTGAGCATTCTTTTAATGTTTCTGGTATATATAATATGTTTAACCTCTTCTTTATCAGATGACATTTGATATTCCTGACACTGGAGGAGTCAGGAAGAAATGCTTATCGTTGGCTGCCAAGAGATAGAGGGATTTCAAATCAACCCTCACATCTGATTTCATTTATGGTCATAGGAGTCATGACAATCCATGTCGTATATATCCTTTTATAGATGAAGACACATGGAGACAGTTTTTTGAAAGTAGAAAAAAAGAGTCATTTCTGGTAAGGGAAATGTAAACTTTTATATACTTTCTTATATAAATGATTTTATTAATGTTTTGTTAATGATTTCTTATTCTTAAATTACAGCAAACAATGAAAGCTCATCAGGAGATCCAATCTAAAAATGTATACCCTCATAGTTTATCTCGGGGAGGGTATACATTATTGGAAGAAAAAATGATAGCGGAAAAATTTCAACAACTAAGAGATGAGTCTTCAAGCTCTGGAGAGGTGGCCCCTCCATCCCCTCTATCTAGACATGAAAAATGGAAGAGAGCTCGGAAGGGAAAAAAAGGGAAATATCTTTTGGAAGAATCGAGAATCATAGCTGAGAGGATTGTAAGATATCTATTTAATTTATTTAAGTTAACTTTTTTCTTCATATAAGTTTCAATCATTACAGAAATGTTCAATTAATTAATACAAGACTCTCTTGAGGAGCAAAGTTCAGAGGGGACATTTACAGCTACTGGGAGGGAAGATATTTTATTTGCAGCATTGGGAAGGCCCGAACATCCTGGTTGTGTAAGAGGATATCTGACAGGTGTATCAGTAAGAAAAGTGTTTCCACGTTCTTCAACTTCTAACATTGAGGGGGTTTATAAAAAAAATAGAATCCTTGGAGGCTGAAGTTCAAAATATTAATGCGATGATGGAAGACAAGATTAGAGATTCGGTGCAGTCTATGTTTGCAGAAATGCAAAGACAATTTCAGACTGCAGCTCCCACTCCTCCACCTCCCCCTGCAGACCCCATTATTTATCCTCCACCTCCGCCAGTAGCTCCCACTCCCCCACCTCAGCCTGCGGACCCCATTCTTTATCCTACGCCTCCGCCGCAGCTTCCTACATATTGCGAGTTGTATGTTGATGATTCTCAACATCATATAGTAGCATACGGGTTGGTATATTGTATAAGAGATACAGTTCATCATCAACAATTAGAGGTAGAGAATCAGAGGGTCATTGTACAGGATATTATAGATAGATCAGCTAGGGTACCAATACCTAAAGATGAGGTGGCGACAGTTGGACAGAGTATCGGCCATTTTTTAGTTTGGCCATCCAGACTTCTTCGACTCATTACCATAGATGTATGAATCTTATATCTTTTATTTTATTTTTTTATTAAAGTTGTTTTATCATTTGAAAACTACTATAATTCTCAATTTTTTTTTCACAGGAATACTTCAAAGGTAAAGAAATATTGTATAGACAACAACAAAGACAACAGGCTATGAGATCAGATATAGATTCCAGTGGTCTTGGTAGATTGTCATGATATTCACATTTTTTGTTGGGTTTTTATGAGTTTCCAATGGAATCTCATGTTTGTGGACGTGAAATAAGTGTGGGGATTACAGAATCTGATATCATGGAGCTTGTTACTGGAGATAAGTTGGGCATCAACATGGTGCAAATTTTTTCCATGTTAGTCTTAACACCTTTTCCCTGCGTTATATTTATTAAAAATGTATACTTATATATGTTTTGTATTAGTTATCTTTATAAAATTTGTGAGAGGAATGAACTGACAGAAGTATATGGATTCATGGACCCGCAATTGATTTTCCCTGAAGCATGTGCATTGACTGAGGAACAAAGAATGGTTTATATTGCTGAAAGATTTGAAAAGAATGTAATCCAACAATGTTGGATGATGCCTTTTTGTGAGAGGTATGAAACACATTTCTATCAAAGAGTTAATTATCTTTTAACATAAAAAACCACTAACATTAAATTTCCTTTTATCAGTAATCATTGGATGTTAGGGATTTTTTTCCCAAGGGAGAAAGCTCTTTATTGGATATTCTCTGTTCATGGTGATGTGCGGGCAGGTTTTAAGAATATATTCGAAAAGTAAGTTTCAATTTCTCAATAGTTTTATATATTATAATGAATTTTAAATTTACCTCATTCGTATTATTTTCTAACAGTGCATGGGTCTACTTTCGAAAAAACACAAAGAAAAGAAATGAAAAGATCAAATATGTAAATGCGAAGGTAAATTTCCATTTAAAATTTGTACTTTTTGATTTATTACATAAAAATAATATATTGAATTTACACTCATTCAAAACAGAATTGTCATGAACAACAATGCCTCATCGAATGCGGATATTATATGTTAAGATTTATGTATGAAATAATAACAACTGGGATAGTTGTGAATTTTGACCTGGTACGATTTCCTCTTAAACTTTTCCATAATATTTCAATTTGATTTATTCATTATACATGTTAACTATCTTCTTTTTCATTTGTAGCTTTTTGATGACCCTCAACCCTATACTGCTGAAGACATCAAGCACGTACAAGTGGAGTGGTCAAATTATTTTACAGGTTTGATTAAATTTTAGTTGTTTGTAATGTAAAATGTAATTTTGAATATTGTTGTTTTAATTGTGTATTTGGTAGTTGTTTAGTTTTGATTTAGTTTTTTTTTGAAGTTGACAGTGTATGTTTTGAATGTTATATAAGTGAATGTTTAATTTTGCTCTACTTCTTGTTTTGGTATACTTTTTATGGTTCTTCTGGTATGGATTTGGTTCTGTGGGGGAGGGGTTCCAAGGGTGTGGGGGGTGTGTTCAGTGGGGTTGGGGGTGTCCAGCGGTCTGGGAGGGCTGTCCGGTGGGGTGGGGGGACAGTCCTGGGGGGTGGCAGGGATGTCCAGGGGTGTGGGAAGCCGGTCCAGGGCTGTGGGAGTGCTGTCCAGGGGTGGGGGGGTTGTCCATGGGTGTGGTGGGGGCTGTCAAGTGGGGTGAGGGGATGAGGAGGTGTTGTTCAGGCGGGTGGGGGGTTGTCGAGGGGTGTTTGGGGGTGTCCGGGGGTCGGGGGGCAGTCCAGGAGTGTGGTGGGGGCTCCAATGGGGTGGGGGAGGGTTGTCCAAGGGGTATACATGAGGGTGGGAGCTCCAATGGGGTGGGGGAGGGCTGTCCAGGGGGTATACATGAGGGTGAGGGCTCCAACGGGGTGGGGGAGGGCTGCCCATGGGGTATAAATGAGGGTGGATGCTGTCTAGTGGGTAATTTTTATATGTTATCTATGTACATGCTTAATTTCGATGTACTTCTGTTTTTGTGGTACGATTTCTTGATTTGTTTTCTGGTTGATTCTGGTGGAGAGAAGATCACTGCATTCTGTTTAAAAAAAATATTGGGTTTATCACATCGGTTATTTAATAACCGACGTGATAAAATGCCTGGAAAATAGTTTATCACGTCGGTTATTTAATAACCGACGTGATAAAAGGTCTTCGGAATGGTTTATCACGTCGGTTATTTAATAACCGACGTGATAAAAGGCCTGGAGAATGGATTATCACGTCGGTTATTTAATAACCGACGTGATAAAGTGCCGGGAGAATGGTTTAGCACGTCGGTTATTGAATAACCGACGTGATAAACCGCCTCCCTCCGGTTTATCACGGCGGTTATACAATAACCGACGTGATAAACCCCCCTCCCCCGGTTTTTCACGTCGGTTTTATATGAACCGACGTGATAAACCACGCTCAGCCCGGTTTATCACGTCGGTTCTTATCGAACGGACGTGATAAACCGCCCTCACCCCCAGTTTATCACGTCGGTTCTAAAATAACCGACGTGATAAACATTGTGATTTTATGTTTTTGACGTCGGTTTTTAAATAACCGACGTCAAAAACCTTATTTATAACGTCTCACGTATTAACGTCGGCTTGAAACCGACGTAAAAAATTAAAAAAAACCGACGTAAAAAACGTTTTCTGCACTAGTGTATCATGGAATTATAATGGAAGGGGAAAAATCTTATCTTTCTCAAATGAATGTTCAACCATCTATACATGTGAAGATTAAAGAGGCACAGAAAGAATATGTAGAGTTACAAAAGAAGGTGAGAAATGTTTTTGAATTCAACCTTAATTGTGATGGGATAATAAAGTTCCGTAATCGGGTTTGTGTTCCTCCCTTCCTTGAATTAAAGAAGGAGTTGCTGGATGAGGCTCATAGTTCTTCATTCTCTATTCATCCTGGAAGCACAAAGATGTATAGGGACCTGAAAGAGTACTTCTGGTGGGATGACATGAAAAGAGAAGTTGCCGAATATGTCTCTAGATTCTTAGTTTGTCAGCAAGTTAAAGCTGAGAGGCAGATGTCTAAGGGAATGTTACAAACATTACCCATACCGGAATGGAAATGGGAAAACATCACTATGGACTTTGTCACCAGACTTCCTAAAACATCCAAAGGAAAAAATGCTATCTGGGTCATAGTTGATCGTCTTACAAAGTCTGCACACTTCATTTCTATTAGAGAGGATTTCCCTCTAGATTAGCTTGCCAGGATATATTTAAAGGAAGTGGTAAGATTGCATGGAGTTCCACTTTCTATTATATCTGATCGGGATACGAGGTTTACCTCAATGTTCTGGGGATGTCTTCAGCATACTCTGGATACAGAGTTGTGTTTCAGCACTGCTTACCATCCTCAGACAGACGGTCAGTCTGAGGAAAAAATTCAAACACTAGAAGATATGTTGAGAGCTTGCTCTATAGATTTCAAAGGTGGTTGGGATCAACACCTACCTTTGGTGGAATTTTCTTATAATAATAGCTTTCACTCCAGTATTCAGATGGCTCCTTATGAAGCTCTCTATGGAAAAAAATGTAGGACCCCAACATGCTGGTATGAAGTTGGGGAAAGAAAGCTATTAGGACTTGATCTTGTTGATGAAATGGCAGAAAAGGTCAGATCTATTCAACAACACATAAGAGCAGCTCAGAGTCGACAAAAAAATTATGCCGACAACCGAAGAAAAGACCTAGAGTTTGAAGTGGGTGATAAAGTGTTCTTACGAATATCTCCCTGGAAGAGGGTCATGAGATTTGGAAATAAGGGAATGTTGAACCCTAGATATATCGGTCCTTTTAAAATTCTGGATCGTGTTGGGAAGGTATCTTACCGATTGGTGCTTCCACCGAATCTCTCTCAAGTTCACGATGTGTTCCATGTATCTCTCCTGAGAAAGTACATACCTGATCCTTCACATGTACTCAGCTCAGAAGTTATACCGCTGGAGCACGATCTTTCTTATGAAGAACAACCGATATAGATTCTGGATCATAGTGACAAAGTCCTAAGGAACCAGACCACTCGCTTGGTGAAAGTTTTATGGAGGAACCACCAATTAGAAGAAGCTACATGGGAACTTGAGGATATGATGAGGGAGAGGTATCCTCATCTGTTTGTAATGAAGTGACGAATTTCGAGGGAGAAATTAATTTTAAGGGGGGTAGAATGTAACACCCTGAGATTTTATGAAAAATTTTCTTATGTCTTATGTTATACACAACACCAAAGGAATCTTTCACAGCACACAATAATGACTTGGCTTTCCTTACACGCAATCAGGACCTTCCTCGATAGCATGTGTAGTACGCAATACCGAGTTTCACTAAACAAAGATATATTATTATGGACTAGCTGTTATGAATAGTATTAACTACATTTTCAATTTTATAACATTATTATTCATCTTACACATTTTCTATAACATGGTAATAGAACAAAATAAATTTTTCCAGAAAATAAGTATTTTTCAAAAAAGGGAGTTTTGCCGCCTTTTCATGGGGCACCCACATTAAATCTAGTTTTTGACATGTTTATAAGTTAAATTTGGAAAAATAAAATTCTTATTTTGAATCAGGATATAAAAATTTTCTTTGGGTAAATTATTTATATTTTTCTGATAACATTTATATTTTGATGAATAGTAAAAATACGCTAATTTTTAATTAAAAATAACTTTTTTCATTGCAATAATTTATATGGTTAAATTATAATATTGAATGGTTTTAAATTATAAATATAATATATTTTTACCATTTAATATAATGTATGTCATTAGCATTAATTTTACATTGAATTCATAGGTAAAAACATTTCAATCTTTGGCAATGTTTTAATTTATAAAACCTGTTTTCTTAATAACGGGATTTATTTTAAATTATTTACTGCAACTTATATTTTTTGAATTTTGAAAAATGGATTCCATATTTGGAATCAGTGGGCCAAATTATGTTAATAGGCTACTTTTTTTGGGCATTATGAATACTAACTATGGTAAATTTTATTTACCATAGTTAAAGGTAAATTGGGTAATTAAGGGTAAATAAAAGATTATAAAATTACCCTAACACCTAAAAAATCTTATTGGATGACTAAAAGTCGACCCATATCACCTAAGGGTCGGATTAGATTCATTTAATGGACTTTTTCCATGAAAATAATATAATTATTATTAAAACCAAAGAATGTGACAACATGTCACTTTCTTAAATATTATAAGTATAATAATTTTAATTTATTGATAAACTTAATGAAACTTCGAACATGAATAGTCTCCAGAAAGATAATATAATTATATAAATCCTAGAAATTTATTTTTTATTCTTAGGGATTAAATAATTATCATTAATTATGACACAATAGTGATGTTGAAATTATTTTATTAATTAAAATATCAAATAAATGGTTTTAAAAATACTAAAATAAATATTATATCAACCATTTAATGTGCTACACTAATTTTCTAGACACATATGACATTTTATGAATATATTAAAGATTTTATTTCTAACATATCTTCTTCATATATTTTATCTAAATTCAAATTAATGAATAGTGTCAACATTGACACTATTATTATTTTATAAAAATAACATATTATAAAATTGTTTAAAAATCACAAAAATATTTAAAAATTATAAATTAAAATTCATATGGTCAACAATGTCATAAAGAGTAAAATTATGGAAAATTCACAACACATATGTAATTATTTATAATAATTTAAATTTTAGAATATTATTACCACAAATAAAATTAAATTGATAAATAAGGATAAATCAAGTTGATAATGTTTAAAATAAATTCCTAACAAGTATAAATTTTATTTTTTGATTATATTACAACCTTATCTCATCTAATATTCAGATATGAGTCATTTTGGAAGTTTTTATGTTGGGTTGGGATTTAATATAAACTAATATTTCTTATATTTCCAATGGTGCCCCTCTCATCCCTTATAAAAGGGCACCTCCTCCCTCTCCTCCTCACACCAATTTGAGCCTTCAAGATCGGCCAATCCCTGCCAATTTCACTTCCCCACTTCCCTATAATCACCCTAGATGTCATGGTCTTCTTCAAAGTCCAATTGTAGTACCCTAAGAGGAGGTCTCAAAGAGGTGCTTCAATGAAGAGATAGTGTCCGTTACGGATTCTTTCAATATTATTTCTTCTTCCACTTCTTCTTGTTTAGTTGTTTCATTATGAAGTAATAACATCAGTATAATTCATATAATTATATGTTATTATAAGTATGAAACAACCTTATTTCACCATCTATCCATCCTACGGAAAATGAAATCACTGCGCGTGCGTACGTACGGAATACCGTCTCCACGCCGTGGTGTAATCTATTTTACACCACCACCTTACATGGATGAGTATAATGGTGTAAATAATAACTATATGTGATTATTGTAAAGTGTTATTGATTCTGAAATAGTATACATACACTCCAATACAATTCCACGATCATGGGAATGATATCATCGCTCGTGCGTACGTACGGAATACCGTCTCCACGATGTGATGCGATTCGTTCTACATGATATTCATTGAAAATTGATTATATAAATGAATTTAATGAATTAATATGATATATATTACACTAATACCATTCTGGAAATGAGGTATCTATAACCTAATGAGAAGAATAAGAATTTATTCGACAAAACACGCATAAGAACAAAAAGTAATAAACACCCGAATAACAAGTAGTAATGAAATATTTCTAATAAGAAGCTAAGAATATGACCATATATGATATCATTAAAATATTTATGATTCTGGAATAATTAAATAACATTATTTAAATCATTATACACAAGTTTTGGACACTTACGACGCAAATCGGACCTAAGGTAAGGGAAAATATCACAATCTCATTTTATCCGAGATTGTTTATACTTTGGTATTTACTGGGGTGTATGTTATCATCCACATCCATGTTCCCTCAATATTTAATATTGTTTCCATCCACCTACAATTTTTTACATCCAATTTTACCCTTCGGTGAGTTTTTAGTAAAGGATATGAAAGGAATCTTTTGTCGTTTTTCGTACGAGGTACATTTTTGACTTTTCTGACAAAAGTATGAGAAGAATGTTTTTTTAACTTATACGACATTAATGGATTTTTAAAACATTATTTCCAAGAAGCTTCCTTTCATGTTTTCATGTTTATTTTTAATCATCTTCTTTTAGTTCAAAATTGTATGACATGTTATAAAAGAAAAATGTTTTTGAAGTAGAAAGGATATTTTCCTCAAGAATGGAGTTCAGGTGATTTATCAAAATTATTTTCCATCTAAGATAATATAGGGTTCTATTTCTATCCCTATTATTACATTGATTAGATTATTTTTTTATGGAATTATTTTTATGAATTTATTTATCTTATATTAATTGTTTTATGATGTCATGATGTTTAAGAATCCCATTTTTTATTACATGGGTTATGGAATGATGTATGATTTATGATTTTGTGGCACACATAAGAATGGTATCATTATGAGATGGGTGGGACCTATATCTCCCTCTAATGCATTGGGTAAATATTTTATATCTCATGAGATAGAGATGGCTGGAACGGCAGGTTAAACTGGTTCAGTGAAACAGGACTGAAACGAGGAGTGAACTAGGTTCAGAAATGGACTTTGTCCACTAAGATAGTCTTGGCAATGAGTCTTGACTAATAAGAAATGATTCTCTATGATTATGTGTGTATGCCACAATGTTTCATGTTTTATGTTATGATTATTGGGATTATATTTCACTACCATGATTTCTCCCATGTTATGAAATTATGATTTCTTTTGTAGGGTAAGATTTCCAAAATGATATGTTCTTATGAATTTTATGTGATTGATATTTATTTTGTTTACCCTTACTGAGCATTTGAGCTCACCCTTTTGTATGTTTTCTTTCCCGAGGTCAGGAAGAAGGGTATTAAGTAAGATATGCCAAAAAGGGACTATAGATATGTTGAAATAAATGGTAGAAAGTCTAGATACTTTATGAACCAGTTGTTTATGTTTCCCAGTATCTAAAGACACTATACCTATACGGTCCTTTCATGGTTTTGTTATATGTTGTAATAATTATGCATCAATTTTGAATTATTAACCATGTATGTAAAGTATGGGTCGCAATGAATTATTTGAAGGGTGGTGCTGGAAATGGTGTCCCATTAATCCAATGAATGATTATTAGTGAACACTCTATCTATTTTTCTTGCAATCATTCTATTGTGATAATTCCTATACTAGGTATACATGGCACAATGGAGATAAATTTCAATAAGTTTGAAAGGATCAATATCATCCATAAAATCCCATTAATATATAGTTGAGTGGAGAGTGGTGATGTTCTCACTAGAAGAATGAATATAATTAAAATGGCCAATAACCAACATGGGAATATGAATAATAGTACTCAAATAGGAGTGGTAATTCCAAAGAATCCTATTATCTTGATATTTTTTCTTAGTACTGATAAAGGAGAAAAAAAGATGATTGTTTCCAATAATAAAGTCACAAGTGAAACCTTTCTCCACAATATGGATATCATGAACATTCGAAAAGGAAGAGTGAACGATGATCCAATGAATATCAAGAATTTTTTTTTCGGGAAGCATCAATGAAGTTGTATCCAAAGAGAAAAAATGAACTAAATTAGTGGATAAGTACATTTTAGGTTTAGATATGGAAAATATTAAAGGTTATTGTATGTTATGCATTCATTTTAAGATATTGATTGTGTCAAGGGTTGAAATACATTGATAGTTCCAAAATAAGAACATCATTTAAACCTACATTTGGAGTTAAAACTTCATTTTTTCTTACTATTCGAGCATTTGTGCCTAGATGGTATTATAGGATTTTTGATATATTAGGACTTGAGGTAACTCTCTTCTTACAATTGGTGAAATCTAATTGTATAATTTTATCATCTTAAGTCACACTTTTCTTGTCAGTATCATGAACAGAATACTTTGGAGCTGGTTTCACAGTGATACAAATGGACATATGACTAATATCATCATGGTTATTATAACTAATATAAAAATGTTTAGCTTCAAAGATATATATATATATGATTGGTAGTCCAATTCAGGGGTACCTAGAAGTAAATTAGCATGAATAGTTGACTACATATCCACAATCAAACCAAGATGATCATTATGTTGTACAGTACAGTTTTCACGAGAATTAACTGAAGTACTAACCTGATGATTTTGCATCCATTTCAGAGGGTCCCTATTTGCCTGCAAAGAATTTTGGTCTATGTCCATAGGTTTCTCTACCCCATAATCCACGTATGGTAGAGTTTTTTTGGTGGATCTACTAAACTCGTGTGTTTTCCTAGTGACCCTTTTCAATGGTTTGGTATCTTCAAATGGAATAATGGTTTCCAGTACCATGGACAGAGATGTTGGAATTTCAGAGAAAGAGAACTAAGAGTTATCCATAGTAACATGCAGATTGGTCAAAGGATTTCAAGAATCTATAGTGTGACTCATGTTAGCTAGATTTTTATAAAAATTAATAGATGGAGTTTTTTCAAGTGGCGAAGAACCTAAGGGAGATTATATAGATTCCTTCAAAAGCACAAATGGAATAGTGTTAGTTACTGGTGAGTGATTATGCTTCTTTCCATTTCCCACTATAGGGGTGAGCACAACATTCTTAATACCTAGAAAGTAATTCTAGGTAATAGGCCATGGAATATGGTCTAAATGAAAATTAGTGTCTATAATATTCTTAGAGGAAGATTTAATGGTTTCTAAGATCACATTCTCAATTTATTTCAATAGGTATTGATCTCAAAAGATTTTATCTTCTTCTTCCATAGTGTCTACCCTATTAATACCCAATTTATCCCCTATGTGTGTCAGATTGTGTGATTATTAACCAAAATTTCAGACTTTGGGAGGGGGTAGGTAGTTCCATCATCGGGGCCATGTTGTTCTTTGTTTCTCTTTACTTCCTTCCAATCATTTTTAGCGGGTTGGATAACCTGGTTTCTAATCACCATAAAATTATAAATAGTGTGACCAATAACCATAAAATGCTCACAAAATGGGTCTCTTTATTCTTAATCAACTTTGATTTCAGTTTTGTAGTCATTATAATTGATCTTTATTGTGTTGGGCAGCTTAGAGACAAGATTAATTTCAACCATAAATATTGAAAAATTTCCACACTCAAAATTTAAGGTTCTTTGTTCAATTTTGAGTGGAGATCCTATGAAGGAGACATTATCATTTAAAATTTTGGGATGCCAAAATTTCCAGTTGAGTGCATAGAGATTGACCCAAAATTGTCCATAGTGTTTCTATATGTGTGCGGATTGAAATTGGATTCCCAATGTGAAATTTAATGTAAACCTCGCTTAAGATTGAGATTTCCAGACATCCAAACCATATCTAAATCCTCTTTAAAATTTAACAGGATGTGAAAATATTCTATTAAAATAAGTATGAAATTCCAATTTGAAGAATTCTAGTAATGTGAAATATGGATTTTTAGTTCAGTTAAAGGCCATGGATGGTCTCCTTTGAGGAAGGATATACGGCCGAGGATATAGAATTTTCATAGCTGCGTATGTTTTTGAAGCTCCCTCAGGTCACCTCCCACCAAGTAACCATTGTCTTAAAGTATCTTGATTGGGGGGGGGGTTCAACATGAGGTCATTATTTATATTTTTACCTTTCAAGGCTTCAAAAAATGAGATCTCTTAGGATATACCGAAGGTAGAACGGGTGAAGTGATCATAATTTTCGGAATCATATTTGTTCATGACCACGAACTAATCGTACACGTAGGGGGCCTAGCATATCCAAGGATCCACAATGAAGTGTGAATAAATTCATTCATGCGTGATGAAGTCTTCCATGATATTCACGATTGAAGAAATTAGCCAAGAAAACCTAGCTGTGCAAGGGTTTTTAGATAGAGATGGTCTCCCATCTCTCTAAAATCTCGTCTCCATTTAGTAATGTATTTTTTTTATAATTGTATCAATCTTCTCTTATTCTGAAAACATCCATTATTTTACTTTTAAATTATTTTAATATATTTATTCACTAAAAAATATCTACCTTTATTTTCTCAATAGGATATGGTTTAACTTCTTTCAAAAAAGATTCACGAATTAAATCATCAAAGCAAGATAGATTTAAAAAATCTTGGAGACTAAAATATTGATGATTATTTGAAGAAAAATAAGTTGTACTAATTTTAATTATCATGTCAATCATGAATAATAATTTTATTTGTGATGTTTTAGCACTTCTGTACAAATATAACATTGAATTGAAGACATGTAAATTATTTTGAAAATCCAACAAAAATAATTTTACACATTTATTAATACAAAAGATTAATTATAAATTGATCTTCATCTTAATTCAATTTATGAATAATTTATAATTTTTTGATCATTAATATCAATATTATTAGGATGATTATAACATGATCTATCAATATAATAATTTTCAAAATATTTATTCATTTTTTTATATTTTCTATAAATATAAATTTTTGCCAATGTAAAATATCTTATTGGATCTGTAAGATATTTTCAATTTTCGCATTACAACACTCACACTCACAAATATTATAAATGGAAAATTTCTTACTCACTACTCTAAAATAACATACATATGTAATTTATTACATGTGGCCATGATATGTCATACATAGATAAAATATCTGGTTCTAGTGAAAAATTTTCTACATGTTTCCCACTTATATGTCGAGTAGGATATTTATATTATAGGACAAGAAATTTTATTTGTTCAAAAAAAAATTCTTATGGGAAGAAAATTATATTATGTCTTTCAAAAATGCATTTCCCATTTTTCAAATCCTCTTTATTTGATTTCTTATAATCTCAAAATATCATATTATCATGGTCAAAATATATTTTATAGACATCAAATATCTTATGAGAATCACATAAGTTGTTATGCCAAGAAATTTTTTCAAATACGATATAATAATTCCTCATTTCTTCCAATGAAGTATAAGATTCATCAAATCATATCTAGAAACATCCATTCACTTCACATTACACAAAATTAGATACAAATTCATGTTAGAATAATGAAAATATTTCTAGACCCAATAAATAATATTGTACGGAATGTAACATTATATATACTAAAGAAATATTATTTCTATGAACTCCTCTACCATCTCAGTAAAATCTAATTGAGCCTTATCAAACATTAATCTAAATTTAGAATATAAAAGATTTTATTAGACATCAGGGTATATAACACAAGGATGGTGTCTCAAACCATCATCAATATTAATCCAAAGATTGATCCTATTTTACAAATGTTTAGAATATGTGTAAAATCTGTCCAAAAATGAACAGTAGATATAATGTTTTCATCATTAAACATATACTATAATTGTAGTATACAATGCTTGTATACCATTAGATATATTCTTTTACTTGTGGACCAGTTAAAAAATCTCCTCCTACAAGATATGCCCTTTTAATCTATCCAAAAAAATGATTCTCGTGAAATAACTACATTACCCAACAAATATGTGAATATCCTTCACTTACATATGTTGGCTACAAAATTACATTATACAAAAAATCTATTTTTTATAATTTCATTGAAAATAAATCTTATTAAAAAAATAAAATATCAATCCCAAGGAAACTTTTACACCTTTTCAATATGATATCTTCATATCATAAAGAATAATATTCCCATCCATTTAGTTTTTAATTTGAAGATAATGAAGGATATGATCTCATAAAATATACTTATAACATACCCAAATGATATAGGATAAAATGTAGCACATCAATAGTATGTTTTATGTCATATATCTGTTAGAATTAATTCTAACAAATACATATGATGTTTATTCATTACAATTGTTGTATGTAAAAATATATTATATTTTATGTAGAAATATATTATCATAATTTAATGATGTTTCCTATAATACATTTCATTATATTGTAATTCATTCTATCAGAACTGTGATTATAAAGAGAAATATATTATATAGGGTTTTGATTCCCTAGTTCATCGTAATTGGTGCTAAATCCCATTTCAATTTCATATCTTTGAAAAAAATAAATGAAATATGGGTTTATTCATAAGGGTCGCAGTCCACATGGATGACGTAGTGGACAAGGAGGAAGAGCTTGAATTTCTCGATGGAGACTTACCCCCTGAGGGTGTACCACCACTACTGGACCCATCAAGAAGGATTACCCATCAGCAGAGGAACCTTCTAGGCCTCCCTATACCCACCGAGTCGATGGTACTCAGTTGAAACACCAGTAAGGGTAAAGAGCAAGTCGGAACTGTCAAGACCTGCGACCCGTCTGCCTCATTGAAAAAGACGGACGAAGACCCCAAAAAGGCCGCATTACGCCAGAAGCTCGATGAGTAGAAGAGGCTGGTCGACGAACTTCTGGCCGAGCGTGCTGTAGAGCGGCGACCCGACTATGGTAATCCCAAGCCGAGGCAGAAGGGGCAGGGAAAATTTCCCCCCAGCGAGATGCCTCCGAGAAACCATAATCATGCTAATTCTATGGACAAGGAAGGGGCCGGAACATACGGAAAGAGGGCGCAATACGTCTCGCCAAATCCTCTTGAGTGATAAGGAAATCTGAGGAAACCGGCCCTTGTTCCCCCAGCTGCCCCAAGGTTCATTCCGCCAGTTTCTCCACGAGCTGCTGAAGCCATCTCCCATGTCGAAGAACCCGACAATGCACTTGTTATTAGGGACCCCCGCCAAGATAGGGACCCCCACCAGGATGATCTTATAGCAGCACTCATGGCCTGCCTCGAAGTGTTGGAAACATGGCAGGTGGAAGTCCCACCGGATGGCAAGCCATATCCCGCATGGGGGGATGATATGCCTGCACCCTCGGGTTTTGGGAACCGCACATTCTCACCCTTCAACAGGAAAGGGGGCCCGCCGCAGCACTTGGCCAACTTTTCATCCTGGTGTGGCACCATGCTGGGGACCCCGGCCCAGTAAGAAGCCGTAAAGCTCTAATGTTTCGTGAAGATATTGGAGGGCCATGCATTCTTCTGGTACAACCAGCTCACTATTGGATTGATGATCGGCTGGGAGGATCTCCGCCGGTAGCTCATATACTAGTTCATCTCCACCACGTGAAAGACCAGCATCATAGACATCTTCAAGTGAAAACAAAATGCCTGATGAGCGAGTCACAGACTTCATCACCCAGTGGAAGGGGCTTACATACTCCCTCGACATGCCACTGACTCCGGAGAAATTACTGACGATGTGTGTAGGGAATGTTAAAACAGAGCTGGGTCCTTCCCTGATCACCCAGAACTACCCTGTAGGGTTCCATATTTCTCAGATAAGGCTCAGCGCCACAAGGAAGCTCTGCAATAGGCTAGTCAGGCACATCTGTTGCCCCCTGTGATCCCAGCCAGGAGGGCTGCCAAAGCCGAACCTGCCATGGTGGCCCAAATAGAATCCCCATGGAAGCTAGAATTACTGCCAGTGGAAACAGCCCTGCAACCCCGTAGAGGTCCTCCACCTCAAGCGCATGCTCTTACCCAGCAGCGACCGCCTCAGAATCGACAGGTTCCCCCGTGTAATGCACCACCACCACCTAGGCGGGACAATCAGGTACCGCCTCCTCGGCAGGCCCATTCGGCCCCTCGTCAGGGCCAGGCTCCGAGGGACTCCTACCCAGAAAGAATGAACCAAACTTACTCGTTCAATGAGAATCAGGTCCCTAGCTACTTCTGAAGTACTCTAGAGAAAGGGATTGTGCACTTACCCGAGTGCAGAAGGCCGGCAGAAGCGAATTTCACTAATCGCCCCAACTACTACCTCTATCAATGGATTCTAGGGAACACACTCAAGCAGGGTTGTGTGTTTAAAGTCAGGCTTCAAGACCAGGTCGACAAAAACATAGTCAGGTTGGGCCCGGCCCCGACACAGGTAGCAGGTGTCTTCATAGGGTTAGAGATCGGTAGTGACAGCGAAAGCGAGTGGCAGCAGGTTCCGAGCTGCGGATCCAAAAACTACGATGACCGGATGGATCAAAAAACTATCGCCCATGCCCATGGTATCATTCGGGAATTCCTGAATCATCCAGATCCTTCGGAGGAATCAGCTAGTACCTCTGCATCGTCATCACAGCCGACCTGTGCCCAAAAGGGCCAGCAGCGACGACGCAAGAAAAAGCAATGCGCTCCACCACTGTCATCGTCATCGCACACTCTTGGTGACTTTATGCCCCCTGAAATGGAAATTCCTCCCAAAATCTGCCCAGTGGTAGATGATTCGTCAAGTGACAGCCAGGGGTACGCTTCTGTTAATACCTTGGAGCTGGTAAATCCATATATGACTCCCAACGAGGGGGAATGACAGACGAACCTCCCCAACATCCCCAGTTGACATCAATGTCAGCAAAACCGCAACCACACGGGTCATCAAGGCACATCAGCGGGCTCTTTAATTCAGGCCGTGCACGCTACTGAAACCATACATCAAGCTCAGCGCAGATCTCAACAGGCGCAACCTCATCTGAATCCCTTAGATCTACCTCCACCGTCGTTCGTGCTACTAGATCTGGAAGAGCTGCCTCGTCTGTATCACGGTCAGTCATTCCCAGCTGCAGGCCTATCTCCGTTTTCTGGTCCTAATCTGGCGGCTACTCTCCAAGCCTCATCTTGAAGTCAGCGGGATGTACCCAGTACTAGCCAGCCTCCAGTTCAACCAGCAGGACCCGCTATGCCTCCAACTGCAGAACGACCTCTTGTAAGAAGAGGCTCATGTTTGGCACTAATGTATGATGTCTTGAAGCACCTTACCAGCATTCCAGCAAGGATTTCTATCCATGAGGATCTTCTCCTATCGTCTGAAATGCGCGAATCACTTGACGAGGCCCTAAGGAGCCCCCTCTAGTTTTAGACGAAGGTAGAAGCTGCAGAAGCCTTCCACACTAAGGCAATTGAGAATGTTGAATGCTAGGCAGTTATCTCGTTCTCTGGGGAAGATGAAGACCCTCCCATACATGGGAATATTCTCCCACTGTACGTCACTAGCCAGTTCAATGGCATGGAAGTCCGCCGCTGTATTCTTGACACGGGTTCTGGGATTAACCTAATCCCGACTAGGACACTGTGAAATATGGGTTTGTATGAGGATGATTTAACTCCCTCCGACTTCAGAATACAGGGATACGATAGGACCGAGCAATCCCCAGTCGACAAGATCTTCTTGAAGACCTAGTTCGGTGGGCTAATTTCCAGCACTGAGTTCATGGTTGACCCCCAGGACACCGCCTATAATGCATTGTGGGAAGGCCATGGCTCCATCTCACGCAGCGGTCCCTTCGTCGTATCACCAATGCCTCAAATACTCCCTCAATGGTCGAGTAGGCATGCTCCAAGGAGATGTGTCTCCTTTCACCTCTTGTGAAGCCCGCTATCAGGACGCCGACTATTACAAGAGCAAGGAAAAGAAAATCCTAGCAAGTGAAGATGAACCCACCCGGGTCACAAGTGATCCCTGGGAAGGCCTGAATGATGCCTACATCTTCCTGATCCACTGATTGGAGGCCATGACTCGTGGCATGGGGCAGTATTTTGTTGTTTCAGGTATGAATGGAAGTAATGTTCCCATGTCCAATAGATGGAAGAAAATCACCTCATACTCCTACACAAACCAGGCTCAGGTGATCCCGGAACCTCATAACCCTGTGCGGTATCTGAATGTCAGGCTTATGGCAATGGAAGTACATCATACGTGTCTCTTCCTCCGGGTTGGATTCAACCGACTCTGGATGACGTGTCACCACTACTTTGATTCCATCAAACGTGGACCCTTAGGCCGAAGTCCAGATGGGATAGGATCGACCGCATTCGTTGCTATGGTCTCAGCGGTGCATGGGTCTCCTGATATGATTTCCACTGCTGCCCAGGCCGGCACCAACTGACCATCAGGGTTTGATATCTCAGAAGTAGCTCCCCCTGTGGGAAATCCCTCCACGGGTGGAGAGGAAGATCTGGAAGATGCCCCCCCCCCCACCTTTGAGGTTGGAATCTCTACCACGGTTTATGAACTGGTACATGTGTACCTCAGTAGCGAGGCAGATCTGAGACCCACATTGATCAGTGCAACCATGTCCCCCGAGGAGCAGCAGCGGTACGTGGACTTTCTCAAACATCACTGTGATGTGTTTGATTGGAGTTACGACAAGATGCTAGGACTAGACCCTGAGGTAGCCATTCAGTGCCTGGGCCTACCGACAATCCATCGTGGTTTTAAGCAGCCTCCCAGAATGATTCACCCTTCTCACGGTGCCACTGTTGACGTCGAGGTTGAAAATCTTATCAAGGCCATCTTTTTCAAGGAAGTCAAGTACCCTATGTGGCATGCCAACATTGTGCCAGTCAAAAAGAAGAATGGGCAGATCAGAGTCTGCATCGACTTCCACGATCTCAATCGCCACTGCCTAAAGGATGACATTCCCCTTCCGGTGATCGAGTTATTGATTTATGCCACGGCTGGGTACTAAGCCATATCTTTCATGGATGGGTATTCCGGGTACAACCAGATCCAGATGGCCCCTGAGGATGAAAAGTCCACTGCCTTCAGGGCTCTCCAAGGTACTTTTTGTTACCAGGTTATGCACTTCGGCCTAAAATATGCAGGTTCCACTTATCAGTGGGCCATGCATCGCATATTCAATCTAATTCTCGGGACACTAGTGGAATGCTACGTGGATGATCTAGTGGTTATATCCCATCAGTACCATAACCATCTCAAAGACCATGATAAAGTGTTCAGTTTCCTCCATTCCCGCAACCTGAAGATGAATCCGTTAATGTGTTCCTTCAGCGTCACCTCCGTGAAGTTTCCTAGATTTGTTGTTAGATATCGGGGCATTGAGATCGACCAAGAGAAGGTCAAGGACATCATCTAAATGCCTTCCCTGAGCAATATTCGAGAGCTTCGAGGTCTCCAAGGCCACTTAGCCTATATACGCCGATTCATCGTGAATCTGGCCGGCAAGTGTAAGCCCTTTTCCCGGCTCATGAAGAAAGGTGTCGCCTATGAATGGGATGAAGAGTGTCAGACCGGATTCAAGGAAATCAAGAAGTATTTGCTCCAACCTCCAGTTTTGATGCCACCTGTCTCTGGAAATCCATTGGTCCTTTACATGACCGCCCTGGAATGGTCCCTTGGCGTTCTTCTTGCCCAGAAGAACGATGAGGGGACAGAGAACAACCTCTACTACCTCAGCTGTATGCTTCTAGATATGGAGATAAGATAATACCCAATCGAAAAGAGCTATATTGCGCTCGTGTTTGCCGAACATAAGTTGCGACATTACCTGCAGCACCATGAGGTACAGTTGGTCTCCCGGGTAGAACCACTTAATTACATCCTGAACCGCCCCATATTGACTAGCCCACTAGCGTGGTGGGAGGTGATCCTCCAGCAGTTTGACATCAGGTTCGTTCCATAGAAAGTTGTCAAGGGATAGGCATTGGCAGAATTCTTAACTAATCATCCTACCTCTGTGGATGAATCCCTAGACCTGTATTTTCCTAATGAGGCGATCCTCTCAGTCAATCATATCATCTCATGTTGGAAAATTCACTTCGATGGAGCCTCTCGGAGCTCCACCGGTAGGAGGCTCAACGATCATATGCTCAACAGAGATGGTCTGGGTATCGTCTTAATCACCCTAGTGCAAGTCATCCTGCCATACTCATTCATATTGTCAGAAGGCTACAACAACAATGAGGCAGAGTACCAGTCTCTCATCATTGGTCTCGAGCTGGCCCTTGAGATCGATGTGTCCCATCTACATGTGAAAGGGGATTCCGAGCTGGTAATCAACCAGATAAATGGAAACTATGTCGTCAGGAAGATGGAGCTTCTGTCATTGCTGGAGTGAACCCTGCATCTAATGGCCTAGTTCTTTTCTCATCCAAATGTTACTGATGTCCCTCAATCACAGAACGGTTGAGCAGACGCTTTGGATGGCTTAGCTGCATCGCTCGCAGAACCTGAGCAAGATGATTTGATCATACATGTGACACACTGGAATGTCATTTCACCCATCACCCCAGAGGACAATGATGGCCAGAAGGTAACTCATCTTACCATCGGGCCATATACGTCAGGGGCCCCATGTTCGTCAGAAACAGTGGTTGAGGCAACTCCTGAATGGAGATCACCCTTTGTCGATTATCACTACAATGGTTGCCTCCTAGAAAATCGGGCCAAGTGCGAGTGAATCTGACACCGCGCACTGTAGTTTACCCTTCAGAGTGTTCCCAGTCTTGAGCAGATACTCTATAAGTGGAGATTCAACGGTTATCTCCTCCATTGCGTTCAAGGAGTTGAGATTTATCAGGTTAGGTAAGAGGTTCACACTGGTTACTGCGGTGCCCACCAGGCTGGGCCCAAGCTATCCCATAAAATCTGGAGGTTGGGGTACTTCTGGACCTCTATGATCCATGATTGTATTGAGTTTTCTAAGAGATGCCATGCGCGCCAAGTTCATTCCAACTTCCTGCATCGGCTGTCGGAGCCTCTCCACTCCACCAAGTATTCATGGCCATTTGTAGTGTGGAGACTCGATGTCGTGGGACTATATCCACCAGCGACAGCTCATTAATGTAGGTTCATCCTAACTGATACAGATATCTTCTCTAAGTGGGCAGACGTAGTTCCACTCAAATAGGTCAAGGCCCGTTCCATCGTTGACCTTGTGAGATCCCATATCATCCACCAGTTTGGGGTCCCTCATGCTGTCCTCGCCGATAATGGAACCAGCTTCCGAACAGCCGAGTTGAGTAAATTGTACGCCAAGTACAACATCCATTCGAACCATACCACTGGCTATCATGCGCAAGAAAATGGACAGATCGAGGTGTTCAACAAAACCATGTCTAATATTATGCAGAAAATGGTTGGTCAGAACAAGAAATGTTGGCCGAACAATCTCCACAATTCCCACTTGGCCTATCGGATGGCGACTCACAATTCCACCAAGGTGACCCCATATTCCCTGGTGTGTGGGACTGAGGCCATTATAGTCATTGAGATCCAGCTGCCATCGTTATGCACATAATTCTACGACTAGTAGGCGCCAGATATGGTGGCCGAAATCCGTCTAGCTGAATTGGAAGCACTGGACGAGAACATGCTTCGTGCCCTGCACAATCTGGAAAGACATCAGAATAAGATAGAAAGAGCCTTCAACAAGAAGTTTCTCCTTCGCTCTTATCTGCAAGGAAACCATGTGTCGGCCCTTCGAGCGCCAATGATTCCTGTTTGGAAACCACCCAAGCTAGATCCCAAATGGGAAGGACCTTACATCATCTATAAGGTTTACCCCAACGGAGCATACTCCTTGGTGACCACGGATGGTGAGCGCATAACTACTCCCAACAATGCCAAGATACTCAAGAAGTACTTTGCATAAGCCCCTTGGTCCTACACGACCTTAAAATGTATGGTCCTACACGACCTTAAACTGTACGGTCCCGCACGACCCTAAACTGCACATTATGGTCCTGCATGACCCTAACCTGCACCACCGTCCTGTATGACATTAAAACTGCAATATCTTCCTGCAAGACGATAAAATGCAAAATGGTCTGAGCTCTACGACCTCAAAATAAGATCTCCCTCATCCTCACTGTAAGATTTTAAACTGCAAGCCAGTTAGGCTTTCCTGACCGAGGCTCAGCCTCAGGCCCCTTGGCCACCTCAGGCCCCGACCCTCGTCCTCACTATAAGACGTTAAACTGCAATCCAGTCAGGCCTTCCTGACCGAGGCCCAGCCTCAGGCACCTTCGCCTTCCCCGAATTAGACTCTCTTGTGGGATTGTACGGCGTGGTGTAGGATTATGTCCTCATTCGCGTCGGGTTACTCGTCGTATTTTACATATCCCTAGATGAGATGTGTCCCTCGTCCCGCATGACATTAAACTACATCTCGTCCAACACGACATTAAACTGCGCTTCAAGAACTACGTATGGCTTGATTCCCATCCTAATGGGATACATATGAATGTTCGGGCGCCTCGTCTTGATCCCAGCCCTGAGCTCTTATCTTTCACTACCCCACTGCGTATAGTTTCCTCAGAGGATCCATTCATGACGAGGAGTAGGCTTCCTTAGCCCCGCTCATGCAAGGATTGTAAGGGTCGCACCATGTGCCCACTCCTGTTCTTCTATTCTCCCACGTCCTCACCGCATGAAGTTAAACTACATGGCCTTCAAGAACTACGTATGGCTTGATTCCTATCCTAATGGGATATATAGGAACGCCTGGACATTTCGTCGGTTGGCCCAGCCCAAACGCCAAAATCTTCCCCTCGGGTTACGACATATGGCAAGATGCACACTTCTTCCCCAACTCACATCGATCAAACCTCGACTCGGCAATACGTCCTCACTGGAGATGTTCTGTAACACCCCAAGCTTCCACTGTATGTTTCCCTTCGAATAATGCAATATCGTGTGTTGTACGCAACCTCGAGCTCTAACACACACCACAACTAACTAAACTAGCCGTTGTGAATAGTAATACCTACTTTTTGAAATTTTATAAATTTTATTTATCAAAATGGACTTCATTTTTGAATTCGGAATATCAATTATAGCTTAGGGTGAAATTTTGGCCTTATTCTGAAAAACTTCAATTTTTGATGAATAGTGAAACCACTAAGTGGTTGTTAAAAACTGATTTTTTGTTAAAATGAAATATTACCACTTCTGTGATTTGATTTTCAAAAATCCGACATACATGGTTGTCATTAAGAAGTAAAATGTGGTTCAATGAGATTAAAATAATTTTTTGGTGAATAGTAACTTTTAAGTTCTTAATCACGATTAGAGGTGATTAGTGTAGTTTAAGGTAAAAATAATGTTTTAATAATATGAGATGATCTTGAAACTTGTCCTACTCCTATTGGATGAGTCATGGACGACCAAGAAAACCCATGGGTCAACTTGGGGACCCCATGGAGCCACTTTAGTTGAAAATGACATTAATATATATTTATTTAATGTTAAAATTAAATTGACACAAACATGAGTTGTTTTACTAAAATAGTTTTTAAGTGGGGTTACACAGATCCAAATATTGACTATAAATATTCATTAGAAAGATAAAACGATTTCCTACATCATAGTATTTTTTTATAATTTTTAGACATTAAATAAATTAAATTATTTATGACATCATTATGATACATCGATGACCTCATTATTTAACGATTTAAATAAAATGAGAAGATAATGCAAAATCCAAAGCTTACACTTTTCCAAAGCCTATTGGATGAGGAGATTTAGAACAATTATCACCTTAGCCACGAATTATATAAGTTTGGGACCTTTAGAATCCGAAAATAATTGTATAATAATATAACATTTCAATCTTTCCAAAAGAGCCCCTCCTCTCCTCTTATAAAAGGCCCCCACCTCTACCACCTTTTTCACACTTCCAAGCCTTTTGGTTTGGCCAACCTCTACCCAAATACTCTCCCAACTTCTTTCCCTTCATCCTAGAAGCTTTAATTTAGTCAGAAATCCATCCTATGGAGTCCTTTTGATCAAATCAAAAGGAAGAACCCGAAGAAGAGGTAACATTTTCATCACCCTCTTTCAAGTTTCTTTCTTCTTCCACTCCCTCTTTGTTTATTATTTCAATTCTAAAATTATAACTCCAGTATCTTCTATATACTTTGATGTTATTATAAATATGGAACAACCATATTCATTATTCTACCCTTCATTTGAATGACATGTCACCATACGTGCGTACGTACGGCTTACCGTCTCCACGTCGTGGTGTAATTGTTATTCAATATATTATTATTTAGATGGGTATAATAATGATATGTAATTCATGTAAATAATAAATATAACATGATAATAATTCTGTATATATGATATACTATCCAATTATATATTATTTTAATATCAAAATAATGATATTGTCGCTCGTGTGTACGTACGGACTACCGTCTCCACGAACGCGATGAGATTCATTCTCCGTCGTATCCATTCAAGTATAATTATCATTTGATGATTTAAAAATAATTTTTAAGGACATGATATCATTCTGGATATGAATAAGATACAACCTATCCATGAAAAACATGACTTACGTAACAAAACATATAAAAGAAAATGAGTAAGTTAACACCCGAAACAACGATAAATCTAAGATATTGTTAACAAAGCAATGTTAAAAGATCATATATGATATCATATGAATGTATATGATTATTGTATAATTTAATAACAATTATTTCACCATTATACAGGAGGTTAACCTACCCCAACCAAGGAAAAGTACAGGGTAAGGGTTTACTTCACAACCTCTTCATTATCCAAGGTTGTTTATACATAATTATCTACTGGGACCTCGTTATCATCCACATCCATGTTTCTTAAAAATGTCTTTCAAAACATTTTTAATATTAAATGGAAAATGGGTTAAAGTCATTTATACCCTTATACGTTTTTGAAAGGAATCATACCTTCGTTTTCCAAACAATGTACTTTTTGACCTTTTTGACAAATTTAAGGTAAGAATGTTTTGTTTTATACGGCGGGTGCGGCTATTTTCCGCCATTATAACTTCATCAAAGCTTCCCTAACAAGATTATAAGAATATTTTCAAAGTAAATGTATTATTTTATAATTATGGGACTTCTAAATTATTTCAAAAAGGAGAGATATTTCTCTCAAATAGCTTTGATTTCATCCATGTCAACATCCTTTGATGGGTTTTAAGTTTAATTGAAATTGATTTATGATACAAAACTTCCATTGAACATTTTGTGAAATATTTGACTGTGGATGTGTTATTTTTATACCATCCCTAGTTTATGGAGAAATTGTTGACATTTCGTATGCTAGTTTTAATAGGAATATTTATGTTACGTTTAAACCTATTCATATGAGGAATGTATTGGACTTAATATGTGACGGGTGGAGCCTGTTATAGCTCCTCGATGCATCGGTAGGTCTCATGAGACAACTAGACGTGGAATTGGCCGAGGCCCTTTCCAAATTTGATTTATGGTTTTGGCCGAGGCCTTAATCATTTTAGACATCTTGGCCGAGGCCTTGAAAAAATGTTTCAGAATGTCTGGCATTATACATTCCCTCATTATGAAAGTGGATATTGATATTTCATGTGATTATTCGTCTAGTAGAATATCCATGTGAGTAAGTAATGGCATTATTTTATTTTACTTTTTCCATATTATGCTGAAGTTCAAGTTCAATAAGGATTTTGTTTAGTTATAAATTGCCTTAAATGTTTATGTTTTATTATAAAAGCTTCTGCAATATTGTTATCCTTACTGAGCATCTGAGCTCACCCCTTTCAATGTTTTAATATTTTCCAGGATGTGAAGAAGTGTATTATGACTGACTTGCAAGAATAGTCAGTGAGGATATGAGTGTGGACTATGAAGACCATGTTATTGTAGTTTTTTTACTTTTTGATGTAATGAAAGAATTATGAATGTATCTAGTGTTTCCAAGGCTACTAAACTAATCGGTCTTTCGAGACTTGATCTTTTGTGATCATGCCAAAGTTACGAAGTAATGCATCGACTCTGGGTAGCTGGGGTCGGGGCTTTACAGTTGGTATCAGAGGCAGTTTAGTACTAACCTTGGAAGCTAGATTTAGATAAACTCTGATTAGAGAACATATCCCGAAGATAGACTTTGAGGATTAGTATAGAAGAACTTCCTAGAATTTTGGTATTGTAGAGATGTTGTGAGTTTTCCGAGCAATACACCCCTGTCTGGATACGAGCAGGTAGAGGCGTCTCTGGCACATATGTACCTAGGGGTAAAACCCGAAAACACCGCTTTGAGCTAGACTCGAACGGGAACTGGTGCACGACAACGTGCCTTGCTGCACTCTTGGTTACGACACTCCCGGGGGATATGCTTTGGATAATTCCCATTCTCTTTACAAACCACTATGAAGGGTTACGAGTATATACTTCCTCAAAGAAAACATTTTTATAATTATGGATTATATCCATAATTAGTTCAATTTATGTTAAGTGTTTTACAAGTATGGAATTATGTATTTTGATTCATGAACTAATCTAGTTTATGACATTATTTAGAAATGGCGCCTAGTGGAAGGAATGGAAACCGTATCAATGCACGCACTCCGTGTAGGGATTTCCCTACTACTCAGGATAATTATGGTGGATCTAGTGATACAACTTGTGCCGATCAGCTTCTCACCGTACTGGGAAAGCTCACGCAGGTTATGAATAACAACCTTACTCGTATGGAGCACCCTGATCCGCAACGTGGAGGATCAATGCTAGACCGTTTCATGAGGCAACAACCGCCAACCTTCAATGAGAGTACAAATCCAATAGTAGCTGAGCAGTGGATAAATTCCTTAGAGAAAATATTCCATGCCTTGGGGAGTAGTGAAAGGGAGAATGTTGTCATGGCAGTTTACCGCCTCACTGGAGATGCCGATCAATGGTGGTCACTAATTCAAAATACAAAGGAAGATGATGAATTAACAAAAATGGAATGGCGGGAGTTCAAAGAGCTGTTCTTAGAAAAATACTTTCCTCGAGACCATCGAGCGGATATGGAAAGGAAATTTCTGAGTCTGAGGCAGAAGGAGGATGAGAATGTCGCAAAGTATGAGGCTAACTTTACAAGGTTAGCAAGGTATGCTGAAGATTACATACGGAACCCAAGAAGTAAGACTGATCGTTTCATTGATGGGTTGAAACCATTTCTCCGTCGAGCTTTAGTATCACAAACCTTCTCTTCATACGAAGGTATTGTCTCGTGCGCTATCAAGACGGAAAAGGAATTCTCTAAGTCTTATGACTTTAAATCAAAGCAAGATAAGAAGAGATCCGCTGAAAACTCTGGGAATGTAAATAAGGAAACAGGGAAGAAGGGTAGAAATGAATTTCCACCCTGTGATAATTGCGGTAGGAAGAACCCTGGTGCCTGTCTAAAAGGAAAAGGAGTATGTTACAAGTGTGGTGAAAAAGGCCACCAAGCTCATGAATGCAAGGGAAAGAAAGTAGCTGTCAACGTGGAATGCTATAATTGTAGAGAGAAGGGACATTATGCAAATGAATGTCCTAAGCATCAGGGGAACTTACCTCAGAAGAGGCCAAGGGATCAGGGCCAGGCTTATGCTATCACTACTGCTGAGGTGGAAGCTCCGAAAGACGTGGTGGCAGGTAATTTAATGGTTTCCTCAAGTTTAGCAAATGCATTATTTGATTCTGGATCATCGCATTGTTTCATATCTTCCCAGTTTTCTAAGAAAATTAGATATTTCCAATTTGATTTAACAAGAGAGTTGTCGGTCAAAACCCCTAAGGGAAGTATTGTTGCAACAAAGTTTTGTCGATTAGTTCCCATTAGAGCCCCTAAATGTTCTTTACCTGCTGATCTCATCGTCATACCCATGATTGAATTTGATATAATCCTCGGTATGGATTGGCTTTCGGACCATGATGCAAAAATTTATTGTAAGAAGAAAGAGGTTACGATTCTTGATGATGATGATAAGGAACACCTTATCTTTAGAGCCGAATCGTCGCCACATAATTCTTATCTAGATCCACCCCCAGTAGCTCAACTGAATTCAATTATTGGGGAGGAAGAGAAGGAAATTACTGAGGGTGAGGAAAGGAATATTCAAATAGAGGATGTACCTATTGTGAGAGAATATGTTGATGTGTTTCTGGAAGATTTACCTGGACATCCTCCAGAACGAGAAGTTGAGTTTTCCATTGATTTAATTCCTGGATCAAGGCCCATATCGAAGACCCCTTATAGAATGGCCACTGTGGAATTAGTTGAACTAAAGAAACAACTAGAGGAATTGAGTAATAAGGGATTTATTCGCCCTAGTGTTTCTCCTTGGGGAGCCCCTGTTCTTTTTGTTAAGAAGAAAGATGGATCTATGAGGTTGTGCATTGACTATAGGGAGATCAATGCTATAACAATAAAGAACAAGTATCCCCTACCTCGCATTGATGATTTGTTTGACCAACTGCATGGAGCTCAATTCTTTTAAAAGATTGACCTTCGGTCTCGATACCATCAGTTGTGTGTGAAGAAGGAAGACATTCCAAAGACAGCATTTCGAACAAGGTACGGGCATTACGAGTTTACAGTAATGCCTTTTGGATTGACTAATGCACCCTCTGTTTTCATGGATCTAATGAATAGAGTTTTCAAGGAATATCTTAATGACTTTGTAGTGGCATTTATTGATGATATCTTGGTATACTCCAAAATCCACGAAGATCATGAAAATCACTTACGCATTATCCTGAAGACTCTTACAAGACATGAATTATATGGGAAATTTAGCAAGTATGAATTCTGGCTTCATGAGATTTCTTTTCTTGGCCATATTGTCTCTAAGGATGGAATTTCCGTTGATCTTTCTAAAACTAAGGCAATCCAAGAATGTCCAGCACCGACAAGTATAACTGAGGTATGCAGTTTTATTGGTTTAGCAGGTTATTATCGACGTTTCGTCCAGAATTTTGCCAGATTGGCTAACCCTTTGACAAAGCTCACACGTAAAGGGATTAAATTTGTCTGGACAAAAGAGTGTGAATAATGTTTTGAAGAACTAAAGATAAGATTAGTCAATGCCCCTGTATTGACTCTACCATCGGGGAATGATGGGTTTGTTATTTATAGTGATGCATCGAAGAAAGGACTCGGTTGTGTCCTTATGCAGAATGATAAGGTCATTGCCTATGCATCACGACAGCTAAAAATTCATGAGCAAAACTATCCTACTCATGATCTTCAGTTAGCAGCTGTGATCTTTTCTTTAAAGATATGGAGACATTACCTCTATGGTGAAAAATGTGAGATTTATACTGATCACAAGAGTTTGAAGTATATTTTCACACAAAAAGAACTCATCATGAGGCAAAGGCGATGGATTGAACTACTTAAGGATTATGATTTCATGATACATTACCACCCGGGGAAGGAAAACAAGGTGGAAGATGCTTTGAGTAGAAAAGACCATGGAGTTTTGAATGTGATGAGAATTGAAAGGGATCCAATTTTCTTGGATCTAGTGAAGATGGACATGGGAATAACTAGGGAAGGTGAAACATCAATTCTTTTTCAAATGGTTGCAAAACCATCATTACTAGAAAGGATTAAGAGTTCTCAGACCAATGATGAAGAATTTCAGAAGAATATTAAAGGTGTGAATGATGGAAGATTGAGGAAATTTGTGTATAAGGATGGAATTTTGAAATTCAGGAAGAGACTTTGTGTTCCCGATATACCTGATCTAAAAAGGGAATTGCTGGATGATGCTCATAGTTCCAACTTCTCTATACACCCTGGGAGCACCAAAATGTATAGAGATTTTAAGGAACATTTTTGGTGGGACAATATGAAGAGGGAGATTGCTGATTTTGTGTCGAGGTGTATGGTTTGTCAACAAGTGAAAGTTGGAAGGCAACATCCTGGTGGAGTATTGAAACCTCTTCCCATACCTGAGTGGAAATGGGATAATATTACGATGGACTTTGTCATGGGACTACCAAAGACTCCTAGAAGAAATGATGCAATATGGGTCATTGTTGATCGACTTACTAAGTCAGCACATTTTCTGGCTATACGGGAGGATCTACCACTTGAACGTCTAGCAAGACTATATATTAATGAAGTTGTAAGACTTCATGGAGTACCCCTATCGATTGTTTCTGATCGTGATCCTCATTTTACTTCAAGATTCTGGAAAAGTCTTCAAAAGGCCTTGGATACTGAACTTCGTTTGAGCATTGCCTATCACCCTCAAACAGATGGACAATCAGAACGGACTATTCAAACCTTATAAGACATGTTGAGATCATTCTCTCTTGACATTCAGAGTATGTGGGATCAATACTTACCACTGGTAGAATTTTCCTATAACAATATCTTCCATTCGAGTATTCAGATGGCACCATATGAAGCGTTATACGGAAAGAGATGTCGTACACCAACCTGTTGGGATGACGTTGGTGAAAGAAAACTTGTAGGCCCAGAACTGGTGGAGGAAACGGTGGAAAAGGTGAAAGTAATCCAAAATCACATCAAAGCAGCTCAAAGTAGGCAGAAGAGCTATGCCGATAATCGAAGGAAGGATTTGGAATTTCAAGTTGGTGATCATGTTTTCCTGAAGGTATCTCCATGTAAGGGAGTCATACGTTTTGGTAAGAAAGGTAAATTGAGTCCCAGGTACATCGGACCTTTCGAAATTCTAGAACGAATTGGGGCTGTAGCTTACCGATTGGCAATGCCGCCAAGTCTCTCCAAAGATCACGATGTGTTCCACGTATCTCTGTTGAGGAAATACATGCCTGACCCAACGCATGTACTCACCTATGAGGAATTAGAACTGGAACCCGATCTTTCCTATTGTGAAGAGCCCGTCAGGATTCTTGATGTGAGGGAGCAGGTGCTGAGAAACCGGACAACTCGTCTGGTGAAGGTTTTGTGGAGAAATCATAAAATGGAAGAGGCAACGTGGGAACCTGAGGAATTTATGATGAAAACCCACCCGAGTCTTTTTCTGCAGTAATACCCTAGAAATTGCGAGGACGCAATTATTTGAAGGAGGGGAGAATGTAACACCCCAAGCTTCCACTGTACGTTTCCCTTCGAATAATGCAATAGCGTGTGTTGTACGCAACCTCGAGCTCTAACACACACCACAACTAACTAAACTAGCCGTTGTGAATAGTAATACCTACTTTTTGAAATTTTATAAATTTTATTTATCAAAGTGGACTTCATTTTTGAATTCGGAATATCCATTATAGCTTAGGGTGAAATTTTGGCCTTATTCTGAAAAACTTCAATTTTTGATGAATAGTGAAACCACTAAGTGGTTGTTAAAAACTGATTTTTCGTTAAAATGAAATATTACCACTTCTGTGATTTGATTTTCAAAAATCCAACATACATGGTTGTCATTAAGAAGTAAAATGTGGTTCAATGAGATTAAAATAATTTTTTGGTGAATAGTAACTTTTAAGTTCTTAATCGCGATTAGAGGTGATTAGTGTAGTTTAAGGTAAAAATAATGTTTTAATAATATGAGATGAGATTGAAACTTGTCCTACACCAATTGGATGAGTCATGGCCGACCAAGAAAACCCATGGGTCAACTTGGGGACCCCATGGAGCCACTTTAGTTGGAAAATGACATTAATATATATTTATTTAATGTTAAAATTAAATTGACACAAACATGAGTTGTTTTACTAAAATAGTTTTTAAGTGGGGTTACACAGATCCAAATATTGACTATAAATATTCATTAGAAAGATAAAAAGATTTCCTACATCATAGTAGTTTTTTTATAATTTTTAGACATTAAACAAATTAAATTATTTATGATATCATTATGATGCAGCGATGACCTCTTTATTTAACGATTTAAATAAAATAAGAAGATAATGAAAAATCCAAGGCTTACACTTGTCCAAAGCCTATTGGATGAGGAGATTTCGAACCCTTATCACCTTTTCCACGAATTATATAAGTGTGGGACCTTTAGAATACGAAAATCATTGTATAATAATGTAACATTTCAATCATTCCAAAAGAGCCCCTCCACTCCTCTTATAAAAGGCCCCCACCTCTACCACCTTATTCACACTTCCAATCCTTTTGGTTCGGCCAAACTCTGCCCAAATACTCTCCCAACTTCTCTCCCTTCATCCTAGAGGCTTTAATTTAGTCAGAAAGCCATCAGAAGGAGTCCTTTTGATCAAATCAAAAGGAAGAACCCGAAGAAGAGGTAACATTTTCATCACCCTCTTTCAAGTTTCTTTCTTCTTCCACTCCCTCTTTGTTTATTATTTCAATTCTAAAATTATAACTCCATTATCTTCTATATACTGTGATGTTATTATAAATATGGAACAACCATATTCAGTTTTCTACCCATCATTTGAATGACATGTCACCATACGTGCGTACGTACGGCTTACCGTCTCCACGTCGTGGTGTAATTGTTATTCAATATATTATTATTTAGATGGGTATAATAATGACATGTAATTCATGTAAATAATAAATAAAACATGATAATAATTCTGTATATATGATATACTATCCAATTATATATTATTTTAATATCAAAATAATGATATTGTCGCTCGTGCGTACGTACGGACTACCGTCTCCACGAACGCGATGAGATTCATTCTCCGTCGTATCCATTCAAGTATAATTATCATTTGATGATTTAAAAATAATTTTTAAGGACATTATATCATTCTGGATATGAATAAGATACAACCTATCCATGAAAAACACGACTTACGTAACAAAACATATAAAAGAAAACGAGTAAGTTAACACCCGAAACAACGATAAATCTAAGATATTGTTAACAAAGAAATGTTAAAAGATCATATATGATATCATATGAATGTATATGATTCTTGTATAATTTAATAACAATTACTTCACCATTATACAGGAGGTTAACCTACCCCAACCAAGGAAAAGTACAAGGTAAGGGTTTACTTCACAACCTCTTCATTATCCAAAGTTGTTTATACATAATTATCTACTGGGACCTCGTTATCATCCACATCCATGTTTCTTAAAAATGTCTTTCAAAACATTTTTACTATTAAATGGAAAATGAATTAAAGTCATTTATACCCTTATACGTTTTTGAAAGGAATCTTACCGTCGTTTTCCAAACAATGTACTTTTTGACCTTTTTGACAAATTTAAGGTAAGAATGTTTTGTTTTATACGGCGGGTGCGGCTATTTTCCGCCATTATAACTTCATCTAAGCTTCCCTAACAAGCTTATAAGAATATTTTCAAAGTAAATGTATTATTTTATAATTATGGGACTTTTAAATGATTTCAAAAAGGAGAGATATTTCTCTCAAATAGCTTTGATTTCATCCATGTCAACATCCTTTGATGGGTTTTAAGTTTAATTGAAATTGATTTATGATACAAAACATCCATTGAACATTTTGTGAAATATTTGACTGTGGATGTGTTATTTTTATACCATCCATAGTTTATGGAGAAATTGTTGACATTTCGTATGCTAGTTTTAATACGAATATTTATGTTATGTTTAAACCTATTCATATGAGGAATGTATTGGACTTAATATGTGACGGGTGGAGCCCGCTATAGCTCCTCGATGCATCGGTAGGTCTCATGAGACAACTAGACGTGGAATTGGCCGAGGCCCTTTCCCAATTTGATTTATGGTTTTGGCCGAGGCCTTAATCATTTTAGACATCTTGGCCGAGGCCTTGACAAAATGTTTCAGAATGTCTGGAATTATACATTCCCTCATTATGAAAGTGGTTATTGATATTTCATGTGATTATTCGTCTAGTAGAATATCCATGTGAGTAAGTAATGGCATTATTTTATTTTACTTTTTCCATATTATGCTGAAGTTCAAGTTCAATAAGGCTTTTGTTTAGTTATACATTGCCTTAAATGTTTATATTTTCTTAGAAAAGCTTCCGCAATATTTTTATCCTTACTGAGCATTTGAGCTCACCCCTTTCAATGTTTTAATATTTTCCAGGATGTGAAGAAGTGTGTTATGACTGACTTGCAAGAATAGTCAGTGAGGATATGAGTGTGGACTATGAAGACCATGTTATTGTAGTTTGTTTACTTTTTGATGTAATGAAAGAATTATGAATGTATCTAGTGTTTCCAAGGCTACTAAACTAATCGGTCTTTCGAGACTTGATCTTTTGTGATCATGCCAAAGTTACGAAGTAATGCACCAACTCTGGGTAGCTGGGGTCGGGGCGATACATGTTCGCCTCTTTCGAGGATGGGTATAGCTATGCTTCACCCACTACTTGATTGGGATTCCATCACTTTCCTCACCCGGAGGGACCCCGAAGAATGGCCTGGATACCACGCCCAAGGGCTCTCCTACCAATACGGCCCAACACCCCTGAGGGATTCCGAGCAACATGCGGATACAAGTCCCACGTTCCGAATTTGTTCAATGGTCGATGCTCATTTGTTTCTACCATATCAGGTCACCATACGGATGCTGTGTTTCGAACATGGTCAAAAGTGTTTTGGATCTTCGGGTCCACCCTGAGATGTCCCAAACAATGAGTGCAGTGATTCGTTCTATGCCATCCCGAAGTGACAAAATTCCCTCCGTGTGGTGCCAGCGATCGGGCCAATGACCCTGATCCTATTATAAGGGATGTACGGCATGGTTTAGGATTATGTCCTCTTTCACGTCGGGTTACTTTCCATGTCATACACTTCCCCGGATGAGATACAATTATCTCCTTCTCCATCCCCATTGTAAGAGGCTAAACTACAAAATGGTCAGGCCTTCCTGACCGATGCCTAACCTCAGGCCCCTCGGCCTTTCCAGGCCCACGGCCCCATCCTTGCTGCAAGATGTTAAACTGCAAGTTAGTCAGGCCATCCTGACCGAAGCCCAGCCCCAGGCCTCCCTTACCAAGGCCTAGCCTCAGGCCCCTTGGCCTCTTCGGGCCTCCTGGCACAGGTTCTATCCTACAGGACTGTGCGGTGTGGTGTGGGATTACGTCCCCATTCACGTCAGGCTACTCGCCGCATCGTACACATCCTCGTTAGAAGTATTCTTCCCCTTGGTATCTTCAATAACTATGTATGGATTGATTCCCATCCTTATGGGACGCGTAGGACCACCCAAATGTCTAGACTTCGGGTCCAGCCCCACTTATTATAGATCTACCGATCTATCTGTCACCTAGGCCCCATGGTCTATCCCTCTCTATGGGGAGGATATATATGAATGATACAGAGTTTTTGTCAATATTCCCTCTTTCCCGGGAGTCCACCATCCCTTGATTGCCCGCAGGTTGAGTCCCTCGACTCCTAGCAGTGATCCACCCATGTGTTAAGAGTTATCTATTCTAGGACCAAGAGTGTCAGATTCGACTTGGTCAAGTTCCTTCCACTTTCAAATCATCGTGTTCCCCATCATTCGGGCTTTCATCACCTTTCACACCTGGAAGGACCCCCAAAAATGGCACGGATACAACGCCCAAGGGCTATCCTACCATTACAGGCTAATGCCCCAGAGGGTTTCAAACAACAAACTGATACAAATCCCATGTTGCGAACATGGTCAGCGGTCGATGCTCATTTTTCTTTCCCCATTTTAGGCTAATGCGACAGGATGTGGTGTTGCGAACATGGTGAGTAGTAATCTTTTGTCGTCACGCCAACCCTTCCCGACCTCGAATGTTGGTCACATGATTCACATGATGTTCAACCCCACCATGTCCTAGTAGAATCTTGACACTCTTAGTGCTACCCCTCAGTGCACCATTTCATATCGGGGGTACAAAGCTGCAATACGGTGTCCTTCGGGGCACCCACGGTCCAATCTATAATACCATAAACTAAGATCTCCTCAGAACTACGTTCCGCCTATGTCCCGTCCTCATAGGATACGTAGGACCACCCGGACATCTTCGGGTCCAGCATATTTGCGGGCTAAACTCTTCCCCTTCACCTCTCACCTCTATGTGGGCCCCTTGGCTCGAGGTTCCCCTCTTGGGATTGTACGGTATGGTGTAAGATAAAATCCTCATTCACATTGGTTATGTCACATGACACTGTACACATCCCCCGTCTAGCATCGTCTCTACTACGTCTGCGCTGCATGAAGTTAAAATGCATGCCTGGTCCTATCACACGACCCTAAACTGTGACATTATCGTCCTGGCCGTATGACGGAAAAGAGCACTGCATTGTGATGACCTCAATGTAGAGGACATCACATTGGGTATTGGTCATGTGCCACGCCATTTCTCAATTCCAATCACGGATTGATTCATATGGAGACACCATAGCTTCCTACACTAGGCCTTTTGCTTCACAAAAAAACCACTCACCTTAATGCACAAAGAAGATTTATCAAATTCCACTTCATTTGGTGAAAGGGCCATGCCCGCACTTCCCTTTTTCCTAGGCACTAGTATCTTACCATGTCCCCCTTTAGAAGTATGTATGGCTTGATTCCCATCCTCATGGGATACATAGGAGGGTCCGTGCACTTCCCCGCAGGCCCAGCTTAACATTCATGTTTGGTCCCTTGACTTGAGCACTCCCCAGAGAACGTATGGTCTGTAGGGCTTATGCCGTCATTCATGTCGGGTTTTGTAACCACCTTACCGCGTGTCCCCTTCTCTCCTTACCCCTACATGGTCCGAGCTCTAAACCCTTAAACTAAGACCCTTTCAAGAACTGCTTGCAGATTGATCCCCATCCCCATGGGGTACGTTGGAATGCCTTTGCGCTTTGCTTCGGGCCTAGATCAACTTCAGCTTTCGTTCCCATGACCTAAAACCTCTCTAAAGGGAGGTTGTACGGTATGGTGTAGGATTATCTCCTTGTTCAGGACGGGGTTTTCACCGCACCGTACACACCCCTGGTTCGCATCCACGTCGGGTTTTCATAAATACTCGTCACGTGCCTCCTATGTTTCCTCCCACCCATGGTCCGAATTCTACGACCCTAAACTATGATCTCTCTATGGGAAAGGACTCTGCTCCCTATATCTAATACACCTAGTTGTCGTGTTCAGATGCGTTTTTACAAATAGTCCGAAGTGTGGGATTTTCATAGGTAAATTCCCCTCATCCCATGAGCAAGCTTCGTGAGCTCTCTATTTGGATCATCATCCTCTTCCACATCCAAAAGGACCCTCGAGCGACATGGATACTAGGCTTAAGGGATCTCCATGGATGCTGGACCTAAGGTCCCTCCAATCATTTCATGCCAACGTCCCTATGGATCTCTAACAACATTTGTGACATGGTCCCGTGTTTCGAACATGGTCAACGTTCGACCCTCATTTGTCTGTCCCTATTATAGGCTAACGTGATATGGATGTTGATTTTCTACCACAGTTATTAGTTATCCTCTATCATCATGATTCCGTCATTGTGATCCAAATATCGAGCGTCATGATTCACACATTTCCACTTAATCATGTTCAAGTGGAATTCCAACATACCCAACTTTATCTCTTTGCGCATCTAGGTGCGCCACATGATCATGATAGTATCATGTGGCCTGTATTCACCGATCATCCCTTCAACCTAACTTCCCATTTCTGTGTCAGGAAAATCCCACCACTACTTATTATTTCCCACACCGAGCATGACTCACGTGGGCTTAGTAGTTTTGGAAGTATGTGTACCAACACGACTAGGATTCTTATCGACCCCTCCAGAACTATGTGTGGCTTGATTCCTATACTCATGGGATATGTAGAGACACCCTGGTATTTATACTATGGTCCGGCCCATAGGAATCATTAATCATGTTCTTCCCCTTTCCGGCCCCCTGTCTGGACCCCTTGTAGAGGACCATGTAACTATAACTCTACCCTAAACATGTTCAGGATGCCCCAATATCCCATTGGGAAGCGACAGACCCCCTCACCAGAGAGGTCCTGTCCCAAAGAAGGAATGATCCATGATCAAACAGAAGCACCCATCTAGAGTACTCCCACCACGGTGGTGTAGTTACATGAGTGTTGGATTCTGTTTCGAAAAACCATCACTCTATAATCCACTCTTTGTGTGCCCCTTATTTGGACCCCCGTCCCCTTTCATGTATGGAAGAACCCCTTAACAATATGGATGCATGACCTATGGTCCACCTGCTGTCCTGGGCCAACGTTCTGGAAGACTGTTCATGTTTCCAGGGACCCCCTACCAGTATGGTTGCTCGACCTATGGTCCGACTACTGTCTTGTGAAAACATTACGAAAGTGTGATTGATGATATTTGAGTTAGGCCTCGTGTTGCGAACATGGTCAGTGGTCGGACCTCATTTGTTGTCCCCATTTCAGGCTAACGCAATATGGTTGCTGTGTTTTGGCCATGGTCAACAGCAATCCTCCATTGTCACACCACCCCCATAGTGTTCCGAATCATGTGTATCATGATACATAATTCCCATTTCCATCTGTTCGGACCGATTTCAACGCCCATGGAGTTGCACATTTCATGCATAAGATCACGGTGAAGAAACGGTAATTCGGCTATTTTGAGAACATCCTTCTCTGGCCTGGTCTCCCCCATTTTTTGGAAATCTGTACTGGTTATCCAAACCTCGGATGCTCGAAGCATGGTTTCCACTCCTATGTTGGGTAGGATGATGAGGAAACTATCTCTTATTTCTCACATCAAGCTTGGCCCACGTGATCTTGGGAAATTGTCGCCGGACATCCCATAAACATTGTAAGGATGTAATGAACTGATGAAAACGGTGGAAATCGTGCATGCTACATCATTCAAAAAAAAAAGAGAAGAAGAAAGTCGAAGCACGAGAGTACCATTAAATGGTTTGTAATTTGTTACAGTACCCGGGGCTCGACTCCCCCAATGGACGAGTTGACCTCGTCAAAAGAGCGTTGCAGCTCCTCCACCCTTCGACTGGTGGCGTCCAGGAGTTTCTGGCGTCAACTGAGCTCCCACTCCACTTCAACGGTGATGGGGCGCAGTTCATCAGCCCCAACTCGGGCCCTCTCTATGTCAGCCTGAATGGCATCCATATCTCTAGAAGCCAGATTCATATTCTCTTCTGCCTCTACCAGTTGGGCCTTCAACTGTAAGATCGGCTCAGATTGTGTATTAAGAGAGGCTGAATGCTCGTCTGCCTAGATCTACAGCTGCTGGACCTCTCTTTCAGCCTCATGGAGCTTCTTGATGTTTGTCGCTTTCCTCCACTGCCAGCCCATGCTGAGCCCGTAATCATATTCCCGAATCTTCTCTGTCATGAGATCTCAGATGTGCATATGAGGATGATGGGAATCAACTCCCCTAGCGCACAGTTCGCGCAGCCGCGAGTGAAGTTTGTCCATTTCATTCATCCATGACGATGGGGGGTGTCCTTGATGAAGCGCATGATTAGCTTCCATGATCGGTGGAAGACTATGCTACTGTCTTCTTCGTTGGAGGCCGTTTCATCCCAGTCAGCGCGATTGGCAGGCTCGTACGCAAGAAATTCCCATAGGAAGTCCGCGGCAGGATCAGCATCTGGCATCGAATCTGGCACAGCATCTGGCACAAGAGTAGGTGTGGCGGGACTTGCATTGGCCGATTGATACTCATCATCGGACTCTACCTCAATAACCTCAGCCACGACCCTACTGGTGGTCCCGCCAATGATAGTGTGTGCTGCAGCTCGGGTAGTTGGGGGAACAATCTCCACCATCACCGGCATGCCCCTATGAGGGGTGCCAGAAGACATCCCGACTAGCCTTGCCGCGGCAGCCCATGCTAGTTAGATAAAATTACATCAGAGAGGGACATGAATGTTAGTTGGCACGATCTACATATGACAGAAATGAATCCAATAGAGGATACTTATAGTGATAAAACTCCTAGTGCTACTCCTAAGTCGATTCGGACGGGACCCCGAGGGGTGGCACTCCGTATACTATTGGAAGGTCTAGAGATTCTAGAGGATCCACCTCAGGTGCTCTAGCCCCACCAGACATAGAACATGACGCATCCGTAGGCGTGGGTTCTGAAGGTCTTGCATCATCACCATCCAAAGGGCCAGAGCGAGGCCTGCGTATAAGTTCCTCCTGTATGGTTCAAACATTGGTAATAAATCCATGAAGGCCTGAGAACAGACCATGAGGAAATAAGCTCGGAATTCTATCTTGAGATCCTCTACGAAATAATCAGAATTTGACTCTTGATCTCCAACTTCTCCCTCCTCTAATGGACTCCCTCCGCTAGCCTCATCCTCCCAAGAGGATTCCTCTGATTCTTCTAGCAGGGGGAAGCACTCTGTCAGATCGGCGGCTGACAGCTGTGGCAGAACCGTCTGATCTAGCAGTACCCTCACCCGATCTGTCATTGGGCGGGGAACACCACTGGAGTGAACGTAGCCCTCTAGCTCAACCAAATATTGCTCCGCCTCCACTGGAGATGTCGTGAACCCAGCCCGGACTGGGCCTATACCCGGTAGAACCATCCCGCGACGGTTTAGGAGTTCCCACATCTCAGGCAGACTGTGGTGTTGCCGATTGACAACCCAAATGTCCTAGGCCTCCAGGAATACGACATCCTCTGGCACGTCAACATGATGCAGCCGCTTCCCTGGAGCCTGAGAAGATATCCGGTGGAATCCCCTTGGCGGACGCCCCTCCGGATGACCCATATCTTCTGGAATCACCGGGTCCGCCACTACCGCCGCATTCTTAGCTGATGCAGGTATCGCCTCCATAGCAGCCCCTCCACCGCAAGAGGCCCTTTCTTCCATCCGACCCCGATTTCGGGACAGGAGAGGCCTGCCATCATCAGCTGGAATGGTTGGATGCTTCAACATTTCCCCCAGATAAGTGGCCTCCCAACTGATGGCAGACTCCTTCACCAATCTGAAAGCGACGATGGATGGGGGCAATGTGATTCATATCTTTCCATCTTCCCATGTGAACATAAGCCACAACTGCCTCATCACACACGTGTGCACCTCATGACGCACCTTCCAGTAGACATGCTGGGTCAGCTTTTGCAGGCACCGGAACTGCCTCGCAGACCGATGTGGGGTGTACGACTTTTAGAACAGCTCACGATCCACTCGTGCCACCAAAACTCTGCCTTGAAAGGACAAGAGATAAGCCCGGTTCTCTTCCGTTCCCTTCCCGTTGTTAGTAAGTACCCTCGACGGTAATGGAAACGGGTGGAAGATAAACTCATCCACCCTCCACACTCGGTTCAACACCATGTATATAGTTAGTTTGAATGGGAAGCTCCAGGCAGCATTCAGAATAGAGGGGCAGATGTTTGATCCTGGCGGCGAGATAGGATTTGGATACTCATAAATCCCCATAATGTGCGCCGCAATCCACCCATACAGAAGGTGGAAGGTCCCGCATATCCTTGGCGGCTTCTTTCTATTGCTAACATGCCACAACATCCTATACAACTTGGCGAGCATCAGAATCCCCAGATTGACCCACTGTCCCATGGCCAGCATGGACGCCATGACGAACGAGATGGGCCGCACCCCCATGTCGGTATCCCTCACTGATAGGATCCAACCGTAGATAAGGGCTGCGATTAATGCCGCCAGCCTGACAATCAGCTATTGTTCAGTGATGACACATAAACCCCAAGTCTTTCATTGGTTATCCTCTAAGAGCCGCCAATACGAGTTCTCCTTTCCCCGTTGAGCCGCCTTTAGACAAGTTTGAGGCCTCAGAGGGAACTCTCGATTCTCTAGGAAGTCCAGGAATCGCTCGAACCACGTCTTAAAGTGGACATCTCTCACCGCATCCTTGTCCTCTCTAGGGACCAGTGCCATCAGTGTCGATGCCAGTCGCGCCATCTACTCTGGATCCTCCCTCGCGCTCATGACGGGGAAGAACTCATCATACATGGGCCCCAAGATCGGGACCCCCTAAATCTGATGGGCATCCCACAGACTGATGCCCACCTCCCAATGATGCAAGTGAAAAGTATTGGTCCTAGATGACCATCTGCTCAACAACTCTGGCATCAGTTGTTTCGATTGGTAAATGTGGAACTGGGATTCCCATGTCACCTCATACCGGCCCACCCTCTTCATCTCGGCCCCAAACTCCTCACATGAGGTGCCTACCCAGTAGGCCCATGCCCAGTCGTTGGTAAAGTTTCCACCCTGGTGCATGTCCCACTCATCAGACCACCCCTTATTCGAATCCTGTAAAGACGCCTTCAGCATGGTGCGGTACAGAGGAGGGGACGTCTCTGGTTGTAGTGGATTCCCATCAATATTATTCCCAAGGTTGTAGAGACAGCCGGCAGTGACATGTGTGATGTCCTCCCGCGGATGACCATCATCTGCCCTGAACCACTGGTGCTGGCATGGCGTGCTCTAGAACCAGCAAGATGGTCCATCCCTACTCTCCTTAGGAATGAAGACATCATCCCTCAGCACAAATCCATACAAGGGAAGCTTCTTGCACTGCGGATAGTTCTTCAGACTCTCTGATAGCAGTTCTGTCAAATAATTATGGTCTGAGTGACTTCAGACCATCTCTCCAAGGCCCAGAAAGTTGGTCATCTCATCCCTCCAGGGGGCGTCTACAAGCACCCCCCAACACAGCTTCTTGATAGGCCATTTCTGTTTCGGAACTCGAAAAAATTTCGGGTCGGGTGGCAAAGGTTTCTTGTGAAGATCTCTCGAAAAGCTCGGGCGAAAAACCAAGACATGGAGCCTGGGCTAGGCCTGCAAGCAGAAGTTCGCTTGGCGCGGTCGTGGAGTCGGAGACTCGCGGTTCGCCGTGAAGATCGATTCGTGGAGAGCGGACGCAGAGTACACGGAGCTTCACGAAGTCAAGAGCGCAAAATGGAAAAAGTCGCGAGAGGAAAAAATAGAGGTCAGCCCCCCTATTTATAGGCAGTGAACCCAGAGTATCACGGTGCATCCCGCCTGCGTGGAGCATCACAGCGCGTCTGGACCGCGAGGCCACTGGCCACCCCGCGCGCCCTCTTCACTAGTTTGCATCGCGAAATGCAGATAATTATGGCGATTTTTCCTCAGATTTCGACCCTTGATCCCTCCACGGCTCCATTTCTGAGGGGGGGGGGGGGAATTTGTTGGCACCAAAATAATGAACGCAAAGGGAAGAAGGAAAAGAAGACTGCGCGCTGCCTCACGAAGCCTAGACACTGAGCTCCCCCGAGCAACGCGGCCACCGCGAAGCCCCAGAGGCGATAAAGCTCCACGAGCACCTTGACTTTCGTGAGCCCGCCGTGAAGCCCCAGAGGTGGTAATGCTCCACGAGCCCCTTGACGTTCATGACCCACCGCGAAGCACCACCGCCACAATTATGTCATGTGATCTCTACTTCGCGGTGGCCTTTACCTATAAATACCAGGCTCCCCCTGAGCCCGGGAGACAGAACATCCGACCTTTCAGATTCTCAACTCCCGAATCATGAAGCACCCTTCTCCCTAGGAATCATGAGCTCCGCGATGTATTTTTTCTTCATGAGATTCCTTTACCTTGTCTCTTTTTGATCCCCTCTTCCGAGAGGGACTCCCTTCATGAAGCCTAAGATAATTTGCGAAGGAAGGGGATTCCCAAGGGGACTTGAGATGCCATGGAGAATTTATGCTTCGCAAAACACCTATATTGTGCAAGTGATCCATATTCCAAGGCAGGGTCATTGTACTTCACGAAGCACACTGCTTCACAAGACCATGCTTCATGAGGCACCTCTGCTTCGCGAGGCAGTGCACCGCGAACACTATTCGACATCGTAAAGCACCTCCCATTCACACCCCTACCCCTTGATAAGGCCAAGGCACTCCAATACACAAAGCACACACCTTTTATTGGCAATCCCTCTTCAAGTTCGACCCTCTAGGTTTGCATGACGTGATTTCAAAGGCCCATGGACGACACCACTCATAGCGTTTCTTCGCCTAATGCTTCTTCACATAGGCATGCTAACGACTATTTCTTCTTCACATAGCCATGCTAATGCTCGACTACCCCCCTTCCCCATGGCCTTACCGGTACCTTCCCTCCCCCAAGGGGCAGAGGGTACCGGTCATGAAAGTCCTAGGGGTGCGGAGTAAACACACCTCATCTCAGCTGCAGGACGTTAATCTACCAAGCACCTCATCCTCAACACATGACATTAAACTATTACCCGACCCCGTGCCTCGCACGAGGGGTCCCCCCAGCTCAGACATTCTTTACGCCACTCGTCTCCATAGGAATGGAAACACCCTCACGTGGGATGATATCCTCCTTCTCAGAGTAGCGTATGTCCTCAAGAGCAGGGAAACCACATTGGTGTAAGCCCCCTAGCCTCTCTTGTGGAAGGAAGAACCCATGCACCTCTGTACTTCCCCACTTCCAAGGTCAGTGGAAGGCGCGATAGGGAACGAGGCATCATCCGTCTTTGGTCACAAATCCCTCTCCCGCTGCACTTTTCCACACTTTGGGCCTCCATCCTGGAGTAAGTATCAGCACCATGGGTTGCCTAACACGTAAGCCCCTCTTCGCTTCTCATGGGCGCATCCTTCACGATGTGATCATCAGGTCTCTGCTGCCACTTGTTTCTCACACCGAGCATGACTCATGTGGGCTTAGAGTAATCATCGATCATGGCAATGCCCTCATCTATCCTGAAGTTAAACTGTATGACCCCATCTAGAATGAGGTCAAACTGCACCTCCATTTGAACTTTGAGGTCATAGATCCATGTAAAGTAATGGTACGTAGGAAACCTCTATGAGATTCAAGCCCACCACCCATCATTTCTTCTCGTCAGGTTCCACCTTCGTCCTACATGATGTTAAAATGCATTCCAGTCTAACGGTAAGCCGTTGTGACTAACCCGAACTACAAGGAATTTGATCCATGTCAATGTACGGTATGTAGGAAGCCTCCTCGAGGTTCAAGCCCATCTCACATCGGAAAAGGACCTTTCTTCACATCGGTTCGCCGACACCCACCATTTTCTCCCGAAATACGAGGACATTGATCCACGTCAGGGAATAGTACATAGGAAGCCTCACGAGGTTCAAGCCCACCACCAGTGGACCCACAGGTTTACCTTCACGTCGGTTCACTAACAAAAACCACCACCTGAACTACGATGTCTTTGATCCATGTCAAGGAATGGTATGTAGGAAGCCTCCATGAGGTTCAAGCCCATCACCCGGTCGTTCTGACATCATTCACATCGGTTCACCCCCATCCCGCCTCACGTTAAACTGTATTCCACATATCGTTTTAACTACGAGGACTTTGATCCATGTCAAGGCATGGTACGTAGGAAGCCTCCCTAAGGTTCAATCTCAAAAACCATTGGCCCACACCGTCTCCTTGTTGGTGTGCCAAGCCCCCATTTTCTCCCAAACTACGAGGACATTGATCCATGTGAAGGCATGGTATGTAGGAAGCCTACTTGAGGTTCAAGCCCACCACCTGTTGGTAATTCTGAATTCATTCATGTCTGTCCACCAACACCTGGGCTCCTTTTGTGTAATCCCCACACCATTTGACCAAGTTCCACATTCACGTCGGTTCATTGATGACACCCATTTGATCAAGGTCCACATTCACGTCGGTTCGCTGATAACACCCATCAGACCAAGGTCCTCATTCACGTCATTTCGCTGATGACACCCATTGGACCAAGGTCCACATTCATGTCAGTCCTCCGGCTCACCCACCCGAACTATGAGGACATTGATCCATGTCAGAGCATGGTACAAAGGAATCCTCACAAGGTTCAAGCCCAACACCATCGGGCCAAGGTCCACCTTCATGTCGATTCACCGACACCATCCCGAACTACGTTGACATTGATTCTCTGCCACAAGGATACTTAGGAGGTCTCTTCGAGGCTCAATCCCAACTTCCTTGTCCCCCTTGCAATGGTCCCATTTCATCCCCCCTCCACTTCATTAATCTATCCAACATCCATCCTGATTCTCACCCGGGCCACCAAATCCCGGTGAGATCATTCCACTCCACTCCACTCCCCAGCATCTTGGAAGCCGCCCACGAGCAGACCCCGATATCGGCATCCCCTGAAGGGGAATTCTTTAATCTGATCTACTCCAGCTAGTGTTCTGATCAGGCCGATCTGTCTTCGTTGGACGTCAAACTTGCGGAATACCCTGTGTTAAAAATTGGAAGCTGAGAAAAATCTCAGATACATTCCCATGGCATATGATTCCTCGCGCTCTATGTGGGATGCCTCAGGATTCCACGCCCTCGAGAAGCCCTATGATAAGGGAAAAAATACAGAAACGCCAATTCCCCAGCATTCAAACACGTTAATGATGCCTCGACGTGACAACTCCCTCGACTGAAGTTTGCTGCCCTGACCGGACCCATTGGAATGTCCTGACAGAAACCGTGTAATTAACCGGCGTCCATGAAAATATGGCACTAGGAAGAGTTTCACGAAAAATGTATTAAATCTATGAGGGAGACCCGGACTAGGTGACAAGCTCCAAGGAGGAATCCATGGAAGGAAGAACCGACATCCCATCATCTTGGTTTCGATCAAGGAGAAGACGTCCCTGAATAAGGATAGGATGTCACCCACCTTTGGAAGGCGGGAATACAGGGCAACAAGAAAGTCATGCCTATCACACCCTGGCGGACGGACGCGCGCGCCCTGGAGAAAGCATCAGAAATAGTGGCTACATCTAATAATCTCTTAAACTCTATGTGATTTGTATACCAGTGTGATCTGACTCAGTATCTTTTGTGTTTTCCTCTTGATTGAGATGGATTACATGATAACTTAGGTATATGTATGGGCATATACATAAGTGGGGTTATCTATTGATTTCATACTCTTTGTTTATCCTAGTTGGTTTTTGTGAGACCTTGAGTGTCTTGGGGTCCCTACTGAGTATCGTTATACTCACCCATGCACAAGCTATGCCCACACCTCATTGTGTTGGATGCAGGCGATAGAAAACGCTGGTCGAGGCTGAGTGTACTAGGACATCATGGTACCTGGAGTTGTACCACACGATGTGACGGTACATGGAGGAGATGAAGAGACGTGGAGTGTTGTAGAGGATATATGTACCTACCCATTAGGTAGGATTTCCCAGGGGTTGATCTAGGAGTTTTTTCCGATTATCCAGTACTTGTACTTTCAATTTCTTTTACTTTAATGTTGGTCATGTATTTCCGGCCCCATTTACTTTTCACCACTCTTATGTAATAAAGTTTTATTTAGTGGTTTTCTTCATTCTTGTAGAATTTTGGGTGTGTTTTCAGGTTATAAAGGCAATTACTTCCCTTTTTTAGGGATTTATGCCTTTGTTGATAGTCTCCAGCCCTTGGCCTATGGAAGGTATGCTAGGGGTAGTCACAGTACGGGCCCCAGTGGACAAGTTGTGAAAAATTGGTATAAATGGAGTCGGTTCCACTGCAGAACATAAGACACTAATCTTTTTTTGAAACAATAGAGATTAGGGTAATTAGTGTGGTTTTCAGTTCAGGTATTCTAGTATTGGTGTGGTGTCCGACGTATCCATACACGAGGACCCTGAATTCTGATTTCCGACATAGTGAATGAAAAAACTGATTGGATGTGTGTTTCGAAGGGTTTTATTTGTGATCTATTTGAGTCATCTCACCATGTATTACTTTTTTACCATGGAACAGCTGTTTCTTACAAGATTCCTCCACCCAGACTGCAAGCCATGGTTCCAGTATTTTTACTAGATTGCATCCCACCAAGTGACGAGGCCTCGGTGCAGGGCCCTATCATAGCGGAGGCACCCTCTGTACAACTACCTGTTGTCCCACCAATGACACCATCCCCATCGATAGATATTTCACAGCACCGGAGTGCGTTAAACAATTTCCCGCTCCATACGCGACCTAGGTACAGGGTCAAGACGAACCCATAGGTAGCTGAGGACTGGCTGGAGGTTGTACTGAGAGTCTTCAGACTGGTAGGGACACCAGCTGAACTTATGGTGAACCTTCCCATGAGTCTCCTTCAGGTAGCAATAGGTTGATGGTGGAGCCTAATGCTCTAGGTACATGACGAGATGACACTTCTCTGGGTAGACTTTGAGAGCCTGTTTCAGGCGGAGATTGTATCATCCACCCTACATGCAGTGAGGATACATAAGATACTACATATACAGCAGGGTAGCATTATGGTGGCACAATACTCGGTGAGGTTCACCAACCTCTCACACTACTCTATAGATATAGAGCATGACCCATTTTTTAGGGCCCGGACCTTCAAGTAGGGGATCAGGTGAGAGATTGGGGCATTGATGATCTCCCTCAACATATTGACGCAGGAGGGGGTGTTGGAGCGAACCCTCTTAGTGTAGAGTTTCCTTGATGAGCAATCACGAGCAGCGAGACCCGCCACCGGGCATCACATAGCAGAGTCTTCTGCTGCTGGCAATAGACATATGTCGCAGATGTCTAGGTGGACTGGACCATCAGGTGGTTGGACTCCGGACTCTGGTTCTGTTGTACGAGGAACACGAGACATATCTATTCATTTGAGGAACAATAATTGTTTCACGTGCGACATGTAGGGTCACGTGGCTCATGACAGTCCGACCTACCATTTGGATGATTAGAAGACAGTTGAGGGACCTCCTATGAAGTGGCAGAGGTTTGATCGAGGCAGTCTGTAGGGAGCAGGCGGACATGGCAGAGGAGCAGTCTGTGCAGCTTATAGTGGATGATGTCATGATATATTACCACCACCACCACATGAAGGTTCACCCCTACTGTAGGGAGAAGGTGGGAAAATGAGATCTCAGCTCCGGGAAACTGAGGCTTTCGACCATGATGCTCCAGAGATTAATTGAGGTACGATCTATGGATACTCCACTATAGCTTTAGTTCTTATAGACACAGGTTGCAGTCACTCTTTCATTTCCATTGCCCTCATTCGGAGCTCAGGAATATTAATGGAGTCATTCGCTCGATTCATACGACTAGAGACTCTTACAAGAGAATATTCGACGATTACGCACTGGTTCCAGTAGTGGAGCATACTCTAGGTGGCAAGATAATTGGCTTGGATCTCTTATTAGCGGGGTCAAGGCCTTAATACGTCATCTTGGGAATGGAATATTTGTCTACAGTCCATGCTTAGATCTACTGTATTAGGGGAAATGTAAGGTGTGTCCACATGGATGGGACTAGGTTCACCTTCACTGGTGAGAAGGGAGACTTTATAGTGCATGATGGACTTACTCAGAGGAGGGTGCATCCGATCACTCATCATAAGGCTAGCCTTACCCTCAGATCAGTTGATGTGGATAGTCCAACGTACCTTGTAATGGTGGACCAGTATATAGATGTTTTCCTGGATGATGTCCTAGGTCGACCTCCTCACAGAGAGGTGGACTTCTACAATGACTTGTACACCAGGACGAAACTGATATCTACACCAGCATATCGGATTCCTCCCACAGATCATCGTGAGATGTGGGTACAGTTAGAGGACATGTAGGGGAAGGTATTCATCCGGCCCAGTGTTTCTCCCTGGGCAGCTCCAATTCTGTTCACCAAGAAGGCGGATGGATGCTTGAGGATTTGTGTCTACTACCGTCACCTGAACTAGGTGATCGTGAAGAACAAGTACCCACTCTTGAGGATTGAAGACCTCATTGATTAGTTGAAGAGAGAAAGTTGGATCTCAAAAATAGAACTCAGATCAATAAATCACTAGCTCAGTGTTTGAGATGAGGATGTGTAGAAGACAACCTTCATATTTTGGTACACCCACTATGAGTTCTTGGTTATTCCATTTGGCATAACCAACGCTCCATCCGTGTTGATGGGACTCATGAACAAGATCTTATATCCATACCTTGATCACTTTTTTTAGTCTTCATTGACGATAATTTGATCTACTTTACTACTGAGGAGGAGCATGCCTACCATTTTGCAGGTATTACTGGACACACTCTAGGAGAACCAGCTTTATGGTAATCTCTCGAAGTGCCAGTTCTAAATCCAAGAGGATAACATTCTAGGAAATGTAGTCTAGTTGGATGGAGTTGTAGTATATCCAGCAAAAATTGAGGCGGTACTTTCTTGGGAGCCACCCAGGAGTGTGAAGGATGTAGTATGTTTCTTGGGATTGGTTGGATATTACCGGATGTTCGTGCTAGATTTATCCAGTGTTGTAGCACCACTATCATCCCTGACAAAGAAAGGGAAACCATTTGTATTGTCGGAGAGATACTAGTAGAGGTTTTGAGTGCTGAGGAAGAGGCTTACTAGTGCCCCCATTTTTATGCTTCTAGAGGATGGCATAGGGTACATAGTTCACTACGACACATCAGGGAATGGACTTGGATGTTTCATGATATAGGAACGAGTAGTGATCATATATGGTTCTTAGCCGCTGACACAGCATGAGAAGAACTATGCTACCCGTGACATGGAGTTAGCAATAGTTGTCTTAACCTTGAAGATATAGTGAAAATATTTGATGGGAGAGTGTTTTACCATGTACTTTGATCACAAGAGTCTCAGGTATATCTTCTCTCAGAAGGACCTGAATGTGAGACATCGATGTTGGTTTGGGTTCCTCCAGGACTATGACTTTGAGATAGTCTATACTCCTAGGAAGGGGAACGTTGTAGCAGATGCACTCAGAAAGAGATATGGTATACATCTTCTAGGAGAGGTGATAGAGTAGCTAGCTTCTTTATAGATATCCTTTGTGGACCGAGATAGAGTACCTTTCCTTCAGTCTCTTATAGTAACTCCTCCACTTCTTCAGCGAGTCAGGGAGGCTCCTGATAGATTTTCTAAAGGTGGGGAGAATGTAATCCTCTATATAGAATATATTATGGTGCCAGTGTCACTTTAGTGGGATGTTTTAATGGAGTGTTACACATCCCCTCTAGCGGTACATCCAGAAGTGGAAAATATGTACCATGATCTCTGGCGACCACACTAGTGGCTGGGGATAAATAAGGCAGTTGCAGAGTTTGTCTCTGGGTGCCTCACTTATCAGCATGTGAAAGAAGATCACCAGGTACCAGAAAGCTTGCATCAACCTCTAGAGGTCCCGGATTGGAAGTGGGATGGGATATCCAAGGACTTCGTGACAGGACTTCCACGTACATCCAGGGGTCACAACTCAATTTGGGAAATCGTCGACCGACTCACAATGTCGGCCCACTTCTTACCGATCAGAGAGAAGGGATCCGTAGAGAGTTTGGGATGCCTATACGTGCAGAAGATTGTGTGGCTTCATGGATTAAAATCTTCTATTGTCTCCAATTGTGACGCATGGTTTACTTCCCAGTAATGGAATGGGTTATAGGAGGCTTTCAGGATGCAACTTCGTCTGAGCACTGCCTTGTATCCTCAGATGGATGATCAGACTGAGCAGACCATTCAAACCCTCGAGGACTTGCTATGTTCTTATGTCCTCGACTTCGATCATAGGTGGTAGGATCACTTGCCTTTGGTAGAGTTTTCATAAAACAATAGTTATCACTCCACCATTATGATTACACCTTTTGAGGTGTTATACGGGTGACCTTGCAGATCACCTTTGTGACGGACTGACCCTGGGTAGTTAGCACTAGTGGGACCATAGATGGTACAAGCTACCACAGAGAGGGTGCAGATCATCCAAGAATGGATGAATACTTCACAGAGTAGACATAAGTCATATAATGATATGAGATGATGACCACTAGAGTTCGAGGATGGTGATAATGTATTTCTACGAGTCTCACCTAGACGATGTTTACAGTGAATTGGCCTAGGTGGAAAGTTATATTTGAGATTCATCAGACTTTTCCAGGTCCTTAGTAGAGTAGGCGAGGTGTCTTACCACTTGGATCTTCCACCTCAGTAGTACTGGGTGCACGACGTCTTCTAGGTATCATAGCTGAGGAGATACGTGCACGACCCTTCCCACATCATCGACTGTGGCGAGCTGGATTTCGATGATGGGGTGAATTTTTGGGAGGTCCTAGTAGAGATTGAGGATCGACAGTAGTGGTTCCTATGTGGTTGGTTGATACCTCTGGTGTGTAATCTCTTGAAGAACGGAATCCTCCATGAGTGCACATGGGAGCGGGAGGGTCATATGTGTGCTCAGTACCCCCACTTGTTCCCTTAGTTCGATTTTTAGCTTATGGGGACGTAAATACCTGAGGTGGGGAAAATTTAAAGACCCCAAATTTCCCTGGAAAAGTTTTTTTGTAAATACATGGGAATCTATCATGTCCACGAAAACTGACAGCTCGTGATTTCGTGGCCCAGTGTTCCCAGAATCAATTTTGGATGTTTTGTTTGGATACATTCAGTAAATGTATGAGCGGGTTTTTATACCTTTTGATTCGGTTCTCAGAATTGGAATCTGAAGTCACTGTTTAACATGCAGCATTGGTATTCACTTAAGAAGACTTTTATATCGACGACAGTTGGTCGAGAATAAAAGATAGTTTATGGGTTTTTAGTGAATGATATATATAAAAATAAAGTGTGTGGCATTATTTTTATTTTTTGGTTAATACCTCCACATAGAATATGGAGGTGGGACCACCACACCTTAACCACCCATGAGATGTTATGGTGGTGGGGCCCCCATGAGGTCTAAAACTCATTTCTTGTTTAATATGATGGGGACCACCCGAGGATAAAACCCATTAAACACCCCATTAATTGGGGAGAAACCTCTTGAGCTCCCCATTAAAGGGTGCCACCACCCCTCCACCTTAATGGAGCCAACACAAAACATTAATGGTGCTATATCATCCATTTGAATTTTGTGCCAACCTCGTGAAATAATTAATTGAAACTACCCAAATTAATTAACCAATTTGAAGATCCAATTATTAAATTAGGGAAATCATTTCAATTTTGCATTTTGGGTGGAATATAGGAAAGAGGAGATCTTAGAAGAATAAAAGTTCTCAAATGAATAAACTCGTCTTCCAATTAAGAATGATGAATGCTGACAATGATATCCTTCGATCCTCTTCCCCGAACTCCTACCGACGTGGAGCATCTTAGATGACTGACATGCGAGCTCGGGATTGGATGTGTGCAGTGGACGTGATGAAGGATGACCTCCTTCATCTTCTTTACATGACTTCATCTTCGAACAATGATCAATGGTTGGGGATTTATTTTTGTAATATTAGTTTCTTTATTTTTCTTCTTTGGTTGGAAAGGAATCAATGTGGTGGTTGTAAAAATTGAAGTTTATCTTTTTTCTTACTTGATGAGCCAAATGTTACCACCCTAAACGTGGAGGGTGTGGGCCAAACTAACATGGCATGTCCCCTTCGCCATTCTTGTTTATAAAGATATTCAACATGGTGATGAAGAAAATATGCGACAAAGGTAGTGAAAACAATGGTTGTGCTACCCTCGGCCTCCATGATCCAAGTGCCCCATCAGCCTGCCCGGCCGCCTGCCGAACTGCCCTGCCATCGGCCGGCTCGCCTTCCGACCTGGTCGGGCCCTGCCCGCCCGCTCGCCTTCCAGCCTCGTTGCACCTGGCCCCGCCACCTGCCAGCCCGGCCGTGCCCTGAGCCACCGCCTTCCGGCTCGCCTCCTAGCCTACCGGCCTGGCTGTGCCCGACCGCCCACCTGCCCGCCTTCCTGCTCGGCTGCGCCCCACCGGCCGGCCCGGCTACCTCCCATGCACCTTGCTGAACCGCACAGGCACGCGTGGCCCACACACAACGTGCCACCGGAGCAGCGCCCCTCATGGTGCTGGCCGAAGTGGTCTTGGCCATCCTCGTGGTGACGCCGATCCGAGCCCCATGCACGCTTAGCTGAGCCAGCCTTCCGCACCCCTCGCGGCGCCTCTGTGCGGAACCACCATTTCACTGATGCGTGTCTGGTACGTGCCCGCGCGACCTCTCTGTGTCCCCATGCTACACTCAGCCTTCCCGGCATGTTGGTCCGGGCACAGTGGGTTGGACCTAACCTAATGGGTCGGCCGAGACTAAGTTGGGTCGGGTCGGTCCGACCAGGTCGGAGTAGACCCGGACCCGATGTAACCTGTTTACTTTCTTTTGGGCCTATCTTTGTCCCAGGACGTCCGTTTGAAAAACAGTCAGTGGAACCGGTAATCATGGAGCGTGACGGTACCATTGAGTATAAACCAATGGAGTTCGGGGTATAGTTGTGTTGTGTTTAGGTTGAATCATTCACAAATCAAACCGGGCCCCGTAGGACTAAAAGGATAATAACTCACAGACCGGGTGTCTGATTGACGTGCCATATGTTTTGTTGAGACCCCTATGACTTGGAGGACCTTTGAGATACTTCTTACATTTTAATTCGTGGCATTTGATGTTTTGACACTTGGCATTAGGATCGGACCCTCTCGGAATAAAGCGTTCTTTGTGTGGAAACACTATGGCTAGCTGCGCTCTGACGACTGTTCATGGATCTTGTGTGGGTTTGACAACACTGAAGACTGTTCCTTGATCCTGTGTGGATTCGATAGCTCTGACTACTATTCCTGGATCTTGTGTGGGTTTGACAGAACTGACGAATGTTCCTGGATCTTGTGTGCATTCGACAGCTCTGATTTCTGTTCTAGGATCCTATGTTGGTTCAACAGAATAGATGATTTAGTGGCAACATCTAATCATATCTAACACTATATGAGAGTTGTATACATGTGTGAGCTGATTCAGTAGCTTTGGTGTTTTATCATGATTGAGATGGACTACATGATAACTTAAGAATATGTATGGGCATATAACTATGTGGGGTTATCTGTTGATTTCATTATCGGTGATTATCCTTACTGGTTTTTGTGATACCTTAAGGGTATCAGGGTCCTACTGGGTATCGTTATACTCACCCCTGTATGGTATTTTCATGTGCCTCGTTGTGTTGGATGGAGATGACGGACAGCACTGACCTAGGATGAGTTTTCTAGGACCGGATAGTTCCTGGAGCTGGACCACACAAAGTGACGGTAAACTGTGGAGACGAGCGAACGTGGAGTGATGTGGAGGCTAACTGTACCTACCCTTCATGTAGGATTTCCCAATTGATGATCTTGGATTTTTTCCCTTTTCCGGTACGTATACTTTCTGTTTCTGGAAATTTACAGTTGGACTTGTATTTCCGTCCCCTTTTACTTGTCATCACTCTTTTGTTATACTGTTTTACTTAGTGTTTTGTTTCCATATTGTACTCTGTTGTGTGTGTTTTCAGGTTATAAAGGCAATTCCTTCCCATATAAATGGATTTATTCCTTTGGTGATAGTCTCCAGCCCCTGGCATGTAGAAGGAGGCCTTGGGGTAGTCATGGTACCGGCCCTGGGGGATGGTTCGTGACATATGTAGTTTGTATAACATCTTTGTTGTTAGACAAAATGTTTCATAAGGGTAACCATGTAGTGGTGTATGATTAAATGATAAGGAAGGATCTATGGTTGATGAAATTTATTTTAATTATTTCTAAAAGAGCAGTCAAGTGAATCGCTAAGTATAATAAGATAGAAAAATAAATCATTTGAGATCCATATATTGGATTTGTGTGAACTAGATTTAAATATCATAGAAAAACTATATTATGTATCTGATGAAAACTGAGGTGGATATTGAGGTTTTAGTATTCTCAAGATTCTAAGTGTAGTTACAGAGGATTTTTTGTCCAATGAATAAAAAATATAAAATCATTTATTAAATGATTTATGATGTATTAAGAGATAGTGATATTGAAATTGTAATATATATTAATGATAAAATTAAATTAAGTCATTGGGAAGAATTTTGATTAATTTAATTATAATTGTAGGGATGGTTATTCATGAATTTGATACTGATATAGAGTTTATGATTTTATAAATATCATGATTACGGAATTTATGTTTTGTGTAAGTAAGATTTGTCTTCAAATAAATGTGTGTTTTGGGTTTTAAGGATGAGAAATGACATATGAATGAGTCATTGATATATGTTTTGTGGGTATTTGGTGATAATAGAGGAATAAAGTTCGTGAATTTTATTTATTGATTCTTACTAAAAGAATATTTATTCGTTTCCTTCTTACTCAGCCAAGGTAACAATGCATATGATGTTTTTTTTATTCTTAAGAGGGATACATGGAAAGGGATTGATGAATTTATAATGTATGAGATCAGCAATATAATAATAAGATATATGGTATTATTAGTTATATATTCATCAGTCAAGTAGAGGAACCTTGTTTACGAATGTTATGGAATAATAGATCCATCTAAATAGAGAAAGGAACAACATTATATTAAAACTAGAATCAAAATTTTCTATATAACGAAGGAATAGGGGTCGAGTTATAAAAACTGACGATATATTTGGATTGATAAATACTAAAAATAGAGAAATTAGTAATTAAGTTTTTGATAATTTATTAAATTAAATTTTGAATATTTTGATGAATATTCTAATAGGAATTTTAACCCATGGAACAATCTAGTATACTATACAGTTGTTATGAATTGAACTTATAACAAAATACTTTTAGGACCATCCTATATAATAATTACATGAAATGAAATGGGAATGTTTCTATGGATAACATTGTTGAACTCATCCCACTATTGGGGAATTGAAATGGAAAATAATTTTAGCCATACTGAGTCTTTTGGAGTAAAGTAGAGGTGCATAAAATTTGAGTTATTTTTAGAAAGATTATTTTCAATAATTTTTTATTTTTTCCATTTATGTAAATTATTTTCCTTTATTTCAATTCTTGTATTGATAGAACATGGTAAATGGGATTGTTTTGATTTTTTAGCTATTTTAGGATAAAACATTGGTGGTAGTGATTTAGTGGAATTCTACTGTCACAATATCATAGAGAAAAATTAATTTTTTTACATCTTCTTCAATTTCCATGAAATTTTTTTACATAAATATTTTTTGTTCTATTTTATTCAATATTGATTAATTGTTATAATAATGAATAAAATATTTTATTCTATTACATTTTTTAAAAAAAATTATTTATTACTCTCAATTGACAATTATGTGTAAAATAAATCATTATTTATTTATGATATTTTATGGTTGTTTATTTATTTAATCAAACTTCACAGTGAGAATTGTACTCACACAATTATGTTTCAGTTTCTATCATTCAAGGGGTATTAGGATTATGATCTATAGTTGTAGATTTTTCATTGAAGAATTTAATGTTGGGAAATCATATATTGACAATGAATTAATGAACATCAACGGCCTAAACTAGTTCATATCCATATTTTTACCAACATTTTCAAATTCATTTGTATACATTAATAAAAATATTGAAACAAAATTTATTGTAACATTAAAACCAACATAAAATGAAAAAAAATATAAAAATATAAAAATATAGATAATTGAGCATCGAGGGAAACATTCACTACCAAATGGCCTTGGTAACTGTTATATTTCATTTCTTAGAGGATAATCTCTTTGATTGAAGCCTAGAAAAAGGTTTATATATTCAATATATATTTTATATAATTCTTTTACATGTAATATTTACATAGTAATAAACAAGTATATATATAATTCAAATAATAGTAAAATATGTATATATTTAATTCAAAATTAAATGAAATTATAATGACATTATTAGTGAATAACAATATCTGTAATAGATAAATTATAGTTATTATTTATTTTTCAGATTATAAAATAATATTAGCAATTTAGTCGGTATTTTAAATTATAATTTTATATTTAATATTATTTAAATTAAAATATTATTTTTGAAAATAAAATATATATTGTTATATTTTTTACTCTAAATATAATATTACATGAGATATAATTGAAAATTTAATTCTTTTATAGAAATATGAAATTATCTCATTTATCAAAAAAAATTATTTACATTATTTTGTTAGATTACTAAATTTATTAAAAGAATAATACTTAAATAATCTTAGTAATATTATACCAATTTAATAATGTGGATCAATAATTAATTTTTAGACTAGGATTTATTAATTAAAATGATCACACAGAACATGTTGAGGCACATAATAAACAAGATAAAGAGTAATGCATTAAGAGGAATAAAAATAATTTAAAAGGACAAGATTATAGTCATCACTTTCACAAATATGATAGTTCTTGTTATACATCTTGTGAGTCATTTAGAGGGTATGTACACTTCACAAAGTTCTTATGTATATATCATATATCACCAAATCTATTTTTCATAGAATTTATACACCAATTTTGAGGGCCAATGTTCCCCATCCTCAATGGAGGATGAAAGATGAGAAGAATTATGTTGATCAATTGGTGAATCCTGGTGTAGAAAACATTACATATCATGAGTCTCTTATTTTAAGAAATAAAAAATAAAATAATAAGTGTATTGTTCTATATAAAATCATTAGAGATATTAAAAAATTTATTTTTTTAACCATTTCCATTAATTGTGCCATCATTTCGATATATTATAAATAATGAGATTAAATTGAAATTATAGTAAAATGTGGATAAAGATTGACATTTTTGATAATGGAAAAAAATGTGTATACTCTATAATCATATATTAGACTTCTTATCATTGCGGATCGTCAAACCCATATATACTATGATCAATCTCTACTCAATAAATATGGGGAATATAAACCACATTCTATGGAACATACAAGGGAATGCAATTACTAACTAAATATGTTTTTATTGGATTGGTCACCCATGAGTTGGGTGAATCCATATTTATAATAGGGGTAATGGGAGAGTTTTCTTTACACGGATGGTGATCCTTGAATCAGCATTAAAAATTGATTTAAATTTACCATGAATACTATTGCATGGAAAAACTCCATCAAGGATAGGTATATAATTTTCTTCAAAAAAATGTAATCATATTGTTAAAGTACATAGAATATGTTGAAATTTTGACACAGTTTTTACTAGAATAAAGGTTTTATTGAGACAATAATAAATGGTTTTAATTGTATGTATAATCATCATTTTAACATTATTTTATTCATCTATAAATATAATCACAAGACATCAGTCAATGAAATTTATTATGGGTGTATTCCTTTTATATCTTATAATAGAAGGTTTTCAGCTCGAGATAGAACCCTAAGTGATTCCCAATAATGGGGGTGTTGACCACATAGAAAAATATTCTCATAATAGTTAGTTTTCCCATGTTTCATTCTTGTAAATTCCCAAAATTAGTGTAAACCCCGTCTGATCCACGTCAAGAATAAAATCAATAAGGATTCTCCCTTAATGTAAGGATATTTGTAGGAAATAATTGAAAATCCTCTATTAATGATTAATAATGATTATAATATTTTCTAGTATTAACGACAAATATACCCATGCAAACATCGAGCTTCATTATCAGTCCTCATATCACCATATGTGTACCAGAATCATCATCAGGTCATTTAGGTCCACAATTTCGGTGCCATTTCAACAGAACTATTTCTCATGAAAGATGAGAACTATATCACTTGATTATTTTGGGTCTATTATTCAAATTTATTATCACCATAAATCATTAGTTTTCATGAGGCATGTCATGTCACCTGGATTTTAGTATCGGCAAGACATGTTCAATTCAAAAAAAAACATTGTGTCATAGGAAAATCAAAATTTCACTTGTCTATTTGGGTCCACATGTTGGGATCAATGTTACAAATGAACTATTTGAACAGACACAACATGATAAAAAATATATTCATTATAATATCACATAATGGTGTCCATGTGTTGTCGAATTAAACACACACAAAATTCACATGTCTAAGAACACAAATAAAAGGTGTGTATTTAAAAACATATCACTACCACTGTATTTCACATTTGACAAACTCTTCTCATCAACTGAAATAGAGGAATTTATGTAAGGAAACAATAATACAACATAATAGTACGGACTAATATTCCATGGTTTTGAAATTTATCCAATATAGTATAGATAACTGTTTTAAATCATTTCATTTTAAATACATTGAATATAATCAAAAGACTAAATTAGAATTTTGTAACACATTTCCATGACTAGAATTCCTATTTAGGATATTATAGAAGTACGTACTCTTCATTTGGTCATCCATAAATTTTATAGGGTCTCATTGCTAATTGATCATATTGTACCACAATCTATGATTTGTGGACAACCCTCATTTGGGTCCTCCATTCTCTAATATAATTCACCACCATTTGAACTATAATTGGAATAATGTTAAAATTTCTTATCATATTTACTTATTCTATCATTGAACAACTTATTTTAAACATATCATATATTGAGAACCCACTAGATGACAAAAATTATATGAAAAAAATACAAGAATGTTAAAGTTGCTGAATTTTTGGGAGGCTTAAAATACTAATAATCTATTAATGTTTCTATTTATAGTAAAACTAAATCCATGGACATGATGATACTCATCCAAAACTAAAAAAATTTACTCACTTGATGTCTTCTTTAGGGATCAATAACATATCCTATAACACTAAGCCAAACTCATCCATATTTTCCTTCTTTAGGTATTTCTTTATCATTGACTATTCACCCAAATCCAACTATGGAATACTGTTTGATCATGAATTTATGGACCATTACCTTCATCAAAATTTCATAAATGTTTTTATTCTCACCTATATTTCTTAGCTCCAACACATTTACTTATAATAGATTTAAAAGGAAATAGAATTTGTTGTTAATTAGTTTCGTTCTTCTATAAAGCACTAAATTTTAAGAAAGGTGCATTATTCTCTCACAGTCAAAGAATAACACTCCTCCTTCAAAACTAATTTTGAGATCCTTTATCATCATAATTAAACAAAATAAATCCTTTTCAATATGAACAATTTATATATATTCTTCAATCATTTTGGATAACATAAAAACAAATCTTAGTCAAGAAATTCAATAGGTTGATGTTCCATCAAAAATTAAAAAAAAGTCAATTGTTATTTATTGGGTGTTGGAAACCTTAAAAAATATACATCATTGAATCCATACAAATAATAATACTCCCCAAAATAGATCAATTCTTATTATGATACATTTATATATATAATAAAACAATTCATGGATTCTTTTTTTTTATTTAAAATGGTTTTATATGAAATGATATAAAACTCATGTAATGTATCGCGGGACAAAGATCATCATGTATATATAACAATTGATTGTTTATTCAAGTACTGTATTTTCCTTTTATAAGGATTCATCTTCAACTGTACGTGCTTATGTCTTAGATAACACAACGTTTTCAATAAAAGGGGTTTATATGGTCTTATATCTGGAAATTCAATTTAGTTGGAGATCTTTCATATGTAGTATTAATATAATAACACCAAAGTACAAGATTTTATGTACCTCTTTGTCCTCATCCACTATATTTTATTATATTGAAAAGGAAACTTCATTTTTAATTTTTCATAAAATCTAAAATTTCACTCAAAGATCAGTGAACTCACCAAACCTTCAATCAAAATTTCATCAACATATAAAAGAAGTATGATTGATGTCCCAAAATTCAGTTACTTCCAATGAAATAAGGTATCTATGTCACACCTTGTAAAAACTTAAAAATCTTGAAAGTTTAAAACAATAGGTTCCACTGACGAGGTTCTAGTTTCCCGATGTATAGGATTTTACATCAAATTACAAAATTAGGTTATTCGTCAAATGATCGTCTAATCATTTACATTTTTTCAGGTAAATCAAATCCTCCAAGTAACTACGAATAAATGTATCATTTACATATGTTTACACCATATGTATATAATTAGAAGAAACTAAACATGGCATTAGTAAAAGTTTAGTACTCTAGACTATAGTTGAAAATATTTTTGAGAGACCAATTACTTTTTTTTCTATTCACTACCAGTCACACCGTATTTCATAAATATCTGTCAGATTCATCCATCAAATAGAAAAATAAATTTTTATCTAGTTATAATATTCCATATAATGGTTCACATACATTCCATGATTCATTGGATTTCACGGATTTATTATCTTAATTCATATTTGAATCTTATTACTCTAATTCAATAATTTTTCATATCACTTCTGTTCATTCAGGTACCTCTACATTCAATAGATGTATGATGCACAAATAAATTCAATATCTTTGGGATATATTCAAGTATTTATAATTTATTCTTAACCTAGCTTGAGATTTATAACTTTATTGTGATTCAATGTATGGTTACATAACTTTTTGTGCACTGACTACCACTTGATCAACTTCTGAAGATTTCCATTGGGGTTGAGTAGACCATGGTCATTTTTTAATTTCTACCACTAGTAAAACACCTGGTGAATCTACATGGATATAGGTAGTCACTGAAACACATGGCCTTTAGATGATTTCATTCACATCCAATTGAACATCATTAATAAATTTATTTCCCTTAAATTTTTATTTAACCAATTTTCGGTCCTTCCATAGTTCCTTCTTATTGAAGAAGACATATTAACTTTTCATGACATTATTTCAGTCATCAATTTATAGCGTGAGACTAAATTCTTAATTATATTATGAAATAAAAAAACCAAACTAAGAGTTAGACTCATGTTTTTCTCTATCTGTGGCACTAATGTATACATATTCTCGATTTCCAAAGACTTTATGACAACCAACATTTTATAATTTACCACTCCAAAGCCCTTCTAGTATAATTTTCCCCACTATAGAAGATAGACATATATGGATTATTCATGTATCTATATTTATTGATTCTACCCAAATGGAATTTGATATCATGGCATGTGTGTGCCGAATTCATACCTGATTGATCAATTTATTGTTCATACTAAATTCTAATGAATTATATAGTGGTGTTTTGGGTACAATTCTTTTTACCTTCCTAAATTTCTTTTTAGAAAAGTTTCTATTGTTTCTACAATTATACAATACCATAATATAATTGGAGGAACATTAAATTCCATTAAATTTCTCTTTTCACAAAGAATATGAATCATATAAAGGTACTAAATATTCCTATTTTTTTATGAAAATTAACTCAGGCCTTCCTCCTCATATTGTCAATGAATGTAACTATGTTTAGGAATCCACAGTGAGACTAGACTATGGATACCTCCATACATCTTTGTAATCAAATCCCGACATCTATGCTTTGGGATTCTATCTAGTTATATGAAATGAAACACACTTTTTTCATAACACACAACACTCTTAACTTTTGATTCTTCTATGATTTATATTGAATAATACATTTCCTTTTAGAATATTCTGTTCATTCTCACAAAGGTCATAATGCCTAAAATTCTAAACTATTAGATCCTATAATGATGTATTTCTATACATTTTACTCCCAAATAAAAATTATTTATTTAAATTTTTTATCCATAACTCAACACACATTCATGGATCCTCATGTCACATTATATAATCCATTAAAAACGGTGGTACTATACCCCACAACATCAAATTTTTCCATAAAATTATGATTCTTCATATGAAATAGAATGTGTCTAAAATACTTCAATGATATGAAACATGAGTTCTATGTCCGAAATTTTACATCTCCCTTTCCTAAATCATTTAATGATTCACCATCCATGACATTTTATTTCAAAAAATATATGGATACATATTTGATCATCAACATGTAATATTTCTATGAGTGGCCAGATGTACTCAATTCAACAACACATGAATCCACTAGAATAATGTTTTTAGATATAGGTTTTTTCCTCCCTCTATTGTTCTATTATAATTTTAACTTCTTGTTATTTTATTACCTGGGAATTCTTTAAAAAATATTAAATTTATTTTGTGGTTTCCATGATTCCCATTATTACTGTCCATCAAACCTATAGTAGTATGATTTTCTAGACTCATCTTCTTAATTTATCTTCTATTTTCTAATGATTTATTATCTTAGGTGATCCACTCTTTAAATGAGAATTATATATATTATCAAATTTTACATAGACCTCTATTATAAATAGTTCATCCTAATGATAAAATATATAACTTAATTAGACATTAGATAATTCTTTCCATAATAATTACTTACAATAGTACCCATACCATACCTTTTTATTGGTAAATATGAAAGTTTAAGGATTTCCCGAATATAAAATGTGATTTTAACTTTCACTGCTTTTGTTGATTTTCGTTCATGTTGAAATGATTCACATGTCTTCCCATATGATTTACTTCTACAAACTCATAAAAAATAGTCATCAAATCATAAATATATTATTTATTATCATTGGTTTCTCATGAATATCTTTTAAGCCCACCATAATATCTATTGTTATCTTCTTCTCTCAAATGACTACATATATTTTTTTCTAAGACATACACACCCACCCATGTGTTTTTCTATATAACACATCCCATTCTCCATTCACAAACATGTCCATATTGAGTCTACCTTAAAAAATTTCCAAATAATTTTAAATGAGATAATCTCCCATCTATATACCTCATAAAAAAGTCACTTTCTTAAAAAGTGTATATAAAAACCATCACTTTTATTAATTCCATATCTACTAATAACGGTAATCTAAACTAAAATAATTATAATGATAAGGAATGATTTAATGTTATGGAAAATATTGAGTGTGAATAAATATGATTGGATAAAACCAATTGATAAGGGATTATTTATCCGATTTTATTATTATAGAGCATGAGTTCATCAAATTATCTCACAAACCAGTGGTCTTGTTCTGTATTATTCATGTCACTAAAACAGCCCATATCCGAGAACAATTGAATTAGGAACTATGATTAGCACACATATGGTTTCATTTTTAGTTTATCTTTCTATTATTTATTAATTTATATTATTCTATTTCTTATTTCTGTGTTGTCATTTTAAAATTTGAGAAAATGGGGGACCAATCATATTTTATTGTTCATAAAAAATTGTATTAATTGGGTGAAAAATCACACAAAGCCTGTAGTTTTAAAAAAACATGATTTAGATTATTGATGAATTTTTTTTATAATAGTGAAACCCATGTGTGATCCAGTGAAACCCTCATGGTTGTAACATAGTTTGGAAATATTTTTCCCAAACCCTGAATCCTTCCCAAAAACCTGAAAATATGATTATTATAAAATACTACCATGGGTTTTAATCCCAATAACCCCCATTTCATGGACCTTTTTTATTATACACCCTATCTCATTCTTGATTTTTATCTCTCATTACTCTTAAGTTTTGAATTGAAGGTTATTTATTCATGATTATTCAATGTTACTCTTGGTAATGTAAATACCTGCCCATTAGTTATTTCAAAACATTATCTTGGATTTTTCTCTATCTCAATGAAGTGGTGGCATAGGGTTTAATTAGAATTATTTTTATGCAATATAATTTTGTTTTTATTATTTTTTTCAAACTTTATAATGATTCATACCCACATTTTCAATGGTATTTCCCTAGAATCTATCATTTGTGGTGGATTATGGTAGGTTGTTTTTTGTGGAAGTATTGTTTGATGAAAAAAATTATATTTTCTATGTTTTAAATGGGTGTTAAAAATTATTTTCCAAAAATTGTATGAAATTTTAATTGATAATAATATAGATGTAGTAATTTATAATAATTTATCTTCTTATATTAGCCATGTCAAGCATATTTAGGAATATAATGTTTATGGAAAATGATGATGGTATTCTAGATATTTATATAAAATCCCATTAAAATGGAAATTTTTATTTGATAATGGGGTGTTGATATGATAAAATGAGAAATGTAAGTTAGTAACTTCAATATATAACTGAAAATTCTATAACAATGTACTAATTTTAAAAAATTCACAGTAGACAAACATATTAGACATGGAAAACAAGGATGTAGTGTCATGTATGGGTGCCACGACACCACAAGCCCAAGGTGTCCAATCCATGGTGGTTGGTGAGATGTAATGTAATATTTTAGAAAAAACTATGAATCTGGTACATGAAATTTTATCCTTAGTGATTAAAATGTAAAATTCGATTTGAAAATCAGAATTTAGGTTAATACAAGGGTTTTAGGGATCTTGTGAGGAAAGAAAACATAGGGTTCTCCTTAGATGCATGATAATAACTATTTGTTTTCATGGAATTCAATTTTATTCTAAACTAGTAATCACCCTATGTATACACTGAATATTTATTAATGGTTTTTATTTGAAAAGATAATGCTATTTGTAAAAGTTACCCAATAATATTAATGTTTATAAATTTCTACTCCCAATGTATTGGTACATTATAATATTATAGGAGTGTATTTCTTGTTGACACACCAATACAATACCTGAATAAATAACTGAAATATAAGAAGTAAAAAAATTGAATTTGGAGGGATATTTCATATCATTTTCATAAGTATTCGGGTCATGCATGTTGTCCATAGTGGGTTGAGAACATAAACTACACACCATTAGAGGATTCATCCTACCTGATGTGAAATCCGACCCTATAGAAAGAGTAATTCATGTAGTTTAATTCAAACTATAAGACATAATTATTATAGGAGTAGTTTCAATAATACAAAATGTGATCTACGTAAAGGATTTATTTGAATAAATAATAAAAAAATCAATTTTTTATCACAAAATTGGGTATGAATTTCATGATTGTAGAAGTGTTTCGACAAATTGAAGTTAAAAAGTCTTTAATAAAAATGTCTTGTTGAAATATATATTCAGTTTCATCAATAGCCATGAAATTCATCCTACATATGAAAATACAATTATAATGATTAGTAAATAGTAAATAATACATTAATATGAAAATCAAATCTAATAGTTAGACAGAACATGGTAGTAGTAATAGAAGTGAATGTTCTAGAAATGCATATTATATGGATCATATGATTTAAATATATTCTGATATATTTCATCAATTGAGACGTATTTCATCACTAGATAGTTTTAAAAACTATAAATTTCAAACATTGTGATGTAATTAAACTAACTATTATTGATTTTTTTTACAGTTTACAAAGATGGCATATTTGGAAATTATACAAATAGAAAACAGAAATGAAAAGATGTGTTAAACAAGGAGGCTTTTATAGTATAGGGAATATAGTCAATTTTAAAAAAGGTAGAAAACATGAAAAATAAATTTCACCTATTTTATACAACATATCAAAAAAACAGAACTTTCGAATAGGTAATTGGCATCATATTTGATATATCCTGAAAGGTGAACAAGAAATTGGCCCATGAAATTAAACATTCTAATAATGAACAACATAATTGTATGTATACTAAATCTAATTTTTCTATATTACATACAAATAGATCCTTTTGTATAAGATACAAATAGTAATAAGAAATTGAATGAGGTAGAAAACAGTTAATTTTTGTAATGTACACAAAATTAATAAATACTAATGGAACAGAAAGAAAATTGGAAATATTCATGGTTAAATGGTTTCTTAAACTATATAGTATATAATAATAATAATATAAAAAACACATTTTGGAGTAGAATTAAAATTAAATAATGTGTTTGTACTATGTATGATGTAATGCAAATTTCACTACAAAAATTTATTTATACATCAATAATGAAAACAATTTGAACAATGAAGTTGTTTGTTTATCATGTGTTTGCTGCATCAGATTTCAGTATGTTTTTTTAGTTTTCCTATTTATATATCCCTTCATTATGATGTCCAATTTATTAGATTGACTGGTTGTAACTGCTCTTTCTAGACATGTCCGAACATTATCTTTCACACCATCATCATTATCAAAATAACCCGATAATATTTTTCTACCTAGAGATTATAGTCAGAAGTATTTAAACCTAGAAACTACAACAGTTGAAATTATTGAAACACAAACTAGAGATTTAACAGTTGATTTTTATTTAATAGTACACAGATTTAGTTTGAAAGAATTATTTTTTATATATTTAATGTACAAAATAATCACGTAATTTTAGAATATGTTCTTATAATATTGGAAATAATTTAGAAGCCATTTTAGATAACATTTATATACCTGAGTAGAACATGTGACCGAGGTTGAAGTATCTAATCATGTGGAAATGTTTAATGTCATATGAGAGGACCTAATAGTTTGATGATCTTATCATGAAATGTTAAAAAGAATATATCAGTAAAGCGAAATTAATTTTCTAGAAAAAACATTGAATAATTGAAATATATTTACCTGGATATAATCAACTCCACTACTTAATCATGATGACACACTACTTTGATCAACATTTATTGTCATGAATAAACCTGTAATGTTTTCTAATTTCGTATTTTCAGATAAAATCTTTAATAATTATAGACTTTCCAGGTTATTTTCTATGGTGTCAGCAAAAATGCTGAAATAATTCTCGTTATCATTAATAAAAAACAATTTAGCTATTTTTTCAGATGAATGATGAAGGTTCTGAATATTATACTATGTTACATCAATTGCAATCGGAAATTTCCTACATTTGAGGTACTTCAATTATGGAGGGAAGGCGAACTCATCATCATCGTAATTACGAAACTATAATCAATGTTAGTTTTAATCTTACAAAAATATATATTGACATGATATAAGAATATGGATTTACTTGTATCAAATTGTCTCTCAATTTTTTGGGTGTTTTATGTATATATTTCATGACTTATTTTTCAAATAAGACAACATAAAATGACATTGTCTTGTTAGTACCCATTATCTAAACTGTAAACCTATTGGAATTGATATTATGATCACATTTTTAGTCTTATAGACTATTTTTCATCATATGTGTGGGAGTAGTAGTACGATAATAATTAATTTAGAAAACAACTAATTTATTTTCTCTTTCTAGTATTGCAAGTAGGTGACTAGTTGCTGGACAGGCACCAAATTCTTCCATCTAAAATATGCACTTTCTTCAGGCACGAGTGGAGTGATTCATAGAACTAGCTGTAGTTTAAATGATTTTTTTGATTTGGGTCCACAATTAAGCACCTTGTAGGCTGTAATAGATTGATTACATATTAATATATTAATTATTACAGGATAGATGTGAACAGTTAATAACATCACATAATGAAATTTATAAAAAAAGGATATATTTCTAACCTTTTAAGAGTTTTTGACATTTGAAATGAATTTATCATTATTATAATATAGTATTTTATGTTGAGTGTTTTTGAGTTGATGATGATGGAGTATGTAACTACAATTATATTATCTACCCAACCCTGAGCAATTCAAAATAACATACATGAAAATAAACAGCAAGAACATGTGGGTATTACATTTTTTGACAAACAAATAACCAAATAATTTTACTACACAAGTATTACTAGTTACAATGACACCTACTTCTGATGTAGTCAACTACTAGAATATGAAGGTTTTAAATATTTTTTTGTTGAATTAACGGTTTTTGTGATAATAATATAGGATGAATGGAGTTTCTTGTCATTATTAGAGAGTTCAATATTGAAGAGACGTATTCAAAAAACATAGTGGAAAAATATAAAATGTTTAATATAGATAGAAACCATGCTGGTCAATCTATTCACCCAGACGAGTTGTAATATCAATATGGTAGATGGGTCTCTGTTATATTCCAGGTAACATGACATTTCATTTGAAAAGTCACCCAATAAACTGTAGGTAACTTGCAACCCTCTGTAGGGAAATAAATTTAGACTATGGGTAAATGTTTTTTGTTACAGTCATGTAATGTAATAAGTCAACATAAATGAAATTTTGTCTTCTAGAATAATCTACATCATCTGCTCAGAATAACCCATATATTGAAGTGGATGTGTGTAACGTATAACTCTAATAAGATATAAAACATAGAAGACCTATACAATGTTAATGTGAATAAGATAATGATGAATGAAAAGAAATTTTACACGTGAATTTAATACAACATGCTACACATAATTGAAATTATGTGGTATTATATAGATGTACCAATTATCTGATCTTATGTAATGTTTATTTGATTTATGTCTTCAAGTGAAGTAAAATAAAAAATAAATAGAGGTTGTTGTACTCTACATGGACGAAAAAATGTCATGGATGTGATAATGATTCGACATGGAGGTCTTCTTTCTAGGTAACTTGTTGTTTTGATGATATTTGGAGGATTATTATAAGATAGAAGAGTCATTCAACCAAGAGATGTTTGTAGTTGGAGATAAGCTGATGGTACATAATCATGAATTGGGTCGTGGTTCCATGCAGATAATATGTTATATTGTTGCATAATATAAAAAAAATTACATACAATGAGGACACTATATATATGTATATAGGCTGCAACTTATTCACAACATAATACATCACTAATGAAATTAAACACACAAAATTTGTTCCCTATAGATAGTATACAAATATTATTCAAAATATGTAATGATTATCAAATGCAATATGATGTATATAGAATATATTAATATATATTGTAGCATGAGTTAATCAATGATTATAAATAACTTAAACAACACAAAATTTGTTACCTGTAGATAGTATGTTAAAATCCTGAATAATATTTAATTAGTATAGATGACAGATGACATAGATAATATATATATATATATATATAGTAACATGTAATATACATATTTGATATATAATAAAATAAAATTCATAATTTGTTTCTTGGATATAGAATCATAGATTATTGGAAAATACTCAATTAAAACAGATCACATATGCCACAGACAGTATATATGTATATATACAGTAACATGTACAATAAATAGTTGAGAAAAAATGTAAAAGCACTCAAAAATTGTTCCATGTAGATAGTACATTAAATAGTTGGATAATATATAAAAAAATTAGATCACAGATGACAAATGAAGTATATATATATACATTAACATGTGCAGAGCATAATTGAGCAATAATGATAAAAATCCTCAATTTGTTTTTTGTAATATAAACCCACCTTAATATCACATAGTACGAGATAAACAACAACGAATTCATTGGAGTGTTTTCAAGACGAATTGAACCACATGTTGGAGATGTGAACCTATATAATTAGTGATTCATCGTCCATTGGGGTAATCTAATTCAATAGGGTTAGTTTGTGTGACATTTTTGTTAGTCTACATATTCAATTAGTGTACAAATAAATCAAATTAACTGGGTAAATATGTCATGAATGTAAACATATTGGTAAGCCACACATCATTAGAATATATAAAATTAAATTTAATTGATACCTGAGAAATATTATCAAATATTTCCTTCAACAAAATATTCATTTTAAATCATGGAATGGGTTATTGTTACCATCAACTAAAATTTTCAATCCATTTACTGATGTTACCCTACATACTGAAACATATAATTGACCATGAAAGAACGTGGGTTAGCAAAGATATAACCCAACTGAAGACAATGATTGGTCCTAACATTTATTAATAGTAATTGGATATGAAATAGTCAAAGGATAATGTCTTATTTGTAATTTGAATAGCCATAAAACATTAGAGTGAGTCAAAGTTGGTCTTGAAATGAAAGCATAATAAACTAAAGGATATCCACTTTACACATGTGCTCTAATTACATGTTCACCCCAGTGTGTAACTATAATATGAGTCCCATTACACAAACCAACAGATCTATCAACATTTCATAGTAACATAATCCAAACACAAAGATGTAGAGTCATTTTGTGGGTAGCTAACCCAGAGACATTGATACCATTTAACATGTCATATGTGTAAATGTTTTCTGGCCAATCTATATCATAACATGCAATGTTTTCAATGTCTAAGGTAATGTAATATTTTTTAGATCCAGTGAGAGACAATATATATTCATTTACTTCTGTATGGACATCACGGGTTGGAGTTAAAATTTCATGTACACTGTTTCATATAGATATGGTCACCATGTTTGACACTAAAACTCATATATGTATGGTTGACAATAGGAATCGTGTAATTTTCATTTTTAGTAAGAAGTTGTGATGATGGAATTTGAATGAGTGCCTAATAATTATTAGTCTCTCTAATTCGGTCTTCACCAATATCTAATGTCCATTTATAAAATTCATATACTGCAATAGCATCATAGATGGAAGTAGTACAATGCAATATCATGTTCCTAATAAGATATAACACATGAAAATGTTTCCATATATATTATGACTTAAAACTTGGAAATAAAATTTCATTTTTGTTATCTCCTGGTATATCTGGTAGTATTTTCCTAAAATCAGCACCCAAAACTACTGTTACACCATTTAATGGTAAATTATAATAATTTTCAATTTTAACACTCATAATGTCCCTTAGATTGTTATCTGCAGCCCCAAAGCATTACATATTAATCCTAGATTCCTCATCCCAAATACTGTTATTTTTCAAGGGTAAATGTTTTGCAACATCACTACCCTATTGAATATTGCAAACTAAATTTTCATTAATGGATATTTGAATAAAAAAAATTGAATGCATTGTTCATCTCCCAAGAAGTGGTATTGATTCTATTCCACTCGAAGATATTGCAAGTAAAATAGTTCTATGTTCCCAAAAAAATGATGTTTGTATTATCCAAATGAAGCTTTTACCTGTGCCTCCATAAACATTCAAGAAGAAGAACCCCCCCGAATCAGTAGACAGTGAAGACAGAATAACAACCATCACCTATTTCTATTAAACTGTAAACATATTATGTAAAATAGTGTACTATTTTAGAAGTGTTTCGTTATTTTAATTTTGTTATTATGAAACTAAATGATTTTGACTTGTATCAAATAATGAATTTTGACATGGAATAAGAGGATATAAATGATGATATATTTTGTTGATCTATAAATTTTTTGAATATTTCTATCAAAGCATATGTATGTATTTGGTGATCTGTAAGTGTAAAAACTAAAATTGTGTGGAATGTTGTTACATAGTAGTACAAAATAACATCAGTTTAGTAATTGCAATATTTTAGTGTAATTTAATGATAGGAACTTAGTGGAGAATAAACAGAATAGGGTGAACCTAGTAGTAGTAATTTTTTTTTGTCTGCAATATTAGGATTCAAAACCTGGTGATAGTTCATTTTCCGAAAAATTATTTAAAGTAAGTGGATTTTTTATATAAAACAATGTAATAACATTAGAAAAATAATATTAGTACAGAAGCAATTTCTGTTTGTAGTGTTTGTGATCATGTAGTTTTATAACGTAGTGCACATTAAATGGAATTTAGTATTAATATGTGTACATAAATGGAGGAACATTTTTGTATAACAATATAGTAAATATCACAGCATAGAATTATATTGCAGTAAGTCCAAATGAAAGAAAGTACAGTGCAGATTGAAGTGCTATGTGAATAACTGATATATGAAGGTGTGGAATAATTTTACAGGGGATTGTAGAATAAAATAAATAAAGTAATTTCAATAATTTACATTAATTAGACGATATTTTTTATGGTATAAAATAAATATTGTATAGAGAACATAGTTTTAAATGTTCAGTTAGTGGAATATATACAGCACTATAACAACAATATCAAAAATGTATATATATAGGAGCAACATCAGATTTCATGGGAAACAGTAATTTTATGCAAAATGAACTATTGTTATATTAATAAATTCAATATACTAAATATCATAGAGTATAAATAAAAAAATTTCATTACATATATATAGAGGAATGAAGTAGATACGAAATAAATTATGAACATGGTATTCTTAAGGTCCTTCTTTGGGTATATAAAATTTCTTCTGATAGTATGTCTTTGGATTTATCCTTGACAATGTCTGGGAGAGAAATGTCATTATTGATTAACATGATTGTGAACAACCATCATATATTTTGTCCCATTCCACAAGACGAGACATCATTTATAGCTTTAATGAACTCTCTATGATTTTTTTGTAGTCCCATAACAAAACAAGCCTCTTTAATTGTACCATGAGTGACGCTGTTTACTATCTTGATATCTTCATATGATTTTGCGACTTTGATTTTTGATAGAAGTGTCCTCAAGTAGTAGAGCTCGCCAGTGGTATTAGGCATGTAGTATAGTATTCCAATACAAAATCCATACTTCTAGGGATTCCATTTATTGTCTTGAGAGTGGAAGACAAATCTTGTTAGGTACTCTAAAAATGGTAAATAACTGACTTCTGTGTATTTTATATTTGATTCAACCCAAGAGGTAAACATTGTTTTAGAATTGTTTTTGTGATGTAACACATCTTCAATGTTATCCTTGTTAGATTAGGTCACACAATTCTGTCCTAGTAAAAAGAAATGTATCCTCCCAACCTATAGATATCTATAATGAATATAATTCGAAAAACTCCTCAAATATTCCTAACAAAGAGATATGTTCTGACAATCATAATACATCATTATCTTATCTACATTATTGTGTGACAATTGTATTTTTCTCGACTCATAGAGTTCTTCAATTACATGTTTGTTTCCCTTGCTAATATAGGGAAATATGTATTTTACTAAATATGACTAATTGAAAACTTCAATTTTGATATGAGCATTAATCTTTAATAGTAGAAATGGATTGTATGGTACGAAAAAAGCATGTATATAATGGCTTGTTATTTTTCAGTACAATTTTATCATCTGTCTTTCTCTGATAAATGGCATAACCATCATCATTAACTATGATATTTTAATCAAATGTTTTTTGGAAACTATTTTGTACAATTTCCATTTTTCATACAGCGCGAAGAACGGTTTGCAGCACCGTAAGGGCCATGGAACATAAAACATTTGAAAACTTACATTAAATTGGGTATTCTACTTTATCTATAATTTCAACATAAACATAGTTGTTAATAGTAGTTGGATTCTTAAATTTGTTTTCATGATAGATAAATAACTGTATATGCACATGAGGCCCACCACATTTTTGAAACTCAATGGTTTGAACTACTACATTGGATGAAAAAGTTTATAGTTAGTAAAGGATGACATAATATCAAAGAATGTGGTAAACTATCTTAGTAGTAACTACAAAATCGATTCATACCCTTACCTTTCCAAAGAAACATCCTTCTCATAAATCTTTCACTAGATGATCAACCTTAACATTGAAAACATGAGATAATATTTGAGGGGAGTCTACTAGATGAGGATTCTTATTTCAATGATACCGAGTAATCTCATGCAACATAGGGTTAGATGTAAAGGTCTAAAACAAATCTGGATACCCTGCTCAATTACAAATAGACATTTCATCTTGGTAATTCTAGATCATATACCTTGGACCCCCAATAAATGTTAAAGGTAAAATGATGTTCTTCCTACATGAATACCCTTCTAATCATCTCTACGAAATGAAACATGTAACTAATTATATAGATCTACAATTATTTTATTTTGATTGAAGAAAATGAATGATAGTCTTTGAGACTCAATCCTCATATAAGCATCAACAATAAACTATTGATGAAGACTCATTGAATATAGTGGAGTTGAGGCATCATTTTAATGAAATTTCAAGTGAAAAGAGATGTACTCTATCATTGTAACCTTCCTTAGTTTATAATTTTTTTGTGAAATTAGTTGGGTGATGTAATATGTTGTTAGCATATCAATCTATTCCACTTATGAAAATCATGGTATATTGTAACGGAAGCTAAACTGGGTGTTTCTCATCAATTCATTGAAGGTCACCAATATTGGTTTGAATTATTATATCCCACTGTTGGATGAGATCATCAATATCACTGAAAAAAAGCATTGCAATCTAAAATTTATTTGGTAAGTTATATGTCCTTGGATTTATTTCTCTTCTTTTCAGAAGATGTAGTTTTAACATTAGATCATCTTGACGATGAATAACATCCCTTGCACTTATGAATTGTCTACCTAAAGCACTATTTTCATTATTCATTTGTGGAATGTTCTTGAATATATTGTACTCAATATGTGACTGTACTTTTTGGTCATCCGAGCTGCATGTAGTAGTTATTTTAATAAAAATTCAGGAATGATTTGACAATGAATTCCATAGTAGCTAGCATTATAGATACCTAAACTCGTGAACCAAATTTTAACATTCATGTTCAGTGTCATACATGTATAATTGTGTAAATATTGGGGATTTTCTATTAGGAGGACATAAACTACCTATGTGATGGTAGTTTCCTCCATTATATCTAAATATACAGGGATCTCAACCCTTATTGAAAATCATAAATATAATCCCACCCATCAAAGTAAAAGAAAACAATGTGTTGTATATATGTATATGTTATGGGAATGTTCAAGCCTGTGTAAATTTATTATTGATGTGAAAAAAATTTGCGTACTATGGACATGATAGAAGTGAGTTCAATGCAATCATTCCTATAGTGTAGAATATATTAAAATGTGGGTTTTGTTGGTTGCTACATTTCCTATTTCTCTCATCGAACCACATTAATGCATGGAAATATTGGCAGAAGCTAGAGGGGTCTCCAATATTTGAATATCTTGGGTCAACATGAATAAAATTGAGAAGATGTTATTCTAGAACTACTGTTAGTTTTCTTTAGTTTTCTAACTTTTTGTTTTAGCATTAATGTCGATTCCATAACTACACTAACCTGTGTTATCTGAAATTATGTTGTTATACTAAGTTGCATGTAGTATCCAACCAAATGTATCTTTATAGTTCCATAAATAATACATAAGTGATTACTATTAGTATTTAAAAATTTTCATCAACATACTTGTATAGTTTTCTATATTTGTTTCAATAGTCCCCATGATTAGTTTGAGAAAATATGTATCACTAGGTAGAGTAATTTGTAAGAAGTAACACTTTACTAACGGCCATTGAAATATCAGACATCACTAGCCGTGCATAAATTTTTGAGGAGAGAGGTGATGAATCTGATATATTTTTCATCAGTCACCATATCTATTGAAATTATCAAGGAAATTGTTTGATGATAATTAGATCAGCTCCCCCGAATGCATTTTGGTCTTCACATAATAGTTTTTTCATACTTACAGAAAGAAATTCGAGATTGGCTAAAGGAATCTAGTATTTTCATTCACTTGTTTGATACTTTAGTAAATGCTTTCTGAGTTGCAGATTCTTGATGCACCATAGAAGAATAATTTAAAAACAAATACCTTTTTCTAGTCTAGAATATAGTAAGAATTATAGGGATTCATGTGGGAAAATTTAAATATAATTGTCCATTGATAGAACACGGTGGTAATGGAATGCATGTGACCCCATCTTCTCCACCATTTGTAGACAGTTGTTCACTTTTTGGAGTAGAACAGTAATTTATAGATGTCATTAATGAATTTCCAATAAATTTCAACTCTATTTGTGTTATTGTAGTGGGTTAGACAATCTCCGAAAAAATTTAGACACATAAAACATTTTGAACATAACCAAATAGTAAATTCACAATAATGTAGTTCCTTCATTAGGATTATCCTTTGAAACATTACATCTCTAGAGGTTTACAGGAATTAAATGTTTGGATTAGTTTTATTTATAAACAATTGTAAAGATGTTCCATGAAACAACTTTATAAAAAATTTATAGTAAAGGAAATGTAATATACATTGTGAACGTAAACAAAAAACTCTCTAATGATCGAATTGCATATATTTATATTACTATTAAAAGGGGATACATGAAATCTACATGTAGTAAATAGTGGAAGCTACAACCAAGATACAGTGGAAGTCACGTATTGTATAAAATTAGATAGGCATACCTATGTTATATGATATGATTTTTTGTATTAGAAACATGATACTTTTTTAACTGCAAGTAGTTATGTAAGATGTCTGCGTATAATTCATTGATATTGTATGAGTCAAAGTATTGTGAATTTAGTAGAATATATATGGTATCTTAAAATTACATACCTACTAATGTGGAATAATTTATATTGAAAATATTCCAATAATAGGTGATATAAAATTAGAATACCTCAATGTTGGAATAGTTTTCCCTTCCAATATAATCGAATAAATAGTTGATCCTAAATTCCACAAGCATTAGTTTTACAAGGAAGAAGCTAATCCCTTGACAAGATAATTGGCTCACGTGGATCCTGGTAAATTTAATATGAAAATTCATTTGACTATTATGGGTGGAAAAATTTGGTTGATAGTGAAAGTAATTTTAACCTTACGAAGAGATGTCTCGACGCCACTTTTTATTTGAAAGGAATTTCAATGGAATGGAGGATAGAGCGTGAGAATTTTGCACTATATCACCATCATCATCCATAAAAGTAGTTGAGGGTTTTCGGTTAATGAAGATAGAACTGTAGTAGATAGGGTTTCTAGGAAGATATTTTGATTGACTACCATTGAAACCCAGAGGTTGTCTAATATATATAGTAAATGGATGAGTTGTGGAATGTAAAAACTATCAATTGTTGGTTAAGAAGTCGAAGAAATAAAATATCTATAATCACCATACATACTCGTAAATGATGGTGGATTAGAAAAAATTGTACAAGTGGATGGCAAGAGGTGGACGTTGTGATGTAACCTTAGATTGGTAGGGTAGAAGATGGAGTTCAATGTGGGTGGATGATTTTGAAGGAAAAGAATGGTTGTAGAAGAATTGAGGATTCATAATGTCGACGACAGAATGGGGTGTGGGAATAAATGTAATTTTGAGGTAATAACGAATGATAGTGTAGTATATGGAGATACAAGTGGGAGGGAGAATAAGGATACAAGGAACCCTAATGTCGATGGTATTTCAGTGTATTGCAGAGGTGGTACTCGATAATTGAGGGGTTAACAGGAGCTGTAAATGTGGAATTAGGTGGAATGGAGCTCTCTAGAGTTGACATGTAATCTCGGATGCACCCAAGATTTATATATATAATAGATTTCAACATTCATATATTTTTTCTTACCTATGAATGTTAAATACAAATATCAAAATGTTTATTTCAAACTATCATGATTGAATTTTCCTAATTATAGATACCGAGGAACAACATAGTGGGATCCTGTTAGGACATCATTTCTCACACCATACATACTCTCAATAGTGAATTTAGACAGTGTTTTTATAGATTTAGGTAAAAGTAATGGTTCACATGGTGGTGGTGGTTATTATTATAACTTGATCATGGGATGGAGTTTCATATTGGGTATGGAGGAATTGTTCCACAAATATATGGGAAATGATTATTGTTTATTTTTTTTGTTTTGAATAAAATTCATGTATTGCCTACAAGCCCTCCCATTACATTATTTCGAATAAAACTTGATTGAATATCCCTTTTTGAGTTATGTGACATTAATTATTATTTTTCATTTATAGTAATTAATACCTCTATGATATTTCATTTCTTCTTCTACTAGATATTTTCTTACTAATTTAGTTTCATCTATTTAGTAGCATGAATTTATTGTAAAGTAACAGAAATTTTGGACCATTATTTTTTATCCTCTTAATGGTTATCATTGTGAAAAAAAAATATAAAAGGAGATTCCTCAAGCCCAATCCCAAGTTACCAACACATGGGAATTGAATCTCCCTTCCGGGATTGCAATGGGAAAGTTCAGGTACCCGATTGAGCGGTGATTTTGGTTAGTTCATAAAAAAGAAGAATTTAAGACAAGGGTTATGATTTATGTTATTTGGGAAGTTCATGATGGTTTTTAAATGAGTATTTTTAGGATAATTTATATTTGGTTTTGAATTTGATGCATTTTTTGTCAAGAATGAAAGTACGGGGGAATTCTAAAAGGATGCATAATTAAACTCAATGGGATATAAATGTACATTCAAACATCTCCAAAACAGTGGAGGGGATCATGTGTGACCTAAAATATCATAACATGGTTTACTAAACCCCACATCTAAACAATGAACATTGTGATTTTTCATATTTCATGTGTCGCTCCTATATTTATATTTATTATTTCAAGTCATAAAATTGTTTAATGAATATTTTTTGTTCAAATTTTTTAAAAAATTACCTATTTTTAATGGTTTTATATTTTCTAATTTGTTTTATATAGAGTCATTTCCCTTCTAAAATGACTTGTAAAACCACTAGAGGATGTTTCTGATTATTTTTAACCAAAAAGTTTATCATAGATGCTAATAAAATTTAAGTAGGGGCTTAAATGATTCATGATATAAAAAAATGAGTGGACCCTAGACCCAATCAAGTTAAATAGTTGGTCTCATGGTCAAACAATGATTAATTTTTGGAAATTCCTTCATCGTAAAACACTATAATTTTGACGAATCAAAGATCCCCACAATGTAGAGGATTGGATAAAAAATGTCAAGACGACTTTTGAGTTCCAGGAGACCCTGTATTCTATAAATGTAAAGTGTTCTTATTGTATTCTTGGAGATGCCAATCAGAAATTAGGGGAGTCAAACATTTAGTAAAATAATCATGGTACCATATAATGAAAGGATTAAACGGTATTCTTTAACCTATGGTAATATAAAAAAATGATTTCATTTTCTAAGGCCTATTCCTTTTTTACATTAGAATGGGGAAAATATAGTAATAGATTATGCCAACAGATTGATCAATATTGTTCTTTTTTACTAGATCTTGTATTTAATGGATAATTAATGGCTGGAAAATTGAATATGGATCTTTATCCATAAATCTATTCTCATGCCATCCTATTTATGCTCTATATGTATGTTGAATTTATAGAATAGTTATTTAGTGTTCATGGTGTATAATTATTATAAGGGAACCAACGTAAAAGTTCAGTATAGAATGCATGTTTCGGTTTATGACACATGGAAATATTAAATTTTGGAAAAAAACAATATATTAATATAATAACATTAAATAATATTATATTTTTTTATTAAAAAATTAACAATTCCTAAAATAAATATATATTATATAATATATTAAAAATAATAAACCTATAAAATTAAAAAATTAATAACAATATATACCACCACCCAATAATAATTATAAACATACCATTTACAGCATTAAAATAATTAAACAACTTACTAATATGAAATTAAAATTAAAACATTTAAAAAAGTAGAAATAAAATTAGATAGTTGTATAATGTAATTTAAATTAAAATAAAATTTTTAAATAAAAATAAATCATATTCACTTAGCTGGACGTCACCTGCCCTAGATGAGTTAGCGTGGTTGGGTCATGTGGCCATCCTAAAAAATTCGGCATAGATAAGTCAAGACTCAAATGAATATGGAAACGTCATTATGATCAGTGTACTATGGAACTAGATTGGTTACTATAACCATGATAAGAAATTGAAAACGTTATTCAAAGCATCAAGAGCAAGTGGGTGTGTTGTTTGGATTCAAATTGAGTATTTTAATTAGAGGGTTTGAGTAGGCCTATTAAAATAGATACAAAAAATGAATGGCATAGTGGCGTGAGGTATTCAAATTCATTCCACAACAAAGGATTGTGTTAGTGATAATTATCTTTACTAAATACAAGATATAAATCCCATACCATTGAAAAAATCATGGAGTTATGCATAGCTTGATGGATCACCATGTCTAGTTTTATTAATAAATATGGGTTTTAAATCAACCCCTTGAGGTGATGATTAATAAGAGAGGGATGTTAGGGATGGAAAGTGTGTTTTCCAAATTTGGATGAACTGGTAATAGAATTACTAATGAGATTAGAAAGTGGGAAAATTCAATAAGAGAAATAATTAGTAACTATAAGAATCTGTGTATATGGACATCATTAGTATCCTCAGGTGGAAGGTCTCTAATCATTAACATTTGTGGGGTGGGGGCTTGGAATTAGAGGTCACAGTTCCTAGCTACTCACAAGCCATACCATTCTTATGATAATATATTCCAAATATAGATTTTTAGGGTCAACCATCCTTTTAAATTTGTGAATAGTTCTCAAAACATGATGAATCATATACTCTATCAAATCCATCTTAGAAGGTTGGGCCCCAATGAAAGTGGAGTGGATGTAGAAATAGGTTTTATTATAATAATATTCAGTTATTGGATGATCCACTGTCTAATATAATAACTCATACTCAAACCAACACTAGGTAGTTACAAGTTGTGGGGCCATTACCTATGGACTTTGATATAATGTCAATGACAGTGAGAGGTAATATTATTAATACAATTTCTATATAGTTTTCTTTATTTGATATAGGTTTGTCTCATTCATTATAATTTTAACCATATTGTATACTAATTGAAACATCTATTGGAGCTCATTCCATGAATTACAGGTATATCAACACATATTCAAAAGAAAAAAGAACAATGTGTTTGATGACATTTTTGTATTGTTTTTGGTTTAGAAGTGAAGCTAGCATCAAAAATCCGTGTTATGAACATGGATTCAGTTGACATAATTATTATAATGGAAAGGATGGTTTCTTTTATATCTCAAATTTATTGTAACATTTGGAGGGTTAACTTCACCACCCCTGGATGGAACTCTCATGTGTTCCAATTAGAATGGAATCACTGGTTGATTAGGGAATGAACAACACTTCCAATGGAGGTCAGGTTATAAAATTTATTGACATTTATCTTATTTTAGAAGGATGAATGTAATTTTATATGAATCGTCCTCTAGTTTTAAGGGATATTTATGTGGTGTTTCTAGATGAATTCATTTTTTATCTATTACAAAATTCAGTTGATATCTCCATCGATTTAGAGACCAATATAGAGTGTGTCTCTTATACTTCTTATCATATGGCCCTAATATAGTATCAAGACTTAATGTTATATTATGATGATCACAAATCCAAAGGCATCATCTTCCAGAGCGAGCCTCCTTGGGCTGAATCAACCCTCTTATCTATGAAAGGGGATATATCATTGTGAATGTGTATTAAATATTATTAGTTGAACATATTAAATATTATGAATAAATGTTAATTTCCCCTATTAATTTTATTTTTTGTCACATAACGGTGGAATGATGTTTATTAATGTCAATAATTGTTTAGGTTTCCACCATCTTAGGTTGAGAGAGGTTGATTTTCCGAAGAAAACATCTTGAAGTAGGTATGACAATTTTGAGTATCATGTGATTTGATTTGGATTTACCTACTCCCATATCAGAATTATTTTAGAAGTTATTCAAGGTGTTGTGGTTCGTTGAGATGCATATGATATGGAGTTGGGTTTTTTTACACATCCAAGGTAATAAAATGGTCACCTACTATTCCCATAGCATATAAAAACACATTCTATAATGCTCATAAGATGTTATAAATCTATTTATGGAATTGAACACCCTTAACTAATGTGGATACAATAAATTTATAGATAATTTGACAAACTATTCTTATAATTAGTGTTTAACATATATCTTTTCTCAAACATATTTCATCCTAAGGTAGAGTTTATTGGTTGAGTGGCTTCAGGAAGTGGGCATTGATGTCACCTACACACCCTGGAATGGAATTGTTGTCAATGAAAATCATAGAATGAAATTATCGCAGTGACCCTTGAAATACTCCAGTGATGAAAGGCCATCTATGGGTCCTCTCACCCAAGTGAATTTTAACATGAATGGAAAGATATAAGTGTTTTTTCTAATGTTAGGTTGATACCATCACTTATTCGGCTAATTATTAAAGAGAAATTGAGAGGTATAAAATTTTATCACAGTAGGGGAATTAGATATGATGGGTAGACCATCGATGAGTGGCCTCTATCTCCCAATTTCATCATATTTTTTCATAAGAGGAATAAGTTCTATTTTTTTATGATGTTGGATTTGATGTATGATTGCAATCATTCATAGTATATTTTCCACCCCGATACCAAAAAAATATGTGTTATGATCTAATTTTAAAATTCCAGTAGATACTTATGAGAGGTGACAAATTGAAGATCATGTCTTGATTATATACTTTCGAGAAGATAAAATATGACCGTCATTAGACCACTTGTATTCTCTGTTACTTTATATACCCGCATAGATGTCTAATGAGGTATCTAGGGACAACATCATGGGATTTACTCACACCACTATGGGAAATAAATCTATGTGTTTCATGATTGACATGCTGGGAAAACAATCCCATTTAATTTTAATCAAATATACCACTATGGCGGAATATCATTACTGATTTCATATGAAAGTGATGATGTGGTTCTAGTACCATCCAATGATAGGTAATATGATAGTCTATGAGATATAAATATTTTGGCATTTTATTTGTACATGTGTATTATTATTTTGGGGCTCATGTGATATACATCTCAGAATATTTGATTCGCAAATAAGAAAATGACCATTTTCTTATCAAAATAGATCCAATTGAGGTTTTGTATGGGTGAACATTTTGATCTCCACTCATTAAGACTGTGGTTGGTGAGAAATCCTTAATAGGTCTATGAATTTTACACAATATGGATGTGAAATTCAATATGATTCGGTGATTCTAGGTGACCACTAATATTTTTCATTAGAGTTATATTGATTTCCAATGTTATGATTCAAAATATTTAGTGGGGAACCAGGTGTTCTTAAGGGTGTCAGATTGATTGGGTCATTAATGGTTCTGGAAATAGAGAAAACTTATCAAATTAAAATGGGACCCTTTTAAAAGTTTATTGGTTTTGGAGTGTCACTTATCCATTGGTATTTCCACATAAATTGAGTTCGATTCAAACAGGTTCTATGTCACTTAGTTGATGAAGTATGACTCTGACCCCTCTCATATTTCGTATTGAGATAAGCTCAAGATAAATCCTAGTTTTTTAGTGAATAGTATGAAAATATGGGTTATTCATTTATTGAATAATGTATTATATGGGAAATATATATTTTTTTAGTTTTATGGAATCATGGGTGTGATTCTCTTAAAACATGGTTAACGGATACTTTTGTGAGGGATAACTGACCTCACATCTTCCTTGAATAGAAAATTTAATTATTACATTACTGGATTAGAATGTGATAGGGTGGGGATATTTTTCACACACATAAGGTTATTTCTATTTACTTTTTATCTTATTTACATATTCAAAAAGCACCATGTACACATTACTATTTTTCACAAAAGATAGGCCCTCCAAATTGAGTCAAAATTCATAGAAACCAAACGTTGTCCTCTAATAAATTTGATACAAGTGAGAATATATAAAAATATATTATTTTAAAAAATATCTTATAATAAGTGGGGGTGTTCAACCTCAAAACCATATAATAGCTCATCCATGAGATTCATCATCGAGTGTCATAAGTGAAAAGATCCGTTGAATTCAATCACATGTAATCTGACTTGTACTAATTATCCCTCTTGATATTAATGTACTAAAACAACACGCATTACAAAAGAAATTTCTCATAATAGGTAGTATTAATCAAATACATGATATGAAAAAGAAATTATTTTAATGATACATCAGAATCTAGCTCAAATATTTCTATATTGATCACTTGAGAAGTGTTAAGAGAGTAACACCAAAGCAATTGTTCATGAAATAAATCATGTATAATAGTTCATTTTTATGGATGTTCTTGTCACGACCGGTCCTCGGGGCCCGTGTCGTGACTACCCCAAGCCCATCTTCCAAAGGCCAGGGGCTGGCGACTAGCACCAAGGCATAAATCCCGGTAAAAAGGAAAGGCATTGCCTTTGTAAAGTAAAAAAGCACCACAGAGTAAGCAAGCAGAAGAAGAAAACACTAAGTGAAAACTGAGTACAATAGTAAGTGCGGAAAATTAAGTGGGCCAGTATAAAAACCCAAACTAAAAGTAAAGTAAAACTGGAAAGGGAAAACAACAACTGAAGAGTAAAGCCGCAACGTCGAGCCATCCACTGGAAGTCCCACCTAAAGGGTGGGTACAGATAGCCTCCACTGCTCCTCGGATCCAGCCAACCGCTCCGAGTATGTCCCACCCAGTGGTCCACCTCCAGGTACCGTCCTACTGCGCAATCCTCCACCACAATCAGTGTTGTCCGTTATCTGCAACCAACACAACGTAGTGCGGGCATAGCCTGTGCAGGGGTGAGTATAAGCTACTCAGTAGGGACCCCGAGACCCCCGAAGGTCTCCCTGAATCCAAAAAGGATAATCAACAAATGAAGGATAAAATCACGAAGTAACATCCGACACTGCTTAGATATATGCCCATACATATACCTAAGTCATCAACTCTCTCTCGGCTCCAACATCTGAGCTGAAGTACAACCCAGTCCACACAGGAAAGAAAAACATAAATCCACACAGGGAAGAAAAACATAAATCCACACAGGATAACACAACACAATCTACAATGTAAAGCAAAAGAGGATTTCATCTCACACATGATACTTCTTGAATGACGATAGAGATGATCAGATATATCCACTGATTCATCTATGTCGTCGGACCCAAAAATGATAGATAGGTACTAACCCCTGCAATGACCCACAATGGATCTGACCCACACAGGATCGATAGGTAACTAACCCCCGCAATGACCCACAAAGGATCTGACCCACATAGGATCGATAGGTAACGAACCCCCACAAAGACCCACACAGGATTTGTAGGCACTGGCCCACACAGGACCGATGAGCGCTGACCCACATAGGATCTGTAGCACTGACCCACAAAGGATCGCTGAGTGCTGTAGTCATCTTCAAATCCACTGAGGCTCTCTGCACAGTCATCGTCGAATCCACTGAGGATCTCTTCACAGTTGTCGTCGAATCCACTGAGGATCTCTGCACAGTAGCAGTCGCAGCTAGCTCTAGGGTTCCCGCACACAGAAAGATCGTTTTTGAGGGTCCGCTCCATGAGCCGAGATGCTGATACATCAACTGACACATATTACAGAGTTGATGTATCCAAAAGTTCTTTATAGTCAACAGGAACTCAACGTCGCAGACAGCGTGTCAATCGGACGCCTGGTCTGAGAGTTATTGGCTTTTTCGTCCCAGTGGCTCGATTGGTTTTTAAGTCAAAACCAACCCAACCGTACTCCACCTACATCCAAACCTCGAACGGTAAGACAAATGATCCATCTCACTTAGAGGAATTCAACAAAGTCTACGGCACATCAATCGAATGTCCGAAACTCAAGATATGAGTGTTTCCGCTCCGAGGGCCCGGTTGGTTTCATGTACGAACCAACCCGTCCGAACCAAAAATATTCCAAAACCTTGAGTGTGATATACTGAAACGACTGTCTCGATCCAAGGATCGCATCACCACTGATGGAGCGTCATTTGGAGGCTCATAGCTCAGGTTATGAGCAAAAGACCGAAAAGGTCTGGGAACGGGGGGGTCTGGGCCCGGACCGACCCGGCCTAACCCCCCCCCCCTGGGTCGGCCCGAACTGGGTCGACCGGACCCGGGTCCGGGTCCGACCCGGTTGGGTGCGACCCGGCACGGCTGAGGCGTGACCCGGCCCAGCCGGTCGGCTCGGCTCATCTCGGCCGAGCGGTCGAGCGATGGAAACTGTGGGCGGAGGCGCGCTGCCCCAGTGTGGAGGATCCGCGGCCCCGGTTGGGGCCGCCTCTCGCCAATGGACGCGGTATCCTGTCGCGTCCCTGCCTTCGGTTCCGCGCAGCGGCAGAAACGCACCCCACCACGGAGGCTTCAGACGCGGCGGCTCCGTCCGGCGGCGCGCTGGCAACCCGCGCCGCCGGTGGAGTCCGCGGGCCACCAGAGTTGCTTCGGTGGTCCGACTTCATTTCCGTCTGCGCCGTAGCTCATCTCGGGTCCCGTTCTTCACTGCAGAATCAAAAAATTGTCTCTACGGCTCGTTTTGTCATTGTCCTCCGTTCCACACACCAAGAACAAAAGGGCAGTGGGTTCAGACTTGTTTGTTGGTCCGCACCCACTGTGTTAGAGGTTTGAAACAACACCATAATTACCAGAAATTGATAATCCTCAACCCGCAATAATAATCCGCGGACCAACTAGTTAATTGGTTGGTCCGCATTCTTGCCTTGGAGGAAAACATACATGGGTTTTATCATTTTCAAAACGACCCCTACCTCGTAGTTGTCGTCGGACGAGAGTTCTTCGTGGAATTGACTGTTGCGGAAGAAGAGGATCGCCGCGTCACGTAAGGGCATCGCGTCGTCGCGGAAGGGCGTCGCGTCATCGCGGAAGGGCGTCGCGTCGTCGGTCTCCGAGGTTTAAAGAAAACACACGGATTTAATTTCATGAATTAAATCCATGTTAAAGATAAAATCCACAAAGGAATTAAAGATTCGAAATCTCCTACCTCAAGAAGTTGATGATTTGAGATTGCTGTGGGGAAGAACGTCACGAAAGAAGCGTCATGGAAGGAGAATCGTCGGCGTCGCGGAACACGGTGTCGCGTCGTCGATCTCCTAGGGTTCCACGTTCTTCGCGTTCTTCGCGTTCTTCGCATTCTTCGCATTCTTCGCGTTCTTCGCGAAGGAGGATGAAGGTACAAGATCTCCAAACCCTCTCAACAAAACGCACCCAAGAAGAAAGGTGTGTTGGTCTTATTTTATTAATATGCCAACAGTTGAAAAACTGGTTAAGAAACGAACAAATTAATTCATAGAAATAATTTCAACGAATTAACCGCCCAATTAATAGTGGCGTTATAAAATTAGAAAATACGTCAGTTGACATCATTTAAGAGGGGTGTTGCGGGTGTGTTACTTAGGGGAAAAGAAACGGCAGGGCTCGTGCGGGCCCCACCTCACAAATATCCTACCAAGAGGGTAGGATATTTTGAATTGCACCCTATCCGCTTCAACTCAGCTCTAGCAGCTTTAAGTGGCTTTAAGCGGCTTTAAGTGAAATAAAATAAAGTTTGTCATACAACATTATTTTATTTCTTAACTTAAAGCCCAAAAATTAAAAACCAAAACCGAGAAAACGCGACTCCGGAAGAGGCGTTTCTAAGAAAATATCAGCGCTGAGATCCCATCAGTTCCCTCAGAATTTTATTCCGAGCACCAGTTCAAATGTTAGAAAACTCCGCTCGTTCGTTCACTGAACGTACCGAGCCAAACTTTCAAAAATGATTCCAGGAACACCGGGCCTCAGAATCAGGTGCTATCAGAAACTGAGTTCTTGTAAAATTCCAAAGAAAATTATGAAAAAAATTTCCTTGAAATTTACTAGTCTTTACATCACTCCCACCTCAGGGCTTTACGTCCCCGTAAAGATACATCATAAACTAGGGAAACAAAAGTGGGTACTGAGCACGCATCTGAGCCTCCCGCTCCCAAGTGCTCTCCTGGAGGTTCTCGTGCTTCCATCTGATGCGCACTAGAGGGATCGATCATCCATGTAGGACCCGATCCTGTCGATCCTCGATCTCCACTGGGACCTCCGTAAAAGTCCCCCCTTCATCAACGTCTAGCTCTCCATGGTCAATGATGTGTTTTGGGTCATGCACGTATCTCCTCAGCTGAGATATGTGGAAGATGTCGTGCACCCGGTGCAATTGAGGTGGTAGAGCCAGGCGATAAGCCACCTCACCAATCCTGCTAAGGACCTGGAATGGTCTGATGAAGCGTGGAGACAACTTGCCACCTCGGCCAAATCTCCGTAATCCACGTCGAGGTGAGACACACAAGAAGACGTGGTCGCCATCCTCGAACTCTAGTGGCCTCTGCCTCCTGTCAGCATAAGACTTCTGCCAGCTATGAGCTGTCCTCATCTGCTCCTAGATGACCTGGACCTTCTCTGTCGTGGCCCGGACCATCTCTGGTCCCACAAATGCTGACTCCCCAAGGTCTGTCCAGCACAAAGGGGATCTGCAAGGTCTGCCGTACAACGCCTCGTACGGTTCCATCCCTCGGTAGCTGTTGTTATACGAGAACTCCACCAAGGGTAGGTGGTCCTCCCAGCTGCGACCAAAGTCGAGGACACATGCACGGAGCATGTACTCGAGAGTCTGAATGGTCCTCTCCATCTGACCATCCGTCTGAGGGTGAATGGCGGTGCTCAGACGTAGCTACGTCCCGAACGCCTCCTGCAACCCCTTCCAAAGCCGGGAAGTAAAGCGAGCATCTCGATTGGAGACAATAGATGATGTCACACTGTGAAGCCACACAATCTCTTGAACGTAGAGACGTCCTAAGCTCTCTACTGAGCTTTGCTCTCTGATGGGTAAGAAGTGAGCCGACTTGGTGAGTCGGTCGACAATCACACAGATGGAGTCGTGACCTCTGGAAGTGCGTGGAAGTCCATTCAAGAAGTCCATAGATATCCTGTCCCACTTCCACTCCGGGACCTCCAAGGGATGTACCAAGCCTGCCGGTACCTGATGCTCTGCCTTCACCTGATGGCAGGTGAGGCAACGTGAAACAAACTCTGCCACAGCCTTCTTCATGCCTGGCCACCAGTGATGTCGTCTGATATCCGGGTACATCTTCGCCACTCCAGGATGTACCGCCAAAGGAGAAGTGTGAAACTCTATCAGCACCTCCTCCCGTAATGAAACTGGTACCAAGGTACGTCCTCTGAAAAGGATTTCGTGCTCTCCTCCAATGGAGAAGCCATCAGGTTCCTGTCCTGAGGATATCTGTGCACGCCGCGTCTCACAGTCAGCGTCCCCATGTCGTGCCTCTCTGACCCGCTGTAGTAGTGTAGGGGTGACTGTGAGAGACTGAAGGAAGGATACTCCATCCCTATCCACAAAGGATATCCACAAAGCAGCTAGCTGCTTTCTCACCTCCTTGAGTAGCTGAATTCCCGTCCTCCTGCTGAGAGCATCGGCTACTATGTTCTCCTTCCCAGGAGTATAGACGATCTCAAAGTTGTAGTCCTAGAGGAACTCGAGCCATCTCCACTGTCTCAGGTTCAAGTCCTTCTGAGAGAAGATGTACCTGAGACTCTGATGGTCAGAAAAGACTGTAAAGCGCTCTCCCATCAGATAGTGTCGCCATGTCTTCAGAGCGAAGACCACTACTCCTAACTCCAGGTCTTGGGTAGAGTAGTTCTGTACATGCGGCCTCAACTGATGTGATCCATAGGCGATCACTGCCCGCTCCTATATCAGGACACATCTGAGTCCGGTCCCGAATGCATCGCATAAGACTACGTACCCTACTCCCTCCTCAAGCAACCTCAAGATAGGTGCGCTCGTCAATCTCTGTCTCAGCTCCTGGAAGCTCTGCTGACATCTGTCAAACCACACAAAGGGTTTCCCCTTCTTCGTCAAAGCTGAGAGTGGTGCCGCAACTCTGGAGAAGTCTGGCACAAATCTCTTATAGTATCCAGCTAGTCCCAAGAAACTTCGCACCTCCGTCACACTCTTGGGTGGATCCCAAGCTAGAACTGCCTCAATCTTCGCAGGATCCACTAAAACTCCCGCCTCAGAGATGACGTGTCCTAAGAAGTGGACCTCACGTATCCAGAACTGACACTTCGAGAGTTTTCCATAAATATGGTGCTCCCGGAGTGTGTCCAGTACAACACGCAAGTGGTAGGAGTGCTCCTCCTCAGTCGTCGAGTAAATCAAAATGTCGGCGACCCGCGCCACCGGTGGAGTCAGCAGGCCACCGGAGTTGCTCTGGTGGTCCGATTTCATTTCTGTCTACGCCGTAGCTCATCTCGGGTCCCGTTCTTCACTGCGGAATCAAAAAATCGTCTCTGCGGACTGTTTTCTCGTCGTCCGCTGTTCCGCACACCAACAACAAAAGGGCGGTAGGTTTGGACTTGTTCGTTGGTCCGCACCCACCGCGTTAGCGGTTTAAAACAACACCATAATTCCCAGCAATCAGTAATCCTCGACCCACAATAATAATCTGCAGACCAACTTGTTAATTGGTTAGTCCGCGTTCTTGCCTTGGAGGAAAACAAATATGGGTATTATCATTTTCAAAATGACCCCTACCTCATAGCTATCATCAGAAGAGAGTTCTTTGCGGAATTGACCGTCACGGAAGAAGAGGATCGTCGTGTCGCGGAAGGGCGTCGCGTCGTCGCGAAAGGGCGTCACATCGTCGCGGAAGGGCGTCGCGTCGTCGATCTCCAAGGTTTAAAGAAAACACATGGATTTTATTTCATGAATTAAATCCATGTTAAGGATAAAATCCACAAAGGAATTAAATATTCAAAATCTCCTACCTCAAGCAGTTGATGATCGGAAATTGCTACGGGGAAGAATGTCGCGGAAGAAGCGTCGTGGAAGGAGAATCGTCGGCGTCGCGGAACACGGCGTCGCGTCGTCGTTCTCTGAGGGTTCGGCGTTCTTCGCATTCTTCGCGTTCTTCACGTTCTTCGCGTTCTTCGCATTCTTCACAAAGGATGATGAAGGTACAAGATCTCCAAATCCTCTCAACAAAACGCACCCAAGAAGAAAGGTGTGTTGGTCTTATTTTATTAATATGCCAACAGTTGAAAAACAGGTTAAGAAACGAACTAATTAATTCATAGAATTAATTTCAATGAATTAACTGCCCAATTAATAGGGGCATTAAGAAATTAGAAAACGCATCAGTTGACTTCATTTAAGAGGGGGGTTGCGGGTGCGTTTCTTAGGGGAAAAGAAATGGTGGGGCTCGTGCGGGCCCCACCTCACAAATATCCTACCAAGACGGTAGGATATTTTGAATTGCACCTTATCTGCATCAACTCATCTCAAGCAGATTTAAGTGGATTTAAGTGGCTTTAAGTGAAATAAAATAATGTTTGTCGTACCACATTATTTTATTTCTTAACTTAAAGCCCAAAAATTAAAAACCACACCCGAGCAAACGCGACTCCGGAAGAGGCGTTTATAAGCAAATACCGACGCTACGATCCCATCGATGTGCTCGGAATTTGATTCCAAGCACCAGTTCAAAAGTTAGAAAACCCCACTCGTTCGTTCACTGAATGTACCGAGCCAAACATCCGAAAATGATTCCGGGAACACCTGGCCTCGGAATCAGTTGCCGTCAGAAACTGCGTTCTTGTAAAATTCCAAAAAAAATTAAGAAAAAAAAATTCCTTGAAATTTATGGGTCTTTATAGTTCTAATTAATATTCTATATTAATAATTATATTGAAAACATGGAATGGACCTTCAAACATATGTTGCAACTTCCTCTTTATAAGAATCATATTGTTACCCAACAGTGGTGACACTCAAAATAGTACCCAGTCTCCCACCTCAAATTCCTAAGGATGGTGTCACTAATATTTATAAGATCACTACCATCTACATGTGATCACTAAATTCTTCCAGATCAACTAAATATTACATGGAATCTCTGATATTGGACTTATCCAAATAAAAAAATACTCATCTTCTTCTATCTAGGATTAAGGTGACTGAAACAATATACTGTACAAATCCTCAAAAGGCTCCAATAAAGTAAATAACCAATAACAATGGTCAGTATTTTTATTTTTAATCATAAGTATGTTATCTATTGATCCATTAATATCAAGGACACATTAGTGTTTTATTTCATCCATCACCCATATAATATTCTTAGAACCCATAGTAGTCTAAGTAAGATATGTTGTGATAAAATCTACTCGAATAACTAGAGCCTTTGATAATCCATAACAGATGAATGATATAAATAGATAAATCTAATTAGAAAAAAATACATTTAAAAACACCATGTAATAATACTATATTGTAGACATATTGTTCAGTCATCCCAATAATAGAATAGTCCTCCCTATTCTGTAGGATATATATGGCCTTTTTCAGTTAATCTTCACTAACCCATTCTTCCTAACTATCTTTGGAATGAACTCAACAACCCCATTAATAAGAATAAGGATATATAAAAAGAATTATATATTAAATTATTAGAGAAGAATGATATATTCAGTGTTTATTCACTATTTACATTTTGAAGTGAATATTCTTAAATATGTTGAGTTTTAGTTTATGTGTAATATTGTATTGGATCGAAATGGATAATAATTTATTTATTTGGGAGTAACTATTCCCTCAAAGGAATATTTTTATCATTTGGTTCTCTATATATTTAATTGTTTTTTATATATATTGTGGATAATTATAGAGGTAGTATATGTTTCTTGTGAATCATGGGCTCTAAAAAATAATTTATTAGATAACTTTTGATGATAATAATATATTAGTGTATAATATTAATAATGACATAAAAATAGCTGTAATAAGGAGTAGACTTATATATTATTCCTAAACAACGTAAAATCTATTGTGTTCCTCACCCTTCCTTACATATATGTATTTTAGGAGAGGATGATTTTAGAGGTAAGAAAAAAATAGTCATGTAGAAATTTTTAATAAAGGTAATTAGGTATAAACAAATATTATATATCATACACCGTGGGAGTTATATATATAATCTAAGGTCATTGACACTCTATAACCATCAAACACCTTTTTATCTAATGATCAAATCCATCTGCACATTTGAACGACTATGTAAAAAATGTCTTCTCCTTGAGGGATGGTGTCTCTCGACTGATAAAACCACATCAAACAAACTATTAATAGTTATATACCTTGTCCTAATGTTATAGTGATACCCATTAATTGCACTAAAACCTTATTAAAATGGAATAGTATGATTAGGGTGATGTTTCCGAAAGGATTAATTAATTGTCGTCTACTTCAATGGATACCTTTGTTCTAATGTTTCATTTCACAATTTAAGAATTAACCATCCCATTTTCAACGAATCCTTTCTATTTTTAAGATCCATTAAACAAATAAAAGTTTAGATTCCATCATTTTCATTAAATAATATCATTATAATGTGTTTTTGTGTTCTTAAACCATAAAATAATTCTTAGAAAACATTGTATATATATAATCCACCCATTGGATTTCTATACATACAATAACAAAAACTTAAAACATGCTTTCATAATATATATAGTATTATTTATTGACCACATAAGTGTTTCAAAAATAAAAACCAACCTTAATCCATCACCAATGATGAAATCTACATTTACCCCACATAACATGCATTAAAGGTACCTTATAAGGTTAGGAAAAAAATCAAAAACTGAAAAGGAAAATCATTAAAATCATCCAAAAGAAACACTATACCTCTATGAATTTGTGTAAAGATAAATCCATGAATAATTAGAATAAAACGAAAGAGGAAGGAAGTAGAGTCTCATAACTAGTGATTCATTTGATAATCATAAAAACAAATCCCTGAATTGAAGACCTAGGAGGAACATGATAGGTGTAAAATTCATGAGGAGGAATGGAGGGTTGAATGGGGGTGTAAAATAGGGGTTGGAGTTTTTAAAACATGTGGTGGTTTTTTGGGGAAATAACATTTTTATCATTTTGAGTAGTCTTCATAGTTTTGTTGCATTTTTCACCAGCTATGTAGCAGGAAGTGGAACAAATAAAAATTTCACTTATTTTTTCTACACAGTTAGATAGAACATGAAATATCCATGTCAAACATCTTTCATAAATAAAAAAGATACTTTTTATAGTATATCAAAAACGTAGTACCATCAATGCATTAACTATCCAAACTGATTTTTACCCCCATTTTCTCAATAATCATAATGGAAAACACATAATTATAAAAAACTTTTATTTTTATATGTTTTCTTTTAGGAATTTTGAGAAAATAGGTGGGAATCATACTTCATGGTTTGTTTTTGGATATTACTAACTTTTTTAAAAACCCTAAAATGCATGTATTTTATATAAAAAAATGGCATGTTTGGTGAATGGTTTATCTATTAGTGTCGAAAAATCTTGTGAAAGATAGTGCATGGGGAGGCTAAATTGTTCAGACCATTTGGAATGTAACAAAATATGATTTTATCCAAAAAAATCAACATATTTTTTAAAAACTATAACACAATTTAACAGCCCCATTAGAACCTCCATCAATCCTCACACATGAGACGCCTCCCCCCTTCCACATTTATCATGAATTTAAGGTTTGATCACCTCAATTATTTATCAAAACACAAGATAAGGGCCTATCCTTTCATCCTCTATGTTTATTGCCTGATTTTTCATGGATTTCATTCTTCCATGAGGTCAAGGTAGCCTGAGGTTTCCATTTGTATGATTTTAATGATTGGGATTTTTAGTATTATGGTATTATTTTACCTTCTAAGGATTCACCCATGTTTTTTTATTTTATGATGGTTTTCATTATTAGTGATGGATTATGGTTGGTTGTTCTCTATGGAACTCTTTTTTGGTTAATGAGTTATTGTTGTATATGTTTAAGTGATTTTATATATTTTTAACTTCTGAATGGAAATAAGAAGTGCGACTATATTTGTGTATTGTTTTTAAAGAAATGTTCCCATGTTTATGAATTGAAAATCACATTATTCAGATGTTATTATAAAAAATAATGGAAACATGCATATTTTTTATTTAAAGGACTTTTGAAATGTAAATAATGATTTGATAATGGGTTGGTGACTTGTTAATTCCAGAGATGTAATAATGGAAACTTTGTATCAGAGGGAGGAGACTCGAAATAAGTAAACTTTTATGAAAGTAAACACTATATATGAATACTTGAAAATGTTAATAAGGTGTCGGAACCATAGAAAGGAAACACAAAAAACAATTATAAGGTATACACATCATAGAATTTGATTAGATGTGGTATTTGTAAAATTGATTCTCCATGAATCTAGGTTAAAACATTTTATCCTAAGTCGTTTACTTGTGCAATTAGAATTGATCAATAGATAAAAATATGGTTTGAGTGTTATATGGTTCATATGACCTTAGGTGAAATAGATTACTCCCATGGTGTAAGATAAACAAAATTATATAGAATTTACATATATTATAAAATACTATTGGAATTGTTTTGGTATTATTACCTCTAAAATAATCATATATAAATAAATATAAAGGTAAATAGGAGTTATGGAAACATTAGTTTTAATATGGTTTAGGAACAATGTTTGATAGTACATCCTATTTTATGTAGCTATTATCTCAAGCATTCGATTTAAAACTAATATCTTATTATCAATACAAGTGGTTGAATCATTTATGATTTATATCCCATGTTTCCTAGTACATAGATTGAATCATCATGTTCCACTGTCTTTGAATATTTTCAGTGAAATAAATGTAGCCCCAAATGAGACAGTTATTCCATAATTTTCATGTTTCCTTAATAATAAATAAATTATTATCGTATTTCATCCAATAAAATATTATCTAGTAAATAAAAATCAACATCTTAATGAACATTGTGTTCAGAATCTACATAGTGAATAAAAACTAAATATCCTGATCTTATCAACTCACAGCATATCGAATACTTTTTGGTCTTATTTCTTCTTCATAATGGTATTTTCAAATATATCATGTGGTAGTGATGTAGTACAAGAAATTTCAAACTAGTTGAAAAGTACATACATTTTCTACTAATAATGAAGAAATATTCTATTAGTGGGATGGGAGAACTACATGTCTGTAATATAGTATGATTACATGGTGTGCCCCAATGTATTTTTTTCTTATGTGGATAGTTATGTTACATAATTTATATGGTATTGATACAAGGATAATGAAATTAATGTGCATTTTATCCCAAAATATCTTTCCTATACTATTAGGAACTCTAATCATGTTATCTAAGTGCTTAACGAAATGCTATAGAAATGTTTCCATAATTTTAATGGTTTGTGGGAAAAATAATATTTTCGTAGGAAGTTAACTTATATAAATATTTATTTAGTATTTAATTAGGTGGACCATTTTTAATAATCATGCATTATTCTGTGTTGAGATCCTTTATCATAGATAGGGGTAGGGGATTCATTAATTATTAGGCTATGTCTGATGTAGGATATTCTATAGCATATTCGATTGAATAAGAGGTGGTTAGTGACAAAAAATATTAATCAGTGATCATATAATGATTTTGGATTCTATCTTAATAACTTTTATGAGGGATACTAGATATTCTTTTTATTATCACCTCAGATGGGTCACAAAAAGATTAAGAGGTATGGGACGTTAGTATGCTAGTTTTCTAGTCCATTCAAGGTTGTCGAGAGAATCATTATTTTAGGAATATAAATTAGCTCTTCCTTATAAATGTTCTGAGACACATGATTTATTTCAGGTATTTTTTATTTAGAGATACTATGACTATACATCTCATGTTTCCAGTGTAGATAATTTCAAACTAGATTCTGATGTGTCATTCAAATAATAAATTGTTCATATAATTTATTAGAGTGAGAAGATCCTATTGGGAGATGGTGTATATGGATCACATGTGGTTGTATCACATGAAATTCTTAATGGAATCATAGGAGAGGTAAGATGACACATGAGTGTAGTTGATCAATCATTTAATAGGTGACGATCAATAAGGCAATAGTGGTATGAGCTATTATACAGTTTGTTAGTTGTAAAACCATATATATTATGAGCTATGTATTTATTTAATTGTTTTTTAACTCTTGCATTGGTATTTTTTGACCCTATTAGAGAATTTGATAAGGGCTAAGGCTTAATTTTAGAGATTTTAGACTCAACAAAATCTATATTTTTTGAAAAATTGTACTCATTTCCCAGTATTGTTTGAATAGCTACCCAATATATATAGAAGAAGATAGGGATACCCTAGAGGGATATTGGAAACTAAATGGGAAAGTGGTGTGTACCTTGTAGGAAATCAAGTACCCAGTTTTGGGTCCCATGTTACCAGATTTATACCTAGGAATTTGTTTACAAAAATAATAAAATTAAATTTGAAGTTATATAGTATTGAATATTTCAACCCCTAATTTTTTCTCAAATTTAAATATCACAATATTCCACCATAACATTCCACCAAAATGGTTTTCTACCTAGCTTAATGGGCATTCTTATTATCTATATGTTGGAATCTATAGTATCATCAATATGTAACTCTATTTTGGGAACTAAATTATATACAATTAGAGTTAAATATGATTGATAAATAAAATAATATTGATTATGGACCTTCTAAAAATTTTACATCCATGTTATGTAAAATAAATAAAATACGATAAGTAACTCAACCGATTGAGTATATCTAAATATAAATCCATCTAAAATATATACAATGAGGCAACATGAAATAAATAATTTATAAGTAGAATAAATCATACATCATGATGAGTTGGATGGTACAACATATATGACTAAGTAAATTAAAAGAACCAACCACATTTTGTATCCACTAGGAAACCCTAGGGTTCCCATAAGATCCCCTCTCATCCATAAAATACTAAGGTATAGATTTCCAAGCCAACAGAAAATCCTAGAACATTTAGTATATATAGTTGTGATCTATACATCCCATTATTCATCCAAATATTTAGTCAATATAATTAATTTATTAATAAATTTTATTAATGATAGTTTGAATTAATTTTAAAAGTCATATCTCCAATTAAATCATGTAACAAATCACATCAATATCCATTTTATAAATATTTAGTCAAGAATTTCATAAATGAAAATAACATATTTGAAAACATAAACATTTTCGAATACATTTTCAAACCCAAACCACCATTTTGAACCCAATTAAATACACATAATGATAAGATTCCATTTAAAATGGTTTTCCAAAAAATATTTGAAAACAATTTAAAATGAAGAATTCCAAAAAAATATGGTTAAAGAATACTACAAGTTTGGAACCACAGTTGAAGAGATTAATATCAAAATTCATTAATATGGTACTATAAGAATAATTTCCAAGAAGGATTACAATCAATAAATAGGTAATAATCTCAAACAAAAACAACCAATAAATAAATATATGTCATGGGATCTACCCTATATCAAAAATTGATATGATCTATGATTTATTGAGAAAAAAGTAACACTTATAGTTGGCTTATGTTATGATTACCCAAAAATCCTCTAAAAAGATGGCACCCCCTTCATTGAAATGGATGTACCCATAATTCCCTATTTAATACTAGAGTGGGAATTATAATTTTATGAACTAAATAGTGTATAATTAGTATATATCCCCCTACGCTACCAAAGATCCCATGAAAAATCAAAGCTGAGGTTATTGTAAAATAATGGCATAATCAATAAATAATAAATTGACAATAACTCTCACTGACCTGAAATTTCCTTATATAAAAAAATATCATTTCACATCATAGACCCACCACAAATAATTAGGAAATCCATCACTAGTTCTATGAAAAAAAGGTAAATAAATGAGGTCCCTTGGAAAATAAAAATTAGAAATTCTAGGGAGTTAAACTAGCATTAAGGTTCATGTACTCCATTTACATTTCAAAAAAATCATTAATGAAACAACCCACACTTCTTTGAAATCAAAATCAGGGAAAAATTCAATATTTTCTATCTAAATCACAATTAATGATCCATCCCTAAATGTGGAATGGAAAATAAAAACATTTATTTCATTAATATATATCAAATTATTCCTGTTTGTAAAGATAAAAATCCAATAAAACCATTTGGAAACACTACACACACATCTCATATTTTCCTAAATTAAAAAAAATTATTTAACAAATTCAATAACCATAAAAAATAAAAAAAATTCATTTAATGAACTACCTCAATGAAATGGGAATCAAGTTGAAAGATGATAAAAAATTTCACCATCAATGGTTAACATCCAAACAAGGAAGTTAATAGTTTCTTTAGGCCATAAATATTTATATCCTTCTCATAAGGTCCATGTTTAACATTAAATCATACATCATGTCTCCTAGGGTTTGTGACCAAAATTTAAGCCCTAGGATAAGATATAATTGAATGCATGAGATGAGATGAGAGGGAATTACCTTGAAAATCCAATATCCAACATGGTTGGAATCAATGATAAATGTTATAATATATGATATGAACATGAGAGAGGAATTTCTAGGGTCGCTTGAATCATGTGTGTGGAGAAGAGAGGTACCATGGTTTAAAATCAAAGGGAAAATAAAATTTCATTTTATGTGATTATATGTGTGCCCTATGAATTTTTAAAACATGTTCCAATAATAGGGTTCCCTTAATTATAAAAAAATCCAATTGTTTTCATGGAATGTTCAATATGGTAATTTAAATTGTATAAAGATTTTGAAAAATTCCATTTCAACATTGAATTATCACTCACAAAGTTTCATCATGCTTACTCTTAACCAAGAAATCCAACCATACAGCACCCAAAAAATATTCAAAATCTCTAAATTTCATGCCAGAAAAATTATATAATTTCATGGTGAAATATTATATTATAAAATTATAACAAATAACCACTATAGATACATGGGGTTTTCTCAATTCAACCCACCCCAGGTCGCATTCTTCCCCAATATTGAATTTTGTCAAAAATTACTGGAAACAACAAAGGAGTTCCCTTACACTAACATGAAAGAGGGTGGTATACTGGGGAAAGATTCTAACAACAATGAAGTAAGGAGAAGCACATACCCCAATATAACCACAGAATGACTGATCCAGTTATTTTATAATTCTCTCAATGTCTCCTATAAAATCTAAAACATAATCCATGATCTAGAAATACTAAAAAAGATGGTATTCCATTAATTATCTCCCCACAATTTATAATTTATATAACAAGGTTGATCAAAGTAATCCTTATAAGTAATAATTCTCAAAACATATGAAAAAATAAATCTAACACATCATCAATTCATAATCACTCCTCATAAACAAACCCCCAAATAAGCCTTATTAAAAAACAAGTTTTCTAACATTTATCCATAACACTCAAGGATATCCTACAGTTATAAAAATAGATCACCACCTCACAATGAAACATAAATAATAAATCCATACACCTGTCAGTTCATAATTTCAATTGGAAATTCTCGTTCCCAAAATACCCAAAATCACACCCATGTCCATTCCTCATAACCAACATGTAATAAACACAATTTTCATCATATCCAGCAATTAAAAACCCCTAATACTAAGTGATATTCACCCAAAACAATGAGTCACAATAGGACAACATTCATAAACCTACTTCAAAAGGAAGGTCATAATATATCATGGATACATAGTAGTGAAAAGATAAAACCTCTACCCATCTAACATTAATTAAATCACCAAAATTAACTAAAAACACTACTTATATAATAAAAAAATCACATAATTGATTCCAAAATCATCCAAATATAATAATCCAACAATATTCTCAAAATACTATTAAATTCAAATACACCAAAAAGGACTACAATACAATCCATCATATAAAAAGAGATCTTAATCAATATATATTTTGATAACACAACCAATCACTCATACTAAGATGACCTAAATGTCCTTGAAAGGGGAATGTACATAGAGTTACTTAGAACCCTACATTATAATTACACCAGTGGTATATTCTTCCTATTAGAAGGGATTAGACTACTGATTATGGTACATTATTGTTTGTATTCACGCCATTCTTCCCACCTTAATTCCCATCTAATGGGATGAAAGAAAAACCTAGTATCTATTTCATAGACTTGTTAAATTACACATAGATGGCCTTCTCAATGACCAATTTATAATATTTTGAAAAAAATAAGGAATATATAATCAATGATCTAGGATAAGACCATCGTTGATGAAAAAAGCCTTTTATAATCATTCTGAACCCTTTCTAGAGAGAAGATGACCAAATACGTGAAGTGGACAACATACTCCATCACTACTCATTTACACTAATCTGGGATCACAAAATCTAGATATCTCTTTAACTTTATGACCATAGGACATTATCACTAAATGAACACATCATGAAAAATGACTGAGATATACCTCGATATAGATAAAAAGGTACCATATGATCCATCTTAACTCTACTATATCTAATAATAAATCTCACTATAACACTCAACCATGATGATTTATGTTTATAGAGATAATATAGGATTCCATTATTCACCCTAATGAAAACTCAAAAACATAGGATACATCTCTACCTTCATAGAATTCAGTTTTTACAACTAAATAGAAACTAACTTTATGAAATCCCAAGATATAAATTCATGTAGTTGTGAAGGTACTATAGAATCATACCACACATAGGTAGATTTCAAAAGAAATATAACCATATCCCTCACCTGTTAGACTTCATACATATCAATATAAATGAGGATTCACTCAATCCATTCCAACCAATACACTACATCCTTCAAAACATGAACACAGTAGTTTGAGGATATAGATTTATGAAATCATAAATTGGTTCCATCAATAATGAAGTTTCTGAGACCACTGATATATATAGATTTTTGGATTTAAAACTAAAGGAACTATTTCCCAGCAACCAAAGGATTAACCAAGAGGATCATCCTCAATTTATTAGTATATAATTTCTCATTAATCCACTATTAATGACATAATATAACTGAAAAAAAACATAAAAAATGATAATTCATTCCTTAAATATCAAATCAATCAATGATTTCCTAGGTTAGTGTCCAAATATAATACATAAATCTCCAAATCAAATTCCACAAATTTCACACCATGAAAAGTAATTTTTTTTTAAATATATGACACCTGCCATGTAATTTTGAAAACACCATCATATAAGACATGTTCTTAAAAAAATTGAACATCACTTTGAAAAACAAAATCCTTGGTGAATCCCATGTCACTCCATTTTGAAACTCAATGAAATCATTTCAAAAATATATTATCATTAAAAATAATTTTCAAATTATTTTGATTCATTTCTAGGTTCTTACACAAAACTCTATTATTATTTCAAACATTTTGAAAACAATATTTTTCAATAAATAAATTATTAAAACTTTAAATGAAAAAAAAATCATTTTTTAAATAACCCACAAAAACTATTTTTAATCAATACTTTTATAAAACACTATATTTTCACTAAGAAAATTCTTAATACCCAAAAAAACAATCTACTAAAAAATACATGAAAAACAAAATTACAATTTCAGTAAAACATCATTCAAACTCCCTTTATTACACCTCAAATGAGTGAAACCCACCATGGTAGTAGTTTCTAATCAAAATAATTTTGAACAACTCAGCCATTGAAGAAACTGAATTTTGAATTCTTTGGAAACATGGGCTGGGAAACAGTTCAATAAATATTCAAAAAGCTCAATCATGGTAATAAATTAAATTTCATGGGGTATGTATTGTTAGTTAGACCATGATATCTAACCATGTAGCTCAATTTCAACTTATTTTTTACTTTAAATCCCTTACTAATCCCCAATATCACATTCATACTCAAAGGTGATCAAAATATCATAAATAAACATCAAAATCCATTGGAAATTACCAATAAAATCATGAATCTATAATTAAAAACCTAGATACACTTGTAACACAAGGCTCTGAATGATAAACATATAGATATATTCTCCTCACCTTTACAACTAATGTAATTATGATCCTTGTATCCTCTCTTTCATGAAACATCCCAAATAAATAGTGTGTTATATAAGTGTAACATCTTGTTACCATTTTATCAAGTAATCCCTTAATCTCGTCATGGTTTTCCCCTACTTTGATATTGAAAGGATACCTATAATGGTGAAGTTATTTTTTAATGGCCTTTCAACGTCAACCTGTCTTTTCTAAAGGATGCAGGAAGATTTTGTGCCATGTAACTAATTTACACATTATGTAATTTCAGCTAGGTACATGTTGTGAAAGTGAATTCATGCCATGATAGTTGCCCATCATGAAATATGGTTTCATGTTGTAACATCTTTAAATAATTAATTTTTAATCTGAGGTGATGGTTTTTTTAGTATAATTATCACATGTGAACTTGATGAGATAAATGGGAGATTCATGTCATGAAATTGTATTTGTCCAGTTTTTAAACATGTGCGTGGAATATTTTGACAGTCTATTCATTCTAGAATTCTTCACCCACAACCAAGGGGCCCTCCTAGAATTTTCCAGGAGACACCACTCCTACTAGATAGATCCATTAGGATTTGGATCTCTGTGGTGGTTGCGGTGTATCTCTATTGGTAGTGACCTTTCATGTTATTTATTTCTTTTTCTTGTGGTATATTCATTCAGTGGAATCTTGGGATATGTTGGGTTAAGATGGTGTTTTCTCATTGTTTCTTCTAGATATTTCATACCATCTCACCCTTGAGGGTAATTCCTTTATTGGTCATGGTATATAGGGTTTTTTTCTTTAAATATGTATGTTTCTTCCATTCCTCCAATCCCTTATATTCATATTTTGATCAACCATGTAATTTGGAGTATATTATAGGGCCTTCATTGTCACTGATGGATTTTTGTTTTTGGTGGATCTCATTGTGGGCATATGCGATCCAAGCCTTGAGGTTGTTGGTTCTATATCTAACCTATAATTGTGCATATTATTGTTTTTCTTTATAAACCCTTCATAATAAAAGATTCACATCCTTGGTTGGTGTGAATTAAAAATAGTGTTCAATGGAATATGGATTTTCTGTAGTTATTGACTAATGGATTAGAAAAGGGGTATTTTCAAAATATTGAAATGAAATTTGAAATGGATTTAAAATAATTTAAATGAATTTTGAAAGGGATCACATGGGTTACCTTATGTAGTTATGTGGAATGTTTAGCTTGGGGCCATCATCCATTATTTGAGATTACCTATGATGTTTTCCATATAGATATCCACTATATTCGAGTCATGTTGTTCATTTGGGCCGATATTGACAATGTTCAGGGGTTTACTAATGGGGTATTCATCTTCTTCCTATGCTTTTTATTGTAGGAACTGATTTGTATAGTTGATTATTGGGGTACAAGTAGTTTGTTGACTAGACCTGTAGTATTCCTCGATGTTATGATACTTGTTCTTCTAGTTTTTATTTCTTGGATTTTTTAGTTAGCCTTGATGTTCATGCTTATGATTGTGAAAACGGATATGGAAAATTTTCTTTGAAATAGATATACAATCTTCATTTTTAGAACTATTAAAAAGTTACATTTCTACAAGTTTTTCTATAATGATAATTTACTTCTTTCTATGACTTGTATTATTTTAAATGATGATACAATGATTTTTATACAGAGATTGGTTGTGGAACACATGGGTGGGATCCAACTAATCATGTTAGCTCACAACCTATGGTCCACTTCTTTTGGTAATAGACATTTATTTGTCTTCTACTGTAGGGAAATTCAAGGTACCACATTAAGGTGATGAGGATCATGTCAGCTGGTTGGAAAGCTGGTAGAGAGATGATTGGAGTTCATCCATTCATCCATTTGGAGTATCTATTTCGTTTTTCCCCTTTATAGTTGGAATTGTTTTGGAGTTTTTAGCAACTTTTATAGTTTTCTATTTCTGATATTTTCATACAATTACAACATGTATATTTCATTAATCTTTCACTATTGATTTTTATTTTTTCTATATATGCCAACTGGTTGTTCATGTTGGGAAAAAACATTCCCTATAATTCATTATTTGATGCCTGGGTGCTTGTTTCCAGCTTGTGGGGATCAGAAACACCCTTTCGGTATGTGACAGATCGGGTCGGGTTCCAAGTTTGAGGTTAGCCCCAGTCGGTTCCTTACAATTAGGTATCAGATCCAGTGTCCATTTAATGTTATAGTGAGGATGTAGGGCCCTTATATGGGGTGTATTATGGAAATACCACATCATAGTTGGAGGAGAAGGAAACACCCCTTTATATGGTGGTGTTTATATTTCTCCCATCATGATGCATTTTCATTGGGGATGCCTCAAGGACAAGATCCTAGGGAACAAATATCCATGGGGGCTAGGCCCAATGTAGATAATATCATGATCATGGGTTGGACTGGGCAATAAAAAATAGTATCATAGCATGTATGTCCTCAATATTCATTATCATGGGGCATCTATTAGACTATAGATGGGATTTTCAGGATTAGAGGTATGTTGTGATTAGTGCTTGTCCCGCTCTTTTTGTGGTGAGTCTGAGGTTTCCATGGGAGGTTTGGGTATATGTCTCTAGTGTTGATTTTTTTAAATATCATTTTTAGCAACTGGGATTTATATTTTGAGCTGAAATATTTTCTGATGTCTGATCATTCTTATGTTTTGGTATGCAATGGTAAGACTTCGATGCGTTATCCACAACTTCTTCATGAGGGTGCAGATGATTCTCCTCAAAGGAACTAGCCTATAGATGAAGAATATCATCGACACTGTCGTATGGTAGTACATTCTACTAATAAGTATATATGACATGTTCAGAACACAGTGGTTTAGGTACAACCATGAGCATGAGGAGAGATAGATAGATTGATAGATAGAGATCATGGTATTTCTCTGGGAATAAAACCACCATACATTTAAAGTAGTAGAAACCCTGAAGAGAAGGAGGACTGTATTGACAAGATCAATCAAATATTATACTTTCTAGAGACACCATATAAAATAATGGTAAAGGTAGAAGCATTCCAACTCAAGGCATTCAAGAAGTTATGGTGGGATTCTATGGTCCAGGTAGACAGATTGATGGACCTGGATAGGATGGTTTTCAAAACCATCTTCTTCCAGTATTTTTTTCCAATGTAACTGATGTTTGAAAAGTCTAAGAAGTTCCTATCATGGTAACAAGGATATAATTTGGTGTTGGGATACACCAATCATTTTACTAAGGTTGTATGTTTTTTCCCGAATATGGTTAATAATGACTATATAGTGGCTTAAAAGTACCTTCAGGCTTCGCGCCCAAAAATTAGATCATAGATGTTCATGTTGAAACATTATACCTTTGTGGAGATGGTGGATAGAGATATAATGGAAGAGAATAATGTATGAGGAAAGGTTGTAATTTCCACCTCTTCTATTCCATCATGTGGCATCTTTAGTGGTGCATATGGGAAAAATAGTAACTGGAAATATCATCGTGGGAGTAGTGGAGGTGGGTCATACTTGTGAGCCTCCTCTGAACTATAAGTTTTATTTGGCGATGTTACTCTTACATGAATTTTGTGCTATAAGGGAGGACACAAAAAGAGATCTTGTCATATTCCCATGAAGATGTGAAACATTTTTTGATATTTTGGTCACTTATAATGTTTCTGTTAGGATATGAATATGCCTCATTATGGTCAGGTTTTGTCAAATCCAAATACTACACGTCATAGTCAAAATCTTCTAGGACTTTAGTGCTTCTACCATAGGTCTCAGGAGTGAATCATTTTCACACTATAGATGAGTGTAGTGTATTTTTATGTAGGTAAAGAAACAGTGAGAAGTCGTAATATTATTTCATCTTTAGTAGAAATTTCCCGATTTGATACTGGTGCATCCCACCCTTTTATATCTACTTGATTAGTTAATTTTCCTAAAAATCCAATGTAATTTATGTTCTTTAAAATTGAGATTGCGACACCTCTCTGTAAGAGGAAATAGTAGGGGTTTGGTTGCCCTTATTTTTCATTATCAATTGACGATGTGGAATTGGTCTAGGATTTTATCATTCCTAATCAGGATCTATTTGACATCGTCATTGTTATGGATTGTCTTATCACTCATTGAGCTAAGGTTGAGTGCTATAATAAATATGTTTCATTTCTTACTTCCATTAGGAGATCTCATGTTTTTCAGGGTGAGTGGGAACTGATTTCATGTCTTGTAGGTCATTCCCTCTCCATTCTCAAGATTTTACAATCTATTGTTGTGTTTAAGCATGATTATGTCTCCACTATCGTAGATCTTATCATTGATGTTCGACAATTTCATGATGTTTTCCCAGATGACTCATTTGGGATTCCTCTAGATATATTGGTAGAGTTTATAATTGTCCTTATTCCATATTCATAGATGATATTGAGAACTTGTTATCACATAGCACCAGTGGAGATAAATAGCTCAAGATACAGTTGGATGACTGATTCAAAAATGGTTTTGATCACCCTATCATTTTTCCTTAGGCAACCCCTATGATCGTTTTTAAGAAAGAATGTGGTTCAACTTCATTATATGAGATCTATCGGTAGTTGAGAAAGGTAACAATTAAGAACAAGTATCATTTTCCTTGTGTGAATGATCTATTTCATCAGTTAAAGGTTGAAAATAATTTTCAAATACTAATCATTGGTTAGTTTATCAGAAGATCATTTTTCAGAATTATGATATACCAAAGACATCTCTCATGTGAAATTATGGCCATTATGAATATCTTATTATTCATATTCATCTCACTAATGCAACTGTAGTTTATGAATTGGATATTCCTTTAATATCTTGGCACTTTTGTGGAAGTGTTCATGGTAGATATTCGGGTTTTTTTGAAATCCGAAAGTGAGCATGAACACAATTAAAATTTGGACATATAATTTTTTAGCATGGCTTATCTGTTCATCTAATGAATGTAGAGGATGTTTTTTCATGGAAGGAAGCATGTTATTTTATTGAGATTTGACGATTCCATGGTCTTACTATATACTAATGGTGGTTCATATTGGATTTCTCTTACCTGGAATCGCTTTTTACTACTCTTACCAAAAAGGCAGTGAAATTCACCTAGGATTTGAAGTTTCATCCTTCTTTTTTTGAACTGAAATGACTTCTAATATCAGCTTCATTTCTAATATTACCTGATCCCACTATAGGATAAGTGGTTTTTTGCGATGCATTAAGTCTGGGTTTAGTATTTGTTCATATGCATGATGACAATGTAGTAGCTTAATACTCTCTTTTGCTTTTTCCACAAGAAAAAATTTCCCCAATCATGAATTAGAGATTCCCGATGTCTTCCATACGATCAAATATTAGTGGCAGTAACTTTTTCAAGAGAGGATCATGTTATTCTATGATCATAAGTGTTTGTGTAATATATTTTCATGAATAGACTTAAATATCGGTAATAGAGGATGGTTATAATACCTTTAGAAATTTGAATTAGATATCACCTACACCCTATAGAAGAGACATGTCATTGCAGAAGCTTTTAGTAGGATTGTACCAACACATGCTATTCTAGATTCGAGGGAATAGTGGAACCTTATGGGGATTTTCACTATGATATGCATAGATGCTTATGAGGATGTTTTAGATAAGTTTCTGACCAATATTCAATTGTCATCAGATCTAAGAGAGTATATTATTCTTTTTCAGTAGTCAGATGACGAGTTTTAGAATACTTCAGAAATCATTTATGGTGGGTAGAAAATTTTGGGTTAGACTCCTTCAAATGGTATAATTCACATTCATAAAAGTATTTTCATCCCAAAATAATTAATTTATTCTTGTTAAATTTTCACATATATTTTTGATCCATTCATCCTGGAACTACGAAGATGTATTATGACATGAGGTGGTGATTATGGTGTATGGGTGAGAAGAGTGACATCGTGAAGTTTGTGTCTCCATGTTACACAAACCAATGGGTAAAGGCATAGCACTTGAATCATTATTGTTTACATTATCGTATTATGGTGAAAATATGGAAAATGGGATGAGGTTTCCATGGACATTATTATTTTCTTTCCACAGACTCCCTGGGGGAGAAATTATATCTATGTGATTTTTTATCAGTTGACGATGTCTTCTCAATTCATTCTGACAAAGACACCAATAAAGTTGATGATCTAGGTAAGCTATATATGCAAGATATTTTGAAGTTACATGATTGAACTTCTTCTATTTTATTGGATAGGGATCCGAATTTTACATTGAGGTTCTTAAGGAGTCTTCATGGTGAAATGGGATCTCAGGTCACATTGAGCACACCGTACGATTCATAAAAAGACCATCATATAGTGTGTATGATTCAAATTCAAGAGGATATTCTCTATAAATGTATCTTGGATTTAAAAGGATCATTGGATAAACATCTAGTACAGGTTGAGTTTGTTTACTAAAAACGTTATTTTTCATCGATAAGAATAGTTCCCTTCGAGGCATTGTATGTTGGCCCATGTAGATAACCTCTTCATTAGGATGAGATGTGAAACGTATCTCAAGAAGGACCATGTTTGTTTTATTGAGACCTACATGAAGAGTAAATGTGTACATTGATGTTTAGTTATAGATTAGAGTCTAAATTGTTTTATTAATATTAGTGGCATTGACCATTGGAGTTTTTCGTTGGGGACTGACTTTTCCAGAATGTTTCTCCTCGGTTGGGTAATCATCGACTTAGAATGTACAGACTATTAGCTCCCTGATAAGTGGGACCATTTAAGTTCAATGAGTCACTCAGAGATGTTGCTTATATATTTGCATTATTGGTTCAGTTGATAGGTATTAATTATGTTTTACATATATCTCAACTCTGTAAGTATCCCCCTGATCTCACTCACGTTCTATGTTGGGAAAAAATTGAGTTGCAACCGGATGCCTCTATTGAGGAGAAACTGATAGAGATCAGTGACTCTCGATTGAAAGACTTGAATGAGAAGTTTACTATATTGGTCAAAGTGCTATGGAAACAAGGATCTGATTTTCATGAGACATGGTAATGTGATTCATTGATGAGTGATCTATGACATATTGTTTTTTAAGGGATTAATTCTATAATATAACTTCCCATGGATAGAAAGAATTTATGGCGGGGGGTTGGAAACGACTTTTTGTTGTTTTATCAGAATCACCCTTAATATCATCATGGGTTTCCCCTCATTTGATATAATAATGATACCTATAGTGGTGAGGAAATATATTTGTTGGCCTTTAAACTTCATCCAACCTTTTCTGTAGGATGCTAGAATATTTCACGCCATATAACTAGGTTACACAATATGTAATTTTTGCCGAGTACAAGCTATGAAAGAGGATTCTTGATGTGAATGTGAACATCATTAATGACGGTTTCACTTTGTGACATCTTTAAATAACTGCTTTTTAATCCATTGCGGAAGGTTTTTGAGCATACATATCTAGAGTGGACTTAATAATGTGAATGGGAGTTTCACATAGTGAAATAGACCACATCCAATTTTAAAACATGTACTTTTTAGTTTTTCCCAGTCTATTCATTCTAGATACCTTCACCCTCACCCCAAGGTCTCTCCTAGGTACTTTTTGGAGACACCGCACCTTCTAGATCTACATGTTCGGTGATGGATCTCTGTTGTGGTTGTGCTGTTTCTCTCTAGATAAGCGGCCTTTCCTCTTCTCCTTTACTTTTGATCCTAGTATCATCATATGGTGGTGTCTTCAAATCCACTGGGTAAATATGTTGTTTCTTCTTGGTTTCATCAAGATATACTATACAATCTCTCTCTAGAGGCCTTTCCCATTGTTGGTAGTGGTGTGGTGGGTGTCTTTTATAGAGGCATATTGTTTTCATTCTTTCATTGGACCCATTGTGTTCATATTTGGATAAAACATGTTACTTGAATTGGATTCTAGGTCTTCATTTTTATCGATGGGTTTTCATTATTGGTGTATCCTATTGCGGTTGTATGCGACCCATGCATTGAGGTAGGTGGTTCCATCTCTATCTTATGATAGTAGATATTTTTTTCTTTACAAAATATATCATAATGAAATATTGGCATGATTTTTTTCTATGAGTGGAAATTTGTGTTTGATGAAAAATCATTATTCCCTAGTTATTGACATATATAATGGATATGGTTATTTTTTAAGCATTAAAATGAAATTTTAAAAGGTTTTGATATGGATTTTTATGTATTGAAATGAATTTTGATAAATAGAACATGGGTTATCATGGGTACGTAGGTGGAAGGTTTATTTTGTGCCCATAATGCAATTTTTGTGATTATCAATGAGTTTTTTCATGGGGATTTTATTTGTTTCATGGGCTATTGTTCTTGGGGACTGATATAAAAAAATTTGGGGGTTTACTCATGTGGTGTTCCTCTATCTCTTAGGCCCATTGTTCTAGGAACTTATATGTGCACTTGATTATTTTTATTCAAGTAGTCTACATCCTAGACCTGCAGTATTTCTTAATGTTGTGATAGATGTGATTTTCTTTTGTATTTCTCATATTTCTATGTTAGCTTTGATATACATGTTTCATCTTGTGGAATATAATATGGAAATTGATCTTTGAAATTGATATACCTGATTTTGTTTTAGAAATGTGAAAAATGGAAATGTTTACCATATTTTCTATAAAACTAATTTATTGCGTATTATTCCATTTTTATTTAAAATTATCCAATAAATATTTTAATAAAATGAATGGTTTTGGAACACCCTGGTGGGATCCTACTAATCCTATTAGGTCACACCAAGAACACCACTTGGGAGGGGTGTAGACATTAGTTTTCTTCCAGCACAGGAAAATGAAAGTAGTTGCAGTGAGGCAGTGAGGTTCGCGTCAGATGGTTGTGTAGCCTCTAGACTGATGATCTCAGTTTGTCAATGCCATCATTTAGAGTATCTATTTTGTTTTTTGTCTTTTATTGTTGGATTTTCTTGATGTTTTTAGCTACTTATATAGTTGTATCTTTCTACAGTTTTCTTATAGTGATGGAATATACATCTCGTTCATCTTCCACTATTTCCTTTTATTTTCTGTATATACGGCATGTGGTCGTTTTGGTTGGGAAAATTATTCTTTCTGGTTCATTTCCTAATGCTCGTGTTCTTGTTTCCAGCCTTTGAGGATCCGGAATGCACTTTGAGCATGTTACAGAATGGGTCAGGTGCCATGTTTGAGTGTAACTAGGTTCAGTTCCATACAATAAGAACATGTGACCCCTATCAAGGGACTATGCTTTGATAAATTTTTTAATGAACAAGAAAGATCTACTACCAAACTGGCACCAATTTCTATAGGATATTAAATAGGGAATGGGAATAATATTGAATGAAAATTGATCATTGATTATAATTTTTACCATAATATTTTAATGATTTTCTTATCTCATTTAATAAGAAACAGTTTAATAAAACAAATTTCATAAAATATATAATCATTAAAATGTAGTCGTTGAATCCGACGTTATATATGGAGGTAACTGAATTATGGAAAAAATATATAAATAATAAAATTAAATTTTAATACTAATGAATTTGTTAAATTTATTGAAAATAACTAAATATTTTATATATTTATTTTATGTCTAAAAATATATCTTACAAAAAAAATTCCTTTTTGATGCGTTATTTATATTATTATATTCAAGAAAAATGATTTTTCCAATTTAATTTGTTGATAAAATATAAAATAAAATAAGTTAAAAACCATCCAATAGTTATTACTTGGAATGTAATAAATCAATTTTATGCTGAGATAATACATGTTTCATAGAAAATATTTGTTATGTGTGGTTATATTAGAATTTAATTTTCTACTTTAAGATATGTATCCATACAAAATTATTTGACTATTTGTAATCAAAATATTAAAATTTAAGTAATGGGTTCAATATCATATTTATTAAAAAAATTATATTTTTAAGATAAATATAGGTTACCAAGGAATAACAGCTATTTTTCAAGGAATTATACACTTCTAAATGTTATTCTTATAAATTAATTCCATAAATTTCTAATATAAATATAATAATATTATGTATAATAATATATATAAATAAACAAAAAATAATATAATTGGTCATCAATGATAAATAATATTAATAATAATTATTTATTGAAATGATATTTTTATAGAAAAATAGTTTTCACTCATTATATTTTTTAATCTAACAGTCAAATAACTTGTATTTAGAAATTGAATTTTAAATTGTACCAAAAATAAAATTCAACACGTTGAATTTAGTTTAGAAGAGTAACCTTTTAATTTTCAGGATAAAATATTTACTTTGGTTTTATTTTAATCTATATTTATAAGTGATAAAATGTGAAATCTAATGTGACCCAAATTTTAATAAATCAATTTGACACTTAGACCATGTAGATTACTATTTTTGGTGGAAAATACATACATACATATCTAATGAACATTTCCCCACCTAACACACCTATATTTTTAAATTATCTTGGAACTATTCCCTAATTATTTATCCCAGATCACCTATTCACATTTTTAGCCTCTATCCATAATAATGAACCTCATGTCCTTCATTTCTAATGGAATCATCAAGAGAATATCCAAATTTCTATTGTATGATTTACATACACTTTTACATTCCTTATCCTTCCAATCCACAATACTCAAAACCATTATAACCATATATATAATATAATAATTATAACAAATATTCTCAAATTATATTCTATTCATATTATAACGATTTTATATCCTACATCCATTAAAAAAAATCAAACGTCGCTCGTGCATGTCTCTGTGTGTGTGGATGGCCATATCCTTGAACAAACCGATTAATTTTCCAAAGCTATCTTGAAAGAATATTCCAACCAGTGGATTTAGTGAATAAATATCATATTTATTTCATTATTTAAATTCAATAAATATAAATTAAGATTTTTATAAGTATTATTATTAAAAATCCATCATTTCATAAACATACCTCGTAAAATGAACACATCATGGGGAAAACTGATTTATCAATCAGTGAAAATTTAATTATCATCTCCAATATTCTTATAAATCTTCCCAATTATATTTTTTCAACATAATAGAATCTAAATAATTTCATTATAATTAATTATAATGATATTATAACAAACTCATCTCTTTTATACCCATACTCACTCATAAATTTTTGAATGTTTTTGATGGGTTGGTTTAACATAATATAAGAAAAATGTTATAAATTTTTATAAAATATAAATTTAAAAACAGAATCTTGGATATTAATAAGTAAATAATTATTTTTTGGTTCTACAATAGTACTATTAACTTTTAACTCAATAATTAAGAGAACTGAATGAATTTGTTTAAAGTTTCCAAAACAATATTGTCCCCAACTTCATCCACATGAATAATTACTAAAATAAATATAAAATGAAATGATGATATTATAAGTAATTATAAAAATAACTTCTCATACCATTTATGACATAATAATCATAAAAAGATGGTGAATACTGAATAATAACACCAATATTACAAAACTATGATGGGAATATCATGATTACTCACATCCAGTATTGAAAATAGATAATATATAACTAATATAAATATATAGAATAATTATAAATGAAATTTATAAATTTTTATATTTTTGGAATGGATTCGAAAATATATTATTCATATTTTTTTATATATGAGATTCAATATCTTATTTGATGATTTGAATTCTATTATGTGTTTCTTCACTTAATTGGTACCCATTGATTCATATTTCTTATTATAAACCATATTTTATTGCTAATGGTGTTTCTAATGCAGAATAATATTTCAATTCCTTATTCTTTTATATTTCATTATCTTCAATATTCTTTTAGAAATTCCTTCTCTCTTTTGGTTTTGACTCAAAATATCAAATGATGTATGGTTTTTCATAACTTAACTTCTTATATGAGTCATAATGATTCATTTTTTAATATTATATTAATAGATGGAAATCATCTATTATATGATGGAACTATAGTTAATATCTCTAGATAATGATATATTTTTAATTTAATACATAAATTAATGAATTTTTTATTTAAATATTATATCATTATTAATTATTATTGATATCCCACATAATAAATATTTTCCTTCCTGGTTCATAATTTTATAACCCACTACTTTTATCATTTATTGTTGGAAATATAATTATTTTTTATCTCTTGTGACCATCATATTTCAAATTTACTCTTTTAAAAATTAGTTTTCTATTACACTTTTCATGATGTGTATATTCAACAAGGTTTTACCAAAATATTAAAAATTATTTCCATAATTTCAAATATAGATTATTTTATCTACCACTCCACATTTATTTTTATAACCATTATGAATTTTCAATTATATTTATTAATTTTTTTCTTTAATTGATTTTTTTCCCAAATCATTCCATTCAAATATTTTTAAAATTTTTATATTGTTCAGTACTTCTTTATTTTAGACAGACATGAAAATGTAATAAATATAACAATGTTTTGACATCACATTTCGCAATATTATATTTATTTTAAATTATTTATTATTCATAAAACTCTCCATGTTTTAATATTTTAAATTTATTATATTTAATTTATTATATGTATCCATTCCAAATATGGTTTTTTCCAAACAGAACAGTAACTTCATCACATTCACCAATCCTAAAACCTTTATCTAAATGAACTTTTCCAGTTTCACAACTACTTTTCCACCTTACCTCTAAAGTATTTATTTCAATGGAATTTATATTGTTGATTCACTATCTAGATGTTTTTATGAAATCTCTCATTTTGGTTTTTTAGTTTTTGATATCAATCAATTATATTTTCATGGTCATTTTTTATGATAACATCAAGAAGTGTTGCGAAACACATATTTCATTCCATTGGGTTTTTATGGTAAAAATATTAAATTATTATAATTTCAATGATTAATGAAACTCTTATTATTTCCATCAGATTATTATAATGTGATGAATGAGAATGATTTACTTTTCCATGTGTTTGAATTATATAAAGGATTATTGTTTCCCTATGTTAGGAAAATCTATGGAAGATGATGGTTGGGGTCCAATATCTCAATCCAATTCGTTAATTCTAGTTTTATTCCACATGAGGTAAATATATTGAGAACAAACATGATATTTATTATCTACATTCATAATATAAAGAATGAACCCATTGTATACAAGTTACATTCCCATGATTGATCATGAACAAGATGCATATTAGCTATGTTAATGAGAATGAGCATGAACTCGATGTATGTATATATGTTCACAGTGTTATGAATACCTCGGGTTATGATTATTCCATAATTATGTTTTACATACTTAGGTATTTCTCAGTTGAACATGTTTATTACATCGGGGTTTTATACTCTTTTTCCATGGTATATTTTTAATTTTTAGATTACATGACATTCTATCATGTCGTATAGATAATTCTTATTCTTATATTTACTTTTTAATGATATATTTCTTTTATCCTTGTGTTTTCTCACACACTTTTGATCTAATCATTGGTGAAATGTTGATATGTTTTCCGCTAATGATAATTTGAGCTCACTTGTTTCGTATTATTACCTTCCCTTGTTATGATGATTGATATATGTTATGTGAAATCTAGAAGGGAGTCTGGTATAATCTAATTATCAATAAATGATCACATGTTAGATAAAAAAAGTTTCCTATACTACTAGTCCTCAATGACACTAAACCATCCATTCTTGGTATTATAAGATTATTTTCTGAGATTTAATGATTATATTATAGAAATAATGTTAGATAATAGTGTTTTAAAATGGATTAATTCCAAAAAAAACAATTTTTTGGGAATGATTTTAACATCAAAACAGAGTTAAATATAAAAGATCAATTAATGGTAATTCTACATAGACCATCCAAACCATGGATATTCTTGAAACATAAAATAAGAAGAAAAATATAAGTAAATCATATAGAAGAGCGTATAAAAATATATATCCATCTTTATTATATGAAATTCAATGAAATAAATCAAATTTATAGAAATAATAATCATGCATATGTCTTGTTGAGTGGGATGATAGAATGTTCTAGACTGAAGTGAAATAAAAGAACCAATATAAATAGGTCTCCTCTTTGAAACAACATTTTTCCAACCAAATCCCCACTCCCCCCTCAACAAACCATAATATGACCACACCAAATGAAAATTATATAAATTTAATTCTATATATATGAAAATTTATTTCTGATTAGGTCTCCACCAATAGTTTCTATGCAATATCATTCATAATTAAATTAATTGGTTATTGTTTGAAATACATTTACATAAATAGAGATATAATTATAACACCTAAAAACCAATAATTATGACATTTCAGTTTTTTTAATTTCTTTCTTGATTTCACTAATGGAATTAAGCCCATTTCAAAACATATAAACATCCAAATATATTTTCAAACCCAAAAATACATTTCAAAACCACTTTCAATCCACAAAATTATAATTATTCATTAAAAAAATGTTCCATAATCTTAAAAGACTATATAAAATGAACCAACCCCAACACAAATTCTATGTCATACCATGGTGTTTGAACCATATGTCAAGAGACAAATAATTAAAATAAATCAATAAGATGATGTAAGAAATATATCCTTGAGGGTTTTCAATCAAGACCAATTTGATAATCTCAAACATAAACCACTATTAATGAATTATATTCCATATGATCTATCCTAGGTCACAATTTGAGGAGATGTAGTGTAACACCCGAGAATTTTATGAGAAATATTTTTTTTATGTTATATAAATCATCAAAGGAATCTTTCACTACACACAACACTATCTTGGCTTGCTTTACACGCAACCGCGTCCTTCCACGATAGCTTGTGTTGTACGCAATACCGAGTTTCACTAAACAACGATACGCTATTAAAATATTATTAAAACTAGCCATTATGAATAGTAATACACAAATTTTTAAATATTTTCAATTTCATCTTTCAAAATGGACTTCATTTTTGGATTTGGAATATCGAAATTAGCCTAGGGTGAAATTTTGGTATTTTTCTGAAAACATTCAATTTTGGATGAATAGTGAAAACACATGGTTACTATTTAAAACCGACTATTTATTTAAATAATTATTAATTTTATTTAAATTTATTTTAGGTCAAAATTGATACATAATACATATATATGTTCAATGCAATTAATTGGAGTCATTTTATAATAATTTTAGATATATAAAAATTTTATTGAACTTTTCACCGTCTTTTACCCATCTCCTAGGAGAATTTGCAAATTTACATAAAACATAATTTTACCACTTCTGTGTGTGGAATTTCGAAAATCCAACAGACATGGTTAATATCAAGGACTAAAATGTGGTTCAATGAGATGAAAATAATTTTTTGTGAATAGTCACTTTTTACTTTTTTTACCACGGTTAAAAGTAAATAGGGTAATTAAAGGTAAAAATGTTATTATTATTACCCTAACACATGTATTAATTCTGTTGGATAAGTTTAATTCGACCAAAAACAACCTTAGGAATACAATGTGACCATTTAGGCCCACTTGGAATAGATTAGGACATTTATTATTAATTTATTTTAAGAAGGGTTGAAATAGTTAAAATCAAAGTGTAATAAGTAAATATTTTTTTTAGTATGGATATACATATGATAATTTAGACTATAAATATTCATTATAAAGATAAAAATATTTCCTACATAATCGTATTTTATTTATATTTTTTAGACATTAAATAATTTAATTTAGTTATGACACAATGATGATGCGGTAATTATCTTATTAATGAAATATTGACCTAATTAATGTTATAAATACCCATATAAATGTAATTTGAGAATTTTTATGAATTAAAATACTTTTATTGGTTAATATAACATGTTAGTATTGATTTTATTAACATTTTTAGAAATATTATTTCTGTTATGATTTTCAAAAAAATCAATTACCAAACAGTGTCAAAATTAACAGAAAATAGTTTTTAAAACAAATATTATATTATTAATTGTTATTTTATTTATAAAAATCTAATTTTCATCCCAATGACTTAGATAAGGTTATATATATTAATAATAAACAAATTTGGGTTGTTTTGGATTGTTATAGTATGTATATTAACCTTATAGTGTATGAAAACAAAAAGACACAGTAAAAGTAAAATTATTTAACTTAAAGTTAAATCTAAATGATAAGGTTAAAATAGAACCCTAAACTTGTCTAAATTCTATTGTATGAGAATATTTCGACCCATCCCCACCTTATATTCTAATTAAATCAATTTTTAGATATTAAAAACCTAATAAGACTTTATAATAAAATAATATATTCAGTTTTTCCAAAGGTTCCCCTCTCCTCCCTTATAAAAGGGCACCTCCTCCCTCTCTTCCTCGCACACCTTTGAGCCTTCAAGCTAAGCCTATCGCTGCCAAATTCTCTTCTACACTTCCCTAGAAACATTCTAGAGGTCCTGGTTGTCTTCAAATACAAATTTTAGTGCCCTAAAAGGAGGTCTCAAAGAGGCGCTTCAAAGAAGAGGTAATGTCCGTTACCGATTTTTCAACTTTATTTATTCTTCAACTTATTTTTCTTTAGTTGTTTCATTATGAAGTAATAACATCAGTATCACTAATATACTGATATGTTATTATAAGTATGAAACAACCCTAATCACCATCTATCCATCCAACGGATAATGAAATCACCACGCGTTCGTACGTACGGAATACCGTCTCCACGCCATGGTGTAATCTATTTTCCACCACCACCTTACTTGGATGGGTATAATGGTGTAAAGAATAACTATATATGACTATTGTAAAGTGATATTGATTATGAAATATTATACATACACTCCAATACAACTCCACGATCATGGAAACGATATCATCGCTCGTGCGTATGTTCGGAATATCGTCTCCACGATATAATGCGACTCGTTCTACAAGATCTTCATTGAATAATTATTATATAAATGAATTTAATTAATGAATATGATATATATTAAACTAATAAAATTCTGTAAATTAGGTATCTATAACCTAAAAAGAAGAATATGAATTTATTTGACAAAACACGCATAAGAACAAAAAGTAATAAACACCCGAATAACAAGTAGCAATGAAATATTACTAATAAGAAGCTCAGAATATGACCATATATGATATCATAAAAATGAGTATGATTCTGGAATAAGTAAACGACATTATTTAAATCATTATACAGGAGGTTCAGACACTTACGAAGAAAATCAGACCTAAGGTAAGGGGACAATCTCGCAATATCAATTTTTATCCAAGATTGTTTATACTTCAGAATTTACTGGGGAATATTTATCATCCACAACCACGTATCCCCAATATGTAATATTATTTATATCCTCCTACAATTTTTTAAATAAAATTTTACCCTTAGGTGAGTTTTTAGTAAAAGATATGAAAAGAATCTTTTGTCGTTTTTCATACGAGGTACTTTTTGACTTTTATGACATAAGTACGAGAAGAATGTTTTTTATAACTTATATGGCATGAATGGATTTTTAAAACATTATTTAAAAGAAGAATCCATTACAAGTTTTCAAGTTTATTTTTAATCAACATCTTTTAGTTTAAAATTTTATGACATGTTAAGAAAGGAAAAATGATTTTGAAGTAGAAAGGATATTTTCCTCAAGAATGGAGTTCAAGTGTTTTATCAAAATTATTTTCCATATAAGATAATATAGGGTTCTGTTTCTATCCCTATTATTACATTTATATATTTATGTTGTGATGGAATTATTTTTATGAATTCCTTTATCATATATGAATTTTTTTATGATGTCACGATGTTTAAGAATCCCATTTTTATTACATGGGTTATGTAATGATGTATGATTTTTTTGATTTTGTGGAAAACATAAGAATGGTATCATTATGAGATGGGTGGGATGTATATCTCCCTCTAATGCATTGGGTAATGATTTATATCTCATGAGATATACATGGCTGGAACGACAGGTTAATCTGGTTCAGTGAAACAGGACTGTAACGAGGAGTGAACTCGGTTCAAAAATAGACTTCGTCCTCTAAGATAGTCATTGCAATGAGTCTTGAAAACTAAGAAATTATTCTCTTTGATTATGTGTGCATTCCAAAATGTTTCATGTTTTATGTTATGATTATTGAGATTACATTTCACTACTATGATTTATCCCATGTTATGAAATTATGATCTCTTTGCAGGTTAAGATTTTCAAAATGATATGTTCTTATGAATATGATGTGATGGATATTTCTTTTGGTTTCCCTTAATACAAATTTGATCTCACACTTTTGTATTTTTTCTTTCCCCAGGTCATGAAGAAGGTTATTAAGTAGGATATGCCAAAAAGGGACTGTAGATATGATGAAATAAATGGAAGACAATGTAGATGATTTATGAACCAGTTGTTTATGTTTCCCTGTTTCTAAATACACTATACCTATACAGAATTATCATGGTTTTGTTATATGTTGTAATAAGTATGCTTCAATTTTGAAGTAATAACCATGTATGTAAATTATGGGTTGTTATAGTTGGTATCAGAGGAAAGGTATAGTCAAACTTTAGAAACTAGGATGTGAAAGCCGTAGTAAGAACCCTAAGGATAAGTATAAGTATAGAACACAATCTTAGTGTTTTAAATAAATTTCCATGAACAACCTATGATAAGACCTTAAGTGTGAAATTTTATTCTTGATTAAGTGGTTTTACAACTATAATTAGTGTTTCTCACACTATTCTTCTTGGTTTTAGTCAATGGATGGAACCCGAAAGAACCGTGTTAATGCGGAATGTGATGGGAAATGCAATGATTGTCCCCCTAAGCAAAAAAACGTTATGGGAGCTAGAATGCAAAATCTTGTAGCCATGGTCACACATCTTTCTCAAGCTATGAATCATTCAGGACTTCCAAACAAGCAAAGGAAGGAGCAAAAATTCCGTTGAATCCTTCATGAGGCAGCGTCCACCTTCATTCAACGGGTCTACTGATCCATTAGTTGTTGAACAATGGATTAGTACTACTGAAATGATATTTTCAGTTCTTCCATGTTCTGAACATGATAAAGGCATCTTAGCAGTGTATCGTTTGGAAGGAGATGTTGATCAATGGTGGAATCTTATCAAGAATACAAGGAAAAGAGATGAAATTTAGTCCATGGAATGGGACGAGTTCAAAAAAATATTTTTTAATAAGTTCTTCCCTCGTATTCTTCGAATAAAGATGGAGAAGGAGTTTCTTGAACTAAAGCAAAAGGATGATGAATATATTGGTACCTATGAACTATATTTTACAGTACTTCCAAGGTATGCTTCTAGGATTATTATCCAACCTGAGAGTAAGATCGATCGATTCTTTAGTGGCATAAAACCAAGTCTTTGAAGTGTGTTAGCCATAAGGGACTTCAATAGATACGAGGAAATTTTTCGATGTGCTCTCAAGGTTGAGATGGAGATTAGAGTAACCCATTAGTCATATGGTTTTGATAAGAAGAGGAAAATGGAATTCAATGGAAAATCTAAAGAGCACACTGAAAAGAAGATGAGTTTTCCATTATGCTCAATGTGTGGAATGAAACATGGACGGAGTTGACTTAAAGGGACAATTAAATGTTTCAAATGTGGAAAGGATGGTCATCGGGCATTTTAATGCCGCAATGATGGGAAGAATATGTCTAGTGTTGCGAACAAAGAAAAGGCTGCACATAGTGCACCTCCTACACTTCAATGTTACAAATTCAAGGAAATGGGGAATTATGCCAATCAATGCCCTAATCCAATGGTTGTTGATGATGATAGATGTCAACAAACTCTTAAGGCCAAATAAAAAGGAAAGTCACATTAAATTTTTTTAGCGATGTGGAGTACGATAATGAAGTGGTGAAAGGTACACTTACCATCCACTCTAAAGTAACAAATGTTTTATTTGATTATGGATCTACCCACTATTTTATTTCTAAAGTATTTTCTAAGGGTATCCTTATATTACCTCCACAATTAGATGTTGATTTATCTATGAAAACCCCTAATGGCACAACAGTCGCATCAAAAGTTTATAAATCTTGTCTGATTGATGTTTGTGGGAAAGTGATTCCTGCAAATCTTTTGATCCTTCCTATAGTGGAATTTGAAGTGATTCTTGGAATGGATGGACTTTCGTTATATGGATCTCATATCAATTACCAAATAAGGGAAGTCACATTTCATATTCTAGATCAATCTATGATCGTCTATCGATGTAAGGATGAACATAACCTTCCTGTGGAAATTTCTTCCATCTTATGGGTCTTGATTCCACTAAATGAGGGTTATTTATCTCAAATGGTTGGTGAGAAACTCACTATTAAGAATATTCCCATTGTACGGGAGTTTGAAGATGTCTTTCTGGAGGAATTTTCAAGTCTTCCACAAAATTGTGAAGTAGAGTTTTCAATAGAACTCATACTGGGTGCTTTGCCTATTTCAAAGAAAACTTATAGAATGGACCCAATTGAGTTGCAGGAATTGAAGAAGCAACTCCAAGATAATCTTGATAAGGGATTCATACACCCAAGTGTGTCACCTTGGGGAGCACCAGTTCTATTTGTCAATAAGAATTATGGATCAATGAGACTATGCATTGATTATCGAGAACTTAACAAGATCACTATCAAGAACAAATATCCTCTCCCACACATTGATGACTTATTTGACCAACTAAGCGGAGCTCAATACTTTTACCAGATTGATCTTTGATCAGGGTATAATCAATTAAGGGTCAAAAGGGAGGATATACCAAAGACGGCTTTCCGTACAAGGTATGGACACTATGAATTTATAGTGATGCCATTTGGTCTTACTAACGCACCTGCTATCTTAATGGATCTGAAGAATAGAGTCTTTAGAGACTATCTTGATCAGTTTGTGGTAGTCTTTATAGGCGATATTCTTGTTTATTCAAAGAGCAAGGAAGAACATAAAAATCACTTGAGAATTATATTAAAGACCCTGAGAAAGGATAAGATTAAGCCAAATTTGCCATGTGTGAATTTTGGCTTCAAAAAGTTGCATTTTTGGGTCAGATAATATCAAAAGAGGGGATATCTATGGATCCAACAAAAACAGAGGCTATCGAAAGATGGTCGAGACCAATAATAGTAACTGATATCTGAAGTTTTCTTGGTTTGGTTGGATATTATCAACGTTTTGTGAATGATTTTTTAGGATTATATAATCCACTCACCAATTTGACTTGGAAAGGAGTTAAGTTTGTTTGGATGGAGGAATGTGAAGATAATTTCAAGGAGTTTAAAAGAAGGTTATCCAGTGAACCTGTACTCACACTTCCGTGTAGTGGAGAAAGGTTTGTGATCTACAGTGATGCATCCAAGAAGGGGTTGGGGTGTGTTCTTATGCAAAATGATATGGTGATAGATTATGCCTCACGATAATTGAAAATCCAAGAGAAAAATTACCCAACTCATGATTTGGAGTTAGCTCCTGTAATCTTTGCATTAAAGATTTGTAGGAGTTATATTTATGGAGAAAGGTGTGATATTTATACTGATCATAAAATTTTAAAGTATAATTTCACATAAATGGAGCTGAATATGCGCTAAAGAAGATGGTGGAGCTAATTAAGGAGTACAACTACTCAATTCATTACCATCGTGGGAATGAAAACAAGGTGGCAGATGCATTAAGTCGACAAGACCATGCTATCTTATCGATGATGAGGATCACAAAAGATCCAATATTTATGGATTTACAAGGGATGGATCTTGGAATTATAATGGAAGGGGAAAAATATTATCTTTTTCAAATTAATGTTCGACCATCAATAAATGTGAAGATTAAAGAGGAATAGAAAAAAGATGTAGAGTTACAAAAGAAGGTGAGAAATGTTCCTGAATTAAACCTTGATTGTGATCGGATAATAAAGTTCAGGAACCGGTTTTGTGTTCCTCCAATCCTAGAATTAAATAAGGAGCTACTGGATGACGCTCATATTTCTTCATTCTCTATTCATCCTAGAAGAACGAAGATGTATAGGGACCTGAAAGAGTACTTCTGGTGGGATGGAATGAAAAGAGATGTTGCTGAATATGTCTCTCGATGCATGGTTTTTCAGCAAGTTAAGGCTGAGAGACAGAAGTCTAATTGGATGTTACAACCAATAACCACACCCAAATGGAAATGGGAAAACATCACTATGGTCTTTTTCACCGGACTTCCTAAAACATCCGAAGGAAATAATGATATCTGGGTCATAGTTGACCGTCTTACAAAGTATGCACACTTCATTTCAATTAGAGATGAATTCTCTCTAGATCAGCTTTCCAGGATATATGTAAAGGAAGTGGTAAGATTGCATGGAGTACCAATTTCCAATATATTTGATCGGGATACGAGATTTACCTCAATGTTCTAGAGAAGTCTTCAGCATACTCTGGATACAGAGTTGAGTTTTAGCACTCCTTATCATCCTCAGACTGACGGTCAGTCTGAGAGAAAAATTCAAACTCTAGAAGATATGTTGAGAGATTTCTCTATGGATTTCAAAGATGGTTGGGATCAACACATACCTTTGGTGGAATTTTCTTATAATAATAGCTTTCACTCCAGTATTATGATGGCTCCTTATGAAGCTCTCTATGGAATGAAATGCAAGACTCCAACTTGCAGGGATAATGTTTGGGAAAGAAAGATATTAGGACATGATCTTGTTGATGAGATGGTAGAAAAAGTCAGATCTATTCAACAACACATTAGAGCTGCTCAGAGTCGACAAAAAAGTTATGCCGACAACCGAAGAAAAGACCTAGAGTTTTAAGTGGATGATAAAGTGTTCTTATGAATATCTCCTTGGAAGAGAGTAATGAGATTTGGAATGAAGGGAAAGCTGAGCCCTAGATATATCGGTCCTTTTGAAGTATTGGATCAAGGTGGGAAGGTAGCATACCATTTGGCGCTTCCACCGAATCTCTCCCAAGTTCACGATGTGTTCCATGTATCTCTCATGAGAAAGTATATACCTGATCCTTCACATGTACTCAGCTCAGAAGTTATACCGCTGGAGATAGATCATTCTTATGAAGAACCGCTGATAGAGATTCTGGATCGTAGCAAAAAGTCCTACAGAACAAGACCACTCGCTTGGTGAAAGTTTTATAGAGGAACCACCAATTAGAAGAAGCTACATGGGAACTTGAGGATATGATGAGGGAGAGGTATCCTCATTTGTTTGTTACAACGTGACGAATTTCGAGGGCGAAATTCATTTTAAGGGGAGTAGAATGTAACACCCAAGACTTTTATGAGAAATATTTTGTTTTTATGTTATAGAAATCATTAGAGGAATATTTCACTACACACAACACTAGATTGTCTTTCTTAACAGGCAACTGCGGCCTTACTCAATAGCTGGCGTTGTACGCAATACCGAGTTTCATTAAAAATGACATGCTATTAAAATATTATTAAAACTACCCGTTATGAATAGTAATACCCACTTTCTGAAATTTTTTAAATTTCATATTTTAAAATGGACTTAATTTTTGGATTCAGAATATCGAAATTAGACTGGGGTGAAATTTTGGTATTTTTCTGAAAACATTCAATTTTGGATGAATAGTGAAAACACTGGGTTACTATTTAAAAACTGACTTTTTATTTAAATAATTATTTATTTAATTGAAATTTGTTTTAGGTCAAAATTTATACATAATACCTATATAAGTTCAATGCAATTCATTGGATTCATTTTATAATAATGTTTGAAATATAAAAATTTTATTGAACTTTTCACTGTCTTTTACCCATCTCCTAGGAGAATTTGCAAATTTACATAAAACTTAATTTTACCGCTTCTCTGAGTGGAATTTAAAAAATCAAAGAGACACAATTAATAGAAAGGACTAAAATTTGGTTCAATTAGATGAAAATAATTTTCAGTGAATAGTAACTTTTTTATTTTTTTCCCACGGTTAAAAGTAAATTGGGTAATTAAGGGTAAAAATGTAATTATTATTACCCTAAAACATTTCCTAATTCTATTGGATAAGTTTAATTCGTCCAAAAACACCCTTATGAATAAAATATGACCATTTAGGCCCAATTGGATTAGATTACGACATTTATTATTAATTTATTTAAAGAAGGGTTAAAATAGTTAAAATCAATGTTTAATAAGTAAATCAATTTTTATATATTTCTATACATAAGATAAATTAAACTATAAATATTCATTAGAAAGATAAAACGAGTTCCTACATAATGGTATTTTATTTATAATTTTTAGATATTAAATAATTTAATTTATTTATGACACAATGATGATGTAGTAATTATCTTATTAATGAAATATTGACATAATTGATGTTATAAATACCCAAATAAATGTAATTTGAGACTTTTTATGAATTCCACTAATTTTCTAGGTTAATATGACATGTTATTATTTTTTTTTATAAACTTTTTTCGAACTAATATTTCTGTTATGATTTTCACAAAAATCAATTACCAACTAGTGTCAAAATTGACATAAAATAGTTTTTAAAACAAATATTATATTATTAATTGTTATTTTATTCCTAAAAATATAATTTTTTGCCAAATGACTTATATAATGTTATATATATTAATAATAAACAACTTGAGGTTCGTTTGGCTTGTTATAGTATGTTTATTAACCTTATAGTGTAAGAAAACAAAAAGACACGGTAATAGTAAAATTATTTAACTTTAAGTTAAATCTAAATGATAAGGTTAAAATAGAACCCTAAACGTGTATAAATTCTATTGGATGAGAGTATTTCGACCCATAAACACCTTAGTTTCTAAATAAATCAATATGGAGATATTAAAAACCGAATATTACTTTATAATAAAATAATATTTTTAGTTTTTCCAAAGGTGCCCCTCTCCTCCCTTATAAAAAGGCACCTCCTCCCTGTCTTCCTCAAACCACTTTGAGCCTTCATGCTCGGCCAAACCCTGCCAAATTCTCCTATCCACTTCCATAGAAACATCCTAGAAGTCCTGGTCTTCTTAAAACACCAATTTTAATGCCCTAAAAGGAGGTCTCAAAGAGGTGCTTCAAAGAAGAGGTAATGTCCGTTACCAATTCTTTCAACTTTATTTATTCTTCCACTTCTTTTTCTTTAGTTGTTTCATTATGAAGTAATAACATAATTATCACTCATATACTGATATGTTATTATAAGTATGAAAAAACCCTATTTCACCATCAATCCATCCTACAGAAAATGAAATCACCGCACATGCGTACGTACGGAATACCGTCTCTATGTCGTGGTGTAATCTATTTTCCACCACCACCTTACTTGTATGGGTATAATGGTTTAAATAATAACTATATATTATTATTTTAAAGTTATATTGATTCTTAAATAGTATAAATACACTCCAATACAATTCCATGATCATGGAAACGATATCATAGCTCGTGCGTACGTACGAAATACCGTCTCCACGATGTGATGAGACTCGTTCTACATGATCTTCATTTAATAATAATTATATAAATGAATTGAATTAATTAATATGATATATATTACACTAATAAAATTCTATAAATGAGGTATCTATAATATAAAAAGAAGAATAAGAATTTATTTGACAAAACACGCATAAGAACAAAAATTGATAAACAACCGAATAACAAGTAGCAATGAATTATTACTAATATGAAGCTAAGAATATGACCATATATGATATCATAACAATGATTATGATTATGGAATAAGTAAATGACATTATTTAAATCATTATACAAGAGGTTGAGACACTTAAGAAGCAAATCAGACCTAAAGTATGGGACAATCTCGCAATCTCAATTTTTATCCGAGATTGTTTATACTTCAGAATTTACTGGGGAATATTTATCATCCACATCCATGTTTCCTCAATATGTAATATTATTTATATCCTACTGTAATTTTTTAAATCCAATTTTACCCTTCGTTGAGTTTTATGTAATATATTTGAAAGTAATCTTTTCTAGTTTTTCATACGAGGTACTTTTTGACTCTTCCGACATAAGTTCGAGAAGAATATTTTTTATAACTAATACAACATGAATGGATTTTTAAAAAATTATTCCCAAGAAGCTTCATTTACAAGTTTTCAAGTTTATTTTTAATCAACATATTTTAGTTTGAAATTTTATGACATGTTAAGAATGGAAAAATGTTTTTGAAGTAGAAATGATATTTTCCTCAAGAATGGAGTTCAAGTGTTTTATCAAAATTATTTTCCATCTAAGATAATATAGGGTTCTATTTCTATCCCTATTATTACATTGATTTGATTATTTTTTGATGGAATTATTTTTATGAATTCCTTTATATTATATAAATTGTATTATGATGTCACGATGTTTAAGAATCCCATTTTTATTACATGGGTTATGAAATGATGTATGATTTTAATGATTTTGTGGCACACATAAGAATGGTATCATTATGAGATGGGTGGGACCTATATCTCCCTATAATACATTGGGTAATGATTTATATCTCATGAGATAGACATGGATGGAAGGATAGGTTAATCCAGTTCAGTGAAATAGGACTGAAATGAGGAGTGAACTCGGTTCAGAAATGGAATTTGTCCGCTAAGATAGTATTGGCAATGAGTCTTGACTACTAAGAAATGATTCACTATGATTATGTGTGTTTGCCACACAGTTTCATGTTTTATGTTATGATTATTGGGATTACATTTCACTACTATGATTTATCCCATGTTATGAAATTATGATCACTTTTGCAGGTTAAGATTTCCGAAATGATATGTTCTTATGAATATGATGTGATTGATATTTCTTTTGTTTACCCTTACTGAGAATTTGAGGTCACCCTTTTGTATGTTTTCTTTTGACAGGTCATGAAGAATGTTATTACGTAGGATATTCAAAAAAAGGGACTCTAGATATGATGTAATGAATGGGAGACAATGTAGATGATTTATGAACGAGTTGTTTATGTTTCCCAGTTTCTAAAGACACTATACATATATGGTCCTTTCATGGTTTTGTTATATGTTGTAATAAGTATGCTTCAATTTTGATGTAATAACCATGTATGTAATGTATGGGTTGTTATATGTAGACTTTACCAAATTAAAAAAAATTAATAATTGTTGATCAATTGTATTTCAACCCCACATAAGCCACTAAATAGCCTTCACCGGCCTCATCAAAATATCACTCCCCTGCTAAGACCTATTCCAACATTGATGGGAAAGTAAAAAATTTAGAACTAACTATTATTACATAAATATAGATCTCTTACATAGCAACCAAGGATCCCGTGACCTAAAACATTATAGGTGGTTGTATAACTAAACAATGATGCAAAAAGAGAACAAATAATATCTATCACTAACATAAAACACCATAACCTAGAACAACAAAATTTAATGTTTCAAAACCCCCATATATTAACAAAAACAAATAATTGGATGAAAAAAAGAGTAAATTAAATATTATCACTAAATTAATAAATAATTTACCTTATAATTTTTCAAAATGAACTTTAAGGTCCCACACACCATTGAAATTAAAAAAATAGATTTTATAAAATGACTCTGACTTAACTGAAAACAAAAACAAGTCAATGCCACATCCTTTCCTTAAAGTTTACTTTAGAGATTCATCGTCGAATTTTTATCATGGTAGTTTAATGAAAACAAATTTTATTTCAATGTAACATTTGAAATTCATTAAATTCCCCCTTTTGTGATGTGCCAAAAATCATACAAAAACATTTGAAAACACTACACACATGTCTCATATAAGAACATGTGCATTAAACATGTATTTATAAAACCCAAGTGAACTATTAAATTAAATAAAAATCAATTTAATTTAATCTCCTACCGTAATTAATTAGAAATTGAGCCAAAATATTTTAAAATGTGTCACATTTGGTGGATAACACCCAAACAATTAAGAAGACAATGTCTATAAGATATATTCATAGAAACCCCACTCATTATTTGCAACCCAATACCTATAACAGCCAATATGTCACTAATGGTCCTCTATAAAATTTAAAACGAAGAGAAAAGAGGGATAAGAGAGAAAGAGATTACATTATATGGGATTACCATGAAAAACTGAGGATAAATATGATAGGAATCCATGATAAATGCAATATATTTGTAGTTGAAAATAGGGATGTTTCTCTAGGTTCAATATAATTGAGTGGGAGTGGTTTTGGGGTTCCAATGCATAAAATAATAGGGGGTAAGATCACTTTTTAAGTTATTATTTTAAGGATTAATTGTTTAATGGAACATTTTTCTGAACCATGCTGAAACCATGCATGGTTACCTTTATAAAATTTGTCACATAATTAACCAAATTGCACAATGTGGTTGGGAATAACATGATGAGATAGGGAAAAGCTATATTTTAACATGAAAGTACCCATCTCACAGTTTTCACACAATTACTTATAACCACATGGGCTCTCCAGGAAACACCAAAAAATGTTTTAAAAGATCCACATTTCAATCTCAAATTTTATCAATATTTAGTGAAGGAAAAAAAATTAAAATAAATAAAAATAACCACTATAGTTACGTAGGTTTGTCACATGTCAATCATAGTTTCTTGAATTCCTCCACTATTCTCCAATCATTAATCTTCGTGTTTCTAAGATATTTTTTTATTTTCAAGATAGATGTTCAATTAGTACAAGTGGATCATCATGGGTATGGTTATCATTCATCTTCTTATAATATATAATTATTTCTATATTTAATCATATCTAGAAAAAGAATTTAATTAAAAATATTTTGTCGTATTTTCATAAATATTATGATTATTGTTGAGTCTCCTAATGATACTTGATGATCAGGTTACCCCTAATATATAAGGACCCGACCATAAAACCTAACATAATCATGAGCCAAAAAAATAATTTTCCATTCTATATAATTGAGGATATTTTCATGTTTATATAACTAGAGAATCATTTGAATAAATCATACATAATAACTCAAATATTAAAAATTAGACACATCTACTCTCATTACATTATTTCATAATCTAAAACATTTTTAAAGGAAACATGAACTATTTTTATTTATAAAAATATTATTAACATTCATCTTGACTTCCACTTTTATCCTTACCATTATTATACCATATAAAAAGTTTTTTAAAACATGAGATGATCACGAAATCATAGTAATCTACATAATGATTGTAAATTGTTAGTTTTGTGAAAACATAAAAACCCATGAAAACCCTTTTACTAAAAACTCATTTGTAGGAATAGAAAAATCGCATTGGTGCCTTTTTAAATTACTACCATTTCACTCCTAAAACAACCCTTACATATGGAATAACTATATAGTATAGTTCCATCCTTGGAGTGCCTAATTCATTTGAGAGATATAATGGGGATCGCCCCTCATATCTTGAGCTATAATGCGCTCAACCAAATATTTATTAAAATTTAATATGTCCTAACCAATAATATCTCAAGATATCATAGTCTAAACACATAAATAAATTTGTACCAGGAATATATCATTAATAAAAACCATTAAAGCTATTTTAAACCCATGATAAAAAACATTCAGTTATCAACATAACCTTTCTTGTAAAAAATCACTTTTAAAATATAAAAAATGTTCACATAATAATGAAAACATAGTCAGCATAAATAACTATGAAAATTTATATGGAAACCTTAAAATAAAAATTCATAATTAAAGGAATGTAATACACTCTTTTTATATAAGATTAAGACAATCCATTATTCTTTTATAAAAAAGAGATGAAAATAAACATCAAAAGATGTTTTTAAATGAAATTCCCTTACCCTGAGTCAAACTCATCACCTACAATATTTTCATTGTAGAATAATAAATTTATGATAATTATTTACATGATTGAAAACCTTTTATTAAGATTATTATTCCTTTTAATATAACTATTTCTCTTATTATAACTATTACTAATTTATTTATGTTTTTGTCGGATGTTTTTTCGATAGTCGGTACTTGAGTCAAAAATAAACATGGTATGATGAAAATAATTATATTGGGAATAATTTCATCATATCCGGAATAATATTCATGTAACTAAAATAAATTTTATACATAAATTATAATTTTAAATCAAACCATTTATTTGTGGTTATGAAAAAGGAATTGTGTTACAGTCATAGAGATGGCGGGTCATATATACGCATGAGTAATGTTTCCATTTTTAATTAACAATTCATGTAATTAAGGAAATTAATATTTTATATTCCCATAATTATAAATATATCATTTATATCATACTAATAATTTTAATATACTTATATATTTCATTTATGCGATGTGGTGATGAAAAATAAATCACATCGCTTCGTGGCGGTGATAGTTTACAAGTACGCCCAAACGACGTTATAATTTTTTGTGCATGGGAAGGTAAGAATCTAAGTAATATAATATTATTTAATAAAGATAAAAATTTCATTAATATCATATATATACATTAATTAATTAATTATAACCATTCATGAGAGACTGTGATGGAAAATGAATTATTTTGGTTCGTGAGGTGGTAGTATGCCGTACACATGAAAGAAGAACACATTTCCTATTTCCTGAAATTGGAGACATATTTTAGAGATTATATTAAAATAATAACATATCATTATATTAAAGATAATTTATTTATTCATTCATCATGGGTGAAGAATATTTTAAGGATGTGGAGGGAAAAATAATATAGGAACAGTTAATTAAAAATGATACCACTTCTTTGGAAGACCTCATTTGATTAACACCTTCAAACCTCAAAGGTGAGTGTAATGCCTAAAATAAGGCCTGTAGAATTTTTGGAGATAATATAAGAAGGGATGTAGGTAGATCATTTCAAAACCAAAATGATTTTAATTTGTCTTGAAATGAAAAAAAATTTATTCACTTTTAGAAGATAGGATATGGGCACTCTTGGTAATCCTCAATGTATTATATTAATATGAATTAATTTTCTACTTCAATGTGGTCCCAAAATGATTTATTTTAATGATATAATGAGTATTGTTTGAAATAAATTCAATAAATATTGATATTAAATATTAACTATGTTAAAAGAACTACGGTGATTTTATATTAGTTATAATATTATTTTAACCTTTAGTTGTATAATTTACCATTAACCATGGAAATAAAAATATTTCTAAAGTTTCTATTAATAATGATGAAAAATAAAAATTTCATATTTAAATAATATGGAATTTTTCATTAAAAACACGTAATCCATTTTTGATAATTGAAAACACATAATTGGTATAAATTAATTGCATATGAATCCTATTAAGGGAATTATAAACGAGTTTTTAATGTAAAAATGTTCACAAGCTAACCATGTTTTTATGTCCAATATTTTTCTTCAAACTGAAATCAATTTCCCTAAGATGGATTAAATGATAAAAAAAGATTTATTTATAATTTAAAACCATAAAGATATATATTTTACACTGTATTTAATTTTAAGATAAATTTGTCTTCAATAAAAATTATTTTTTCCTTTACTATTCATAAAAAAATAAATCTTATTAGAAAATTAACAAAAAATTAACCGAAGAAAATTTTTATAGTCATATTTAAAATAATTAGTTTATTTTTTCAAATATAACTTTTAAATGTTTCAAAAACTAGATTTAAAATATTTTTTCCCTCAAAAGACAGCAAAAATTCCTTTTTTTGAAAAAAAATCATTTTATCCTTAAAATTGACATTATTCTTATATCATATATAGAAAATATAAAATATTAATTTCAAATATTATATATAATATATTACACATATATTTCAATAATATTTTCTCATAAGAGTGATTTTTTATATATATTTATTTAAACCACAACTTTTTACATTAAAATAGTTTTTAGAAAAACGATTATTTTTAATTTAAAACACCTTTTTTCATCATTAATAATTAATTTTTCATTAAATAATAAATTATATAATCATGTTTAAACCATATTTTCCTAGTTATGTTAAAACTGCTCATTCACTCTATTATAATGTTAACCCTTAAATATTATTTAGTTGTTTTCTTAAAATTGATGTGGTGTATTGTGTAAGCTATAGAATAAAGTCATTCCTTTTCAAAATGTGATGTTAAATTACCTCCCCTTTAATAAATTTAATCCTCACAATTAGAAAAAAATATATAATAATAGGTGATTGACTTTTAAAAATTACTTTGTGGAGATCCCACATCAGAAAAAGGATTAATTAAACATCCAATATAAAAGAATGAAAAGGAATTATGATGGTCACCAGAGATAACACACAATGGGGTTCCATGTAGGAGAACATTGACATGGAAGATAAAAATAACCATAATTTTATAATGGATGATTATATAGAAACCTTTCATGAGAAATTCAACAATAAAAAAACCATAATTCTATGATGGATTAAAAGGTAATTGATTTCTAGTAAGAAAAGTAAATGGATAACTTTTTTTTGTTTGATAACTTTGATAGAGTTGAGGAATTATTTTACTAATTGGACTAATAAATAATGATATATACATAACATAAAATATAGTTTCATCCCAAATTCAAATTCCATCATAAACTCATATTTTTCGTCATTTGATGAGTACTAATGAAGAATTTTTCAATCCTGAAGCACTAAAATCAACTTATAGAGAATAAAGTAACCAATAATGAGTAATAATATATTTATCCTATCTTGAGACATTAACCAAAAAAAAGTTTAGTACATGAGAATATAATTCCTCGAAAGGAAGAATCCTTTATATGACTAAATACTAGATTAATATCTATAATCAAATGTAATACTTGACATTCAACATAGACCATTCATGAAAAAACATTACATAATTTACCTCAAAAATTTTATAACTCATATTAAAACCCAACAAAATAATTTGATCACATATCCTTCAATGAATTTTTTTTAGAATTATCTTCAAATAACATGAATTACTTTTGAAGTCTCATACAAAAAATAATTTCCATAGTTATATTCATTAGATGATAACCATCCCATAAAAAACCTATATTAGTATAAGTTCACAATTAATACATAGATTCTTCTAAAATATATTTCAACCCTAATTCCTCAAATAAAATACCATTGTATTCTATTTACCTTGATCATATAGGATTACCAAAATAGTAAACGACTTCCAAAATAACATTCATCACATAATCCCAAAATCATTTCCCAATCCCATTATCATATATTCGATAAATAATATGATCCCAAGATAAACATATTATTTTTATTTAAACTGATTTAACAAAATAATAAATGTCATAAAAACTGGGACTTCATGTAGTCTAGTGGTATGTTATGAACCCTTGTTTCCCTTCGGTGGTGGGCTCACTTCCCATGAACATTCTAAATGTGATGGGTTTTCACCCATCATGTGGGTTTTTTAAATTTCCAAAACAATATAATTATTATAACACTACCAAAATATGATAAAATCCTAAAAAATTACCATAACATGTTTTAACCACAATGGTAATCTTATACCTCTTTTTTTTATCCTAGCTTATAATCACCTCAATATCATAATTCATACATTCTTTTGTATATTGAAATTTTTTATATTGTCTCCTAATGATTTAATAAATCTATTTCAAACATATAATGTTGTCCCTTGACCATGGTTACAATTTTGTTTAATCGTTATAATGTTCATGTAAATTGAAGGTGCATTCATTGGAATAATGATCTATAGATTCTTCAAAATCAGTTGCTTCCTTTATTGAAATATACATTTCAAAACATGGGATGTATAGGTTCCCTTTTAGAAATATTTCTATAAGATAATCTTGTATCTCATATATTTTCAAATCATATGATAAAACATGTTTTTTATAAAACATTCCTCTTGTGTTTGATTCGGAACATTCAATCAATCGTCCTTTTAAAACACTATAAGCATGTGTTTGAAAACTATAAGTTAAAAATAAAATATAAATATGTTTTTCAAGGGTCTCCTTCTTCAACATATATTTCAAAATCTTAATATGCTGCAAAATCATGTAATAAATTAAAAAAACTATAAATTCCATGACAGTATTATCCATTATTAAAATAAGATAATATATAATAAAATAGAATCTGATTAAATAACCATATAAAACATTATGGTATATAGGTATAGAGAAGGTTTTTGATATCTCATACCACTTTTTACAAGAGATTTGTATGTTATAAAACGTTTTATAATCATCAGGACATATCTTTTCAAAACATATTTCATAGAGGTCACCACGAAGAGATAAGAATGCTTCTAGAGATCCTCCTCCCTCCTTTTGTAACCGAATTTCATCATTATTGAAAAATTATATAAAAAAGATTTATCTAAAACAATATACATAGAAACATAACATATGTTAACCAAAAGTTAAATTACCTATGTTTTTCTAAGCCTTTCCTTTTATACCAACAATAAGGACCCAACCAAAAAACATAACATAATTTTGAGTTATGTAATTAATTTTACATTGGCAATCATTGATGATCTCTTCAGGTTTAGATATTTAGATAATCTGGCCATAACTCACAAACAAAATCACAAATATTAAAAAGTAGACACCTCAACCCACCAACCATTTTTCATAATCAAAAACATTTTTAAATAAAACTGAAATTATTTTTATTAATAAAAAACATCATAAAAGTCATCATTAATTCCTCATTTCTTAGAACGAGCACAAAATCTCAGTAATAAACTAAATTAATGAAAATCATTAGTCTAGTAAAAACATGAAAACCCATTAAACCCCTTTTTAATCTCATTAGGTCGCATAAAAATTCACATAGGTTCCTTGGGAATCACTAACTTATCACGCATTAAATAACACTTACAAATGGAATAACCATGCAGTTGACTTCAATATATGGAATACACAATTCATTGGAGAGCTATAGTGGGGATCCCAAGTCATATCTTGAGTTGTAATGGGCATAACCCTGCATATATGGTGTGATAATGGGTATAAACCCATATTATATTGTTCTATAAATGGATCAAACGATAAATAACAATTTCCAAGGAATATATCATGAATATATACCTTGAACATTCTTCCAACCCCATCAAAAAAGTAGTGTCATATATAAACATACCATTTATTTGTAAAAAATTATTTTATAAACTAAAATCTACACACAGAATAACAAATCATTTTCCTCAAAAAGAACTATGAAAATATATACATACAATATTATTGTAATAAATCATTATGAATGAAATAAACATATCATTCTGTATAGGTTAACAAAATAATTCCTTGTTTCCTTTATAAAAAGAGATTAATATTTAACTTTAAAATAGAGTTTAAAATGAATATCCCTTACCCTGAGTCTGACTCGCCATGTAAAATCTTTTTAGTCATGAATAATAAATTTTGGTTCACTAATTTCATTCTAGATAAATTTTTTATTTTTATTATCCCTCATAAAATCACTTATTTCCGTATTATAATAATAACCTTATTATTTGAGTTCATGTTAGACATTTTGTCGATATTCAGTACTTGCGTAAAAATTGAACTTAGTATGATGTCAATTGTTAAAGTGGTCATCATTAAATTATCTCTATAATAATAATGATGGATTAAAATTAACCTTTCTACATCAATTATACATTAAAAACAATTTATTTATGCTGATGAAAAATGAAAAATGTATTAATCATGGAGACAGTGTGTGGTATGTATGTATGACAAACGTTTCCATTTTTCATTGATCATTTATAGGAATAATATAATTATTATATTATCTTTCCATATTTATCATAATATCCTTAATATAATATTTATAATTAAAATATACTTATATATATCATCTATTTAATGGGGTGAAGAAAAACGAACCACAACGGTTCGTAGAGATGATAGTTCTCATCTACGCACGAACGACGTTATAATTTTTATGTTCATGGAAATGTAATAATATAATTGATATATTTTTATTTCATAATGATAAATTTATATGAATATAATATATAAAAATTAATTCAATCATTATAACCATCCTTGAGATATGATGATGGAAACATAATTATTCTGGTTCGTGAGGTGGTAGTCTATCGTACACAAGAACGAATAATTCATTCCCCATTTGATGTAAATGGTTGTGGATTTAGGTTATAATATTAACATAATAAAATCTACATATATTTTAGAATATTTTATTTATTATTTTATCATGGATGAATATGATATTAATGAAGTGGAGAAAGAAATAAAATAATAAACAAAATTTAAAATGATACCACTTGTTTGAATAACCTCCTTTGATTAATGCTTATCACGTCTAAGGTGAGTGTTCTGCCTAAAATAAGGCCTCTATATTATGGGGAGAGATTCTATTAAGGTTTTTTATTAGATCTTGGTTTCACTAAACGAGTTTTTATTTTAATTGAAAAAATAATAATGGCTTCCCTATTATAGGAGAACAGAGTGGAACTCTTGGAATTTTACAATGTATTAAATTAATATAAATTAATTTTCTATTCCAAAATGGTACCAAACTGATATATTACTAATATATGATGAGTATGTGTGAAAATAAATTATGTAAATGTGGATATAAGAAATTAAATATGTTACATGTGTTAAGGTGAATTTATATAATATTATTTCTACCTTTAATTACCTAACTCACCCATAACTACGTTAATAAAAATATTATTAAAGTTAATATTCGTAATTTCAAAAAGAAAATACTTATTTAAATAATTTTTAAAAACTAATTCCAAACATTGATTCCATTTTTACATATTCAAAATATAGAATTTATATAAATTTTTTAAAATTAATTTCTTTAATAGAACGAGAAAATGGGGATCTAAAGTAAAAATGTTCAATATTTCAACATGTTTTATATCCAATATTATTGAGAAATTGATTCCAATAAAATAAATTGTAATAAATAATTAATACATGAAATATTTATTTTTAAAACCATTTTAAAATATAATTTAACACTATAATCAAATTTTATGAAAAGGTGGTTTCCAATTAACATTCACTGTTTTTTAACATTCATCAAAAAAATAATTTTCTCATAAAAATTCCAAAAATACAACAAAAGAAAATTTTTATAATCCAATTTCAAATAATAAATTTATTTTTTCAAACGTAACTATTAAAATGTTCAAAAAAATTATTTAAAATAGGTGTGCCCTAAATAGGTGAAAAAAGTACCTTTTTAAAAAAATGCTCAATTTATCGCTAAATATGATTTTTTTTATATAATGTCTAGAGAGAACCTAAAAGAAATGTTAAATATTATTTATAATATTATATATATATATATGTCATTAATATAATAAATAAATGGTGAATTATTTATTTATTGGTATAAACCCCACCAATTCAAATTTAAATAGTTTTTTGAAAAAAACATTTTCTTTATATAAAAAAGGTTTTTAATTCAATAATAATTTATTTTTTACCAAATAATTAATTATATATACAATTTTAAATAATTTATTCATAATTCAATTAATACTATTCATTCCAATCAATCTAATGGCTAGGTTTTGATGGAAAACAATAAATATTATTTAGTTGTTCAGTTAAGCTCAATGTGGATATCATATATGTAATCTGAAAAAGTTACTACTTACAAATACTAGGGGGGTCACAAAAGATGTGGATGGTTGTGAATAAACTATAATGTCAATTTATATGAGTTTCATTCCTTGTTTGACATGCAAGTTTTAGTGATAATGTCTTCATTCTATATAGTTGACATAAAATAATATTTTGTTCACAATGTATAAGAAAGGTTATTTAATATGATGATATTTCAGTTGAGGGTTGTGCATCAACACTATGGTCACTGAATCCATTTACTATTGAAATATTTTTGTGTAAATGTAACATATAATCAATTGAGAATCTCTACACTTTTAAAGTGTAATTATAATAGTCTTTCTGGGTATCTCTGACCATTTCTTGATGAAAAAAATGAGTTTGAGTTAGCTTTAGAATAAACTATGGTTAAGATGGAAATTTTTGATTGATTACTGAAATTGTAAGATAAACCCTTGTGTAATGCTAGAAACTATTTAATTTTTACAATATAGAAATAGCGTAAATATTTTTTCCATCATGGTTTTTATTATTTTTCCATGTCCACAACATCTTGGGTAGTTTGGTGAAATCATATTCACCATAATATTTTGATTCATTTCTATATCATCCACTTTCATGTATGCATTGATGGTTCTTTTTCCACACATACGACAATTTATAATTGTGATATATCATTCCACTTGGTCTTAGAGTCATATAATTCACTCGTGGTGGGAATATAAGATGTAGATGTGTCATTAAGATAGATTATATGAATATGATGTATCATTCTCTAGGTGATACATATTTTTTCACTATATTTTATGTAGTGGTGTAGCATTCACCTATGGGTATGTTATACTATGTCTCATTAACCTTGCAGTTATGTTAGGGATATGTCTCATTCAACTAGGGGTTTTGAGATTTTGATTTTTATTTTACATGGGGGATATGTAATAGTAACGTGTCATTCAACAGGGGAAACATTGAGTTGATGTATCAAACATTGACATGAAATGAAAATGTTGAGTAATCATTCACTTGGTAATGATATGAAGGGTTATGTTTCATTCTATCTTGAGGCGTGCTCAGCTTATACATGCATTGTCTCATTTCAAAAATTCATATAGATTGAATGTTAATTCATTGAGTTATATAATGTGTTTTACATAACCAGAAGGTTATATATTTTATGTTTTGTTTATCATAATTTTATATAAATCATTAACTTATATTTTTTATTTTCTCTACACAATTTTTGTGATGGAATACTGTAGAGACCCGAAGCCTGACGTACATGAACATTACATTACTTTTGTGGAATACTTAGTACATAAAAAAACACACACACAAGGATCGTAATAGTTTAGTGTCTTTGGAAACTCGGAACGTAATCTTCTAATCGTGGTGAAAGATATTCAATATCTCCCATAAAGATCTTCCCTTTTTTTACCTAAAACCCTTTTTTATATCCTGGGGAAAAGAAAACATAAAAGGGTGAGCTCAAATTCTCAGTAAGGGTAAACAAAAGAAATATAAATCTCATCGTATACACAAGCACATAACTTTTTGAAATCTTAACCTGCAAAAGAGATCATAATTTCATAACATGGGATAAATCATGGCCGTGAAATGTAATCATAATAATCATAACATAAAACATGAAACTTTGTGGCATACACACATAATCATAGAGAATCATTTCTTGTTAGTCAAGACTCATTGCCAAGACTATCTTACTGGACAAAGTCCCTTTCTGAATCGAGTAACCCTCGTTTCAGTCCTGTTTCAATGAACCGGTATAACCTACCATTTCAGCCATGTCAATCTCATGAGATATAAAATCTTTACCCAATGTATTGGAGGGAGATATAGGTCCCACCCATCTCATAATGATACCATTCTTATGTGTGCCACAAAATCATAAACCATACATCATTGCATAACCCATGTAATAAAAATGGGAATCTTAAACATCATGACATCATAAAACAATTCATATATGATAAAGGAATTCATAAAAATAATTCCATCAAAACATAATCAAATCAATGTAACAATAGGGATAAAAACAGATCCCTTTATTATCTTAGATGGAAAATAATTTTGATAAAACACTTGAACTACATTCTTGAGGAAAATATCCTTTTTACTTCAAAACTTTTTCTTTTCTTAACATGTCATAAATTTTTAAACTAAAAGAATTTGATTAAAAATTAACTTGAAAACTTGTAAAGGAAGCTTCTTTGAAATAATGTTTTAAAAATCCATTCAAGCCATATAAGTTAAAAAAAACATTCTTCGTACTTTTTTCGGAAAAGTCAAAAAGTTCCTCGTACGAAAAACGACAAAAGATTCCTTTCATATCTTTTACAAAAAACACATCGAAGGGTAAAAATTGGATATAAACTATTGTAGAAGGATGGAAATAATATTAAATATTGAGGTAACATGGATGTGGATGATAAAATACACCCCAGTAAATACCAAAGTAAAAACAATCTCGGATAAAAATGAGATTGTGATATTTCCCTTACCTTAGGTCCGATTAGCTTCGTATGTGTCCTAACCTCCTGTATAATGATTTAAATAATGTCATTGACTTATTACAGAATCATATTCATTGTTATTATATCATATATGGTTCACTTATGACTTTATATTACCCGTTCTTTTGTAAATTTCATGTTAAAGAAGCGTTTTGGGTAAAATCGTTTCATTTATCGTAGGTGTTTTGACTTGTTGTTCTTGACATTATTATATCATGATTTACTTACTTTCAGAATATAAAATATGATTTATATATCATATATATTCAGTATATATATATATAAGATAGATAAATGAAATGAAAAACACCGTTCATGGAGATGGTAGTCCGTACGTACGCATGAACGCTGTTTTCCTTTCCTTATTGTCTTGAATGGAAGTAAGTAGATGACATACATATACATATATACATAAATCCAGTAGCTTTATAATGTCATATATTTCATTATTATTTCTTATATATACTTTTTAATCATTCTTAAATGGTTAACATTGAGAATGAATCTCATCGCGTCGTGGAGATGGTAGTTCGTACGTACGAACGAGCAATGATATCGTTCCCATGGTCGTGGAATTGTGTTGAAGTGTATGTATACTATTTCAGTATCAATATCACTTTATAATAATCATATATAGTTACTCATTACACCATTATACCAATCCAATTAAGGTGGTGACGGAAAATATATTACACCACGGCGTGGAGACGGTATTCCGTACGTATGCAAGCGCGGTGATTTCATTTTTCCGTAGGATGGATAGAAGGTGAATTAGAGTTGTTTCATATTTATAATAACATATTAGTATATAAGAAATACTGATGTTATTACTTTATCATGAAACAACTAAAGAAGAAGAAGTTTAAGAAGAAAGAAATTGAAAAGATCGGTAATGGATATTACCTCTTCTTTGAAACGCCTCTTTGAATCCTCCACTTAGGGAACTAAGATTGGTCTTTTAAGAAGACCAGGACCTCTAGGATTATTCTAGGGAATTGGAGAAGGTATTTTGGCAGGGGTTGGCCGAGCTTGAGTGCTCAAATTGGTGTGAGGAGGAGGGGGAGGAGGTATCCTTTTATAAGGGAGAAGAGGGGCACCTTAGGAATATCTCAAAATATTATTTTATATTAAAGTCAAAATCGGTTTATAATGGTTCCAAAGTGTCTTATTTCGAATCTAAAGTGGAGAGGGGTCTAAATACTATCATCCAATAGGATTTAGACAAGTTTAGGGTATTATTGTAACCTTATCAATTAGATTTAACTCTAAGTTAAATAATTTAACTTTTACCGTGTCTTTTTGTTTTCTTACATAATATGGTTAATACAATTACTATAACATGCCAAACGAACCCCAAATTGTTTAGTATTAATATATATATCCTTATCTAAGTCAGTTGGCCGAACCTTATATATTTAGGAATAAAATAACAATTAATAATATAATATTTTATTTAAAAACTATTTTGTGTCAATTTTGACACTATTTGATATATTATTTTTGTTAAAGTCATAACAGAATTATATGTTCGAACAAAGTTTATTAAATCAACACTAATATATCATAGTAACCTATAAAATTAGTGGAATTCCTAAAAAGTCTCAAATTACATTCTTTTGAGCATTTATAACATCAATTATGTTAATATTTCATTAAAAGGGTAATTACTGCATCGTCGTTGTGTCATAAATAAATTAATTAATTTAAAGTCTAAAAATTATAAATAAAATATAATTATGTAGTAAATCTTAGTATCTTTCTAATGAATATTTATAGTCGAATTTATCTTATATATAACCCCATATTAAAAATGTATTATTTATTAAACTTTGATTTTAACTATTTTAACTATTCATTAAATAAAATAATATTAAATGTCATATTCTAATCAAAGTGGACCTAAATGGTCATATTATATTCATAAGGTTGTTTTTGGTCGAATTACACTTATCCAATAGAATTTGGACATGTGTTAGGGTAATAGTAATATCATATTTACCCTTAGTTGCCCTATTTACTATTAACCGTGGTAAAAAAAAGTAAAAATTACTATTCACCAAAAATTATTTTCATCTCATTGAACCACATTTTAGTCCTTGATATTAACCGTGTCTATCGGATTTTCGAAATTCCATTCACAGAAGCAGTAAAATTAAGTTTTATGCAAAATTCAGTTTTTAACCTACCACTTAGTGGTTTCACTATTCATCAAAAATTGAAAGTTTTCAGAAAAATGCCAAAATATCATCCTAAGAGATATTTCATATTCTGAATTCAAAAATGAAGTCTATTTTACCAAATTCATAACATAGAAGTTTCATTAATTAATTTTATAATTAAATCACGCTGTTAAAACAAATAGCGTGTTTTTTTAAGAAACAATATCTATCAAAAGATTGACACTTGATTATGTCTGGTTTAAATGTGAAATTACATCCAATGACCAACATTGTATTAAATTGTAAAAATATATTCTAAATATACTTTAAAACCACTCCAATTAATAATTTATTACTATTAATTATTTCGATTAAAAAAAGTTGTTTTTAATTATAATTTAGTAATTTTCACTATTCATCAGAATATGAAAGTTATCCAAAAAGTACCAAAATTTCACCTTAGGATAAATTCGATACTCCGAATCCAAAAATGAAGTTCATTTTGAAAAATAAGATTTACAGAATTTCAAAAAGTGTTTATTACTATTCATAACGGCTAGTTTTAATAATATTTTAATAGAATATCGTTGTTTAGTGAAACTCAGTATTGCGTACTACACACGCTATCGAGGAAGGTTTCGATTGCGTGTAATGCAAGGAAAGTCAAGGATGTGTGTTGTGCAAGCTCCTTTTGGTGTAGCGTACAACACAAGACATTAGTGAAATAAAAAAGAATATTTTTCATAAAATCTTGGGCTGTTACATTCTACCACCCTTAAAATGAATTTCGCCCTCGAAATTCGTCGGGGTTATAAATGGTTTACTATTCGAATGTTTCTTTAATAGAAACCCACATCGTAAAAAGGAATACCAAAACCAATATTTTAAAACAAAAGTATGAAACTTAACGGTTACCCAAATAAACTAATCACTGGGTTTCCACATAGGTGAAAATATGGATATGGAAGAAAAATCTAACCATCATGTTCTGATGGAGAGTGGTAGAGAACATGGCTATGGAAAAGCCAACAATCACAAATCCATAAATTTGTGATGATCTAAGGTACCATCTGATTCATCATGTATAAGATCACTAGGACAACATTTTTGGTTTTCAAGATCATTTCCCTAAAGTTGAAAATTTGAATTAGAATAAATACTTTCTTTATTTTGGTACAATCTCACTGTTGTTCATGCCTTGAACAATTTCCACTTCATCTCTTAAATAAATGAAGTTTAATTTGTTATTCGTGAAGTGTTAGCAGATCATGTGATAGAATGATGGGTCATTCCATCTGTCTCAAACAAAAGGTTAGAAAAAATTATATACATAAGTCGATCTACAGTGAGATTAATCACATATGGTTCCTAAAATGGACTTATACTTCATATATCATACTGCTTAATATAATAAAACTAGTTTCTACTAAACAGGGACTTCCTGTAGGCTAGTGGTAGGCGATAAAGTCCAGTCGCACTTCGGTTGGGGGTTCGATTCCCACAGCCTTGTCCGAAGCGATGGGCTGTCGCCCGTCTTACAGGTTGTCCTTTTTGTAAAACTACATTACTATAACATCCCATCAATAATATCGAAAAAAACTTCTATCCTTAAACAATACTCACTTATGTACAACATAATCCATTTCAATCTTTAGGCTTATCCATAATACTGCAGTCCACTCTCATAACACAGTGAAAACGATTACCAGAGATTTAACACCATCGTCGATCCCCATATATCATAAGATATGTTTTGTTGGTCACATTCCAAACATTCAAAGGCCTTAATAATGTATTCTCTTGAATACCCATTGAACCATACTGTAAACTTGAATGCAGTTAAAAGTTAACACTTTTCCCATACCAAAATCCTCAAAATTCTATATACTCAAACCATGATATCACTTAGTCCTTATATCAATCATGAGCTCATGAATACTGTCAAACATTTCATTTTCTCCTTATCCCTTCATTATGCGCATATCATCTACATTCCAAAAATATCTGAATAACCTTTCATGGATACTTGTACCATTAACCATACACTTTCAAAACTCAAGGAAAGACAACAGTGTAACAATCCTTAGATGTCTCTTTATTCCATAGTACCATGAGATATCTTATACAACATTACACATGATAAACATGTAATCATTCCACTACATTCTTAAACCATTGGCCGAGCTTCAAAAATTCTTTCATCTCACATATCATTTTTAGTCTCTTCATCATCATCAACATAAATACTTCCCATACGACCATACTGATTATCTTCATGATACTTTCCCTTAGGGAATTGGTTTTCATAATGCCTGTACATTCCACATTTAAAACATTTAACCATTGTTGATGTCGTAGCAATACCATTATCCTCATCCATGGTGTTAACTGAACCTTTTCCTTTGCACTTACTTGCTTTGTGTCCTTCTTTTCCACACCCAAAGCATCTTCCAGTTCCTTTGAAACATTCTCCTTGATGCCTCTTCCCACATGATTTACATAGGGGAAATTGAACTTTCTTTCCTCTATGATCATCATGAAACTCCATATTTCTCTTATTAGCCGAGTCAGGAAACTTACCAAATTTTACTTTATTGATCATATTATGAGATTGCTGATTCGGCATAATAATGATGTTTGGACCTCCAAATCCCATTTCATTTGGTTTCTCATGAAGAATATCATTCCATTGTCCATCATATCCTCCATTATCGTGAATCATCTTGTTTCCAGCCATTTTCTAAAACCCAAAAAGAATAGTGTGAGAGGCAAAAATCATAATAAAAGGGGGAGTAACTTCAATATCTAACTTCTTTGGTTTAATCTAATATCGTTACCATAGTTCTAGGATTGTATCCTATACGTATACTTATCCTTAAGGACATCCCTAGACATACCTTATAAATATTTCTAGGGATTTCACTAAAGTTCTCGCATCCTAGTTTCCAAAGGTTGACTAAACCTTTCCTCTGATACCAAATGTAGAGACCCTAAGCCTGACGTACATGAACATTACATTACTTTTGCAGAATACTTAGTACATAACAAAAACACACACACAAGGATCGTAATAGTTTAGTGTCTTTGGAAACTCGGAATGTAATCTTCTAATCGTGGTGAAAGATCTTCAATATCTCCCATAAAGATCTTCCCTTTTTTTTACCTAAAACACTTTTTTATATCCTGGGGAAAAGAAAACATAAAAGGGTGAGCTCAAATTCTCAGTAAGGGTAAACAAAAGAAATATAAATCTCATCGTATACACAAGCACATAACTTTTGGAAATCTTAACCTGCAAAAGAGATCATAATTTCATAACATGGGATAAATCATTGCAGTGAAATGTAATCATAATAATCATAACTTAAAACATGAAACTTTGTGGCATAAACACATAATCATAGAGAATCATTTCTTGTTAGTCAAGACTCATTGCCAAGACTTTCTTAGTGGACAAATTCCCTTTCTGAATCGAGTAACCGTCGTTTCAGTCTTGTTTCACTGAACCGGTATAACCTACCATTTCAGCCATGTCTATCTCATGAGATATAAAATCTTTACCCAATGCATTGGATGGAGATATAGGTCCCACCCATCTCAAAATGATACCATTCTTATGTGTGCCACAAAATCATAAATCATACATCATTGCATAACCCATGTAATAAAAATGGGAATCTTAAACATCATGACATCATAAAACAATTCATATATGATAAAGGAATTCATAAAAATAATTCCATCAAAACATAATCAAATCAATGTAACAATAGGGATAAAAACAGATCCCTTTATTATCTTAGATGTAAAATAATTTTGATAAAACACTTGAACTACATTCTTGAGGAAAATATCCTTTTTACTTCAAAACATTTTCTTTTCTTAACATGTCATACAATTTTAAACTAAAAGAATTTGATTAAAAATAAACTTGAAAACTTTTAAAGGAAGCTTCTTTGAAATAATGTTTTAAAAATCCATTCAAGCCGTATAAGTTAAAAAAAACATTCTTCGTACTTTTGTCGGAAAAGTCAAAAAGTACCTCATACGAAAAACGACAAAAGATTCCTTTCATATCTTTTACAAAAAACACATCGAAGGGTAAAAATTGGATATAAACTATTTTAGAAGGATGGAAATAATTTTACATATTGAGGTAACATGGATGTGGATGATAAAATACACCCCAGTAAATACCAAAGTAAAAACAATCTCGGATAAAAATGAGATTGTGATATTTCCCTTACCTTAGGTCCGATTTGCTTTGTATGTGTCTGAACCTCCTGTATAATGATTTAAATAATGTCATTGACTTATTACAGAATCATATTAATTGTTATGATATCATATATGGTTCACTTATGACTTTATATTACCCGTTCTTTTGTAAATTCCATGTTAAAAAAGCGTTTTGGGTAAAATCGTTTCATTTATCGTAGGTGTTTTGACTTGTTGTTCTTGACATTATTATATCATGATTTAATTACTTCCAGAATATAAAATATGATTTATATATCATATATATTCAGTATATGTATATATATAAGATAGATAAATGAAATGAAAAACACCGTTCATGGAGACGGTAGTCCGTACGTACGCATGAACGTTGTTTTCCTTTCCTTATTGTCTTGAATGGAAGTAAGTAGATGACATACATATACATATATACATAAATCCAGTAGCTTTATAATGTCATATATTTCATTATTATTTCTTATATATACTTTTTAATCATTCTTAAATGGTTAACATGGAGAATGAATCTCATCGCGTCGTGGAGACGGTAGTCCGTACGTACGCACGAGCGATGATATCGTTCCCATGGTCGTGGAATTATGTTTAAGTGTATGTATAATATTTAATTATCAATATCACTTTATAATAATCATATATAGTTACTCATTACACCATTATACCAATCCAATTAAGGTGGTGACGGAAAATATATTACACCACGGCGTGGAGACGGTATTCCGTACGTACGCACGCACGGTGATTTGATTTTTCCGTAGGATGGATAGAAGGTGAATTAGAGTTGTTTCATATTTATAATGACATATCAGTATATAAGAAATACTGATGTTATTACTTTATCATGAAAGAACTAAAGAAGAAGAAGTTGAAGAAGAAAGAAATTGAAAAGATCGGTAATGGATATTACCTCTTCTTTGAAACGCCTCTTTGAATCCTCCACTTAGGGAACTATGATTGGTCTTTAAAGAAGCCCAGGACCTCTAGGATTATTCTAGGGAAGTGGAGAAGGGATTTTGGCAGGGGTTGGCCGAGCTTGAGTGCTCAAATTGGTGTGTGGAGGAGGGGGAGGAGGTATCCTTTTATAAGGGAGAAGAGGGGCACCTTAGGAATATCTCAAAATATTATTTTATATTAAAGTCAAAATCGGTTTATAATGGTTCCAAAGGGTCTTATTTCGAAGCTAAAGTGGGGAGGGGTCGAAATACTATCATCTAATAGGATTTAGACAAGTTTAGGATATTATTGTAACCTTATCAATTAGATTTAACTCTAAGTTAAATAATTTAACTTTTACCGTGTATTTTTGTTTTCTTACATTATATGGTTAATACACTTACTATAACATGCCAAACGAACCCCAAATTGTTTATTATTAATATATATATCCTTATATAAGTCATTTGTCCGATCCTTATATTTTTAGGAATAAAATAACAATTAATAATATAATATTTTATTTAAAAACTATTTTGTGTCAATTTTGACACTATTTGATATATGATTTTTGTTAAAGTCATAACAGAATTATATGTTCGAAACAAGTTGATTAAATCAACTCTAATATATCATAGTAACCTAGAAAATTATTATAATTCTTAAAAAGTCTCAAATTACATTAATCTTAGCATTTATAACATCAATTATGTTAATATTTCCTTAAAAGGGTAATTACTGCATCGTCGTTGTGTCATAAATAAATTAATTAATTTGAAGTCCAAAAATTATAAATAAAATATCATTATGTAGGAAATCGTTTTATATTTCTAATGAATATTTATAGTCGAATTTATCTTATGTATAACCCCATATTAAAAATGTTTTAGTTATTAAACTTTGATTTTAACTATTTTAACTATTCATTAAATAAAATAATATTAAATGCCATAATCTAATCCAAGTGGACCTAAATGGTCATATTATATTCATAAGGTTGTTTTTGGTCGAATTACACTTATCCAATAGAATTAGGACATGTGTTAGGGTAATAGTAATATCATATTTACCCTTAGTTACCCTATTTACTATTAACCGTGGAAAAAAAGTAAAAAGTTACTATTCACCAAAAATTATTTTCATCTCATTGAACCACATTTTAGTCCTTGATATTAACCGTGTCTATCGGATTTTCGAAATTCCATTCACAGAAGCGGTAAAATTATGTTTTATGCAAAATTCAGTTTTTAACCTACCACTTACTGGTTTCACTATTCATCAAAAATTGAAAGTTTTCAGAAAAATGCCAAAATTTCATCCTAAGATATATTTAATATTCTGAATTCAAAAAAAAGTCTATTTTACCAAATTCATAACATAGAAGTTTCATTAATTAATTTTATAATTAAATCCCGCTATTAAAACAAATAGCGTGTTTTTTTAAGAAACAATATCTATCAAAAGATTGATACTTGATTATGTCTGGTTTAAATGTGAAATTACATCCAATGACCAACATTGTATAAAATTGTAAAAATATATTCTAAATATACTTTAAAACCACTCAAATTAATAATTTATCACTATTAATTATTTCGATTAAAAAAAGTTGTTTTTAATTATAATTTAGTAATTTTCACTATTCATCAGAATATGAAAGTTATCCGAAAAGTACCAAAATTTCACCTTAGGCTAAATTCGATACTCCGAATCCAAAAATGAAGTTCATTTTGAAAAATAAAATTTACAGAATTTCAAAAAGTGGTTATTACTATTCATAACGGCTAGTTTTAATAATATTTTAATAGAATATCGTTGTTTAGTGAAACTCAGTATTGCGTACTACACACGCTATCGAGGAAGGTTGTGATTGCGTGTAATGCAAGGCAAGTCAAGGATGCGTGTTGTGCAAGATCCTTTTGGTGTAGCGTACAACACAAGACATTAGTGAAATAAAATAGAATATTTTTCATAAAATCTTGGGCTGTTACAAATACCATGTTTTTCTCAAACCCTGCATCAATATCTTCATGTGTATAATGATTTCATGGTTCAAGATATTTTTAAGGTCAATAACCATACATCGGATGGATTAGTTGGTGTTGAAAGGTCAATGTAATTTAATGATACAATATGGGAACTCATAACCCAGTTTTCTTATAGTGTAAATTATTTCCATCATGTTGGAACTCATTATATATGATCCTCCCAGGGGTAATTCTTCATTTCATACTTTAATTAGTGATGATACAATATTGTTTAATTTTTTATATCATGATTTGATTATAAATACATTATTATCATATGACATTAATATTCATGTTATGTAATTTATCATGATTAATGAATTATATTTCCACTTCTATTGGTTTTGGTTGAATGTACATGTGATTATACTCTTTCCATGGGTTTTTTGTCAACCTAAACTACTAGTCAGCAACATTTACCATGAAAGGAGATATTCCTTAGGTTATGAGAAAGTACCCAACTTAGATATTCTTAGTATGATCATTTTTGGGATGTTACATTAATGGAAATACTTATGCTCAATATAATGACATGATTTTGTGTACACTCTCCTTTTGATTTTTTTTCAAAAGGAATATAAAATACCACCACTTTCCAAGAAGGTATTTATGGAAAATATGGTTATAAATAAATGTGTAGATGTTATCATCTTTGAATAAAATAAAAATTATTAATTAAAAATATCAAGAAACTTATGCATTCTTAATTTGAGATTTGTGGGATGGGTAAACCTAATTTCACTTATGGTGTTAAAGTTTAAAAAATATAATATGAAATGATTATTTTGAAAATTAAGTATATCATTGATTTCATTAAAAATTTTAGTTTAGATAATTCTTCTAGTATATGTACTCATTTAAGAACCCAATTTAATTTTGGTCATGATGATGGAATGAAATAGATATACCATAAAACCCTATAGTGTAATTACTATAAGTTTATTATATGTAGGTCTAATTTGGAATGAGGGAGAAACATGGAAACAAAAAAGGGATTCTAGTTTTTTAAATTTTTGGTAAAATGTAATAATGATAAATGGAATGATTATTTCCATCCTATAAGAAAATTCATATTCCATTTTAAATTGAGTGGAATCCAACTAATTGAATTTGAAATGAAATATTTGGGAAAAATATCCCTCTAATCCTCCTCCATCATCAGGTTTAACTCATTAGACCAATATTCATGGAAACTGACCATTGTTTCACTAGTTGATTTTATACCAACCCTGATCCACACTGACTGACCCCAACCCATCTCCTTGTTTTCCATTATACCTCGAGGGATCACTATTTTTCTGACCAACTGATTCTATACCAAACATCAAAGCGATGATTATTTTTCAAGAATGATACAAATACAAATGTAAATGTATTATTTGATGATGTTTATAACATAGATATAAAATAATGTTTTATTACATTTATTTTTTTGGTTATAGGGAAGTCAAAAATTGCGGCTATAGTCAGAGATTTTGGTTGTGGAAAATGGAGAATTTTGGGGTGAAAAATTTTCAACGTGATATTGGGGTATTAATGGGATACCATGGTAGTGATGTATAATTTTAAAAGTATTTCTATAATTTATGAATAATGATGGGTGAATTGGGAGACCCTCTGATAGTGTAATTCAAAAAATCATAGTGAAGTCTATAGTGTTTGATGATGATTTTTTTTTCAAAAAATCTATCTATGTTATATCATGTTATTTCCTCTCATACTAATCATGAATTTTTATCCCATTACCATTTTTTCAAAATCCATTTCCCAATCTATTTCAAATTATTTTTCAATTAAAATTCATTTAATTATATGAAACAAGGCCTTAATAAATATTTAACCCCAAATCATGTTTTAAATATATATATATATTTGCTGTATTCAAATAAAAAATGAAACAAAATCACATATAAAGCTTAATTTTTTTAGTAGGAATAAGAAATAATAGAATGTAGTTTATATTATCCCTCCATTAGAGAATTTATTTGTAATGTATATTGAGATTCTAATTTCAATGAATATAAATTATATATAAAAATTAAGTTCGATACTCATCACCTTCTAAGAGTATAACAGGTTTAATTTCCCATTAAGAAAAAACACTCCAACAATCTAACTACTACTGAATGTATATATATAAGAACTAAAATATATATCAGTTATTTATTGAGAATGAAATGTTATATTTTAAATTTATGTTTGACATCTAATTAAGGAGAAATGACTTATCATTAAACTAGTTCCACCCCATGATGTAAAAGTATGGGACATCACTCTATAGTTGAATAAGTAGATATATCATACTATTTACCCTTGAGGTATTAATGTTTTATTAATTATCAATTTTATATTTTCAAAAAAATTAATGGATATGATCAAAATAAAATGATCATGCGTAGCCCTATGATAATATATGGAATCAAATAAAAATTCTAAAATAATGTTGAGAATATTTTTTATTAAAAACTTCTCTATTCGTAGGATCATCAAAAAACAAATAATTTTCGGATAACTACTAGAAAAAAAGATTAAACATTTAATAGTACCAACTAATTGACAAAAAATTAAAAATTAAAAAATTAATAATATAATTTTACAGCTATATGCCCATCATATGTATTCAAGGTAAACATTATTATGTGTTTAATTAAATTTTATGGGGAATATTTATTCTATTGTATTTTATTACTTCAGTTACTAAACCACCATCTAAATCTTATATGTTTTGGTATTCAAAAATTTCCTAGAGATTAATTTTTTTCCAATGATTATGAAATAGAGATTTATTTTAAATTATAACTATTCCACACTATCTAACAACTTTAGAATGTTTTATATAATATAATATTTCGATCTATTTTCTAATCAATAATTCATAGGGAGGAACCTTTTCTAGAAATAATGAGCCATATCTACTTATTTTTTCCACATGAACCATTTATTCCCTTATTATTCATCATTGTATTGATTCTCATCAATAATTTTCATGATATTTTACATTTTAATTAATGTCAATTTATCAAAAATATGGAATGATTTCATATGAAGTCAGATATGAAAGGTTAATTGAAAATACTTATAATAGTATAAATCTTCTCTAATTGATTTTATCTATTTCTAAAACATTATATATCATTATATTTTACATGAAATATTTATTCCACATCACTTAAAACTCATCTGATATTATATTACCTCTAACATATTTTCATACCATTAATCACAATGTTGTAGAGAAATTTATTATTGAAAGTAAGTATTTGAGTTTACCCTTATAATCCATTATTAAGAATCTCTAGTATCGTTTATATGGAGAGAGAAGGGTTATCTACAATAAGGAATTCAGCTCAATTAACTAATAATTTAAATTAAGAACTCCAAATCAAAAATATAGTATACTCTTAAAAAGGGTACAAACACTTATTGTTATTCAGAAGGAAGTTATTGATGCATTGATGGTTATATATGTAACACCCCAAGTAAATAAATAATATGAAATTTTCATATTTATCCATATTTTTGAATAAAATATTAATATTACTTTAAAGGGAATGCTATGCTCGATGGCATACCCAATATGCAACAACGAGTTTCTTTGAAATCATACGTTGCACTCTAATAATAAAATAATATTATTTTAAATGGTAGTAAAATCCTAGCCATTGTAATGGAGGGAATGAAGAGAACTAACTAAAAAATGATTATATATGTTTGTCAAATATTTTCACTTTTTAAAATAAATGTTAAAATGTGGATGAATCCAATTTTAAGCGTAAATATTCTAATATTATTTAACAGGTCGATTAACCTCCTTTTGATGGCGAACCCTTTTTAAATATACTTTTGAAGATTTTATATGTTATATTTGACAAAATCAAATCCTTTTTTAGAGTCTAGACATCAAAATTTACTTTTTTTATATTTTTGTTATTTTTCCGATAAAGTTCATTTTTTAATGAATAGTGTAAAATGTTGTATTTTAATTCAAAACCTCCTTTTAATCTAATTTATTTATATGATTATATTATCTTTTAAATTTGTTTTAATGTTAAATTAGATTATATTTTTACCATTTAATCCAATGGTGGTCATTGTAATTAACTTCACATTGAAATTGGACTTAAACTAATGTCAATCTTTTAATAGATATTGTTTCTTAAAAACACGCTATTTGTTTTGACAACGGGAATTAAATATTAAATTAATTAATGAAACATATATGTTTTGAATTTTGTAAAATAAACATCATTTTTGAATTTGGAATATCCAAAATATCTTAGGGTACATTTTTGGTATTTTTTTGAAAAAACTTCAATATTTGATGAATAGTGAAACCACTAAGTGGTAGTTAAAGAAACTGATTTTTCATTTAAATGAAACTTTACCACTTCTGTGATTTTATTTTCAAAAATATGAAATACATGGTTGTCATTAGGAAGTAAAATTTTATTCAATGAGATTAATATAATTTTTGGTGAATAGTAACTTTTAAGTTTATTAATCGCGATTAGAGGTAATTAGTGTAATTTAAGGTAAAAATATTGTTTTAATAAAATGAAATGACTTAGACACATGTCCAACCCTTATTGGATGTGACATGGCCGACCAAGACAACTCATGGTTCAACATGGGGACCCCATGGATCCAATTTGGTAGGAAAATGACATTAATAACTTTTTATTTAAAGTTAAAATAAAAATGTCACAAACATCTATTGTTTTAATAAAACAATTATTACATGGGATTATAAAAGTGTTATTTTTGAATATAAATATTCATTATAAATATAAATTATTTCCTACATCATAATATATTTTTTATAATTTTTAGACATTAAATAAATTAATGTATTTATGACACCAAGATGTTGCAGCGATTACCTCATTATTTAACGATTTAAATAAAATGGAAAGATAATGTAAAATCCAAGACCTAAACTTGTCAAAAACTTATGTTAGGGGTGGATTTCGAACTATTATCACCTTATCCTAGAAATATATAATTTTGGGACCTTTAAAATACGAAAAAAGCATTTTATAATAAAGTAAAAGTTTATAACTTCCAAAGAGTGCCCCTCCTCTCCTCTTATAAAAGGCACCCCCTCTACCACCTTACCCCCACCTCTCAAGACTTTGTCTTGGCCATCCCCTACCCAATTCATCTCTCCAAATACCTCTGTTACTCCTAGAATCCTCACTTTGGGAAGAATCCTTTCCAAGGAAGCCTTTGAGCTCAAATCAAAAAGAGTTACCCGATTTAAAGGTAATGTCTTCCCTAGTGTTCTTTTGTTTTATTTTGCTTCTCCATCCCCCTAAACTCTTTTTATTTATTTCCTTTGTAACAACACAAGTATCTTAAATATAATATTATTTTTTCATGAGGAGTATTCGAGATACACTAACACACACCTCCGTATAATGGTTAAAGAACATACTTTTTCCGTGGATGGCGAATTACTGCCTCACGAAACGATGATTGTTCTATCTTCTCATACCACCTCTCATGGTGGCAATTATGATGGGACTATATTTATTTATGATATATATTATATTTACTTACACTATATGCTTATGTATTTTATATTTAATACATACCTTTATTCTTTGCATGTTGTGCAAATGCGAAAATTTCATTTGAGGAAGTGTGGACTACCGCCCCCTCAAGTGATTTGACTCGTTCATGCAATACATGGAATGTATAAATAATGAAATTGATGAACTTATGTGATATATATTACATATATATTATACTGAAATTATAATATATATATATATATCATCTATTTTTAATTTCGTTAATGTGCCAAAGAAATGAAAGTAGCATTCATGCGTACGTACGGCTTACCGTCTCCATGAACGGTACATTTCATTTCTTATCTCCAAATGTTATGTACTATTATAAGTACATATTTATAATGGATATATATTTCATATATTACATATAAATTATGGATATAATTATGGAATTATAATATATATCTCTCATTTAGTTTTAATTCCATTAATATGTCAAAAAAAATGAAAGTAGCATTCATGTGTACGTACGGCCTACCATCTCCATGAAAGGTGCATTTCATTTTTATTATCTCAAAATTTTATTTAATAGTATAAAATGAATATATACTGGATATATTTGATATTTAAATCATTAATACTATTCTGGAGATGATGTACTTATAACTACATGGAAAATTCTCTTCCAACAAGTTCAATTTTTACTCATGTACCGAATATTGACAAAAACATCCGATATGAACTCACTTTATTAAACAATTATTATAAAATTATACTATGTGATATGAACTGAATAATAATATTTAATGGAGGACCTTAAGAATTTATAAATTGACCGAAGTTTATTATTCAGTAATATAAAGAAACAAACAAGATAAGTCGGACTTGAGGTAAGGGATCCAACCTCTCTCTTTCTTTTAAAGTACTCTCTTTTATGTAACTTATTTTAACCTCAAATTTATTATATTGGGGGATGTACTTATATATTACTCTTTCTGTAAATTTTTATTTAATATGATGAGAGACCCTATTTGATCTCATCAATCCATTTTTCGATGTTTTATGTGGCGTCGTTAGGCTGCCGAATTTTCATAAGGGGATTTTCATCTCACTTTTTATTCCCGTGAGATTCATGCTATATTTGCCACTATTTCCTTTTATGTGGTGTATGTACTGCCCAATATTTTACTATTAGTATAATATAATCTCATTTATGGGTATTTACAACTTCATTGTATGACCCTTATTTCATGGGGTGTACATTTCAAAAGTTTCCCAAATCGGTAAGGGAACCTTTCACACTCCTCTTTTTAAAAGACTTATTTTGTTATGTCTTCTAATTTACATCTTTTTATGTTGGGATATGTTCTAATATATCCCTATTTATGTAAATTTTATGTCCAAGTTATGAGATACCATTCTCTCTTTCATCAACTAATTTTATGAATTTTAAAGTGACGTAGTTAGGCTATCGAAATTTACAAAGGGAACTTCTTAACCCAATTTCGATTTCTTTGGGTTCAACTTGTAGTTATTGAATATGTTATCCTTTGAATATGTGTGAATGACCTTTGATTGTTTTACATATAATAACCAATTATATTGGGTGTATTTACATTTGTCACACATAATTATGAGATTTATTTATCCTTAATTTAATGATACCATCTTTATAAGGGATTTCATCTCATTTTACATTTCTATTGAGACTTCATTGTTGTTATGAACCAATTCACTCTTATATGGAGTATATACTGTCCTTTGGAATATTATATCATGAATCCCTTTTTTCTCATGATATTCTAAAGTTCTTATTAAATGTTATTCCTCAATTATTCTATTCAAGTGTCTCTCATTTTGTTAAAAACCCTTTAACTAAAATATCGTTTTAAATGTTTTAATGATATTTATCATTAATATACAAGTTTTAAAAATGGTTTTAAGGATTTATTTATATGGATATTAATGGTTTAAACTTTTAAAAGCTTGAAAGTGGTATGGGACACTTTTATTCAAAAATCTCTTTACTAAATGATTTAAATGTTTTTGAAAATGGTATTTAGAATGGATTCATTGATTCAATATCTTAAAATGTTATATTGTTATTTCAATGTGGGAGTGTTAACTTTCCTTTATGATTAAGTTGTGTGCTATGATTATGTTATGTTTCTTGGGCATTTTTTATGATGATGAGTGGTTCTGTGATAAACTAAGGGAGGGTGAGCCCGGTATAGCTCTCCAATGCATTAGGTAACGTGAAGGGGTTAAATGTTAAGGTTTCTCTGAACAGATTTAGGAAATATATTATGATAGGTATTCCAAACGTAACCATGAGGGTTACTCCCTACTTAATAATGTTACGAATGCCTCAAGTTACCTTTATGTCTTATGATTTCTATGATTTATTTGTAATTCTTATGATTTCATGAGGTATGTTAATGTGCTTATGTTTTATGAGTAATGTATGATTCCATTGATTCTTATGTATACATGGACTAATGTTTTCTTTCCGTATTGTTAATACCCTTACTGAGATTTTTATGCTCATCCCAAGTTTTTGAAATGTTTTTCACAGGACATAAAGTTGAATAGGGTCAAGGATGGGATCAAGGAAATGTCAGGCTGTCTAAAACAAGGAACTAGACATGGATATTTTGTTCAAGAGTTTTTATTTTGTGAAAAAATGGAAGCTGAGTAGATGTGTCTACTTTGTAATCTTTGAGATGTAATATTTATGTCCTAATTCTCTAAACCTCTAAACCTAAAAAGATTCTCAATGTGAATTATTCATTTATTTCAAAAATAAGTAATGATTATGGTCGGGTCATTATAGTTGGTATCAGAGGTCAGTTTAGATTACTTTAGAGGTTAGGGTATTCTCTAAGCATAAGTGACATTACCATAATGGCTAGGATTTCAGAAAGATTCATAGTTTTTAGATAATGTTAATGAGTAAGTATATATTAGTGTTTATCTTCCTCATTAGTAAATGATAATTTTGTTGATGTACTCACACAGACATTTTTGGTTTTAGTAAATTGATGGATCTAGCAGGCACCAAAGTGACAATGGGTTTGAAAGAAACTGTGGTGGTTCTCTGATTAAGAGACTGGATGAAATGGGGGATTCAATGAGGAAACTTGTGGTTGTTCTAAACCAACTATCAAGGAGTCATGATCAACCACTTGAACTTTGGTAAGTTCTCTAATGCATCATGTATGAGATGACCGATCTATGTGGAAGTTCAAGTAATAATTATAAAGGAAACCATTAGGGTTTATATGATCTTTACATTTGAGGCAATTATGGGTTACAATATGTTATGATGGAAAATGAAAGGCATGAGATAAACGTGAGGTTAAAATTTATTATGATTATTTTTTAAGATTTTATCTCATTTTGGGGAATGTTTTAAGAATTATATATTTTTGGAAAAAGGAAAATACACAGACCATGTGACAACCCGTCGCGTCAGACAAAGCTATGGGAAACGAACCCACAACCAAAGTGCGACTGGTATTTATCACCTACCACTAGACTATGTGAAGTCCCTGGTTAGTTTGACTAATTATTTTTAGTTAGATGATTTTTGGAATCAAGAGTAAGTATATTTTAGGTTATCTATGGAAATACTTAACCCATCATGTAGGATATGTGATTAAGTTAATTACTTTTCAATATGAGACTTTAAGAGAAACTACTGTTATTTGGAGATAAATGTTAATTTGTACCTTGGAAGACTACGTGATTAAATCTTTCAAATATTTGGGTTAAAATCATAGTTTGGTTTACTTTGAAGAATTTTATGGACAATTGTTTATTGAATGGTCTTTGTTGAACTTCGGGTATTGTTTGACAAATTTTGGAGATTAAGAATAGATTTTTTTTATAAAGGATTATCCTTTTTGTGTATTATCTGATGTCATACTATCCTTTTTGGTTTTAGTTTTGGTTAAGGTCTAAATACATTGGAAGTATATAGTTCCCTTTTTAGATTAGGCGATTTTCTAGAAGTTGATTATAGCACTCTTAATGTGAACAAGTCATCCTAAATGCTCGTCTTATGGAGAAATATGAGTTTTTGTAAGAAATATAGTAAAAGTTGAAAGTCAACATTACAAGTAAGTATGATTAATTATGTTTTAGTTACTCTCATAAATAAATTCCCCAATGAAAAGTAACATAAAAAAAATTTCCTGTTAATTTTTCCTACTGGGGAATCAAATACCGTTTAACCCATCACAAGTTTGTGATTTTCTTGTGGTTAACTTTCTCCTAAACATGTTTCCTATCACTCTCCATCAGAACATGACCCTTTGTTTTTTTCCTCTATATCCATGTTTTCCTATATGGAATACTAGTATGGGTTAGCTCGGGTGACCTTTGTACCTCTCTTTCTTTATTTTAAAGTGATTGTTTTACTGACTCTTGTTCCGATGAGGGATTTTCAATGAAGTTTCCAAGCCCAATTTTAAAATTGCGAGGACACAATTCCCAAAAGGGGGTAAGGATTTAACACCCCAAGTAAATAAAGAATATGAAATTTTCATATTTATCCATATTTTTGAATAAAATATTAATATTAGTTTAAAGGGAATGCTATGCTCGATGGTGTACCCAATACGCAACAACTCGTTTCGTTGAAATATTACGTTGCACTCTAATAATAAAATAATATTATTTTAAATGGTAGTTAATGCCTAGACATTGGAATTGCGGGAATGAAAACAACTAACTACAAAATGATTATATATATTTGTCAAATATTTTTACTTTTTAAAATAAATGTTAAAATGTGAATGAATCCAATTTTAAGCGTAAATATTCTAATATTCTTTAAAGGTCGATTAACCTCCTTTTGATGGAGAACCCTTTTTAAATGTACTTTTGATAATTTTATATTTTATATTTGAAAAAATAAAATCCTTCTTTAGAATCTAGACATCAAAATTTACTTTATGTATATTTTTGTTATTTTTTCGATAAAGTTCATTTTTTAATGAATAGTGTAAAATGATGTATTTTAATTCAAAACCTCATTTTAATATAATTTATTTATATGATTATATTATATTTTGAATTTTTTTAATGTGTATTTAGATTATATTTTTACCATTTAATCCAATGGTGGTCATTTGAATTATTTTCACTGTAAAATTGGACTTAAACTAGTGTCAATCTTTTTATAGATATTGTTTCTTAAAAACACGCTATTTGTTTTGACAGCAAGAATTAAATATTAAATTTATTAATGAAACTTATATGTTTTGAATTTTGTAAAAATCACATCATTTTTGAATTCAGAATATCAAAAATATCTTAGGGTGAACTTTTGGTATTTTTCTGAAAAACATCAATTTTTGATGAATAGTGAAACCACTAAGTGGTAGTTAAAGAAAACTGATTTCTCATTTAAATGAAATTTTACCACTTCTGTGATTTGATTTTCAAAAATCTGACATACATGGTTTTCATTTGGATGTAAAATATGATTCAATGAGATGAAAATAATTTTTGGTGAATAGTAACTTTTAAGGTTATTAACCGCGATTAAAGGTAATTAGTGTAATTTAAGGTAAAAATAATATTTTAATAAAAAGAAATGACCTAGAAAAATGTCCAACCCTTATTGGATGTGTCATGGCCGACCAAGAAAAACTATGGGTCAACTTTGGGATCCCATGGAGCCACTTTGGAAGGAAAATGACATTAATAACTTTTTATTTAAAGTTAAAATAAAAATGTCACAAACATGTATTGTTTTACAAAAACAATTTTTACATCGGGTTATAGAAGTGGTATATTTAACTATAAATATTCATTAGAAATATAAAAGGATTTACTAAATCATGATATTTTTTTTATAATATTTATACATTAAATAAATTAACGTATTTATGACACCAAGATGATGCAGCGATTACCTCATTGTTTAACTATTTAAATAAAAAGAAAATATAATGTAAAATATAAGCCCTACACTTGTCAAAAACCTGTTGTATGGGTGGATTTCGAACTAATATCACCTTATCCTCTAAATATATAATTCGGGGGCCTTTAAAATCCGAAAAAATCATTTTATAATAAAGTAAAAGTTTATAACATTCCAAGAGTGCCCATCGTCTTCTCTTATAAAAGGCCCCCACCTCTACCACCTTACCCACACCTCTCAAGTATTTGGCTCGGCCAAACCCTACCCAATTAATCTCTCCACATTCCTCTCTTACTCATAGAACCCTCACTTTTGGCATAATCCTTTCCAACAAAGCCTTTTAGCTCAAATCAAAAAGAGTTACCCGGTTTAAAGGTAATGTCTTCACTAGTGTTCTTTTTTTTATTTTTCTTCTCAAACCCCCTAAACTCTTTTTATTTATTTCTTTTATAACAACAAAAATATCTTCAATATACTAGGATATTTTTATGAGGAGGATTTGAGCTACACTAACACACATCTTCGTCTAATGGTTAAAAAACATACTGTTTCTGTGGATGGCGAATTACTACCTCATGAAACGATGATTGTTCTATCTTCTCATACAACCTCTCATGGTGGCCATAATTATGGAACTATAATTATTTATGATATATATTATATTTATTTCCTCTCTATGCTTCTTTATTTTATATTTAATACATACCTTTATTCTTTCCATGTTGTGAAAATGCGATAATTTCATTTGAGGAAGTGTGGACTACCGCCCCCTCAAGTGATGTGACTCGTTCATGCAATACATGGAATGTATAAACAATGAAATTTGTGAACTTATGTAATCTATATAACATATATATTATAATGGAATTATAATATATATCACTCTCATGATGTTTTAATTCCGTTAATGTGACAAAGAAATGAAAGTAGCGTTCATGCGTACGTAAGGCATACCGTCTCTATGAACGGTACATTTCATTTATTATCTCCAAATGTTATGTACTATTATAAGTACATATATATAATGGATATATATGTCATATATTAAATATAAATGATGGATATCATTTTTTAATTATAATATATATATCTCTCATTTAGTTTTTATTCCATTAATATGACAAAAAAAATGAAAGTAGCGTTCATGCGTACGTATGGCCTACCGTCTCCATGAATGGTGCATTTCATTTTAATCATCTCCCAATGTTATTTAATAGTATAAAATGAATATATACAGGATATATATGATATTTAAATCATTAATACTATTCTGGAGATTATGTACATATAACTACATTGAAAATTCTTTTCCAACAAGTACAATTTTTACTCATGTACCGAACATCGACAAAAATGTCCGATATGAACTCACTTTATTAACCAATTATTATAACATTATAATATGTGATATGAACTGAATAATAATTATTAAAGGAGGAACATAAGAATTTATAAACTGACCAAAGTTTATTGTTAAGGAATATAAAGGAACGAACAAGATAAGTCAGACTTGAGGTAATGGATCCAACCTCTCTCTTTCTTTTAAAGTACTCTCTTTTATGTAACTTAATTTAAGCTCCTCTTTATTATGTTGGGGGATGTTATTCTATATTAATCTTGCTATAAATTTTATTTTAATCTGATGAGAGACCCTATTTGATCTCATCAATCCATTTTTTGATGTTTTATGTGGCGCCGTTAGGCTGCCGAATTTTCATAAGGGGATTTTCATCTCACTTTTTATTCCCGTGAGATTCATGCTACATTTTCCACTGTTTCCTTTTGTGTAGTGTATGTACTGCCCAATATTTTACTATTTTTATAATATATTCTCATTTATGGGTATTTAAATCTTCATTTTATAACCCTTATTTCATGGGGTGTACGTTTCGAAAGTTGCCCAAATCGGTAAGGGACCCTTTCACACTCCTCTTTTTAAAAGACTTATTTTGTTATGTCTTTTAATTGACAGCTTTTTAAGTAGGGATATATTCTTATATATACCTATTGATTTAAATTTTATGTACAAGTGATGAGATACCTTTCCCTCTCTCATCAACTAATTTTATGAATTTTAAAGTGACGTAGTTAGGCGGTCGAAATTTACAAAGGGAACTTCTTAACCCAATTTCGATTTCTTTGGGTTCAACAGGTAGTTATTGAATATGTCATCCTTTGGATATGTGTGAATGACCTTTGATTGTTTTACACATAATAACCACATATATTGGGTGTATTTACATTTGTCACACATAATTATGTGATTTATTTATCCTTAATTTAATGATACCATCTTTATAAGGGATTTCATCTCATTTTACATTTCTATTGAGACTTCATTTTTGTTATGCACCAATTCACTCTTATATGGTGTATATAATGTCCTTTGGAATATTATATCATGAATCCCTTTATTCTCATGATATTATAATGTTCTGATTAAATGTTACTCCATAATTATTGTATTCAAGTGTCTCTCATTTTATTAAAACCCCTTTAACTAAAATATCGTTTTAAATGTTTTAATGATATTTCTCATTAATATACATGGTTAAAAATGGTTTTAAGGATTTATTTATATGGATATTAATGGTTTAAAATGTTAAAAGCTTCAAAGTGGTATGGGAAACTTTGATTTTAAAATCTCTTTATAAAATGTTTTAAATGGTTTTGAAAATGGTTTTTATAATGGATTCATTATTTCAATATCTTAAAATGTTATATGGTTATTTCAATGTGGGAATGTTATCTTTCCTTTATTCTTATTTTATGTGCAATGATTATGGTATGGTTCTTGGGCATTGTTTATGAAGATGGGTGGTTCCGTGATAATCTAAGTGCGGGTGAGCCCGATATAGCTGTCCAATGCATTGGGTAACATGAAGGGGTTAAACGTTAAGGTTTATCCAAAGAGATTTAGGGAATATACTGTGATGGATATTCCAAACATAACCATAAGGGTTACTCCCCACGTAATAATGTTATGAATGCCTCATGTTACCTTTATGTCTTATGATTTCTATGATTTATTTGTAAATCTTATGATTTCATACGGTATGTTAATGTGCTTTTGTTTTATGTGTAATGTATGATTTCATTGATTATTATGTATACATGGACTAATGTTTTCATGCCGTATTGTTATAACCATTATTGATATTTTTATTCTCATCCCAAGTTTTTGAAATGTTTTTCACAGGACATAATGTTTAATAGGGTTAAGGAGGGGATCAAGGAAATGTCAGGCTGTCTAAAACAAGGAACTAGACATGGCTCTTTTGTTCAAGTGTTTTTATTTTGTGAAAAAAATGGAAGCTGAGTAGATGTTTCTACTTTGGAATCTTTGAGATGTAATAGTTGTGTCATATTTCTATAAAACTCTAAACCTGAAAAGATCCTCAATGTGAATTATTCATTTAATTAAATAATAAGTAATGTTTAAGGCTGGGTCTTTATAATATATATGCATATATTCAATGTTATAGAATTTATATTTGACTATATTTAATATATCAATACATATATAATTAATGAGAATATTCTATTATGTGGTATAATATTTTATTAAAATATATTAGACCTCCTTTTTGAAAAAAATTAGATATCAATAAGTACCTATAACTTTTATCATGTAAAAATATATTAATGAGAACATATTTGGTCATATTAATAGTGTTTTATATGGAAATAAAAAAATTTCAATGAAATAAATCTTTAAAGGAAATCATGATATTCTTTATTCTAGATTTATTTCTAGGATATATATATCTTTGAGAGACACTCAATACTCCTACTACTCCAACATTATTTGAATAGTCAGTCCTTGATTATTATTCAGATATTTTAGTACAATACAATTTTTAGAAATAGAAATATCTGATTGTTTTATAAATAATAAAAACTAAAAAATCAGTCGACACTAAAATTATTTGCTCCATAATGAAAAAAAGGAAACCAAGGAATTTTTTTCTACGGTTATAAAGGAATTTGGTTGTAATAAACTTCCATATCCTCTTCTTCCCAGAATATAATTTAATAAATAAACTCATAAAACATTTTAGTAATGTATCCAATCAATATTTACTCTATTAAATAATCAACCTCCCATTTTTATACTGATTATTCCACCCATTATAAAAACCAACATTCCTACCCTTGCATTAAAAATCCATCCTTCCTAAAACTTTTATGCACCCAAGATCCTTTCGTTTAACCATAAACTCCCATTATTTTACAATCTTTAAATTTACCAATACCATATTCCTACACCAAACCATATGTTACTAGAATTTATTTTCCTGTACTTCTAACCATTCCTTCTATCCCTTTGACCACTATTATTACTCATTGAGTCTCATAAGACTCTAATTTTAATTTTTTTCTAACCCTTGGATGTGATGCTATTTCTTAACACCTTTCCACAATATGCAAAATTGATTCCCTATCCTCCTCCTCAATATTGTTTTCTATAACATACCTTCCACCATCATATACCATCTATCCTCTGTGGATTTATATTGTGACCGCACACGCCACCATGAAAGATCCTTTCTGTACACTCGTTCCTTGCCTCTATCGACCCATCCTCTTGTTGCCCTGTTACCTATCTCTTACCTACTGAAACCTTACACTCCATCTATCCAAAAAAATCTAATTTAGTTAATAAAATGTATATAAATGATGTGAAAAATAATAATAAATAACCTTGTTTTATAAATAAATACCATTTTAGAGATTATCATGACAAACTAATTTAACCAACCTTCTACTTCTGAAGTTCATCATATCTTCCCTATTATACCAGAATAATATTAGTAATTAATTTACAAACATTAAGGTGATATTTTTAGTCTCTATAGGTTACTTTAAAAAATCTATGAGGAGTTCCTCCAAGATAATGTTTCCTTCCAAAATCATTGAAATTTTGATGATTCAGATAAGAAGGCATAATATCAATATCAAAGAAATTATCATTGTATTATTTAATGCAATATGATGTTTATTTGAATTTTTATTACAATAAATTATTTATAAATCTTCTACCTTATAGTTTCCATTCTTGATGTCACGCATAAATTTCCCCCTCGGTATGTTTTCGATAATCATGAATGGTGAGATATTAATCATAATGGTATGTTACCTTTTATAAAGGGGGATAACTTTAGGGGACCACTATGTTTTTTTACATTTAATTTTGTATTTTTCATTCTATTGAATTTATATTATGCTTCAAGTCACAATGTTATTTTTTATTAAACTGGAAAATATTATATTATCAATCTGAAAAAAACCTTAATTTCATCCTGATTTTCAATAATCTCAACACACAATTATTTATAAAAATATTTAGTAAACTAAAATGATAAAGTACCAAAACTCTTGATCAATTTAATAATGTAGATAACGATAATACCATACTCTCAAAATAAAATAATTTCTAGTGGATAAGATCTAAATAAAAGTGATGAATACAAACACAAAAAAAATGTACCAACATTTTTTTATGATTATGCTGATTATGCTATTATCTAATGACAATAATAATGACCAACATAAGATAATATAATAATTGATACAAAATATTTTGTGTCAATTTTTCTAGATTTAAAAACAAATTTATATAATTTTCAAGTTCAATAAAAAATTAGTTTTTTTATTATAAATATTCAAAAGATTATATAATTTAATGAATAGATCACTACATAAAAAAACATAAATAATAAAAAATTATCTCATTGTTTACTCACTCTGATAACATTTTTTTAAAATTATACTTATTCATATAACATACATTAAATTTCAAGAGAACACATATTTTTAGATCAAAATCATCATTTTTTAATATCATATAATTTAGTATTCATACTTCATAACTTATTTATCCTTATTTTTTATTACATGAAAATTGAATGAAATTTGTTACATGTATTCTTATATCATTTTTTGTCAGTATTTATAGTGAATGATTCATTCCATCATGCCAAGAATAACCGTAAAAAGGAATAAATTAACAAATATTTTTCAATTATGATTCCATTCTTTAGTGTGAATAAAATTATGAATGACCAAAAAGCATATACATAATAGAATTTTAGACCAAGTACTTGCTTTCAAAGTGTATAATGAATTTGAAATTAATTAGGGGACAAATATCAAATGCTTGAAAAAGAAAAAAATAGAATGGTGGATCCATTATGATGCAAAAAAATCATAAATTTATTGGATTATTAAAATAGAGTCTATAATGTGATGTGTCATATCTATATGATGATAAATCTTGGAAACTGTGACTGGTGGTATTGTGTAATTATAAAACTCCTTTCATACAATATATAAATATTAGTGGAAGATAAAGAGGATTGTATTTTGGAATTAAAAAATCTTCTAAATTAACATGTATTGTTATTTGATGATTGTAAGAAGAAATTAGTTATTTTAAATTAGATAAATTCAAATAGAGGCTGATGAATTGGACTTAAACATGTGAGGAGAATTAGTTTTTAAAAATTTTATTTGGGGTGGTAAATTAGATAAGGAGGTTGGGACTAAAATTAGCTTTTGCCTAATCAAAAATAATAAATTTAGAGGATACTATGAAGTGAAAATTGGACTGAAAAAAATATGATTTGTTAGTTTTATAAATTTAGGTTTTTTGAGAATTTTTGGGATAAGAAATATCAATAACACTAGATGAATATAAGAACATGGAGGATAATGATAAGATGTAGAATGACCGATGAACTAAATTTGATGAATGATGTAAATGGAATTTGAAAATTATTCACTAATAATTTAGGGTTCTGGGAAGAATATGTAAAATCTATATATGCAGATTGATTAGAGGAAAAATAATTTTGTGAGATTTATTATCCCAAAAATTTGGGTATACGGGTGAGTACTGTATCGGCGGCAGGTCATGTAGTGGCGGCAAGGTACTATAGCGGTGGCGGGTACTATGCCGTACTATAGCAGCACAGGGTGTTGTAGTAGTACTATTCAAAGAATGGGCTTAGGGCCAAAAATTTGGGTCTACGGGCCATGTAATATGCTAAATGACCATTGTGCCTTTGGCCAATGTAATGGGTCTCCCTCTACCTAGTTAAAAGAGTTCTTTGGATTGATTTAATAATAAATGAGGCTTCAACCCCAACCTTTAAAACAATGGATCATAAGAGATCCATAATTAATATATATATTAAATATTTTATTTTTCTGAAACACATAGTTTTTATAATAAATTTAAATAATAAATATTAATACATTTTTGGGGATGATAGTGAAACCATTTAATTGGAGTACTAGACCAAATTAAATGTTAATAAGGTAAATGTCAATTTAGTGTTTATTAGATTAGAGTATTTAAGTAAAAACTCAATTAATATTTTATTAGGATTTAGATAATAATACTTAAAAATGGTTAATATAAAAGTGATTAGATTCTTAAAAATGTGAAATAATAAAAATAGGAAGTAAAATATATATCACCATACCTGTAAACTTATTAATGTGATTACAATCTAAAGTATGACTCAATGTATGAAAAATCTTATCTTCCAAATTAGAAATTATTAATATAAAATAAAATGTGTTATCACTCTCTATTTTTAGTGGTATAGTCTTGTGGGTATGCCTTCTATAGTGTCCAGGTAAAAGATTTTTTTTTTGGAATATTAAAAATATGAATCAACATGGTTATGAAGAAAAATATTGATTCTCCTTCCATTTTCGTTACAAAATCCTCTTAACTAGTGGTTTAGTTTTTCCTAAGAGATATAAATAACCACATACCATTAAATCATAATTAAAAACTCACTTATAATTTGATTCACTAAAAACTTATCAATCCCTATATCATGAATCAGTTGAAATTTTAAAATAAAAAATTCATCCTTAGTGACATGATGCATATGAACATACCCATATTATATTTTTCTTTGATATATAAATAATTTTGGTCTCTCTAATTCACTTCATTAGCCCATTTTCACTTTTTATTGAAAAACAGTCTTCCACAGATCAATCTAAACCCACAACAGTTAGTTCTAATATGATTTACTTTTCCCAAAATTTACTAACATGTTATATAATGATAAGGAAAGTGAAAAATTATTCAAATATAATATTTTTTATTTTTAAAAAAATAATTAATCTAAATTTTCCAATGTTAGAGGTGGAACCTCCAAAAATGATACAATAGTAAATATGTTATCTTATTTAACATTTATTAATGAAAATGTATGTTATTTAAAACTAGAATATATAAATTAAAACCTATGGTTTATCATTATTTATATATTATTTTAAATAATTAATAAGAAAAATGGGAGGATAAAAATAAATAGATATAAAACTATATAGTCCATAGACTATTTTCATAAAATTATTTGGTGGTTTTGAATACTTATACAAATTTAGGAGTAATAGTGAAACAATATATTTCTATATTGATAGGAAATAAAAAACTGTTTTGTAGACATGTGCTGATGAAAAAAATACCTAGAGAATACTTATAGAAATTTATCATTGGTATTACCATAGACACCGTTAATATAATAAATGTTTCTATGTGGTTTAGACTTCTTTAAAATAATTGTTCAGAAATATTTACATTCAAACATTGATGATACAAATATTATGCCATGTATTCCATCTTATTAACAAGATATACAATTTTTTCAAACTTAAAATTTATAATAATCAGAAGTTGATGAATTATAGACACCATTTTTCATGTATGATATATTAATCAATATTATTATAGGGTATAATTAAATGGGACAAAGATCGATTTCTATAATGAATTACTATAAATTACTTAATAAAATTATTCATTTTTGGAGAAGGTGAACACCAATAATTTAACAAAAATGAAACAGTTTGTTTATCATACAATTTATATCATCTGAATGCATACTATATTTTGTGATGTTTTTATTTATTTAATTATAAAGAAAAATAATTAATTAGTTTTTAATTTTTATAGAATTTATTGGGATTATTATTCATTGATTAAAGTTGTAATTAACGATTACTCTATTGTTTTGGAGGAAATATCATAGTAATTTATAACATTTAACTTGGTTTGAGAAAGATTTCCCTAATTATTTTTTATAAGTTTTGTATAACATGGTTATATTTATAATTTACCATCCAAAATAATAGTGTCTATTTCTAGTTACTACCTTTATCTAATGCTTCCAAGTTATTTCAAAAACTAGATATTAACCAGAATTTACTACTTATTTTTACTATTTTTTCTCTTTCAAACTTTATCACTTTCAAAAACAATTATATCCAAACATTGTTGGATTAAAATATATGTATTCCCAATATATAATTAATGTAATATTCATAATTATACTATAATTTATATTTACTAAATAATAAATAGATCATTATATTATAATAATTGTCAACACCCTATCCCCTTGTTAAGAACCTCAAAGAAAATTGGCATATACTTGAAGATAATTAGCTTCATTAGAACAGATAATACTAATGAAGAAAAAATTGGAAGCATTGAGACTAATGATATGATACAATATACCGTTATTTATGATTGTTCCTACAATCCCTAACCTTATGGGGAATCTCATAAAATTAATTACATAATACCAATTTAACATTATTAATTCCATAAGAAAAAAACTAGTGATGGGAAACATTATTCTGATCATGGTGTATGACATCCATAATTACCTTTATTTACTCTACAAAAACTACCACGAGATGATTTTTTTAGAAAAACTCTTGGATATTATTTTTCCACTCTAGAGGCATGTTTTCATATTGTTACTCTATTAGAACCTCACCCAATTCCCTTATCGGCTACAAATTCTTATTCATCTTCTTCTACATATCTTTTGTATCTTTGTTAACTGCTATCTATGATGTCACATTTAATACCACATAGGGGACATTCTAAAGTGATTATTCTATAAAATTCTCCTTTAATTAAAATATTAATGAATTATTATTTTTGTTAATATTCTTGACAGATTTAAAATCAACTATAGTTGACATTTTCTCTTGATCTACATATGTTAGTTCTAGAGTTTCCATCATTCATATCTTTAATCTTCATCCCACCCCTCCCACAACAGCATTTATATAATTAAATTTTTTTAATTTTACTAAAAAAATAATCTATATTATAGTAATTTAAAATAATTAACATCAATGATGTTATTAAAAAAATTATTACTTCATTTATTCTAGTTTATAATTATAATGAATGTAAAAAACACCTATATATTCCAATTATATCATGGAACTATCCCATCAAATGGATGATTAGATCTCTTTTAGAATTTATTTTATTGTAATATCTCAAATACAACTAATTAAAAAAACATCAACCCAACTACTATGAGAATATTACTAAACCTAACTCCAATAATACTTTAGTGCTTTTCAATGATATCATAATAGTTTCCCATGAATGAAAAAATATATACAGTTCTTTCTACAATTCCTTACTATTGAATTATAATTTTATGTCATCCTACCACATATTTATTTAGTTTTTTTATATATATAAATACACTTAACAATTATAAAAAAGGGGTACATGGGACAGACCACCAAAGTTCAGAAAACATTCCACCTTAGTAATATGAATAAATAATGGATAAAAATTGTAGGAATCCTGACCACATTATTATTCAAACATTAATCACAATTATATTACATTAAAAATATAATAATAATTTATTTAAAAATTATTATTGTAATATTTCATTTTTTATAATGTTCATCCATGATTTTGGATATCAAATTTTTCTCATTCCATGTTAAGTTATTAATTTTGAATTAAATAATAGATAATTTATTATTAGGTCAAGAAAACATAGTTGTAATAATATTTTTTTTCACAGCGATCATATTATGTTAAGTTGGCCTCCTAGAACATTTACGACTCTAAATTACTTCTCAATAATAGTTTCACAATTTTATTCAAAAAAAATATGATTTATAATGAAATTTATTTTTCATTTGCTAATACTAAAAAAAGGTTTTATATCAAAATCACAAGTGATGCTTTATTTGAGAAAATTAGAGGTATTTTTTATTTTTTTAAAAACAATTCACTTCCTTATAAACCCTTACAAATAAGTGGATAAATATTACATCAATATTAAATCTTGAAACACTCAAACAATTGTGGTTATCTTATAAAATATGTGTCAAATTATGTTTGACACAATTTTTTCTACCATAGGCTATGAAAACCATTAATTTTACCATGTCGTATATTTTAAGAAACAATATTCATAAAATAGTTTCAACAAGTTATACCATAGAGATATACTTTTCACAAAATTTTTATAATAAGTGAAATTTTGTTTAAAAAATTTCTAATATGTTTCTTCATTCAATGTATTATTATACGATCATTGTAATTCCATGAAATCTAAATTAACTATTGTTGAATAAATAAATTATATCACTATATCATTCATCTTTTTAGATTAATTTAAAAAAAATTATGATAGTTTATGGTTGATAACTATAGGGTTCCACTTATAAAAGTTCAAGAATATCTGAAATCCCACTCTAATTTTTAATAATGTAGACTAGTGGTTAATCCTTTTTCAGTTTCACAGTTGAATAATTGTGTGATTGTATATTATAAAAAGGGAAAAATATATATGTCAAAGAATATTTTAATAATCCCTTCATTTTCCCACCAAAATCCACTCAATGAGTGGATAAATGCTTCATGTTAGAGTTATTACTATTCAAGGTAATATTTAACAACATCATTTCCATAAAAAAGGAACCCTTTTAATTGTTAAACACACAATGGGTTCCTTCAAGGAAGTTTTGATCTCAGTATCTCAACCTCATAATCCAAAGGCTGAGCTCCCTTCCATTCCTAATGTTCCAATCTCATAGAGAGCTTATTCATTCATGGGTGACTACTTGATGGTTGATCTCTTAGAAGGTGAACTTGAAACTTCTAGGACATACCATGATTTAATGCTGGTGTCTCAGTTTAGTCATGATAAACCCTCACTGGTGGCTTTCAAGGCTCTGGTGGTATCTTGGCACCTGTATTGTCCAATTATCATCTCAACGCTCTCTAGATATGATTTTTTTATTCATCTTTTTAGTGGGAATTATTTTTTTGATGCCTATACATGATTTTGCAGCCACTGTGAAGACCAGTGGTTCTCCCTATCATGGTGGTCCTAGGAATAACACTATGGAAAATACTCATGTATAGTGGGGGTGTGGATTAACCTTCCCAGTCTCCCTTTTACATTCCATAACCCATATATTATTAGGAACATTTTTTATGTGGTGGGATACTTTCTATGTGCGGATGAAGTTAATATCATTATTCTATAAACTTAGTGGCCCTAGATATGTGTAGATATGGACCCACCTTGGCATTCCTAGCTAGATTATTGATCATAGTTGGTGATCATATCAACTGGTGGAAACATCTTCATTACCAGTCAGCGCCAAGATTTTTTGGGGACTGCAGTCTTCAAGGTCATTCAATGGAGTTCTTCTGTAGGAAGAGAGAAAAAATATTAGCGTCTCTCAGGGACTCTATTGGTTCCTTGAGGGCCATTGGGGATTTGGGTTCTACCACATGATTGGGGTGGTCAGAGATAGGTCCTTCAGTACCCCCCCCCCCCCCCCACTAGCACAGTCTAGGCCGATGTGCAATGGAGATCTGTGGGTGGACCCAAATATTTCAAATTCAAATTTTAGTGCACCTGGAGCTATAAGTGGGGAATGTTAGTGTTAGGCCATATTTTAGACTACAACGGTCAACTATCTCTCTCTTCCATGCAAGGTACAATGCTTGAATACCCCTACCCTACCACATTCAGTTACCACTCCACTCTCTACCTTTTTAGGTTTCAATGTGTTGGCTACTTGAAACAAAGTGGTGGTTTCTCATTTCTGTCTTCAGTAACTGATTCCCCTTTGTAGTGCATCTAGTTACATGATATCTTCCTCTAGGATATGGCCTATGGATTTTTCAAAAACCTCCGTGGATCATGATCATTTTCCTGCATTTTCTATGCCCTAAGGGGTCAGCAACAACATTCTAAAGGCCCATAATTCTCCCCCAATAAAATTAATTCTCCTCTTGATCTTATGAGATTCCACGAATCGTGTTAAGCCTCCTTCCCCAAAAATATCTAACCACTTCGTAGTTTTTTATGAGCTTTCAGAAGATACAGACTTGTATCCCCCCTCAGTGACCCATTATAGCCTTCCTTAATCTCTTGTGGCATCTGTTTCTCCCTCTAGGCCGATCACTCAGACACGAATATGAGATGCTTCTTTATATAGGATTTCTTTCAGTGTGGCATCCATTAATAAAAAAACCACCCGAATATTTTAATTCTGTTTTCTATTATCATATGGGATGCTATAGGTTTTTGTGATTATTCTAATAGCGCATTTATTTCCCATGATGTAAAGTATCATCTCATTTCTATGATGGTAATTCTTGATCCAAAATACGAGGGCTATAGTATGGCTATGTTTGGAAATATGATAGACTTTAGTCCTCATTTTCCTTCCTTTCTAGGTAATGCCCATGTATGGGTCTTCTAGAGGCAAGGGATGGAGATGTAGTTGGTTGAGTCCTTGGATAAAAGCATCACTACTAGAATTATATCGAGTGGATTTGATATCTTCTTCACCTTTGTCTACACGAGCTATGACTATTCTGAGAGGCTCACTCTTTGGCATCATTTAGAAAGTTTTCATTCTATGAAAAAATCATGGTTCATCGGGGGAGATTTTAATACAGTGGTTGAGGTGTTGGAAATGAAAAGAGGAGTGGGGGATACAGTAACACAATGCATGGCTTCCAACGATGCATGGATTCTTCTAGGGTCATGGATATGGGTTTCATTTGTAACCAATTCACATGGTGCAACAACCGTAAAGGGATTCATCATATTTTTAGGAGACATGGAAGGTTCCTATTAAACCTAAAAGGGACTGATTCCTTTGGAATAGCCTTAGACTTCCATTTAACTAAATCCATATCTAGCCATTCTCTCCTACTTATCACACTAAAATGAAATCCTATGAGGCATCATCAGTTATTTTACTCAACCAAATGGAACTAGAGGGAGGTATTCCTCTAAATGATGGTGTAATCCTAGGTCTCTATTATTGATGGAAATCCTTGGGCTAATATTTATTATAAACTTTTTCAGCTTAAAATGTTCATTATGGACTAGAGAGACATTAACCCTACTATGCATTATCTCTTGGAAGACCTCAATATGGACATTGAAAAACCATAAGAGTCACTACATGTGGATTAGGAGGATAAATGTTTCGATTTTCTTAAGGATAAATGCCCCATTTTGGCAAAAAAGATCCTTGAAATGGAATGGCCCTATCATGTCGATTAAAGGGAACATTGGTTGAGGGAAGGGGATATAAATGCCTCCTATTTCGATGAATTTTTAAAAGAAAAAAGGTGGATCACTTTCATAAACATAAGGATACAAAATGGGTCATTCACCTCGAACATTAAGGTTTTTAGGAATTTTTCCATAATTCATTTAAATATACTCTAGGATGATCTCGGGGCTTCTAGGGATGGGATTTTGATAACCGGTCTTATAGGGAGTACATTCTTCACAACATGCATGAATTGGTGGGGAACACAGATAATTTATCCTTAGTTGAAATCCCAAAGGAGGAGGAGGTCAAAAAGGATAACTTCAAAGTTTTCTAGAATATTTATCCATGACCTGATGGGTTCCCTAACGCCTTCTATGTTGCTTTATGGGCCTCTGTAAAGCATCATGTGGTTCATGCATTGCGAGTTTTTTTTCCAGGGGGGCTCTTCACCTAGGGGAGTCTGCACCTCTAGATTAGTACTCATCCCGTAGATTAAGGACCCAATTATAATTTCCCAATAAAGTCATATATATGTCTATAATTTCTATAACAAAATCCTCTCCATCCTTCTCTCTTGATGATTGAGAAATATCATCCCAAGAATTGTTTCATTGAAAAACATGGGTTAGTGAAAGGATGAACTATTCCAGATGTTATTGGTATAGGCGTAGAATTTGTGGGAGATATTAACAAGATGACAGTGGGGTCTAGAGTGATTTTCAATGTAGACATGGAAAAAGAATATGACAGGCTTAAATGGGATCTCATCATATGGGTGATGAGGAAATTTAGCTTCCCAAAATGGTTTCGTGATATTTTATTCAAATTTACTCTTCTCCTTGGATTTCAATTTCTCTAAAGAGAAATGGGTCTGGTTTCATTAAAACATCAATGGTGTGCATAAAGAAGATCCCACGTATCCTTTCCATTATCTCTTGGATCATGAGTCCCTCTTATCGAATTTTCACACTATTATAGAGGCCAGAAGGATCAAGACTTTTGACACCAAATAGTTCGAAAACACTCTCTCTCAACTGAAGTTCTCCAATGGTAATCTAATTTTTAGTAATGGTAGGAATAATTTACTCCAAAACCTCATGGGTACCATGATGGCTTATGGAGAATAAATCAGCCAGCTCATCAACTCACAAAACAGAAACATTTTCATTTCCAACAGATTCTATAGAATGAATTGCATTGTGATCAAATTTATATTGATAATACATATGATCCACATGCCAATGGCTTACCTTGGTGCCCCAATATCTAATGGGAGGATTAAAAATTGTCTCTTTGATGACGTCATCAATCATATTACAATTATGATTTACAATTAGAAGAATAAGTTTATTTTGTTTAGGGGTAGAGTTACCCTTATTAATAGTTTTCTCACTTCGATTCCCATGTACGTGCTCTTAATCCACAATCTGCTGATGGGTACTATTTCAATGATTGAAAACACCACGATGGATTTTTTATTGGATGCCAACCAGGTGGGGTGATGCCATTGGGATTCCTAGAGCCTTGTAGAAAACTTGATTGAGGAGAGTGGTGCGGGCCTATATAGTTTGGTTGAATCTATGTCATATATATAGTCATGGCTCGCATGGGAAATAACCAAAGTGTATTTGTTATGTGAAAGGTTCATCAAGAAAAAACATGGAGAGAAATCATACACATGGCCATGTAATAGGTGGATCTTTTCCATCCTCTTTAAATGAATGGTTTAAAATCTGCCTGTCCTTAAAAACCACTCTACCTGGAAGGTTAGGAGAGGTGAAATTAATATATTGAATGAGAATTGGGTAGGAAATATCATCTTCTTTCCGTGCTACCGAGTGTCGGTCATCACCTTCAAGGAGTCATGTGGTTAGAAAGGCCTAATGGAAACTATTCCCAACTCAGAATAGAAGCAGTTTTTTCATAGCATTCTCTTAGTGGATGAGCCATATCACTACTATTTTACGGGCTCGGCTACTGTTATCTCCTCCCATAGTGGTTTTAGAACCTCGTCCAATGTGAAAGAGGAGTGGGATAATCTCATCTCAAACCCTTTGTGCAAATAGATCCCTACAAAACTGAATTTTCCCATTTGGAAAATACCCCACAAGGCACTTCTGACGGATGGGAACATCCAGCATAGAGGAGTGAGCAAGGTGGCACACCATTTTTGTTGCACCATCCCATTAATAGAGTCCACATAACATCTTTTTATGCATAATTAATGGTTGAAGAATTTTTGGTGTTTTTTGGGATCTATTTTGGGCATTAACTATAGGGGGGATTCTTTTATGGAGATATGCAAGAGTTGGTTTTGGCGTATCTGATCTATAGATATTGAAGGAAAAATTTGGGGCATTGTTATTGCAGTAACATGTTGGAATATATGGTAGGTGAGAAAAAAGCCTAAGAAGGTGTGAATACTTTTCCCACTACTCTTCAGGTGAGGAATCATTCTATGGTTGCTGATCTAGGTCACCACTTTCGTGGCCGTGAGGGATCACCCTCTTTTAGAAGGATTCTTCCCAGGCCTTTCAACTCTATAAGTTCAAGTTATAGAAACTAGGGTAATTGGATAAGGTTTCTAGCACCCCGAAATGGTTTAAATATCAGTATTGATGGTTCCTGTACTGATGGGTAGATAAGGGGTGGTTTCATAGTTAGGAATTATAATAAATCAATCATTTTTTGTTTTAGTGATTTCTATGGTTTGGTCTTATCCTTGGGTGTGGAAGTTAGGGACATTCTTATCTCTATGGATATGATTCAACGTTAGGATAGAGGACATAGAATCTGACTCAGATGTGACCCTCCTCTTTTGTCAAGGTACATTTGAGCATAAGTGGATCATTTATATTTAGTTAGGTTACGTAGGAGGTATATAAATCATATCATCTCTATCAAGCATGTTAATCGCAAAGATAATTTTGGAGTGGACAATTTTCAACATGATGAGAGAACAGGTAAGGACATATTTATCTACAACCGCATTGGCGCTATTCCAAAGAGATGAAACCAAGTTGTTTTTAAAGACTCCCTTGGCATGCACCATTTTAGGAAACCATGATTCATGTTGGTTTTGCCTTTTCTTTTTGTATTCTTATCATTTTTCAATATAAATATAATTTTTAGTCAAAAATGAATCATTTCTAATTTGATTCTTTGACAATTCAAGGACCATTATATTATGAATTAATGATAAAAAACCCACCTTTGGTGACTCAATTCATATGAATATACCTTATTTATCATCTTTTTTTAACCATAAGGACTAGTTATCTTACATATTCATTCAATTGTCATCACTTCACTTTTCCTGAAATAGTATCCTTCATCATAACCATCTAAACCATAATTTACTGGTTCAAATTTATTAATCTATAATTGTAATATAGAAAATCCAAAATTCATATTATTTAGGGGGATAAAGAAATAAAATAAAACATTTTAAAAGAATTATTATAATTTTTATAAAAGTTTTGAATTTTAGCATTCAAATTTTGAGTTTTTAAACAACATAAATTCAATATACTGTAATATGTCATAATAATCTGAATTTCAGTTGATAAAAATTATTATGTAATTTTAAAATCACAATGTAAAATGAAATCATATGGTTCATAAATAATTATTTCTGATTTAGAAAAGTATATAGAAATAAAGGAGGGTAAAAAATACAGGTGGAGGGATCTACTTATTTGAAATAATATTTTCATGAAATGAAAGGGTGGTGGAGTATTCTTGGATATAATGATTCTTAATAGATAAACATTACTTTAAATGATTATTCGTTAATAATATATATATATAAGAAATTATAGGTATATAAATACTTTATCCTATGAAATATTTATGGAATGGGATAATTTTTAATACACTCAATTTTATTAATGAATAATTTTAATTAGTGGTTTAAATTTTATTTTTAAAAAGTAAAATGTTTAAAGAAAACATTCCTTAGTCATTTTTATATTTTATTAATTATAACAACGTTCTTCCCAGGATATCTTTTACGAAAAAATATAGGCATCTATATCGAATAAGAAACATGTAAATGTCTATAATTTCATTAAAAAAATTAAATTTCTATATCTATATTAAATTAAGATCTCCATAATTGGAATAAGATATTGATTTTCTAATGTGGTAATAATCCCCAAGTTAACTCAGTCTAAAAATTATCTTTAATTTAATATGGACTAGAGTTTTGAATTGGTGAAATTGATAAAAACAATGTTTATCTCCACTTATATATATATGTTACACACATGTGATAGGGAACTAGTACAATGATATAAAATGATACTATCACTAAGAACACCATTACTGTCCAACACATTTGTTTCAATGTTCCCTTTTTTCCAATTCTGACAGACCTCAATGACATAATAATTGATTATCTTGTATCTTCTGATGATGTAGGCTAGTTACCATGGTGAGATTACCTTATTGTTGAGATAACCCACTAACACTATAGAGTCCTATTCAACATAAAAGATGTTAAAGTTTTATAGTCTTCCCAAAAAAATAATACAACAAATTTGCTTTGTCTTTACCCAATTGGATTTACCTATACTATAATATGAGTTAAATAAAAAAACACATGTTTTCCATCATTAACCCACACCCTCTAATTTCTCAAATAAATAATTACTTATTAACATTAAAATTCATACACATACTGGGTGGTCACTAGATAACCCACTACCCTGAGTAAGATCATTTTCATCCTCCAATAGGAGAGGCTACCCTCAGAGTATTCCCCCTTACGAAATATATAGGAAAGTAATCATTCCTTCCATTTATATTATATATTGAAATCATTTGTATTTTTTATTCATCTATTTATATATGTAAATAGAAATAGTCACTAATTTGGTGAAATGCAATAAAAATTTATAAAGTACCTCACAGTATATGATTTCTTGAACCAGCTAAGTTTTATAATTATAGAGAATTCAAATATTTATATTAATAAACTACCTAGTATTCTATATTCATTAAATAATTAATTTTTTTATCAAATGAATAAACATCATTACTAATATCTTAAATCAGTGAGACTTTATTTATTTTTATTATTTTATTATTCCCAGTTTTTAACCATCTCTTTGTTTTATATTCCAATAGGATTAGAGTAACATTTTTTCTTTCCATTAGTGTAAATAATGTGGAATTAAAAACTATATTTTCTAATACATTTCCTAAAAAATATATAGATGGAAAAAAATAAAAATCACCATATTTTATGGAATAAAAAATATTTTAATAACCTCATCCTCCTTTAAAAGATTCTGAATCCAATATGTATCGGTATGAGGATAAGTGGATTCTCTAAAAAAATTATCATCAACAAAGTTATGTTTGGAACCACCAAAAGTGATGGCAAACAACAATCTCCCTTTCTTAAAACTACTTCTAAAATTCCCAACCATAAGTGGTGGATAATGACCATATTCACATTATACCTCCCTATGACCATTGAATCCATTATAAAAATTTAAAATGATTGGGGAACCTAATTCAGGTCTTTATGGATGATTTCCATATTTACATTTTGTTTCTCTACTAAAACAACTACTAGAAGATACTTTTGGACGATCTTTGAGATCTCATTGAGTCCCCCTAGATGGGTTCTATGATGTGGTTATTTTATAAATCCATTCCTTTGTTTCCTTCTCTCGTTATTTTTCTTATTAATTATATTATTGATATCTTTTTTAATGACTGACATTATTATATGTTGGGGAAATTTTGAATACATTTTAATTTTGAGCTCCACCTTTATGGGATATTTCAAAATTGTGATTCATATTGGAACATTTAATGTTAGAGAATCTCTAAGAGATATGATTATTTATTTGTAGTTGTTATAGTGTATTATTGGAGTTAATTTCAGGGAGTTATCCCTGGTGCTATATATGATTTTACATTAGACGGACCATCACAATAAAATGAGTGGGGATTCAAAATAATGATAATATATAGGTTATGGTTCATCCATGAAGCCCTATATCACTCTAAAATGTGTTGTTGGGTGTTCCAGGGTCTTCCCATGATGATTTCATTATAAAAAACTATGTCGTTATTCATTTTGAATTCCTATAGTAATTTTAATTTCCAAACAATAAAGAAGGTCAAATTTTGAAAAATGAAATTGATTTTCATTTCATGATTATAGGCATCCTTAGGATATGTTTATGGATTTCTAATATAGAATGACTGGGTTTTTAGGTGCTCTAGTGGGTCATGAAGAATGACTATGATGGACTATAATTGAAATATCAACTAAAATTGGCTACCATTATGCTTCATAGGATTCCATGTTTTGGTATCTAGTCAGGGTCTAAGGCCCTGCTATAGAAAACTTACATTAGCATGGTCATGTAGTATTGGTTTCTGAGGTCAGCCCTGCTAATTAGAAATCGATTGTGGCACATCCAATGTATTTTTAACTGCATGGCATTATTCTGGATAGGAGTTCACTGATGTATCATGAGGGGCTATATCGTAGTATAAAATATATGGGATATGATGTAGGCCTAACATCATATAGATTGGCTACACCACAACCAAGGATTACACACTATAGCATTTCCTAATGGGGATGGTACTATATAACCCATGGGGTTGTGCTAATAGAGGGATATGCCTTAGTGTCTGCTTGGGGTGTTCTATGTCATGGATCTCTTCTCTGTACCTTTTTTGGTGGGTTTTACACTACAGACCTTTGTCCCTGCCCATGATTTTCCACATGTTTATATTTTTTTGGTGAAAAATTAGTAATTTACTTACTAAATCCAACATTATTTTTGTGAATGGTTGCTTTGGGAGGAGGTTGAATCTGCTTTCTCTCCCCACACCCTCTTACTCAATCAATCCACCATAGAGGGTGGATGATTTTGGGTATCATATGACAACATGGTTTGGTGATTTATTTTGTTCTTCTACATTTTTTTAGATTTCCAACGAAGTTATTTTTAGAAAAATAGGAATAGTTTTTTTTCCTGATTCCACCATAGCATAGTTTAATTATATGAATATGATGTATATATTTTTATATGCATAGAGGAGGACACAAGACAATTTCATCATATTTTTTATCATTTTTCTATTTAATATATTCCTTTTAGTGAACATATTTAGGGGTTTTTACAAAATTGGATGAAATTGGAGATTAATTTATTTTCATGTGATATGTATTTCGCTATAGATTGTGGTGGGGTGATCCACGTGCCTTATGTGGGTGGTCCATCAAGGATCTGGAAATATGATAATTTTTAGAGAGTTTTTTAGTGATTATCACTATTTTTGTAATATTGAATTATTAATTAAAAATGTTATAATAATTTGCAGTTACTTTTTTTGAATGATATGCATTCAAGAGAGTGTGGGTCAAGCTCAATTATTTAAAAATGTTTGATATATATCAAAGAGCAGTTAAATCTGTGATCCACGTAGGTGGCCACTATGATACAATTTCAAATGCATGTCTTTTTACAAGAGTTAATTTCATGAATACTACATGGGTTCAGGAATTGGGTATAAAGCCTAGTAGGGTTATTATTTAAGAATATGAGGTTGCATTCAGACTCTAGGGATAAAATCATGTTCTCCTTAATAACATGGATAATTTGGGATCATCCAGTTATTATGTCTCCAAGGGATGGGAATTTGGTTAAGCTAGGGAGAAATCTATTGGAGTATAAGAATGCAAGATGGGCTATGGTATATCCTATGATGAATTATATAGGTATGTTCAAGAAGGTATGATAGAAATAGGGATGATTTTAATGGATGAAATTTGTTTTATGAAACATCTATGAGTGAGATGGATATGCCTGAGGGACATACACTGTACAACAATGGGTGAGATATGGTCTAGGATATGATGGAGTGCATGTTTGGGTGATAGAAACTCCATAAGTTATATGGGTTTTATGTTAGAAATTGATACATGTTATGGGTGGAATCTAAATTGATTAAGAAAGTAACGTTCAAGACTTGGACATGTCATGTGTCCTTACAAATGTGATGGGTGGGTAAGATGCTTAGTAATGACCATACTATGATATAGTAGTGCTCGAGACATGGATGACACTCTTTCCCAAGACATTTGTTATATGGAAGGTTTTATTATATGAGGTTACAAATGAGTCTCACCATTGAATTCATACATGTCTGGTCTAGTTTTGGGGTGTTCGGTTTTATAGCCAATTACCTAATGGGAATGTGCATCTCATCTGGTATCATTGTGATCTAGTAAATGCATGATCACTCAGTGAGAAAGACAATTTTTATTTAATTTCCTCATGTATACAAATACATATGAAATAATAAATGAAAAGTCTTATGTGAAACCTTACTTAGTAATATTCTCACACCCTTTATGATCACTTTAGTGTGTGTTCAAAAATTATGTGTTCTTTTAGGATTATTCATAAAATAGGCATCATATCATGATTGGATAGCTTAACATTATCTGGAGATCTGGATGAGGGCCAGGGATAGAAATAGAGTCAGATTGATGATTTTTGGTATATTGGTTAGTTTTGTAGTATTGGTTGTTCTAGTGGGTTATTAATCAATATTTTTGAAAGATATCGTCATGTATGATATTGGACGTGTTGACTTATTATACATAAAAAATATAGAATTTGATTAATTATTAATTATTATTTATCACAATGATATTGAGGGGAAAATATCAATAAGGAATGTTATAGTCCATCTTGAAAAGTTTCATTCCTCGATCATATAAGAAGGAACAATAGAGGAAATGTGGATACCTTGGATCTGGAAAATCATAGTGGCCCAAGGATAGAAAATAATATAGTGGTATTAAAGATTTTTCTTAATTTTTTATTTGGGTAGATGGTGTAAAGGTGTATTAGAAATATATCAAATCTTTTGATGGACATCAGAATGGTGTGTCATGAACATAATTTCTTTAGGATTTTCTATTTATTAGGGTGATGGTGTTGTTGTTCTAGTTATTTCTTTTATCATTATGATATTGAATCATATATGATGTGGATATTTTAGATTATTATTATGGTTTTTTCTCTTTAAAAATTGGAATGATGATGTGTGAATTCATCTTGTTTAGAACTTACGGGTACCATTATAATGACCCAATGTTTTATCAATTGAATCCCCTTATTATAATAATAACTTATGGAATAATCACATTAGGACACAAAATGTAGTATCATGATACTTAATTTGGTGCAACCATTAAACATAATTGTTCAACTACTATGTTATGAATTTTGAAAATCTTACATACACTATTGAGATCAGTATGATTTTTCGAGTCTCACATGTTAAAATTAATTTTTTGGTGAATATTATCCTACCATTATGAATAATTATGTGGCCCTTATGAATAGTAAAGCCTCCAAAAAATATCAACCACACCCATGAATGTGTAAAAGAAATTGCGTCATATTATAGGTTACGATGTGACCATAGTAAAAGTATTGGTATGTCTGTAAGTCAGAAATTATTAATTATAATTAATATATTAATTTAACAAAAAAAATATTTTCGTAAAATATTTTAATAAATTATCAATTCTATGTCTTCTGGTTTTAAGATAATTTTATAAGACCTTATGTAATTTTTGAAAGCATTATGAAGTAAGTTTTAATTTCATAATCAGTATTTTTCAAGTAAATTGTAATTTTAATAAAAAAATTAAATTAATCATATTTAAAAAAATATATCTAAAAAATGGATTTCATTTTTTTAATTCTACAAATCATGAAATGGTTAGGGTAAGTTTTTGAGTTTTTTTAGAAATACTTGAATTTGTAATGAATAGTGAAATACTATAATTTACAAAATAAGATAATTACACTAATTATAGAGTCATTCATGATGTTTTGAGGATGTATGCCAAATTGGTTCTAAATCACATGAAATTATTACTATTATTAGTCATGGATTCATCACTATTACTTTTCGTGTAGAGAAATAATACATTAATGAAAATAATATGGAGATTACACTATAAATTGCACCCCTCACACCCTAATTTATTCAAACCTCTCATGCTTCAAGACTTATGTAAATTATTTCAAAACATCATCCCATGACCCTCCCCACGTCTAAGAGCTTGTATTATCATAAAAATACCATTTCCGGGGGCCTTAAAGAGGATTCAACAGGTAATTCCCCCTCTCTTTTTTCATTTAATTTCCTTTCAATTTCTTTTTCTTTATTAATCTCTCCCCTACTATCCTTGTATTCATGGTATAATAAGTCTAGTATAATACATATGATGTAATATTATGATAATAAATGGATAATATATCATCCATCCAACTTTTCATTTTATTATTATTTTAGAAAGGAAATTGTTGTTCGTGAGGTGTTAATTTATCACCTTCAAGAAAGACAAGTTTTCATTTTCCTTTACCGCCATTAGATAAGGTCATGAAACCATTTTTATGGTTGAACCTGATTTTGTTAAATTTATTTTATACTATTTAAATGTGTGGAACTAACTTATGTACATATTACCAAATTATTAATGAAAATAAGTTTGTTGTGGTCGAAAAACTACCTGAATCAACCCAAATGATCATCATGAATTTCATATCTAATAATTTATTATCATAGTATATAAATAAATTATGAATGATATAATTTCATGTTATATAATATCATAAATGAAATTTAATTATAATTATATATGTTTATACATGTTTTATATTAACTTCTATTCATGAATACAAGTGAACCGTTCAAGAAAACTATAAAAATGAACATTCCTGAACATTTAATTTAAGCACTATAACACATCCAAAAGCCCATTAATGAAAATAATAAAACCTTAATGATTATAATTAATGTATAAAAGGTTATGTAATTGTTAATTATTTAATATAATGTGGTTTAATAGGACCTTATATAGAATAAAGTGTTCAGATACAAGGTATGGGGAAATTCTTGAACCCAACTCTCTTACATTGGGTTTTCCCTTGTTCTACCCATTTTCAATAAAGATATGAAATAAGAATAATTTCATCATAATCATCTTACCTATTATGGTATATACATGTTTCATTGTGAGTTTATGACAAACCCAATTTTCTTCCAAAATAACTCTACTTACATATAAACACCCACTGTTTTAGTTCTCAATGATTATTTCTACTTTACTCATCGTTGATTATTATATGTAAATAATTTTAACCCATTTTATTTTTAGATCCAAATTTTTATTAATTTATTATATAGGATGTGAAACCAATTCCATTCCATGTCTTATTTTATGTTTATGTATGACATAAGTTCTATGTGGAATGCATGATAATGTTAATCTTATGATGTGACCGGTGGGTCCAAAATTATACATCACACCATTGAATTTTAGGAAGTGATTAATATCATGAGTTAAAGGGAAATGATGTGATAAAATGATTCTAGAATTTTTAAAAGCTATGTGTGGTAGTTGAAAACTAAGACAAGATGTTTCATTTTTATAAATTTCAACATTTCATTCCTTTTGTTAATGCTTACTCTCTTGTTCATGATCTATTACCTATGTTGTGATTGTGATCACCCTTTGTTGTATTACTGATATCTATCCACTTACTATTATTTTAGATACATACATTTTGATATATATCCTTAGGTTATTATGTTTACTAAGTAGTTTCCAAAGGATAATAGGATGCTGGAGAAGAATGGATTAAATAAATGTTTACGTTTTTATGTTGTAAATGTTATGTATTGTCCTAATTTGCCTAAGGGAATAAACCATGGGATACATGTTGTGTAATATTATTATATTTCTTATCTTCATAATGATTTAATTGTAATTTAAGAACATTTTGGGTCTCTATAGTTGGTATCAGAGGCAATCTTTTGTTAATTTTGGAATTTGGATTATTGAACCCTAGAGAAACCGCTAGTGTGAGTCTATGTAAAAATATTCACAAAACAATATCTACATTGGGATCCCATAATTTATACTTTTAGTGTAAATTTTACAAATGAATAATTTTTTTATTCATGACTTTGATTTATGTTTTGTTCTAACCTTTTCTATTTTAGAAAATTGTGGGAACTAGGAGACACCAGGCCAACAACCCGTGAGAGGGCCAATGTGACGATTGTCTGAACGACATCCCCAATTCTTTGGGAGGTGGAGTTAAAATATCATGGAGATGATTACCATACTATATCTGGTTATGAATAATAACAAAAATATTGGGGAATTTAATCCTTAACCAACGATGGAGAAGCTTGCAATTGAGTGTTTTTTGAGGCAACAACCACCAATGTTTTGTATATATTCTGATCCTCTAGTTGTTGAATGGGAGGTATAATCAATGGAGAAGATCTTTTCTATGATTCAATATTCAAAAAAGGAGAAGTTTACATTTTCCATTTATCTTCTAGATGTTGAAGCCGATCAATGGGGGGATTTGATTCAGAACACCTAGCCAAGAGAAAAAATTAAAGTGATGTAATGGGAAGACATTAAGATCATATTCCTTAACAAGTATTTTCCACGAACTCTTCTTATGAAGATGGAGTGAGAATTCATAGAGCTCCTGAAAAAGGAAGTAAAATATTTCACGACCTACAAAGATAATTTCAAAAGGATTTCAAGGTATGCTTCAGGTTTTATTATCAACAATGACGGAAAAAATGATAGATTATTTAGTGGATAAACATCACATGTTAGAAAGGCTCTTTCAATTCAAGACTTTGGATGTTATGATGAGGTTGTTCGATGTGCCATCAAATTAGATATGGAGTATAGAGAATTTTCCAATGTCTATGTTGATATGAAATGAAATATGGAGTTTCATGCTAGAGGATCTAATGATAAAGGTGAAAAAAACTCAACAACCCACATGCCAAAAATGTGGGAAGTTATATCCTAGGAACTACCTTACAGGGACCAAGAAATGATTCATGTGTGGGAATTAAGTCCACCATGCTCAAGATTTTTGAAAATATATGATAAGGATGTAGAATTTAGTTGATGAAAGGGGAGCCCCACCGATGGTTCAATGATACAACTTTATGGATAAAGGGCACTATGCCTGTGGGTGCACTAAAGATCGAGTCCTTGAGGGTAATCAGCGTCAGCAGCCACCAAATACAATTAATGAAGTGAGGGATTATGACATCACTACTGCATAAGTGGAGAAAGATAATTAATTCATACAAGGTACACTTCCTATTAACCCATTATTGGAAAAAGTCTTATTTTATTCTGGTCCTACCCATTCCTTTATATATTGTGTGCTTGCTAGAACAATAGAATTGATGCCCCAAAACCTTGAAGTTGATATATCTATAAAAACACCAACTGATACAATCATTGTAAACCTACTATTTGATTCTTATCCTATAAGCGTATGTGGGAACATTCTTCTATCGAATCTCATAATACATACATTGCTAGAGTTCGATGCTATAATGGGAATAGATTCGATCTCTTTAAATGGAGTGCACATCAACAGTCAAGAAAAGGAATCATCTTTTCAGATTCCAAACCATCCCATGCTCCTCTAACAATGCATGGATGATCATGAATATCCTTTGAATAATCCTTCAACAGTGTGGGTTATGATCCCTTTTGAAGAGGCATAACTCACTCAAATGGTTTAGTCAAAAGAAAGTATCAATCTATTAGAAATTTCCAGCATAAGGGAATATGGTGGTGTTTTTTCAGAAGAGTTACCTGGACTTCCCCAAGATTATAAGGTAGATTTATCAATAGAAATCATACCTAGAGCTACTAATATCTCATTGTGACCCTATATTATGGCTCCAATTGAACCAGAGGAGTTGAAGAAGCAAATTCAAATACATTGGAAAAAATATTTCATACACCATAGTTGATCACCATGGGGTGCCACGATGCTCTTTGTGAAGAAGAAGAGTCGAACAATGTGGTTGTGTATTGATTATCAGAAACTCAACTGGATAACCATAATGAAAAATGTATCCTATTCCAAGGATTGATCACTATTTCGGTCAGTTAGGAGGATATCAATACTTATCAAAGGAGGATCTTTATTCTATATATCATCAACCAATGCTGAAGAATGAAGATATTCAAAAGTCTTCCTTACATACAAGGTATGTGAACTATGAGATTTTTTTCATGCCCTTTAGACATACTAACAGTACTTCAAATATGGCATTTATCAGGGCAAGAAAAGGTCATTAACATCCCTAAAAAATTGGTTTTAATCGACGTGAAGATAAGGGGGTAACTTTTAATAGCACTTTTTTTAGCTCTCTTAAAGGACCCCTTTTAGTAGCAATTTTCTAAGCACTGATAAAAGTTAAAAAAAATAGAAAAATAATTTAAAAATAATATTTAATGTGGGGGGCCTTTTACAGCAGTTGACCCCCCCCCTGTATCACCACGAGGAAAACCACCTCCCACTCTCTTGTGTGCTTCCCTTTCCCACGCATCCCCCACATTCCCACATGCCCATCACTGCATCCACCATAACTCGAACTCGAGACATCCCCCTTGTGTACCTACACCTTTACCACTAGGCTATTTTTTTCACTATTTTATGATATTTATATGTAGTTATATTTATTCATATATTAATATATATTCATATTAATATGAATATATTTATTTATATTAATACATATATATTTATTCTTATATTAATATATTTATATATATATATTCATATATTAATATATATTTATATTTATTTATATATAGTTATATTTATTCATATATTAATATATATTAATATTATTATAAATATATTTAGTTACATTAATACATGTATATTTATTCATATATTAATATATATATATTTATTCATATATTAATATATATTTAGATTTATTTATATATATAGTTATATTTATTTGTATATTAATATAGATTCATATTAATAAAAATATATTTAGTTATACTAATATATATATATATATTTATTTATTTATTCATATATTAGTGTATATATATTTATACATATATTAATGTATATTTATATTTATTTATATATATGTATTTAGTTATAATTTTTTATCCGTATATGTATTTGTATAATAATATATATTTATAAGAGTAGTTTTAAATCCATTTATAAAATATTTTTTTATGTGTGTTTATAAATAAATACATACATATATACATACATATATAAAACACACACACACATAGAGGGAGACCCACACACTCACACACACATATATATATATATACACGAATAAATACATATATATGTGTATTTGAGAATCTATAGAATGTTAAAACGACCATATATTCTAATCTAGAATTACATTTCAACTCCACAAGTGGAAAAATTGAGGAAACTGAAACATTCTTCAATATTATATGTTGTACAGGCCTTGAGGACATCCGAATCATAAGTTATAAATTTTTTAACATTAAAAAATCGGGGTATCCCAACTCAAAACTCATTTTTGAAGGCCTTATAGGCCATTTTGGGACTCTAAAAATGTGTAAGATGGTTCAATTAGGATACTAGAGTGTAGAGCTCATCGCAGGCTTTGATTTTATATACCGTACAGCTCAAACGGACACCTGGATCAAAATTTATTCTCATTTGAAATTTGAGTTACATTTTCAACATATTTTAGATCTTTTATTACTCTTTTTATGTCATTAAATTTTTATTAAATGGTTATTAATCGATGATAATTAGAAAATTATTAATTAATAATATTTTTTTAATATTTTAAATACTTTCATAAGAAATTTCTAATATATGAAATTTAATAGTCTATTTATACTTATTTATAAACAATTTAAAAAATATATATTATATTTATATTAATATAAATATACTTGTACAAAAATATATTATTTTTCATTATTTTTCTGAAATATAAAATTTATCAGTGCTAGGAAAAGGCGTTGATAAAGCACACCCATTATTAGTGATACTAAAAAAATCACTGATAAAGGGGGTTTTATTAGCACTAAAAAAGTGCTGATAAAGCCCCCCCCACCCTATCAGTACTGATAATGGTTGGCACTGTGAAAACCTTGTTTTGTGGTAGTTTAATTCCCCTTCAATAGTCATGGATTTGATGAATATAGTGTTTAGACATCACCTCAGCTAATATTGGTAGTTTTTATCGATGATATTCTCATATACTCTAAGAGAAAGGAGGAACGTGAAGAACATATAAGACTTATGTTGGTGACATTGAGAAAGTGGAAGTTCATACCATGGTCAGAAGGTGTCACTTTTGGATGAAGCAATTCGTGTTCTTGGGATAGGTGATAACAAGTTTGGGAATTTCTGTGGACCCTTCAAATACAAAGGCTATTGAGGAATGGCCCAAACCCACTAATGTCAAAAAAATATGTAATTTTCTTGGATTAACTGTGTACTATTGATGTTTTGTGAGAAATTTATCATGATTTTAAATCCCACTAACTATGTTAACATGGAAAGTTGTAAAGAATTTATAGATTGAAGAACGTGAGGGAAGCTTCAAGGTGCTAAAGAGAAGGCTATTCATGGAACCTGTACTCTGATAACCAAAAATTGGAGAATGTTTTTTGATATACAGTGATGCTTCAATGAATGGATTGGGTTTTTTACTCATGAAAAAATTTAATGTGATAGCATATTCCTCATGATAGTTGATGATACATGAGAAAAACTACATGATGCATGATCTAGACCTGTCGGGCACGATTTTTGCCTTGAAAATCTAAAAGCACGACATTTATAGTGACAAAGGTGACATATACACTGACCACAAGAGCCTAATCTAAATATTCACACAAAAAGAGATCAACATGACTCAGAGTATATTGTTAGAGATAAACATGGACAAGGTCTGCTCTATTCACTGTCATCATGGAAAGGAAAATAGGGTAGCTTAATCTTTAAGTAGAAAAGAACCTGGTACTCTATCCATGTTATGGATTTAGAAAGACCAAATCTTCTTGTATATACAAATTATGGATTTAGAAATCATATGGGTAGAGTATCCATCCTACCTTTCAGAAATAAATGTGCAACCATAAATCCAAGATATGATTAAGGAGGTACAAAGGGATGATCTGGAGTTGCAAAATAAGGTAAATGGATCAAAGGAAGGTAAGCTACACAAGTTCCATATAGATGATAATGGTTTGATTCTTTTTGGAATGGGGATTTGGGTGCCTTCATCACCCATGATACAGAATGAGCTATTGGACAATGCACATATCTCAAAAATATCTATCAATCCTTGTAGCACCATGATGTACCAATTTTGCAATGAACACTTCTGGTGGGATAATAAGAAGAAGGAGATTGCGGAATATATATCAAGGTGATTGGTATGTCAGCAAGTTAAAACAGAGTAAAAAACATCCAATGGGATGAAGAAAACATATCTTACACCCATGTGGAAATTCTATAGTTTCACTACGTACATTTTCATGGGTCCCCTGAGGATTTTGAAGGGATATAATTCGATTTGGGCAGTGGTTGACCGAAACAGCAAGACTTACCATTGTATCACAATTCGGTAAGATCTACCACATCAACAACATTCCAAAAATATATTTGAAAAAAGTGGTGAGACAACATGGTGTTTGATAAAACACTATTTTGTTGAATGTTTTTTTGATAATAAATGATATAATTTTCCCATATTGTGCTAAATATATTCATTTATGAAATATTTGGGAATAGATCATTCATTTGGAAATTTGATGAAAATTCCAGTTTTAGCCTTTTAAAATGCACTGTAGTATTTTAAAGATACATATTTTAATATTAATTATTTGAACTTAATATTTTGTTACAGTGTTCCTAACTTAATTTTCTACAACATTTATTCAGACACTAGATCTAAAGAGTGCATTTCGATGGATTAAATGGGCCATTAAGCCAATGGTGGACTGGACTCGGCAGAATGGACATCTGTTCTGTATTTGCCCATATTTTCTTCCTTCAGACTTGGATTGAGCCCAAATTTTAAGAAACGTTTGGGAAATGATTGAACACAAATAATCCTTCTATAAGGCCGGACAATTCACACGTTTTCGAGGTAAACTAGGCAGTGAAACGTGGAATAAAATATTTGGCCGAGTTTTTCATTTCACACATAAAAAGTTATGTAACCCTAGCCCTCACAAACACTATTTGGAGGGGGTTTTAGCTCTTTGGGAGGGCTGGTAGAAGATTTTGGATGGTGTGGACGAAAGGGTGTCTCTTGGGATCCCCTCACAACTCTTGTAAGAATTAAGTCTTTGTTCAAACCTCTCTTCCAAAAAGTCTCTCCTCTCCCACCTCCCCTTTGTATTTCTTTTCTTTCATGCTTATTTCTTGAATTTTTCTTCAAATAATATTCTGTGGTATTCCATTTTATTCTTCTCTTAATCTTCTTAATTGGGTTGGAATCAAGAGTGGATATGAGATTGGGTTATACCTTTTCAATCCTTTGCTCATGCAAAACGTCTCCACGATGACTACACCGCCCATGGAAGAGTAGTTCTTTTTAGTAATCGATCGACCTCAATCCTTATTCATTTAATTATTTTGAATAATTAAGATACTGTAATTCACTTAATATGATCCATGAATTGTTTTTTTAAATTCTAAGAAACTAAGAAAGCAATTGAATAATTAACACAAAAACAAGTGAGGAAGAGATTTTGTGTAAATTGTGAGAGCACGATCTTAATCGGTAATACAAGACCACACGGGATAAATTTGTAGAGTTCAAATATAATCCCTAAACAAAATTCACCCTAATTTACAGAATAGATATGTTCTCTAATTACCCATTGACCATATGCTATCCTTAGAACAACAACCAAAGTAGGGTTTTACGATTGCGTGTTCCGAAGCTAGCCTAGGGTTTAAGTAATTCCTTCATTGTGGATAAGTTAACTCTTGTAGGGTTCAATGGTTAACAAATTAAGGGATCATAATTAAGTGGATTCAGATTTAAATGATAACAATTAATATGTAAATGAACAAGTATAGTTAGATCGATTATGCCTTTTAAAATACTTTATAAAAAAACATCTTCATGTTGTGTCTTTTTAATCAAACATCATTTAAAAATTAAAAACAAAAAAAATTCAATCTTCATCCTATAAACTTCTTCTAGATTTATAAACTATAAAACCCCCATCATTTTATTTAGTGTTTCAATTCTATTCTCTTTTTCTAGAATACCTCTAAATATTTGTTTTAATTCACTTCCTCCTTTGGGAGACGACCTTGGTCAACCACTCTACTGCTCCTAAGTACTCCAAAATCACACGAATCATTTGAGGGTGCCCATGACAGTGCTCTTTCAAATTGGTGCTATTTCCGGGGAGGCAAGAAATTATTTCAACCAATTAGAGGTATTTTATTATTTTACAATTTATTCTCTTCCTCTCTTCTTTCTTTCTTCTTTACCAAATATGATTTTTTTTCTTCTTCTTTTATTTTCTTCTACTTCATTTTGGACCATCAACTAAAACTTCTAATTCTTATATTACTATGGGACACTTTCCTTATTTTGATCGTTCATTGATTTGAGACATGAACTAATCCTAAGGATCTCTTAGATCCGAACCCTGATATTGAGCGTTACCTTAGGGCACGAATCGGACATTCTCAATCTACGGGAAGTTTCAACATTCAACCAGTTAGAGAATTACACCAATATCAGAACACTGAAATTGGAAGCAATTCAAATTCAACCCTAAAACAAGAACCATTGGCTGAAAATAATGGAAATGAACTTAATAGAACCATTCTAGAATTGGCTGCACCTGATATTAACTATCAACCAAATTGTATTGCATAACCAAATCTCGAATGAGACTTTTAAATAAAATCTGGGTTAATTCACTTACTTCCAACATTTCATGGCCTCTCTTGTGAGGATCGCAATAAACATTTGAAAGAATTTAATGTGGGTTTCTCAACCTTGAAACCATGAAATGTATCTGAAGACCAAATCAAATTAGGAGCATTCCCATTCTCACTTGATGGAACTGTTAAAGATTGGATGTATTATTTACAACCCGAAGATGTAACTTGTTGGAATGATTTAAAACATCTTTTCTCGCATTGATTTTTTCAAGCATCAAGGACCACTTCCATTCGTAAGGAGATCTCATGGATTAATCAAGAACAAGGGGAGTCAAGGTATGAGTACTGGGAGCGATACAAGAAGTTGTGTGCAAGCTTCCCACATCACCAAATCAGTGAGAAACTACTCATCCAGTACTGCTATGAAGGACTCACACCTATAGAGAGGAGCATGGTGGACACTGCGACTGGAGGAGAATTGGTGGACAAGACACCAGTAGTTTCACGTGCGTTGATCAAAAAAATGGCCCAAACTCCCATCAATTTGGCGATCGAGGTGCACCACATGTCAGAAGAGTACATCATGTAAGTCCATCTTCTCTTGAAAGTCATTTGATTGATACCAAGTTGGAAGAATTGAAAACTATGGTGAGACAGATTGCATAGGCACAAAGACATCTGAACCCCCTCTTTCAAGGCCTTTTGGTATTCGCACTGAGACAAGCCACCCAACTGACTATTGCCCACAACTCCAAGAAACAGAAGATTGTGCAGTAGTGTTCCTTGGGAGACCATATTAGCAAAAACAAAAACAACCATATCCCCAAAAGATGTTCGATCCAACATACAACCAAGGGTGGAAGGATCAATCGGACATGAGGTATGGCTCTGGACAATAGTAAAGGCCTTCTTTTCAAGAATACTTCTAGCTGCCTCCACCTTACCAGCAGGGTTTCGAAAAACCCCAAAGGAGATTTGAATCTCAATAATCAACAAGCCAACAACAAGGGAATCCCCCACCCATGGTAGATTCTATCACTGATGTCCTTTTGAAGCAAATTGGTCTTAATCCACAGAATGAGCTTAAAATTCAAGGTTCGGAGCTGAGGGAGTTGAAGACTCAAATGATCCAGATTGCCACCGCCTTCCATTAACTTTTAAGTAAGAATTACAGAAATCTACCTTACCAACCCACTCTAAATCCAAAGGGTAATGTTAGTGCCATCACATTGAGAAGTGGGAAGTAAATGAACGATACATCTGTACCTACCATTCCACTGGGATTCACCTCAACTCTAGAGAGGCTGCATTCCATACCAACTAATGAGAAATACAAGGAGAAAGATAAAGGTAAGAAAAAGATTGATGATGTTCCTCCTAAACCCCTTCCTTTTAAAAACATGGTTGTTCAAACCAAGAAGATGGCTTAAGAGGCGATGAAAAAAGAGTTTTTGGACACATTCAATCATGTTGAGATCAACATCCCTCTACTTGAAGACATCAATCAAAATCCAAGGTATGGAAAATTCATAAAAGAACTCTGCACCAATCGAAGAGGGATCAAGGGAAATGACAGGATCAATCTTAGAAGGAATTTGGAATCATTCATTACACCAAATCTATCAATGCCGAAAAATTTCAAGGATCCAGGGACATTCACCATACTATTCACCATAGGGGAGTTCCACCTTTATGATTCACTTTGTGATTTCGGAGCTTCCATAAATGTGATGCCTCACTATGTATTCTCTTCTTTGCAGGTTGGTGGGTTGAATCCAACTAGAGTAGTGGTTCAATTGGTGAATAGACCTATGGCATATCTAGCGAGAGTTCTGGAGGATGTACTTGTCTTGGTAAGAGACATGATCTTTCCAGTAGACTTTTATGCGCTCAAAATGGAGGATGATCAGGTTTTTCTCATGCCCCCATTATCTTAGGTAGGCACTTCCTCAAAACTGAAAAAACTATCATAAATGTCAATGAGGGTACACTTTCCATGTAATTTAGGGAGGAAGTTTTGATATTTAATGTTATGGATTCCATGAAGTTCCCCTCAGAGGATCATTCAACATTTTTTATCTCCCATTATGAACCACCAAGTAAAAACACCACGAAATTGGATTGTCCAATTATTAGGGAGATTATGAGTATTGGTTCTAGTTTGATGTCTAAGACTACTTTCACACCTGTTTCTAAGGAACAAGACTCTCTAAGATTTGATTTTGAAATGGAATCATATTATGATTTTGATCATCTGAACTGTAATTATGACATGGATGTTGAGTATTCTAATGGATTTGATGCTTTATTCTCTGATTTTGATGATGTATATTCTGATATTGATGCCCTTTATGTACATATTTTAGTTCCTTCTATGACCTCGTCTATACACCACCCCCCTACACCGGAACTCAAGCCATTACCACCAAATCTCAAATACTCATACTTGTTATGTGGTGATAAATTACCTGTTTCATTTCTAACAATCTCCCTTTTGAGCATGAAGAAAAACTTTTGAATCTTTTGAGGGAGAACATCAAGGCAATCGGGGGGACCTTGCCTGACATATTAGGTATTAGCCCCTCCATTTTCATGCATAGGATAATTTTGGAGGATGAGGCTAAACCGAGGATGTAACCACAAAGGAGACTCAATCCAACCCTTCTGAAGGTTATTAAAAAAGAGGTTGAAATTTGCTCAAGGATGGTATATTTTACCCTACTTCTGACTCACAATGGGTTAGCCCTGTCCAGTTTGTTCCAAAGAAAAATGGTTTAACTGTTATAAAAAATGAAAATGTTGAGATAGTTCCTGTGTGAGTAAATTACAGTTGGAGAGTGTGTATTTATTATAGGAAACTAAATCAATCCACTCGTAATGCACATTTCCCACTTCCATTCATTGACCGGATGCTTGAGATACTTGCAGGTAGGACACATTATTGCTTCTTGGATGGTTTCTATGGCTATTTTTAGGTTCCCATTGCAGCAGAGGACCTGGAGAAGATGAAATTCACCTGCCCATTCGGTACCTTTTCTTACTAAAGGATGCTATTTGGACATTGCAATTCCCTAGGTACCTTCTAGAGATGCATGGAGAGTATTTTCTCAGATTTCATTGAGACCTACATGGGGGTATTTATGGATGATTTTACTTTTTATGGATCCTCATTTGAAGAATTTATCTCTAGTTTGGGTGATGTGTTTCATCATTGTATTGAGAAGAATCTAGTCTTAAATTTTGAAAAATTCTATTTCATAGTTGAAAAGGGAATTGTCTTAGGTTATATAGTTTTACAACATGGCATTGAAGTTGATAAATCTAAGGTAGACATTATTTTATCCCTTCCATATCCTACATGTGTGTGTGATGTTCGATCATTCCATGGACATGATAGATTTTATAGATGCTTCATCAGAGATTATAGGTATCATTTGATGAGGTAAAGAAGTGTCTGACCACTCCACCGATCATACATCCCCTGCGGTGTGACCTTCCATTTGAGCTTATGTGTGATGCATCCAACTTCATGGTTAGAGCTGTCTTATCTCATATAGAAGAGGGACGTTCACATGTGATTTCGTATGCATCGAGGATGTTGGATTCTGCCCAATAAAACTACACCACAACATAAAATTAGTTTCTTGGTATTATATTTTCTTTAGATAAATTTTGTTCATATTTAATGGGATCTAAAGTAGTTGTTTTTTATGACCATGTAGCTTTGTGGTACCTCCTAAAGAATCCATATGCAATGCCATGACTTATTCGTTGGATTATCCTTCTTCAAGAGTTTGAGATAGAGATAAAGGACAAGAAGGGGTCAGGGTATTTGGTGGAAGACCACATGAGTAGGCTTACTCACACACTAGAGGGTGACACCTTGGACTGGGTACCACTTCGGGACACTTTCCCTAATGAAAATCTCTATACCAGCTATTTTACGTATCCTTAGTATGATTATTTAGTTAATTATAATGTTGCCTCTAAAATCCCAACAAATTTGAAGAATCCTCAAGTCCAAAAATTAAAAAGTGGGTCTCAGTATTATGTTTCGGATGATCCTTACCTCTGGCGCATGTGTAGTGACCAAGTCATTAAGAGGTGTGTTCCAGATCATGAGTTTGAGTCTGTTTTTCATTTTTTTCATACACTTGCTTGTGGTGGACACTTTGGAACCCAACGGGAAGCTAGGAAGGTTTTGGACTCTAGATTATATTGGCTTAGCTTATTCCATGAGGCCCATGTGTTTTGTAAGTCATGCTCTCGTGGCCAACACACTAGGAACATTTCTATGAGACATGAGATTCCCGAACAACCCATACTATTCTGTGATATTTTTTATTTAAATGGAATTTATTTTATGGGTCCTTTTCCAAGTTCATTGAGATTTTTGTATATTTTGGTTTCTGTTGATTATGTGAGTAAATGGGTGGAGGCCAAGGCCACCAGGACAGACGATTCTGATGTTGTAGTGGATTTTGTCAAGGCTCAAATTTTCTTGCATGTTTGGAGTACCAAAGGCCATCATCAGTGATTATGGGACACACATTTGCAATAGGAATTTTTCTTCCCTCCTTCGAAAGTATGGGTGACACACAAAACATCAACACCATACCACCCCCAAACAAATGGCTAGGATGAGGTTTCAAATCCTGAGTTGAAACTAATATTGGAGAAAATAGTGCAGCCAAATAGGAAGGAGTGGAGAAAGCGCTTAGATGATGTATTTTGGGATTATAGGACATCATAAAAGACACCCATTGGTATGTGCCCATTTCGGATTGTTTTTGGGAAAGCGTTTCATCTCTTCGTGGAAGTTGTACATCGGGCTTTTTGGGGTATAAAGAAATGCAACATGGATTTGGCCCAAGATGGAATCCAAAGGAAGCTACAAATTCATGAGCATGAGGAGATTAGATTGTCTCCATATGAGAACTGAAGACTCAACAAGGAAATATAAAATGCATCTAATGATAGAATGATCCAACAAAGGGAGTTTCATGTTGGAGAGAAAGTCCTTCTCTGCAGTTCACGACTGAAGCTGATGTCTGGTAAGTTGTGCTCTAGATGGTTAGGTCCTTATGTTGTGACTAATGTTCTTACTTATGGTGAAGTGGAGATCACATAAGAGGACATAAGAAAGAGATTTACATTAACGAGAGACGTTGGAAGAGATACATTGAGGGACTTCCTACTGATGCAGTGTATTTTGTCACATTTCATGACCCCATCATCACTTGAGCACATTAGGCTGTTCCTAACCCTTTAACTTTTTTATGCTTTTTACTATTTAAAATTATACATTTCATGTGCATATATAATCTCATGGGTTCACATTCAGGGAAATAAAATATTTTAAGTGTAGTGGAGGGAACCGTTTAGTTTAGTAATTTCAATTGTTTTCCTTATCTAAAAAACACTAAAAACAACAAAATGTGTGTTTTTCAAATTTTTAGTGTTTATTTTTCAACTTTCTATGCGTTTTTGAAAATTTTGAGCTGAAATGATTCTCATCACTATTTTGAAATCTATATCAATAAGTGAAACAATTTACCCATTAAAACTAATCTTAAATGAATCCTGAAATGGCTTTGTTTCAAGTTCAAATATTTAGCAATTTCATGAAAAGTACACTAAATTTTGAATCCCATGCCACATATCCCTGTCTTGATATTTAAAATCACATTCCTGTGAGACTTATGAACCATTATTTTCATATTCTTTACATTCACCTCACTTCTTGAGAGAACCAAACCATGCTTGATTTAACCAGAATTTGATTTATTCCTGTCAAAACATGATGGTTTGAGGTACTTATGTTTAAATGATTGAGGAATTTATTTGGTATTAGAGCCCCTATTTCAAAGAATTTTTTTTATAATGGCCCACCTTGAACATTTAATCCTTGTATCCCTTAGAATCTACGCACAACCTATTAGTTTAGCCACATTACAAGCCAATTTTCCTTATCCAACCAACTCTTTAAGTGAAATTGCATAATCTAGTGGAACTTAAGTGTGGGGGAAGCTATGTTGTGTTGTGCTACAACATTATGTGATACTTTGAGTGGAAAATTAAATTATGAATATATGTTTTTGCTTTTGAAGAAAATCATTTTATTGAAATCTGTTCCTTTTCTGGATCTTTCATGATAAAAGAAGTTGTGCCTTTCTGGAGCTTCTAATTGAGGTAGAAAGTTGTGCCTATCTGGATCTTTCAAGAAAATCATGTCTGAGAAGGTTGACAATTTTTATGATGAAATGATGAATGGTGTAAACTCTCCATGAATTTTCATGATGATGGAGCTGAATTGATACTATGGATATTGAGGAGAATACCATATTTAAGTGAAAATTAGATTAATGTAATTTTGCTTCAAAAAGAGTAAATCCCTCCCCATTCATCCCCAGAATTTTTCACACCTTAATCCTAAAAACCGAAAGCCACAAAACAACCCTCAAAAATACTCAGGATAAATATATTTCTTTAACCCACATCGGGTGGCGATGTAAGAATTTATCAAGCCTATGGTGACCCTTTTATGAGTTTTGATGAGAAGGACATTTAGAAAAAATTGATATTTGTGTGATAAGAGAAAATTCAAACGAGGTAAGTGTTTTGTGCATGGGAGTATAAATGAAGTGGAAATATATTGAATGATATAAATGGAGAAATTGAAATAATGATTTTTTATGAGGCATTATATCTTTTGTTTCTTAGTATTTAATTGTTTGATCTCAAGGATATGTGTTTTATAATTGGTTTTGATTTGATATTGATGTTTACTTGACATCAGGTTTTGCACATGAGTGCAAATGGTTAAGTGTGGGGGAGTTGTTAAAACACTATTTTTTGAATATTTTATTGATAATAAATGACATAATTTACTCACATTGTGCTAAATATATTCATTTATGAAATATTTGGGATTAGATCAGTCATTTGAAAATTTGATGGAAATTCATGTTTTACACTTTTAAAATGAAATGTAGTATTTTGAAGATAAATATTTGAGTATTTATTAATTAAACTTAATATTTTGTAACAGTATTCCTAACTTATTGTGAGACAACTTTTATTCAGGACACTAGAGCTAAATAGTGCATTTGGATGGAGTAAATGGGCCATTAAGCCAATGGTGGGCTGGACTCGGCAGAATGGACATGGGTTCTGTATTTGGGTCATATCTTCTTCATTCGGGCTTCGATTGTGGCAAACATTTGAATAAAGCTCGGGGACATGATTTGACAAAAATCATCCTTCTAGAAGGCTGGCCAATTCACTCGTTTTGGAGGCCAACTAGGTGGTGAAACGTGGAATAAAATATTTGGCCGAGTTTTTCATTGCACACTTAAAAGGTTATGTAACCCTATCCCTCACAAACTGTTTTTAAAGGGGGTTTTAAATATTTGGGAGGGCTGTAGAGGCTTTGGGAAGGTGTGTCCTAAAGGGTGTCTCTTGGGAGCCCCTCAAAACTCTTGAATTAAGTAAGGATTTTTGAAAACCTCTCTTCAATAAAGGCTCTCCTCTCCCACCTCCTCTTTGTATTTCTTTTCATTCATGTTTTTTTCTTGCATTTTTCTTCAAATAATATTTTGTGTTATTATCTTTTATTCTTCTCTTAATATTATTAATTTTTTTGGAATCATGAGTGGAGATGATATTGGGTTCTACCCTTTCAATCCTTTGCTCATGCAAAACGTCTCCACGATGACTACAACGCCCATGGAAGAGTAGTTCTTTTTAGTAATCGATCGACCTCTATCCTTCTTCATTTAATTATTTTGAATAATTAAGGTACTTTAATTTACATAATATGATCCATGTATTGTGTTTCTATATTGTATGAAACCAAGGAAGCAATTGAATAACTAACACAAAAACAAGTGAGGTCGAGATTTTGTTTAAATTGTGAGAGCACGATATTAATCGGTAATACAAGACCACACGGGATACATTTGTAGAGTTAAAATATAATCTATAAACACAATTCATCCTCATTTCGTGAATGGATTTGTGCTCTTATTAAATATTGACCGTAATCTAACCATAGAACAACAATCAAAGCAGGGTACTGTGATTGCGTGTTCCGAAGCTAGCCTAGGGTTTAAGTAATTCCATATTTGTGGTTAAGTTATCTCTTGTAGGGTTCAAGGGTTAAACAATTAGGGGATCATAATTAAGTGGACATTGATTTAAATTATAATGATTCATATGTAAATGAAGAGGTAGAGTTAGATCTATTATTCCTTTTAAAATATTTTCTAAAAAACATCTTCTTGTTGTGTATTTTTAATCAAACTTCATTTCAAAATTAAAAACAAAAAAAATGAAATCTTCTTCCAGAAAAATTCTTCTAGATTTATAAAATATAAAAAAACACCATACTTTTAAGTAGTTTTTCAATTCTATTCTCTTATATTTTTAGAATACCTCTGAAAAGTTATTTTAATTCACTTCCTCCTTTGAAAGACGACCTTGTTCAACTACTCTACTGCATCTAAGTACACCAAAATCACACTAATTATTTGAGGGCTCCCATGACAGCGCTTTTTCAGTGTTCCACTCTCAATTTTCTTTGACCATTATATGAGGTTCACATATAAATTCTGTAGATTCTTCAACATGCTTTGAGTACTGAATTAAATTTCATCATGACCTATCACCCCCAAACTAATGGAAACTCTGAAAGGACTATTCAGATGCTTAAAGATATGCTAAGATCCTTCTCTATAGAATTAAAAGGGTGATGGGACTAGCATGTCACATTGGTTATGTTCTCGTACAACAATAGATTCCACTCAAGTATTCAAATGGCTCCATATAAACCTCTTTATAGAAATTGAGGTAGAACTGTAGCTTCTTGGGATGATGTTGGAGAAATAAAGATACTTGCACATGATCATGTGATAGAGATTACAGATAATGTTCATGTCATCCAGAAACCTATCAAAGCTTCTTAGAGTCAGAAAAAGAGCAATGTTGACACCTATTGAAAGGTCATGAAGTTTGACGTTGGAGATAAAGTTATCCGTCGAACATCCCCATTGAAGAGTGTCATGTCGATTGTAATGAAAGGGAAGTTAAGCCCAAGGTACATTTGACCCTTTGAGATCATTTACCGCATAGGATTCATGGCATATAATCATAGAAATCCACTGAATATGGCTCAAGTTCATGATGTGTTTCACATATCACTCTTGAGAAAGTACATACTAGATCCCTCACATGTACTTAACACAAAGGTGGTACTATTGGAAGATGATATCTTATATAAGAAGCTTCTAGTAAATTTTTTAGACCAGAGAGATAAGGTTCTACAAAAAAAATACAACCCACCTTGTCAAAGGTTTGTATAGGAACCATATGTTTTTAGAATTATCTTGGGAACTGGAGGAGGCGATGAAGGATAGTTACCCTCAACTATTTGTGTAAAATGAAATATTGAGGGTGTAATATCATAAGAGAGGAGTAATTTAACGACCCAGTGTTTTATCAATGGAATCCCATTATTATATGTATGCCTTAAAAATAATGACATTAGAAAACATAATTAATTATCATGATACAAAATATTGTGTGACCTTTAAACATAATTTTGCCACTGCTATGTTTTGAATTTTGAAAATCCGACACACAATGTTCAGATTGATAAGATGTTTTGAATATAAAATGGAAAAATTAATTTTTGGGTGAGTATTATCCTATCCTTATGAAACTTAATATGACCCTTATGAATAGTAATCCCTCAAAAAAATCTTATCCTCTCGCATGAATATGTAAAAAAATTAGGCATCTTATATGTTACAATATGACCATAGTAAAAGTATTCATATTTTTGAAAGTAATAATTAATTAATTTCAATTAATTTATTAATTTCAAAGAATTTTTTTAATAAAATGTTTTCACAAAATAAGAATTCTATGTCTACTATTTTTAAGATAATAAAAAATGACCTTATGTAATTTTTGTAATCATTCAGAAATCAGTTTTAATTTTAAAATATGTATTTTTGAAGTAAATTATAATTACAATTAAATATAAAATTAATAATATTTATAAAATTATTTTTGTAAAATGGAGTTCATTTTTTACTCTATTCAATGAAAAATGGTTAGGGTAAATTTTTGGGATTTTTCTGAAATACATTAATTTTTTATAAATTGTGAAATACTACAATTTACAAAATAAGATAAATACACTAATTATAGAGTCATGTATAATGTTATGATGATTTAATCCCAATTGGTATAAAAACACATGAAATTATTAAAAATCTTTGTCATGGAATCATCATTATTACTTTTCTTGTGGATAATTAATGTGTTACTGAATATAATATTGAGAAAACCCATCTCCCCTATACTATAAATACCACCCCTCACGCCCTCATCTCTCCACACATATAAATCATGAAGCCTTGTCTAAAATCATCCAAAAAAACATATGTATACCCTAAACCACTTCCAAGAGCTTATGGTCTCATCAAAAGGCGAATCCAAGGTTCCTTAAAGAGGATTGCAGAAGTAATTTCCCTCTCTCTCTTTTTCATTAATTTCCTTTCCATTTCATGTTCTTTTCTTAATATCTCCCCCCTATACGCATCCACATGGGGTGGTAACTAAATTATCCTAAATATTATATAATTTTATGATACTAATAAGAAAATATATCTCCCATCCCCCTTTTACTCTTCTTTTAATTTTATAAAGGAAAACGTTTTTCATGAGGAGTTAATTTATCACCTTGAAGAAAGACATGTTTTCATTTTCCTTTACTACTTTCAGATCATGTAATGAAATCATTTTTATGGACGAAAAAAATTATTTTATATGTATTATATCCTATTTAATTTTATATAACTAACATATGTACAGATTACTAAATTATTAAACAAAACAAGTTTTTTGTGGTCGAAAAACCGCTCGAATTAACCGAAACGATTATCATTAAATTATTATTTAATGATTCATTCTCAAGGTAAATAAATAGAATATTTATAAGATAATTTAAAGTTCTACAACAACATAAATGACATATAATTACTGCAGGATCGAAATAATGATGTAGATGCTCAATATACAAGAGGGGGGTGAATTGTACACTTTAAAAATTTCCTTTGGAACCTTTAAAGTTGATGACAAATAACTATGTTTTCCATAGACAAGGAAAGTTCTAAGTTTAACAAAGTTAAACCAAGAAAATTCACAACACCTCTAACACCAATTAAAGAATCGGAATAAGGAATGATGTTATAAACTTCAAGTTCTATGTACTTGCATAAAACTAGAAAGAGATTATGAAAGTAGGTTCCGGAAATATGGATCCCGAAATTGAAACATAACTAAAGATTACAATATAAGATTATACTTTAAAGCATATAGAATCTAAATGAAACAGAGTACAAGTAGGGAAGTATAAGAAAGTTATAATTTCCTTACAATACAATATGCAGCGGAAACAAATAGGTAGTAAAACTGAAAATAACAAACAATAACTCTTTTAACCCAAAGAGAAGGGTATCCAACAACCTTGGATAAAGGTCTCTTGATTTATACTTTCAAGAAATTCTTTCTTACCCACACCAGGATAAGCCCTCGATACAAAGAATGGAATCTTTGTCTTTCTATCCCTACAAGCCCTCAACTTCAAGGTAGTTGGAACCTCTGTCTTCCTCAGCAAGGAAGCCCTCGAACTTTAAGGTAGTCAGCACCTCTGTCTTCTTATCCTCGGAAGTCCTCGAATGTAATCACCAATATTCGGAGTCGCACAAAGCAAAATCTGAACGAGCGGTTCAGTACGCACAAAGCATGAAAATCTTTCTCTCTCTAGTAATCACCTTAGTAGCGTGTGGTCTCTAGATCGATCAACATCATTGTATTTTGAGATCTTTCAAATGAGCTCATATTTATAGGCTTGGTCGGCCTCATTTCCAACGGCCATATCTTCCATAAAAATCGGAGGGACCTGTACACGTGTCACTTAACCAACGGTTAGTTTATAACAGAATACATGACATCGTTTTATAACAAAACACGTGTAACAGAAAGTACGACATTGTTTTATGTCTAACTCAAATGTTCAGAGTGAAGGTTTGGAGTGTAAAGAAAAATATTAAAGAGTAGACTAATTATAAAAGAGTAAGAAAAAATAAAGTTCGGAGTCTAGTCAAAAAATAATATTCAGAGTCTAAATAAATTTGGAGTGTATAAAGCAAAGATGATCAGATTCTGTTTAATAGGTGAATTCAGAATGAGAATTGGTAATGACAATTCTTCATCAGAATTCGTAATGAGAATTCATAATCAGGATTTGTAATTAGATTTTTGTGTCGATCTTCATGAGAGTTCATATCCCGAATTCGGAGTGGAACTTCATTAGAGTTCGTATCCAGAATTCGGAGTGGAACTTTTTTAAAGTTCTCATCCAGAATTCGGAGCCTAAAACAGGATTCTTCATATCAATGTTTTAAACGATTTCGAGAATATATAAATGAATCTGATTCTTATACTTAAGAAAAATATGGATATAGATAATGAAAATATGATAAGAATCATTTTCCTTATAAATGTTATTTTCCTTATAAAAAATATTTTCCTTATAAAAGCAATTTTCCTTATAAAAGCAATTTTCCTTATAAAAGCGAGTTTCCTTATAAAAGCGATTTTCCTTATAAAAGCGATATTCCTTATAAAATCAAATTACCTTATAAAAGGAATTTTCCTTAAAGATAAGGTGTTTGCGATTTTCAAAACAAGAAGGAATGGAAAAGTCATAAGAAAAACCTTATTGACTCAACAATCTCCCCCTTTTTGGAAAGAAAAAATATCCTTACCAAATAGAAAAACTAAGGAAAAAAACATTAAGGCTTATCTCCCTTTGCTTATGGATGTTGATGAATACGACTAAGCCCTTTATAGGATTTGAAACTCTGAGGATCATATTCTAGATTTCATGAATGGTATTAAGAATAAGAATGTCTTCTTTAATTAAAAACTCCCCCTTAGATAAACTCTATTAGAGTTCTTTTTCTTTATCCCCCTTTGTTAAGGTTATTTTTCCTTTTCCCCCTTTTTTAGGCTTCTTTTTCCTTCTCCCCCTTTGTGATTTTCCAATAGAATTCTAGGGAATGTAAAATATAACAATGTACCTGAAAAATCAGTTACAACAACAAGAGAGACAAGCAAGAAAGATTTTCATTAAGTTTGAATGATTAAAAACAAATAGTCTAAGATACAACAAAAGATCGGATTTGTCTATTTTGGATCTTTTTCCTTCGCTATGAGACCCTTGAGAATAGTCTTTATCTTCTTCAAGTATTTATGGTCTTCCTCGTCTTGCTTCTCTAACACAACTATTCTTGCACTTTTAGCTTCAATCTTTTCATCCTGAGCTTTCAAAAACTGTTCTTGCTTTAACAAATTATCTTCAATCTCAATCTGATGATCCCTTTCATTCCTCCAGTTTTGAGCAACAGAATTCAGCTTCCCATTCAGATCTCTGTCATCTTGAATCCGGGAATTCTTCTCACCTGTCAACTTTTCTTCAAAGGAAGAAGTAAGATCATTTAGGTTCTTGTCTTCTATCTAAAATTCATCTTTAACATTAACATAAAAATCATCCAGGAGCCTCATCTCTTCTACAGTTTTCCTCGAACAACTTTTCATTTTCTTACAAGACCTTATGTGGGATTCATAGCTGATAAAAAAAGTTTTGAACTGAGCCACCATCTCAACACATTTGTCCATAACCATGGATACAGAGTATATTTTCTGATTCAAAGTATGTTGGAGTATCTGGCATCTTGAATCAATACTTGAGAAGGTCGGAATAAAACCCTCTGTAGGATCGAAATAATGATGTAGATGCTCAATATACAAGAGGGGGGTGAATTGTATACTTTAAAAATTCCGTTGGAACCTTTAATGTTAGTTACAATTAACTATGTTTTCCTTAGGAAAAGAAAAGGATTAAGTTTAACAAAGTTAAACTAAGAAAATTCACAGCACATCTAACACCAAATGAAAAACATGGAAAGAGGAATGATGTTACAAACTTCAAGTCCTATGTACTTTCTTATAACTGAAAAGATATTCCGAAAGTAGGTTCTGGAAATATGGTTCCAGAAATTGAAACTTAACAAAAGATTACAATATGAGATTCTACCTTAAAGTGTATAGAATCCAAATGAAACAGAGTACAAGTAAGGAAGTGTAAGAAAGTTATACTTTCCTTACAATACAAAATGCAGAGGAAACAAACAAGTAGTAAAACTACAGGTAACAAGATATAAGTCTTTTAACCCAAAGAGAAGGATATCCAACAACCTTGGATAAAGGTCCCTTGATTTATACATTCAAGAAATTCTGTCTTACCCACACTAGGGTAAGCCCTCGATATGAAGATCAGAGTCTTTGTCTTGCTATCCTCGCAAGCCCTCAACTTCAAGGTAATTGGAATCCTTTGCCTTCCCCAGCAAGGAATCCCTCGAACCTTAAGGTAGTCGGAACCTCTGTCTTCCTATCCCCAGAAGTCCTCGAATGTAATCAACAACATTCGGAGTCGCACGAAGCATTGAGAGTTAATAAGAGCCTCTCTCTCTAAAAATCACTTAAACAGCATGTATGCACAATGTCGAAGAAGTTATTCATCAGTCAGTATTGAGCTCTTTCAAATGAGATCCTATTTATAGGCAAGGTCGGCCACCTTTCCAACAGTCATATTTACCTTAAAAATCGGAGGGACCTATACACATGTAACTTAACCAACAATTAGTTTATAACAGAATAGACAACATCATTTTATAACAAAAAATGTGAAACACAAAGTACGACATCGTTTAAAGTCTAACTCAATAGTTCAGAGTGAAGGTTCGGAGTGAAAACAAAAAATAATTTTTCAGAGTCTAAATAAATTCGGAGTGTATAAAACAAAGATGATCAGATTCTGTTTAATAGGTGAATTTGGAATGAGAATTCAGAATGAGAATTCATCAAAAAAATTCATAATGAGAATTTGTCATCAGAATTTGTAATGAGAATTCATCATCAGAATTCGTAATGGGAATTCGTCATCAGAATTCGTAATGAGAATTCATCATCAAAATTTGTAATGAGAATTCGTTATCAGAATTCATAATGAGAATTCGTCATCAGAATTCGTAATGAGAATTGGTCATCAGAATTCATAATGAGAATTCATCATCAGAATTTGTAATGAGAATTTGTCATTAGAATTCATAATGAGAATTCATCATCAGAATTCGTAATGAGAATTCATCATCAGAATTCGTAATGAGAATTAGTATCCAGAATTCGGAGTAAAACATTATCAGAGTTCATATCTGGAATTTGGAATTAAACTTTATTACAGTTCTCATCCAGAATTCGGTACATAAAACAGAATGTTTCATATCAACGTTTCAAATGATTCCGAGAATATAGAAATGAATCTGAAACTTATACTAAATAAATATATGAATGAAAATATGATAAGGGTAATTTTTCTTACAAAAGCGATTTTCCTTATAAAATCGATTTTCCTTATAAAAGCGATTTTCTTTATAAAAGTAATTTTCTTTATAAAAGAAATTTTCCTTATAAAAGCGATTTTCCTTATAAAATCAATTTTCCTTATAAAATCGATTTTCCTTATAAAAGAAATTTTCCTTATAAAAGCAATTTTCCTTATAAAAGCAATTTTCCTTATAAAAGAAATTTTCCTTATAAAAGCAATTTTCATTATAGAAGCGATTTTCCTTATAAAAGAAATTTTCCTTAAAGAAAGGTGTTTGTGATTTTCAAAACAAGAATGAATGGAAAAGTCATAAGGAAAACCTTATTGACTCAACAATCTCCCCCTTTTTGGAAAGCACAAATATCCCTATGAAAAAGAATGTCTAAGAAGAAAGAAAACATTAAGTCTTATCTCCCTTTGCTTATGGATGTTGATGAATACGACTAACTCCCTCTTAGTCTTTGAAACACTAAGGATCGTATTCTATATTTCCGGAATGATATTTCATTAAGAATAAGAAAGTCTTCTTTAATGAAAAACTCACCCTTAGATAAACTCTATTAGAGTTTGTTTTCTTTCTCACCCTTTGTTAAGATTCTATTTCCCCTTTTATTAGGGTTCTTTTCCTTCTCCCCCTTTGTGATTTTCAAAAAGACTTCGAGGGAATGGAAAATATAACAAAGTAACTGAAAAAATTAGTAGTAACAACAAAAGAAACGAGCAAGAACAATTTTCATTAAGTTTGAAAGATCAACAACATAGAAATTTAGATACAACAAAAGATCGGATCTGCCTGTTTTGGATCTTTTTCCTTTTCCATGAGACCCTTAAGAATAGTCTTTATTTTCTTCAAGTATTTATGATCTTTCTCGGCATGCTTCTCTAACACAACAATTTGTTCATTTTGAGCTTCAATATTTTCTTCCTGGGCTTGAAGCTTTTCTTCCTGAGCCTTCAAGATCTGTTCTTGCATTAACAACTTCTCTTCAAACTCAATCCGATGATCCCTTTCATACTTCCAGTTTTGAGAAACAGAATTCAGCTTCCCATTCGGATCTCTGACTTCTTGAATCTGGAAATTCTTTTCATCTGTCAACTTTTCTTCAAAGGATGAAGTAAGTTCATTTATATTTCTTTCTTCTGTCCCAACGAATCCTTCACATTATCTTGGAATTCATAAAAGAGCCTTATCTCTTCTACATTATTCCCCGACTAACTAGTCATCCTCTTGAAAGATCTTTTGTGGGCATCATAGCCGACAAAGAATGTTTTGAACTGAGCCTCTATCTCAAGACATTTGTCCATAACCATGGATACGGAGTCTGTTTTCTGATTCAAATTGTGTTGAAGCCTCTTGCATCTTGAATCAATACTTGAGAAAGTCGGAATAGAACCTAACAACTTCTTTAATGACTGAACAACAAATTCATGCCCCAATGAATATGACTCCAAATCCGAGACTTTTCTTGGAGAATTTTCTTCTTCAATTTGCTCAAGATTTCTCTTTGAGGAACTACCAATTTCCCTTCTATTTACCGCCACTGAGCTCGGGGTATCAAAAACGAGTTGCTTTCCCTTGTCCTTTTTCGGAATGGAGTCCTGTTCCGGAGTTTTCTTTTCAATATCAGAAACTTGAACAAAATTTTCTTCATCATCAACAACTTTCTGAGCACCATCCTCTACATTCTTCATTTGAGCAATGTCATGTAGAATTTGTTCTTCCTCTGCATTATAAGCTACTTCTTGTTGTCCTTTCTCCTCATCCTTCCCTGGAGTGACTAACTTAGATGATTCAGCTTCTGAAGTTCGTAGCAACAAATGTTCTGAAGGTGTCCCCTTATAATAATCTACTTGCTTCAGAACATCTCCGGTCTCACCACAACTTTCAGCAACTTCTTCTTCCTATTAAACTTGCTCAATCTGGTCAACTTTCTCAATAGGCTGAGAAACTGCCTCTTCTGGAGTGACAAAGATACTACCTGGAGTCTCAGGTAGAGATTCCAAAGAGAAATATCTCATAACGAGAATGTTTCCGGAGGCCATCTCTGTAAACTTTAACAATGTTAGAACCACCTCAGCTTCAGACACCTTTTTCTTAAGCTTATTTTATTTCACTTGTTTTTCTAGCTCATCCGCAGTTCTTTCCTTCAAGGCCTTAGCCTCCGCAGGATCCAAGACAAACTGAGGCTCCCCTTGCACTCTCTTCTCTTTGATTTCCCTCCATTTAGCAGCTACTTAATCTGGGTAAGCTTTCTTCTTCTTCGGTTTTGGAGGTAGAGAATGAACTTCCTTAGATTTGGGATTCTCTGCTTCAACTTCAACTTCTTTCAACTTTCTCTTCCTCACTGTCTTAGAGGATTCAGGTTCAGCAACTTTCGGAACCGTTTCTTCTTGAGCAGGTAAATCAACAAACTGACCAGTCTTCTTGTCGAAGGCTACATCCATTCATTTGAGATTACCATTACTCACCAACATAATCTTGCAAACTCTTGGCTTAGACTTGCAAGCCTCCTTGAAGTACTCAAGGAACCTAACTATCAACTTTGAGAGGATTGCTGGATACATTATGATATGTGCTCTCATATTCCCTTTCTTAACATTCTCAAGAGTAATAAGAATGTGTTTAATCAGGTTAAACTTTCTCATATTTATCATAAAATCTAGAATATAAATCTCACTCTTCTTCAGACTATCTTTGTCACCCTTTCTCTGTATGATAAGGCCTTGTACCCATAATTCTAGAATTTGGAAATTCGTAGAAAGAGAAGAAATCTTCGGAGCCTTATCATCTGACAGTCTGAGATTTTCCAATGCCTTTTCCATGTCGAAGCTTCCTTTTGAATCCAGAAAAACATGAGAAATGAACTCAGCTTCTCCTTCATTGTTCAACCCTACCAAGGTGGTTGCCTTGGCATAAAAAATCTTATAAGTCTTTCCATAAGACTTAAATGATAATTTCTCCCTGCCATCTTCCTTATAGAAGGAAACTGTCTCATAGAATTATATAAGAAAATCTGAATAAACTTCATCTTGATTTCTGGGCTTGGACACAACAACATCTTCCCATCCGTTGAGCTTAATATTCTTGGATATAAGAGAATCATACTCTTTGAAGAAATCAGGATGAACCAACCTTTCTCTATATACTGACCACTTGGAAATTGGCTTGGATGAAGACATGTCTTGAGAGGCTGCTTCTACAGACAATCAGATCTGATGAATTCTGAGAAGTTTGGAACGGAGAAATCTGAAGTTCGGAATGGATTTAAAATGGAGAGGCAGAGCTTCGGGATGCTGGAGCTTGATAACCGATGTGGGACAACCATTTGGGTTCCCCTTTATATAGGAAACAAGAAGACGGTTCAACTTCCTCAGTTGATCAAATGGTTCTGACAAGCTGAGATCAGATCTGACGGTTGAAAACCAACTCTCAAGAAAACTTGAATCCAATCATTTGAGGTTTTTATTAAAACAATGATTTAGGAAAACTTAAAAACTGATAACAAAATATAAGAAAATTCCAGCAAGTAAAGTATGATTACGAAAACTTGAGTAAAGAAATCATACCTTTCGGATTGTCTTAAGAGGATCATTCGTAATGGGTAAGATTCTTAAAAAAACTATGAAAAATATTTACTACAAAAATACATAGTTCTCAAAACTCACTACGAAAAACAAACTCAGTACGAAAATTTCATTACAAGAAAATTGAAATACGAAAAGCTCATTATGAAAACCTCGGTACGAAAATCTCATTATGGAAATACTAGTACGAAATTTTCAATTCTGGAAGTTTTCAATATGATAATTTCCATTCTAGAAGTTTTCTATATGAAAATATCCATTCTAGAAAATTTTAGTTCCGGTAATTCCCATTCCGGAATTTTGGTTCTGAAAAGTTTGAAAACAAACATTGAAAAACTTAGTTACTCTAAACATCAAATGTACTCTCCCTATGAAAAAGAAGTTTATTATTGTAAGGAGACTTTTTCAACAGAGAGTTAATGAAGAATGATTACCTTATAGTTATCCTTTATAAATTTTGTTTAATGTATTCAAATCTATCAGAAGGAAAAGATTTTGTGAAAATATCAGCAAGTTGATCTTGCATTCCTATAAACTGAAAAATAATATCTCCTTTTAGTGTGTGATCCCTAAGAAAGTGATGCCTAATATCTATGTGTTTTGTAGGAGAGTGATAGGCAAGGTTCTTACTTAAGGCAATGACACTTGTTTTATCACACAAAATTTGAGTTTTAGTAAAACTAAAGCCATAGTCTATGAGTGTGTGTTGCATCCACAACACTTGAGCACAACAACTTCAAGCTGCTACATATTCAGCTTCAGCAGTGGAGAGTGCTACAGAATGTTGCTTTTTACAAGACCAAGAAACTAACGAATCTCCTAAAAAATGACAAGTTCCAGATGAACTTTTTCTATCCATTCTACATCGACCAAAGTCAGCATCAGAAAATCTTTTTAGAACAAAATCATTTGCAGAAGTATAAAATAATCCTAGATCCATGGTTCCCTTAAGGTAGCGAAAAATTCTTTTTACTGCCTTTAAGTGAGATTCCTTAGGATTGGATTTATATCTTGCACATAAGAATACTGAGAACATTATGTTTGGTCAACTAGCTGTTAAGTAAAGTAAACTTCCTATCATACCTCTAAAAGATGTTTGATTTACTGGTTTCCCAGCTTCATCAAGACCTAAAGAGTTTGAGGTTCCAATAGGAGTACTTATACTCTTAGTGTTGTCACAACCATACATTTTAAGAGGATCTTTAATACACATATGTTGATATATGTAGGTTCCTTCTGGTTATTGAGAAATTTGAAAACCAAGAAAAAACGTTAACTCACCCATCATACTCATTTCAAACTCAGATTTCATTAGATGTGCAAAAGAGACGGTTAAAGATTGCTGAGTTGAACCAAATATGATGTCATCAACAAAAATTTGAACAATCAAAACATTTTTCTTATCTTTCTTTATAAAAAGGATTGGATCTACATTTCCCTTAACATAGTTATTTTGAAGAAAAAATCCAGTGAGTCTATCATACCATGCTCGCGGGGCTTGTTTAAGTCCATACAGGGCTTTAGTAAGTCTAAAAACATGACCAGGATTTTTGCATCTTCAAATCCAGGAGGTTGTTCAACAAAAACATCCTCTTGGACATAACCGTTAAGAAAATCACATTTCACATCCATCTGAAAAAGTTTAAAATTAAATAATGCTCCAAAGGAAAGTAGAATACGGATAGATTCAATTCTAGCTACTGGAGCATAGGTTTTTTCATAGTCTATTCCCTCTTGCTGATTATAGCCTTTAGCAACAAGTCTAAATATATTTCTTACTATGACTCCATTTTCATCACATTTGTTTCTGAAGACCCACTTTACTCCAATAACAGAAGATTCCTTAGGTCTTTCAACCAAGGTCCAGACTTTATTCCATTCTAATTCATTTAGTTCATCTTGCATGGCTTTGATGCAATCATCATCACCTAAAGCTTCATCTGTGCTTTTAGGTTCTAACTGGGAAAGAAATTCTAGATGTTCTAATTCATTTCATAAGGAACTTCTAGTCCTTACAGGTTGATTTACATCACTAATGATACTATCACTGTGATAATTCTTAAGAAACACCTGATTTGGGTTTTGTAAATCCTGTTCATCAACATAGGGTAAATGTTTTAGAAGTATCTTCTTGAACATTATCCTTATTAGAAGGTTCTTCTATCAAAGGTTTACAATCATTTTTTGAAAACACATCCGAGGATATAGGCTGTGATGGTTTAAAAACAAAAGGATCAGACTCATCAAATTTTACATGCACTGTTTCTTCAACAGTATAAGTATTTTTATTAAAAACTCTATAAGCCTTAGAAGTTGTGGAATAACCTATGAAATTTCCTTCATCAGATTTTGGTGCGAATTTATGTAAGTTATATTTAGTTTTCAAAATGAATACTTTGAAACCAAAAACCTTGAAGTAGGATAGTCTTTCTTTTCTACCATTCCATAACTTATAAGGAGTTTTATTAAGAAAAGGTCTAATCCAAACTCGATTTATAGTATAGCAAGCAGTACTTACAACATCAACCAAGAAATTTCTATCTATAGAATATTCACTCAACATGGTTCTAGTTATCTCTTGAAGAATTCTATTTCCTCTCCCAACTACACCATTCTGCTGAGGATTTCTAGTTTCTGAAAAATTGTGAGTAATACCTTTTTTACTACAAAAAGTTTCAAAATCAGAATTTTGAAATTCTCCTCCATGATCACTATGAATAGTTTTCAATGGAAGGATTTTCTCATTTTTAACTTCAGCTCTAAAATTTTTGAAATAAGAAAAAGCTTTTGATTTTTTTTCTAGAAAATAAACCCAAGTAAATCTAGTATAATCATCAACTAGAACAAACACATAGTATTTGCCTCCAATACTTCCAGTTTGTGTTGGACCAAAAAGATCCATGTGCACTAACTGCAATGCATCAGTTGTTGAGACTTCACTGATCGATTTAAAACTAGATTTATGTTGCTTGCCATATTGACAAGGATCAAAAACATTAGAATAATCAAATCTATGCTCTGGTAGATCCTTAACTAGTTTCTTCTTCATGAGTTTACATAGGTTACTAAGGTTACAGTGACCTATTCTTCTATGCCATAACCAGGAATGATCTTCCATTGCACTTAGTCAAGGTAAATCTTGGCTCCTGAGGTCTTCTAAATTTATGGTGTAAAAATTTTCATGCCTATTGGCTGAGAGAATAAATTATTCCTTGGAATTGTAAACTAAGCACTTATCATTACTAAAATTCACAAGGTAACCTTTATCACATAATTGAATTATGCTAATGAGGTTGTGCTTAAGACCCTTACTAAAAAGAACATTTTCAATCAATGTTTTTCTTAAAATAACTATATTACTGATACCAACAATCTATCCCTTAGCATTGTCTCCTAAAGTTACCTTTCCTCCTTTCGTTTTGATAATATTTTCCAAATAGATTTTGTTACCAGTCATGTGCCGGGAACATCCACTATCCATGTACTATGTATTATTGCTGGTACTCTCTTTATTTTCCTAAAATCAAGAAGATAATTAGACTTTCGGAATCCAAACTTATTTGGATCCGAGATTTCCATATAACAAAATTTTATGTACCCACATCTTCTTAGAAAAGTAAGCTTTGTGAAATCCTAATGATTGGGTTTTGTTTAAGGAACAATTCTTTGCCCAGTGACCGCCACATTGACACTTAGTACAAAATGTGTCACTTTGAGGAACAAAATAATTGTTACTAAAAATTGGTTTTTCATGGGTATAACCAAATCCGGATTTATTTCTTAAAGGTCGTATTTGGGAATACATTTTATCAAAATTTTCCTTACCATGGGTAAAGTTTGATAAACACATCTTTAATGAAAAAATTTCAGACTTGAGTTTTATAACCAAGTTTTTATCCTCAAAATCATTAGTTTTAGAACTAGAGCTACGCTCAAAGACACTTTTCTTAGGAATTACTTTTTCTAACTCTTTAGAAAGTTTGTTCTTCTCAGAACTTACCTTCTCAAGATTTTTTGAAAAACTTTCAAAATCAGCATTTTTCTAATCAAGATATTTAGAAAGATCTGATATCTTTTTTGTAAGAATATTATTCCGAGAGTTTTCCTTATCATGTTTTTTATTGAGTTTGGAATTCTCAATTTCATGAAGTTCAACAAACCTAGAAACTTCTTCATAAGTAGGTAAAGTATTATCTTCATCAGAAGAGGATTCTTCACCTGAGGAGTTATAATACTTACTATCATTAGAATTTAAAGATATATTGTTCAATGATTCATCATTTCATACCTTAGCCATAAAACAATGATTATCAATAGGTAATCTGGCTATAAGACCAAGATTCTTCTGTCCTGATGATTCGTAATCAGAATATTCATCTGAAGGGTCACCACCACTGGCACTCCAGGAGTCATTTGATTTCAAAACATTCTTAGCTTTGGCTTTATAATACTTTTTTCTGTTCCTGTCTGAATTCCTTGCTTTCCTTTATTTCGTTTTGAGCAAAGGGAAATCTGGTCTAATATGTCCATCTCTCTTGCATTCATAACAAGTGACTTCTATATCTTTCTTATCTTTCCTTTCCTTATTCTTATACTTGGATTGGAAACTTCTTTGGCCAGCTATCTTGTTCATCCTTCGAGCAAGATTTGCTAACTCATTTTCAGAGACTTCACTCTCACTAGATTCGGATTGGAAAATAACTTTCTTAGACTTGGATCTGGTTACTCTCCCAGGAGTCTTAGCTTTCATCTGATTTGATGTTGTCGTAAAAGAGTCAGTACCATTCCCATTCCTCTTTTTGATGTTGTCAGCATCTCTCTTCATTCTTGTTTCATGTTGGAGAAGAGTTCCAAATAACTCATCAAGAGAAGTTTGAGTAACCTTCATGTTCTCATCTATAGCTGTTCTTTTGGATTCCCACTCATTGGGCATAATATCAATTATATTGTCCTCAAGTGCTTCGTCATCTAAACCGTTCTCTCCCATAGACTGTAAACTGTTGACAATAGTCATAAATCTCTGTTGAACTTTACAGATTGTTTCACAATAAGGAAAATTGAATCCATGGTATTCAGGTCTAAGCATAACTCTCCTAGTTTCAATCACTTTAGAAGTTCCAAAGTGTGTAACCTCTAACTTCTTCCAGATACAATTAGATGCTTCACAAGAATAAATTTGGCTATATTTATTTCTAGTCATTGAAGAAAGTAAGGTATTGCATACCTTATAATTGAGTTGATACTCTTGTTTTTCCTTGTTAGTGAAAGTTCTAACTTCCTTATCAGGAATTTTAAAATCACCAGTAAGCATAACGAAGTTGTCCACTCCAGTATTGATAACAAAAGCCTTCATTCGATCTCTCCAGTACTCATAATCATTACCATCAAAGATTGGTGGTCTTGTAGGATTTAGATTATCAATAGAACCAACATTAATTTCTATCATACATAAAAACCTTTGGCACACAAACTTGTTAGTAGAAAAAGTTCGTAATCACAATGTTCTGAATTACAAAATTCGGAATGAGAATGTTTTGGAATGAAAAATTCAGAAAGATAAAGTGAGTAAGAAAAACTTATACGTGAGTACAAGTATTTCAGATACCTCCTCTGATACAAATTGTAGGATCGAAATAATGATGTAGATGCTCAATATACAAGAGGGGGGTGAATTTTATACTTTAAAAATTCCTTTGGAACCTTTAAAGTTAGTTACAATTAACAATATTTTCCTTAATCAAAGGAAAGGACTAAGTTTAACAAAGATAAACTAAGAAAATTCACAACACCTCTAACACCAAATGAAAAACTTTGAATGAGGAATGAAGTTACAAACTTCAAGTCCTATGTACTTTCTTATAACTGAAAAGAGATTCCGAAAGTAGGTTCCGGAAATATGGTTCCGGAAATTGAAACTTAACAAAAGATTACAATATGAGATTCTACCTTAAAGCGTATAGAATCTAAATGAAACAGAGTACAAGTAAGGAAGCATAAGAAAGTTATACTTTCCTTATAATACAAAATGCAGCGGAAAAAAACAAGTAGTAAAACTATAAGTAACAAGATATAAGTCTTTTAACCCAAAGATAAGGGTATCCAAAAACCTTGGATAAAGGTCCATTGATTTATACTTTCATGCAAGTCTGTCTTACCCACACCAGGGTAAGCCCTCGATATGAAGATCAGAGTCTCTGTCTTGATATCCCTGTAAGCCCTCAACTTCAAGGTAGTTGGCAACCTCTCTCTTCCTCAGCAAGGAAGCCCTCGAACTTCAAGGTAGTCAGAACCTCTGTCTTCCTATCCCCAGAAGTCCTCGAATGTAATCACCAACATTCGGAGTCGCACGAAGATTTGGGAGTTAATAAGAACCTCTCTCTAGAAATAACTTCAACAGCATGTATGCACAATGTCAAAGAAGTTATTCATCAATCAGCATTGAGCTCTTTCAAATGAGCTCCTATTTATAGGTAAGGTCGGCCTCCATTCCAACGGTCATATTTACCTTAAAAATAGAAGGGACCTGTACACGTGTAACTTAACCAACAGTTAGTTTATAACAGAATAGATGACATCATTTTATAACAAAACAAGTGAAACAGAAAGTATGACATCGTTTAAAGTCTAACTCAAAAGTTCAGAGTGATGGTTCAGAGTGAAAACAAAAATAATTTTTCAGAGTCTAAATAAATTCAGAGTGTATAAAACAAAGATGATCAGATTCTGTTTAATAGGTAGGTTAATTCGGAATGAGAACTCGGAATGAGAATTCATCAACAGAATTCGTAATGATAATTTTTCATCAGAATTCGTAATGAGAATTCATCATCAGAATTCGTAATAAAAATTCATCATCAGAATTTGTATTGAGAATTCATCATCAGAATTCGTAATGAGAATTCCTCATCAGAATTCGTAATGAGAATTCGTCATCAGAATTCGTAATGAGAATTCGTCATCAGAATTCGTAATGAGAATTTGTCATCAGAATTCGTAATGAGAATTCATCATCAGAATTCGTAATGAGAATTTGTCATTAGAATTTGTAATGAGAATTCATCATCAGATTTCGTAATGAGAATTCGTCATCAGAATTCGTAATGAGAATTCGTATGCATAATTTAGAGTAAAACTTTATCAGAGTTCGTATCTGGAATTCGGAATGAAACTTCATTACAGTTCTCATCTGGAATTCTGTACTTAAAAGAGAATGTTTCATATCAAATTTTCAAATGATTCCGAGAAAATAGAAATGAATCCAAAACTTATACTTAAGAAATATATGAATGAAAATATGATAAGGATAATTTTTCTTACAAAATCGATCTTCCTTATAAAAGCAATTTCCTTATAAAAGCGATTTTACTTATAAAAGCCATTTTCCTTATAAAAGAAATTTTCCTTATAAAAGCGATTTTCCTTATAAAAGCAATTTTCCTTATAAAATCAATTTTCCTTATGAAACCAATTTTCCATATAAAAGCGAATTTCCTTATAAAAGCGATTTTCCTTATAAAAGAGATTTTCCTTATAAAAGCAATTTTCCTTATAAAAGCGATTTTCCTTATAAAAGAAACTTTCCTTATAAAATCAATTTTACTTATAAAAGCGATTTTCCTTGTAAAAGCAGTTTTCTTTAAAGAATGGTGTTTGTGATTTTCAAAACAAGAAGGAATGGAACAGTCATAAGGAAAACCTTATTGACTCAACACCCACCAACTTTTTTAAAGACTGAACAACAAAGTCATGCCCTAACGAAGTTTATTCTGAATCCGAGACTTTGTTTTTAGAAATTTCTTCTTCAAATTGTTCATCCTTCTTCTTATAAGAATCACCAACTTCCCTTCTCTTTATAGCCACAAAGCTCAGGGTATCAACAACATGGTTCTTTCCCTTGTCCTTTTTCGGAATGGATTGCTGCTTCGGAGTTTTTTTATCACTACCAGACACTTGAAAAATATTGTCTTCATCATCAATAACTTTTTAAGCACCATCCTCTACATTATGCATTTGAGCAATATCATGTAGAAGTTTTTCTTCCTCTACATGATAAGCTACTTCTTTTTATCATTTCCCCTCATCATTTCCTGGAGTAACTAACCTAGAGGACTCAGCTTCTGATGTTCGAAGCGACAAATGTTCCGAAGGAGACCCCTTATAATCGTCTACTTGCTTCAATAGATCTCCGGTCTCACCACTACCTTCAGCAACTGCTTCTTCCTCTTTCACTTCCTTAAACTGCTCAACTTCCTCAACATGCTTAGCAACAGTCTCTTCCGGAGTGACATAGTTTCTTCCTGGAGTCTCAGGTAGAGATTCCAAAGAAAAAGATCTCAGAACGGGAATGTTTGCAGAGACCATCTCATTAAACTTCAAAAAAGTCTGAGCTACCTCAGCTTCATACATCTTCTTCTTAAGCTTCTTTTGTTTCACTTGTTTTTCTAATTCATCCACTATTTTTCCTTCAAGTCCTTAGCTTCCGCAGGATCCAATCTAAACTGAGGCTCCCCTTGCACTCTTTTCTCTTTGATTTCCCTCCACTTAGCAATTACCTCATCAGGGTAAGCTTTATTCTTCTTCGGTTTTGGAGGTGCGGAATGATCTTCCTTAGAATTGGGATTCCCTGTTTCAACTTCAACTTCTTTCAACTTTCTCTTCTTCTCTAGCTTAGAAGATTAAGGTTCACCAACTTTCGGAACAACTTCTTCTTGAACTAGTAAATCAAAGAACTCACCAGTATTCTTGTCGAAGGCAACATTCATCCTTTTGAGGGTACCATTACTCACCAACATAATTTTTCAAACTCTTGTCTTAGACTTGCAAGCCTCCTTGAAAGACTCAAGGCACTGAACTATTAACTTTGAGATGATTGCTGGATATATTATGATCTGAGATCTCATATTCCCTTTCTTAACTTTCTCAATGGTAATAAGAATGTGTTTCATCAGATTAAACTTACTTAGATTTATCAAAAAATATATGATAAGTATCTCACTCTTCTTCAAACTGTCTTTATCACCCTTTCTCGGTACGATAAAGCCTTGTACCCATAATTCTAGAATCCGAAAATTTGTAGAAAGACTAGAAATCTTCAGAGCCTTGTCATCTGACAGTCTGAGAGTCTCCAAATCCTTTTACTTGTTGAAACTTCCTATTGAAACTGGAAAAACATGAGTGATGAACTCGGCTTCACCTTCATTGTTCAGCCTTACCAAGATGGCTGCCCTAGCATAAAAAAGCTTATAAGTCTTTCCATAAGACTTAAATGACAATTTCTCCCTAGCATCTTCCTTAAAGAAGGAAACTGTCTCATCAAACTCTAAAAGCAACTACGAATATACGTCATCTTGATTCCAGGACTTAGACACAGAAACATCTTCCCATTTGTTAAGCTTTGTTTTCTTGTATATAAGAGAATCATACTTGTTGAAGAAATCAGGATGAACCAACCTTTCTCTATATACTAAAAATTGAGAATTCGGCTTAGAGGTTGACATGTCTTGAGAAGATACTTCCACAGACATTCGGATCTGAAGACTTCTGAGAAGTTCGGAACAGTGATTGCTGAAGATCGGAACGGCCTTAAATCGTAGAGGCAGAGCTTCGGGACGCTGGAGCTTGAAAAACAGATGTGGGACGACTATTTGGGGTCCCCTTTAAATAGGCAACGATATGACAGTTCATCTTCCTTGGTTGATCGAACAGTTGTAAAGTACTGAGATCAAATATGAAGGTTGAAAACCAATTCTCAAGAAAAATTGAATCTAATATTTTGAGGTTTTTCTTAAAACAAAGATTTAAGGAAACCAGAATCCGAAAACAAGATATAATAAAATAGTAGCTAGTAATGTATGATTATGAAAACTTGAGTATGAAAATCATACCTTTCGTATTGACTTAGGAGGATTATTCGTAATGGGTAATATTCTTCTTGAAGAAAAATAATTGACTTCAAAAAATCTTTACTATGAAAAGACATAGTTCGCAAAATTCTCTATGAAAAACTCAACAAAGAAAATGAAAATTCATTACAAGATTTTCAACATGAAAATTTCATTACCAAATTTTGAATAAAAAAATCTCATTATGAAAGTCTCGGTAAGAAAATCTCGTTACAGAAACACTAGTATGAAATTTTCCATTCCAAATGTTTTCAATACAAAAATTTCAATTCCAGAAGTTTTCTATACGAAAATATCCATTCTGGAAATTTTCAGTTCCGGAAATTCCCATTCCGGAAATTCAGTTCTGAAAAGTTTGAAAAACTAACTTCGAAAAAAATTAGTTACTCTAACAATCAAATGTAATCCCCCTATGAAAAGGAGTCTATTACTATAAGGAGACTTTTTCAACTGAAAGTTAAATAAGAAATATTACCTTACAGTTATCATTCCTAACTTCTGTTTAATGTAGTCAAATCTATCAAAAGGCAAATAATTTGTGAAAATATTAGCAAGTTGATCTTGTGTTCCGATAAACTGAAGAATAATATCTCCTTTTAGTGTGTGATCCCTATGAAATTGATGCCTAATATCTATGTGTTTTGCACATGAGTGATGTGCAGGGTTCTTACTTAGGGAAATGAAACTTTTGTTATCACACAAAATTTGATTTTAGTATAACTCAAACAATAGTCTGTGAGTGTGCGTTGCATCCACAACACTTGAGCACAACAACTTCCAGCTACTACATATTCGGATTCAGTAGTGGAAAGTGCTACATTATGTTTCTTCTTGTAAGACCATGAAACTAGTGAATCTCCTAAGAAATGACAAGTTCCAGATGTACGTTTTCTATCCATTATACATCCACCAAAGTCAGCATTAGAAAAGCTTTTTAGAACAAAATCATTTCCAGAAGTATAAAATAATCATAGATCCATGGTTCCCTTAAGGTTGCAAAAAATTATTTTTACTGCCTTTAAGTGGGATTCCTTAGGATTGGATTGATATCTTGCACATAAGCATACTAAGAACACTAAGTCTGGTCGACTAGATGTTAAGTAAAGTAAACTTCCTATCATACCTGTAACATCCCATGTAAATAAAGAATAAAAAAATTTTATATTTATTAATATTTACGAATTAAATATTAATTTTACTTTAAAGGGGTTGCTATGTTCGATAGCATACCCGATACGCAACAAAGAGTTTCATTGAAATCTTACGTTTCACACTAGTAATAAAATAATATTATTTTAAATGGTAATTAACACATAAACCTTGTGTTGATGGGAATGGATAGAAATAACCAAAATCTGAATATATATGTTTTTAATTTTTTTTACATTTATCCAATAAATGATAAAGTCTTAAAATATGAAAAGAATTCAATTTTAGGCATATATGCCCTAATTTTCACTAAAGGTTCACATATCACCTTTTGATGGAGAACCATCATTAAATATAGTTTTGGTCACTTTTATACATTTTATTGGACCAAATAAAACTCTTCTTTAGAATCGGGACATCAAAATTTACTTTGTGTAAATTTTTGGTATTTTTCCGATAAAGTTCATTTTTTTAATGAATAGTGTAAAATGTTGTATTTTAATTCAAACCCTCTTTTTAATCTAATTTATTTATATGATTAGATTATATTTTCAATTTTTTTAAAGTGAAATTAGAATATATTTTCACCATTAAATCCAATAGTGGTCATTGTAATTAATTTCACTTTGAAATCGGACTTAAACTAGTGTCAATCTTTTGATACTTATTGTTTCATAAAAACATGCTATTTTCTCTGACAATGGAAATTAATTATTAAATTAATTAATGCAACTTATATGTTTTGAATTTTTTAAAATGGAATTCATTTTTGAATTCGGAATATCAAATATAGCTTAGGGTGATGTTTTTGTATTTTTCTGAAAAACATCATTTTTTGATGAATAGTGAAACCACTAAGTGGTAGTTAAAGAAACTGATTTTTCGTTTAAATGAAACTTTGTCACATCTATGATTTGATTTTCAAAAATCCAACATACATGGTTGTCATTAAGAAGTAAAATGTGGTTCAATGAGATTAAAATAATTTTTTGGTGAATAGTAACTTTTATGTTCTTAATCGCGATTAGAGGTAATTAGTGTAGTTTAAGTTAAAAATAATGTTTTAATAATATGAGATGAACTTGAAACATGTCCTACCCTACTTTTATGTGTCATGGCAGACCAAGACAATCCATGGGTCATCTTGGGGACCCCATGGTGCCTCTTTGGTTGGGAAATGACATAAATAACTTTTTATTTAATGTAAAAGTAAAAATGACACAAACTTGAGATGTTTTACTAAAGAATTTTTTACATGGGGTTATAAAAGTCATATTTTTGACTATAAATATTCATTAGAAAGATAAAAAGATTTCATCATGATATTTTTTTTATAATTTTTAGACATTAAATATATTAAATTATTTATGACATCATGATGATGCAGCGATTACCTCATTAATAATGGATTTAAATAAAATGAAACGATAACTTAAAATATATGACCTACACATGTCCAAAAACTATTTTATGGGTATATTTCGAACCCTTATCACCTTATCCTTGAATTATATCAATGTGGTACCTCTTAAATCCGAATATCATTTTAAAATAAAGTAACATTTCTATACTTTCCAAGAGTGCCCCTCCTCTACTCTTATAAAAGGCCCCCTCATCTACCTCTTTACCCACACTTCCAAAGCCATTGGCTCGGCCAACCCCTGCCCATTTTGTCTCTCCACATCCCTGTCTTACTCCTTGAAGCCTCACATTGGGCAGAAGTCTTCCCAAGGAATCCTTTGAGCTCAAATCTATGAGAGTTACCCGATTTTGAGATAATGTGTTCACTTGTGTTCTTTTGTTTTATTTTTCTTCTCCAACCCCCTAAACTAATTTTATTAATTTAATTTGTAACAAATCCAATATCTTAAATATACTAGGATTTTGTTATAATAATAATTCGAGCTACACTTACACACATCTACATCTAATGGTTAAAGAACATACTGTTTCTGTGGTTGGCGAATTTCTGCCTCACGAAACGATGATTGTTCAATCTTCTTTTATACACATTTAATGGTGGAAATTAAGATGTCACTATATTTATATATGATATATATTATGTTTATGTTTCCCTTATTCTTCTGTATTTTTCATTTGTGGTATACCATTATGTTTTCCATTGTGGGTAAACACGATAATTTCATTTTAGGAAGTACGGACTACTGCCCCCTCAAAGTGATGTGATTCGTTAAGGCCATATGTGGGATATATAAAGGATGGATTTAAAGTTATTATATATGATGTTATACTGGAATTATAATATACCTATATATCATTATTATTTATTTCCATTAAAGTATGATATAGAAATGAAATTAGCATTCATGCTTACCTACGGCTTACAGTCTCCAAGAACAGTGCATTTCATTTCTTATCCCCAAATGTATTGTACTATTATAAGTACATGTATATAATGTATATATATATGATGAATGATACATCTAAATGATTAATATAATTCTGTAATTAAAATATACATACCTCTCATTTAGTTTTAATTCCATTAATATGACCTAGAAATGAAAGTAGTGTTCATGTGTACGTACGGCTTACCGTCTCCATGAACGGTGCATTTCATTTCTTACCTCTAAATGATTATGTAATTTTATAAATACATGTATATTCTGGATATATATGATATATAATATCCAAATCATGAATATAATTCTAGATATAATGAACCTTTGACCACATGAATAACATGTAATTGTAAGAAGTCCAGTTTCGACTGAAGAACCAAATATCGACAAAATGAACATTATTAACTTAATGATTACATAATGTTTATAACATGGAAATAAGTGATATAAAAGTAATAATAAGCTTGAAAAATGTTCTTAAGCAAGTAGAAATTAACTCAAGTTTATTATTCAGGACGTTAAAGAACGATCGAGTCAAGTCGGACCCGAGGTAAGGGACTTCGTCTCAATCTCCTTTCATTGAGGCATATTTCGTTTTATACACAAATTTCTTTTATACGGTGTATAAACCCATTTGAACTTTACTTTTATACAAAAGGAATATTTTTCTACGAAGCGTTTTACAAAACTACAAAAAGGAATGTTTCTTTTAACATAAGAAGTGACAACGACGTTTTCCGCCGCCACGAGTATTATTTGGTCTTTGGCTTCCTGAACAATCCGTAATGTTTTACTTAAAATGAAATAAATACCATATACTCTTTTATGTATTTTGGTATTGAAAATGGTTTTTATAATGGATTTGTTATGTCAATATATTTAAGTCATATATATTGTGATCAAAGTGTGGAAATGTTTTCATTCCATTATATTTGTTTTATGTCTTATGATTTTTATAATTGTACTTGGACATTTATGGGTGGTTACGTGATAAACCATATGACGGGTGGTTCCGTGAATACCAGGACGGGTGGTTACGTTATAACCTCCAATGCATTGGGTATGGAAGTCGGCCGTATGGCTATTCCATTAAGTATGTATGGAAGTGGGCCTTTTGGCTATTCCATTAAGTGATATGTGTGGAAGTCGACCGTATCGTTATTCCACTTATGTATGTTTATGTCCCAAGTTACCTTTTTATGTTATGTGTTCTTTATATGGGTTTTATGGTAATCTTTTGGTTACAAAATGGTCAGTAATGGTCTTTTATTCAGTGAATAGTTTTTACTACTTCATAAATGTGAAAAGTATTACTTTGATAAAGTATGCATGGTTTACTTGTTGTTTTGATAAACTAACAGTTTTCATTCTTTGTGTATCCCTTACTGAGCTTTTTATTCTCACCCCAAGTTTTTTTTGAAATGTTTTTCATAGGACCTAATGTGGAAAATGGTCAATGATGGGATGAAGGGAAAGTCATGCTATATAAAACTTGGAACTAGACATGTTTCTTTTTAAGAATGTTTTTTTATTCTATGGAAACATAGTAGAAGTGTCTACTTTGTAATCTTTTGAGATTTAGTAGTTATGTTATAATTCTCTAAAACTATAAACCTGAAAAGATCCTCAATGTGAATTATTCATTTAATTCAATATTAAGAGATGTTTAAGGCTGGGGCCTTATAGTTGGTATCAGAGGTCGGTTTAGACAACTTTAGGAGTTAGAAAATTGTTAAATTATAAGTTAAATTATGGTATGACTGATATGATATAGCATTTAAAGATTACCATGTTTCTTTGCCTAAGATATTTTAGTGTTAAGAATGGGTTTCCATAGATGAAACAAAGCATATTTTCTAGTAAGTCATATAGAGTATAATGACCTTTCGAATCAGCAACCAGAGATGGTCGGAATCATAATTGATCCGCTTACTGCACTGATGGATTATTTGAATCAGGTGATAAATGGTGGTTGTGTTTATTGATGATATTTTGGTGTTTTTTAAAATTAAAGAGGAGCATGAAATTCATTTAAGGGTTATCTTGCAAACCATAAAAGAAAAGAAACTATATGGAAAATTCAGGAAGTGTGAGTTTTGGTTACAAAAAATTTCTCTCCTGGGTCGCATTGTTTCAAAAGATGGCATAACTATTGATCTTGCTAAAAAAAATTGTTAAAGAATGGCCAAGACCCACAAATGTAACTGAGATCCGTAGTTTTCTTGGTTTGGTAGGTTACTACCGAAGGTTTGTTGAAAATTTTTCACGGTTATCTAGTCCAATGACTAAGCTAACTCGGAAGGGTGTTAAGTTTATCTGGACAAAAGAATGTGATGATTGTTTTCAGGATTTGAAAAGAAGATTGATGAATGCTCCAGTTTTGGAACATCCTTCCAGGATTGGTGAGTTTGTTATATATAGTGATGCTTCTTTGAAAGGACTGGGATGTGTCTTTATGCAGAATGATCATGTAATTGCTTATGCTTCACGTCAGTTGAAAACTCATGAGATAAATTACCCTACACATCATTTTTATGGAGTAAAGTGTGAAATATATATTGATCACAAAAGTTTAAAGTTTATATTAACTTAGAAAGAATTGAACATGAGAACGAGGAGATGGCTGGAATTAATCAAAGATTATGATTGTACAATTCATTACCATCCGGGAAAAGAAAATAAAGTGGCTGATGCTTTGAGTCAAAAAAGTAATGCTTCATTAACAATGTTGCGTTTGGAACGTGATCCTTTGGGTAAGGATTTGATGAGCATTAGCATGGAAGTTGTTGGTACAAGAAGTTCTTCTGTTTTGTTTCAGGTATCAGTGAGATCATCCCTATCCGACAGAATTAAGCAAGCACAGAGAGAAGATAGTGAGTTGCAGAAAAAGGTAGAGTTGGTTCTGAAGGGTAAGTTTCCTGAATTCAACATTGATAATGATTGTGTTTTGAGTTTTGGGAAGAGATTATGTGTGCCTTGTGATTCACAATTGAAGAATGAGTTGTTATGTGAGGCTCATAGTTCCCCATTTTCAGTTCATCCTGGCAGTACTAAGATGTATAGGGATCTGCGGGAGTATTACTGGTGGGATGGAATGAAAAGATATATTGCTGATTTTACTGTGAAGTGTTTGACTTGTCAGTAGGTTAAAGCAGAGCGGTAGTTACCAAAAGGGATGCTTCATCCTTTACCAGTGCCAGAGTGGAAATGGGAAAACATATCCACGGAATTTGTTGTGGGATTACCGAAGACATCTAGAGGTAATATTGCAATCTGGGTTATTGTTGATCGATTGACTAAATCTGCTCATTTCCTTCCTATTTAATATAATTTCTCTCTAGATCAACTTTCTCATTTGTATCTTAAAGAGATATTCAGGTTACAAGGAGTTCCCCTCTCTATTGTGTCCGATCGTGATCCCAAGTTTACTTCTAACTTTTGGGAAGGCCTTCAGAAGTCATTGGGTACTGAATTAAATTTTAGTACAGCTTTTTATCCGCAATCCGATGGGTAGTCAGAACGAACAATTCAGACCTTGGAGAATATGCTACGAGCTTGTTTGATGGATTATTAGGGAATTTGGGACCAACATCTTTCGTTGGTTGAGTTTTCTTATAATAACAGTTTTCATTCCAGTATACAGATGGCCCCATTTGAGGCATTATATGGGAAGCAGTGTCGAACTCCAGCATTTTGGGATAAAGTGGGTGAAAGGAAGCTGATGGGACCAGAATTGGTAGAAGAGTTGGCAGAAAAATTTTAGTTGATTCAGAAACACATGAGAACAGCTCAGAGCAGGAAGAATGGTTATGCGGATAACCGGAGGAAGGATCTATCTTTCGAGGTAGGTGATCAAGTTTTTCTCAAGGTTTCTCCATGGAAAAGTGTGATGAGATTTGGTAAGAAAGGAAAGCTGAGTCCAAGGATCATTGGACCATATGAAATTCTAGAGAGAGGTGGATCAGTTGCATACAGAGTGGCATTACCTCCGAGTTTATCTTAGGTACACAATGTTTTTCATGTTTCGATGCTGAGAAAATATATGCCAGATCCATCTCATGTTTTGATCCCAGAGGTAGTTCAGTTGGAAGAGAATCTCTCTTATGAAGAACAATCATTCCAGATTCTTGACCGAAGAGAGCAAGTGTTGTGATATAAGGTAATTCACCAGGTAAAGGTTTTGTGGAAAAACCATATTGTTGAAGAGGAAACGTGGAAATCTGAAAATGCTATGAGGGATAAATACCCCCACTTATTTTGATAAGTGAATAAAATTGAGAGGATGCAATTCCCAAAAGGGGGGAAGGATGTAACATCCCAGGTAAATAAAGAATAAAAAAATTTCATATTTATTAATATTCACAAATTAAATATTAATTTTACTTTAAAGGGGTTTCTATGTTCGATAGCGTACCCGGTACGCAACAAAGAGTTTCATTGAAATCTTACGTTGCACACAAGTAATAAAATAATATTATTTTAAATGGTAGTTAACACATAGCCATTGTATTGGTGGGAATGGATAGAAATAACTAAAATATTATTATATATGTTTTTAATTTTTTTACATTTATCCAATAAAAGATAAAGGCTTAAAATACGAAAAGAATTCAATTTTAGACATATATGCCCTAATTTTCACTAAAGGTTCACTTATTGCCTTTTGATGGCGAACCGTCATTAAATATATTTTTGGTCACTTTTATACATTCTATTGGACCAAATAAAACTATTCTTTAGAATCGGGACATCAAAATTTACTTTGTGTAAATTTTTGGTATTTTTCTGATAAAGTTCATTTTTTAATGAATAGTGTAAATGTTGTATTTTAATTCAAAACCTATTTTTAATCTAATTTATTTATATGATTAGATTATCTTTTGAATTGGTTTTAAAGTGAAATTAGAATATATTTTTACCATTATATCCAATAGTGGTCTTCTGAATTAATTTCACTTTGAAATCGGACTTAAACTAGTGTCAATCTTTTGATACTTATTGTTTCAAAAAAACACGCTATTTGCTCTGACAGTGGGAATTAATTATTAAATTAATTAATGCAACTTATATGTTTTGAATTTTGTAAAATGGACTTCATTTTTGAATTTGGAATATCAAATATAGCTTAGGGTTATGTTTTGGTATTTTTCTGAAAAACTTGAATTTTTGATGAATAGTGAAACCACTAAGTGGTAGTTAAAGAAACTGTTTTTTCGTTTAAATAAAACTTTGTCACTTCTGTGATTTGATTTTTAAAAATCCAACATACATGGTTTTCATTAAAATTAAAATGTGGTTCAATGAGATTAAAATAATTTTTTGTTGAATAGTAACTTTTAAGTTCTTAATCGCGATTAGAGGTAATTAGTGTAGTTTAAGGTAAAAATATTGTTTTAATAATATGAGATGAGCTTTACACATTTCCTACCCTCATTGGATTTGTCATGGCCAACCAAGACAATCCCGTATCATCAATATACTAGGATGTTGGTATAATAATCATTCGAGCTACACTTACACACATCTACATCTAATGGTTAAAGAACATACTGTTACTGTGGTTGGCGAATTTCTGCCTCACGAAATGATGATTGTTCAATCATATTTTAAACACCTTTAATGGTGTCCATTAATATGTCACCCTATTTATATATGATATATATTATGTTTATGTTTCCCTTATGCTTGTTTATTTTTCATTTGTGGTATACCTTTATGGTTTCCATTGTGAGTTAAAACGATAATTTCATTTTAGGAAGTGCGGACTACCGCCCCCTCAAAGTGATGTGATTCATTAATGCCATATGTGGGACGTATAAAGGATGGATTTAAAGTTATTATATATGATGTTATACTGGAATTATAATATACCTCTTTATAATTATTATTTCTTTCCATTAAATTATGATATAGAAATGAAAGTAGCGTTCATGTGTACGTACGGCTTACCGTCTCCATGAACGGTGCATTTCATTTCTTATCCCCAAATGTAATTTACTATTATAAGTACATGTATATAATGGATATATATAATGAATGATACATATAAATTATTAATATAATTCTTGAATTAAAATACACATACCTCTCATTTAGTTTTAATTCCATTAATATGACATAGAAATGAAAGTAGCGTTCATGCGTACGTACGACTTACCATCTCCGTGAATGGTGAATTTCATTTCTTACCTCTAAATGATTATGTAATATTATAAATACATGTATATGCTGGATATATATGATATATATGATATCCAAATCATTAATATCATTCTGGATATAATGAACCTTTGACCACACGAACAACATGTAATTGTAAGAAGTCCACTTTCGACTTAAGAACCAAATATCGACAAAACAAACATTATTAACTTAATGATTAAATAATGTTTATAACATGAAAATAATTAATATAAAAGGAATAATAATCATGAAAAATTTTCTTAAGAAAGTAGAAATTAACTCAAGTTTATTATTCAGGACGTTAAAGAACGATCGAGTCAAGTCGGACCCGAGGTAAGGGACTTCGTCTCAATCTCCTTTCATTGAGGCATATTTCGTTTTATACACAACTTTATTTTATACGGTGTATAAACTCCTTTGACCTTTACTTTTATACAAAAGGAATCTTTTTCTACGAAGTGTTTTACAAAAAGACAAAAAGAAATGTTTCTTTTAATGTACACAGTGAGAACGAGCTTTTCCGCCGCCGCGAATATTATTTGGTCTTTGGCTTCCTGAACAAGTCATAATGTTTTATTTAAAATGAAATAAATACCATATACTATTTTATGTATTTTGGTTTTGAAAATGGTTTTTATAATGGATTTGTTATGTCAATATATTTAAGTGATATATATTGTGATCAAAGTGTGGAAATGTTTTCTTTCCATTATATTTGTTTTATGTATTATGATTTTTATAATGGTACTTGGACATTTGATGGGTGGTTACCAGATAAACCATATGATGGGTGGTGCCGTGAATACCAGGACGGGTGGTTACGTTATAACCTCCAATGCATTGGGTATGGAAGTCGGCCGTATGGCTATTCCATTAAGTATGTATGGAATTTTTCCGTATGGCTATTCCATTAAGTGATATGTGTGGAAGTCGGCCGTATCGTTATTCCACTTAAGTATGTTTATGTCCCAAGTTACCTTTATATGTTATGTGTTCATTGTATGGGTTTTATGGTAATATTTTGGTTACAAAAGGGTAAGTAATGATCTTTTATTCAGTGAAGAGTTTTTACTAATTCATAAAGGTGAAAAGAATTACTTTGATAAAGTATACATGGTTTACTTGTTGTTTTGATAAACTAACAGTTTTCATTCATTGTGTATCCCTTACTGAGCTTTTTATGCTCACCCCAAGTTTTTTTTGAAATGTTTTTCACAGGACCTAATGTGTTATATGGTCAATGATGGGATCAAGGGAAAGTCATGCTATATAAAACACGGAACTAGACATGTTTCTTTTTAAGAGTTTTTTTATTCTATGGAAACTTAATAAAAGTGTCTACTTTGTAATCTTTTGAGATGTAGTAGTTATGCTCTAATTCTCTAAAACTCTAAACCTGAAAAGATACTCAATGTAAATTATTCATTTAATTCAATCTTAAGAGATGTTTAATGTCGGGGCCTTATAGTTGGTATCAGAGGTCGGTTTATACAACATTAGAAGTTAGAAAATTGTTAAATTATAAGTTAAATTATGGTATGACTGATATGATATAGCATTTAAAGATTACCATGTTTCTTCGCCTAAGATATTTCATTGTTAAGAATGGTTTTCCATAGAGGAAACAAAGTATCTTTTCTAGTAAGTCATATAGAGTTTAATGACCTTTCGAATCAGCAACCAGAGATGGTCGGAATCAGAATTGATCCGCTTACTGCACTGATGGATCAGTTGAATCAGGTGATAAATTGTGGTTTTGTTTATTGATGATATTTTGGTGTTTTCTAAAATTAAAGAGGAGCATGAAATTCATTTAAGGGTTATCTTGCAAACCTTTAAAGAAAATAAACTCTATGGAAAATTCAGCAAGTGTGAGTTTGGGTTACAAAAAATTTCTTTCCTGGTTCACATTGTTTCAAAAGATGGCATAAATGTTGATCCTACTAAAACAAAAGTTGTTAAATAATGGCCAAGACCCACAAATGTAACCGAGATCCATAGTTTTCTTGGTTTGTTAGGTTACTACTGAAGGTTTGTTGATAATTTTTCACGGTTATCTAGTCCAATGACTAAGCTAACTCGGAAGGGTGTTAAGTTTATCTAGACAAAAGAATGTGATGATTGTTTTCAGGAGTTGAAAAGAAGATTGGTGAATTCTCCAGTTTTGGCACTTCCTTCCAGGACTGGTGAGTTTGTTATATACAGTGATGCTTCGTTGAAAGGACTTGGTTGTGTCCTTATAAAGAATGATCAGGTAAATTCTTATGCTTCACATCAGTTGAAAACTCATGAGGTAAATTACCCTACACATGATTTGGAATTAGCTGCTGTTGTTTTTGCTCTAAAAATTTGGAGGCATCATTTGTATGGAGTAAAGTGTGAAATATATACCGATCACAAAAGTTTAAAGTATATATTCACACAGAAAGAATTGAACATGAGACAGAGGAGATGGCTAGAATTAATCAAGGATTATGATTGTACAATTCATTACCATCTGGGAAAAGCAAATAAAGTGGCTGATGCTTTGAGTCGATAAGTAATGCTTCATTAACAATGTTGCGTTTGGAACGTGATCCTTTGGTTAAGGATTTGATGAGATTTGGGATGGAAGTTGTTGGTATATGAAGTTCTTCTGTTTTGTTTCAGGTATTAGTGAGATCATCCCTATCAGAAAGAATTAAGCAAGAATAGAGGGAAGATAGTGAGATGTAGAAAAAGGTAGAGTTGGTTCAGAAGGGTATGTTGCTTGAATTCAACATTGATAATGATTGTTTTTTGAGGTTTGGGAAGAGATTATGTGTTCCTTGTGATTCGCAGTTGAAGAATGAGTTGTTATGTGAGGCTCATAGTTCCCCATTTTCAGTTCATCCTGGCAGTACTAAGATGTACAGGGATCTACGGGAGTATTACTGGTGGGATGGAATGAAAGGAGATATTGCTGATTTTATTGTGAAGTGTTTGACTTGTCAGCAGGCTAAAGTAGAGCAGCAGTTACCGAAAGGGATGCTTCAGCCTTTACCAGTGCCAGAGTGGAAATAGGAAAACATATCCATGGACTTTTTTGTGGGATTACCGAAGACATCTAGATGTAATAATGCAATCTGGGTTATTGTCAATTGATTGACTAAATATGCTCATTTCCTTCCTATTCGATATACTTTCTCTCTAGATCAACTTTCTCGTTTGTATCATAAAGAGATATTCAGGTTACATGGAGATCCCCTCTCCATTGTGTTTGATCGTGATCCCAGGATTACTTCTAACTTTTGGGAAGACCTTCAGAAGTCGTTGGGTACTGAATTAAATTTTAGTACATCTTGCCATCAGAAATATGATGGGTAGTCAGAATGAACAATTCAGACCTTGGAGGATATGCTACGAGCTTGTTCGATGTATTATCAGGGAAGTTGGGACCAACATCTTTCTTTGGTTGAGTTTTCTTATAATAACAGTTTTCATTCCAGTATACAGATGGCACCATTTGAGGCATTATATGGGAAGCAGTGTCGAACTCCCGCATTTTGGGATGAAGTGGGTGAAAGGAAGCTGATGGGACCAGAATTGGTAGAAGATTTGGCAGAAAAAGTTCAGTTGATTCGGAAACACATGAGAACAGCTCAGAGCAGGCAGAAGAGTTATGTGGATAACCGGAGGAAGGATCTATCTTTCGATGTAGGTGATCATGTTTTTCTCAAGGTTTCGACATGGAAAAGTGTGATGAGATTTGGTAAGAAAGGAAAGATGAGTCCAAGGCTCATTGGACAATATGAAATTATGGAGAGGGTTGGATTAGTTGCATACAGAGTGGAATTACCTCCGATTTTATCTCATGTACACAATGTTTTTCATGTTTAGATGCTGAGAAAGTATATGCCAGATCCATCTCATGTTTTGATCCCAGAGGTAGTTCTGTTGGAAGAGAATCTCTCTTATGAAGAACAACCAGTCCAGATTCTTGACCAAAGAGAGCAAGTGTTGAGAAATAAGGTAATTCACCAGGTAAAGGTTTTGTGGAAAACCCATATTGTTGAAGAGGCGACGTGGAAATCTGAAAATGCTATGAGGGATAAATACCCCCACTTATTTTGATAAGTGAATAAAATTGTGAGGACGCAATTCCCAAAAGGGGGGAAGGATGTAACATTACAGGTAAATAAAGAATAAATAATTTTCATATTTATTAATTTTTATGAATTAAATATTAATTTTATGTTAAAGGGTTTTCTATGTTCGATAGCGTACCCGATACGCAACAAAGAGTTTCATTGAAATCTTACGATGCACACTAGTAATAAAATAATATTATTTTAAATGGTAGTTAACACATAGCCGTTGTATTGGTGGGAATGGATAGAAATAACTAAAATATGATTATATATGTTTTTAATTTTTTTTACATTTATCCAATAAAAGATAAAGGCTTAAAATACGAAAAGAATTCAATTTTAGGCATATATGCCCTAATTTTCACTAAAGGATCAGTTATCGCCTTTTGATGGCGAACCGTCATTAAATATAGTTTTGGTCACTTTTATACATTCTATTGGACCAAATAAAACTCTTCTTTAGAATCGGTACATCAAAATTTACTTTGTGTAAATTTTTGGTATTTTTCCGATAAAGTTCATTTTTTTAATGAATAGTGTAAAATGTTGTATTTTAATTCAAAACCTCTTTTTAATATAATTTATTTATATTATTAGATTATCTTTTGAATTGGTTTTAAAGTGAAATTATAATATATTTTTACCATTAAATCCAATAGTGGTCTTTGCAATTAATTTCACTGTGAAATCGGACTTAAACTAGTGTCAATCATTTGATAATTATTGTTTCATAAAAACACGCTATTTGCTCTGACAGCATGAATTAATTATTAAATTAATTAATTCAACTTATATGTTTTGAATTTTGTAAAATGGACTTAATTTTTTAATTCTGAATATCAAATATATCTTAGGGTGATGTTTTAGTATTTTTCTGAAAAACTTCAATTTTTGATGAATAGTGAAACCACTAAGTGGTAGTTAAAGAAACTGATTTTTCGTTTAAATGAAACTTTTTCACTGATGTGATTTGATATTCAAAAATCTGACATACATGGTTGTCATTAAAAGTAAAATGTGGTTCAATGAGATTAAAATAATTTTTTGGTGAATAGTAACTTTTATGTTCTTAATCGCGATTAGAGGTAATTAGTGTAGTTTAAGGTAAAAATAATGTTTTAATAATATGAGATGATCTTGACATATGTCCTACCCTCATTGGATGTGTCATGGATGACCAAGACAACCCATGCGTCAACTTGGGGACCCCATGGAGCCACTTTTGTTGGGAAATGACATAAATAACTTTTTATTTAATGTAAAAGTAAAAATGACACAAACATGAGATGTTTTAATAAAACAATTTTTACATGGGGTTATACAAGTAATATTTTTGACTATAAATATTCATTAGAAATATAAAAAATATTTCCTACATCATGATATTTTTTTTATAATTTTTAAACTTTAAATATATTATATTATTTATGACATCATGATGATGCAGCGATTACCTCATTAATAATGGATTTAAATAAAATGAAAAGATAATTTAAACTCTATCACCTACACATGTCGAAAACCTATTGGATGGGTATATTTCGAACCCTTATCACCTTTTCCTTGAATTATATCAATGTGGGACCTCTTAAATCCGAATATCATTTTAAAATAAAGTAACTTTTCTTTACTTTCCAAGAGTGCCCCTCCTCTCCTCTGATAAAAGGCCCCCAACTCTACCTATTTACCCACACTTCCGAAGCCTTTGGCACGGCCTAAACCTTCCCATTTGTTCTCTCCAAATCCCTCTCTTACTCCTTGAAGCCTCACTTTGGGAAAAAGTCTTCCCAAGGAATCCTTTGAGCTCAAATCTAAGAGAGTTAGCCGATTTTGAGGAAATGTGTTCACTTGTGTTCTTTTGTTTTATTTTTCTTCTCTAAACCCCTAAAATCTTTTTATTAATTTATTTTGTAACAACTACAGTATCTAAAATATACTAGGATGTTGGTATAATAATCATTCGAGCTACACTTACACACATCTACATCTAATGGTTAAAGAACATTATGTTTCCGTGGTTGGAGAATTTCTGCCTCACGAAACGATGATTGTTCAATCTTCTTTTAAACACCTTTAATGGTGGACATTAAGATGTCACTCTATTTATATATGATATAAATTATGTTTATGTTTCCCTTATTCTTCTGTATTTTTCATTTGTGGTATACCTTTATGGTTTCCATTGTGGGTAAAAACGATAATTTCATTTTAGGAATTGCGGACTACCGCCCCCTCAAAGTGATGTGATTCGTTAATGCCATATGTGGGACGTATAAAGGATGGATTTAAATTTATTATATATAATGTTATACTGGAATTATAATATACCTCTATATCATTATTATTTATTTCCATTAAATTATGATATAGAAATGAAAGTAGCGTTCATGCGTACATACAGCTTACCGTCTCCATGAACGGTGCATTTCATTTCTTATCCCCAAATGTAATGTACTATTACAAGTACATGTATATAATAGATATATATTATTAATGATACATCTAAATGATTAATATAATTCTGGAATTAATATATATATACCTCTCATTTAGTTTTAATTCCATTAATATGACATAGAAATGAAAGTAGCGTTCATGTGTACGTACGGCTTACCGTCTCCATGAGCGGTTCATTTCATTTCTTACCTCTAAATGATTATGTAATATTATAAATACATGTATATTCTGGATATATATTATATATATGATATCCAAATCATGAATATCATTCGGAATATAATGAACCTTTGACCACACGAACCACATGTAATTGTAAGAAGTCCACTTTCGACTTAAGAACCAAATATCGACAAAACAAACATTATTAACATAATGATTACATAATGTTTATAACATGAAAATAAGTTATATAAAAGGAATAATAATATTGAAAAAGGTTCTTAATCAAGTAGAAATTAACTCAAGTTTATTATTCAGGACGTTAAAGAACGATCGAGTCAAGTCGGACCTGAGGTAAGGGACTTCGTCTCAATCTCCTTTCATTGAGGCATATTTCGTTTTATACACAACTTTATTTTGTACGGAGTATAAAACACTTTGACCATTAATTTTATACAAGAGGAATCTTTTTCTATGAAGAATTTTACAAAACGAAAAAAAGGAATGATTCTTTTAACGTACGCGGTGACAACGACCTTTTCTGCTGCCACGAGTATTATTTGGTCTTTGGATTTCTGAACAAGCCGTAATGTTTTATTTAAAATGAAATAAATACCATATACAATTTTATGTATTTTGGTATTGAAAATTGTTTTTATAATGGATTTTTTATGTCAATATATTTAAGTGATATATATTGTGATCAATGTGTGGAAATGTTTTCTTTCCATTATAATTGTTTTATGTCTTATGATATTTATAATGGTACTTGGACATTTGACGGGTGGTTACATGATAAACCATATGACGGGTGGTGTCGTGAATACCAGGACAGGTGGTTACGTTATAACCTCCAATGCATTGGGTATGGAAGTCGGCCGTATGGATATTACATTAAGTATGTATGGAAGTTGGTCGTATGGCTATTCCATTAAGTGATATGTGTGGAAGTCGACCGTATCGTTATTCCACTTAAGTATGTTTATGTCCCAAGTTACCATTATATGTTATGTGTTCTTTATATGGGTTTTATGGTAATCTTTTGGTTACAAAAGGGTATGTAATGGTCTTTTATTCAGTGAAGAGTTTTTACTACTTCATAAAGGTGAAAAGTATTACTTTGATAAAGTATACATGGTTTACTTGTTGTTTTGATAAACTAAAAGTTTTCATTCTTTGTGTATCCCTTACTGATATTTTTATGCTCACCCCAAGTTTTATTTGAAATGTTTTTCACAGGACCTAATGTGGAATAGGATCAATGATGGGATCAAGGTAAAGTCATGCTATATAAAACATGGAACTAGACATGTTTCTTTTTAAGAGTTTTTTTTATTCTATGGAAACTTAGTAGAAGTGTCTACTTTGTAATCTTTTGAGATGTAGTAGTTATGTTATAATTCTCTAAAAATCTAAACCTGAAAAGTTCCTAAATGTGAATTATTCATTTAATTCAATATTAAGAGATGTTTAAGGCTGGGGCCTTATAATACCTCTAAAAGATGTTTGATCTACTGGTTTCCCAGCTTCATCAAGATCTAAAGAGTTTGAGGTACCAATGGGAGTACATATACTCTTAGTGTTGTCATAACCATACTTTTTGAAAAGATATTTAATATACTTATGTTGAGATATATAGATTCCATCTGGTTTTTGAGAAATTTTAAAACCAAGGAAAAAAGTTAACTCACCCATCTTACTCATTTCAAACTCCGATTTCATTACACTTGCAAAAGAGTCGGTTAAGGATTGCTGATTTGAACCAAATATGATGTCATCAACATAAATTTGAACAATAAAAACATTTATCTTATCTTTCTTTATAAAAAGGGTTGGATCTGCATTTCCCTTAACATAGTTATTTTGAAGCAAAAAACCAGTGACTCTATCATACCATGCTTGTGGGGCTTGTTTAAGACCATATAGAGCTTTGGTAAGTATAAAAACATGATTAGGATGTTTTTTATCATCAAAGACAGAAGGTTGTTCAACAAAAACTTCCTCTTGAAGATAACCGTTAAGAAAAGCACATTTCAAATCCATTTGAAAATGTTTAAAATTAAATAATGTTGCAAAGGCAAGTAGAATATGGATAGATTCAAGTCTAGCTACTGGAGCATAGGTTTCATCATAGTCTATTCCCTCTTGCTGATTATAGCCTTTAGCAACAAGTCTAGCTTTATTTCATACTACGACTCCATTTTCATCACATTTATTCCTGAAGTCCCACTTTACTCCAATAACATAATTTTCCATAGGTCTTTCAACCAAGATCCAGACTTTGTTCCTTTCAAATTCATTTAGTTCATCTTACATAGCTTTGATCCAATCATCATCACCTAAAGCTTCAACAGTGCTTTTTGGTTCTAATTGGGAATGAAATTCTAGATGTTATATTTCATTTCTTAAGGAACTTCTAGTTCTTATAGGTTGATTTACATAACCAATGATACTATCACTGGGATGATTCTTAAGAAACACCTGATTTGGGTTTTGAAAAGCCGGTTCATCAACATTTGGTAGAAAATCATCTTGGGTAAATATTTCATAAGTGTCTTCTTGAACATTTTCCTTATCAGAAGGATCTTCTATCAAAGGTTGACAATCAGTTTTTGAAAACACATCTGAGGATGTAGGTTAGGATAGTTTAAAAACAAAAGGACCAGACTCATCAAATTTTACATGCACTGTTTCTTCAATAGTACAAGTATTTTTATTAAAAACTCTATAAGCCTTAGAAGTTGTGGAATAACCTAAGAAAATTCATTCATCATATTTTGGTGCGAATTTATGTAGGTTATCATTAGTACTCAAAATGAATACTCTGCAACCAAAAACCTTGAAGTAGGATAGTCTTGGTTTTCTACCATTCCATAACTCGTAAGGAGTTTTATTAAGAAAAGGTCTAATCAAAACTCGATTTATAGTATAGAAAGAAGTACTTACAGCTTTAGCCCAAAAATGTCTAGCTATATAATATTAATTCAACATGGTTCTAGTTATCTCTTGAAGAATTCTATTTCTTCACTCAACTACACCATTCTGCTGAGGAGTTCTAGGTTCTGACAAATTTAGAGTAATACCTTTTCTACAACAAAAAGATTCAAAATAATAATTTTGAAATTCTCCTCCATGATCACTATGAATAGTTTTCAATGGAACTTTTTTCTCACTTATAACTTGATCTCTAAAACATTTGAAATAATAAAAAGCTTCATACTTCTTTGCTAGAAAATAAACCCAAGTAAATCTAGTGTAATCATCAACTAGAACAAACACATAGTATTTTCCTCCAATACTTCCAGTTTGTGTTAGACCAAAAAGATCCATGTGCACTAACTGTAATGCATCAGTTGTTGAGAATTCACCGATTGATTTAAAACTAGATTTATGTTTTTTTCCATATTGACAAGGATCACAAACTTTAGAAGAATCAAATCTAAGCTCCGGTAGATCCTTACCTAGTTTCTTCTTAGAGAGTTTGATAAGTTCCTAAGGTTATAGTGACCTAGTTTTCTATGCCATAACCAGGAATGATCTTCCATTTCACTTAGGGAAGGTAAATCATGGATCCTGAGGTCTTCTAAATTTAAGGTGTAAACATTCTCTTGCCTATTGGCTGAGAAAATAAATTATTCCATGGAATTGTGAACTAAGCACTTATCATTCCTAAAATTCACAAGGTATCCTTTATCACATAACTAACTTATGCTAATGAGGTTATGCTTAAGACCCTTAACAAAATGAACATTTGAAATCAAAGTTTTACCTAGAAGAACAATATTACCAATACCAATAATCTGTCCTTTAGCATTATCTCCGAAAGTTACCTTTCCTCCTTTCATTTTGATAATCTTTTCAAAATATCTTTTGTTACCAGTCATGTTGCGGGAAAATACACTATCCATGTACCATGTTTTGCTGCTGGTACTCTCTTTATTTTCCTAAAATCAAGAAGAGAATTAGACTTTCGGAATCCAAACATGTTTTGATCCGAGATTTCCAGATAACAAAATTTTGGGTACTCACATCTTCTTAGAGAAATAAGCTTTGTGAAATCCTAGAGATTGGGTTTTGTTTAAGGAACAATTCTTTGTCCAGTGACCACCACATTGACACTTGGTACAAAATGGGGCACTTTGAGGAACAAAATAATTTTTACTAAAAATTTATTTTGCATGGGTATAACCAAATCCAGATTTATTTCTTAAAGGTCGTATTTGGGAACCCATTTTATCAAAATTTTCCTTACCATGGGTAATGTCTGATAAACACTTCTCTATGTAAAAAATTTCGGACATGTGTTTTATAACCATGTTTTTATCCTCAAAATCATTAGTTTTAGAACTAGATCTAGGCTCGAGAATATTTTTCATAGAAATTACTTTTTCTAACACTTTAGAAAGTTTGTTCTTCTCAGAACTTACTTCCTCAAGATTTTTTGAAATAATTTCAAAATCATCATTTTTTCTATCAAGATATTTAGAAAGATCTGATATTTCTTTCGTAAAAATATTATTCCTAGAGTTTTCCTTATCAAGTATCTTATTTAGTTTGGAATTCTCAATTTCAAGAAGTTCAGCAAACCTAGAAACTTCTTCATAAGTAGGTAAATTATTTTCTTCATCAGAAGTGGATTCTTCGTCTTGGGAGTTTTAATACTACCTATCATTATAATTTAAAGATACATTGGTAAATGATTCAACATTTCGTACCTCAGCCATAAAACAATGCTTATCAATAGGTAGTCTGGCTACAAGACCAAGATTCTTCTGTCCTGAAGATTCATAATCAGAAGATTCATCTGAAGAGTCACCACCACTGGCACTCCAGGTGTCATTAGCTTTCAAGACATTCTTAGCATTGGATTTATAATACTTCTTTCTGTTCCTATCTAAATGTCTTTCTTTCCTTTCATTCTTTTTGAGAAAAGGACAATTTGGTCTAATATGTCCTGCTCTCTTGCATTCATAACATGTGACTTCTCCATCTTTCCTATCTTTCCTTTCATTTTTCTTATAATTGGATTGTAAATTTCTTTGTCCAGCTATCTTGTTCATCCTTCGAGTAAGATTTTCTAACTCGTGTTCAAAGACTTCACTCTCACTAGATTCATATTGGAAAATAACTTTCTTAGACTTGGATCTGGTTACCCTCTCAGGACTCTTAGCTTTCATTTGATTTGATGTTGTTTTAAAAGCAACAGTACCATTTCCATTTTTCTTCTTAATGTTATCAGCATCTCTCTTCATTCTGGTTTCATGTTGGAGAAGAATTCCAAATACCTCATCAAGAGAAATTTGAGTGACCTTCCTGTTCTCATATATAATTGTTCTCTTTGATTCCCACTCATTGGGCATAATATCAATTATCTTATCCATAAGTGCTTCATCATATAACCCTTTCTCTCCCATAGACATTAAACTATTGACTATAGTCATGAATCTCTGTTGAACTTTACAAATTGGTTCACCATAAGGAAAATTGAATCCATGGTATTCAGCTCTAAGCACAGCACTCATAGTCTCAATCACTTTAAAAGTTCCAAGGTGTGTAACCTCTAACTTCTTCCAGATACAATTAGCTGCTTCACAAGAAGAAATTTGGCTATATATATTTCTAGTCATTGAACAAAGTATGGTATTGTGTACCTTATAATTGAGTTGATACTCTTTATTTTCCTAGTTAGTGAATGTTCTAACTTCTTTATCAGGAATTTTATAATCTCCAGTAAGCATAACAGAGTTTTCCACTCCAGTATTGATAAAAAAAGACTTCATTCGATCTCTCCAGTACTCATAGTAATTACCATCAAAGATTGGTGGTCTTGTAGGATTTAGATTATCAATGGAGCCAACATTGATTCCTGCCATACTTAAAATAACCTTGGATACACAAACATGTTAGTAGAAAAAGTTCGTAATCACAAAGTTCGGAATGACAATTCGTAATAAAAAAGTTCGGAATGAAAAAGTTCGGAATGACATGTTTGGAATGACAAAGTTCGGAATGACAAGTTCAGAATGACAAAGAACTTTCTAAGGAAGTATGAAGAATAAAGGAAAATGAACAAGAAAAACATAAACACGAGTATAAGTTTTTTCAGAGACCTCCTATGATACCAATTGTAGGATCAAAATAATGATGTAGATGATCAATATACAAGAGGGGGTGTATTGTACACTTTCATTTGGAACCTTTAAAGTTGATTACGAATGACTATTTTTTTCATTAGACAAGTAAAGTTCTAAGTTTAACAAAGTTAAACTAAGCAAATTCACAACACCTCTAACACCAATTGAAAAATCGGAATAAGGAATGATGTTATAAACTTCAAGTTCTATTTACTTGCTTAAAACTAGAAATATATTCCGAAAGTAGGTTTCGGAAATATAGATTCGATAAATTGAAACTTAACAAATAATTACAACATGATATTCTACTTTAAAGCGTATAGAATCTAAATGAAACAGAGTACAAGTAGGGAAGTATAAGAAAGTTATACTTTCCTTACAATACAATATGCAGCGGAAACAAACAGGTAGTAAAACTACAAATAACAAACAATAACTATTTTAACCCAAAGAGAAGGGTATCCAACAACCTTGGATAAAGGTCTCTTGATTTATACTTTCAAGAAAGTCTGTCTTACCAAAACCAGGATAAGCCCTCAATATGAAGATCAGAATCTCTGTATTTCTATCCCCGCAAGCCCTCAAATTCAAGGTAGTTAGAACCTCTGTCTTCCCCAGCAAGGATGCCCTTGAACATTAAGGTAGTCGGCACCTCTGTGTTCCTATCCTCAGAAGTCCTCGAATGTAATCACCAACATTCGGAGTCGCACGAAGAAAAAACTGAACGAGCGGTTCAGTATGCACAAAGCATGAAAAGATTTATCTCTCTAGAAATCACCTAAGTAGCATGTGGTCACTAGATTAATCAACTTCATTGTATTTTGAGCTCTTTCAAATGAGCTCCTACTTATAGGCTCGGTCGACCTCCTTTCCAATGGCCTTATCTTCCTTAAAAATCGGAGGGACTTGTACACGTGCCACATAACCAACGGTTAGTTTATAACGGAATAGACGACATCGTTTTATAACAAAACAAGTGTAATAGAAAGTACGACATCGTTTTAAGCCTAACTCAAAAGTTCAGAGTGAAGGTTTGGAGTGTAAAGAAATATATTAAAGAGTAGACAAATTATAAAATTGTAAGAAAAAATAAAGTTCAGAGTCTAATAAAAAAATAATATTCAGAGTCTATATAAATTTGGAGTGTATAAAGAAAAGATGATCAGATTATGTTTAATAGGTGAATTCAGAATGATAATTCGGAATGAAAATTAGTCATCAGAATTCGTAATGAGAATTCGTAATCAGGATTTGACATTAGATTTCGGTGTCAATCTTCATGAGAGTTTGTATCCAGAATTCAGATTGGAACTTTATTAGAGTTTGTATCCAGAATTCCGAGTGTAACTTCATTACATTTCTCATCCAGAATTCGGAGCCTAAAACAGAATGCTTCATATCAAATTTTTAAACGATTCCGAGAATATAGAAATGAATCAGATTCATATACTTAAGAAAAATATGGATATAGATAATGAAAATATGATAAGAATAATTTTCCTTATAAAAGCGATTTTCCTTATAAAAGCGATTTTCCTTATAAAATCAATTTTTCTTATTAAAGCAATTTTTCCTTATAAAAGAAATTTTCCTTATAAAAGTGATTTTCCTTATAAAAGCGTTTTTCCTTATAAAAGCGATTTTCCTTATAAAATCAATTTACCTTATAAAATCAATTTTCCATAAAGATATGGTGTTTGTGATTTTCAAAACAAGAAGGAATGGAAAATTCATAAGGAAAACCTTATTGACTCAACAATCTCCCCCTTTTTGGAAAGCAAAAACATCCCTACGAAAAAGAAAGACTAAGGAAAACAACATTAAGGCTTATCACCCTTTGCTTACGGATGTTGATGAATACGAATAACTCACCCTTAGGCTTTGAAACTATAAGGATCGTGTTCTAGATTTCTGTAATGGTATTAAGAATAAGAATGTCTCTTTAATGAAAAACTCCCCCTTAGATAAACTCTATTAGAGTTCTTTTTCTTTCACCCCCTTTGTTAAGGTTCTTTTTCCTTTTACCCCTTTTATAGGTTTCTTTTTCCTTCTCCCCATTTTTGATTTTCAAAAAGAATTCGAGGGAATGGAAAATATAACAAAGTACCTGAAAAATCAGTTACAACAACAAAAGAGACAAGAAAGCAAGATTTTCATTAATTTTGAAAGATTAAAAACAAAGAGTCTAAGATACAACATAAGATCGGATTTTTCTATTTTGGATCTTTTTCCTTCGCCATGAAACCCTTGAGAATAGTCATTAGCTTCTTCAAGTCTTTATGGTCTTCCTCGGATTGCTTCTCTAACACAACTATTCTTGCACTTTGAGCTTCATATTTTCTTCCTGAGCTTTCAAAACATGTTCATACTTTAACAACTTCTCTTGAATCTCAATCCGACAATCCCTTTCATTCCTCTAGTTTGGAGCAACATAATTCAGCTTCCCATTCAGATCTCTGTCTTCTGGAATCTGGGAATTATTATCAACTGTCAACTTTTCTTCAAAGGAAAAAAGTAAGATCATTTAGCTTCTTGTATTCTGTCTCAAATGCATCTTTAACATTATCTTGAAAATCATCTAGGAGCCTCATCTCTTCTAAATTTTTCCTCGACCAACTACTCATTTTCTTACAAGACCTTTTGTGGGATTCATAGCAGACAAAAATAGTTTTGAACTGAGCCTCCATCTCAACACATTTTTCCATAACCATGGATACGAAGTCTGTTTTCTGATTCAGAGTATGTTGGAGCATCTGGCATCTTGAATCAATACTTGAGAAGGTTGGAATAGAACCCAAAAATGATTTTAAATACTGAACAATAAAGTCACGCCCCAACGAAGATGATTATGAATCCGAGACTTTGTTTGGAGAAATTTCTTTTTCAAATTTATCATCCTTCTTCTTAGAAGAATCACCAACTTCCCTTCTCTTTACAGCCACTAAGCTCGGGGTATCAACAACAAGTTTCTTTCCCTTATCCTTTTTCAGAATGGATTGATGTTCCGGAGTTTTCTAATCACTACCAGACACATGAACAATATTTTCTTCATCATCAATAACTTTTTGAGCACCATCCTCTACATTCTACATTTGAGCAATATCATGTAGAAGTTGTTCTTCCTCTGCATGATAAGCTAATTTTTGTTCTCCTTTCTCCTCATCCTTTCCTGGAGTAACTAACATAGAGGACACAGCTTCTGAAGTTTGGAGCGACAAATGTTCTGAAGGTGACCCCTTATAATCGTCTACTCGATTCAATAGATCTCCGATCTCACCACTACTTTCAGCAAATACTTCTTCCTCTTTCACTTCCTCAAACTGCTCAACTTCCTCAACATGCTTAGCAACTGTCTTTTACAAAGTGACATAGTTTCTTCCTGGAGTCTCAGGTAAAGATTCCAATGAAAAAGATCTCAGAACGGGAATGTTTGTGGAGACCATCCCATTAAACTTCAACAAAGTCTGAGCTACCTCAACTTCAGACATCTTCTTCTTAAACTTCTTTTGTTTCACTTGTTTTTATAATTAATCTGCTGTTTTTTCTTTCAAGGCCTTAGCCTCCACAGGATCCAAGCCAAACTGAGGCTCCCCTTGAACTCTTTTCTCTTTGATTTCCATCCACTTAGAAACTACCTCATCAGGGTAATCTTTCTTCTTATCCGGTTTTGGAGGTGCGGAATGAACATCCTTAGATTTGGTATTCCCTATTTTAACTTTAACTTCTTTCAACTTTCTCTTCTTCACTGGCTTAGAAGATTCAGGTTCACCAACTTTTAGAACCGCTTCTTCTTGAACTGGTAAATCAAAGAACTCACCAGTATTCTTGTCGAAGGCAACATTCATCCTTTTGAGGGTACCATCACTCACCAACATAATTATGCAAACTCTTGTCTTAGACTTTCAAGCCTCCTTGAATGACTCAAGCCACCGAACTATTATCTTTGAGATGATTCTTGGATACATTATGATCTGAGCTCTCTGATTCCCTTTCTTAACATTCTCAATGGTAATAAGAATGTATTTCATCAGATTAAACTTCCTTAGATTTATCAAAAAATCTAAGATAAATATCTCACTCTTATTTAAACTGTCTTTATCCCCCATTCTCGGTATGATAAAGCCTTGTACCCATAATTCTAGAATCCAAAAATTTTTAGACAGACTAGAAATATTCAGAGCCTTGTCATCTGACAGTACGAGAGTCTCCAAAGCCTTTTCCTTGTTGAAACATCCTTTTGAATCCGGGAAAACATGAGTGATGAACTCGGCTTCACCTTCATTGTTTTTCCCTACCAAGATGGCTACCTTGGCATAATAAAGCATATAAGTCATTCCATAAGACTTAAACGACAATTTCTCCCTATCATCTTCCTTAAAGAAGGAAACAGTCTCATAGAACTCTAAAAGCAACACTGAATATACTTCATCTTGATTCCTGGGCTTAGACACAGCAACATCTTCCCATTTGTTAAGCTTTATGTTCTTGGATATAAGAGAATCATACTTGTTAAAGAAATAAGGATGAACTAACCTTTCTCTATATACTAACCATTGAGAATTTGGCATAGAGGTTGACCTGTCTTGTGAAGCTACTTCCCTAGAAATTCGGATCTGAAGACTTCTGAGAAGTTTGGAACGGAGATTGCGGAAGATTAGAACGACCTTAAATCGGAGAGGCGAAGCTCCGGGACACTGGAGCATGAAAAACCGATGTGGGACAACCATTTGGGGTCCCCTTTAAATAGGCAACGATATGACAGTTCATCTTCCTCGGTTGATTGAATGGTTGTAAAATACTGAGATCAGATCTGACGGTTGAAAACCAATTATCAAGAAAACTTGAATTTGATATTTTGAGGTTTTTATTAAAACAAAGATTTAAGGAAACTAGAATCCGAAAACAAGATATAATAAAACAGCAGCTAGTAAAGTATGATTACGAAAACTTGAGTAAGGAAATCATACCTTTCGGATTGGCTTAGGAGGATTATTCATAATGGGTAATATTCTTCTTGAAGATAAAAATTGACTACGAAAAATATTTACTACGAAAAGACATAGTTCGAAAAATTTTCTACGAAAAACTCAACAAAGAAAACGAAAATTCATTACAAGATTTTCAACATGAAATTTTCATTACAAAAGTTTGAATACAAAAAGTTCATTATGAAAGTATCGGTATGAAAATATCGTTACGGAAACACCAGTACGAAATTTTCCATTCCGGAAGTTTTCAATACAAAAAATTCCATTCCAGAAGTTTTCTATATGAAAATATCCATTCTGGAAAATTTCAGTTCCAGAAATTCCCATTCCAGAAATTTAGTTCCGAAAAGTTTGAAAAACTAACTTTGAAAAAATTTAGTTACTCTAACAATCAAATGTACTCCCCCTATGAAAAGGAGTCTATTACTATAAGGAGACCTTTTCAACAGATAGTTAATTAAGAAAGATTACCTTACGGTTATCATTCCTAACTTCTGTTTAATGTATTCAAATATATCATAATGCAATAATTTTGTGAAAATATCCGCAAGTTGATCTTGCATTCTAATAAACTGAAGAATAATATCTCCTTTTAGTGTGTGATCCCTAGGAAAGTGATTCCTAATATCTATGTGTTTTTCACGTGAGTGATGTGCAGGGTTCTTACTTAGTACAATGGCACTTGTGTTATCACACAAAATTTGAGTTTTAGTAAAACTCAAACCATTGTCTGTGAGTGTGTGTTACATCCACAACACGTGATCACAACAACTTCCAGCTGCTATATATTTGGCTTCAGGAGTGGAAAGTGCTACAGAATGTTGCTTCTCGCAAGACCAAGAAACTAGTGAATCTCCTAAGAAATGAAAAGTTCAGGATTTACTTTTTCTATCCATTATACATCCACCAAAGTCAGCATCAGAAAATATTTTTAGAACAAAATCATTTCCAGATGTATAAAATAATCCTAGATCCATGGTTCCCTTAAGGTAGTGAAAAATTCTTTTTACTACCTTTATGTGGGATTCCTTAGGATTGGATTGTTATCTTGCACATAAGCATACTGAGAACATTAAGTCTGGTCGACTAGCTGTTATGTAATGTAAACTTCCTATCATACCTCTAAAAGATGTTTGATCTACTTGTTTCCCAGCTTCATCGAGATCTAAAGAGTTTGAGGTACCAATGGGAGTACTTATACTCTTAGTGTTGTCATAACCATAATTTTTTAGAAGATATTTAATATACTTATGTTGAGATATATAGATTCCTTCTGGTTTTTGAGAAATTTTAAAATCAAGGAAAAAAGATAACTCACCCATAATACTCATTTCAAACTCATATTTCATTAGACTTGCAAAAGAGTCGGTTAAGGATTGCTGAGTTGAACCAGATATGATGTCATCAACATAAATTTGAACAATAAAAACATTTATCTTATCTTTATTTATAAAAAGGGTTGGATCTGCATTTCCCTTAACATAGTTATTTTGAACCAAAAAACCAGTGAGTCTATCATACCATGCTCGTGGGGATTGTTTAAGACCATATAGAGCTTTGGTAATTCTAAAAACATGATCAGGGTGTTTTTTATCTTCAAAGCCAGGAGGTTGTTCAACAAAAACTTCCTCTTGAACATAACCATTAAGAAAATCACATTTCACATCCATTTTAAAAATTTTAAAATTAATGAATGATGAAAATGCAAGTAGAATACGGATAGATTCATGTCTAGATACTGGAGCATAGGTTTCTTCATATTCTATTCCCTCTTGCTGATTATAGCCATTAGCAACAAGTCTAGCTTTATTTCTTACTATGACTCCATTTTCATCACATTTATTCCTAAAGTCCCACTTTACTCCAATAACAGAAGTTTCCTAAGGTTTTTCAACTAAGATCCAGACTTTGTTCCTTTCAAATTCATTTAGTTCATCTTACATAGATTTGATCCAATCATCATCACCTAAAGCTTCATCAGTGCTTTTTTGGTTCTAATTGGGAAAAAATGCTAGATGTTCTATTTCATTTCGTAAGGAACTTCTAGTTCTTGCAGGTTGATTTACATCACCAATGATACTATCACTGGGATGATTCTTAAGAAACACCTGATTTGGGTTTTGAAAATCCTGTTCATCAACATTGGGTAGAAAATCTTCTAGGGTAAATGTTTCAAAATTGTCTTCTTGAACATTTTCCTTATTAGAAGGATCTTCTATCAAAGGTTGACAATCAGTTTTTGAAAACACATCTGAGGATGTAGGTTAGGATAGATTAAAAACAAAAGGACCGGGCTCATCAAATTTTACATGCACTGTTTCTTCAACAGTACAAGTATTTTTATTAAAAACTCTATACGCCTTAGAAGTTTTGGAATAACCTAAGAAAATTCCTTCATCATATTTTGGTGAGAATTTATGTAGGTTATCTTTAGTATTAAAAAAGAATACATTGCAACCAAAAAACTTGAAGTAGGATAGTCTTGGTTTTCTACCATTCGATAACTCATAAGGAGTTTTATTAAGAAAAGGTCTAATCAAAACTCGATTTATAGTATAACAAACAGTACTTACAGCTTCAGCCCAAAAATGTCTAGCTATAGAATATTCACTCAACATGGTTCTAGTAATCTCTTGAAGAATTCTATTTCTTCTTTCAACTACATCATTCTGCTAAGGAGTTCTAGGTGCTGAAAAGTTGTGAGTAATACCTTTTCTATAACAAAAACATTCAAAATCAGAATTTTGAAATCCTCCTCCATGATCACTATTAATAGTTTTCAATGGAAGGTTTTTATAATTTTTAACTTGATCTCTAAAACTTTTGAAATAAGAAAAAGCTTTAGACTTCTTTACTAGAAAATAAACCCAAGTAAATCTAGTATAATCATCAACTAGAACAAACACATAGTATTTGCCACCAATACTTCCAGTTTGTGTTGGACCAAAAAGTTCCATGTGCACTAACTGTAATCCATCAGTTTTTGAGACTTTAGCGATTGATTTAAAACTATATTTATGTTTCTTTCCATATTGACAATGATCACAAACTTTAGAAGAATTAAATCTAAGCTCCGGTAGATCCTTAACTAGTTTCTTCTTAGAGAGTTTTCATAAGTTCCTAATGTAACAGTGAACTAGTCTTCTATGCCATAACCAGGAATGAACATCCATTGCACTTAGGAAAGGTAAATCTTGGCTCTTGAGGTCTTCTAAATTTATGCTGTATACATTCTCTTGCCTATTAGCTGAGACAATAAATTCTTCCATGGAATTGTGAACTAAGAACTTATCATTCCTAAAATTCACAAGGTATCCTTCATCACATAACTGAATTATGCTAATGAGGTTGTGCTTCAGACCCTTAAAAAAAAGAACATTTGAAATCAAAGTTTTACCTAGAAGAACAATATTACCAATACCAACAATATCTCCCATAGAATTATCTCTGAAAGTTACATTTCCTCCTTTCGTTTTGATAATCTTTTCAAAATAGTTTTTGTTCCCAGTCATGTGCCAGGAACATCCACTATCCATGTACCATGTGTTGCTGCTGGTACTCTCTTTATTTTCCTAAAATCAAGAAGAGAATTAGACTTTCAGAATCCAAACATGATTGGATCCGAGATTTCTAGATAACACAATTTTGGGTACCCACATCTTCTTAGAGAAATAATCTTTGTGAGATACTAGAGAATGGATTTTGTTTAAGGAACAATTCTTTTCCCAGAGACCACCACATTGACACTTGGTAAAAAATGGGGCACTATGAGGAAAAAATAATTGTTACTAAAAATTCTTTTTCCATTGGTATAGCCAAATCTAGATTTATTTCATAATGGTCGTATTTGGGAATACATTTTATCAAAAATTTCCTTACCATGGGTAAAGTTTGATAAACACTTCTTTAAAGAAAAAATTTCGGACTTGAGTTTTATAACCAAGTTTTAATCCTCAAAATCATTAGTTTTAGAACTAGAGCTAGGCTCGAAAACATTTTTCTTAGAAATTAATTTTCCTAACTCTTTAGAAAGTTTGTTCTTCTCAGAACATACTTCCTCATGATTTTTTGAAATACTTTCAAAATCATCATTTTTTCTATCAAGATCTTTATAAAGATCTGATATTTCTTTCGTAAGAATATTATTCCTAGAGTTTGCCTTATCGTGTTTCTTTTTGAGTTTGGAATTCTCAATTTCATGAAGTTTAGCAAACCTATAAACTTCTTCATAATTAGGTAAAGTATTTTCTTCATCAGAAGTGGATTCTTAATCTTAGAAGTCATAATAGTTACTATCATTACAATTTAAAGACACATTGGTCAATGATTCAGCATTTCGTACATTATCCATAAAACAATGATTTTCAATAGGTAGTCTGGCTACAAGACCAAGATTCTTCTGTCCTGAAGACTCATAATCAGTAGATTCATCTGAAGAGTCACCACCTCTGGCACTCCAGGTGTCATTAGATTTCAAGACATTCTTAGCTTTGGCTTTATAATACTACTTTCTGTTCCTGTTTGAATGCCATTCTTTCCTTTATTTCTTTTTGAGAAAAGGAAAATATGGTCTAATATGTCCGGCTCTCTTGCATTCATAACATGTGACTACTCCATATTTCCTATCTTTCCTTTCCTTTTTCTTGTACTTGGATTGGAAATTTCATTGGCCAGCTATCTTGTTCATCCTTCGAGCAAGATTTTCTAACTCATTTTCAGAGACTTCACTCTCACTAGATTCGGATTGAAAATAAAATTCTTAGACTTGGATTTAACTACCCTCTTAGGTGTCTTATCTTTCATTTGATTTGATGTTGTTGTAAAAGTAACAGTACCATTTCCATTTTTCTTCTTGATGTTATTAGCATCTCTCTTCATTCTGGTTTCATGTTGGAGAAGAGTTCCAAATAGCTCATCAAGAGAAATTTGAGTGACCTTTCTATTCTCATCTATAGCTATTCTCTTTGATTCCCACTCATTAGGTATAATATCAATTATCTTATCCACAAGTGCTTCATCATCTGAACCTTTCTCTCCCATAGACTATAAACTATTGACTATAGTCATGAATCTCTGTTGAACTTTACAAATTTGTTCACCATAAGAAAAATTGAAGCCATGGTATTCAGCTCTTAGCATAGCTCTCCTAGTCTCAATCACTTTAGAAGTTCCAAAGTGTACCTCTAACTTCTTCCAGATACAATTAGCTGCTTCACAAGAATAAATTTGGCTATATATATTTCTAGTCATTGAACAATGTAAGGTATTGTGTACCTTGTAATTGAGTTGATACTCTTGCCTTTCCTGGTTAGTGAAAGTTCTAACTTCCTTAGCAGGAATTTTATAATCTCCAGTAAGCATAACAATGTTGTTCACTCCAGTATTGATAACAAAAGTAATCATTCGATCTCTCCAGTACTCATAGTCATTACCATTAATTATTGGTGGTCTTGTAGGTTTTATATTATCAATGGAGCCAACATTGATTCCTTCCATACTTAAAATAACCTTGGATACACAAACTTGTTAGTAGAAAATGTTCGTAATCACAACGTTTGGAATGACAATTCGTAATGACAATGTTTGGAATGACAATGTTTGGAATGACAAGTTCAGAATGAAAAAGTTCGGAATGATAAGTTCGGAATGAAAATGAACTTTCTAAGAAAGTATGAAGAATAAAGGAAAATGAACAAGAAAAACTTAAACGTGAGTATATTTTTTTTAGAGACCTCCTCAGATAGCAATTTTAGGATCGAAATAATGATGTAGATGCTCAATATACAAGAGGAGGGTGAATTCTACACTTTAAAATTTTCCTTTGGAACCTTTAAATTTGATTACGAATAACTATGTTTTCCTTAAACAAGGAAAGTTCTAAGTTTAACAATGTTAAACTAAGGAAATTTACAACACCTCTAACACCAATTGAAAAATAGGAATAAGGAATGAAGTTATAAACATCAAGCTCTATGTACTTGCTTAGAACTAGAAAGAGATTCCGATAGTATGTTCCGGAAATATGGATCCGGAAATTGAAACTTAACTAAAGATTACAATATGATAATCTACTTTAATGTGTATAGAATATAAATGAAATAGAGTACAATTAGGGAAGTATAAGAAAGTTATACTTTCCTTACAATACAATATGTAGTGGAAACAAATAGGTAGTAAAACTACAAATAACAAACAATAACTCTTTTAACCCAAAGAGAAGGGTATCCAACAACCTTGGATAAAGGTCTCTTGATTTATACTTTCAAGAAAGTATGTCTTACCCACACCAGGATAAGCCCTCGATACGAAGATCGGAATCTCTATCTTGCTATCCCCACAAGCCCTCAACTTCAAGGTAGTTGGAACCTATGTCTTCCTCAGCAAGGAAGCCCTCGAACTTTAAGGTAGTCGACACCTCTGTCTTCCTATCCTCGGAAGTCCTCGAATGTAATCACCAACATTCGGATTCACACGAAGCAAAAAACTGAATGAGCAGTTCAGTACGCACAATGCATGAAAAAAATTATCTCTCTAGAAATCACCTTAGTAGCATGTGGTCTCTAGATCGATCAACTTCATTATATATTTAGCTCTTTCAAATGAGATCATATTTATAGGCTCGGTCGACCTCCTTTCCAACGGCCATATCTTCCTTAAAAATTGGAGGGACCTAAACACGTCACACTTAACCAACTGTTAGTTTATAACGGAATAGAAGACATAATTTTATAACAAAACAAGTGTAACAGAAAGTACGACATCGTTTTAAGTCTAACTCAAAAGTTCGGAGTGAAGGTTCAGACTGTAGAAAAAAATATTAAAGAGTAGAAAATTTATAAAAGTGTAAGAAAAAAGAATGTTCGGAGTCTAACCAAAAAATAATATTCAGAGTCTAAATAAATTCGTAGTGTATAAAGAAAAGATGATCAGATTCTTTCTAATAGGTGAATTCGGAATGAGAATTCAGAATGAAAATTCATCATCAGGATTCGTAATGAGAATTCATAATCAGGATATGTCATTAGATTTCAGTGTCGATCTTCATGAGAGTTCGTATCTAGAATTCGGAGTGGAACTTTATTAGAGTTCGTATCCAGAATTCGGAGTGGAACTTCATTACAGTTCTCATCCAGAATTGAGAGCCTAAAACAGAATTCTTCATATCAAAGTTTTAAATGATTCCATGAATATAGAAATGAATCCGATTCTTATACTTAAGAAAAATATGGATATAGATAATGAAAATATGATAAGAATAATTTTCCTTATAAAAGCGTTTTTCCTTATAAAATCGATTTTCCTTATAAAATCAATTTTCCTTATAAAATCAAATTTTCTTATAAAAACAATTTTCCTTATAAAAGCGATTTTCCTTATAAAAGCGATTTTCCTTATAAAAGCGAATTTCCTTATAAAAGCAATTTTCTCTATAAAAGCAATTTTCTTTAAAGATTAGGTATTTGTGATTTTCAAAACAAGAAGGAATGGAAAAGTCATAAGGAAAACCTTATTGACTCAACAATAACAATTATGGGCGTTTTTCTATGTTTTAAATTACCTTCCATTCATGAATACAAGTGAACGGTTCAAGAAAACTATAAAAATAAATGTTCCCGAAAAAAAATTGCATCCCTATAAATCATCCAAAAGCCAAATAATGACCATAATAAAACTTCAATTAATATTATTACTGTATAAAAGGTTATTTAGTTATTAATTAATGAATATAATGTGTATATAATGAATATTAAATTGAAGAAAGAGTTCAGATACATTGTAAGGGGAAATTCTCTAACCCAACACTCATTCATTGGGTTTCCCTCTTTCAAACCATTTTCTATATGAATATTCCTTAAAATTCATTTAATCATCCTCATCTTACCTATTATAGGATATAAATATTTTCTAAGTGTGATTATGATAAGAGCAATTTTCATTCGAAATAACTCTAATTAATAATATGCACCCTCTTTTTTACTTCTCAAGGATTGTTCCTACATCACTCATCGTTGATGGTTCTATGACAAGAATGGTATCCCATATTTATTTTGGGTTTCAAATGTTTTTGAATGTGTTCTTTATGATATGAAACCCATTCATTTCCATGGGTTATTTTATGATTCAATTTTACATATCTTCTATGTGGTATGCATGATAATGTGAATGTTATGATGTGACGGGTATGCCCATGATTATACAGAGCTCCATTGCATTGGGTAAAGTGATGAATCTCCTGAGTTAAAGGAAATTTATTCATGAACATGATGCTATCAATTTTCACAAATATTTGTAGTAGTTGACCACTAAGACATTGTGTCTCATTTTTATGCATTTCCATATTTCAAGTCTTTTATAAATGTTTCTACTCTTGTTTATGATATGCTACCTATATTATGATTGTGCTCACCCATTTTTATGTTGTTCATATCTGTCATCTTACTAGGATTATATCTCACCCATTTTTGATGTATATCTTCAGGTGATTATGTTTACTAAATATTTTACATGGTATAATAAGAAGCCGGAGAATAATATATTAAATAAATGTTTACATTTTATATTGTAAATTTTATGTATGGTCCTAGTTTTTCCAAAACAATAATCCTTTGAATCCTAATTGTTTAATACTATTTAGTTGATTATATATTTAATTATTTAATGGTAATGAATTAAAAGGATGGGTTGTTATAACCTTGACATCAAAGCATTTTATTTTTATTTTATTTTCTTATTATAGTATGAATTATTTTAAGTGTATTCAAAAACATATATTATGTTTTCCCATATAACATGTTTTCAAACTTTACTCTACTAGGATTTGGTTTATTTATTTTGTTGGATGGTCATGTGAATCATACATAGTTAGATTCTATTATGATAGAAATAATTTCCTTTCATCAAGTGATATATGGACACCAAGTAATCGTTGGTTAAAGAATTTTAATCCTTCATAATGACTCAATTTAGTAATGGTATACATGAGATATGTTTTGAGGAAATACATGGGTAATATGCCCCTTTTGTAGGATTCAAAGAATGCATGTCCGTTTTTAATGAAATTTGGGATTAATGGGTTGAACTGGATGACCACCTTACCATGTGGTTATTTGTATATGCTTTCAATAGCAAGGTGATATAGTGGCTAGACACTAATTCTATTGAGATGATTCCCACACGGCAGGGGATTAATTTATTAGCCTCATCCTGAGTGACATATATTACATTGTGGATTTTACTAAAATGCCCATGGATAATGGATAGTTGGTTAGAGGCATGATCCATAGATAAAAAAATATGCACTCCATGGGTGTATGAGATCAATTTTGTGATCGGGTTATATGGGATTATTAATCAACATGGTTCATGAATGACCTTGGGGGATCCTAAATGAAAACATATTTGATGGTTATCAAATGATCAAACATCCATTATAAGATAGATATTATTAGTGTCAATTATTCTGAATATAATTAGTATGAAAGGTTTGGTGCATGCTAGGTACAAGTGGTGCCCATTTTAGTTAAGAATCAGGGAATGGTCTATGTGTGGGACATAAGTGAATTTTTTGAGTATGGTTGAAACCATGAATTGTTGTGGTGATAACATTGTCGTGATATATGTTATTGCATGATGGATTGATGTTTTGGTCCTAGAAATGGTTGTTGTTAGGGTTCCATGTTGTTGGGGAACATTTGGGTAGGTACTCAAGGTGCAACATATGGGAATTCATATATTAGGGAGTGAACCTGTTGTGGTGGATTTTTATTGTTTCTTCTCAAGGGATAGTTGGTTGTACAGGTCCAATAATTAGAATTGGTAAGGGATAGAGTGTAGGATGTATATATGATATATTTTTTAGTTGGTGTTGATAACAATACTTCTATAGTAGCGAGTTTTTTATGGGTCATTGGTTAACAATAGTCACATAAAAGGTTCATGGAGGTAGTCATTCTAGTTGTTACATGATCCAGGTTACATGAAAATATTGGTGTACAGTAATGTCTACTAATATCTGCCTCTTTATGTAAAATAATATTTTATATTATGATGTAGTGTTAGTCAGAGTTGGTAAGCTGACATCTAATTCATGAAATATCTGAACTAATCATAGGATTAATCAAATAAATGTGAGCTAATTACCATAGTGATACCATGATTTATGAGGAGGTAATTTTTTCATCCAAACAACAAATTACCTTGTAATTAAGGGTTTAGAATTTTTCGTGGTAATTGGACTATATATTAATTCCTCAAATAGTTAAGGAATCACAATAAGGTGTATGTGTTAAAGAAAATTAATACTAGAAATGAGTTTTTCTAAATAAATTATGATCTAGGAGGCATGATTGGTTTTATTTTGTGGAGTGAGATGCAATGAGGTAGAACCTTCATCTGGATTATTTTATGGAATGTTGTAGGTGGGCTGGTAGATAGTAGAAGGTATAATTTTGGTATGTTCATTCCAAATGTTGGAAGAACAAGGAATTGAGATTGGCTGTCATGACATATACTTCTGATGTAGTTCCCCAAAATATCAAGGATGAATCAGTTTAAAGAATTATGGTGTATTTGAATAGATTAGTATATTTACATCCATATCTATGATGTCATTTTGAGCGAACAGGTGGCTCTATCTCAACTAAATTGTATGATTATGTTATTATAGTTGTTTACTGGATGTATGTCTTGTGTTTGAAGATAGATTATAGAGAGTTATCATGAATTTAAAATAATGGTAGGTTTGGGATGTATCTTGAAAAAATATTATAGTATTCTTGGGGGTGAGAATCCTTATAGTTTATCGTCTGTAATGAAAAATTTCGTTATAGATTGTGAATTTATAATGGAATTTTGATTTGGGTGTCACAAATGGGTTGGATATTTAATTTTGACTTGGATTGGAAATTAAGTCATTTAGATGTCCAATATATATATTTTTTGGATGTGGAATGAGACCTGGATTACTGTTCAGATACTCAAGTGAGAAATGGAAAAACTATAAGCATGGGAAATACCTGATATTCTATCGAAAGGTGACCACCATGGTGTATCATTGGGAAATTGGTATTGTAGATTAGAATGGTAAAATACCACCATAATGTTAATGTATTGTGTTGTGTATAATAAGTAGAGTTATGTGTTGTTGGGAATTCAAATTGAGGTTCAGTTTCACCATTGAAATGGGAAATTTTATTGTGTGAAAAAATAGGATGAGGATGGACATGATGTATCATGAGGGGCTATTAAACCGTGGATAAGAGGGTTTTAAGGGAGGCCCTACCTCATGCGGGTCATCTATACCACATCAAAGGAGGAAACAACATAGAATGACCTAGAAGGGAGGCTATTCCAAAACCCATTGAGGGTTTTTATAAGATAAGTATCCCTCAAGGGATAATAGAGGTGGTATATGAGGGGAATCCTTACACCATTCCATAGTAAGGGAACATGGGTTGTCAACCTAGGGGACACACTATACAAATACCCTGCATATGTTTTTTTAGCTAGGGTAGATTGTAAATTTTCAAATCAACTACCATATTAGTTTACAGAAGGGGGCTTCCAGAGATGACCAAATAAGCCTCCTCTCCCATACCTCTACCTCTATTAATCCTCATTCACTAGGTGACTATTTTGGTTGTTATATGTTATGGGATATGGTGATTTCTTATATTTCTCTCCTTTTTTTATATTTACATCAAATTCAACTTTTTATAGAAGTATCGTACAAGGATTTTGGTGACAGTTTCTTGATATTATGTTTGCATTAATTGAATATGATGGGTATTATATTTTATGTGTCTTGAATGGGGCATCAAATGATATCTTCATATTTTTACTCACTGATCTATATATGATATCATTATCACTGATTATATTTTTTTGTTTTCTTAAAATTGGATGATATTGAAAATTAATAAAGTGTCATGTGATATGTATTTTTCCTAGATGGTGTTAGGGATGCTTCATAGATCATACATGGGTGGTTGGTAGAGGTTATGGTGTGAAGGTAGTGCTCGATGAGTTGTTAGGAAATTATACCTATTAATATTAATTTGAATAATATGTTATAATGAGTTATAAATAATTATGATCATCATGTGGAATGAGAAAGGTACCTGAGAGCACAGATAAGAATTTTCGATCATGGATGTGGCTCATTGGTGCATGGATAGGGGTTAAGTCCATAGTTCATGTATTTTTCCCCTATGATACAATTTTTTATAATTCATATTTACAAGAATGCATTAAATTCATACTGCATGTGTTCATAACGAGGGTATAAGAACTATTAGATTTGATAGATTAGATGATATGGAGGCACTGATCTTTATTGGACTAAATACTCTTTAGAACCATTTTTCATATAGGATTATGGGTATGAATATGTGACTGACGGATGAGGGTGTTTTTAAAGTGGTGAGAGTTTACTATGTGTCTTGGGGATTCATTATGAGATACATGATGAACAATTATATATCCCCTAGGATTATTGGTGAATGAATGATGGGATTTAGAGATGAGTGTTACAGGGTGATATTTTCATACATCTTATGAGTGATGAGAAACTCCCCCGATAGTTTGAGATGAGTTTTCAGGTTTGCATGGAGTAATATAATTCCTTCAAGATATTCCTTTGTGTGATAGAGAGGGATTTCCTCTAGGTATATATTTAGGATATCTCATTCTAGATATTTTTTTTGATACCCAATTGGGGTTGTGGTATTTTATTGATTACTTTGACATTCCAAGGGGTCTTATAGTGGGATGGCATGGGAGATATATGTGTACTGAGGCTATGAATGATGTAGATTTTCAGTGTTGTTAGGCCCTGCTTGATGAATCTAGGGTTGAGATGATACAATTGGTTATAGTGTCACCGAGGGTTGAAAAACCTGATTTCATATTGATGAGAAGATATCATGATAGCTCTGAAGGACCCTAGTGGATTCCCTATTGGGAGAGGTGATTTCTATTATTCTATGAGACTCCAGCCGAGGGACATCCATAAATATAATGAACAAAGGTTTTGTATGATGGGATGTTTTCCATGATGAATTTTGATTATGTTAAGTGATATATTCATCTTGAGGGGTGATGTGTCCTAATACAAGGCCTCACATTGGGTGAGATAGAGTTGTGAGGACTTCCCTAAGTGAGAATACATTTCTTTTTATCCACGAATCTAGGACATCGATTATTGATATGATAGGATAGAGCTATGTTTTCCAATCATTAGTGATGCTTTTGTGTCAATATTATCCCAGTTTATCCATAAGATATATGGTTAACATTAATGTGATGATCTTTTTATGAGTGAGATGATTGGGACTAAGGAACTACTGTTGGAAAACTATTTCTCCAACGCATTTTATGATATGAAAGGATGTGAGGAAAGATAATCAAACTCCCTGAGTGAGATGGGAACTATTTTAGACTATGATTGGAATTATGGATAGACCATTCCTTGAGTTAGATTGTATGGGTTGAGCCTTGGATGTGAAACCTTCCAAGAGATAGTGGGTAGTTAGGATTCTTGGTAAAATAGCCTACTCTGAGGTAGTAGTAGACATGTCTTGGATGACACCCTAAGTAGTGATTTAGAGTATGGGTTGATTTTTATGGTATGAGGTGATGACTGTATTGCAATATGGAGTAGAAGAAGGAATTTTTAGTTGTTGGGGTGGCTGATTTTGTATCGATGGTTTCATGAGAATCTGTATTCATTTGTTTTCATTGGATTCATGGTTAGTACATTTTGAATCATTGTTCAGGTTTATTTTTTTTATTTCCTTTTCATGGTATTAGACATGAATGTGAAAACCTATATTATTGTTTCTTGATTAGAACCTTGTGATCTATATGGTATGACTCAACATAAGAAATTTGGTGCACATACAGACCAGATGTTTTATTTTAGGTCATAGGAAATAATGTGAAATGTGTTGGTACAGGGATCATAGATTGTATCAGGAAGTTAGGATCATGAAAAATGATGTATATTTTTTTATAATAAATGTTTTGGTATTTTTTAACATTTTATTAATTATAGGTCTAGTGGGGAACTAATACATTATTTTTATAACAATATCATGTATGATACTGGATGTGTATATTTATTCGTTATACTCTAATGTGCATGATGATTAGTTATTAATTTTTACTAATAGATTTATATCAAGTAAAAGACTTGATAATTCATATTTTAGTACCTTACCTATATTTGGTGGTATTTCACATATAGGTAGGAACAAATGACACCCTTTGGTTTCCATGTCATGGGAACTTCTGAGTGGAGCAATGATGGGTCATCACAATTTCGTATCAAAGATTTTTATTGTTTTAGGAATTGGAGAAATTGAGAGGAAAGTTGATTTAAAATGTGGTCAGGATTATGATGATCCTCAGATGGATGTTTCATGAATAATTTTTTATTGGGATTTCCCGGTTACTTGGGTGTTGATTTTAATGTTCTGGTTCCTGCTGTTACTATTTTGATATTTATTGATGTATGATTTTTGGATTTCAAATTGTTTTTTTGGTGGATATCTTCTAGTTGTAAAGAGGTCACATTAATGCATATTGTTGTCCATTAACGACTCACATGGAATATTTTTTCTTTTCTATGTTATTTTATGATTAGAGGATTTGTTGTTTAATTAGTATGTATAACTTTTATGCTGTTTTTCTATACACAATTTTTGTGGGACTTTAATCAGCTAAAATGTGTTTTATTTACCTTAATGAGATGTCATGTGTATCTTATGTTGGGTGGTTTTACAATTATTAAAATATAGTCCATTCATAAAAGGATGTAGGGATAGCCATTATGCGATTGTGAGGGAATTTGATTCCCTTATAATGTCTTGATGAAGGAATGTGATACCTAATAGTTGACTTCTGGAATGGAATTAGTTATATGAATTATACATGGGATTTTATGTATATGGGTTTCCTTATTATCGATTTTGGGTTTATATGGAATGAAAATTTGGGTTCTAGGTCCCTTATTTTTTAAGAAACAAATTCGGTATCATGTTAATAGTGTGGGTAGATTCTATTTGTTTTAGGATGATTTCTATGTAGTGAGAGATTGAGTGGTTATCCTAAACATGAGTGATACATATAGGCATATATGATGAGACGTACATGTATAAGGGTCATGTTCAGTGGGTTATTCATGAGAGACTTATCTATATGAGAAGTGAGGCTTGGTTGTGTGAGTTTAGTATTTTGATCAAGTAATAAGGGAGTGTGGAAATATGGGGTTCAAGAGAGATGACATTGAATTTTTATCAAGAACCATTGAGAGGGTTCCAAATTGATCACTCTACCTTTGTAAGAGAGTGATTTACCTCCTCCAATGGCCTTAAGGCCTTCATTTTTTTATTTTTGATAATCCACCTTTTAAGGGGTGAGGTGGAGCCCTTACATGGCCTACAGTTGTAACTATTACAGGAACCGTAGGCCTTAGATGAATTCATTTCCCGTTGGCTTCAAACATACATACAACCCAGACTAACATTATGGAACTGCTCCTCCCCAAAATATTTATCATGAAATCAGATCCCCACCTTCGCATGGATGTTCATCTAGGCCTTCCCATGCATGCACAAGCATGTCACGATGGCAGGTTTCATACCCTCTAATTCTTAAAATTCATTTAGCTTCTGCTATGGTGAAATCTTCTTGATCATCCTCCTTCTAGAGCTTGTTCCTTGAAGTTTATCTAGTTTTAATCTGCATTTGAGTTGGTCTGAATACCTTGAGGGGGACCAAAGTCCTTACTGACCCAAATGCCTTAAAGAAATCAGGGGCCAAATTAGTGGCCTGAAAGCCCAAATGGGGGAATATCCCCAGCTATTACAGTTCCAAACAGTACCTACTACTTTCCCCACTACAGTACCAACTATAGTACTTCAACAAAACACCAAAACTTATGCCTCTGCCTGGATTTGATCCCAGGTAGCATAGATGCACATATAGAAAGTGCTTGTTGGGCGTATTTTGTTCTCGGTTGGGATTTGGATAAGATAATGGGTTGTGCTTGATTCCTTTGATAGTTTTTGGGTATAGATGAACCCAATATGTGATTCAGTGAAAATGTGGATGTGAGATGTGGGAAAGAGTGATATCCTAGGGAAATGTTCCTTGATAGGGATGTTTTTTTGGAGCAATGCTAGTTGGAAGTAATTTGGTCAGTTTCAAGGAGTAGTGTATTGGAATTTGTATTGTGGGTTGCGCACCATTGGTGGAGAATGTATCTGTTGGACCTCAAAGAAGAGTGGGTTAGTCACATCTAATCATTAAATTATGTAATGAATAGATTGTGGACCATAGATATCAGATATTTCTGCTAGGTGATGATAATTTTACACCCATGGTTTGGAGAATATTATCAATCGAGGATGATTGAGGCTTTCATCAGGAGGTCCATAGAGGTATAGATACTGGTCAGTATATAGACATGGTGACAGTGGAATGATGGTTTTTTGAATGATCAATTGATGTATTTTTCCTTAGGTAATACCATAGTAGAATATTGTATAAAGTTTTAGTTAGAGTTAGTGTGTGGGAATCAGGCTTGGTACTAAGCAAATGTGATCTAAGGATAAGTCATATTAGAGTGGCATTGGTGATTGGGGTTTGAGTGTACTAGATAGTGATTTGATTGGTGATCTAGTTAGATAATTACACTAGGATACATGTTCTGAACTTTTGTGTGAGTATTTTATGATCATGTGATGCCTCTAGAAGTTGATGCATTGTTATTGGATTGTGTGGTGACACATTGGTTGATGAAACGAAGATTTTTTTAATAAATGTAGCAATATTTGATTTGTGTGGGTTTCTTACTTGGAGTGCTATTAGGTGATGTAGAAACCATTTCAGTATTGTTGTTTAGAACATGTTCGGTAGGTCAATGGACTGCTGGAAATATGTTTTTGATAATATCATTCCTACAGAGGGGATAATCATGGAATGGAATTGGAACTCATGAGAATATCATTATGGTGGGGAGCACCATAATCATAGGGATAAATTAGTTAATAACATAGTAGTTGATCAATATAGGTAGTTATAGTGAGAAATATTCTCGTCTTTGGAAAATTGTGTGAGTAGGTGATTCTACTTCTAGTGAATAGTGTGGCTTTATTTTTAGAGTTGTTCAATAGAAGCATGATCATCATTTAGAGATATAATGTGACATGTTATTGTTAATTGACTACCATGGTATGTTTGGGTTGTGTCTAGATGATTATTGAATACTTCTTATGGATGATAATAACATTGGTGGGAATTTATAGAATCCGGTGTCATTACGAGATGTGAATCGGTAAGGGAATATGAATTTTTGATCTAGTGTAGGTGTTGATTTTGAATTGCAAATCAGATTGGAAATAATGGAATTTCAATTTCATTAGGAAATGATTGTGGACCTAGAACAGGGCCTGGAAGGGGTTTTGAGGGCACGGGTGCGATGGGAAAAAGAGTTTTTGCGATGGGTTATTTTCCATGGGTGGATAACCCATCACAAAAAGTTAGATTCCAAATAATTTTTTCAACCAGAATAGGCAACCATCACAACTAGCTGGTTATAAAATTGTATTTGCAATGGGTGTCTACACTAGAAGAAAATAGTATGTCACGATGAACTTTCTTGTGATGGGACCCATCACAAATATTTTTGTTTTACCACTACTGCAATTAATACGGGAGGGGAAACATTTGTGATGGAATCTGTCGTAAATAAAGGTATTTATGATAGGAATCCCATCGAAAATGAGCAGACTTATATATTCCCCCCTTCAATTTTCCAATTTCATTTTTCTCTCTACTCCCCTATCATTCTCTCCTCTCATATTTTTCTCTTTAGTTTGTCCATGTTTTAGATTAACTAGTGGTGCAATTTTGAAGGTTCGCATCCAATGAAAGATTCAGTTTAGTGGTATTTATTTATTTTATGTTATATTTTATTTTATTTATTTTTTATTAGTATTAATTTTTATTAAATTGTATTTATTTGTAATAATTTGTAAAATTATAAATAAATACTAATAATTATTAACAAATAGTAGTAATTAGAAATAAATAGTTATAAATATCAATAAATAGTAATATTAAGTAATAAATGGTAGGACTTATTAATAAATAGTAATATTTAATAAGAAATTGTAGTAATTAGTAATAAATAATAGTAATTTCTTATAAATTGTAATATATAGTAATAAATAAAAAAATTAGTACTAATTAGTAATAATTATTAATAAATTGTAATAATTAAAAATAATTAGTAATAATTAGAAATAGAACATGTCAATTAGTAATAAATAGTAGTAATAAGTAATATATAGTACTAATTAGTAAAAAATAGTAAAAATTGTTAATAATTAGTAGTAATTAATAATAAACACTAGTAATCAATAAATATTGTAATAATTATAATAATTAATAATGGTTAGTAATAAATATTAATAAATAGTAATAATTAGTAATAATTAGTAATAAACTGTAAAAAATATTAACAAATATTAATAATTAATAATAATTAGTACAAATTAGTACTAATTAGTACTAATTAGTAATGAATAGTAATAAATAATAATTAATAAAAATTACAAGTATTTAATAGTATTTAATAGTAATAAACTGTATTAATTTGTAATAATAAGTAATAATAAGTAATAATCAGTAATACATAGTAAAAATTAGTAAAAATTAGTAATATTTTGTAATAAATAGTAATAAAGAAAAAAATTGTAATAATTTATAATAAAAAGAAATAACTTGTAACAATTAGTTATAAAGAGAAATAAATAGTAATACATTGTAATACATAGTAATATATAGTAATAATTTTTCACAAATAGTAATAAATAGTATTAATTAGTAATAATTTGTGCTACAGATTATCTTTAAGAAAATGAAGAAATTTTAATTAGAATGCTACTGTATAGGACATGATCGGGCCACCTGCAAAAGATTGATATTCGGGGTGATTTTTTCTATTAAAGGACATGATAGGAACACATGATCTAAGTCTGGTAAGGCTTCCAGACAAAAGCATGATCCTTTGACTAGCGCAGTAGGCATGCAGCTGGATATAGATTCGAGGCATGGTCTTTCTATGGATGGTGATGCAAGGATTTACCCCAATGGACTATAAGGTGATGAAGGATGATCGGTCCAAATGGTGAATCCCTATGGTGTGTGTATGGGGTTGATTAATCCTCACTCTGATGGAATTCATGTCAATTAGAATGTTCAAACTGACATAGAAATTTCTAATGCTGAATAAATCCAGCCAGAATAACTCTTAGAGTGCAGTGAAAAGAGGAGACTTTGGTCTAACATTTTCATTGAGGATGACATAAATGTAAGGGAGGGTAGTGGTCCTACCTTGAAACGAACTGGGTTTGGAATTAATCAACAGACTCACACATCTGAGATGCATGATAAAATGAAAACAATCGTGAATGATATAAGAGAAATTGAAGCCCTAGATGTGCATGTGTATGGCCCCATGGGTACGGATCAGGGTTCTGGGAAGGTGATGGTGACTTCACAACAAACTATTCTTATAGGTTCAAAGCATGACCTAGCTCACGAAATGGAGCATGATGTAGTTCTTTAGTCAGATGATTTGGAGTAGCTTGAAGATTCCATTCGAGCTGAAGTGGACAAGGTATTGCCTCATGAACAGGCCTTGACATCCTCTGGCAAGAAGGGTAAGGAATTTTTTGCTGCACCTCATCCAAGAAAATAAGTGCGGGAAGAGGTGAGAGGGTATTAGCATTAAGCTATGAATTGGTAGCGGGGACACCATCCAAAAAGTCATAGATGAGGATGTGGCCATGATTATTGGCCTGGTAGTCGTGGTGTGTCCACCAGGTGTTCTTCGAAAGGGATCACTATGGAGCAGAAAAAGCATAGCGAGAAGTACTATGTTCCCTTCTACCAAAGAAGATCGCGGTAAGAGTGGAAGTTTTCAAATAATGGAGATTATTCTAGTTATGAGAATGATCCTATTACGAATGTGTAATTTTCTTATTTGGATGTTGCAATGTCCATGTTTGACCCTGTCCAACCTCTTTTCTCTATCACTATTACTTTTCTAATAAAATTTTAGCAGTGGGCTTTCCTGTCTCTTGATCCTCTTAGATAAATTGAAATAAATTGAAATAAATATTAATAATTAGTAATAATTAGTAATAATTAGTGATAAATAGTAATAAATCGATATTAATAGTCATTAAAAGTAATTAATAGTAATTAATAGTAAATAATAGTAATTACTAGTAATAAATTGTATCATTTTGTAAAAAAATATAATAAAAAATGTAATAATTTGTAATAAATATTAATAATTACTGATTATAAGAAATAATTAGAAATAAATTGAAGTAAATTATAATAAATAGTAACAGTTAATAATAAATACTAATAATTAGTAATAATTAGTAATAATTAGTAATAATTAGAAACAAATAGAAATAATCATTAATATATAATATTTAATAGTACTAAATAAAATTAAGTAGTAATAAATAAAAATAAATATTAATAATTAGTAAAAATTAGTAATAAATATTAATATATATTAATAATTAATAATTAATATTAATAAAGAGTAGTAAATAGAAATAAATAGTAATAAATAGTAAAAATGATTAATAAATATAATAATAGTAATAATATGTAATAATTAGTAATAAGTAGTAATAATAACAAATAAATATTAATAAATGTAATTAAATAGTACTAATTTGTAACAATTAGAATTAATTAGTAATGATCAGCAATCATTTGTAATAATTATTGATAAATAGTGATAATAGTAATAAAAAATAATAAATAGTACTTAATAGTAATAAATAGTAATAAATACTATTAAATATTAATAGTTAGTAATAATTAGTAATAATTTTTAATAATTAGTAAAAATTATTAATAATTAGTGTTATATAGTAATAGTCTATAATAGATAATAATAAAAAATAATAATTAGAAATATATGCTAATAATTAGTAATAATTAATATTAATTAGTATTAAATAGTAATAAATACTTATAAATAAATTTAAATAGTAATACATAAGAAGAAATATTAATTAATTTTTATAAATAGTGCTAATTTGTAATAAATAATAATAAATAGTAATAAACTGTAATAATTATTAATAATTAAATATAAATAGTAATATATTGTAATAAATAGTAATAATTGGTAATAGTTAAAAATAATTAGTAATAATTATTATTAATAATTAATAATTACTAAAAAAATTGTATCAATAAGTAAAGAATTATTCTAAATTGGAATAATTATATAATATTATATTTAATTGTTATAAAATGTAATAGAAAATAATAAATAGTAATAAATAGTAATAAAAATTTATTTATTTTGTACTTTTTAGTATACTAAGGATCAAGGAAGTTGAAAATAGTTTTTATTATAAGACGATGATGGGATAAATTTTCATAGGAATCTAAATGGTTTTGGTATAAATCATTTATATATTAAGGGTTTTTATTTTTTTATCATTTGCGTAATCAAAACTAGAATTTGTTTCAGAAGGGACAAATAATTGCTTGTGAATGAAATATGACTTGACGATGTTTGAATCATTTGAAAATGTCGGTGGTCATCTATTTTGATTTGATTTTTTAAACGATTATGTATTTTTCTATCAACATAGTGGACGAAATTCAAGAGAAGATAATAAAATTTTTGGTCCATATCCATCAAAGTTTCGAATTTTAGTACATGATGTGGATTTCTAGCCTTTTTAAAAAACTAAAAATTATGATGGTATTAATTTAACCCTTCAGTTGGAACCACCCCAATTTTTTTGTGTTGTTTAGGATGGCTCAAGATGCCTTATATCCAACTTTTAAGATTAGAAAATTTGAATTTATTTCAAAATTTATGGTTATTAAATCACATAATGAAATGACAAATAACTATTTGTATCAGATATTCTCTTTGGTTAAAGAAATTTCACCTGAAAGAAATGTGTTGCCTATAAAATCATATGTGAGAACTAGGATTGTTCGTAATTTTGGTCTTGGTTATTAAAATATTTAAGCATGTTCAAATGATTTTATATTATAGGATGAATAAAATGAGTCATTAGTTAGTTATCATACATCTGGAGAATCGTAGTACAAGGAGGATCAACTAGGGAAGTGTGGATTGATTCCTGTAATACAGTTGAGGTATTTCCCACTTATACCTAGATTGAAACATTTATTTATGTCTTAGAAAAAAACGTCATTAATGTTATTGCACAAAGCCAACATTTTAACTATCAATGGCATAAACCATCCCACTGATGGTTATTCATGGAAACATTTTGAACAAGTACATTTAACTTTTAACTTATAATATTTAAGCGTGCGATTGGGTTTTTCAACAAACAATTTCTGTCCATTTGGTTCTTATGAATGTCAATATTATTGTTGGACCTTATTTATAACTCCATACAATTTACCTCCTTGGATTTTAATAAATGAACCATGTATCCTTTAGACCTCATTAACTCCAAGACATATAGAAAAGAATATTAATTTTTATATTAAACTATTTAATTATTAATTATCATTTTTTATAGAGTAATTCTGTCAATACGTAGGATGTTGTTGAATAAAAATTATTAATGAATGATACATTGATTTTGAAAATTAGTGACTTACCAACATATTTGATGTTATCTGGATGGTGTACACATGATCCAAAATCATGTATGTATTGTATGAGACAAAAAAGTAATTCTTGAAATTCAATTGAAGAAAAACTTGATTCTTTGACACTCATAAATGATTCATTACTGTCAATCATCCTTTTTGGAGGAACATTTAAAATGTTAGAAAAGTTGCAATTGAAAGATATGAACCTCCAAAAATGATCTAATGTATTGAGTTAATATAAATTGTCTCTTTATTACTTATAATTACAAATGGATCGACTACAAACCAAAAATATAGAAATCTTTGGTAAAAACACAATTGGATAAAATGAAGCTTTTTCTCAGATATTCCATATTGATCTAATTTTTTAGTCCATCACATCTTGGATGTCAAGAATATTGAGAAGAACTATATTGATAGTATATTTTATACAATTATGGACACACATAGTAAGACCGAAGACAATGTAATAGGATGATTAGATCTTTCACAAATTTTTAAGTAACCAGAACATGAATTGTTTGAAGATTACATATCATAGACGTTAGTATCGCGAAAAGGGGTTTATAATTTTCCTAAAGAGATCTGTTTATTAATTTTTAGTGGATTTTAGACATGAGGCTTGTAGATGGTTATGTTTTTGATTTGGAAATATGAGTTAGAAATTATCATATTACCGAATTAAAAGGAAAAGACTATAATTTGATAATGGAATGAATTCTACAAATTGGATTTAGAGGTATTGTTGAATTATTTGATTTGGGATGCACCAATAGATATATCATTTTTTCTGAGATATTTGGGTGGAGAAAAAAAACTATGATGCACTAAGTAGAATAAATGGAGATGTTGTTTAAATTTTAAATAAAATTGAATAAAAATTTTCATTGTCTTTCTCTGATTCAATGGAACATATGATATTATATTTGTCACATGATGAAAAATTTGGAGGTATAGTACATTTTTGATAGATGTATCCATTCAATATATGAATGAAAAAATTGAACAAAACGGTATGTAACAAAGCATCTGTTGAAGGATAAATTGCATAAGCTTATTTACGTGATGATATTTCATTTTTCTGCTCTCATTATTTTCAATATAAATATCCCTCAAAACATAACCTGGTGGGTAATAATGATTGAAATGATTTTTATGAAATGAAAAATAAATTATTAGTTTTTAGTCACCCTAAACATGGATTTGGTGGAGTTTTTTTTATGTTTGGGGCTGAAGCCTAAAATTATTATTTAAAGAAAAGACCTCTTTTTTAATATGGGTAGAGGGAGACCCATTAGATAGCCCGAAGTCCCATGGCCATGTGGAATGAATACATATATTGAAATCCCACTTTTTGGCCCAAATGATCCCTTAGTGAATAGTACTACAACATTACATGTTCTGCTATAATACATGCTACAGGACCACCACCATTATAGTTCATGCTACAATGCCTCCACTGCTACAGTACCCCACTACTATAGTAATGCTACATTTCCCTACTACATAACCATGAAATTTTGCCTTTCCCAGATTTGATCTTGGGTCTTTTGGATGCTACGAAAGAGCCTATACCACTTGGGTACATGCTCGTTTGAATTGGATTTGGTGGAGTTCAGATATGATGTCTTTCAGATGATGATCATCACAGGGCTCATGCATATGTTCTTTTCAATTGTGAAGAAACAAAAATATATCTACAATGAGTGAACATGTTACTTATTCATTAATTTATTTAGTAAATTAATATTACTTTTTGGGTTATAAAATAATAATATCAGAAAATAGTTTTCACAAATTTCTAAATCTTTTCTTCAAGAACATTGGGAAAATAATTTTTCTGACAAGTTTGAAAAATATGTAAAGTAAGTTTTTTTCATTTAAAATATAAAATAAATTTATTAAATGTTATATTCATTATTTTTTTCCAAATTTTTAGGTATCTAAATATTCTGATAAAATTGATAATAAATTTTGGGCATCAATTAACTCACCATCCAAAATGGTTAAATAATATAATATTTATGTGGTTAATAGTTTTCTATTTCATACACATGAATATGGGGAATCATAAAACAATTAATAGTGTTGTTTTTTTGAGAGGATATCAATATAGAGAAAGTGAATTTTACTTTTACGGCTTGTTAGAAGAAATAATTGAACTGTGTTATGTAGTATAGAACTACCTAATGATGATTAAATTTCATTTTTTGGATACTAGGAGAGTATTGTGGGTTCATATGCACCAGGGAATCGTTGATATTAAATAAAAAATTCTCCCTACTATAAATATGCCTTTTTGTTGGCTCATTAGACACATCAAATTTATTAAAAAAATATTTTTCTAATTCAATAGAGTTAAGTGATTGGTAGATCATAATAAAAATTAAAAATAAAGAAAATATATTTATCCAAAGTCAAATTGGTTCCTCTAAAGTTAAAGGAATTGAATTTATTCCAAATAAAACTCCAAATTAATCTTTTCCATGAAGATACCTGAATATCGATGATGACACCCCACAATTTTGACTAAATGGTGATGATGTTGTTATTGATGTAAGGAATAAATTTGAAATCGAATGAGATGATGAAACTGAAACTACTATAGAAATTGATTATACTAAGGAGGAATATTAAGATATTGACTCAAATATATACAAAGATAAGGATGAGAATAAATATTGGCATGGTTATATTCTTTTATAATCATATATATTATATATCTATATTTTAATTTTTTTTCAAATATTTTCTATCAACAGTTCATTCATGTTTTAGATGGACTCTATTCTGTTTCATGAGTTGGATGGGGTGATCTACCTAGGGGAAAGCATGATGCTGCATCATCTAACATTGCGACTTCTAGAAGTTCAGTGATGAATCAGAGGGGTTTTGGTCTTGTGATATTGATGATTATTTACCCAATCCTTGAGTGACATACATGTATTAACTTCATTCCATGCATGTGGGCATATGTTTAGCTATGTATTTTTGTTATTTCTAATTAATTTTCTCTAATTTAATTATATACTAATTTTTTTGATTATTTTTTCTCCTTTATCATTTACTATCACATATTTCAATTGGATAAATAAGTGCTATATTCTAGAATTATTTTAATTAAGTTTCAGTTATATGGTATCAAATTCCAATTGATGATCAGCACGACATGGTCTATCATTGGATTGTTTGTAAATAAATAATAGTTACTTGGATATTTATTTAATTGATAACTAGATATTATTAATTATTTTTAGGCTTTATGGTATCCCATCGATGATAGAATGTAGGACCCTATCCAGGATGCATGATTGGGATGAATGGATGACCGTTTCCATCATTTTTTAGAAATATAAGGAGGAAAGCAATACAGAATGAAATAGTAACATTTTTTCTCCATCAATACAGTACCCAGAAAATAGATTACATATCATCTCTAGATTGTGATGGATTATATTCCTATTGGACGAGAGAAAATTTCAAGAGTAGAACATAATTATATAGATAGAATTAGGCGAGACTGGAGGTGACACATCAAGCTGGAATTCATACATTCAGTACACATCGACAACATTTGGTAAATACTTTTTTAATAATTTATATAAATTTAAATGTAAAATTTTTATTTTATAATATTTTTATATATTAAACAACCTAATAATTGGGAGTTTTATGTTTATAGGATGATTTATAGTGATAATCTAACTGGGGATATTAGTGTTGATCTCTAGAATCGGATTATGTTCAATATAATTTTTTTTTGAGTTATAAATTAACATCAAATAATATTTTAAATTTTATAATTTTAAATTCCAATTGAAGGATTCATATGAGGCTACAACATCATAGACCCAGGATGAGATTCATGAAGATAGAAAGGATTATACCTATAGTGAGGTAGGATCTGATGATGTAACATCAATGTTGGTGACTCAGTATACCTTCGAAAAAGACCAAGCTGTTAGTATCATCTCTCAATTGATGCCTAGGTGTAATTATAATACCCCTACGTTGTTGTTGTGTAGCTTGTAGAGAGTTATCAGCATTTATTGCACTATATGATGAGTAGAGACGAGATCATTTTGAGCTTACAAAGACAATGTGTAGGGATCAGGAAGATCTCCTTCCATAAAAGTGGAAACAATAGTAAAAGATTTTTTGATGTCTGATGGAGTAGCACGAGCAGATGATGGAGTACATATGATGTTTGAATCAGGGATTAGGTATTGAGTTTAATCCACTAGCTCCACTATCATCACAAAATTACTCTCACCCTTATTGATTTATATATTTATTGGATAAACATTTGAATGTATTGATTTTTTAATACTTTTATTAATCCAAATATTTACATTTTAAAATATTGTGTTTTTACATTGTTGTGAATATTGAGTTTTTATTATTTTATTATTTTATTTTTTTCTTCTTATTTTATTAAATATTTATTATTTTTAACATTTTATTATTTATTTTATTATTTCTTATTTTATTATTTATTTATAATTTGATTATTAAAATTATTTTTAATACAGTTTTGAATATTCTGTTTTCCATTATTTTATGTTTTAAAATTTTTTATTTTATAATTTTATATATTTTTTATATATATTTATTTATTTTATTAATTTATTATCTTTTTAAATCTTGTTTTTTAAATTTTGTTTTTTTATTAATTTCTTAAATTGTATTAATATAATTGTTTTAATATTTATTTTTTATTTTTTAGAGTTGTTTGTGATGGACCCGTTATAAATGTATATTTTAATAAACTTGGTTAAACTGTTTGTGATTGTAATGCCTCTCATCGCAAATATATTTTCTGCGACAAAATGTTAGAAAAAAATCTATTTGAAATGTTTTTTTTGGGAATGGGTCATTTGTGACAGAACCCAATTTGAAATGGATTTTTGCGGTAGTATCTCATCGCAAATAATCCTTTGCAAATTATTTAATTTCCAATTATAGAGTAGTAAAGAAAAAATGGGGTGGACCCAAGATAAAATTTAAACATCATTGTTCCCCCATGGTATATCTTAGTGAACTACATCTTGGTGTCTAGGAAAGGTTCAATACATCAACATAGTTGATGGATTATCGTGTTTTGAAGAGGGGAAATGATATATTGTCGACCCTGCTCATTGGGGGTCGACAAATCCATAGTCATGGGATACAATATATTATAGAACAACATGTGGGGGAGGCTACACTGAAACCCTTAAAAAAACTTATGATAATTGTCTCATGGGGGATTCCTGATGATTGATATTGAAAATAAATTTTATCTACACCGTAGTCAGTGGGGCTTACTATGTTGTTCAAGGGTCCACATCAATGAAATTCACTTCCCTAGTTTCTTTATTTCTTGGGATGGCTATAATGTTACCAATTGGACCCCTTATTCATTTAGGACATGGTTGGCATTGATAAAGGGATGAATTAGCTTAAAATCCCCTCCAAGTTCATCAATTTCTCCCACATAGTTAGTGGATTATTTTTGGTCCAATATAATGCATGTTTCTGGTTATTTTGTATATTCCTCTTCTTCCATTTTAGCATCCATCTGGCCCCTCTTATTTTGGAAGAAAAATAATTGGGTTACAGTGTCCATTCCCCTCTATCATGGTGTAATCATCCTAGTTTAATGGATACTGTTTTAATGGATAGGAGAGGACATGAGACAATGTATTGACATAATTTATCCTTGTTTTGATCAAGGTATCTCACCTAATGAATTTATTCTGGATTTCATCCTAAATTGGATGAAATTTTTTATTAAGTCAGTGTCGTCTGATTGGTATTTTTATCTTGATTATGTTAGGGGTGATTCATGTATCTTTTATGGATGGTTAGTCAAGGATTTATTGTGGTGATGGTTCACATTGTCATTTTAATTGTTTACTCCAATTTATATTAATTTTCATAATTCATTATAATGTGTTATAATTAATTAATGATGTTATGTGGAATGAGAAAGGTTCATGGGAGTGTGTGAAACGTTATATGGTCTTGGAAGAGTCTCAAAACGTTTTAGTTAGGGGTTAACTCAACATTATAGGTAGGTTCACCCTATAATAAAATTTCATATACATGTATATTTATGAAAAATTTTAACTTCATAATACAAGGGTTAAACATGGGGGTATAAGTAATGATTTAGTCCTTAATGAGAGTTGAATGGGTGGAATTTATCCTCTTCACATGATACCATGTTCTCTTCGACACAATGTACAATTTTGTATCACATGATTATTATGTATCTAAGGTGAGAGGTCGTTGGTTGAGCTATTGAGGGGTATCAAGGTAGTCCAATGATGTAATATGAGATGCGGGATAGCCAAATATGGGTTCCCTGTGGATATTCAAGAATTCATGAGGGACATTGGTCCATGTATTGATAATTGATACTGACATAAATGTCATTTCAGATAAGGAACATCCTCTAAATGATGGTGGTGAGTCTTGAGGTGAGATTGGATTGAGATATATACTTTGGGCCTATACATAGAATGGGGAGAAGGAGTTTCTTATGAGTATAGGGAGAATATATCTCCCATATGGGATGTGAGATGATACCTAGTAACTGCCATGTGATATTTTTTTCATATTTCTATTAGTTTTCAAGTCGAAATGGAATGGGATGGCTTGGGAATGCAACTTGTTTATTATGTGTGGAATTGTGAGGTGTCTCAACAAGGTCGGACTCTACCAAAGAGATATTGTGTCCCCAATGTGAAATGTATGTGAGGAGGCATCAATATATAGAAAGGAAGATGGCTCAGGAGGACCCTAATAGAAGTTATATTGGGAAAGGTTAATTATGTTCTACCTTTATTTACTAGGTATGTGTTTATCCTACACATGATGAATAAGTGAGATGAATTTTGGGTTTTATGACATGTTGAAATTTTCTTAGGATAATTGATAGATTCATCCTAATTGGTACTAGGTGTTAATGCCTAGCCTTTCAATGGGTGGGAAAATAATGGAGAGATTGACATGAGTGAGAGGGAATGCCTCACATTGTATGATTTGAGTGATAGAGATTCCTATAGTTGTGTTTCATTAACATGAGTGATATAGTTATGTTAGGATGAGTATGGGTCATCCATGAGTAATATGGTTGAATATATCATGATTTTATATCCATGAGAGATATATTTAGACCCCGTGAATAGATATTGTCCTATCATAGGTGAGATGGTTTCTAGGATGTGATGGTATGTTATAGTTGAAAATGAAAAAAAACATGAGTGAGATGGTGTCCATGTAAGTATATTATGAAATATATGGATTGAGCCTATCGTGAGTGGGAAGGTAGTGATAATTCCATAGACATGTAACCTTCTCAAGGATGATGATAATTTGGGGTGCTGGATTCAAATCCCGACTCTGAGGGGGTAGAAATCAGGTCTTATATGATTCTCCACATCGAGTCTTTTGGTATGTGCCATGATGTATGGAATAAGGTGATGAGTAGATTTTTGTATGGCATAAATGAAGGTATGGTCATGTTTCATGGTATCATATTTAACACTCGATGACATGACATGTGTTAGTGTCATTTAGGGTGCTATGGTGGCTTAGTAAGTTCATAATGGCTCAGTGGTATTTTTTATTTATGTTATTTATTTTCCTTATTAATACACATGCATATGATCATTTATTTTAGGCGTTCTTGGTGATACCCAATTAATTTATATATAAACACACTACAAGTGAACTCTGCTGCATGTGGAAATCTTATGTTTACTTTCAGGTCATAGATTATCGCATGTAGTGGAATGAGCTATGAAAGATAGAGGGTATCTAGAGATTGGAATGAGGATCTGTGATGTCCATTGATCTAGTGTGTGTGTTTTGGTATTTTTTTTATATTTGGGATTGTCATAGTGGGTGAATAGTGTGTAGATTAGTTTTATAACATCTTTTATAATATTGGATGTGTTGATTTATTCTATTTACTATGATGTGTTGGGTTTTTAGTTATTTATTATTTTTGATTTCTATTATTTGAGAAAATTTCTCCCAAATGATTGTGCAATGTCCTCACTACTAGTCAGTAGCATTCTGTGTATGAGGAGGAACATTTCAGGCCATGTATCTACCATGTATTAGGAACTGCTTTGTGTCTCATGGTTGGGGAATGATATAAATTATATCATTATCCTTGGGTCTCAGATCAATGAGTGTCCTAACAGGTAGGAGGGACATTGTGTAGGTTGTGTATCACAATATAATGTGGGTATCGTATTTGGGCATGTGTGATGCTGGATAATGATAAATATATAGTTTATTGAGTTGAAACTACTTCATGGATGAGGTTTTATCATAAAAACCCCTATTATATTTTTGGGTTCTGCCAAATGGAAATATTTTCCATTGTGAATGTTTAAGTCAAAAATAATGGGGCAACCACATGGTTTTGGTGTGAGTGTAGATGGTGGTGTAGCAATGTGACCCTCTTGGTTACCCTATGATCTGACCCAATTTTAGTGCATTATACCATAAAACTAAATAATGTTCTTTAATTTTACAAATCTCCAATTATAAAAAATTATTTTCTGACCCATCTCTCATATATCCCCCATGTTTTCCCTTCATATTTATGGGTTTTCATGTTTTTCATCTCTATTTTGGAACTAGATAATTCCTATATCCTTACCTTTTTATTCTTAAATCCACTAGTTTCTGTTGATTTCTATTTATATGAGGTATTTTTCATGTCACATTTCATTGGGGCATGGTGAAATCGGACTAATATGTCAGGGTATCATAGCACACATGTCAATGGACACTATGATATAAGGTAGAACTCGCATTTCAAAGTGTTTTTATATAGTTGTACCCATTGTTTTATCTAGGTATTTAAACATATTATATTGAAATCAATGATTAATTTTTGACTCATTCAGGGGGATTTTTGTATTAGGATTCTTAAAGGCGTATCACGGTTCCTCAATAAGTTTCTAGTCAATGTTCATTTTCTTGGTGACACTGGTTGAGTTTTTAATTATTATGCATCACCCAAATAACTTGGAAGGATAATTATAAAATGAATGTAATTGATCATATGAGCCTATTTATTTGATATAGTGTCTCAAATATTGAGGGATATTGGTAATTCATGGGTGAAAATAATAATCATACATCGAGCTATGTGGAAACATCAATACATAATCATATTTGGGTCTACATTATTTTCACGTGTCTTCTTATTGTTTGGGTTTGAGAAATCTATGAATTGGTAGTGATATTATAGAGTTGTTTAATAGGATTAGATCCATCTATTTTTATGATAATAAATATGTAGTTATTGAGTTTGATATTTTAGATACACCTGGTAGTATGGCTGTCAAGGAGTATAGTATTGTGTAATTCTTAAGGGGTGTCAAAGTAGTATTGGCATGTTGAGTAAATTACTAATGGACAAGGCTTCTTTTGAGTGAGATGGTTCATGAACTCTATGATAATGAGGAACCTATATATATATATCTATGATTGTGTCCAGTCTTACCAATTATATATGAATGTATGTGGGAATATCCCTGAAACCATAAAAAGTATGAAGGTATACAAGTGGGATATAAGGGATGATCCATGGAATGATTTTAGTGTATGGATGTTTATGTGATTGGATGGTATGTGAGATTATCCACTCAATAATGTTTTCCTTGAGTAAAATAAAAATAATTAAATAGGGCCTTGTCAAACATTGAGTATGGACTCCCCAAGGGAGTGAGTTGGGAACTATGTATCTAGTTAGATGACTTTGGGTGTGGGTAGATCCTAGTGGTGTGCTGGTGATATGAGTATATGGTGGTATGTGTTTCCTTGAGTCTCTATAGTGTGTTGAATCAACTTACAGAATTTTATATTTCCAATATGTCTAGGATCACCACTCTTTTACGCTTGTGATTCGGTAACAGCTAGAGAATTGAGATAATTTTGTTTATAGTATAGTCACGAATCATGTCGATAGATAGGGACGAATGAGTTGTTTCGATAATGAATGTTAGTTTGTATATGATAGTCTCTAAATAAGATATATATTATGTGTGTGTCTCTATAATTTATGGATTAGTGGTAGGATTCATCTTCTATATATTAAATTTTTTATTATTATCTGATATTCTTGTTTTATAGGAATGAGACCTCATTCTATGTCAGATGGGGGAAGTATGATATGCTCACCCAGAGTGCGAATATGGTGGTATGAGATATGATATTGGATTTGGTATGATACCTCTTCCTAAGTGAGAGGGTGGGTTTATGACATGTGATAGGATATACATCATGAGACCTCACCATAAGTGATAGTTCAGTGGAATGAGATATCATATGTAACAATGTATGATACCTCACCCTATGTGTGATGGTTGTGGTAAGTGGTGTGATATGTGTCATGATCTGAGACATCAACCTAACTGAGAGGTTGGTAGTGTGAGATATTATATGTGATTTGGTGTGATATGTGTTGTGTTGTGATACCTTACTAGTGGTATGAGATGTAGCACGATAATTAGTTTGTAACCTCATCCAGAGTGAGAGGGTAGTTATGTGATACTATAAATGAGATCAGGACTCGGTACTAGACTAAACACAAAATGAGAGGGTAGTGGTCATTACTGATTTGTGGGTGTCAATGAAAATTAAAAGCAATTGGTGATCAATTGTTTTTCAAGAATTATTTTCCACCATAATTGGACAAGGAAGTGGAGTATAGGTTTCCCGGTGGACTTCTTTAGGACACATGGACCCAAACTTTTAAATCTAGTTCTAGATATAAAACCTTCTTATATCATGCACAAACTAACATTATGCATGACATATGGATTTTAATATAAGAACATGAGGGATAACATGGAAATTTAGCAATAACATAATATTAATATTATAAAAAACATATCATTTACTTTTTTGATAATGATATCGTAAAACATATTACTATATTTGATCATAAACGTATCATAAAAAATTAACAAGTCATGTTCATAAGTTATCATAATTATTTCATGACTAGTGATTAATTCTTTACCTAATTCATTAGATTGATATCAGGGAACACCCGTGATATTCCTCAATCCATGTGTTCTAAATAAAGTAAAAACATAAATAAATCCATCAATAATCATATCATAAACCTACATAAAATAAATGTGTACCCAATTAATGTATGTATCTCTCAACATAAATACATTACATTCAAGATAATGTGTTATATGGTATTTACAACGTATATAAAAACTAGTATACATGTTAGTAAATAATTACCATAGTCATTCAATGGATGGATATCTAGGTGGAGCCCAATAAATCATAAAAAGTGTACAAGTGTATCCACAGTGGAAAGGCATTGGAGGAAAAGTTATGAAAAGTTGTAGATAAGGTATAACAATGTTAGTGATATATCATTATGAATAGATATCTTATTTACACCATAACATGAATATATATGAATTTGTAAATAAAAGGTAAAAAGCTAAAACCCATGAAATGATATAAACTTTTAGTGAAATTGAACATCAGATACAAATTGGTTAGGAAGAAACACCTTCAATGGTTTAATACAGCTATCTAGCTGAATATCCAATAATCAAAATTTAAAATTATAACATGTTTACAAAGAAAATGGCAGTACCCCAATTAAAGGAATGATAAGACGATGTGGTGGATTGTATATAAAATATATAGGGACATAAATTCAATGTAAATGTAAATCCATAAATTTCTATCATTTAACTATCTCTCATAATGTGTAGGTGGATTTTTCAAATAAAAACTCTAATGATTGAAAAATATAGTTTTGTAATCAGGTCTATTTATAGTGCATTAGGTAATGATCATGATAAAATAGAATATAACATTTTCATGATTGTTAAACCCAACTATACCTTTTATGGATCCTATATCGACATTTATTATCCCTATAAAGATGTAATTTCTAGGAAAAGAGTATAATATTTTTTTTACAAAATACTCTAAGGTTTTAGGGATACATGAATGTTTGAGTGTTAAAAAATATTACTTAAGGAATTATAATGGTAGGTTTATAATTTTAATTAATTGATAACATAGTAAGGAAATTATAACAATGATGCATACCAGAATTTCACATTAATATTAAATGTAATTAAAAATTCTCTATGAGGTAATTTGAAAATAAAGGAGGGGAATACTTATTTCAGTATAGTAACATCCTATGAAAATGCCACCATTGGAGGGACTAAATATACTATCATTTTTAAAATATTAATGGAATATCATACCCTGGAATGAAAATAATGGTGCTATATGAAAACATGTTTAAATGTGATAATATATCAAAAGTACTGAACACATAAATAGGAAGATAAGGATTGAATTTACCCATTCCTGGAGAGGAATATACATAAAGCATCATAGGGACAACATAGAATCCCATGAAACCGTTAAAAGAAAATTAGAGAGTGAATATAAGAGTTAATTTTGTCCCAACAAATATTGAGTAGAGAGGATATGGATAAAGGGAGTATATATAGATATAGATATAAGATAAACATGTCATTATTTTTATATCATTCCCATTATTTAATATCATATAAAATTTAATTGGATTGTATTTATTATCACAAAATATATAAAATATTTACTACCAATGTTTTTTATGTAATCATTAATGACATTTTCATCATTTTTTTATATAAATAAATTATCCAAAAATATATGTTTTATGTACGTAATTAAGATGCGTGTAGTTTTCAGTAGAGTTTTTTGGAAATTATGATTATTACCATGTTTTAAGAGAATAAATGATGAAGGTATTCACATTTTTGGCATATTACAGCAATGAGATAAATGAAAATATTAAGGGATCAATGTTTATCTAATATTTAGAAATGTAGTGACCTTATTTCTAAATTATTGAATTTCGAACATTCTATTGTATCAAAAGGTTATTCATTTATGAAATGTTGTATGATAAAATATGAATGTGGTATTAGAGGTTAAAGTGCTATTTTTTCATATGAATATTTATGAATATTGGATAAACTGTGCAATATATTTTTCATTGAGGATAACAAATGATATAATAAATGTGTTCGCATTCCATTTAATAATCTTATGATTTGTTAGTGCTTCCAGAATAAAAAATTCCCCATAATTTTATGGAGTAAATATATTAATTTGAAATTTATTAGGTCACATCTAGAGGGTGATATTGTGCTTATTAAATGGAATAGAATCATGTATTTCTATATTCATTTGAAATACTTCAACCTTCCAAAAAATTCCATGAAATAAAAGTTAGTTAATTTATCATCATTTTTGATGATATAAATGAAAATTTTAAAGCCTCTATGGTTTATAGATTTTTGGTCAATAAATTGATCTTCACCAAGTTCAATATCACTCTAAATCAGAACATAATATTTACTATTCTCTTCTGTGTCCATGTTTTCACTTTCCACATATTTTCTCCTATGTGAAAATGTTTTAATGATTAATTTTCATGACCATTTTGTTTCCAAAATTCAATTTTTAAAAAGTTGTTTTTGTATTAATTTTACAATATTTGTTTCTGTGAAAAGAATATTAATGTATTGAATCATTGATAAATCAGAAATTTTCAGAAGTGAAACTTAATTTTAAAGGGGGTATAATATAAAACCTTGAGTTTTGATGAATTAATTTTTTGAATAAAATAATTTTCATTTATTGATTGAATTGAATGCTACGCCAATTTATGATTTATTTATATAAAAACCCATGATAAGCTATCACTACATTCCACACATAGTCTATCTTGTGTTACACACAATAGTATGATTGGATTTTGTTAGAGACAATGACATTTTCCATTGATAGGTTTTCTTACATGCATTACCGAGTCTTACGAAACTATAATATACTATTAATATTATTACTAAAATATTATTATAGTTATAAAATCAATATTTGATAAGAATATTAAAATAATATTTTCTAAATTTTGAAACTATGTTTTACAAATGATTATATAATTAATTCATTGGTTATAAATAAATTATAAATAAAGATAAAAACATTTTTAATATAATGGATGTGTTTTATTGAAATACTTATTTTATACCCACAGTTGTGTTTTATTTCAATAAAAATAATTAATAACTATTACTGAGATATAATAATAAATTTTAATTAATGTAAATTCAACCAAATGTTTTTAAATTCAATCAATATTTTTGATACGCATAAAATAAGAAGAAATTTTATTTTATGCATAAAAGATGTATTGTTATAAAAAGAAGTTTTTCATGAATTAAATAGAATACTTAATTTAAAATTTTTAACTTCTAAATTATTTTTTGGAAAAATTAAATTCATTTTTAGAGTAATATATTCATTTAATTGGGTGGAATGTTTTCTAATTTTATGAAATATTTCAGTGTGGGATAAATATTTATAAACTACATTTTAATTGAAAACTACATTTTCATGTAATTTAATTATTTATTTAAATTATATATTAAATTAATTTTAACATATATTTAGATAAAAAATGTATTAATAAAATTTTGGTAATTTTAATTAATTTTACTTTGAAATTGGATATAAATACATTTCAATATTTTGAACATCTTCATTTTAAAAAACCATTGTTTCATCTTGTCTACAGGATTATATGAATTTAATTTATGGAAGCTATGTAATAGGAATATGGGAAAATATATAATACATTTTCCATAATAATATTTTATAATTCCTCATTTGGAAACATATTTTTTTCTAAAAAATATTATGGAGAATAATTATTATTAATTACAATGATTAAGAGAGAAACACATTTAACAACGGAGTAAACATTAATTTAACTGTCCAAATTGACCTAAATTTATGTTAAAACAAATTAAAGGCTATATTAAAAGATTAATCCTCTTGAAAAAAAATGGACCATTATTGGAGTTACATTATGTAAGGGATAGCTCTTAATATTGTTTACCTTTTTCTAATTACAAGAATTCCACTGCCCCTCCAATATAAAATGGTACTCAACCCCCTCCATTATTCACTATTATAATAATATTTATCTCAAAACCCCCTTAAAAAATAATATAACAACATCCCTCCTCTCATTCATGAAGGCTCGGATTGGTCAGAAGGAAAAACAATGAAGTTCATTGCTGGAAACTAAAAGGAGCTTCCCGAATAAGATGTAATGTTCTTCAACAATCAATTTTTTTTATTTATTCTTAACCAATTATATTAATATTATTTCATTTTTATATAATAACATATGTTTCCCAAAAATATTGATATATTTTTATATTATGTTTATTAATATAATATTTATACACTTCCATCAAATGGGATACACAATCATCACTCGTGTGTACGGCAGACTACCGTCTCTCAAATTAATGTTGTTTATTCATCCATTACAACCTCTCAAGGAAGGTAATAATGATTTAATTACTATTATAATATAATATATATGAATTTTATAATGTATTTATTCTTCTTTAATTATTATATAACATATTAATTCAGGCATTCCAATTTAGGAGAATATGGTAACATCGTTTGTGGATGTGTGGACTACAGTCTCCTCATAGCGATGTGGTTCATTCACACAATATTTGGTATTTATTAAAGCTGGTTTTAACAATAATATTTTCCATACATGTAATTATAAAAACATTTAAATGATAATATATTTTTCATTTACTTAATTTGTTTCAATACTATAAGAAAATGGAAACAACATTCATGTGTATGTACGACGTACGGTCGCCCTGAACATTGTATCTCCTTTTCTATTTGTATCTTTTATAAGATATTATATATAGATAAATACTGAATACATATTAAATCTATATCATTTTTTATAGTTGTTATATAATTAAGTCATGATCGTAGAAAAAGGACTAAAAATAAGAAGTCAAAACATATACAAAAAATAAAGCAGATATTACCTAAAACATATCATTAATAATGAATTGTTAATAAATTGCTAAATATAAAGTCATAATATAATAACATATGGTGTTAGATATAAAAAAACTTTTTTGAAGATACATACTAATATAATATTTATTAAAATTTGTTTTTTGAATTTTTAAGAAGAAATTCAAGACTTAAGGTAATGTGTTTTTCATATCCCTTTTATTTATGTGAGATATATGTTATATTCCTTGATTATTATAATTTTGTGGTGTATATACTGATATATGACATGTTATGTCACGAATAAAATTTATTTAATGATACTAGACATTTCAATTGATGTTATTATTTCAATGGTCTCATTATTGAAAATAAAATCATTAGTAAGGGGAAATCTAGTCTCTCTATTATTTATATGAGACTTATTCCATATTAACCAGTCGTCTCTTTTTATGGTTTATATACTCTACATGAATGTATAATATGATCATTATACATAAATTTATGGGTATTTAAATATCAATTTAATGATCTTTATTTCAATTATTTTATATTTAATAGTTTTCTAAATCGGTAAGGTAGTGCTTTCTCAATTTTCCATCTTTGAAACACATGTTATATTACGAACCAATATTATTCTATGAGGTGAATATATAGCCCTTTGTCATGTTGTATCATGAATATAATTTTTTTCATGATATTTTATGATTAATTTAATTTTATTGTCTCATGGGGATTAACACTAAATGTTACCAAAGTGGTTTATTCTCTCATGGGCATTAGGAATTAATAATACCAAAGTGGTATGTATTTATGGAAATAATAAAAATGTTTGTTGGGATTATTTATGATTATGGTAAAATTATTGAAATTTTATGATCTATATATCAATAAATCTAATGGATTTTATTATCCATTGGTTATTCCTGATAATTTCATGTGTTGATATAATTTTTTAAATAATTGGTACCTGTGTCGATTAGTAAAATATTATTAAGAGAATCTTTCTTTATCTCTATCTTTAGCTACAAAATAATTTTCTTTCAGAAGAAATTTTTTTAAATTTTATTAAAATATTTTTAAATTCCTTTTTTCCTTCTTTTTAAAGAAAAAGTATTTAAAAAAATATTCTTTTAAAAGTCAATAAAATGGTTTTCAAATATTCTGTTATTATTTTTCATAATTATTTTCTATAAAAAAGGTTTCAAAATTTTTTATGTTTCAAAAATTATTTTTCAAAGCTGAAATGAAATTTTCCTCAAGAAATGATTTAAATGGTACTTTAAAAATGTTATTACATATAGATTTAAATCATTTATATAGTTTAGTTTTTGTTTGGGATATGATCCCAGTAAACTATTATTATTTTTTATTTCAATGGTTTATTTTAATGATTACACATTACTTATGAAACATGTTTCTCTTCAATAGGTTCTACCATTATAACATGATTATGAAAACCACATCCTTTCCTAGGTTATTAAATGATAAAATAATTATGAAACCTTTCAATTTCCTATAGTTTATTATAGATGAAGTTTTTCTTGCACCCATTTCATTTAATTGGATATGATGTTGTGAATATTTATGATCTTTTGGAACACATATGTATGATTTCATTATGTGACGGGTGAGACATATATCTCCCTTTAATGCATTGGGAAAAAATGGATAAATAATGACTATATTTGATATGCATGAACCTAATCACATGTTCACAATGTTTTTAATAAACCTTATTACATATTGAAAATGTTATCTGTAAACCTGGTTATATGTTCATAATGTTATGTGTGAACCTAATTACATGTTCACATAGTGATTCATGTACTTTATTAAAAAATTTTAATGGTATCAGTGTACCTTAATTCATTATCATATTGTTTTTCATGAACCTAATTACATATTAAAAATGTTTTGAGTGAAAATTATTATGTTTTCAAAATGTTGTGTTTGAACATAAATATGTGGTCACAATTTAATGAGTGGACACGTTCACATTTTGAAAATCTTATTTGCGAAATTATTTAAAATTTCAGTGTTTTATGTTTGGACACATATTTCTCTTCTATAATTATATGAATGGATATGGTTTCATATCTATAAGTGAATGTGATGGTCTGATTTAATTTCTATAAGTTAATGAGTGAACATGTTTATATTTATACATGATGAAAATATAATAAGACGATGTGTATTCTACATGCCAATGTATTATTCCCATGTTATTCTCTCATGAAACATGTTCTTTTATTTCCTTATGATTCATGTATTATGAACTTACACTATTTATTCCATGAAACTATTTTTTGATCTTTTACATGTAGGGTATGATCTTTAAATGTTATTCTTATGTTAGCATACATATTTTTTCACATGACACTTGAATATCTCTTTAGTTTTCCATTACTGGTTATCAAATATCACCCTTCTTAATGTTTCCTTATATTATGAATAATGTTTTTAATTTGGGATAGTAAAATATATTAAATTTACAGGATATGTTGATGATCATTCACTAGGATAGATGATTCTGTTTCAATGTTTCTAGATACACTACAAAATTATATTCCTTAGGCATGTACTTCTATAATGTCTTGAATATTGATCTAGAATTATGTAACATCCATTTATGTTAAGCCTCAATCGCTATATATACGACATGTTCTAAAATACTTATTATCATTTCATAATAATTAAACTCTTATAAACACCCTTATAGACTTTTCATTTGTTATTAATATTTTTATAACCATGTTAAGGGAAATACAATAAAGGGTTCATCTCAAAAAATCTACAAGGGTAATAATAATAAATAATAATTAAAGATAAAAATCAATAATTAGATAAGAATATGGCTGTGAGAATATATGAAAGGAACATGAATATAAATTATATAATTAATAACTAATAAAATAATAATGATAACCATAATCAATGAAACATAGTATAATTAAATGAAATATTATGATAATATAATTACAGAATATGTAACATCCCAGGTAAATAAAGAATAAAGAATTTTAATATTTATAAATATTTATGAATTAAATATTAATTTTACTTTAAAGGGGTTGATATTTTCGATAGTGTACCCGATACGCAACAATGAGTTTCTTTGAAATCTTACGCTGCACACTAATAATAAAATAATATTATTTTAAATGATAGTTAACACATAGCCGTTGTATTGGCGGGAAAGGATAGAAATAATTAAAATATGATTATATATGTTTTTAATTTTTTATAAATTTATCCAATAAATGATAAATGCTTAAAATACGAAAAGAATTCAATTTTAGGCATATATGCCCTAAATTTCACTAAAGGTTCACTTATCACCTTTTGATGGAGAACCGTCATTAAATATAGTTTTTTTCACTCTTATACATTCTATTGGACCAAATAAAACTCTTCTTTATAATCTCAACATCAAAATTTACTTTGTGTAAATTTTGGGTATCTTTCCGATAAAGTTCATTTTTTAATGAATAGTGTAAAATGTTGTATTTTAATTCAAAACCTCTTTTTAATCTAATTTATTTATATGATTAGATTATATTTTTAATTGGTTTTAAAGTGAAATTAGAATATATTTTTACCATTTAATCCAATTATGGTCATTGGAATCAATTTCACTTTGAAATTGGACTTAAACTAGTGCCAATCTTTTGATACTTATTATTTCATAAAAACATGCTATTTGTCATGCCAACGGGAATTAATTATTAAATTAATTAAAGTGACTTATATGATTTGAATTTTGTAAAATATAAATCATTTTTTAATTCATAATATTAAATATATATTAGGTTAAAGTTTTGGTATTTTTCTGAAAAACTTCAATGTTTGATGAATAGTGAAACCACTAAGTGGTAGTTAAAGAAACTGATTTTTCGTTTAAATGAAACATTGTCACTTCTGTGATTTCATTTTCAAAAATCTGACATACATGGTTGTCATTATGAAGTAAAATGTGGTTCAATGAGATTAAAATAATTTTTTGGTGAATAGTAAATTTTAAGTTCTTAATCGCGATTAGAGGTAATTAGTGAAGTTTAAGGTAAAAATAATGTTATAATAATATGAAATGAACATGACACATGTCCTACCCTTATTGGATGTTTCATGGCCGACCAAGACAATCCATGGGTCAACTTGGGGACCCCATGGAGCCTCATTAGTTGGAAAATGACATTAATATCTTTTTATTTAATGTTAAAATAAAAAATGTCACAAACATGAGATGTTTTACTAAAACAATTTTTAAATGGGGTTATACAAGTCATATTTTTTACTATAAATATTCATTAGAATGATAAAAATATTTCATACATCATGATATTTTTTTATAATTTTTAGACATTAAATATATTAAATTATATATGACATCAAGATGATGCTGGGATTACCTCATTAATAATAGATTTAAATAAAATGAAAAGATAATGTAAACTCTATGACCTAAACATGTCCAAAACCTATTTTATGGGTATATTTATAACCCTTATCACCTTATCCTTGAATTATATCAATGTGGGACCTCTTAAATCCTAATATCATTTTAAAATAATGTAACTTTTCTTTACTTTCCAAGAGTGCCCCTCCTCTCCTCTTATAAAAGGCCCCCACCTATACCTCTTTACCCACACATCCAAAGCCTTTGGCTCGGCCAAACCCTGCCCATTTTGTCTCTCCAAATCCCTCTATTACTCCTTGAAGCCTCAATTTGGGCAGAAGTCTTCCCAAGGAAGCCTTTGAGCTCAAATCTAAGAGAGTTACCTGATTTTGAGGTAATGTGTTCACTTGTGTTCTTTTGTTTTATTTTGCTTCTCCAACCCCCCTAAACTCTTTTTATTTATTTATTTTGTAATAACTACAGTATCTTCAGTATACTAGGATGTTTTTATAATAATAATTTGAGCTACACTTACACACATCTACATCTAATAGTTAAATAACATACTGTTTTTGTGGTTGGCGAATTTATGCCTCACGAAATGATGATTGTTCAATCTTCTTTTAAACACCTTTAATGGTGGCCATTAAGATGTTACTATATTTATATATGATATATATTATGTTTATGTTTCCCTTATGCTTCTTTATTTTTCATTTGTGGTATACCTTTATGGTTTCCATTGTGGGTAAACACGATAATTTCATTTTAGGAAGTGCGGACTACCGCCCCCTCAAAGTGATGTGATATGTTAATGCCATATGTGGGACGTATAAAGGATGGATTTAAAGTTATTATATATTATGTTATACTGGAATTATAATATACCTCTATATCATTATTATTTTTTTCCATTAATGTATGATATAGAAATGAAAGTAGCGTTCATGTGTACGTACGGCTTACCGTCTCCATGAACGGTGCATTTCATTTCTTATCCCCAAATGTAATGTACTATTATAAGTACATGTATATAATGGATATATATGATGAATGATACATCTAAATGATGAATATAATTCTGGAATTAAAATATACATACCTCTCATTTAGTTTTAATTCCATTAATATGACAAAGAAATGAAAGTAGCGTTCATGCGTACGTACGGATTACCGTCTCCATGAACGGTGCATTTCATTTCTTACCTATAAATGATTATTTAATATTATAAATACATATATATGCTGGATATATATGATATATATGATATCCAAATCAGGAATTTCATTCTGGATATAAAGAACCTTTGACCACACGAACAACATGTAATTGTAAGAAGTCCACTTTCGACTTAAGAACCAAATATCGACAAAACAAACATTATTAACTTAATGATTACATATTGTTTATAACATGGAAATAAGTGATATAAAAGGAATAATAATCTTGAAAAAGGTTCTTAAGCATGTAGATATTAACTCATGTTTATTATTCAGGACGTTAAAGAACGATCGAGTCAAGTCGGACCCGAGGTAGGGGACTTCATCTTAATATCCTTTCATTGTGGCATATTTCATTTTATACACAAATTTATTTTATACGGTGTATAAACCCCTTTGAATTTTACTTTTATACAAAAGGAATTTTTTTCTATGAAGCGTTTTACAAAACAACAAAAAGGAATGTTTCTTTTAACGTACGCGGTGACAACGACCTTTTCCGCCGCCGCGAGTATTATTTGATCTTTGGATTCCCTAACAAGCCGTAAGGTTTTTTGAAAAATGATATAAATACCATATACTCTTTTATGTATTTTGGTATTGAAAATGGTTTTTATAATGGATTTTTTATGTCAATATATTTAAGTGATATATTGTGATCAAAATTTGGAAATGTTTTCTTTCCATTATATTTCTTTTATGTATTATGATTTTCATAATGGTACTTGGACATTTGACGGGTGGTTACGTGATAAACCATATGACGGGTGGTGCCTTGAATACCAGGATGGTTGGTTACGTTATAACCTCCAATGCATTGGGTATGGAAGTCGGCCGTATGGCTAGTCCATTAATTATGTATGGAAGTCGGCCGTATGGCTATTCCATTAAGTGATATGTGTGGAAGTCGACCTTATGGTTATTCCACTTAAGTATGTTTATGTCCCAAGTTACCTTTATATGTTATGTGTTCTTTATATGGGTTTTATGGTAATCCTTTGGTTACAAAAGGGTAATTAATGATAATTTATTCAGTGAAGAGTTTTTACTACTTCATGATGGTGAAGGTATTACTTTGATAAAGTATACATGGTTTACTTGAAGTTTGAAAAACTAACAGTTTTCATTCTTTGTGTATCCCTTTCATAGCTTTTTTATGCTCACCACAAGTTTTTTGAAATGTTTATCACAGGACTTAATGTGTAATAGGTTCAAGGATGGGACCAAGGGAAATTCATTCTATATAAAACATGGAACTAGACATGTTTTTTTTGGAGTTTTTTTATTCTATGGAAACTTAGTAGAAGTGTCTACTTTGTAATCTTTTGAGATGTAATAGTTATGTTCTATTTCTCTAAAACACTAAACCTAAAAAGATCCTCATTGTTAATTATTCATTTAATTCAATATTAAGTAAGGTTTAAGGCTGGGGCCTTATAGTTGGTATCAGAGCTCGATTTAGACAACTTTAGGAGTTAGAAAATTGTTAAATTATGAATTAATTTATGGTATGATTGAAATGATATAGAATTTAAAGAATACCATGTTTCTTCTCTGAAGATATTTTTGTGTTAAGAATGGTTTTTCGTAGAGGAAACAGAACATATTTTCTAGGAAGGCATACAGAGGGAAATGACCATTCAAATCAATATCATGAGATGGTCAGAATCAGAACTAAACAGTTTGTTGTAGTGATGGATCATTTGACTCAGGTGAAAAATGATGGTTGTTTTTATTGATGATATTTTGGTGTTTTCTAAAAGTAAAGAGGAGCATGAAAGAAATTTAAGGGTTATTTTTAATAACATTAAAAGAAAATAAATTTTATGGTAAATTCATCAAGTGTGAGTTTTGGTTACAAAAAATTTCTTTCCTGGGTCACATTGTTTCAAAAGATGGCATAACTGTTGATCCTACTAAAAAAAGTTTTTGAAGAATGGAAAAGACCCACAAATGTAACTGAGATCCGTAGTTTTCTTAGTTTGGCAGGTTACTACCGAAGGAATGTTGAAAATTTTTCACGGTTATCTAGTCCAATGACTAAGCTTACTTGGAAAGGTGTTAAGTTTATCTGGACAAAAGAATGTGAAGATTGTTTTCAGGAGTTGAAAAGAAGATTGGTGAATGCTCCAGTTTGGGAACTTCCTTCCAGGAATGGTGAGTTTGTTATATACAATGATGATTCGTTGAATGGACTTGGTTGTGTCCTTATGCAGAATGATCAGGTAATTTCATATGCTTCACATCAGTTGAAAACTCATGAGGTAAATTACCCTACACATGATTGGGAATTAGTTGTTGTTGTTTTTGCTTTAAAAATTTTGAGGCATCATTTGTATGGAGTAAAGTATGAAATATATACTTATCACAAAAGTTTAAAGTATATATTCACTCAGAAAGAATTGAACATGAGAGAGAGGAGATGGCTGGAATTAATCAAGGATTATGATTGTACAATTCACTACCATCCAGGAAAAGCAAATAAAGTGGCCGATGCTTTGAGTCAAAAATGTAATGCTTCATTAACCATGCTACGTTTGGAATGAGATACATTGGTTTTTGATTTGATGAAATTTGGAATAGAAGTTGTTGGTGCAGGATGTTCTTCTATTTTGTTTCAGGTATCAGTGAGATCATCCCTATCAGACAGAATTAAGCAAGCACAGAGGGAAGACAATGAGTTGTAGAAAAAGGTAGAGCTGGTTCAGAAGGGTAAGTTGCATGAATTCAACATTGATAATGATTGTGTTTTGAGGTTTGGGAAGAGATTATGTATCCCTGGTGATTCGTAATTGAATAATTAGTTGTTATGTGAGGCTCATAGTTTCCCATTTTCAGTTCATCTTGGCAGTACTAAGATGTACAGGGATCTGCCGGAGTATTACTGGTGGGATGGAATGAAAAGAGATATTGCTGATTTTACTGTGAAGTGTTTTGAATTGTCATCAGGTTAAGGCAGAGTGGCAGTTACTGAATGGGGTGCTTCAGCCTTTACCAGTGCCAGAGTGGAAATGTGAAAACATATCCATGGACATTGTTGTGGGATTACCGAGGACATCTCGAGGTAATAATGCAATCTGGGTTATTGTTGATCGCTTGACTAAATCTGCTCATTTCCGTGCTATACGAGATATTTTTTCCCTAGATCAACTTTCCCGTTTGTATCTTAAATAGATAGTTAGGTTACAAGGATTTCCTCTCTCCATTTTGTCTGATCGTGATCCCAGGATTACTTATAACTTTTGGAAAGGCCTTCATAAGTCGTTGGGTACTGAATTAAATTTTAGTACAGCTTTTCATCCGAAATCCGATGGGCAGTCAGAATGAAAAATTCAGACCTTGGAGGATATGCTACGAGCTTGTTCGATGGATTATCAGGTAAGCTGGGACCAACATCATTCTTTGGTTGAGTTTTAATATAATAACAGTTTTCATTCTAGTATACAGATGGCACCATTTGAGGCATTATATGGGAAGCGGTGTCGAACTCCAGATTTTGGGATGAAGTGGGTGAAAGGAAGCTGATGGGACCAGAATTGGTAGAATATATGGCAGAAAAAGTTCAGTTGATTCAGAAACACATGAGAACAGCTCAAAGCAGGCAGAAGAGTTATGCGGATAACTGGAGGAAGGATCTATCTTTCGAGGTAAGTGATCATGTTTTTCTCAATGTTTCTCCATGGAAATGTCTGATGAGATTTGGTAAAAAAGGAAAGATGAGTCCAAGGTTCATTGGACTATATGAAATTCTGGATAAAGTTGGATCAGTTGCTTACCGAGTGGCTTTACCTCCGAGTTTATCTCAGGTACACAATGTTTTTCATGTTTCGATGTTGAGGAAGTATATTCCAGATCCATATCATGTTTTGAGTCCAGAGGTAGTTCAACTGGAGTAGAAACTAGCTTATTAAGAACAATCAGTCCAGATTCTTGACCGAAGAGAGCAAGTGTTGCGAAATAAGGTAATTCACCAGGTAAAGGTTTTGTGGAAAAACCGTATTTTTTAAGAGGAAACTTGGGAATCTGAAAAAGCTATGAGGGATAAATACCCCCACTTATTTTGATAAGTGAATAAAATTGTGACGACGCAATTCTCAAAAGGGGGGAAGGATTTAACATCCCAGGTAAATAAAGAATAAATAATTTTCATATTTATTAATATTTACGAATTAAATATTAATTTTACTTTAAAGGGGTTTCTATGTTCGATAGTGTACCTGATACGCAACAAAGAGTTTTATTGAAATCTTACGTTGCACACTAGTAATAAAATAATATTATTTTAAATGATAGTTAACACATAGTCGTTGTTTTGGTGGGAAAGGATAGAAATAACTAAAATATGATTATATATGTTTTTAATTTTTTTTACATTTATCCAATAAAAGATAAAGGCTTAAAATACGAAAAGAATTTAATTTTAGGCATATATGCCCTAATTTTCACTAAAGGTTCACTTATCGCCTTTTGATGGAGAACCGTTATTAAATATAGTTTTGTTCACTCTTATACATTCTATTGGACCGAATAAAACTCTTCTTTAGAATCGGGATATCAAAATTTACTTTGTGTAAATTTTTGGTATCTTTTCGATAAAGTTCATTTTTTAAGGAATAGTGTAAAATGTTGTATTTTAATTCAAACCCTCTTTTTAATCCAATTTATTTATATGATTAGATTATCTTTTGAATTAGTTTTAAAGTGAAATTAGAATATATTTTTACCATTTAATCCAATGGTGGTCATTGGAATAAATTTCACTTTGAAATTAGACTTAAACTAGTGCCAATCTTTTGATACTTATTGTTTCATAAAAACACGCTATTTGTCATGACAATGGGAATTAATTATTAAATTAATTAATTTGACTTATATGATTTGAATTTTTCAAAATAGAAATCATTTTTGAATTCAGAATATCAAATATATCTTAGGGTGAAGTTTTGGTATTTTTCTGAAAAACTTCAATTTTTTATGAATAGTGAAACCACTAAGTGGTAGTTAAAGAAATTTATTTTTCGTTTAAATGATACTTTGTCACTTCTGTGATTTGATTTTCAAAAATCCGACATAAATGTTTGTCATTTATAAGTAAAATGTGGTTCAATGAGATTAAAATAATTTATTGGTGAATAGTAACTTTTAAGTTCTTAATTGCGATTAGAGGTAATTAGTGTAGTTTAAGGTAGAAATAATGTTTTAATAATATGAAATGAACGTGAAACATGTCCTAACCTTATTGGATGTGTCATGGCCGACCAAGACAATCCATGGGTAAACTTGGGGACCCCATGGAGCCACCTTAGTTGGAAAATGACATTAATATCTTTTTATTTAATGTTAAAATAATAATGTCACAAACATGAGATGTTTTACTAAAATAATTTTTACATGGGGTTATACAAGTCATATTTTTGACTATAAATATTAATTAGAAAGCTAAAAATATTTCCTAGATCATGATATATTTTTTTATAATTTTTAGACATTAAATATATTAAATTATTTATGAAATCATGATGATACAGCGATTACCTCATTAATAATGGATTTAAATAAAATGAAAAGATAATGTAAATTCTATGACCTACACATGTCCAAAACCTATTGGATTGGTATATTTAGAACCCTTATCACCTTATCCTCTAATTATATCAATGTGGGACCTCTTAAATCCGAATATCATTTTAGGTCAATGTCCTTGTTTAACATTTGAACAATAATTATATAGTTTTAATGGGTATCCCAAAATATACCAAAGTTATGATAAGTTCCATGATAGGTCCATTTCATGTTGTTAAAATTTATATGGTCACTTATCATTAATCACACATTCAGAAATCGAAATATTATTCCTCTAGAATATTAATGCTTTAAAAAATATTATTTTTACATATTAAATTCATTTTTAATGTCATAAGTTATCAGTGGTTATGTAAAACAAAACATGTATTTTCTTGAAGGTGGTAGTCGGCACATACGCATAGACAAGACTTTCATTTTACATATCTTGGTGCATGGTGCTAAATGAAATAACTATCATTTAAGAATTATAATAATTTTTTATATATTGTATTAGTTAATTATATAACATTTTTTAACATACCATTTATGTGGTGAAGGATAATTGAACACATCATTCATGGAGGTGGCAGTACACACACATGATAGTTTGCTCTTATATTATAATGATAGTTGATTAGTATAATATCACTTCATAATAGTTAAAATGTGGTTTTCATCATAAAATCATTTATATATGGGGATTGTGTTGAGTATAAGAGGAAAATAACTAGAATAGATGGGTGGAATATCTTAACTCAGCCATGGATGTTATCCCTTGGGTAGTATCTTAAGACTCCTTATCTAGGTCTTTTGGTGAGACCAAGGCTTAAATAGAATAAATATGCTTCCTATAATAGACTATGTAAGACGTTCAATTATGCTAATGATTAGTAATGGGTTTTAAAATTGGGAGGATGTGGTCTCCTTTTTTAAGAATATATAATAGAACTACTATAAAAACACAATATTTTTCAGTAATATAACACTATTATTCCACAAAAAGTCCCCAAAATTGGTCCTAATTTTTTAAGGAAATCGATAAGGTTAATCATACCTCAACCATCAAATATTAAACATTCTTTTACATGTTTTAATCCTTTTAACTATGTTATAATACCTTTAAATGAACTTACCCTTACTGTTGAAATTCAACATTCACCCCTTAGAAACTTATTCTAATGGAAGGAATTTAAAAAAAATTATTTAATACTTTTAATGTGATAATTATAAGATTATAATAAATTTATAGATTAAAATTTCCCTGATTTCTGAAAATTAGTTTTAGTATTATCGCATATAATGAGTAAATCCTACTTTATTTAAAAGGTTTCGTTTACATCAAAAATTTATGTGTGGGGTAGTATTATAAATTTATTTTGATTTTAAAGAAAAAATTTGGTTTACTATAACACAAATAAATTTTCAATGGATTTTAAATTAAGCATAAATCGAATTGAGAAAATATTAAAAATATATTTTCATTAGGATGAAAATATTACTTTTTTATAAGAATAAACATAGTATTTATAAATATAAAACTATATAATTAAAATGAATAAAATTGTAAATAAAAAATTTATTAGAAAAATTAAATGATTTAAAAAATTACATATCTGACTAATATACTGATAAAGCAATACAAGTTCATATTTTTGAAGAAAATCATTTTTTTCATGAATCATCTATTTAACACCCTAAGCCTTCACGGTAAGTTTCCCTTTGAATAATGTAATAGATTGTGTTGTACGCAACTTTGAGCTCAAACACACCACAACCAATCAAACTAGCTGTTATAAACATTATTACCCTCTTTTTTAAATTTTATAAATTTTATCATTCAAAATTGACTTCATTTTTGGATTATGAATATCGAAATTAACTTAGGGTTAATTTTTTGTCTCTTTCAGAAAACATTCAATTTTTTAATTAATAATGAAAACGCTGTGTTATTGTTAAAAACCGACATTTTATTTAAATAATAATTTATTTTATGTAATTTAGTTTTGGATCAAAATAGATATATAATACCAATATATGTTCAAATTAATTCATTTGATTCATTTTATAATATGTTGAGATATAGAAAATTTTTATTGAACATTTTACCGTCTTTTACCGACCATCTAGTAGTTTTTTCAAGTTTTTATAAAACCTAATTTTACTGCTTAAGTGAGTTGAATTTCGAAAATTCGAGAGACATGGTTGATATAACTATGTCAAACATGGTTCAATACGATGAAAGTAATTGTCAATGAATAGTAACTTTTGACTTTTATTTACCACGGTTAAAAGTAAATGGGGTAATTAAAGGTAAAAATGATATTATAATTACATTAAAACATTTACTAATTATATTGTATAAGTTTAATTCGACCAAATAATCCATTAGAAATAAAATATGATCCTTTAGGTCCACTTTTATTAGATTAGGACATTTAATATTATTTAATTTAAATAAGAGTAAAAAGTGTTAAATTAATTTTTTTATTACTAAAATATTTTTAAAATAGGGTTATACATAAGAATAAACTCGACTAAAAATATTAATTATACAGATAAAACTATTTCTTATATAATGGTATTTTATTTATATTTTTAGACATTAAATGATTTAATTTATTTATGACACAATGATGATGTATTATTTATTTTATTAATGAAATATTAAAAATATTGATATTATAAATACCGAAATAAATGTAATTTTAGGATTTTGATGATTTCCTGAAATTTTATAGGTTAATATGAAATGTTATGGTTGATTCAATCAATTTTTTTTATGTAATCATGATGTTATTATTTTTATAAAGAAAACAAGTAGAAATGTGTCAAAATTGACATAAAATAGTATATAAAACAAATACCATATTATTGGTTGATATAATATTCAAAAAAATATAAGGTTCATTAAAAAGGATTAAATAATATTATATATTTCATTAATTAACCACTTAAAAATCTCTTGGAAGTTTAGAGTATGTTTTTTATCCTTATTTTGTAAGAATACAAGAAGACACATTAAAAGATAAACCATTTAACTAAGAGTTAAATATAAAAGATAAGGTTAACATGGTAACCTAAACGTGTCTAAAACCTATTGGTTGAGTGGAGTTCGACCCATAACCACCTTATATTAAAAATAAATCATTTTTAAGCCTTTATAAATCGAATGTGAATGTATAATAAATTAATTTTTCATGTTTTTCCTAATGTGACCCTCACCTCTCTTATAAAAGGGAACATTCGCTTCTCTCAAATTCACAACTCGAATGCTATTTGGATTGGCCAACCCAACCCAAAAATCCTCTTATCTTTCATAACCTCAACCTAGAGGCATTATTTGGATCATAAATCCATCCTAAGGATCCCTTTAGATCAACTCAAATGGAATCACTCGAAGAAGAGGTAAATATTTCATCACCTCTTACAAGGTATTTTCTTCTTCCACATTCAATTTCATTGTTGTTTCCATTATAAAATAATAACTACCATATCATCTAAATATTTTGATGTTATTATAAAACCGGTACAACCATATTCAATATTTTATCCATCCTATGGACGACATGTCACCATACGTGCGTACATACGGCTTAATATCTCCAAGTCGTGGTATAGTTGTTATTCAATGCATTATTATTTCTATGGGTATAATGTAGATATTTAATTAATGTATAATATAAATATAACATGTAACTAATTCTTTATATATATGATATACCATCCTTTTACATACGATTATAATATCAAAATAATGATATTGTCGCTCGTGCTTACGTACGGATTACCGTCCCCACGAATGCGGTGAAATTCATATTCTCATCGTAACCATTCAAGAATAATTTTTTTCATTTTATGATTAATAATGATTTTTATGAACATAATATCATTCTAGAGATGAATTAAATACATCCTATCCATAAAAAACATGACTTACGTAACCAAGTATATAAAGGCAATTGAATTAGTAAACTCCTAAAACGATGATAATACTGAAATATTATTAACGAAGATATATTAGATGATAATATATGATATCATAATTATGTATGTGGTTCTTGAAAAATTTGATAAAAAGGTTTTAACAATTATACAAGATCTTATCATACCATTGACTATGGAAAAGTACAAGGTAAGGGTTAATTCTACAGTCTCTTTATTATCCGAGGATATTTTTACATAAGTACTTACTGGGACCTCCTAATCATCCACATCGATGTTTTCATAAATATGTATTTCAAAACATTTTTATTATTTACTAGAATATGGGTTAAATTAATTTATACACTAGTTTAACCTTCTATGTTTTTAATGGAATCTTTCCGTCATTTTCCAAACAAGGTCCATTATGACCTTTTCGACAAAATTAAGGAATGAATTTTTTATTTAACTAATACGTCGGGTGTGGCTATATTCTGCCATTATTAACCCTTCAAATATTCCCTTTCTAGATTATAATAATATTTCGAAAATAAATGTTTTCTTTTAAATGGTTTCAAAATAGAAAGATTTATTTGTTTCATATAGTTTTCATTTCATCTATGTCAACATCGTTTGATGGATTTTAAAATTGTTTGAAGTTGATTCATAATGATACAAATCTTCCATATTATATTGAAGGTTTTTTGATATATTTGATTGTGGATGTGTTATCTTTTTACCATTCAGGGTTTATAGATAAATTATTGACATTTTTATGCTAGTTTTAATATGAATGTTTATGTTATGTTTAAACCTTTTCATATGAGGAATGTGTTGGACATAGTAAGTAATTGGTGGAGACCGATATAGCTCCTCGTTGCATCGATAGGTCTCATGAGACAAAATAGTGTCTTGGAATATTTTCTTGACAAAATCATATTTTTATTCATGGCACAAGGCCTTGACTATGTAGTTATAAAGTCTAGCATTATGCATTCCATCATTATAAAAATGGCTATTGATATTTCATGTGATTATTCGACAAGTAGAATATCTATGTGAGTAAGTAAATTGATTTAATTTGAATTATATTTTCCATATTATGGTGAAGTTTATGTTTAAAAGGATTTTGTTTTAGTTTTATACATTTCCCAAAATGTTTAAGTTTATTTATGAAAGTTTCATCTATATTTTTATCCTTACATAGCATCTAAGCTCACCCATTTGTATATTTTATTTTTCCCTGGATGTGAATAAGTATACTATGACTGACCTGTAGGGATAGTCATAGGAATACGAGTGTGGTCTATGTAGAATATTTTATTGTAGTTTTACATTTTAAAATTTAATATGAAACTTATGAATGTATCTATCACTTCCAAGGCTACTAATCTAATTGTTATTTCAGGATTTTATCCATTGTGATCATGCCAATGTTATGTAATGATGCACCGACTCTGGGTAACTGGGGCCAGGGATTTATAGTTGGTATCATATGAAGTTTAGTACAATCCTTGTAAACTAGATTTAGATAAAGTCTGATTGGAGCACACTACCCTAAGATAGGCTTTGATGATTAGTATAGAAGAACATCCTATAATTTTGGTAGTGTAGTGATTCTGTGTATTTTCCAAGAAATAAATCCATGTCTAGATATGAGCAGGTAGAGGCTGATCTGGCACAGATGTACCTAGGAGGGAAAACTCTGACAAGGTGTTTCAAGCTTGACTCGGCGTATCCTGGTACACAACGATGGGCCTAGTTGCACTTTTGATTATGACACTCCTGGGGGATATTCTTATGATAATCCATATTTCCTTTACAAACCATTATGACGAATTTCGGATTATATACCTCCTCATAGAAAACATTTTTAATATTATGGATTATATCCATAAACTATTAAATTTATGTTAAGTGTTTTATAAGTTTTGAATTATGTATTGTGATTCATAAACTAATATAGTGTATGAAATTGTTTGGAAAATGAGCCTAGTGGAAAAAATGGAAACCATATCAACACACGTTATCCATGTATGTATTTTCCTACTACTCAAGACAATTATAGTGGGGCTGATGATGCAAGTGATACAGATCAGCTTATCACTATACTGGGACAACTCACTCAAGTTATGAATATAACCTTACACGTAAAGAGAACCCTGATCCACAAAGCGGAGGATCAATGTTATACCGCTTCATGGGGAAATAACTACCATAATTAAATGGGACTACAAATCCATTTGTAGCTAAGAAATTTCTATGTTCCTCAGAGAAAATATTTCATGAATTGGGGAGTAGCGAAAGGGAAAAAGAAGTCATGGGAGTTTATCATCTCACGTGAGATGCAGATCAACGTTGCTCATTGATCCAAAACAAAAATAAAGACGAATAAGTATCAAATATGGAATGGAGGTAGTTTAAAGTGGTCATCTTAGAAAAATAATTTCTTTATGACCATTAAACAGATATGGAAAGACAATTTCAGAATCTGAGGAAAAAGGAAGATGAGAATGTCACAAATTATGAGGCTAACTTTACCAGGTTAGAAAGGTATGCAGAAGATTATATATGCAACCAAAGGATTAATATTGATTTATTTTTTGGTGGGATCATAAAATTTATCTGTCAAGCATTAGTCTCAAAATTCTTCTCATTATATGAAGATATTGTCTCGTGTGATATCAATATTGAAAATGTATTCTCTAATTCTTATGACTTTAAATAAAATCAAGAGATTAATTGATCTGCTGAACACTATAGAAATGTAAATAAGAGGAAGAAGGAAAAAAGTTGAATATCCATCCTATAGTAAATGTGGCAAGTAACACCTTGGTACTTGCCTGAAAGGAATGGGAGTCTGTTACTAGTGTGGTGAAAATGGCCACCAAGATCATGATTTTTTGGGGTAGAAAGAGTTTTTCAATGATGAATTCTATAGTTGTAATGAAATGGAACATTATGAAAATTAATTTCCTAAGAGTTAAGGAAATTTACGTCAGAAAAGGCCAAGGGAGAAATTCCAAGGTTATGAAATCACTATTACTCAAGTATAATCTCTGAAAGACTTGGTGACACGTAATTTAATGGTTTCCTCATGTTTATCCAATACTCTATTTGATTCTAGATCATCACATTGTTTTATATCAACCCAATTATCTAATAAAATTAGATATTTCCAATTTTATTTAACACACCTGTTTTTAGTCAAAACTCATAAGGGAATTATCATTGCAATAATGTTTTGACAATCAGTTCCCATTAAGGCATATAAATGTTATTTATCTATTGATCTCATTGTCATACCCCGGATTGATTTTTATATAATACTTGGTATGGATTTGATTTCAAACCATGATATGAAAATTTATTTTTAGAAGAAGTAGGTTACAATTTTCAATGATGATAAGGAGTACCTTATTTTTTTAGAAGAAATTTCACCATATGTTTCTTGTCTAGATCCACCGGCTGTAGCTCTACTAAATTCAATTATTGGGGAGGAATAGAATGAAATTACTATGGCTGAGGAAAGGAATTTTTAAATAGAGGACGTATATATTGCGCAAGAATATGTTGATGTGTTTCCAGAGAATTTACCTGGACATCCTCCAGAACAAGAAATTGAGTTTTCCATTGATTTAATTTTGTCTTCAAGGCCCATATAAAAATATCCTTATAGAATGGCCAGTGAGGAATTAGTGGAACTAATGAAACAAATATAGGAGCTGATTAATAAAGGATTTATTCACCCTAGTGTTTCTCTATGGGGATCCCTTATTCGTTTTGTTAAGAAGAATGATGGACCTATGAAGTTGTGCATTGACTACCAGGAGATCAATGCTACAACAATAAATAACATGTATCCCCTACCTCAAATTAACGATTTTTTTGATCAAAATTGTGGATCTCAATATTTTTCAAAGGTTGATCTTCGATCAAGATATCATCATTTTTTCATGAAGAAGGTAGAAATTCCAAAGAAAACATTTCGAACCAGTTATGGGCATTACGAGTTTACAGTAATGCCTTTTGGACTAAATAATGCATCCTCTTTTTTCATGGGTCTAATGAACAGAGTTTTCAAGGAATATCTTGATGACTTTATTGTGGTATTTATTGATGATATTTTGGTATAGTCCAAAGGCTACGATGATCATGAAAATCCCTTACACATTATCCTAAATACTCTTAGAAGAAATCAATTATATGGGATGTTTAGTATGTGTGAATTCTAGCTTCAAGAGATTTATTTTCTTGGTCATATTATCTCTAAGGATGGAATATCTTCTGATCCTTCTAAGACGTAGGAAATCCACGAATGTCCAACACCCATGAGTAAAACTGAGGTACATAGTTTTATTGGTTTAGAGGTTTATTATTGGTGCTTGGTCCATAATTTTGTCCGATTGGTTAACCTATTATCCAAGAATACATGTAAAGGGGTTAAATTTGTTCGGATGAAAGATTGTGAAGAATGTTTTGAAGAACCGATGATAAGATTAATCAATGCTCCAATATTGGCTCTACCATCGGGAAATGATGGGTTTTTTATTTATAGTGATGCTTCAGAGAAAGGAAATGGTTGTGTCCTTATGCAGAATGATAGATTTATTGCCTATGCATCATCAGAGCTAAAAATACATGAAAAAAACTATCCCACTCATGATATTGAGTCAGAATCTATAATATTAGCTATTATGATTTGGATACACTATCTCTATGGTGAAAAATGTGATATTTATACTGATAATAAGAGTTGGAAGTATATTTTCTCACAAAAAGAACTAAACATGAGGAAAAGGAGATGGCTTGATCTACTCAAGTATTATAATTGCACCATACAATACCTCCTAGGGAAGTAAAAAAAGTTGTCAAATGATTTGAGAAGAAAGGATCATGGGGTTTTGAACAAGACGAGAGTTGAAAGGATCCTATATACATGGATCTAGTAATGATGCATATGGTAGTAACCATGGAAGCCGAAACATCATTTCTTTTTCAAATGGTTTATAAACCATATTTACTAGAAAAGATAAAAAGTTCTCAGACTGATGATAGTGAATTTCAATTGAAAATTAATTCCTTGAACAATGTGAGATTAATCGACTTCGTATATTAAGAGGGGATTTTGAAATTTGGTAAGAGACTTTGTGTTCCTGGAATACCTGATCTAAAAAGGGAATTGCTGGATGATGCTCAAGTTCCAATTTCTCTATACACCATTGTAGCACTAAGATTTATAGATATTTGAAATAATATTTTTAGTGGGACAACATGAAGAGAGATATTGCTAATTATGTATCAAGATATATGGTTTTTCAATAAGTGAAAGCTCGAAGACAACATCCCAAAGGAGTGATGCAACCTCTTCCCATACCTGAGAGGAAATGGTATGATATTGCGATAGAAATTATCATGGTACTACCAAATACTTCTAGAATGAATGATGCAATATGGGTGATTGTTGATTGTCTTACCAAGTCATCTAATATTCTTGCTATATGAGAAGATTTACCACTTGAATACCTTGAAAGACTATATATTGATGAATTTGTAAGACTTCATGGTGTACCCCTATCGATTGATTCTGATCGTTATCCCCATTTTACATAAATATTTTGGAAAAGTCTTCAGAAATCCATGGATATTGATCTTTGTTTGAGCATTACCTACCACCCTCTAAATGATGGACAATCAGAACAGACTATTCAAACCTTAGAGGACATGTAGAGATCTTTTTCACATTACATTCAAGGTATGTGGGATCATTATTTACCTCTGGTATAATTTTCATATAACAATAGCTTTCACTCAATTATTTAGATGGCACCATATAAAGCATTATATGGAAAGAGATGCCACACACCAACATGTTGGGATGATGTTATTGAAAGAAAACTCATATGTCCAGAACCTGGTGATGAAACAATGGAAAAGGTGAAGATTATCCAAACCCAAATCAAAGCAGCTCAAATTATGCAAAAGATATTTTCTGATAAATGAAGGAAGGATTTGGAATTTTAGGTAGGAGATCATGTTTTCTTGAAGGTACCTTCATGGAAAGGAGTTATACGATTCGGTAAGAAGTGTAAATTAATTCTCATGTACATTAGAACTTTTGAAAATCTAAAATGAATTAGGGCTATAGATTATGGTTTAGAAATGCCACCTAGTCTCTCCAAAGATCATGATGTGTTCCATGAATCATTATTGAGAAAATATATGATAGACCCAACACATTTACTCACATATGTAGAAATTTAACTAGAAGCCAGCCTGTCTTATTACGAACAGCCTATCAAAATTATTGATACCAGAGAACAAGTGTTGAGAAACCAGATGACTCGTCTAGTGACTATTTTATGGAGAAACCATAAGATAGAAGAGGCGACATGGGAACCCATGCAACTTTTGATGAAGAACCACCCAAATATTTTTATGAAATAATATTCTATAAATTTTTAGGATGAAATTATTGGAAGGAGGGGAGAATGTTACACCCCAAGCTTCCACTGTATGTTTCCCTTTGAATATTGTAATAGCTTGTGTTGTACGCAACGTCGAGTACAAAAACTCCACAACCAATCAAACTAGCTATTATGAATTATAATACCCTCATTTTAAAATTTAATAAATTTTATCATTCAAAATGGCCTTCATTTTTGGATTCGGAATATCGAAATTAGCTTAGGATAAATTTTTCGTATTTTCTAAAACCTTTCAATTTTTAAGGAATAGTGAAAAACACTGTGTTATTGTTTAAAAGCAAACTTATTATGTAAATAATTATTTATTTTAGAAAAATTTATTATTGGTCAAAATATATAAATAATACATATATAAGTTCAATGTAATTCATTTGAGTCATTTTATAATATGTTTAGATATAAAAAACTTTTCTTGATCATTTTACCGTCTTTTACCCATCTTCTATGAGCATTTGAAAATTTGCCTAAAACATAATTTTACCACTTCTGTGAGTTTAATTTTGAAAATAAAAGAGACATTATTGATATCATTAAGTAAAATGTGGTTCAATAATATGAAAATAATTCTTGGTGAATAGTATCTTTTTACTTTTATTTACCACGATTAAAAGTATATAGGGTAATTATAGGTAAAAATGATATAATAATTTCCCTAACACAATTTATAATTCTATTGGATAAGTTTAATTAGACCAAAAAAACCTTTTGAATAAAATAAGATCCTTTATGTCCACATGGATTCGATTAGGGAATTTATTATTATTTAATTTAAAGATGAGTTAAAAGTGATAAATTCAAGTTTTCATAAATAAAATTTTTTTAAAATAGGGATATACATATAATATATTTGACTATAAATATTAATTAGAAATTTAAAAAAAAAATCCTACATAATGTTATTTTATTTATAATTTTTAGACATTATATGATTAAATTTATTTATGACACAATGATGATGCAGTAATGACCTTATTAATGAATGATTCAAATAGTTGATATTATATATACCCAAATAAATTTAATTTTAGACATTTAATGAATTCCAATAATTTTATTGGTTAATATGTCATTTTAGGTTTGATTTAATCAGTTTTTACGAAGTATTCATGCTTTTATAATTTTAACAAAAAAAATAAAAAATTGTGTAAAAATTGACATAAAATAGATTTTAAAACAAATACTATATTATTGGTAGATATCATATTCCTAAATATATAAGGTTGGACCAAAGGGCTTAAATAATTTTTTATATGTCATTAATTAACCACATTAGGTTCTCTTGGATGTTTATAGTATGTTTATTAACCATATAGTGTAAGAACAAAAGAAGACACGGTAAAAGTTAAACTATTTAACTAAGAGATGAATCTAAAATACAAGATGAGAATGGAATCATAAACATGACTAAAACCTATTGGTTGAGATTATTTTGACACATATCAACCTTAGGTTATAAATAAATCATTTTTGAGTCATTATGAATGGAATATGATGGTATAATAAATTAATATTTCAAGGTTGTCCTAATGTGACCCTCACCTCTCTTATAAAAGGGCACTTCTTCTTCTCTCACATCATTACCACAAAATGCATTCGTCTCAGCTACAACAAACCCCAATATCCTCCCAAATTCCATAAATTCAAATTAGAGGAATTTTTTGATCATAAATCCAATTTTTGGAGCCGTTTTGATCAACTCAAAAAGAATCACCCGAAGAAGAGGTAAATATTTCATCACCCCTTTCAAGTTCTTTTCTTCATCCACTTCCTCTTTAATTGTTGATTCCATTATAAAATAATACTTCATTATATTATACATACATTTACGTTATTATAAAACTGGTACAGCCATTTTCATTATTCTATCCATCCTGTGAATGACATATCACCATACGTGCGTACGTACGTTTTACTGTCTCCACGTTGTGGAGTAGTTGTTATTCAATAAATTATTATTTGGATGGGTATAATGATGATTTATAATTGATATAAATATTAATTATATCATGGTAAAAATTCTGTATATATGATATAAAATCCATTTACATACTATTAAAATATCAAAATAATGATATTGCCTTTCGTGCGTACGTAAAAATTACCGTCTACACGAATGTGATGAAAATTCATGTCCCCATCATAACCATTCAAGAATAATTTTCATTTTATGATTAATAATAATATTTATTAACTTAATATAATTATGGATATGAATAAAATACATCCAATCCATAATAAACAGGACTTACAAAACAAATTATATAAAGGAAAACAAATATGTTTACACCTGAAACGAGGATAATACCGAAATATTATTAGCAGAGAAAAAATATAAGATAATATATGATATCGTAATTATGTATGTGGTTCTTTTATAATTTGATAACAATTTTTTAACTATTATACAGGATTTTAACATACCATATTCAAAGGAAAAGTAAAGGTAAGAGTTAATTCCACAATCTCTTTATTATCTGAGGTTGTTTTTACAGAAGTATCTACTGGGAACTCTTTATCATCCATATCCGTGCTTTCCTAAAAATGAATTTCAAAAACTTTTTATTATTTACTAGACTATAGGTTAATGTAATTTATACCCTTGTTTTACCTTTATTTTTTGAAAGTAATCTTTTCGTCATTTTTGAAACAAGTTACATTATGACATTTTTGACAAAATTAAGGAAATAATGTTTTCATTAACATATAAGATGGGTACATCTATTTCATACTATTATTACACCTTCGAATCTTCCCATACAATATTATAAGAATATTTCCAAAATAAATTATTTCTTTTTAATGGTTTAAAATATAAATATTTATTTCTTTCAAATAGTTTTCATTTCATCTATGTCAACATCCATTGTTGGATTTTAAACTTGTTTAAAGTTGATTTATTATAATACAAATAATCAATATTGTATTGAAGGTTTTGTGATATATTTGACCATGGATGTGTTATTTTTATAACATTCATGGTTTATGGATAAATTATTGACATATTGTATTCTAGTTTTAATACGAATGTTTATATTATGTTTAATCCTTTTCATATAAGGAATGAATTGGACTTAGTAAGTGATTGGTGGTGCCCTGTATAGCTTCTCGATGTATCGGTATGTCTCATGAGACAAACTAGTGTCTTGGCACAAGGCCATGACAAAATATTATTTTTATTCTTGGAACAAGGCTTTTACTATGTTTTTATGATGTCTGGCATTATGTATTCCATCATTATGAAATTGGCTATTGATATTACTTGTGGTTATTCTACTAGTATAATATCCATGTGAGTAAGTATATGGAATTATTTGGATTTATATTTTCCATTTTTGTGATGAAGACTATGTTTAAAAGGCTTTTATTTTAGTCTTATACATTTCCTTAAATATTTAATATTTTTTATGAATGTTTCTGCTATATAGTTATCCTTACTGAGTATTTGAGTTCACACATTTCTATGTATTATTTTTTCCAAGATGTGAAGAATTATACTTTGAATGACCTGGAGGGATAGTCTAAGGAATATGAGTATGGTATATGGAGAAAATTTTGTCGTAGTTTTTCAGTTTATAATATAATGTAAAACTTATGAATGTATCTAGAACATCCAAGGCTAGAAAACTGATTAGTTTTTAAGGATTTGATCTATTGTGATCATGCCAATGCTATGTAATAATGAAATGACTCTGGGTGACTGGGGTCGAGGCATTACAATCTAAATATCAAATAATATTTAAAATTCCATAAAATTTATCCTTATATTATTTTAAATTGATGAATCCAAAATGGAAGAAATTTTATACTATTCAAAATTTATTTGTGGAAAATATACTTTTAAAATACAAAATTTATAATTTATTAAAATAATTTTTAAAAAATATAACATCAGATCTAAAATCTTAAATATGGATTTCCTAATTAAAACCAACATTAAAATCATAAAATAAATTTTAATATACATATTTGATCTTAGAAAGAGGTATCATCTATTTTTAATTCCATCATATGTACAAACTGTGTTATAAAAGTCATATTAGAAAAATGGCACACTGCTTCATTCACATTACCACCAGTATTTTTTAATAATAAAAATCAAAAAATGTTATTATTTACTAATACTTATATTCTAACTTCAAAATACATGTTTATTTTGTATAAATAAGTTTTTATAATTTTATGTTTTTAAATTTAATTAAAATTATTAAATACAAGGGGAAATTTTTTATGGGAATATAACTTTTTAATATATTAGTTGTATTTTGTTTTTATTTTCTATAAAACACTAATAAATGTGCCGTTAATAAATTAATTTTTTTTAAATAAACATTTTTAAATAATATACATAATATCCATTACTTAAAATTTGAATTCATAAAAAGATAGATTCGTAAACATAAAAATGAATTTATTATGTTTATAAAAAATAACCTTCACATACATAAATACAAATAATAATATATTTCATAATTGAATTATTTATTTTCATAAAAACTAATTAAATATCATGTTTTAAATGATCTTAATATATCCTAGATATGTTTTAGATTGTTGTTGTGTGTGGAGAAATTTATCAGAAATATGTTACATGATTAGAGGAATCAAATATTTAAATCTCTGGTTGTTACATTCTCTACACCCCTAATAAAATTTCATCCTTGTAATTTTAAAAATAATACAATGGAGGTAATTTCATATTGGATCTTCTAATTAACCATACACTTGTAGTTGATCACAGTTCAGTTTAGTAAATGAAGTGAAATTTCCCTATAATAAATTTGATATGAGTCCTTTTTCATAAATTAATTTTCAATTTCTAATAGAATCCTAATATGTGATGAACAGATAAATCAATAATCTGTAACATTCATTAAAACATGATTTATTTTTAGATAAATTGGATATAATAATTATAGAAAAAAAAATTCTTTACATCTTAATATCTAGTAAGGCAAGGCATACTTGAAATGAGACATTAAAAAATGTATAGTAAAATATCACTATCTACATCATCGCCTGTACTTTCATTGGGTTTTCCATATTACTATCATCTAGCAAGTTATTGGTTTGGTTGTCAAAATTATCCCATGGATTGGTGAATTGGGTTTCATAGGAACCAAATCCATGACATATAAAACATCAAAATATTAATGGATCCTTTATAAGAACATTATATTCCATAATTATAATCCTTTATTTCCAATAAGAACACATTGTTGTCTTCCCTCATTAACCACAAGAAAATCATCTTCTAGAAAATTAAGGAAACTCTCATAGTGAATCTTCCCACATTGTTGAAATAAAGGAAGTTAAATTTTTATTTCATCATTATCTTCGTCACCCAACTTCCCATGAGTATCAATTATTATCATCTATTATTGGATTATTATTTAATCTATGATAACATGGATAATCATATTTTTTTAATATTTAGTTGGGAATTATATCTAGATTTATCATTCCAACTACAATTTTAATGGTTTTATTTTAATATTAATCATTACATTATCCCTTGAACCAAGTATTAATTTGACTCCTTCTTCTTCCATATATCACAAAAACAAAAAATGTGTTGACATGGGTGATGAATAATTATCATCATAATAGACATATTTTAGATTACCATTGGCATAATTATTCTATAGATTTGTCACTTTATAATACCATCATGTTAGATGATAATAACTTTATATTGATCTATATCACTCATTTTAACATATATCGTTCATAGTTTAATAAATATAATTCTTAGATAAAATTATATCATCTATAGTACAACTTATGTCATTTATTATTTATCATAGTTTAACATTAGATAGAATTTCTTATACTTATCAAACCAATCCCTCAATGTAACTATGAGATAATTTCATCATTGTGGTTCATGTGCATTATAAAATCATAAAAATCATATCCCTTGGGTGTGTCAAACCAAATGTACCATTATACCTCTTTATCAATCACTAGGTAATGATTGAGTTACTACCCAAAATGCCCTTTTGGGGTATAACCCCTAGTGATATATTTTCGTGATCCCTTATCCTATTTTAGTATATAGTCATGGGTTTTATTTCAATTAAAACCACATACTCAAATTTTTTCTAGAACATCATGATGTTATCCTATACTTCATATAATCCGATATATTTTTCCTTAGGATTTATGTAACGTTATCCAATATAATAAAAAAACTAAAATAGACATAAGAACTAACTAAATCCTACTCTGATATAAACTATTGAGACCTATTTAGAATATGTCTCATTTTATTATTTTTTCAATAATTAAATATCTTATAAAAATATCACAATACTAAGAGTGGATGGTTTTGTATCATTTAGGGATAGTTAAATAATAAACTTTTTCCACAATACATGTGAGAAGTTCCCTATAATCGTACTCTTATAGACCCCCTCCTATACTTATCATACATTATTCTTATCTCAATAATCTAATAAAGGGAAGCATAATAAATGGGTGAGATCATGTACTCAGAAGGGGTAAGAAAAAATTATAATAATCAAAGAATAAATGTGAGCATAATATAAGCATATACGTATGAGAGAATAAGAATGGACTATAAGTAAAACATTTATAATTCATAACCATTAAAATAAAAAGTATGATAATAATATGGTAAAAATTATAAATTAAATGAAATAATATAATAACTGAATCATGGAATATGTGGAAAGAACATAATAATTGACATCATAAACATATGTCAAGTGTCATTATCAATATAAGTATCATAAAGTGTATAAAGTACTATGGTGCGTTGAGTTCACATCCCATTCCAATAATCATAGATGAAAATTACCATGGTGGATTATTTTTATCCCTAATTCCATACACAATATATTATGAGATATAAATCATTAACCAATTAATTGGAGGGATAAAAATTGCAGGCCCGCCATTCGGATAACATAGTGTAATTTGGACAACCACCTATGCACCATAAAAGGTATCTCACAAGATGAAAACCATAACCAATGAATTGGAGTTATATATAATTCAATTATCAGCAATACTGAAATAATTATCACATATATTCATTCCACATTATGAAAATATACCACAAATAAATCACAACTAGGATCAACCCCATGAGAAGGAAGTGGTTTAATTATTCTGATTGAAGAAAAAATCGAAGGATTTTAAAAATGATTCCAAACAGAAGAATAAAATAAATCACTTTTAACATACATAATTTAAAAGGGAAATATTTATTGAAATATTAGTTACACTATATAAAATTCAAGAGTGGTATTTAGAAGACTATTGAAAAAAAAGAACCACTTGGGTGATCCTTCTTAAAAATAAGTGAGGATCTATTTAAATAATAAATTAACATTTTAGTTTTCATGAAAGAAATTGAAACAAGTTGGTTCGATATAAAATAATGTTATTTTAATCTTGAAATGTCTTGAAAATAGTTTGTTGGGGTGATTATTGATATGATTCAAGAAATATGAAAGTTAACATAAATCATCATCAATTATCAGTGGGAAATTATATGGAAGCTAAAAACATGTATAACCCCAGTAATAAAAAATATATTTAACGATATATATATGTAAGGTAAATATATAGAGAAATATATGAAGTATATCATAATGATTTTGCATAAAAGGGAGAAAAATAAAGTGAGTATGAAACTTTCATGTAATGAGGGTGGTATGAGAGATCTCTTACCTTCATGTATGAAAGTTTTGTACACATTCACTTAAATTATATAATAATTATATTTATTTCATTCAATATTTAACCAATAACATTATATATATATATATATTTTTTTTTGAGTTCCATTTACTGCTTTTTGATATTTTTTAATACATTTCTTGATTATATTGGTTAATTTTGGTTGTTCAGTTATTTTCTCTAAAAAAAATTTAGCATGTTGGCTGTGGTCAATTTTAATGAAGAATAATATCATGTTCTATAGAAATATAGTGGTTTAGGTCATTTATTATTTTATTTAAACAATAATTATAAAATTTTAAAATATATCCTAAAATTGACCAAAATTAATATAGGATCCTTGATATGTTCATTTGAGGTAGTTAATGTTTCTATGGTAGTTTATCATTGATCACAGATACATAATGCTCAATATTATTCTTCAAAGAAATTAATTGTGTTAACAAATAATTTTTTTTCTAATGAAATACATTTTTATGGGAATCTCTATTTTTTCGTTATGTAAAATAGTATATGTCAATTAGTTAATGTGGTAGACTGCACTTACACGTGGACAACACCTTCATTTTCAATGGAATGGGAGGGGAATGAAATGAATTAATTACCTTTTAAAAATTATAATATTTTTTTAAATATCATATTATTAAATTAAATTAATATTTCGAACAGACCATTAAATGTGGAGATAGAAAATTGAACATGTTTTACATGGAGGTGGAGGTCCATACACACATATAATGACTTTTTCATTTTTCATAATGATTTCCGAGGATATAATTAAATGGATATTACATTTTTATAAAAACACAACATCATAGGAAACATTTCGGTGTTATAATATTCTTATGAATAGATTTTACTTTAGGGGTGTAGAAGAAGAAGATAAAAACACATTTTAGTAAGAGAGTATTACTATAACGTCTCTTTTTTGGGCATGTAATTATTTAAAATATATCTAATAGAATGTTTGAAGCCATGAGCTCACATGGGGAGAGATTATGAGTGTCGGTGAGCTTAGTATTGGTATTTTAAATATTTCAAATATATTAATATCATTAGTGAATTGATCTAATAAAATTGTGTAATAAAACCTGAATATGGGCTCAGATGGAAAACTGGAGATTATTGTTGAGTAAAAAACACAGGTTTTATCATATTAATGAAATTTCATTATTTTCATTTGATGTTTTGATAAATATTTATCATTGGACAAATAATAACATAAACAAATAAAGTTATTTATTTTGTTTTAATTTTGATGTTGTGACCTAACCTGCTATTAATAATTGAATTTTTATGAAACACCTAAGTTTAGAATCATAACCTTTATGATTGACAGAGAACATTAGGAGAGGACATTGAAAACAATGATTAAATATTGATGATTGGTTTCACTGATACAATTCAAGGATCATTCCAATGATGAGGAGACATATTCTTTTTCATCATCGGTCGATATTACCAGAGGTAAGGAATTTTCTCTATGATTTATTTCCATATCTCATTATCATATAATGAATAAAATCAATTCAACAAATTGATTAATTTTTGGGTCGATTGTGTTGTGTGTGTGGGTTTATTTACATTATATTTTGGTATATTTTAATTTTTTACGATTTTCTATTCATTTTACATTCTAACAACAAATAATCAAGCACAACCTAAAAATGGATAATTCCATTTCATATTTCTGGTTTCATGGTTTCCACCTTCCATACTACGCATGTTCATCACTTATATTTATTGACCAACGACTTGACCAATACCCTATGGAATAATGCTTCTTGTTAGACCATTGGAACAAATGATTATAGATTTGGGTTTAAAGTTCATGTTTGAGGGAGATATCAATGATTTTTGTGACAATGATGGATCAGGATTATATTGGGGTTCTGTATTTCCCATTTTGGAGTGCGATAGCAACATGATGCTAAAACATCTATTTATCGAGAATATTGAAGTTTACATTCATGTGAGCAGTAATGGAAAGGGTCAAAAAACCAATGATCCATAATATATGGATTAATTTGTTTTTATATCAGTAACAGAAGATATGTATATTTAATACACATGGAAGTACAAACATAATTTGGAAAATACCATTATACAAAACATGTATCCCAAATAAAACTTGTTTTTTGGGGTCCCTGAATATGGAGCTATGACTACACATGAAATAAATATAACATTATATGTGATAAGTGTCATATGAAATGTGACCTAATTTTTTATACTTTATGTTTACTCTGTGAGTATACAGTCACATTTAAGACCATGCACACAAGAACCTATAGAGTGTACAGGAACAACCTGATACCAGTACATGACCAATTAAATATGGATGGCAAGTGGTACATGAGCAAGGATAGGTGTGCATGTGATTGATCAGGTGTACATGGTCATGGTAAGATGAAAATGTCCATATACAAAAGTATTTTTTAGTTTATTGGTAAATTTTGTGAACCCTCTATACATGTTTTATACATCCCAAGAGAGATCATAGAGTACATCATTTCCTCGGTATAAATGAGTTTTAGTCAAGTATGTTCATTAGTCCATCACTATAAGGGTAAAGTGTTGAATTAAAAAATCATCCTAGGACATTGACCCCTCTATAGGTTATGTTTTATATTTGGTTTGAGATATCACTTTGTGATACTAGTGCGGTATCCCCTATCATTCCTTTTCCATCCTAGATAGGGTTTGTGTTATTGACATAACCACCATGCAGATTAAATAGATCCATGATCTAACGGGATGATCTCGTAGGGTTTTTGTAGTCCTACAGTAGCCTTAGGAGGGATAAACTACTTGGATTAAATGATCTTTTGTGATCTAGTGAGTACTTCTTCGTTGATACCTTATGAACATCAGCTCTTAGATGAAAACCATTAGAGAAAAATGTCTCATGGAGCGAGTTCTCATGAAACAAGATTTTTCCTTTAATCCTTGAGTAGAATCATCTGGATGGATGTGGTTGAGACATAATTGAGACTAAGATTATCTCATGTTTATATCTGGGTAATTTTTATTATCATTATGTCTAATATTATTATTGTTAAACCAGTGTATTTAAGTTTAGTACTCTTCATGATTTTTGCAATGTGATTTCATGGTGTCCTAATAGGCTTTCATATACTCATCCATGCATTGGTCTCTCAATAAACATGTCATTTCATATGTAGATAATAGTCCTATTAATGGAGTCTTGGGAGGATTTTAATTTGGAGCATAGTATTGTTCTTAATAGACCAAGGTCCTTTCCAGTGTTTCATAAGAAAATATTCCCCTCATTTTAAGAAGATTGAAATCTATTTACAGTTTGGGGGGGAGGGGGTATATTTTACCCCTATATCACTTTCAATAATTTTTTTGTACTATAGTTATGGGATATAAATTTATTTTTGAAATGTTCTTTGATTTAATTTATATTAATAATGATATTGATTAATAAAATATATGGATATTACATTTTTTTTCATGAATATTCATTGTATTACATAAACAAACTCCTCAGAACTATAATAGTATAATGTCTTTGGACATATGGAACCGATTTTTCTTATATGGTGAATGATCATCAAATTTCCACAAGGATATTCCCATTTTTTTACAACTACATAAAATAATTCTTCATAATATGTGCAAAGAAAAAATAAGAAGGGTGAGCTTAGGTGCTCAGTAAGGTTAAATAAATTAGAAATGTAAGCATGCATGAACATAAGGGTATGATAACATGATCATGCCATTTTAAAACTATACACTACATATCAAAGACCATAATCATGAGTTGTGGAATAAATATTTCTGGTTTATAAGATACTAGTAATAATATAATAAATGATAATGTTCCATGACAGAATAACATTACGTAGGACATGGAACTTGTGGAATACACATAAGAATAGAAAATATAATGTCATGGATACCCTCCAACACAATCATAACATTTTATTCTTGGGATAACCACCCATGTAATTTCTTTTGTTGGGCAAAAATCCCTCAAGGTAACATTGCAGTATTTTTGGGTTGATTGTGCTTGTTGACAAAGCAGGTTTCCATGGAGAACTGTCGAGTTCTCGAGAAGTTGTTGACATTCCATGTTGACAAAGAATGATAACAAAGTAAAGGACGATCTGGAGGCGGTACAAAAGAGCAGTACAAGGTGGCGTCGTTTCCCAGTGTTTTCCAAATTTTTGGGGTCCAAAATTTGGAGTTTGGTGAGCATCGCGAAAAGTGGACTTCCATGAAGAGCATAATTTCATATGGAAAAGGCATGAATTTCACGAAGATAGGATGCATGGTTTGGAAATCGCGAAGACCAGAAGAATGGAGGCGGTGATGCTTCGCGATTACATCAAGCTTCGCGAACGGCAGAGGCTAAAGCGCATCGCGGCGGAGAAGGGCTTTGCGAGAGAGCTTCGCGGAGAAGGCGCGAAGGAATGTTGGGCTTTGCGAGGGAGCTTCGCGGTGAAGGCGCGAGCCGCGAAGGTAATTTGACGGTGATTCATCGTGACTACGTCAAGCTCCGCGAACGGAAGATTGCCGTGGAGCTTTGCGATTTGGACAGAATTCCGGCAGAAACTTTGGAGCTTCGCGATTTGAGATGACGTGGCGTTGACTTCGCGCAGAAAGTTCGAGGGTCGGTGGAATCGCCTATAAATAGAGGACGACCCCTTCGGGCGAAGTAGAGAGAATTTTCAGAGAAAATACTTTGCTCTCGATTTGCGAAGGTGGTTCGCGGAGCCAGTGTGCTTCGCGAAAGAGGTGCTTCGCGGCAGCTATTGTAGCTCCGCGAAACCTGCGAGCTCCGCGTTGGCATACTTTGCTTCGCGAGGGTCGTTGCTTTGAGACGGCTTGAGCATCGCGAGCGTGCTTCGCGAGGGAGCTTCGTGAGTGAGCTTTCCCGAAAAGGCAGGAGCTTCGTGAAAGATTGTTTGAGATTCGCGAAATTGGGATCATCGCATTGTAGGGTGATTTGCGAAGGTCTTTCCAAAGGTTGTTTGCCCAGTGGATAGTGGCAAAGGGGTATTCATCTACGGGTGAAAGTTGAACTTCAACAGAGCATCTACATATAGAGAAATTTGCATTCCTTAATGGAAATGAAGAGACCTACAAGTCTATAAACTGTGATTGGATTCCCGTCTGGAGCAGTGAGCTTAGGAAGAGGAAGTAGGTGATCCTCTCCACCGGCAGTGAGCCAGAGAGAGAGAAACAGGGAGTGACCCTTGGGAAAGCAGTGATCTGACCCTAAACATTGTAAAGGCAGTGAGCCTGGGCATAGAAGTGATCTAGCCCGAACCTTGTAATCCACAGCTAGTGAAGATTAGTGGAATTTGGTACGACCGGCAACCTGTCGTCGTATGCTCCTTGGACGTAGCCCTTAGCGGTGAACCAAGTAAAATTGTTGTGTCCTGCGTTTGCTTTACTTTCTGTTTATATTGTGTAGCAGGAAAGAGAGAGAAGATTGTTTTGCTTAATAGCGAAACAAGATCAGAAAAGGCATTAATTTTTAATTAGTCATACCCTGATTCACCCCCCCCCCCTCTTAGGGTATTCAGCCTAGTGGACCTAACAAGTGGTATCAGAGGGAAGGTTGAAAGTTGTTCTTCTCTCAATGGAGGTAACCAATCATAAATGGATTCCGATCTTCGACGGATATAATTTTCAGATATGGAAGAATCGGATGCAACACTATTTCTGATCCTTGGGAATGGATGTGTTTTCGGCAGCTATTCATGGTATCACAGCTGATATTAATAGTGGTGCCTTATCAGAAGCTGAGCATAAGGAGTTGGATGCTGATTCCAAAGAAATCAATGCCTTAGGGGGAGCACTTTCCAATACCATCTACACAAAGGTGATGTCATGCAAAACATCACATTCCATGTGGGAAAAGCTTTTGAATATATATGAAGGGGACACAAAAGTCAGAGAGGCAAAGCTGCAGGTGTTGTCGAACAAATATGAAGATCTGAAAATGAACCCGAATGAGTCTGTTGACGCATTCTTTGACAGGGTAAACATTGTTGTGGAAGATATGCGAGGTCTTGGAGAATTCATTGAAGACATAAAGATTGTAAAGAGCATCTTGAGGAAACTTCCACCTCGGTTCAATCCGAAATTTTCAGTACTAGAAGATAAAGATCCAAAAGAGCTGACATTGGACAATTTTCACAGTACCTTGGTTGCATATGAAATGAGGAACAATGATAATGAGGCTGTGGAAAAGGGGAAGTCCAAAGAGGTGGCATTTAAGGCCATGAAGAAGCTCACCATTGAATATTCTAATGAAGAAGAAGAGACAAATGAGGTGATGTCATTCCTTTCTTCAAATCTACAAAGAGGAAGAGGAAAGTTTAAAGGTAAACTTCCACTAGCATGATTTAGATGTGGAAAGGTTGGTCATCTTGCGGCAAGATTCCCCAAGAAGTTTCAAGATGATGATGATGATGATGACGTTGAAATTCCCAAAAAGAAGACTTCGGCTTTTGTGAAAGGGAAGAAACAATTCAAGAGAAATTTCTTCAAGAAAAAGAATCTTCTTTCACAAGAATTTGAAAGTTCAGATGAGTCTGAGGATGAAGAAGTTGAGGAAATAGAAAATTGCAGAGATCCTGGGGTAAATGCCTTGGTGGAAATTGTTGGTAGTTCTCAAAAGGGAGAAGAAGCTGATGCTAAAGAAGAAGAATAAATTGAAGGGAGAATTGACATGGAAGCCGAATTGGAAGCAGCTCTTGAGGAGATAGATGTTTGGAGAGCCAAAACGAAGAAATCCAATAAAGTGGTTCGTGATGCCAAAATCTATATGAAACAACAGGATGAAGAAAAGTCTGAGCTGTTAGAAGAAATTGAAATACTAAAATCCTCAACACCAGAGAGCTCAGAAAATATTGTCGAGTATAAGCTTAAAATTGAGGAACAAAAGAAGGAAATTGATTGTTTGACTAACACAAGAAAGGAGCAGGTTAGATGTATCAAAGATCTTGAAGAAGAAGTGGTCAGTCTGCGACAAAAACTTAAGGATCAAGATAAACTCTTGACCCCCAATGTGATATCCGAAAAGCAGACCATTCAGAAGATAGAGAAGATGAATGCGGAGCCTAGCAGTTCAGTAGGGAAGAAGCAACAATTGAACTCAGATGTTAAGGTCGTTTCTGGGCTTAGTCAAGAACAAAAATTTGCGACAATTGCAGTCAGACCGCAAGCACTCATCCCGAAAGTGAAGGTTGATTTGGGAACAAAACAGAATCAGAATATTCAGAGATCCCAAATGGGAAATCATAGTGCTGAAATATCACGAGGGAATGCATCCTATATCAGGTGTTATTGCTGTGGGAAAATGGGACATTCACAGTATGTGTGTTCCATAGCCAAGAGATACAGAAGGGAACATGAACAGAGATGGAAGCCAAACAGAGAACGGTTTTCCAGAACACATTTTGAAGGACACTGTTTTTGGTGCGGAGGATTTGGACACATGGCTAGGTACTGCACTTCAACCATTCATAGAAATGTGTCAAAGCATAATAAAAATGTTCGCAAGCAGCAGATCAATAAACCAACAAGTGAGTTAAAAGTTCAGAACAGATTTGCAGCTCTGCAAGAAGAGGGTGGTCCATCATACTCTGAGAAAGAACAGAAGCCTCAATACATGCCGAGTGTGAAAGAAAAAGTATGGACCAAGAAGAAGAAAAATGAGAAGTCTGTGGTGGCAGAGATTTCCCTTAAAGCATCAGATCGGTCTGGTGTTTGGATCCTTGATAGTGGTTGCACATCCCACATGACGGGTAATAAGGATCTTGTTACAGGCATCAAATATGACAAAGAAGGAGTTGTAAAATTTGGAAATGATGAAGGCCTGAAGATTGTTGGCTCACGGAAAGCCAAGTTTGGGGGCAAAGAGATGAGACGTGCTGATGTCTTGGTAGTAGAGGGTCCTAGTCATAACCTACTCAGTTTCATTCAACTATGTGACTCTGGGCACTCTATCCAATTTACCAAGAAGATGTGTGTTGTGAAAGGAAAAGATGGAGCAGCTGTTCTGTAGGGAAAAAGGTCAAAGGGAAATCTCTATCTTGTAGGTGGGGAAGAAGATACTTGTCTTTTATCCAGAGAGGAAGAAAACCAGATGTGGCATAAGCGACTTGGTCATCTATGCCAACCATCTATGGAGGATCTCGTTAATTGTGAAGCTGCTAGAGACCTTCCCAAACTATCACGTGATCGCACTCATACGTGTGATGCTTGTCAACAAGGGAAAATCATCAGAAAGTCATACAGGCCAAAGGAACAGAAATCAACTAGAGTGCTCGAATTGGTGCATGCTGATGTATGTGGACCTATCTCACCACGAGCTATAAATGGGAAAATGTACTATGTTCTTTTAATTGATGACTATAGCAGAATGGCCTGGGTATTCATCATAACCCATAAGACAGAGGTGTTCAGTTGCATAAAGAAGTACAGGAGGGAATCAGAAAAGATGCTTGGGCAGAAAATTCTGAAGTTTCGTACTGATAATGGTACGGAATTTACAAACAGTCAGGTTGAAAACTATCTCGAGAAACATTGGATAAGGAATCAAGTTTCATCAGTAAGAACTCCCCAACAGAATGGAGTAGTTGAAAGGAGAAATCGGATCATCAACAACATGGCCAGAACAATGATTATTGATAAGGACCTGCCAGAGAAATTTTGGAAGGAAGCAGTTTTGACATCGGTCTATGTTTCAAATAGGTCCCTGTTATGTCCGAAGCAAGGGAAGACTCCGTATGAACTGTGGTACGGAAATAAGCCAACGTTGAAGTACTTTCGAAACTTTGGAAGTAAGTTTTTCATTCTCAACAAAGAACATCATAGAAAGTTTGAGGCACGAGGAGATGAAGGGATATTCCTTGGCTATTCCGGGAAAACCAAAGCGTATAAATGTTTCAACAAAAGGCTGGGAAAAATCATTGAAAGCAATGATGTCACTATAGTTGAAAATGAGCAGAATACTCAACGATCCAGTGAACAGTTCCTGGATGAAAGTGATGATGAGGTAAGCAACCCAGTGGGAGAAGAAGTGGCAGAAGCTGACTCAGAAGAAGATAATGATGATGAAGAGGAAAGTGTCAAGTCGGTGTTTGTGAGAAAGCCAAAGAGTCGAGCTAAAATTGATAGGCAGAATATCATTGGTGATCAAACAGCTCCAGTTCAGACTCGAAGAATGAAATCATCACAGAAAGCATCGTTTTTGTCTCAAGTGGAGCCGAAATGTTTTTTTGATGCAGCTGAAGATGAAAACTGGGTTCAGGCCATGAACGAAGAGTTGATCAGATTGAGTAGAACCAGACATGGGACATTGCTTCGAGGCCAGCAGACAAGAATGTCATCGGGACTAAATGGTTCTATCGCAACAAGATGAATGAAGATGGCACAGTGATTCGGAACAAAGCATGACTAGTGTGCAAGGGATACTCCCAGATAGAGGGAATAGATGTTGATGAGACATTTGCACCGGTTTCAAGGCTGGAGACAATCAGATTATTTTTGGCCATAGCAGTGCAAAGAAAGTTCAAAGTGTTCTAGATGGATGTCAAATCCACATTCTTGAATGGGGTTCTGGAAGAAGAGGTGTATATTGAGCAGCCATATGGTTTTCTCATTCATGAGGATGAGAACAAAGTTTTCAGGCTGAAGAAGGCGTTGTATGGGCTGAAACAAGCACCAAGGGCATGGTACTCAAGGCTTGATCAGTACTTGAAGAAGCTTGGTTTCCAGCGTGGAGGAGTTGACTACAAACTCTATTTCAGCAATGACAGTAATCAAAGGATGATGGTGCTAGTGTATGTCGATGACATAATTTTTGTCGGATCAGATGAAGCTCAGTGCAGACAGTTTTCCGAATTCCTGAAAAATGAGTTTGAAATGTCAATGATTGGAGAGCTAACGTTTTTCCTTGGTCTACAGGTGACACAAGGAAGGAATGGAACTTTCATTTCTCAATCCAAATATGCCAAGGAGGTTCTAAGAAGGTTTGGAATGGATAATTCCAAGGAAATGAAGACTCTGGTTGCTACCCGGATGAAATTATCAAAAGATGAGGATGGAAAGGCAGTTAATATCACAGAATACAGGCAAATCATTGGGAGTCTATTGTACTTAACCGCAACAAGGCCTGATATTTTTTTCGCCACATGCCAAGCAGCGAGATATCAGAGTAATCCCAAGGAAAGTCACATTCTTGCAGTGAAAAGAATACTTCGGTATATCAAGGGCATGGTGGACTTCGGCTTGACATAAAACGACAAATCTCAGACAGAGTTATTGGGATATACTGATGCAGACTGGGCTGGTTCAGCAGATGATATAAAATCAACGTCAGGTGGTGCATTTTATCTTGGCGGACAATGTATTGCTTGGTTAAGCAAGAAGCAGGATTGCATTTCATTATGCACCGCAAAATCTGAGTATATTGCGGCCACTCAAGCATGCACACAGTTATTGTGGATGAAGCAGCAGCTTGAAGATATGGGAGTTGAAGTGAAGTCTCCGATCGGAATCCAGTGCGACAACTCAAGTGCTATAAATCTCAACAAAAATCCCGTCCATCACTCAAGGACAAAGCACATTGAGATAAAGTATCATTTAATCAAGGAGAAAGTTGAGCAGGGGCTCGTAAAGTTGGAATATGTGCCTACAGAACTACAGGTTGCAGACATCCTGACAAAGGCCTTACCCAAGGAAGCTTTTGAAAGGCATCGACTGGCTCTGGGAGTTCAGTCGATTCCCCGCACTTGAAATAGTGTGGATATGGCCTCGCCCCCTCTCCCCTAGGTATGATGTGTTTTTTCCTGTTGTGCTAGTTTGTGTTCTCTACTCTGTTACAGGCTACAAAGGAGTGGCCTTTGGGTTCGTTGACAAAGGGGGAGAAAAGTGTTTGTTAATGGGGGAGAAAATAGTGCGGAGATTTGATAAATCATAATTGATACAGGGAGAAGCTGACAGGTGGAGCAGCCAAAAAGGGGGAGCAATGAGAAAGGGGGAGAGTATAAAATCTGACGATGCTATAAGTGATCGATCAAAGCATAGATATCACGACAGCTGAGGATCGTGATAAAAGCAGAACAGTAGTGTTGGAATGGTGTGAGACGGTGTCCAGATATCAACAATTGGTATCAACTTAAGAATTCACCAATTGGTATCAGTGTGGTTCAACAACTGGTTTTATTTTAAGAATTGGTATCAGGGTGGAATCAACAATTGGGGTATGACATGAAGTGATTCATTGATGATCTTTTCATACTACTCTTGTTTCTCACGCCGAGCATTGCTCATGTGGGCTTAGAGTACGTGTTAAGAGAATCCTTGAACGCTATCAGAATCGCAAGAGGAGAATGGTGGTAGCAGCTGGAAGAAGACTCAGTGAGGTATCAAAGTGTAGAAAATCATCCTGAGAAGAGTTATGAAGAGTTTTCAACAAACCCAAAGGGGGAGATTGTTGGGAAAAATCCCTCAAGGTAATATTGTAGTATTTTTGGGTTGATTGTGTTTGTTGACAAAGCAGGTTTCCATGGAGAACTGTCGAGTTCTCGAGAATTTTTTGACATTCCATGTTTACAAAGAATGATAACAAAGGAAAGGATGATTTGGAGGCGGTACAAAAGAGCAGTACAAGGTGGCGCCGTTTCCCAGTGTTTGCCAAATTTTTGGGGTCCAAAATTTGGAGTTTGGTAAGAATCGTGAAAAGTGGATTTCCATGAAGAGCATAATTTCATATGGCAAAGGCATGAATTTCGCAAAGATAGGATGCATGGTTTGGAAATCGTGAAGACCAGAAGAATGGAGGCGGTGATGCTTCGCGATTACGTCAAGCTTCGCGAACGGCAGAGGCTGAAGCGCATCGCGGCGGAGAAGGGCTTTTCGAGAGAGCTTCGCGGAGAAGGCGTGAAGGAATGTTGGGATTCGCGAGGGAGCTTCGCGGCGAAGGCGCGAGCCGCGAAGGTAAGTTGACGGTGATTCATCGCGACTACGTCAAGCTCCGCGAACGGATGATTGCCGTGGAGCTTCGCGATTTGGACAGAATTCCGGCAGAAACATTGGAGCTTCGCGATTTGAGATGACGTGGCATTGACTTCGCGTGGAAAGTTCGAGGGTCGGTGGAATCGCCTATAAATAGAGGTTGACCCCTTCGGGCTAAGTAGAGAGAATTTTCAGAGAAAATACTTTGCTCTCGATTTGCGAAGGTGGTTCGCGGAGCCACTGTGCTTCGCGAAAGAGGTGCTTAGCGACGGCTATTGTAGCTTCGTGAAACCTACGAGCTCCGTGTTGGCTTACTTTGCTTCGCGAGGGTCGTTGCTTTGCGATGGCTTCAGCATCGCGAGCATGCTTCGCGAGGGAGCTTCGCGAAGAGTGTTTTGCTTAACAGCGAAACAAGATCAGAAAAGGCATTAATTTTTAATTAGTCATACCCTGATTCACCCCCCCCCCCCCCCCGCCTCTCAGGGTATTCAGCCTAGTGGACCTAACATCATTGGTATTGGGACAACCGCCCTTGTACCCTCCTTTTTGGGCATAGTATGACCACCCATATTCCCTCATTATTAGGCTTCGGATGACCACCTTTGTACCTTCAACTTTGGGAGTGGGCTAAGAACCTTTGTAACCTCATCTTTGGGCATCGACTAAAAACCCATGAACCATCGTCTGTGGGCATTAGTTTAGAATGCATGTACCCACTTATATCTTATATCATTTATCATTAACCAATTAATTGGAGGGATATATAGGGCCCATCCATCACATAATGAAATCATACATATGTGTTTCAAAAGATAATAATCATTTATCATATCATATAACATGAACTAAAATGGTTATCATAAAATTTACAACAAATAATAACATGTGGAAATGATATAGGGTTCTCCGTCTTTTCTTTATTAAATAACCAATGAAACAAAGCAACTTTCAGTTGAGTTTCATCATTGTATAAGCCAATGCAGGGAAAGAAGTTTCATAAAAAAAATTAATCATAACCATATACCATTCAGAAAAAAATAATGGATTCCTTGGATCATATCCCTAGTAAAACATAATTTACCACAAAATATGTCAACATAGATGTAAAACAATTTTGATCAATTATTTAAAACATTTCTTCAGGAAAGTAACATTTTTTAAATTTATCTTATAAAAACATAAATCCATTTTGAAATATTTTATTAAAATAATCCTTTGAGATAAAAGAATATTTAAAACTAATTTTCATACATTTATTAATTAAAATATCCTTCCAACATTGAAAATCACTTTTATGGGATTAAAAAAGTTGTAACTCATTTTCTTAACATATAACATTGAATGCCTATAAAGGAATCATTAAAACTAATTATATTACGGTCATAAATTATTAAACATATTAAAAATGATTTTCCTTCAAAATTATCATAAAATTTTATTTAAATCATTTTTAAAAAAAGGTTCAAAAACAATTTTTTTAATGAACAAAAATTTCTTATCAAAGAGAGAAATTAAGTCAAATTTTCATAAAAAACATTTCTTGATTATCATAATCACCAAAGAGTTGAAACATTTAACCATTACATTGATATTTCATGAATAAACATGTCATAAGAATAGTTTAGGGACCTTTTTAGAGTTAGATCATAATATTTTGTCCTCAGATTCATAATCATAAAAAATACTAATAAACTATGATATTGTAACATAAAATTACCTCATTGGAAAAATTGAATCATAATAAAAATAAAGGAATAACATAAAATGGGAATTAAAATATCATCAATATAGATAACTTCATGGTATTATATGTCAAAGGGTATGTATATAAACCTCATGAATGAATATATGTGCATATTATAACCTACATATCAATGAATGAATGTTGAGACAAAGACCATTGACGGATTCAGTAACATTTTAAATGTAAACCCCATTGAATAGATATCATGAAATGGATATGAAAATAGAAATAAAATTCAGATGAATCATAATAAATCACATTCCTGGGAATTATATACTCCACAAATAATAAAATGTTTTGAATATATCATGTGTCTCACCAAAGAAAAAAGTTGGATGGAAATCCATTTCTACTTGAGTAAACATAAAATCATGAGATACATGAAAGAATAAAATAATTTGAAAATTATTATATCAATAAATAAATTTAATTATTGATATAACATGTTTTATGGATGTATATACACTACAAAAAATGAAATGAGTGGTAAATATGACATAATTCTCTCAAAAATAAAAGTGAGACTGAAATCTCCTATCCCTTTGACTTGACTATCATCATACTCGTTCAATCATCCTATATAATAAATATAATATTATTATATTTCTATCCTAGAACCATATTAACATATATCATATCATGTATTATTTTCTGTGATATTTTATTTCCCATATATTAATAATTCATTTTAAAGTCATGTTTAAGGTAATAACTCTTTTTTTCATACAGGTTATGACATGTTATTCATGGTATTATTACATAGATCATGATTTCATAATCTCCAGAATTTAAAACATCATATAAATATCATATATATTTAGTATATATATATATATTGTAATCTATAAAATTTAGTGATTGGAAACAAACCACATAGTTCATAGAGACAGTAGGGCATATGTATGCATTAACGTCATTTCAATTTTTGAGTCGTATTAATGTAATGAAAAGTAAATAAAACACAGACACAGATATATATATATATATATATATATATATTATTCTAGTAAAATTTTTATATCATGTATATCACATATATCTAAAGAAACCATCTTTAATGTTTTCCACACAAAGGTTAATGGAATCACATCGCTTTGAGAGGTGTTGGTCCGCAATACAAAAGAACAACATCATCGTATTCCCAAAAAATGAAAATAATGATGTTATGGGTTATTTAATAGTCAGATAATCATAAATACATCATAAATATCATATATGTCACATATAAATATTATTTTTAATTGTATTCCCATCATTTATAGGTGTTAATTGAAAAATGAACGACATCGGTTCATGAGGCGGTAGTCTGCTATACACACAAATACTGATTTCCAACAAAATTTTACTGATGTGTGTGTGGTAGGAGGTCATGACCATTACAAACAAAATGTTAGTATATTTATGTTATCAAGTTTATTATATAATAATAATTAAAAATAATTAAAAATAATTTAATGAGTTTGGGGAAGAAATAAATTAAAAATGTTCATTGAGGAACATTGCCTCTTCTTCTAGTATCTAAAAGGTTGGACTTATTATTGAAGTAAGGCATCTTGAAAATTAGGAGGAAAGTATTGAAATTATTTGTTCAGGTCTGGCATAACCAATTTGATTCAATGTATGATGATTGGGGAGAGGGTGTGGCCATGTATATGAGAGGTGGGTGGCACCGTTGTAATTTTTTAATGACTTTATTCCACCAATGTTTCTTCCATTTAATGAGGATCCAATAATGAAAATATCTTCATACAATAAGTTATAAGGTAAAAATATGGAAATAAAATTATTTTTAGAGATATCTTGGTTAATTTTTACACCTTATATTCTAAGCATAACCACTATGTAGTCGTGTTTTTACATTAATCATTAGAATTCTTTTTAATTTTGTTCACCGATGACTTTGTATAAAAAATATGTAATAAAAATTAGTCATTAAAATAATGCTAATTCGAAATATGGAATCCATTTTTATATATCTAATTCATGTAATTTTATGAAATTAAATTAAAATAAATCTCACAAATATGTCAATAAAAAAGGTTTTTAATATGAAATAGATAGAAACTTTAAAATAATTTTTTATAAAATTTTATGATAAAAAAGAATTATAACCTAAAATGGATTAATAGATACACTATTGGCCTATTTTTCCTTTAATACTAATTAAATATATTTTCAATGTTATCAATTATGTAAATGAAAAGGCACTTTTTGATTAAAATTTAGTGTTTTTTAGTATTGATCAAAAAATTGTATTTCTCAAATAAATAAAAATAAACTAAATATAATTTTTTTTATTTATAAAATGATTTTTATTTTAAAAAATTCATTTTTTAAAATTGTAAAAAATTTATTCCTAGAAAAACTGTTCCCTAAAAGGGGAGGAAATTTTCATTTACGAAAAATATAGTTTTTATGTGTAAACTGAAAATTATTATTATTTCAATCTAGAAAACATAATATATAATTGTTAACCATTTTATAGAATTTAAATTATGTACATTTCAATAAAATCATTATTAAAAGGTAATTTGGTGAAATTATTAGTCTAAAACACACTTTTTTAAAAAAATATGTATATTCTAAAGAAATGATTTCATTTATTGAAAAACATATCATTTTCATTTAAAATTTATTATTCACAAAAGAATTAATTATATAAATATGTGTGAAATATACTTTTATAATTTATATGATAGTATTCATACCCTCTATTTTATTGGCTTGGGGACAACTATCATATTAAATAATAATAACAATAGTATATTGTAGTATGCTAAAACATTGTCTTATGTGCGATGCAATCTACCAAGGTAAATCCATATTATGTGTAAAAAACTATAATTATTATTTCCTGTAACACAAGATAATCATAGTGTTTTATATAGTGAAATTATAACTATGTTTTTTTTAAATCAATATTATGTTGTTGTGTCATGAAATTCATGTAATCAAAGAATTTTTATTTATCCAAAAATTAATAACTCCTAAAAATTGGTGTGTTAAATTCAACCCCACTTAAAATGAATTTATCCCTTGAAATTAGTTTGGTTCAAAAAATCTTAATAGTTGAGGGTTCCTTTCACTAAAACCAATATCATAAATGTTTTTAATAAAACATCAGCTTGAAAATAAAAAAAAAGGATATTTTAAGGTCATTTGGAATAACACACTCTAGGTTTTAAAATTGGATAACATTAGGGGGGATATACAAAAATAATCAATAATCATAGATATTGATTAAGATTACTTATCATAGGAAAGTTGGTGATCCAAACAAATAAAAAAACACAAAACCATAAGTCTATGATGATCTATGAAACTAATTGATAAATCTAAATTAATGTACTAGGATAATTTTTTGGTTTCAAGATCTTTTTCTTAATGTTAATAAAGATGAATGAGAAGAAATAATTACTTTATTTTATTTTATTTCATCAGAACAATCTCACCCTTTGGTTGTTCTTTCATCAATTTACCCTCCATATCATAATCTATGTAATGGTACTAGATTTTTTATGACTAAATCCCCAACAGTTCAAAATATCCACATATAGAATGTGACGACATTCTGTATATCATTTGATTTCATCAATGAAAAATGTTTTTCATGGGTTTTCTAATATACATAGATCGGAATTTGGATAAATAATGAATTATTAATTAAAAAAAATCAAATTTTAACACAATCTATTTCATAAATGGTGCAACCTTATGACTATTTTGAGTGATTAAATTCCAAAACATGAGAAATTATGTCACTAAATTCATTTAATATTGATCCACAATATATCAAAAATTACATATTGTTTGTTAAATACTAAACATGTGAATAACTTCATTATAAATTCTCAAAAGAAGGGTAATAACCAAAATTACCATAAAACATTATTTAGAACATTCCATATTCCTCATATACTATACATATTTCTCGATATAACCCTGAAATATAATAATGGTGTAAACTCTTTCCAAGATAGAAAAAAACCACTTTTTTAAAAAATACTTTATCAGTTCAGAGGTCATCAATAATATCTTGTTTACTCAATCCAAATCAATCATCTCTCTATACATACTAAACTTTTGTTTTATCAAAATATAATAAAAACTAACGAGAACCTTCCAATAATAAAAATATCATTGTTCCATTAATTCACTATTCCAATGCATCTGTATCATTCGGCATATTCATTCAAGTCCATAATAAAACACATATACTGAAAATATTTATATATTTCATAATTCCCAATTCCTAAATCCATATTCATAAATACTTCAATCCATTCATCTCAATTATTTTCTTGGAATAGTACCTTCCATGATCTAGAAGTAAATTCTTTGTTTAGGGCATTGAGATTTACAATGACCAGGTTCTTCATAGATAATGCATTTATCTACATGATAATTAGTCACTCTATGATCCATTTTTTCACACAGATAACATCTTCCCCTCCATTGTAGATTTTAAATTGGGTTTTTTCTCCCACCTAATTGATAAGTTGTAATATGAGTCTTCATTACCGTATGTTGAATACCACATCAACTTTCCAAAATATCCATCTTCCTTTTATTCGATTTTTCAAGAATCTAAATATTGTTCATATTGTTAGTCATTTATCATGATAGTTGATTGAGAATAATCAAAATATATATCTCTCCAATAATCAACCAATTTGGATACTCACAGTTAATAAATTATCCATTAGATTAAAAATTAACAGGATTCCTTCCTTGTTGCTCTGATGCTTTCGCCGGGGCGCGCGCATCCTTCTGTGGGGAGGACGCGCTGCTTGTTACCCTGCATTCCTGCTTTTCAAAGGCGGGCGGCATCCATTCCTTGTTCAGGGACGTCTGCTCCTTGATCGAAACCGGGATGATGGGATGTCGGTTCTTCCTTCCGTGGATTCCTCCTCGGAGCTCATCACCTAGTCCGGGTCTCCCTCGTAGATTTAAGATGGGTTCATGAAGCCCATTCCCGGTGCCATATCTACATGGACTCCAGTAAATTACGCTGCTTCCGTCAAGACGCTCCAAGGGGTCTTGTCGGGGAAGCAACATTCGGTGAGGATAATGGTCACGTTGGGGCGTCGTTGGCATGTCTGTCTTTGGTCCCTCATCACAGGGCTTCTCGAGGGCGCGGAATCCCGAGGCATCCCACATCAAACGCGGGGAATGTGTACCATATGAGGTTTTCCTATGCTTCCCATGTTTAACACGGGGTATGTCACAAGTTTAACGTCTTGCGGAGACGGATCGAGTTGAAGGACCCCTAGGGGGGAACACCGATGTTGGGGCCAGCACGTGGGCGGCTTCCAGGATGCCATGGAGTGGGATGGGGTGGCATGATCACACCGGGACGTGACAGCCCAGGTAAGGATCGGGATGGATGGTGGAGTGAGACATGGGGCTTACGTTCTGAGATTTCCCAAGAGGGGAAATACAGTTTAACGTCATGCGAGACGAGATACAGTTTAACGTCATGCAGGACAAGATACAGTTTAACGTCATGCAGGATGAGGGGTTTGGGGCTTACGATCTAAGGTGGCCCAGGGTTGTCAGGAAACCATCATGGAGAGTTCGGGACGACCGGGTGGTGGGCTTGAACCTCGTGGAGGCTTCCTACGTACCGTTCGTTAGCACGGATCAAAGTCCACATAGTTCTCTGGGATGGGGATTACACTCTAGGGTGGCCCATAGAGGATGTCATGGTCGATGCGCGCTCTAAGACCACGTGAGTCATGATAGGTGTGGGAAACAAGAGGCAGCAGGGACCAGATGATCACGTCGCGAAGGGTACGTCCATGAGAAGCGGAATGGGGCATACGCATTGAGCGGCCCAAAGAGGAAACATGGGCTTATGCGTGGTTAGAGGACCTTGGTGCCAGAGCTTACTCCAGGGTGGAGGCTCGTGGTGCGACAAAGCGCAGTGGGAACAGGACTCTACTGGACTTGGTAGGGGAGAATTACAAAGATGCACGAGTGCAATCATCCGCAAGAAAGGCTAGGGGCTTACGCTCTGAGGCGGCCCTTCCCCCGCGGACAAACACCACTCCGACAAGGAGGATCTCATTACATGTGAGGAAGATTCCATTCTCGTGGAGACGAGTGGGCGTATAAAATGTTCGAGATGGGGGGACCGTGCGTGCGAAGCACGGGGTCAGACCACAGTTTAACGTCTTGTGTTAAGGACGAGGTGCTTAGAATTTTAACGTGATGAAGCTTGTATGAGGTGGTTTCGCTCCACACCCCTAGGGCTTACATTCCCAACACCCTCTACCCCTTGTGGGAGGGAAGGCATCAGCAAGGCCATACTGAAGGGGGGGCCACAGGGCGAACCACCGGGGGTTCCACGTTAGCGTGGCTATCCGAAGAAGCAATAGCCGTTAGCGTGCCTATGCGGAGAAGCATAAGGCAAAGAAATGCAATAGGAAACACGGCCCAAGGGACCTTGAGGTAACTTCGTACGAGCCTGGAAGGCCGTACGTGAAAACTACGCATGGCGTGCACGCCCGGTAGGGGAGACATCAAGTGCCGGTGCAGGGGGGCAGCCAAGGGGCATCAAGGTGAAGGGTCCTGGGATTTTCACGCAAAAAAAAGAAGGTTTGCGCGCAAAACACCGGGACGGCACGCAATTGGAGCAAGGTAATTGAACGCGGAGAGGGAATTATGCGTAGGGTTTTGCGTTCATGGCAATGTATTGCATGCACGAGACATGGATTGCGCTCAAGACTGGAACCCGGGGAAGGGGGAAAATTCACTGAAGCCGGTGGAGTTGCGCACAAAGGCGGACTCCGGGGCAAGGTTGCGCGAAATGAGGGATTACCTTGAATCCATATTGCGTGTGGGGTAATCCGAATTGCACGCACTAGAGTATCTTCGAATTCCGGAACCCCCAAACCGTTCTAGGTCTCCTTCTATTTATAGGTGACCTCAGCGTGGAATCCAGGTGGCACACGAAATTCTTCGCACCGAGTGCAGCCGGCGTGAAAAAACTCACCGCGTAGAACCGGGGCGCGCAAATATTGTGCTCCTCATCGGCTCAATTCCGCGAAACCCGGTGATTCTATGCGCGCAGAAAATAATTTCGCGCAGATCCTCCTTTATTTCGCGCACCACATCCCGAGCCTCCAGATCAGGCCTCTAATTCCGAATATGACTTCGCTTCATCATTTCAAAACTTCCTCCGAGAGTTATGGACTTTTTTCTCGGCGTCAACAAATGCCCCCCCTTGTAATTGGATTGGAGAGAGGTCACAACGATCAAATTCCAAGGGAAACGCCGAAACACTGAAATGCTAAGTCCCCTGGTAAAGTTGCGTGCAAAATTCCGATGGGGCGCACAAATCCTACAGACGCGCGCAAAATCCACTTTCCACGCAGCGCAGAACCCTGGCCTCGCCTATAAAAAGGGGTGATGGGTCCCAAATCCATACTTTCACTTTTTCCGCGTGATAAGCTCATAGCTCTCGTGCGCGAAATCGCTTCCGTGGTTGCGTGTAAAAACGCTCTGGCAGCGCAGAATTTCATCCGAAATTCGGCCGTGATTTCGTGCCTGTTCAGGCTTTTCCGCGTTTCGTGTGCCGATTGCGCGCTCATCTCTAGGGTTTTGCACAACTCATTCAGATTTCGCGCAGAACTCTCAGATTCCCCGCACTGCATCCTGATTTCGCCCATCTCCCGAAAGATTCGAGATGGCTGCAATCCGAGTTGATGAGGGGGAAGCCACTGCCCGTAGGACAGAAATGGTGGCGAACGAGGAGGTTTATGGCGCCAAGGTCATTGTCTCTAACAATCTGACCTTGTTAAATCTGCTAACTCCGGCCCAGAAGATATATCCCTTGTCGGAAAACCTCCGGCTCTGGAATTTTGGCATCCTGGAGGAGGTGCCACTGCCGGGCTTCGAGGTGGACACGTCGCGCTCTTGGGTGACTCAGGAGGACGCACTTCCTCGCTACAAAATCTCCAACAATGGCTATCATACCAGGGAAAAATGACATATAGACATTTATGTCCTAAACCCGAGGACTAGGACCATTACCGGGGATGAGCCTGTGAAAGAGGATTCTCCATCCCTCTACGCGAGCATGTTTTGTCAGAGCGTCACAGATGACACGAAGGGCTGGCTGAAGGATTGCGACCTGCGGTCTGGGGGCAACTTCCCCAGCGAATGGGCCTGGGCATTATGGTTCCACCATACCTGTGACGGTTCGGGGACAAACTGCGGTATATTGGCCTATTCGAGGAGGTATGGACATCGCAGTTCCACTTCCACCGCCAGCCTGAACATGGACCGGATCTATTCACCCGATGGTCTCCTGACACCAACACATTCCACCTTCATCATGGGGAAGTCGGCATCAGTCTCTGGGACGTTCACTGCATCGGAGGTATCCCACTGGAGGGTTACCAATACGACGAGTTCGTTCCCTCAACGAGCTCCTGGGGAGACAGGACGCGGACACCTATGTAGACGTGGCACCTGTTAGAGCTTGCCAAAGAGAGGCTGGGGGTCAATGACATCCTGAAGGAAGTTTCCTTCAAGGGGTGGTTCAACCTGTTCCTTGAGAAGGATTCGGCCATCAAGATGGCGGGACGGGGAAAACGGTGCCCAACCGCGACTCAGAGGAGAAGGGATGGGTCATACTGGAGGACCCTGGAGGCGGGGCAATACCAATCATGGGGCTACCGCGTCATTGAGGCCCGAGACCCAAACGTCTGATATGCCGGGTTCCTTGCCGCCTTCCTGAGTGGGTGGCTCCTGCCGGTGCGGGACGCGAGGATGGGCGTCCGTCTAGCAACATTGGTGACGGAGGGCTCCATGGACACCAACAAACAGTTCAACTTGGGAGTCCCCGTACTGGCCAAACTGTATGCCATCCTGGGGCGCATCTCACGAGGGGGGTCACCTCGAAGAGTATGTGGTCCCTTCCAGATCATCCATGGCTGGGTGGCGGCTCATCTCGGCAGGTATACTTTCCCAAACGTCGTCTGTCCTCCGGGAAACGGTCTGCGACCGTCTTTGCTAAACATCGCAGGGGTGGCGCTGATGACGCTCAATGAGGAGGGCGTGAGGATCCGCATCGGCAACCATGCCAACTTCAACTTTAGCCCGTTCCCCACCCCAGTTAGCCAGTTGGTGGACAACGGTCGAGGCTCTCTGGAACATCAGGAATACTTCCATAGCATTCGGGGAGGGGTGATCGTGGCTCGAATCGATGGGAAGGTGGTCTACGAGCCTTACGTACCATCCCGATTCTCCAGGAAGTTCGGGTGTCTCCAAAGAATGTCGAAGAAGTTATTCACGGCTGTCTGGTAGGAGAAGAATCTGCGCGTCCTCCGCCAGATGTGGTTGATGTTTACCACCATCAGTTCTAGCGATGTCGTCACTTTTCCCCCCGCCGGGGTCGATGCCAGCCTAGAAACCGAATACGCCAAATACTGGACCATTGCGTACACTAAGGTGCTATTATGCAAGCGCGTCCGACAACTCGAGGTTACTCGCGCGAAAACCGGGCGACGGGAAAGAAGGCATGGTGCCGTCGGAAGGGGAGGACCAAGGGCGCGTCAGGCAGCGAGGCCTGCGCAGGCCAGGACTTCGGCAGTGGGAACATCACATGGTGCTGCCACGTCCTCGTTACCCGTAGGGGGGTCACATGAGGCGTCCAGGGAACTTCCAGGGAAGCAGATAAGATATCTGCTCGAATATTCCCAAGATGCAATTATCCCGGCACTGTGGTCGGCCTGGATGACCCTGCGGCAATCGCTGAGCGTCGAAGACATCTGGCAGAAGATAATGAAAAACGGGATCCAACTGCCAGAGGTCGGGCCCGTTCGAAATACCGACTCAGTAAACTTCCATAGGCGGCATGCTTATCTAATGGCCATGGATTCATACGCACACCAAAGGGGGCGGCGTGCGGAGCCACCTTTCCTAGTGAAAGTGATGCTCGGCCAAGATCATGATCCGGAAGCGATGCTGCCTGGAGAAGGGGACAGTGATGAGGAGCTGGAGGGGGAGGAGGAAACTGGAGAGGACGAAGGTGAGGGAGAAGACGAAGAAGAAGAGCCCGAAGGTGAGGGGTCGCAAGGGGCGACCTACCATAGGAGTCTCTGAGAGAGTGGCGAGGTTGCCGACTCTGATCTCGACATAACCGAGATTCTCAAGGTTTGTATCTGTCTTCATTCATTTCCCTTATTCATCCATTCTAATTTCCAACTTCTAACTCACTTCCCCATCTTACTCAGGAGAATTTGAGCATTGGACGGGCATCCCCACCAGAGGAGGGAGGAGAGGAACCCATGGGACATGATGGGGATCTGACACCCATCATTGAATTAAAAAGAGCGGAGGGGTCTCCCCTTACGGCGGCTCCTGAAGTGGCCGAAACACTGGGGACCGACGCTCTGGATTCCTATAAGTCTCAAGCTTCACTACTGGTGCTTGGTGTCAAAAGATCCCGTCTGACCAGCGTATTCCTTGCGCAGTGATCTCAACACTGGAGGCACGTCAGGCTGCGGAGCCCAGGCCGTCCGCGAGTGGACCAGCGGCGGACATACCACCTCGTTCATAACATGCTCCCCGCACTGAGTCGGCCCCGACAATTGATGAACAGGGGGCGGCGGACATCAGCGGCACTATTCCCAAGAGGAGGTCGGAAGCTGGTGGAGGCATCAATGATGCTGGGGTGAGAGAAAGAAGGTCACCCGGACGTCGAGGATTCTATTCATCACGAAGGCGTCCCTGTGGGAGATCCTGCTTCCGATCTGCTGGCTGCCTTCCACATATATCGACCCGCTAACCCCGAGGAGATAGATGACTCAAACTCAGAGGCAGCTGAGTAGAGTCGGATGACACGATGCAAGGGGTGGATGTTTATCCAGCACTTCCTTAGAAAGCCCCAGTCGGATTGGCTGAGGCGGATGGGATCACTTCAGACCTAGCTGCGCTTCCTATGTGCCGGAGGGGCTGACTCTCAGCGTCTTCATCTGACAGTCCGTGATTTCATGGCCGAAATGATACGGGAGAGCAGCCGGCGCACCGACATTGCCCAGTGTCGGGGAGGATCGGCAAGCACTCAAGCACTACTGAGGGCGGAGCAGGAAGTCTGACACCTCGAAGGGCATGCGGAAGATAAAGAGGCCTTCATCGCAACATGCTCTGAGCTCGTGGAGCAACTGACAGCCCAGCTGGCTGATGCGCAGGAACAACTGGTGGGGGCGAGTCACCAGATGACCGTACTTCGAACCGAGTGGGCGCAGGCACAAGCTAGGGCTGGCGAGCTGCGCTCTATGGTGACCGACGAGGAGAGAGTCTTCAAAGAGCGAGAAGCAGTCCTGGAGGCTACCAACCAAAGTGTAGCAGCGCTGGAAAGATCGTTCAGCACGCTGATCCCTAAGGGATTTGTTTTTTCCATCTCATGAACTTTCTGCTTGTACTTCTCATAGTCTCAATCCAATATATGGCCAAATCCATTCATTTGTACCCTTGGTTTAATGCGCTCAACCATAGTTTTGAAACGAATAACAACTCATCCCTAGGATCCTGTGGGTCGTGCCCAACGCAAGAAGCAGAAGATGCTCGTACCATCATTTCATTCAACTTTGTGGCATTGACCAAGCTTCAGTCATCCAAAATTGGGCCTAGACTTCTGAGGAGAGCCCGGGCCGATTGATGTGTCGACTCCTCAATGTGCTCTAACACACGAGCGGGGCGATTCTAGGGGCATCCAAATCCCTCCGATCATAGGGGGATGAAGGGGAAGGGTGAATCATGCTTCCCAAATTCGAAACCCAATGGGGTGCAACCATGGAGGATAACTGTCAACCGTGGTGGAAACAAAGCATCTATATCATGTTGGCCTGGAATGGGGGACAATAAATGAGGGCTGAACGCTGACCATGTTCGCAACACGGGGCCTAACTAAAATATCGTCGGTCATTTTTCCGGAACGTTGGCCCATGACAATAGGTGGACCATAGGTCTGTCATCCATACTATTAGGGGGTCCCGTCAAACATGACCAGTCCTCCGGAACGTTGGACCAGGACAGTAGGCGGAACATAGGTCGAGCATCCATGCTGTTAGGGGGTCCCGTCAAACATGAAAGGAAACGGGGATCCGAATAAGGGGGACTCAAAGCATGGAAGGTGGAGTGGTGGTTTGTTCGAACAGAGTCCAACACTCCTGAAATTGCGCCACCATGGAGAAGGCGCATTAGGCGGACATACCGAACTGATCACGAGTCGTCCCAATTTCTAGGCGGGACCTCTCTGGCGAGAGAACTGCCACTTCCCATTATTATCATGGGGCATCCCAAACCTGCTCGGGGTAGATGTCCTGATTACACCACTTCCCATGAAGTCGGTTCGAGGGGCCGACAATAGGGAAGGATGGGGTTCAGTAATCCCTGGTGCTGGACCCAAGCCGAAATGTCCGGGCAGTCCTACATATCTCATTAGGATGAGAATCAAGCCACACGTAGTTCTTGAAACACAGTTTAACGTCATGTTGGACGAAATACAATTTAACGTCATGCGGGACAGAATACAGTTTATCGTTATGCGGGATGGAATACAGTTTAACGTCATGCGGGACGGAATACAGTTTATCATCATGCGGGACGGAATACAGTTTAACGTCATGCGGGACAGGGAACACGTCTCATCTGGGGATAATCACGGAACGACGAGTAACCCGACGTAAATGAGGGCATAATCCCGCACCACATCGCGCAATCCCACAAGAGAGAGCGAGTCGTAAAGAGTCAAAGAAATGATCTCAGTTTTAGGTCTTAGAACTTGGACCAAAGGTCGGACGGAAACATAAGAGGCACATGGTGGAGTAACTCAAACACCTGGCGTGAATGGGAATAGAGGGAGTGTACCGTGCGGTGAACAAACCCACATGAATGAGGACATAATCCAGCACAACATTGCACAACCCCCTTAGGAGAGGTTTTAGGTCAAGGGACCGAAAACAAAAGTAGGCTGGGCCCGCGGGGAAGTGCCCCAGGCTCTTCTATGTATCTCATATGGATGAGAATCAAGCCATACGTAGTTCTTGAAAGCATCTTAGTTTATGGTCTTAGAGCTTGGACCGTGAATGGGAAAGGGGAGAAATGGACACATGGCAGGGCGGTTACAAAACCCGACGTGAATGAGGACCTAATCCCTACTTACCATGTGCTCTCCGGGGAAATGCTCGAGTCGAGGGACCGAACATGAAGGTACGCTGGGCTTGTGGGGAAGTCCCCCAGGCGCTCCGACATATCTCATAAGGATGATAATCAAGCCATACGTTGTTCTGAAAGGTGACATGGTAAGATACTAGTGCCAGGGGAAAAGGGGAGTGCGGGCATGGCCCTTGCACTAAAAGAAGTGGAATTTGATAAATCTTGTTTTTCCTTTAAGGTGAGTGGTTTTTTTTTGTGAAGCGGCAGGGCTAGAGTAGTTGGTCGTGGTTTCGTCACAAGAACCAAGACGTGATAGGAATTGACAAATGGCATGGCACATGACCAATACCCAACGTGATGTCCTCTACAATGAGGTCATCACAATGTAGTGCCTTTTTTCATCTTGCGGCCAGGACGATAATGTCATAGTTTAGGGTCATGTGATAGGACCAGCAACAAAGTTTAAGGTCGTATGGTTTGGACCGACAACACAGTTTAAGGTCGTATGGTTTGGACCAGCACACAGTTTAAGGTCATATGGTTTGGACCATCCGAGAGAGGAGCCTCGGGCCAAAGGGGCCTATGAGGGTTTTAACAATCAGGGGGGCAGGAGATGCCAGCTCCCAGCTATGCTGGGCGCGAAACACAATGTCTGGGTGACTCCTCGTTCCCCATGGGGATGAGGGTCAAGCTGCACGCAACCTGTGAAGAAGAGACCCAAACACATAATCTAGCACTCAAATCGCAGGAGCCCCGAGAGACACCCTTACGCAGCTCGGTCTGTCTGATGTGCGAGGGTGTACTGAGGGTTAGTACAAGGAGTGTCGAGATTCCACCATGACACAACGGGGCAGAACATGACATGAACCATGCCACCAACATTCAAGGACCGGGGAAACCAGTGTGACGACTGAGGATTACTGCTGACCATGTTCACCACACAACATCCTGTCGTGTCAGCCATGGGGACCAATAAATGAGCATCAACCACTGACAATGTTCGCAATGCGGTATTTGTATCAATGTTTTGTCTTAAACCCTCGGGGTAGTTGGCCCATGATGGTAGGAGAGCCCTTGGGCGTTGTATCCAGGTCGTTCTTGGGGGTCCCTCCGGGTGTGAAGGATGACGGGGGCCGAATGAAGTGGAACACGAGCTTGGAAAGTGGATGGAACTTTCCTAAGTCGAATATGGCACTCCAAGTCCTAGACCAGAGTGCCTTGACCACATAAGCAGACCACTGGAAAGGGTCAGAGGGCTCAGTCCGAGAGCGGCCAAAAGATGGCGGATCCCCGGGCAAAAGAGGGGGCGTAATGCCAAACACCGTGGGAACCGGGAGATCGTAGGATCTCCTAAGAGATGGGGCTGGACCTGACATCTAGGTGTTCAGGTGGTCCTACGTATCGCATAAGGATGGGAATCAAGCCATATGTAGTTCTTGAAAGCGTCTTTTAATTCCATTGGACATAGGAGGGCTAAATCCTGAGGACAGGGTGCGCGTGGTGCAGCTATTGAAAACCCGACGTGAATGGGGACATAATCTCACACCACGTCATGTGATCCTATGGTCAAGGTCCCAAAGGCGAAATAGACACGACAGCGGACCTCAAGCTGGACACAAAGACAAAAGGTCCGGGCGTTCCGACGTATCCCATTAGGATGGGAATCAAGCTAGACGTAGTTCTGGAAATACAGTTTAACGTCATATTGAACGAAATATGGATCTTAATTTTAGGTCTTAGAGCTCGGACCAAGAGGATCTTAGTTTTAGGTCTTAGAACTTGGACCAAAGCGTAGTTCGGGTCATGCGGGACCATAGAGTTTAAGGTCATGCAGGACCATATAGTTTAAGGTCATGCAGGACCATACAGTTTAAGGTCATACAGGACCATACTGGTTAGGCAAAGTACTTCTTGAGGAACCTGGCATTGGTGGGAGGAGTGATACGATCACCATCCATAGTCACCAGGTAATACGCACCATTAGGATAGACCTTGTGGACAATAAAAGGCCCCTCCCACTTGGGCTCCAACTTGGGTGGTTTCCTGCCGGGAATCATTGGCACTCTAAGAGCCAGTACCAAGTCACCTTGCAGGAAGGATCAGAGGTGAACCTTCTTATCGAAAGCTCGAGCCATCCTGCTCTTATGCCTTTCCAAGTTATGTAAAGCACGAAGCCTACTTTCGTCCAGCGCTTCCAATTCGGCTAGATGAATCTCGGTAACTCTATTCGGAGCTTGCTGGTCATAGACCTCCGTGCGCAATGAGGGAAGCTGGACCTCGATTGGAAGGACGGCCTCAGCTCTGTATACCAGGGAATACAGAGTCACCTGGGTGGAATTGTGAGTCTTCGTCCTATAAGCCCAGAGGGCATTGGGGATCTTGTCCGACCAACTTTTCTTGTTCGGACAAACCATTTTTTGAAGAATGTTAGAGTGTGTTTTGTTAAACACCTAAATCTGTCCATTCGCCTGTGCATGATAGCAGGAGGTGTGGTTAGAGAGAATGTTGTACTTGGCGTACAATCTCTTCAACTCGGCCGCTCGGAAGTTGGTTCCATTATCCGTGAGGATAGCGTGAGGTATTCCAAAACAATGGATGATATTGGAGCTCACGAAGTCGGCGATAGAACCAGCCTTGACTTCCCTAAGCGGGGCTGCCTCTACCCACTTTGAGAAGAAATCCATGGTGGTTAAGATGAACCGGCACTGGCGGGCTGTCGCCGGCAGGTAAGGCCCTACGACATGCAACCCCCAGACCGCAAAGGGCCACGAATACTTAGTAGTATGGAGAGGCTCCGGTGGCCGATGCACAAAGTTAGCATGAACTTGGCACGCATGACACCTCTTGGCGTACTCGATGCAGTCGTGGATCATGGAGGGCCAGAAGTATCCCAGCCTCTGAATCTGGTGGGACAACTTCGACCCGGCCTGGTGGGCGCCACAGGAACCAGCGTGTACTTCCTGCATGACCTGTGGGATCTCGACTCCTTGAAGACAATGGAGGAGAACACCGTCAAACCTGCACCTGTAAAGGAGCTGCTCAAGGCTGGGACCGCTTTGAAGGGTGAACTACGGCGCGCGGCGCCAGATTCGTTCCCGCTCTGCTTGGTCCATCGGAAGATTGTCGTGCCAGAGATATTCAACCAAGGGTGTCCTCCAGTCAGGAACTGTCTCGCTCACCACGCCTGAAGCCCCGGGGGGTCCTGATGCAGGGGCACCAGTGGTGAGATGGTTCACTTGCGGGCCACGATTTCCCTCTGGGATAAAAGGATAAATGACTCTCCGGTGCGCCACGTGGATGATTAGGTCATCCTGTTCGGGCTTCACGAGTGATGCGGCCAGGCTGGCCAAAGCATCTGCTCAACTGTTCTGCGACCGGGGAATGTGAACGACATCTGGTCGGGAGGGGAACTTAGCTATTAGATGGAGGGTGCACTCCAGAAACATCATGAGTTATGGCTTCCTGATAGCATAGTCACCGTTAACCTGCTTGATGACTAGCTCAGAGTCCCCTTTTACATACAGGTGGGGTACGTTAACCTCCAGAGCCAACTCGAGCCCAGTGATGAGGGAATGATATTCTGCCTCATTGTTGGTGCAGCCTTCTGACAACAAGAATGAATATGGCAGAACGGATTGCTCTGGGGTGATAAAGACGATACCCAGGCCCACTCTTTTAAGCCTATGATCATTGAGCCTTCTACCAGTAGGGCTTCGGGAGGCGCCGTCAAAGTGCATCTGCCAGCAAGGGGGGACATGATCTACTGAGAGGATTGCCTCATCAGGAAAGACCAAATCTAGTGGTTGGTCCACAGAGGTTGGGTGGGTAGCTAAGATGTCTGCTAACGCCTATCCTTTGATGGCCTTCTGAGGTATGAACCTAATGTCGAACTGCTGGAGGATCACCGCCCAGCGTGCCAATCGGCCGGTCAACATAGGCCGGCTCAGGATGTATTTCAACGTGTCTACCCAAGAGACCAGTTGTACCTCGTGGTGCTGAATGTAGTGCCGCAATTTCTGTACGGTGAATATGAGCACCAGGAAGCTCTTCTTGATGGGAGAATATCTAATTTCCGCGTCAGGGAGAATAGGGCTGAGGTTGTAGAGGATATTCTTTGTTCCCTAATTGTTCTTCTAGGAGAGAAGGGCACCGAGGGATCGCTCCAGGGCAGTCACGTAAAGGACCTGCGGCTTTCTAGGAACGGGTGGAATCAGGACCGGAGGTTGAAGCAGATACTACTTGATTTCCTCAAAATCGGTATGACACTCTTCGTCCCACCCATAGGCGGCGCATTTCTTCATGAGTTGAGAAAAGTGCTTACACTTTCCGGCCAGATTCGAAATGAATCGGCGTATATAGGCTAAGTGGCATTGGTGGCCTCGAAGCTCCTGAGTATTATTCGGGGGAGGCATCTGACTGATGGCCTTGATCTTCTCGGGGTCGATCTTGATACCTTGATACCTACCAATAAATCCAAGAAACTTTCCGGAGGTGACCCCGAAGGCGCACTTCAATGGGTTCATCTTCAAGTGGTGAGAATGGAGGAGACCGAACACTTTCTCAAGGTCTTTGAGATGGTCCTGGCGTTGACGAGATTTAACCACCTGGTCATCTACGTATCATTCCACCAGTGTCCTGGGGATCGGCTTGAATATGCGGTGCATAGCCCGTTGATAGGTGGCACCCGCATTCTTCAGGATGATGGGCATAAACCGGTAGTAGAAAGTACCCGGGGGGGCCCTGAAGGCAGTGAACTCTTCATCCTCGGGGGCCATCCGGATCTGGTTGTACCCGGATTACCCATCCATGAAGGAGAGGTCTTGGAACCCAGCCGTTGCATTGATCAACAGCTCTGTCACGGGAAGGGGAAAGTCATCCTTCGGAAAATGGCGATTAAGATCACAGAAGTTGATGCAGACCCTGATCTTCCCGTTCTTCATCCTGACGGGCACAATGTTGGCTAGGCACCTGGGGTACTGGACTTCCTTGAAAAAGTTTTCCTTAATGAGCTTATCAACTTCAGCCTCAACCATGGCACCATGAAAGGGGTGCATTTTCCTGGGACGCTGCTTGAACCCGTGATGGTTTGCTGGGTGGCCAAGGCGGTGGATGGATACCTGGGGATCTAGTCCCGGCATCTGGTCATAACTCCAGGAAAACACATCACTGTGTTTTCTGAGTAAGTCTATGTACTGTTGTCGTTCCTCGGGAGGCATTGCGGCGCTGACCAATGTGGGTCTCGGGTCCGCCTCACTACCGAGGTTCACTTGTACTAACTCGTAGGCCATGGTGGAGACGCCCTCCTCAAAGGAAGGAGGAGCATCTTCCATGTCCTCTTCTCCGCTTATGGAAGGATCGTCCATGGGGGGAGTCGTTTCGGGACTGCTTGACCCTGATGGGGAGCTGGCACCGGCTTGGGCGGTAGAGGTCGTCACGATGGGAGACTCATGCACTGCGGAGACCATGGCGACGAAGGCGGTTGATCCAATCCCATCCGGACTTCGGCCCAAGGGGCCACGCTTTAAGACATAAAAGTAGTGTTGACGCGTTGGCTTGAGCCGGTCGATTCCGGCTTAGCGAAACAGACACGAATGATGTACTTCAATTTCCATGAGCCCAACGTCCTGATATCGTACAGGGGTAGGAGGCTCGGGGATCACATGAGCCTGGCTGGTGTAAGAGTACGAGGTGATTTCCCACCGTCACATAGACCCGGAAATATGCCTTCCTCTAGTACCCGAGACAAGAAATCACCCTCCCATATCGGCAGTCGTGGCCTCCAACCGATGGATTGGGAAGACATATGCGTCATCCAAACCTGCCCAGGGATCACTCATGACAGTGGTGGGATGAACCTCACCTGCCAAGATTTTCTTGTCCTTGCTCTTGTAATAGTCAGCGTCTAGGTAACGAGCTTCACAAGAGGAAAATGGGGATTCATCTCCTTGGAGCACACCCACTCGACCCTTAAGGGAGTATTTGAGGCATTGATGGTATGATGAGGGAACCACTGCGTGAAGGTGGAGCCACGGCCTGCCCATCAACGTGTTGTAGGCGGTGTCCTGAGAGACAACCATGAATTCAGTATTGGCAATTAAGCCGTCGAACTGGGTCTTCAGATGAATATTGCCAACTGTAGTTTGCTAAGTCCTGTCATACCCATGGATTCTTAGTTCGGAGGGAGTTAAATCATCCTTAGACAACCCCAGTTTTCGCAGTGTCCGAGTTGGGATCCAGTTAATCTCAGAACGCATGTCGACAAGATAGCGACAGACTTCCACGCCATTGAACTGGCCGGTGATGTACAACGGGCCGATGTGCCCCTGTATGGGAAGGTCTTCATCTTCACTGGAAAATGAGATAACCTCCTGACATTCGACGTCCTCAATCACCTCGGTGTGGAAGGCTTCTGTGGCCGCTGCCTCCATTTCAAACTGAAGGGGGCTCCTTAGAGCCTCGGCGAGCACCTCACGCATTTCAGATGACAGGAGAAGGGCCTCAAGAATGGAAAGACTTGCCATAATTCCTGCCAGATGCTTCAGGACATCATACTTTCGCGCCAAACGAGAGATTCTGCTTACAAGAGGTCGCTCCGCGATTGGGGGCATGACGGTCCCTGCTGGCGGGACTGGTGACTGACTGGTACTAGGAACGTCCCGTTGTTCACTAGCTAAAGCTCGGGAGGTGGCTGTCGTGCTAGGACCGGAAGGCCATAGTCGGCCAGTGGCAGGGCTGGGCTGGTTGCGACACGGGAAAGGAGGTTCTGCTCGATCCAGAAACACAAACGGTGGTGGAAGTGAACCTATTGTCACTTGGTGAGGGAGCTGCGAGTGCTGCTCTCTGTACCGGGCTTGCTGCCTGGTCTCAGTAGAGTGCATGGCCTGACTGGAGGTGACGACTGCCATGCCCCGACGATTCACGTAGCCACAGATCTATCCATATTGGAGACGGCTGGGGACATTGGGGAGGTCGACCTGGCGCTCCTCATCGTAGGGAGCCAAAAAGGGATTTACTAACTCTACGGTGTTAACCGAAGTGTACCCCGGAATTTCACTCAAGGAGTCATCCACTACCGGACGGGGTCTCGGAGCGATCCCCATTTCTAGGGGCATGAAATTGCCAAGCATGCGAGAAGATGATGACAATGGAAGGTCGCGTTCTTTCTTCTTGTGCCGCCGCCTGCTCCTCTGGGAAGAAGTAGGATGGGACGACGAAGCCAAAGCGGCGCTCGCAGACTTCGAGGGATCTGGCTGACTCAGGCGGGCACGGATGATGCCGTGGGCACGGGCGACCGTCCTGCGGGCCATCCAGTAATTATACTTCCGGGACCCATGGTCGGAAACCTGTTCCCACCAATCCCCATTGTCACTACTGCCATCTGATCCCACGAAGACACCTGCCACTTGTGTCAGGGCTGGGCCCAACCTGACAATGTTGTTGTCAATCTGGTCTTGGATCCACTCCATGAACACATAGCATTGTTAGATGGTGTTTCCCAAGATCCAATGATAAGGGCAGTAGTTAGGGTGATCAGTGAGACACGCCTCTTCTGGCTTCCGGCACTCAGGCAGTCGCACGATCCTCTACTCCAAGGCGCTACGGAAATAACTTGGGATCTGGGCCTCGCCAAACGAGTAAGCCCGATTCCTTCTGTCTGGAAAGGTGACTCTTGGGGGCTGACCATGATCAGGGGCCAGAGGAGCAGGCCGAGGAGGCGGAGCCGGATTACCTTGCCCAGGTGGTGGTGGTGCGTTACACGGAGGCGCTTGCCGATTTTGAGGCGGTCTCTACTGGGCCAGAGGCTGTGCCCGTGGGGGTGGACCCCTACGAGCCTGCTGAGATGGCCTCAATGGAAGAAAATCTAACTGTCTGGGGGCCTTTATCTGGGCCACATTAGTGGGCTCAGCCCTGGTGGATCTCCTTGCAGAGATTACAGGAGGCAGCGGGCGTGCCTGACCAGCCTGTTGCAGGGCTTCTTCGAGGCACTGAGCCTTGTCCGAGAAGTCCCGAAACCCTCCAGGGTAATTCTGCATGATCAGAGAAGGAACCTACTCTGCCTTGATGGTCCCTACACACATCTTCAGTAATTTATCCTGAGTCAGCGGCATGTCAAGGGAGTACGTGAGCCCATTCCACCGGGCGACGAAGTCCGCGACTCGCTCGTCAGGCCTTTTCGTGCACCTGAAGAGGTCTGCAATGTTCGTCTTCAGGGTTGTGGAACTGAACTGGTAGAGGAATTGTCAGCGAAGGTCCCCCCAGCTAGTCACAGATCAAAAAGGGAGCTGGTTGTACCAAACGAATGTTGGTCCTTCCAGTGTCTGAACGAAGCACCGAAGCGTGGAAGCCTCCTGCTGCGTCGGAGTCCCTAACATAGGCCCACACCTCGATTTGAAGTGGGCCATGTGTTTTGTAGGGTCTCCAGTCTTGTTAAAGGGGGAAAAAGTGGGGTTCCCAAATCCTGGCGGAGCCAGCATGTCATCCACCCATGCTGGGTACGGCTTGCCATCCAGTGGGATTGCCACCTGCCGAGTTTCCAGGGCCTCCAAGCGGGTGATGAGTACTTCCATCAGATCATCCAGATGTGGATTCCTATCCTGATGGGGATCTCTAACCACAAGAACATTTCCAGGCTCTTCGATACGGTAGTCTCTCTCAGCGGCTCGCGGGGAAACTGGCGGAGCGACTCTCGGGGCGGCGGGAGGAAACCGAGCAGGGTCCCCTAGGTGGTCTCGCCGCTCGGGAGGGTTCGACGAAACATATCGCACCCTCTATCCATGGGTTTCGGTGTCTCCCCTGTCGGCGAACACGACACGGTCACGGTTGCCCGAGGGGATCTTAGCAAATGGTAGATGCTCATGCCCCTGCTGTCCTGGTCTAGGGTCACTGTAGTCAGGTCGCCGCTCTGCAATGCATTCGGCCAGGAGCTCATCAACCAGCCTCTTTTGCTCAGCTAGCTGTTGGCGCAGTGTGGCCTTCTTGGGAACATCCTCTACCTTCTGCACCGAGGCAGATGGGTTGGCGAGTTTGACAGACCTGATAGGCTCTTTACCCTTGCCGATGTTTCGGCCCAATGTCAGTGCCTCTGTGGGTACAAGAAGACCTAGGAGGCTCCTCTGTTAGCGAGTAATCCTCCCAGATGGATCTAGTAGCGTCCTGTCCTCGGGGGGTGAGTCCCCGTCGAGGGGCTCCACAATGTTTCCCTCATCTGAATGGTCATCCATGTTGACTGCCACTGCCCTTGGCGACGTTCCCTCAGAGCCTCCCAGTGGATCGGGGTGTCGATGGATCACACAGAAGAGGAGAGCAGTGTACTGCCCCTATCCGAGGACGTGCGCGTGGGGGGTGGCTTCCTCAATAACTCTATGGAGTACTTGAAAACTCTGGACACATCGTTCCTGGAGGGCCTCGTGGTGGTCCAGCGACTCGGGGTGCCGGACCGCGGGGAGTGCTGCTAGGTCGACTCGACGACACAGCTCACCGATCTCCTCGAGATGCTCTTGGCTCCCAGGATAAGGTGCTAGCTGATGGTGGAGGTGTGAGTAAGTAGCCCAAAGAATCTGACGGAAGCATTCAAACTCTCCCGGGGTGAGTGACTCTGGCACATTAAAATCCAATTCTGCGACCGACCAAAACTTCTCAGGGAAGTGGCCCACTGCAAGAACGGTCCAGAAGCTCCACGGATCCGGTTCGAGGTCCGGACCTTGCCTCCCCTGCTCGTCCACTGAAGAAATTCGGGGAATTGGCAATGGCGCGGAGGCAGGCCGTCGGGGCGGTGGGCTGGCCGGCAGGGAATACGGCGAACATGCCGATTGGCCTCCAATCCCTAGGTCATCCTCCAGGGGTTGCAGTGCCCTGGCTGCCATGTCGCGATAGGATGGGCCGGCGAATGGGCCTCCTGTCATAGCGTCGGTGCTCGCCGAGGGTGTGTCGCCTCATGAATCTTCCGTCGGTCCCCAAGAAAGTTCCCCACCCTCCCTAACAGGGGAGGGAAGTGCTCTCGAGGAGGCCAGTGGCAACTGCGGGCTTGATCCCGGGCGGTACGCCAAGTCCTCATCCTCCTGGATATACCTTCAAAGGGAGGAGGGTATCATACGGATCTCGCATTCGGGGAGTGAGAGACTGACGCGCCGTGTCCCCATCCCTACCCTCAACTCAAAGGGTTGGGGGGAGGATCCATCGTCGGGTCGTACTCTACCTCAGAATCCGAGAAACGGACTAGTCTAATTTCTGTCCGAACTCCCATGACAATCCTCCTACGGTGACGACGCCCGACCTTCCTGCCCCTGGGTAGCTCCTCAGGGTAATGACGATTTCTATCATGGGGTCCCCCAGCCACAATAGAGCTGGGGCAGAGGGGACTGATGGCCGGGGTGCGAGAAGCACCAGACAGATGTTGAAAGGGACATGGGGAGGACCTCCATTTGAGTCAGCGACTGGATACACAACGACTCCATACTCGCGGCCGGCAGTAGGGGGAGTGACCTCATACCCCATTCAGTGGGCGCTGGAAGGAGTCATACCCGAAGTATAGCCGTCATGAAGAAGCTTTCGGCTTTCCAGATCGGTGGCACAGAATAAGCCTTCATGGTGAGCGGCACTACCGTGGATTGGTCCGCAGTGGCCATTGCCAGTGTCCGCGACCAGGAGATTCGACCCAACATGCATGCAGGGAAGTCGGGGTTTCGATCCCAGTCGGGCAAGTGGCTGCCTCTGCTCAACGTGCGCGGGGATCTGGTAATAGGAGTCAGCAGTGGCTCGGGCCACAATGGTTGCTGATGTTGATTCCCCAGGACGAGAATTCTCTATCGCTCGCGTCCGACACTGGCGTCAAGTCAGATGGGCTGGAACCAGTGGTGTGGGAATGAAGATTGCCTGCTCCTCGGCTCGGGGAGTCGGGCAGCAGCGTCGACACTGCCTGGCGGGGGCTCTTGCCTTTAACCCCTGAGACGGATCACCGATCGAGTGGGCCCGGACATCCCCCACCTCATTAGCGTAGCAGAGGGATGTGTCAAGGTGCTCCGGGGATAGGATCCCGAAGCGGTTGAACGTCGGCGTGGGGAGCGGCAGCTCCCTACGCGGCCCTCGAGGGCGACGATGGTGGTGAGGCGCAACTGCTTCTAGATCCAAGCGGGCCATGCCCCTGGCTGGGATGATCCCTTCCTCATCATACCTACGAACCAGGTCATTGATCACCCTCCACTGGATGATTTCTGACGGTGAGAGGGGACACGAGCACCTGGCTACAACGACGGTCGAAGTCAGAGCAACCGTGGAATAGGTGGGACCACACGGGGTTGCCGCGTTAGTACTGCCCCTGCCCCTGCGCCGGTGGACAGGTGGCGATTGAGCTCCGAATGTAGTGATCTGATTCATGGAAGCAGGGAGATGAACCCATTAGCGTCAACAGGAAAGGAGATCAACAACCAAGGCCCATCGTCATTCCGTCTTCCATGGTCGGCGAGAGGGATCCACGCTGATGACGTCGCAGAACGGAGTGGTCAACGTCCTGATGGCCTTGACCTCTAGCGGGTTCACGTCCCGGTGAGCGTTACCCGGACCTGGTGACATGCTATTCTTCCGACGCCCCGATGGCTACCATTCCCCGTATTGAGGAGAAGAGCTTCCCGTCGGGTTCACCAATTTTTAATGGTCCGATGCTTTCGCTGGGGTGCGCGCATCCGTCTGTGGGGAGGACGCGCTGCTTGTTACCCCGCATTCCCACTTTCCAAAGGTGGGCGGCATCTGTTCCTTGTTCAGGGACATGTGCTCCTTGATCGAAACCGGGATGATGGGATGTCGGTTCTTCATTCCGCGGATTCCTCCTCGGAGCACATCACCTAGTCCGGGTATCCCTAAAAGATTTAAGACGGGTTCGTGAAGCCCATTCCTGGTGCCATATCTACATGGACGCCAGTTAATTATGCTTCTTCCGTCGAGACGCTCCAAGGGGTCTTGTCGAGGAAGCAACCTTTGGTGAGGAGAATGGTCACGTTGGGGCGTCATTGGCATGTCTATCTTTTGTCCCTCATCACAGGGCTTCTCGAGGGTGCATAAGCCCGATGCATCCCACATCAAACGCGGGGAATGTGTACCATCTGAGGTTTTTCTTATCTTCCCATGTTTAACACGGGGTATGTCGCGAGTAGAATGTCTTTAGGAGACAGATCGGGTTGAAGGACCCCTAGGGGGAACACCGATGTTGGGGCCAACACGTGGGCGGCTTCCCGGATGCCATGGAGTGGGATGGGGTGGCATGATCTCACCGAGATGTGACAGCCCGGGTAAGGATCAGGATGGATGGTGGAGTGAGACATGGGGCTTACATTCTGAGATGGCCCAAGAGGGAGAATACAGTTTAACGTCATTCGGGACGAGATACAGTTTAACATCATGCGGGACGAGATACAGTTTAACGTCATGCGGGATGAGGGGTTGGGGCTTATTCTCTGAGGCAGCCCATGGTGGTCAGGGAACCATCATGAAGAGGTCGGGACAATCGGGTGGTGGGCTTGAACCTCGTGGAGGCTTCCTACGTACCATGCATTAGCACCAATAAAAGTCCTTGTAGTTCACTGGGATGTGGCTTACGCTCTGGGGCGGCCCATAGAGTATGTCATGATCGAAGCCTGCTCTAAGCCCACGTGAGTCATGCTCGGTGTGGGAAACAAGAGGCAGTAGGGACCAGATGATCACATCGTGAAGGGTGCGTCCGTGAGAAACGGAATGGGGATTACGCGTTGAGCGGCCCAAAGAGGAAACAGGGGATTACGCTTGGTAAGAGGCCCTTGGTGTCGGGGCTTACTCCAAGGTGGAGGCCCATGGTGCGACAAAGCGCAGTGGGAACATGACTCCACTAGCCTTGGCAGGGGGGATGTACGGAGATGCATGAGTGCAATCATCCGGAAGAAAGGATAGGGGCTTACGCTCTGTGGCGACCCTTCCCCCGAGGAAAAACACCACTCCAACAAGGAGTATCTCATTAAATGTGAGGAAGAGTCCATTCCCGTGGAGACGAGTGGGCGTAAAAAATGTCCGAGCTGGGGGGACCCTGCGTGCGAAGCACGGGGTCGGACCACAGTTTAACGTCTTTTGTTAAGGATGAGGTGCATAGCAGTTTAATGTCCTACAGCTTGGACAAGGTGGGTTCACTCCACACCCCTAGGGCTTACATGCCCAACGCCCTCTACCCCTTGTGGAGGGAAGGCATCGGCAAGGACATACTGAAGGGGGGCCGCAGGGCGAACCACCGGTGGGTCCACGTTAGCGTGGTTATGCGAAGAAGCAGTAGCCGTTAGCGTGCCTATGCGGAGAAGCATAAGGCAAAGAAAAACAATGGGAAACACGGACCAAGGGGCCTTGAGGTTACTTCGCATGAGCCTGGAAGGCCGTACGGGAAAACTACGCATGGCACACACGACCGGTAGGGGAGACATCAGGTACCGATGCAGGGGGGCAGCCAAGGGGCGTCAAGGTGAAGGGTCCTGGGCTTTTCGTGCACAAAAAAGAAGGTTTTCGCGCAAAACACCGGGACGATGTGAAATTGGAGGAAGGGAATTGCGCGTGGAGAGGGAATTATGCACAGGGTTTTGCGCGCACGACAGGGTATTGCACGCACGAGACACGGATTGCGCGCAAGGATGGAACCCGGGGAAGGGGGAAAATTCACTGAAGCCGGTGGAGTTGCGTGCAAAGGCGGACTCTGGGTCAAGGTTGCGTGAAATGAGGGATTACCTGGAAGCCATCTTTCTCGTGGGGGAATCAGAATTGTGCGCACGAGAGTCGCTTTGAATTCCGGAACAACCAAACCGTTCGGAGTCACCTTCTATTTATAGGCAACCTCCGGCACGGAATCCAGGCGGCGCACGAAATTCTTCGCGCCGAGCGCAGCCGGCGCGCAAAAACTTGTCCTGCAGAACCGGGGCGCGCAAAGATTACGTGCCTCATCGACTCAATTCCGTGAAACCCGGTGATTCTATGTGCACAGAACAATTTTTCGCATGGATCCTCCTTTATTTCGGGCACCACATCACGGGCCTCCAAATCGGGCATCTGATTCCAAATATGACTTCGCTTCATCATTTCGAAACTTCCTCCGAGAGTTACAAACATTTTTTTCAGCGTCAACATTCCTATTATATCACCTTACTAAAACCAACACATTTTTTTAGAAGCACTAATCATAGTAAAAAACCACATAATTATAAAAATAACTTATAGTATGTCTAAATCAAGGAAATTTATTCAATAATCTTGGACACATTTTTTATCATAGGTTATTCATAGTCATAATCTATTTAAATATTTTATAGTGGTTCATAAAGAGTTTGATAATCTAAAAATTATATCCCCTCGGAGTGTTAGAACAAGGTTCTAGAATGGCTCATTATCATGCACTAGTTCATGGTGATGTCTAGAATAATATTGTGTTTTTAGGGTTGTTACACCCATGTGTATCTATCCCAGATCCACATCCACTTAAGAATCTGGATAGGGGTGTGTTCCTGCTAATTCACTCTCCCAATCATTTTACAAAATTCCTATACATATTACATTACATTAACGTATAATTACTCATATTATTTGAGGAATCTGTAGATATAACAGTAGAAATATCCTTATGGATATCAAAAAAGTTTTATAATCCTAGTTTATGTAGGTTAAATAAACCTTTCCTTTGATAAAAAATAGTGACCTATGATTAAAATATATTCATATTACATCAATTTTTGATGAATATTCATTGTATTTCATAAAAACATAACTAAGGGTTAAACTAGTTTAGTGTATTTTGAAACATAGAATAAAATATTCTAATATAGTGAAATATATTTATATTTCCCATAATGATATTACCATTAGGCAATCCTACATAAAACATTTCATCCTAACATGGGTAGAGGAAAAAAAATAAGGGCTGATCTCAAATGATCATTAATGGTAATTAATGGAGATACATAATCATAACATGAGCATACATTTAAGAAAAAAATGATAATAACATTTGAAAATCATACCATTTATATCAAATTTTACAATCGTGAGTCATGGAATAATTATTTGAATTTAATATGATATGAGTCATATGATAATCAATGAACTTGATCCATGAGAAAATAAAATTAGGCATTGGATGATTTATTTGGTATAGAAATAGGAAATATTTTGTCAAGTCTACCCAAAAATACACTCATAACATTTTAGGCATGGGCTATCCACCCATGTACCTTTTTTGGGCTTGGGCAAACCACTTATGTACCATCCTTTGCGGGAAATGTATGAACACCCATATACCTTCATCTTTGGGCTTTGGATGACCACCCATGTACCCTTATCTTTAGTCTTGACTGAGCACATGTGTACACAAATCATGGTATAAGAACCTGTGTACCCTAATCTTCAGTATTAGGTTAAGAACCCATGTACACATTGAGTTCATTTAGAATTTATGATTACCCAATGCATTGGGTGGAGATATAGGTCCATCCAATCACATAATGAATTCATACATATTTTTTCCATAAGATCATAATTAGTTGTCATATCATTACACAAAAAATTAAATGGGTTTTATAACCCTTAAATATTATCGGAGGATTTTATGAAAAAAAATACGATTCACAATCAGTTCTTTATAGTATAACACATGGATAGAGTGAGTTTCATAAGTATTTCATCATGGTACATATCATGGAGGAGAAAAGAGTTTCATAAAATACAATTTCTTAAAGATATAATCGATTTAGTGAAATAATAATAATGGTATCCCTAAATCGTACCCCCAGAAAATAATAAGTTACATAAAATAATTTGATCTTATATGGAAAATATTTTTTATTGATCCTTTAAAACATTTCTTGAGGAAAGTAGTATTTCATGGAAAATATTTATGTTAAATCGTAAATCATTTTTGAAAATAAATTATTTTTAAATATCCCTTGAAGATAAAGGAATATTTAAACCCCATTCTAAAAAAACATTATTGAAGAAAATGTACTATCCACATTGAGAAACAATTCTTATGCAATAAATCTTCTTTGTAACATTTTAATTGAAAATAAAAATTAAAAATTATGAAGGATTTTTTGAAACCCATTTTAAAAATGATATATAACATGGAAAAATTTCAAATTAACATTCCTTGAAAATGTTCGAAAACTAACATTTAAAAAATATTTGTAACATTTTTTATAGAATATTCTTCTAAAAGAACTCATCTTTTAGAAAAGAGAGAGAAATAATATCATATTTTCTTAAAAAAATAAGATTATCATAATCATTAAATAGTGGAAAAATTTTACCATTACTTGTATATATCATGAATAACTAGTAGAGAAAAAACATCATGTGAATTATTGAGAGTTATATTATAATAATTTTTCAATAGAAGCATAATCATTAACAATTAGGATAAATGATGAGATTGAAATGTAAAATCATTACCACATTGGAAACCTTGAGTAATAAGCCCCATTAAGAAATAAAACAAAATGGAAATTAAAATATCACTAGGATATATAGATTCATGATATTACATATTTAAGTGGTGGTATCTACACCTCAACAAATGATATTGGTGCATATCATAACATACGACACAAATAAGTAAAATTGAGGCAAAAATCATTTACCAACTGAGAAGCCTAATTTATATATATACTTATCTGTTATTTATTCATATTTTTTCATTTAATTATTTGATAATGCATGTAGTATTTGCATAGTTTTTTCGGAAAATATCTTTACATGATTTCAACAAATAAAATGCAGAAAAAGTGAAAAATTAGCCAACTAAACATCATTATTATGAAGTCCATGTCAGGTACATGAGGATCAAAACCTAACCCAAACCATGAAGCCAAGCCGGGACCATGCCACGAATACTAAAAAATGACTTTATCATGTTTATAATAGATTGGAAACCACGTGAATTCAATTAAAGCCCCAAGAGAGAAATCCACCGAAAAATCAGATAGAGGCAAGGTACAAGTCGTGAATGACATATTCACATCGTGTCACCAGTCCAACATCCTTATATATGAGAACCACATGCCATGATGGATATCTGAAGGAAAATTAAATGGATCAAGGGTACACGTTTTGTACCATAGGTACACGTCATGACAAAAAATACCTATATAAACCATGAAGCTAATGAGCATAAAAATCATTCTGGACATGCATCTCATCTCCCTTTCCTACCCATTGTGAATCTTTCCACACTTTCTACTATCAAATTCTCAAACTCTTAGTATTTATACATTTTTCATAATCCGATAACTTTGGAGCATCGGTTCTTCAATGCATTAAATTGCTACAATTCTGTTTAGTTTAAATTACAATTTTTCTTTGTAAATTAAGTCATTTATCTATAATTATATTTAGCTTAGTTTATGTTTATGTCAGTGCCATTCCTGAACCTTTGCATGAACCCAATACCATTAATCTATCCATCGATCATGCTTTATTTCATTTATTTAATTACAGCCTACCCCACCATGAGTATCTAAATTTCATAGGGGTAGGGATCATGAAATGTAGCAGCATAACTATATATACCTTTTAATCAAAACACGACAAAATGTAATAGAGTTAGTAATAAGGATATGAACCTATGATCTATCCCATTTCTGAAAACATCTATTACCATGATATGATCAATCAAATGACCCTATCATAATTTCATTTTACTAAGCTGTGACCATTTTCATAGTATACTTTCTACTTTAATGAATTCAAACATAATGCACCTAGTTAGTTGCTATCTCTTGTCCACGAACTAGCTACTTCCTACCTAGGACTAGGAGGCTAAAACCAAATTCAATAAGTGATCCCCATTTTCTTCACTGACTAAGATCTAGAATCTTTGTAGGGCTTTAATTAAAAGGAAATCCATCCATCAGATACACGACTTGATCCTGGCCCATCGTTTATCAATTTCAATTCTTCCCAAAATAAAAAATACACCAAACTCCAAAACATAATACATTTAGAATGGAATCCATTATAAGATTAAAACTCATATCCTCTCAAATTTTAACAGCAGTCTCCCTGTGGATTAAGCCACATACTCCCACTGCACTATTTCTTAGTAGCAGGTGAATGTTTGTGAAAAATTTTAAATTCAAATTTGATTCATGCCAGATGATGTAATGAAACCACAGTGTAGAGGACATCAAATTTATATCACAGTTTCTATGGAGGCAACACTATTACGGAGAAGAAATATAGTTTTATAAGATATAGGATTACCTTTCCCTCACCCATTTTCTATCTTTCATTTCTAGATTCCAATGTATTTTCACCTTTATATTTAGTGCATGTACTAAGGTCCCTTGACTCGATCAAGAAACCATGAAGCACGAGAACCTTTAGCATTTGATCCTAAGATTGAAAGGCATATACGCTTACTCCTCTAGTCAAAAATAGCTGAAAAACATCACAATGTGGGACCCAACCCACCAAATAATCCAATCATACCGGGAGAACACATGATGTACCTTGAAAAGACCATCAAGTACCATGGATTTCCATTAATCCATAGTGTGATGTCAGGAATCCTTCTCCCTCCAATTCAAACTCATAAATCTGAAATCAATCCCGGACTCATCCATATGATCTAGAACATGAGACAATTAAGTGATCTTTAGAGAAAAGACCCACATGAACATATCTCTTATTTCCTGGAGGATTGTGATACCTTTCACAATAATGGAAATTCTTATAACATGATAAGACTCTGTGTCATTCCGATTTCATTAAGAAAAAGATCTGCTGATTGGCTCAAAAGCCAATCTCCCGAGTCAATCATGAATTGCGATGATCTTAGAAAAAGGTTTCTTGATAAATACTTTCCACTGATCTTAACCTGGAAAATATAAAATGACATTCAAAACTTTTCACAAGCAGATGGAGAGTCAACATGGGTAGCATGGGATTGATTAAAATAACTCGTGAGGAAATGTACATGTCATGGACATAACACTTGGATTAAATTGAAAACCTTTCATCAAGGACTCCAGCTAGGGGAACGAAAAGTTATCGATGTTGTTGTTGATGGAGATCTGATGTTCCAAAAAAAACATAGTAAGGGAAATTTTAGACGATGTATTCCCCAATGTCAGTCTATGGAAACGTGACCGTGGACCACAATAACGTGGAATCCATTAGGATGTTGAAACCAACCAATTATCAACACATGTAGAAGCACTAACAAAGAAACATGAGTAATTTCAAATTCCAACCACACAATCCCTCATACCCCAGTCATGGAAATCCATTCGTGTGAGATGTGTGGTGAACCGCACTAGTATTAAGGCTAAATGTAGGATACGAAGAACTATATGACTGTAATTATGTTAATTATAATCAACAAAGTCAACTATTTCACCAGCAACAAAAACAACCATGTTTTCAGCAAAGACCAACTCAGTAGCAGCCTCAAACAATCAAAGATATTTTTAGCAGCATAGTGGTCATGATTAGTTTCACAACCAAGGACTAGCAGGGTATCCACCAATCAACCATGTTTCGAGACAAAATCACAAGACATATCCACAAAAACCCTTTACAATGCCCCAACAACAACAATAGAAACAAAAATTTTCACGTACCCATCCAAGACCACAACATACACCTACAACACTACTACGAAACTTGGAGAACCTCCTGACATAATTCGTTCAAAATTTATATCAATGGATGACCACATTGGAGACATAAATGAAAAATCAGCGAGCATCATTAAGAAACATGGAGATGCAAATGGGGAAGATCTCAAAAACTATATCAAAAAGATTACCAGTTACTATACCTAGTAACACTGAGACAAACCCAAGATATGAACCTAAGGTTGTAGTGTTGAGGAGTGTAAATGTATTATATTTCCAAAGATTAAAGGAAAAAAGGTCGCTGAAAGATCCCAAACAACATCAAGAGAAAAAAGAAGCAATACCAACTGAGAAAAAGAATGCCTTGAAAAAAGGAACATGTTTACGTAGCCCCACCTCCATAAAATCCACCTCTTCCCTTTTTGGATTTCGGGATGCAAGGTAAGATGGAAGCTCATTACAAAAAGTTCCTCAAAATTTTCAAAAAAAGTACACATCAATATTCCTTTTGCAGAAGCAATCGCCTAAATTCCAGTGTACATTAATGTTCTCAAATATTTTATATAAAAAAAATAAAAATAGAAGCTCAACGAGTCATCTCATTAAATAATGAAGGATATGTTGCTGTACAGTAGAAAATACCACCAAATATGGGAGATTGTGGATGATTTTCAATTCTGTGTGCAATAAGAGAGGGAAATTTTAGAAGATCTCTCAGCGATCTTGGAGCAAGCATTAACCTAATAATGATGAGTTTTTCTAAAAACTCAAACTTCAAGAGTTCAAGGTAACATGAGTAGAATTATAGTTAGCCAATTGCTCAGTTAATTTCCCTTGTGGTATTCATGAAGATGTTATGGTTAAATATGGAAAATTCATTTTACCAACTGACTTTATAGTTTTACACATCGCAGAAGGAGATGTCCTGTTAATTACTAGAAGACCCTTCCAATAAACAAGAAATTACTTTATTGATTTTAATGAGGGATGTATCATTGTCAACATTGGATAAGAAAATTTAGTGTTCAACCATATAAATGTTGCACAATATTAAGATGATACAGTGGACTACAACACCATCTCTCTTGCTCATCAAGGAGAGGATTACATGTCTATTAAGGAAGAGACTAATGATTCCAATTCAGAAAATGAAGAAGTCTATAACTTTGAGGATGTTATATTTATAGACCCACTTACCAGAGACACCGTACAACCATTTATTCCATCCATTATTCTGTCACCCAATATGGACTAGAATAATTTACCCAGTAAGTTGAAGTACTCATACATAGAAGTGTCAATTTATTTACCCATCATTGTCAATGTCGAACTATCTCAATATTAATAATAATAACTAGTTGATTTCCTAAAAAGACATAAGAAATACATTTCCAGGGGGTGGTAGATATTAAGATGATCAATCCTTCTAAGTGAACTTACCAGATTTTATTCAAAGAATATAAAAAACCAAAAACACAACCTCATAGTAAGCTTATGCATCCAATGAAGGAGGTTTTCAAGAAAAAAGATCAAAAGCTAATGGATGTTGGAATAATTTTTATTATGTCAGATAGTGAATGGGTGAGTCCCCTCCAAGTTATTTCCAAAAAGGGAGGACTCACAGTAGAAAAGAGAGCTGATAAAAAACTAATTTCAACACGCGCCATCTCAAGATAGAGAGTTTTCATGGATTTTAAATGTTTGAATTAATAAAAAAGAAAATATCATTTTACCATATCTTTTATGGATAAAATTCATTAGAGTCCAGTGGGACCTGATTTCTACTCTTTCCTGGATAGCTATTTAGGATACAAACAAATGGTACTAGACACTATTGACAAGCCCAAAACCACATTTACCAACCCCTTAGGTACTTTTTCATATAGAAGCATGTCAATCGTCATTTTAAACACACCAAACACATTCCAAATATTCATGAAACACATAATTCATGATATGTATGAAGAATCTACCAAAATATTCATGGGAAATTTCTCCATCTATGGAAGATTTTTTGATATATGTCTATGAAATCTAGAACTTGTTATCTAAAGCTTTGAGGAGAAATAATTATAGATGAATTAGGAAAAATGTCACTTTATGGTGTAAGGAGGAATTATGTTAGGAAAAAATATCTAAATAAGGAATTGTGGTTAATCCATAAAAGATCATGGTTATTAAGGATCGGTCAGAACTATCAACAGAAAAAGGGATCATAAGTTTCCTTGGGCATGTTGGAATCTATAGGCACTTCATAGAATATTTTTCCAAAGTCTCACATCCATTGACACACTTTTTGTCAAAGGAAATTCCGTTTGAATTCAATAAGTACTTCCAAAAATATTTTAAAACAATGAAAAATAATATAATTCCATATCCAGTTATCATTTCAAAAAACTGGGAAATGGATTTTGAGATTATGTGTGATTCTAGCAACATTTATGTAGGATTTGTTCTCAGAAAACATATTAATAACATCTTATTTCTAATCTATTATTCCATCCACACATTTAATTAAGCCCAGATCAATTATATGTTGATGGATAAAGAGCTCCTAGACGTTGTATATTCCTATGAATAGTTCCATTAATATCTCATTCTATCTAAATTCATTGTCCATACAGACCATGCCACCTTTCGATACATGTTTAACAAGAAAGACACAAAACCACGATTGATATGATGGTTTCATTTTTGTAATAATTCGATGTCGTAATAAAGGAAACTAAAGGGACATAAAATTTCATTTTGACCACCTCTCTTGATTATCCCTGAACATCATTGAAGAGGATAACGAGAATAATATTGAAGCAAATTTTCTAGATGAGACATTTTTTTGCATCAAAACCCATACTTATTTCGCAGACATGGCCAACGATCTTTCCATAGGATATCTCTATCATGATCTATCATACCAAGAATGCAAGAAGTTTCTATCTGATGCCAAAAATTAAATATTGGGACGAACTATTTATATTCAATCATTGTGTAGATAGCCTTTTTTGATGCAGCATCTCATAGGAAGAGATACAAAATTTGATCAACATTTTCCACACATCACCAACGGGAAACCTTCATGGACCAAAGTGCACAGTGCCCACGCTTCTATAAAGAGTATTTTTCTATCCCTCATTGAATTATTATGCTAGAGGATTCCATCATCAATGAGATAGATGTCAGAGAAAATGGAACATTAGTAAATGAAATGAGATAATAGAAAACCTCATTCTAGAAGATGATGTTTTTAATGTCTGGGGTATTGACTTTATAAGACAATTCACCTTGTCACATGGTAGGAATTACATTATATTGGTAGTAGACTATGTCTCCAAGTGGGTTAAAACTGAAGACACACCACATGACACAGTAAATGTAGTGATTAATTTTCTTGAGAAGAATATGTTTTCAAATTTTTTATTTCCAAGGCTACTCAATAGTGATTGCGGAACACATTTCTTAAATAATCGTGTATGAAAAATTCTTCATAAATATGAACTTTTCTACAACACTGGAACCCCCTTTCACCCAAAAATATGAAAGAATGTTGAATTTCCAAATAGAGAGGTGAAAAAAATATTAAAAAATACTATAAACACAAGTATAAGTTATTAGAGCCTGAAATTACATAATGCATTATGGACATACGAATCTGTGTAAAAAACACCCATAGGGACCGCCCTATTTATACTAGTTTATGGTAAACCACGTCATCTTTTTCTGGAATTAGAAAATTGATCATTTTGGGAAATGAAAAATATGAATCAAGATTTTGAAAATGCTGGAGAAGAATAGTTAATTCAATAATCCGCATTTGGAAGGGATAACGAATGATGAATATGAAAACGCAAGGATGTACAATGAAAAAAATGAAAAAGTGGCACGGCCAACGATTTGAAAGATGTGAATTCATTCCATTTAAAAAGGGTTTTCAATTTAATTCAAGATTACAATTATTCCAATGGATGTTGATGTCACAATAGTCTAGTCCTTTTGAGGTTTTTGAGGTTTTTCCTCATAGAGCAGTCGAAATTTGATGAGAGAGAACCAAAATTCAAAGTTAATGGTCAATGATTAAGGATATTTATGAAATTCTTCCACGAAGGTTGTGTCATCAGCCCAAGTTAAACTAAACAGAAAAGGAGTTGATCTCCTGACATTAAATGAAGTGTGGACTGGGAGGCATCACAGGTTAGGAACACTTTAGGTAAGTTATATTATCATCACTAACGATGAATATACCATTTGAAGGAAGATGAATAATTGAAGAAACAATGAAATTGGAAAAAAGAGCCAAGGATAGGTCATGAAAATCATAGTCATGAATTGTATCTATTTTACCTTGGAAAATTAAACATTTCTCATATTCACGATTTGGCAAAAAAGTACACGTTATGTCAACTTTTGATATAATTTTTTTTAAAATTTTAGGTCACTACCTACCACGTCACGACCCACAACTCACTCACCCTGACACTTAACCATCCCTAACCCTCACCCTACAACCCTGCATCCCTCCCTCCCCTCACCCCACATGCCTGCACCCCTCCCTCTCTCCCAACCAGCACGCTACCCTCCTACCCCTCCACCACTCTTCACTTGTGTTCCATCCATCCCTCACTTTCTTCCCTTTCCTACAGTCGACCGTCCATAATTCAATGGAATGCACCCAATATCCAAAACTCCCCTCTACAATATCTTCATCCTCATTTTCCTCTCCATCTGATGAACGTGTCGCTTCCATGTGTCCACAGACCACCACAAATGAACCTTCTACAGTAGGAATTTCCCATGATGCTCCATCCCCTCAGGGGCGGTCTGACACCCCCACAGCTTCCAATGATGAGGACCTACACCTGCACCCCATTTTATGTTTTTCAACCCAATGCACCAGGTTGATCCTCTGAGATTATAGGAAAATCTCATGAAAACAAACAAGACCCTGGATATGAGGATCCTTACCCAGCTGAATATTACAGATGCAATTGTTGACCTCCTCGAGGCTCTTCACATTATCAAAATTATCGAGGTCTGTGAAGATACATACATAGAGTTATTTCTGGAGTTGTTATCAAACTTTTAGATGGGTGAAGAGAGTCTCAGTTTCCGCTTAGTTTTCCTCCTGCAAGAGCTATATTTTGCTGAGTTTGGGGTTGAGCTTCACATCTATACTGAAGAGTTTATCATTTAAGATATTTACTAGATGCTTATGCTATACCCACCTAATGAAATCTCTTTATAGTTATTTAAAACGATAGCCCACACCCCTCAGTAACATCACAACCCATGAATCACCAAGTCCACTTAGCTTCCAGGTCTAGCATTGCCTATATTTCATAGATCCATGGCAAATGGCTTGTTTTCCCGGGATGAGAGTCATGGCAACGTCATCCAGGTGGATGTGCTAGTTCGTGCACCATCCATGGGTGGCCCATACATCAACATGGATACCCTATTCGCTCAATTCTACTTGACTCTGGCACAACAGATGCAAGGTACACTCATGGGTGGATCTTTCATCACCCACCTGGCCAGGTATGTGGATGTTTTTTATGTTACATAGCCCCTCACCTCTATTGGAACAATATAGCTGATCGATCTTGTACTCCATCACAAAATGTGGACTTTGGTGAAGGAGGGAGAATTATATTTCTGGGTACCAAGCGTCCATGAGACTGCACCTCAGGATCATCCTACTGAATCTGTAGTAACCGAGCCACCACAACCTCCTTAGACTACCAAACCTACTACACCCATACCCACCACCACCTCCTCTACCACCACATCAACCATGCCACTACCATCCTTTCACAACATTACCAAAATCCAAGAGTATATCTTGTGCGTTTAGATAAATTTGTGCTATATATCACCCCAATTGACCGCACTACATTTTTCGTTCCATCACCCTCACCCACCCCAACCAGCCCATCATTTTCCATTATTCCATCTCCTCCTTCCAGCCAGCTAGACCTCCACCGAATCTCACAAACGCTTCCACCCTGTAGGAGTTCCATCCAGAGTAGGACCATAGGGGTAAGGGTGTAACCACTGAGGCCATCCCTGTGGTACCGTTCATTGATCCAGCTACCAGACCCACAACCCCAGTACAGATCTGTACTTCACCACCTGTCACCCCAGCCTATCTCCATACCACTGGTACCCCACAACCCTTTGTCATTACACCTCCATACTCTAATTTTGTAGCTAATAACAAAGATATTCCTGGCTACTTGATCGACACATCGGGCAGTGGGATAACGCTGGAGTAGAATTTTGTGGCGGATCTCTGATCTTATTTTGTTCTATTTATTGGGATTTTTCGGACCCTTCCATGTACTTGGGATGTTTTATTTTAATTATTCTGATTCCCATATTTTATTAATCATGCCAATCTCTTCATATTCAACATCCATATTCAATGGTACAGTATCACCAGCAGTCTTATAACAAATCATATTTGAGCAGGTCCTTAATATTTCCTGACAGCTTCATGAGCTCTAACTCACAATTCACCACTAGCAGCAGCAGCCATGACCAATGATTCCATTTTTCCCACACCTCATTCACGCTAATGAAACTGTAGGGGAAGTAATAAATACACCAAAGTGACCATGCAAGATTGAGGACACAAACTCTATGATTTATACAAGGAAAATGAACAATTGAGCCGGTGGACCTTTTGACAACAATCTCCATCCAACCATCTGGATGACAATGTTTAGTTAGCACATTATGGGAGGAAATCCATAGTTAATATCAGTATTCTAGCATCTTCATTGTAGTTTCTAGTTCCTTTCCCTTTTTATTTTTCAAATTTGTATTTCATGCAGATACATTGTAAAATTATCGACATTTCAATAAAATGACTCTCTCAGATTCTCACATTGTATGCTTTCCCTTTAATATTCTAATATTCCAATAATATATACCGATGAACTAATATTTTTTATCTAGTGCAGGATTTCCTTGTCTAATAATTTTTTATGTACACTGGATATTCATGTGACAAAAGCACAAAACACCACTATGGCTTACCCCTTTTCCCCGGGGGATCTCGATTCTCTCTTTTTTTTCCAATACGCCATTTCAAAAATATTTAAAAATCATTGCCAGACCACTCCCACTAGTATTTCATTGACATAAGGATGGATGTCTCATTTTACATGGTGGGGGGGGGGGGGTCTCACTATTTCACTGTGATGCACTTGTAGTTTTTATTGTTATCACTTGTCTTGGGGACATTCTTTAAAATAATAAGCATTCTTTAAACATTAGAATCATTATTCCCAATTAATTAAATAAAACGCTAAGAGGAAAAGTTTCAAGGACCATGTTTCACTCTTTCTCATAATCTTTTAGAATGATTTCTATGATTATGGAATGAATTCAAATTCAAAATATTTGAAATAATTACAAATAGACTACATAGGATTTATTCCCATTATGATTGATAGTTGTTTTTGATCTCACTACCCAAGTGGACTCTAAGCCTTCAATTTCAAACTCCTATCTGAGTATTTTTCTTGAGAGATACCTTGGTCATGTAAACAAACTAGACCATGCACTGAGATCACATCAAAGTGATGACTGAACACGTATACAAGTAAAATTATTGAGGCACTCATTGAAATCCAATTTTCATTGAGACCCACCTGACATATATCATTCATTTATCCCTTAATTTACATGAATGACCTATTAAAATGATTCTATTCCAATATAATTTCACTTCCTACACTTATCCGGTACAATGCTTATGGATACATTTGAAAAACTGCAGGGGAGACATTCAGATAGCCTGGATGCCTCAATTTTCAGAGATTTACGTTGTGCTAACCAGACTACATGGATATGAACCATATAAATTTTTTTCTATTTCATCCATGTCATGTTTCTTTGCAAAATACAATTATAAATGAAAGAAAAATGGATATGGGTTTTGCACGATGGGGTAAAAAATCACCATTTTACAGACCGATGAATCCCTTGAGGTATCATATGTGGTTTGGTGACTGATGTGAGATTTATCATATTCATAACAACTAAAAGATAATAATGAAATAGAAAAATGAATGGAGTATTAGAAATTCTTTATTAATGTACTTTCTATGCATATAGATCCAACCGAAGCTGGTAGAGTACAGACATGATCTACCAGAAGGAGGAACTTCATCACATGCATCCTTTCCCTTTTTGTACTGTACAATAGAGCTTAACCTCAAATTTTAGAATTGTTGTTTTCATTTTTCCCACATACCCACCCTCTCTGAATCACCAGAACCTGATTTCTTAAAGCCCTCAAAATTATTCTTATGATTTTCTTTGCAAAGTAAAGATTATAAAACCAGTGCAATCCTTTGGTTAGGAACATGTACTCAGTTTATTAGCATACCCCTACTTACATTTTATACTCTGGGTGATGAGAGAAAGGAATGGTGTGGTAGATTATAATTAGGAATATAACCAAAGTAACAGTTAAGGCGTTATGATTAGAAGATAAGAATTGGTTTTGAAAATCTAGGCTATAAGTCATAACTAACATTCTATACAGGGATAAATCTAGATGTTGACACAGTTTCTACTTACACATAATTTTAGTCACATGGAAATAATGAATATATCTATCTTTACAAATTGATAATCCTTTATGAAATAATTGTTGAGATGTATTGCATGAGGACAAGAAATTTTTCAAGTGTTGGGAGATTTGGTAAGCCTAATTTGTATATATACTTTGTTGTCATTTATTTATAATTTATAATTTAATTTTTTGATAATGCATGTGGTATATGCCACATTTTGTATGAATAAATGCTTTATAGGTTTCCAGAATGAAAAGGCAGAAAAACTAAAAAACTGGCCAAGTACATGTCATGATTATGAAATTCACGTCGTGTACCTTGGAATCACAACCTAACCCAAGCCATGAATCCAATTTATGACAACACCACAAAGCCTGAAAAAAAGACTACTACACATTGTGACTAGACCAGACACATTTTAAATCCAGTCAAAAAATCAGGTGAGAAATCTACAGAAAATTCATATAGAGACAATGTACACATCATGAATGATCTATTCACATCGTGTAGCCTATCAAACATCCATATCCCCAAGAATAGTGTGCCTCATTGGAGATTGGAAGGAAAATTACATGGATCGAGGGTACAAGTTATACACCATAGGTACAAAACTTGTCCAAAAATTCCTATATAAATAGTGTAGTTGTAGAGCATTAAAATCATTCAATACGTGCTTCTCTTCTCCATTTCATCTCCTTTGCAAATCTTTCTGCCCTTTCCCCTCTCGAACTCTCATACTCTTAGTATTTTTGGAATTTTATTAATCCATGATCCATGGAGCATCCATTATTAAATGCATTAATTTCCCGCCATATCAATTAGTTTTTGTTCAGATTTCTCTTTGTCAATTATGTATTTTATCTATAATCATAAATCACTTAGTGGATGTTTATTTCAGTTCCATTATCAAACCTTTTCATGAACCCAATACCATTAATTAATGCATCATGAATATTATCATTAAATCATTTGATTTCATCACACACCGCCATTATTTTCTACATTTCATTGCGTTTGGAATCATGCAATGTATCTGCAAAACTAAATATTCCTTTTAATCAAAACATTTAGAAGCCTTATAATTTTATATACTAGTATATGAACCCCCAATATATCTCATTATTGAAAACGTCCATGTTCAAAGGATGGTTACAAAATTACCTTATCCTAACTGGAGTATAATATGCTATGACCACTAGATTAGGAAACTTTATATGCTAAATAAAAAAACACAATTCACCTAGGTTGTTGTCATCTCCTAACCACGAAATAGCTACTTCCAATGTATAACTAGGTGACTAAGACCAAAATTAATTAGTGATCCCCATCTTCTTTGTAGACTAAGACATATGATATTTCCAGGGTTGGAATTAAAGGTAAATCCTTCAATCAAATACATGACCTAATCCTAACCCCTTTTTTATCAATTTAAAGCAATCCCAAAATAGAACATATTCGAAACTCCCAAATAAAAGACTTCTTGAATGCAATTTCCTATATGTTAACAAAACAGATCCTATAAATATTGAATAGCAGTCTCCTGATGGATTCGACCCCATACCCCCACTACAATACATCTTAATAGTTGTTAAAATTTTGGGATAAAATATCAAATTTAAATTTGATTCATGGCAGAGGAAGTAATGATACCACCGCATATAGGCCATCACTAATTCAATTTAATTTTAACTGCATGTCTAATGAAATAAAGATCATAAAATGGATATGTAAATTAAAAAAAATTATTTTAATGATCATAAAATAAATTAATCCATAGTATATATACTATATTGAAGAAAGGTGGTGAATATAGCATGTGTCTCACAAATGTAAAATATGAGATGGAAATCCCTTACTACTTTAGTAACCTTTAAATCATGATATCCAAGAATTAATAACATGAATTGAAATTCAAATGACATAAAATGAATGAAATTGATGATATAACATGTCATAAGGCAGTTTATATTGAACATAAAAGAAACCAGTGGTGAATATTGAATAATTCTCATAGAAATAAAAATGAGACTACAAATCCCATTACCTAAAGCCTTAATTCTCTTCATACTCATTCAAAATTATTTTATAATAGATATAATCTTATTATAAATATATCACATAAACTTATTAATATATATCAAATCATATATTATATTCTTATGAATTAATATTGCATGTTTATTAACCATTCCATGTTAAAGTAATGTTTTGGGTAATAACCGCTTTGTTTTTCTTATATGTTTTCCCTTTCTATTTTTATTCCTCTTACATAGATAATGATTTAATAATGTAAAAAATGTAAAAAATGATATATATATATATATATATTCATTATTCAATATATACATATTTATATTAATCCATAAAATATAGTAAATGGAATTTGGACACACCATTCATTGTGACGATAGGTCGTACATATTCTTGTGTACGGATTCAATTTTCTAATTATAATGAAAACAATTAATGTAAATGATTTATTTTTTTCCATTACAATAGAACTATTATTTCATATATATATTATATATGTATATTAAAACAGCAATTAAAACATTAAATGTAAAGTGTTAATGAATCACATCGCTTCACAAGAAGTTATTCCACTATACACACGAACGAAGTTATGGTACTACCACAAAATGGAAATCATGATGTTATGTGTTATATAATAATTAAATAAGGATGAAAAAATCATAAGTATAATTTATATCATATATAAATATTATATCCATCAATATTACCAAAATTGAAAGGCAGTAATAGACAACTGAATGACATCAGTTCGTGTGGGAGTAGACTATGAAACACATAAATGATGATTTCATAGCCCATTTAATTGAAGTGTGTGTGTGTGTGTTTGTGGGTTATAATGATAATTAAATAACTTATTATTATATTTGAAATATCAAGGTAATTATATAATCTTTATATAAAAATAATTTATGGGTTCTAGGGAAGAACTAATTAAAAAATGTTTGTTGATGAACGTTACCTCTTCTTCTGGTATATCATTTTGGTTTTCACAAAAGGAATAAATTGGTTGGATTTATGCTGAAAGTAATGAATATTAGATGATAGTATGAAATTTAAGAAGATATATGTGAAGGTATTTTCCAAACCAATTGGTTTTGAAGGTGTGAAGAGAGGGTGAGAGTGGGTGTCCTTTTATAGGGGAGGTGGGTGGCACATTTGCAATTTATTCGAAAGAGGGAAATCTACCCATATTGTTTCCCTGTCATGTGGGTCAAATAATTGAAAATATGTTGATACAATAAGATATAAAGACGAAATAGGGCCATAAAATGGATTTTTTACATTTTTGGGTCATTTTTAAACCTTAAATTCTATGTTTAACCACTAAGTAATGTTGTTTTTACCATAATCACTACAATTAATTTTAATTTATTTCACTAAATAAATTTTTCAAACATTAAGTTAGACATATTATAAATTATAAATTATTCTGATGTCAAATATAGAATACATCTTTTTGGAATTCTATTCAGGAATATTGTATAAATTAATTTAAATTTAATACCACACATGTGTCAAAATGTGAGATTTTAAAGCAAACTATATCAAAAATATTCAAGGTTTTTATATCAAATTTCCATTTAATTTTTTTAATAATAAAACTTGGATTAATAAATGTATTACTGAACTATTTATAATTTAAAACCAATTCAAAAGTGGATTAACATTATAAATTCTTTAAATGAAAATCCAGTTTCAATTAAAATGAAATATTTTTCACAATTAATCAAAAAACAATAATTCTCATAAAAATACAAGAAATTCATCCTAATATAATTAATATATTATTATTTAATTTTTTTTACTTTAAATAATATATTTTATAAATTTTTAATATTTAGTTTTAAAATATTTGTTCCATAAAAATGAGACAATATTTAATTGTAGAAAAATATTTTTGTATAGTAAAATTGGAATTTTTATTTTCTCTTATCTAGAAAAAATATATGATTAATGTTAAAAAATTGATATATTTTAAAATATCATAATTTATGTTAACTAATTTATCAATCATTATTTTCTTATTTGTTGATATAAAACACACTTGTGCGTATAAAAAATAGTTTCTCAGAGAATGGTTTCCTTTTATTAAAATAACATGCATATTAATTTATAATTATTCTGTCACCTGATAAATCATTATATAATCATTGTCAAACCATATATTCATAATTTACATAATCTTATTCAAACCCTCAATTCCAAAAACTATATGAAAAATATCAAATTAAATAAAAATATAGATAGTGTATTATATTATGGAAAAACTCGCACTTGTATGTAATAAAAGCTATTATGGGAACCCAGTATTTGGTGTAACACAATCCAAACATAGTGGGGAATCTAACATAAGATAATATTAGTGTTTCATGCAGTGTATGATTAACATGGTGAAATGTATTATGGAAGCATAACTTGGTGTAGTGCATAATGCATGCCATCATAGAATGTTGATTTATTTGAAAAGAGATAATTCATAAAAACTCAGTGTGTAAAAATTCATGATTATTTGGTCTTAGAGATGTATTCAGGCATACAAGTACATAGGCTCATGCCTCCCATGTGTGAGATATTACTACTCAGCACTCATCTCCAGTCCCTAGCCTATTGGAGGTGGTCATGGGGTGGTGAAAATCAGTATACAGCTATCCTGTATGGCCACAGAGGGTGGGGTTATGAAATAATTGTATTAGTGGAGTCAATTCTACCTAAGTACAAGTGATTATGGGATTTATATATAATAGTTTGGTAAAATAATGTCAAAATGTATGTTTTGATTTCAAGATAGGGTTTCATGTGTTGGTGTAGAAGCCGATGTATCCAATAACCAGGACTCTAAAAACATGCTTGTGGAGTCAATACTTGTTGGAACTCGTTAAAAGGAAATTATTTGTATATGCATCATATAGTAATGGGTTGTGGTTTCCATTTACTTCTTGATCCATCTCACTAGATATAATTATTCAACATGGTGCATGTTATTCATTTCTGGATTCCTTTTTGAATTTAGTCAACCGATGTTATAATGTGTGATCGCTGGGATGATCTTTCGAGTGATGAGGATTCGTTATAGCATAATGTACATAATGTATTACCTCATGGTGGTTTTCTAGTTAAATAACCTCTCAATGAGAATAAAATTACTCTATTAGTTCCTATTGTGTATGTTCATAGGTTGATTCCACTTCATGAGTGTCAAAGGTAGATACCTCTTAGATTTCAAGGTGATCCAGAACCCCAGGCAGTTTAGGAGTTTCTTGAGGCAATTACCCATGTTTTTCTTATTATGGGGACACATACAAATTCGATAGTGGTCTTATAAGTAAGTCTTCATCATGGATCTGTTGGGTGATAGTGGAGTCTTGTGAATCACTCACAAGATGATATTTATCTATCCTAGTCTGATCTTATAAAACTCATTATGGTTGATTTTTATCCCACCACATTGAAATTAGTACTCATATAAGATTTTCTGCTATTATTGCAGGGTAGTATGACCTTGGAAGACTACTCAATGAGATTCTATAACACATCATAATAATCTTATGATATGCTTCAAGATCATTTCATTATAGAACATACCATTTAGTGTTAATTATGTCAATATATCAGGGTTGGAGTGATATATTTGCACATTCCATTATATTTTATACTAAATAATATGGAATTAGCTATCTAGAGATTCATGACTGAGAAGATGTTGATAGTTGGTTCTGGTAATAGTAACCAAGGATTTGAGACCTATGTAGCATATATTAGATGATAGTGTCAAGGATGATGTTGTTCATGTCACATTAAGAGATGATCCTATGTTATAGGATCGGTGGTACATGGATCTATGTATGCTTCAGTTCATCATTTGAAAACATGGTGCATCTTTTTCAATGGATGGGGAGATTTTTTAGATGATTTTCCATCCTTCCAAACAGATTTCATAGATGTAGTTGTTGAGATATCCATCGGTGGTCTATGCATGGATCAAAGATAAAGTGGATTGTGATGAGTACATATAAAGGACGTCAATATCTACAACCCTGTGGCACCTAAGATGATTAGAGTTATTTTCTTTGAATTATCTAAATTAGCTATATATCCAATTTACATGGGTTTGCGACACTATTTCATTGAAACTCATCTGTTTCATGACCTATTGATTTCAGATGAGATTCTTGATAAACCCTTATGTTTCCATACTCCTACCAGATGTGGCCCAACAATCAATAACTTCTTCTAAAAGTGAGGATTTTCTCTTTGAGGATATATCTTCTTATAATATCTCTTTTTAGTAGTGATGAGGTCATATGAAAACATCATAGGCATGTACTTTCTATCCATAGATAATCACTAGACAAACTATTTCAGGTGGAGGATCCATTTATTTTTCATTGATGGGATGAGTGTATTATTCATGGGATATAAGGAAACTTATAAACAAAAGGGTTGGTCAACACGTTAGAGGGTAGATGATTACTCATCATTTATCAATTATATCCCTTGTTGTAGTTAAAGTTATAGGGTTTTCCACTTCCTATAGTGGTGGTGTAGTACATGGATGTCTTTCTTGCAGAGGTGTCAGTCTTAACTCCTCACAGAGATATAAACATCTAAATTAACATGAATTTAGGGACAAATCTGATATGAACATTATAATATTAGATATATCTCAAAAAATATTATGAGATGAATTTGTTTTCTAAGACTTATAGATGAATGGAATTATTAGACCTGTAATTTTCTCTAAGGTCCCATAGTTTTGTTTTCCAAGAATGTGGATTGTAGATTGAGGTTATGTGTGGATTAATGTAGCATAAACTAGGCGATTTTAATGAATAAGTACCCACATCTAAAGATCAATCAGCACATAGATCAGTTGAGAGGGGTGTGATGGTAAGCATATATTGACCTCATGTGAGGTTATCACCATCTTTGAGTACCATACATGGATATACTGAAGAAAACATTCAGAGGTTTCTATGTTAATTATAAGTACTTGTTAAATTATTTTTCCATGAAGAGTGACCTCATAATGGTCATTGGAATTTGGAATGATATCTTTTATCCTTTTATATACCCTTTTTGGTTTTCTTCATCAATGATATCATATTTTACTCGACTTCTAAAGAGGAGCACATGAGACATTTGATGATGGTCGTTAACAAACTCATAGAGCACCATCTTTATAGGAATCTCTTGAAGGGTTAGTTATGAATTCCATAGGTCCACATATATGGACATGTATTCATGGATTATGGTGTTGTAGTAGACCTGATGATGGTTGAAAATGTTTTTGATTGGGAGCCACCCTAGTGAATAACAATGGTTCAGAGCTTACATGGGATCACAAACCATTATCATATAATTTTCCTCATTTCCCATGAATATCAGATCATTTGAATACTTTTACATTGAAGGGGAATCCATTTGTTTGGAATGAAATATTTTAGAAATATTTTTTTGAGTCTATAAAAATGTTTATGAGCACTAAAATCTTGAGTTTGGAAGAGGAGATTGTCGATTATGTAGTGTTTTTGGATAACGTGATTAACGAGAATGGTTGTGTTCTGATTTAGAGGTAGGTAATTATTTCCTCTCAGTACTATATTTTAAGACATCATGAGCATAACTATGTGATCCACAACCTATATTTTTCATCATTAGTCTTATATATTAATATTTGTGATATTACATTATGGATGAGTAGTTTAGAATTTATTATTAATAAAGGAGCCTCATGTATATATTCTGTCATAATTATTTTAACATGATATAGATGTGATGGTTCAATTTTCTCTTGGATTATGAATTTAAGAAAGTCTATAATCATGGGAAGGGGAACGTTGACATTGATTCATTAAAAAATAGATATTGTTCCTTGTTGTTGATTTAGGATTAAGAATAGTCATATTTGTTTTAGTTATCCATATTGAATGAGGATGATGCAACTTATTTATAGTCAATCATTGTTACCCCATCACTTTTATATTGTATTGAGGATGTTGAATATTTCAATATTGAATGTGAGACATTTTATACTCAAATTTCTAGTGGATGTGATCAGGATGTATTTGATAACAGCGGGGATCATGTATTAATTTTCATAAGATGAGAGATGTTTCCATAATTTTTTTTGTGGAGGCGATGTTGGAGAGTCATACATCCCCTTTGGAGGTACTTCAAGGTGTAGATAATATGTATAGGGACCGTTGAAATCATTACTGGTGACATGGTATTAAGAAGTGTTTAACATTGTTTTTCTCTTGATGCATCAAATGTCAGTAGGTGAAGGATGAGAACCATGTTCTAGACAGTTCATCTCAACCCTTATGGTTCTAGGGTAGATGTTGGAGAGTATAAAAATATACATTACGATATGGATTCCAATAATTTATAGATGACACAATTCCATCTAGGTGATCATAGAGAAACTCACCCTGTATTTCCACTTCATAGTTGTCTGAGAGAGCAGTTTTGTAGAGAGATTGTTATTCATTTACATGAAGGATATAATTTAGATTCATGTATCTCCATTTATTATTGTTTTGGATCATTATTCTCAAAACTTTTCATGATTAAATATTTGACTTCATGGCACCATTGAGACAGAGTTGTTTTTTACGATAATTCTTCTCCGCCAGAATGATGGGAAAACTGAGATGTACATTAAGGTCATGGAGAAATGTCAATAATCATTCATGTTTGACTTTTTCAATGGTTGTGAATATCTCATTCCAATGATAGAGTTTGAGTACAAAAACCACTACCATTCCATCATCATTATGAATGAATTGAAGTCTTTTTCAGGTAGACCCCATAGGTCACTACAACATTGGATTGAACTAGGGGACTCATAACTTATGGGCATATAGTTGGTGTGAACATCAATAGAGAAGGTTCATATCATATGGGAGTAGATGAGGACTGCACAGAACCATGATATGTTATATACAGATTGAATAACGAGGCATGTAGTGTTTGATTAGGGAGACCATGTGTTATTCAACATCATATCATTATGTGGATTTTAGAGTTTTTTAAGAGAGATCACTCTCCAAGATTCATTTACATTTTCCTTATACTATTGTATAGTTTGTGAGGTGGTGTACCACATGGACCTATCACTATTGTTGGTCTAGGGACAAAATTTCATCCATGTGTCACAATTGAGGAGGTATGTTCATGGACCATCAAATGTTATCCACTATTGTGATATAGACATTGATGATAGAGCTACCTTTGTGTATCTCTCAATAAATATCTGGGATCTATAAGAGAAGATTCTCCATGGTTGAGTGATTCCCTTTATTCTTGGCCAGTGCAAGCATAAGAATTTTCAAGACAGAACATAATATGAGGACACCTAGATGTGAGCTCAGTACCCACATAATTTTGAGCAGCCTTTTACTTTTTGGGATGAAAATCCCCACAGTGTGGAAAATGTAATGTATCATTTTTTTCTGTGAAATGATTTTGAATTTGTTTAGTTATATTTATAGAGTATGGCATTGATATGGAATGATATTTAAAAATTTTATGAACTTATTATTAATATTATTGAAATATTATATATATTAAAAACAAGAATATATATTTTTCATAAAATAATATAATATCTCTTGAGAAGGGGATCTGATGGGAAATCCAGGATAAGAATTCATTCCAAAACACGGGTTCTATCCTATTAATGATATAACATTTTTCAGTGGTAAGTGTTTTGATAAATTGATATTACTGGATAAAATAATAAAATAAAGCAATTTTTTTTATATTTTTTTAATGTATCAATATACCCTCTGATTTTTAAATGTTGTTATAGACAATTCCTAGTTTTTTCTACGTAATTTTGATTATTGAGAGGGATAGAGGGGGGAAGATTTATAGATTGATGATGAAATATAATGGATCATTTTTACTAAAATAGATCAAGGATCTCACCAAAAATAATGACATAGATTAAATCTTATTTTGTGATCAATCAACCTATGGTAGGGCATTTTTTTAGTTACTAATTTCTTTCCTTGATTATCCCATGATAAAATCAATCAAAATCAGCCAATTGTTTTATTTTCAAGCGGATCTTGTTGCATATGTGGGTTTATTTACCTTGGAGTTTTGGAAATTGATAATAGTTGTTTACTTGTTATTTATTCATAATTCTAATGAAAACATATCAAAAACAACCCAAACAACAGTAAAGGTTTGTTCTGATTTTTTGTTTCTTACATTCCTCCCTATATTCTACACATATTTGTATCCATTATTTCTTTACTAGAGATTCAACTAATACCTAGTGGATGATTGTTCTAAATTCGTCCTTTTTCACAACATATCATCATCATGGATTATATTTCATGATCAAGGGAACAATTAATGTTTATGGAGATGATGATGGATCATTATTTGATCCAGTTTTTTCAATTCCATTATTGGCATGCAAGATAACTTGATGAGATTGTGGGTGATTTATAACTAGATAAAATGATATATATCATTTAGTGGTTAATTTTATTATTATATTCAGTAAAATTAATGGAATTATTAGTGATAGTTAGAGAAAAAATTGAATATTCATAAAAGATCCATAGGATTTAGTAAAATCATGTGTTACATGGTGTGTACCCAAAAGAACACATTCCATGTGGGGTACATGGATAAGATTCTACTATTAGGTGTGAAATAAAATTTCACTCACCGTGTGAAATATATTACATAAAGTGTTACCTAATGATGGAATCCCGACATGTATGCTTGGAGTACACGAGCATGTACATGACCATCCACACCGACACATGTAGAGTACATAGGTTCTAGTTAATATTTAGACATAACCAAGTACACATGAATGATCAGTGGAATATAGGAACAACCATATATACACCTGGATAGTCAGGTGTACATAGGAACTGCCACAGATACAAGGGCACTTAGATGTGGTGGTTGGGGATTAGAGGTACATGTCATGTGCCGTCTATAGATGTGGTGTACCTCCTTGATGATGGCTTGGATACCATAATTTTTTTATTATAGACATGTTCAGGTCGATTATGTTTTCTTGGTACAATCCTATGGGGGTATAGTGTGGTGTTACATACCCACTATAGGATTATGATCCCACATACGGGTTTGGAATTGGATAGGTATTGGTATTTCCCTATGAGAGACTGGATGGGACACTTTATCATTCCTTCTTTAACCTAGACAGAGATTACTATACCAACATGTAGGCCATAAATATTGCAGCAATCCCCTATATAATTGGTTGATCCAATAGGTTTCCTGGTGTTATCTAGTGTCCTTCCTAATTATCCCTTACTTGTATGATGATATCTTCATAGATCTACTACAATATTATTTGGTGAGATCCAAAAATCCAAAAATCTTATATGAGATCCATTAGTGGTAGCATGACTCATTTACTGAGTTCTTTTATAGAGAGTGTTTCCATTAGTCCTCATAATAATACTATGTCTAGAAGTGGTCTAGACTAACATGATATTGAGATTCTGTTATGAATAAAACTGGGGAATATTGATAATAGTTGTTTTTAAATAATGATATACATACCTTTTTATTTCAAATGATTAAAAATAATGAATTATGCTTATTGATTTGAGGGTGTCATACTGGGTATTTTTATACTCACCCCTACACATTCACTTCCCACGCATGTTGGGTCTTATGAAGATTACATACCAATAGAAGGGGCCTTAGGAGGACTGGGAGAAGATATAGTTTTGTATTGGGCTAGACAAACTGAGGGTCCTAATGGTATTTCATTTGATAGTAGTCCCCCGTCTAGAGTATGTTGGAATCTATTACCTATTTTTAGTGGGAATGTATTTGGAAAATTTATCAAATTCATTACAATTAAAATACTATGGTTTTTGGAAATTGGTGCATACATGAATTGGCATCATATGTACTTTACTTTCATCATTGAATGATCTTGGAGATGTGTACATGCATTCAAGTATTTTGGATAATTCCTCCAATGTGTGGGATATTACTACTCGGTGCTGGTCACCAGCCCTTGGTATATCATTTTTGGGCTTGGAGAAGCCACACTTAGGTTACCAATGGCCATGCATGCCTTAGTGGATTGGGTCATGACAATTACCTCTCCCTTCGATGTTCTCCAACGGGTATATACATAATCTCTTTACCATGGTCCTATATTGTGACCAACACATAAAAGGAATTGATAGGGTGTTGAGTAGAGATAAGGGCGTAGTTTTGGTAGACTCAAAGCATTCGAATGGGTGTATACATGGGGAGGAGGGATTCTCCATTTATAAAATACGAATAGGTAACTTTTGTGAAAACCAATTAATTCTAAAAAATTGCACTCAATTATTAAATGAAAAATGCATTAAAATGTTCCATAATGATTTTGGGAAAGATAAAAGGTTGACCCTCCCTCCACTATCCAAGAGAAAACATTTTTTTTCATGAGATTTATCCTTTTTTACTAGGATAACCCACTTTTAGCCCAATTAAACATTATCGTTGTAACTCAAATTTCAGACATGAAAAAAAAATTTTATTACCCAAATTCAAATTGCAATTGACTACTAATTTTAAAATAATGATATTTATTATATAAAATAAAATTTAAATAAAATAAAGAAACTAATTTCAGTATTTTCTTATATAATGAGTAAAAAATATTTCATTGAAAAAATTCAATTTAAGCCTAAAATTTACATTTGGGATAATATTATCCATGATTATGATTTCAGAAAAAAATATTATATAATAATAAAAAATTAAGTGAAATTTGGTTTTCGAATCAAACAAAAACTGAATTTACCAAACAATTAAAAATATGTTGTTATTATGATTAAAATATTACTCTTATTTCATAAATTGAATCATTTTTTTTCTAAATATGAAAATTTATCATTGAAATTAATAAAATTAATCTATGAATAAATAATTGATCAATTAAATTTTTATAAAATTTTTTTTTCACTATTTTATTCTGATAAATAAGTGAAACAAACATTTTTTTACAAAACATGTATTTTTTCATGATTCATCTAAATATTAATTCTTTTAAAAATGATAAGATTTATCCTATGATTATATTCTTATGGTGAATCTAAAAATGGTTTATATTTTATTTTCTTCAATATGTATAGCTGTTAAAATTTATATTTATATAATAAATGCATACCATATTACACATATTTTTTAAAATATTGTATCTTATGTTCGATAATGTCAAATTTTTGTTTCTAAAAAAACCCCAGATTTAAAAATCATACAGTCACTTAAAAAATAAAATTTTGTTCATATAAATGGGTTTCATGAATTTATAACTCATTTTTATATAGTAATAGTTTCAAAATATTCATTTATAAAAATAGTATATTTCATTATTCACCTAAAAATCAATATACTTTAGAAAAAACCATAAAATTGGACGTAATCTAGAATTTTCATTCTAGAAATGTGATATAAGTATATTTTGTCATATTAAACATATATAATTTTTTATTTTAGCTTTTAAAAAATATTATAAAAATTAATGAAAAATATTTTGTATAGGAAAATTACCTTTAAAAAATTTTAGCTATTCTTATTCATAATTTCAATCGATCACTAATAAAGTTAGCATTAATAAATTAATATTATATTTTTTAAAATCGTAAAAAAATATACTCAGTTTTCATTAATTAAAATTCATTTTAATTAAAAGATATAATCTTAAACATAATAATGGATTATGTAAATTTATAGAAAATAAACATTGTATATATTAATATATATATATATATATACATTTCATAATTATGTTACTTCTATTCATACCAAATAATTTTATGACATTAAACTATTTATACTTGTTGAGAGGTTCCTTTAAGTGATAAAATGTCGATTATTTTATAATTTAAGCCATACACTTTTGGGTGAAATAAATACAAGCTAACTTTTAGGATTATTAATGAGAAACAAATATTTTTTTACCATTTAAACAGGTTAAAACTGAAATGGAGCTTTCAGGAACCTTATTTAATATAAATATTCCAAAAATAATTTTTAAGGAAAACATAACCAATGCACTAAAATTTCAGGTGAAATTTTAAATTTTTTATTTCTTAATTATAAATAAATTATTATAAAAATTAATTGAATGTTTATAAAATAAAACACTTCAAAAATGTTAATCCCTTGCATGCATTATAATGATTACCTTAAAATTGATGTACCAGTAAATCTGTTTTTATCCCTTTTTCACAAAAAATCCATTATTTCTAAAAAATTATCAAAAATTAACTACAAATTAATTTAGATGTACTAAGTCAAAAAATAAATCCCAATTTAAAAAATAAAATTTCAATCAATTGTGAAATTAAAAAATACTTGTTTTTTTTTCAAAATCATGCATTTCGAGCATAACATCTAAAAACACTATTCAAAAAAATCAATATTTATTTTCAGATAAGTGTATATCCATTTTACAATTGAATGATTAAAATATTATCAACTAATTTTTTTAATTTGTGACATTATTCTTCAATTAATTTATTTTAGTTTCCATATATATAATTGATGAAAAAAGGTTTTAACATTATAACCTTTTTATATCACATTTTATGAATATTTTCCAAAAACAATTTTAATTTTGTAAATCAACATTATCAATATTTTAAAAGCATGTTTTATTGAAATAAAAAATAAATAAATTTAAATAATATGTCATATAAAAAATTAAATATTTCATAACATTATTATGTTATAAAATGTATTAAATAACACGTTAAAAGCTAATTTTTACTAATAATATATATTCAAATAACAGAACAAAAACCCTTTGGAAATAAAATGAATCATAATGTAATTATAATATGTTATTTTATTATGTAAATATTATTCAACTAGTATTTTATAATAAATTAATTATTAAGAAAATATATCTTATATAAAATGTAATTTACATATATAAAAATAATAATAAATTTTGTAAAAGAAATATTTTCTATTACATAGAAGGATATAAGATAGAAATGGGACAGAATATAGGCTAAAAGTAGGTTATACACCCTTATCTCTCTTTTATAATGGTTTTGAACCATGTGGCCTTGCTAACTATTATGGACTGTCAATCTGTAAGGAAGATTCCATTTTTATTAAAACAATTTTAATATAAAGATTTCACTGATACTAAAGAAATTTAAATAAATATCATTGGTTATAAGTATTACTATAATTTTTTGGTTTTTTTAAGGATAAAATTCAATGATCATTAAAATTTATATTTTTAATAAAAAACATATAAAAATATTACGTAGAAATATGAGATATACATTCTACCACCATAAAGTAATTGTGTCCTCGCAATTTTACTCATTGATAACCACTTTAGGAACCAATATTATAACTTACATGTTATCTATAGAAATGATACATTATAAAAACCTAGATGATATTAATCTTATTTAGTTATACTATTTTAACCTAGTCATCTAGAGAAAAAGGTTATCTATTAAAGGCTATATACCCAAATATTCTAAATCCCAATTCCTTAAAATATTCAAATATCACTTGGATAAAAACTGAGATTCCCCATACCCTCAAATTTAGATATTGTGAAATATATAAATAATTGATATACATCAAATGAATTATAGCATACCACCATAGTCATAATTTTGATATCTATGGAAGTATGGTAAATCTACATCTTAACTCATTATATAATACATATTTTTATGCATTTATTCTACGCTCATGCAATTATCCTATAAATAAATCATCGATTGGAAATAATGGGGAAAATATTAAATATAACAATTGGTTATCTAAAAATCCCATTAAAGGAATAATTATTGAAAATAGATCAATAATGAATGTCATGGGTGAAACATGAGTCATAACATAAGAATATAAAAATGAGAACTTGAGTTATTGCAATTGTATTTGAATATATGAACATTTGGCATGACATGGAAATATTGAAAAAATATAAAAATGAGATATTAATAAGAATAACCCCAAGATTCGACACAAACTTGTTGTAAAACATAGTACCATGGTGTCTTAAAACATTAACAAGGAATTCTGCTAAGGTGTAATAAGTATGTTATCTCATGATATTAATTATTTAGCAATTTCATTGAAGTGTTATCATGATTCACTCTTCATATTTTTAATTTTATGTGTTCCATGTAAGAAAAAAGATACATAAATCCATAAATAATCATCATATAAACCAATAAAAAATAAATGGGTATCAAATTGAAGTAAATAACACTCTATGTAAATACACCCCATAACAAGATAGTGATAAATAGGGAATTTACACCACATATAATAAATGGTATATAGTGGGTATAATAGTTTCCATAGTAAAATAGTTAATGGTAATTTATTTGAACACCATTCTATCATAATAGTATTACAAGATTATCAATAAATGTATTTAATTATAAAAAAATTTATGCATAAAAATGATAATGAATGGAAAATGCAACGATGGATCATTCTCACTAAATATATTATTTAATCTATACGATCTGTACATAAGAATATGGACAAGAAATATAATGTTAATACCCTTGATAAATATAGTGAATGATATAGAACATGAACATTGGTTACATGCTCATTTGTATAGAAACCCCTTAAAATGATTAATTAGGATTTCAAGGTGAATATCAAATAATCATCTTCTAAAACTATAGGTTGCTCAAAAGTAAAATTGTGTTACACAAATTTCAGGAATTCTATGAAGATTTGGTTTATGATGAATTCATGGAATAGTGATATCAATTTATTGCTAATCTCTATCCACACTTCATATCCTTTAATTATGAATTATAAAAGAACAATGATTTATCCATATAAAATCACAAGGAAGTGTAAATATATGTGTTCATTTGGGCATATTTATCGCGAAATAGGTGGAGATAGAGATAAAACCCAGTACACAATTTTTTTATTTTATTAACCCTATATAATGTTCATGTAGATCGTATATCCACACAAATTACATATAAAATGATGTCATTAATATGAAATCCATACATGCTTTTCTTTGTCAAATTTAGGATCATTTTATGGATAAGATAAAGTTTATGAATTATAATGCTTTATGAAGCTATTATAATGTGTGGTTATAGTGATATATCATTGATACTTTAGTACATAAACTACAAAAATTATTCATAATAGTATTTCCAAATGATATGAAGCGTAATTTAAAAACCCTTACAAAGGGAATGGGAAAATAGGGATGGGAACACTTATTTTGGAATATTAACAGCTTTGTAAAAATCTATAAGGAGAGGTAATAAATAATATAAAGTTAAAATATTTAAAATAGAAGAAAATACCATGGAATAAAAAACATTTAAATATATGAAAATGTAATTTGAATAAGAAATATATCAAAAGTATAGGACTATAAAATGTAATGAAATAGATTGAGGAGGCCCTTATGTTTAGTGAAAGACTATTAAATCCTCAGGGAATATACTTATAAGAATAAGATCTATATTTTTGGGATTTATCTTGGTAAATATAGAGAAACATGATGATCAGTGAGTTTTTAGTGGATACGAAAGGGACAAATGGGGCAATTCTTACATATGGATAGGTGGTTTTGAAGGATAAAATAGGGGTTATTTTGTTATATAATCCTATAATTTGTGTGGGAAATAAATTTTAGCTAATTTTCAAGATTATTAATTAGAAAAAGAATATTATTTTATGATTTAACTATGACAAAAAAAGGGAGATTTCAACCACCTAATTTAGAATCCAAAAATAAATTTTATTTAGGGGAAAATATTATTATGGTTACAAAACTTCAGATAAAAATTAATATATTTATAATATTTTATAAAAATTACATATAACATTATACTATGTAAATTTAATTTTAATTTATAAAATAATTGATAAATTTTTATATCATGCTCAGTTCATAATATTGAAAATAAAATCACAGTTCTTTTAAAAAGGTGATTTTAATTTTTTCACCAAAATATAAACTTAGTTAACTATTTATAAACAAATTACCCTAATTTAATTTCCATATGATGAGTCTGAAAATAAGGTTTTATTTTATTGAAAATAATTCACTATTTATTTAAAATTTAAAAATACTTGTGTATTTTAAAAATGATCATTTTGTACAAAAATATGAAAACTGTAATTTTAAAAAATATAATTTCATTATGATATAGGTGTGTATATATGTTACCATTGAATTAATTCATTATAATAAAATTCATTCACGCATTATATAATGTCACTCATCAAATTAATTTTAATTTATTTTCAATATACATAATATATAGACATGGGTTTTAGAAATACAACCATTATATATCGTGATTTATAATTATATGTCAATAAAAACATTAATTTCTTCAAACTACATTATCAAGACATTAATATAATTTATTTATTATAATATACAAAATTTTTGAATTTTTAAATTTTTTTAAAAAATAATAAATATTTCATAACCTTATTTTATTATAAATTATATGACATAACATATTAAATGATGATTTGAGTAGAAAAATATGAACATAAAATTTGATAAATCCTCTTTAAATATCAAATGAACCATAATCTAATGATAAAGAATTCTTTTAGTTAATAAATTTTTTTGAACATTCAAGTTATAATATATAATTTAACATTAATATTGATCTTATTAAAAAAATTAATATATTTATATATTTGAAAAAATATTTTATTTGATTGTAAAAAATATATAAGAATTTACATATAGTAATAGAATATATAAATTCAAAATAGTTTAGACTACAAGTAGTGGATAACTCCTTATCTCTCATTGGTCATGGATTTGAACCCTATTGATTACCCGTCTTGACATGTTTTCACTCAGCATGAAAGCTTTATTTTTTTATAAAATCATTTTAATAAATAAATTTCCATTGTAAATTAATATTACGTAAAAAATAATATATGTGATCAACATTTTTTTGTGTTTTAAGATTATTAAAAGAAATGAATTCATTTTTAATTAAAATTTATATTTTTGAATAAATATTTATAAAAGAATCATTGGAAGTCTGGGATTCTCTATGGTTATAACATAATGACCTAATATGATTTACACGTTTCTATGACCCTATTTCGAAACCCCGGTGCAATCATAGACCTTATGATTTGTTTTCGAGAAGCATGTTGTATATGGGAACTAGTTAGAGTAGTGTGGAGGATACTATTAAATATGACTTAGGTGAGACCTAGCTTCATAGATATGTATCCCCTAGTATTTTAGACTTTATATCCCTTATATATAACTGAACCAATGGGGTTTTATTTGTTGTTTAATATTTTGGTGGTATGCTGAGTCACATTTAACATCGCATGTAAAAAAATTTAATTTACAATTAACCATTAGTCATAATATCCATAATTACATAGTTTTTATTTGATGATTTTCTTTATAGTTTAGTCATTATATGTGATTTTATCAATGGGAAAGTCTCTTTATACTGATTATACACTCTTAGAAATTTTTAGTAGCCTTTATAATATTGGAAATAATTTATGAGGTCATATGGAACCCAATGTTGAGTGGAGTATAGGTGATTTTAATCAAGGTGTTACAAAATATTATCATTGAATTTTTATTTTTGAAATGTTATTTATGAATTGTAGTTGGAGGTAGGATGTTTCCAAATCATGACATAGAACTGCATCCTAGGTGTATTTAACCCATGTATAAGGGAAGATTAATCATCCATGGGTGGGATTTCTTTTCAATTATTATTTGATAATGTGATAAGGGTGTTGATTCATGGATGATTTCATTGGTGGTACTGTTATTTGTTGATGTATTCATTCCCTAACATGGAATGCGTGATTTCATTGAAGCATAATTTTTGGCATGTAGGTGAAAAAAAATCATACTCACTATTTTTGGATATTAGATGGTTTTCAAAATTATGTAAATGATTTTAAATAATATTAAAAATGAAAGTTGTGAAAAATAGTTAAAATTAGTTGTCAATTAAATAATGTATCAACAAAAATTTATTTTATTTTGTATAAATAATTGATTAGTGGTCCTTTAATTAATTATGATTAAAGTGGGTTTTTCATTATTCATTTAATAATATGATTTTATTTTTTCCCATGATATATGATAGATATAAAGTTGGTAGGTATGTGTTTAGATGTCTTAGGTTGGGATAAGGAGGTGATGTGTCAGTATGATATGTGTTTTATAGTTTTAGATTCACAGGTCTTTCATGATGTTTATGGTGATTCTAGTGTAGGATATATATTTGACTCTCTCTAGTATGAGTTTCTAGGAGCCTTAGGTTTATTGTTGGATTTTATTTCTAATGGTATATTAGTGGTAGGTTCATTGATATATAGGTCTTAACTTGTGTAAAATGTGTATATGAGGATTAAAACTAGAAAGAAAGGAGTATAGGTTGTTGGAGGATAGATAAATGGTCTATTTGGGGGGGATCACATGTTCTATTTTGGTAGGGATTTACATGGGTGTGATGGGATCAAAATATAAATGGTATTTCATGACAGATGTGCTGGACTTGCAGGAATGAGAATATAGTTGTTTGATCAGGGTTTCAATTGGGAAATGAGAGATGAGTTCTTGATTGGTATGAAGAGTAAAATTATGCCTTAGAAAATTCTACCCCATGTAAGGCATGATGGGTTGATTTGGTTGAAGATGTAATATTCATGGAAAATAATGTTTTGAATCACTAATTGTTTTTGGATACAAGGGTTTGATGAATTTAAATTATTTATATTGATAAGGGTATGATGTTAATTTATGGGTAATTTGATAATTACTATAAGGTGAGTGACTTGGTATGAATGAGAATTTCCAAGAAGGTATATTCAATTGAAAATTCACGAGTGGTAGGAAGAACATATCCATTAATTACTGCCCTATGAAACTTCCTAATGAGTGGGTGTGTGGTGAATATTTGGAACTCTAGATGGTGTCTTTTGGAAACAATATATTGAACTGTATTAAGAAATCCTCCTTGGAAGTTATTTTGGGTTTGTAGAGGGTTTTGGGATGCTATTGGAAGATTTTAGTTAATCTATGGTTGAATTATTTTTTAGATGATTTAGTGATTGGTCGAACTAATGGGTAGATATTAATAGTACTTTTATATTAGTGATGTAGTGTAGCACTAGTAGTGTATAATGAATTATTAAATGGGTCCCAAGGATCATTAAGATGAATATATACACATCATATTGATAAGGTTGATGTCTCCTTAGGTTTTCGCACATTTTTATGTTTTTAGTTTTGATTGGGGGGAGATCGAGTCATATGATCGAAATTTGGAAAAAATGTGATATTTCATGACCAGATAGATTAGTTTTGTGTTGCTTTTTTTGGTGTTGGCATGCAAAGATTGCATGTAAAAATTCCTAGATGGATATTGATGTTTTTTGGTCATTTTATCAGTGAGATGATGATATAAACAATAATTTTATAGGGTGTGTCCCATTATTCTTTATAGGGAGGACCTCATGTTAAGTGGGTGTGGATGTGTACTATTGGGTTAATCTTGTAGGATAATGGATTAAGTGGCACCCGGGATAGAGGTATCCAGAATCATGTATGGTTGATGGACCATAATAGAATTGTTGATTCATCTATGGTGGTGGATAATGTCATTGTATATGGTTTCTAATGGGGATAATATTTTGGTGGATAAGACAGTGTGGATCATTTGTGTCCCATAATGTTATTTTCCTTCACTTATCACTTTTTGAACGATAGTTTGTATCATGGTGTGATAATATTATCATGAGGAATTCAATATATGGAGAAGATGAAAAGTGTTGTTTTATTTGAAAAGGAAGGAGATAGTGATTTTGGCCTCATATATATTATTCAGATGAGTATTTATGTGTGAGGGTGTAAGAACCTGGATCTTCTTTTCAGGTATGTTTTCCTTTTTCTAGTGTTTTGGGTAAAAAGAGGAGTTTCTAGAAATTTCATGACTACATTCCATGTACTGATATGTACACACCGTGTACTTGGTTGCAATGGGTGACTGTGTATATGCCATGTAATGGCCGAGTGCATGGTCATGTGTGGTGACCTGGAGAGTGCCTAATGTATGGCCGGTTAAGGCAAGTACACGATCTGTATTCATTATGTACATGTTGTGTACTGTGTTTTTTTCATTAAATGGACTAGGGTCACATATAATTGGAATAAGTGTATTCTTATTTTCCTTCTATAATAAACAGCATTTATACGGTGCTAATCCTTCCCTGACCCCTGATCAAGCATCTGTTCTCTGATTCGACCATCAGCGATTGCGTTGGGATCTCCATGGTAATATCTTCCTTCTTCTAGATCTTCGTTTCCAGATTCATCCTCTTTCAAGAGTTATCATCATTTGAGTGTTTTTATCATTTTTTAGATCTATAGTGTTCTTGAAAGATTCAAGGCATGATAATCAAGTATATCAATCTCACAACACCGAGGTAGGTGGTTTTTGACTTTCTGTAGATATTCAATGAGTTATATGTGAAAAGTGTCCAATACCTGTGTTCTGGGTATTGCGTATTTAAGGTTTCTAGCCCTTTTATTTAAGGTTATTACTTGTTGGTTATGATAGAGGGTGATTTTTGTGAATAGGGTTTACATTTCTATAATATGGAGGTTTTTCACATGCTTGTTTGTTATTGACTGTTTGATCTAGCTTTGCTTGTTTGGTTTTTTTACATCTTTAGCCTAGTATTGTTAGGATAGAGTAGTTTTTATCTTACATGCTATACTATGATGTAGATTTTTTATCTAAGTAGTTCTTGAGGTTTATCTTGGCTGCCATGTATGGTTGTGTACGATAGGATTACATAGGGCCGTGAGAACATGGTGTAGTAGACCATAGGGAGAATGGATGTTGAGGGATTCTCCAGAGTGTCTGTTTTAGTTTTATGATGTGAGGCCATGTGGAGAATGGATGTATGTTATTCCTCAGAGTGTTTATAGTTCCTCGATGTGGGCCACACGGGGAATTGGACATTGAGTGTTTCCCCAGAGTGCCAATTAGTTTCATATATGAGACTATAGGGGGAATTGATGATGAGTGATTCCTCAGATTGTCTCTGATAAAGATAATCTAGAGGTGTTATATTGTGTGTAATTCCCATAGGGTTACTTGAGTTTTTTTGGCTGATCTAGAGGGGTTAAGTAGTTAGTACGCCCATAGGGTTACCTGCTTTTGTGTATCTCCTTACATGATATATGTAATTGAATGAATTGTACTGTAAGATTGTTGTTACTGAGTAATTACTTGTTACTACATCTTTTTTTCATTGCCTACCATATATATTCAAAGACAGTTAGGCATAGATCATTGGGTAGTCTCCTACTGGGATTCATCTCAGATCGTTTTTGGACTATTCTTTTGGGAACAACTAGATTATATTGTTGCAGGTATAGATAAGGTCTAGAACCATTCTACTTCAGGTACTTGATTTCTGGGGAGCAAGAGAGCATGGGACCATGCCGAGGCTTGTCATGCAGAGGAGTTGTTTACTATTTTTCTTGTAATTTTTTTAGTATTGTATTTCATCATTGTGACTTGTCTTGCATATTTAGTAGACATATGTATCAGAGATCATTATATATGCGTGCTCCAGTTTTTTATTTCCAGTCTTAAGCTATTACTTTTGTATGGTATGTTCATTTCTTCCGCTATTTTTATCTGTTTTACATCCACTGTGTTACTTTGAAAATTAGGGAATAGTTTCCCCACTATCACACCCAAATCCCTCACTGCTAGCCGATAGCCTCACATAAGATATATGCTAAGCTCTCAAAATTACACTTTTTAGTGGACCAGATTCATTTCATAGGTCATGTTATTTCAAAGATATGAGTATTAGTAGACCCATAGAAAGTGACAGTAGTAGTTTCTTGGGAGAAGTTGAAGAACGTATTTGATGTACGAGGTTTTCTAAGGTAGGATAGATACTGCAGACATTTCATACAATAATTATCCTGAATAGTAGCACCATTGACGGGCCTGGCTAAGTAGGGTGTCAAGTGCTTGTGGTCATATTCTTGAGTGTCATTCTTTCAGGAGATAAAATAGAGGTTGACATCAGCACTGATACTAGTTTTTTAGATCTGTGATAGAGTTATATAGTTTACATTGATGATTCATGTATCGGGATGGGAGTTGGGATTATGTAGGGAGAAGGAGTCATTGCGTATGGGTCTCGACAGTTGAGGCCACATGTTAGAAATTATCTGACACACGGTCTTGAGTTGTTTGTAGTTGTTCATGTTATACGTTTTTGGATACATTATCTTCTGAGATATCATTTTTTGGTTTTCACCGACCAAAAATGTCTCAAGTATATCTTCAGTCAGCATGATCAGAATTTGAGATAGTGAAGGTGGGTTGAGTACCTTCATTCCTTTGACATTGGTCTTGCCTATACGCCAGGGAAAGGCAATGCAGTGGCTGATGCACTGAGCAGGAGGACTCAGTTACAGGCAATTCAGGATGCCAGCAGTGAGTGGCAGCTTATGACTCTGTTCTCTAAGATGCATATGGAGGTGCCCGATAGACAGGGGCAGACATTTCTTTCATCTATATTTGTTACCCCTACAATTCTTGATTGAGTGGGAATGATGAAACTATTAGATTTTGAAGGCATAGTACTATGGGAAAGCGTTTCAGAAGAGGACCCTCTTTTGGGATAGACTATATGTGAGGATGAGATATTGCATTTGAAAGGGAGCATATGGGTTCCAGCAGACATACACATGGAGGTGATGCGGGAATCTCATTCCTGAGATTGGGAATTTCATCCTACTTTCACCAAAATGTATCATGATCCACACCGTCAGTATTAGTGTCCAAATATGAAGAGAGATGTTGCTGGTTTTTTCATGAAGTGTTCCACCTGTCAGCAGGTGAAAGCGTGACATCAATGACCAGCAGGGCTTTTGTAGTAGTTACCCATTATCGAGTGGATATGGAAAGTTGTCGCACTGTATTTCGTGACCAGTTTAGTGAGATCATCTTGATTGGATGATGCGGTTTGGGTTGTCATTGACAGACTCTGGAAGTTGGCTCACTTCTTTCCAATCAAGGAGACCTTCAGTGTTGTTGATCTGGGACGACAATATATCCCCAAGATTTTACACTTAAACGTAGTTCCACACTACATTATTTCATACAGGGATGCACACATTACTTCTCAAGTCTAGCAGGGACTATAGATGGATTTGGGTACATAGGTACTTTGGATTAAAACATACCACCTGTAGACAGATGGCCAGTCCGATCGTACAATTCAGGTGCTTTAAGACATTCTTTGAGCATGCATCTTGAATTTTGGAGGCTTTGGGAGAAGCACACACCTCAAGTGGAGTTTTCATAAAATAATAGTTTTCAAGATACTGTTCAGATGGCACCATATAAGGCTCTGTACGGTAAGCCATGCTGATCACCCTTATGCTGGCTGGAGGCGGGAGAGGCAGCTATGTTGGGAAATCATCTTGTCCATAAGACCATAGAGTAGATAGAGTATATTTGGAAGAGGATGGATACTACGCAGTCTTGACCGAAGTATTATTTGATCGATGGAGATGACCTATAGAGTTCAAGGTTGGAGATCAGGTTTTCCTACATGTCACACTGAGTTTGGGACACATGAGGATTAGGAGACAAGGTAATCTTTCTCTGAGATACATTGGTCCATTTAAGGTTTATGAGAGGATCAAGTTGTTTGCATATCTGTTACAGTTTCATGAGAGGTATCAGGCTATTCATGATGTCTTCCACGTATCTCAACTCCGAAATTACTTCTCAGATCCATATCATATCTTCCAATCCAAGGGGGTTGACATGGAAGTGGATGTATCATTCGAGGAGCATCATGTCCGGATTGTTGATCATAGTGCGAAGGTTCTTCGTGGCAGGTCTGTTACTATGGTATGAGTGCTATGGAAGCACAGGCGAGTACATGACGATACTTGGGAGAGGGAGGCTAATGTACGATCAGAGTGGTCGGAGCTGTTTGATAATTCTTCTTCTACACTGCCTTACTAGGGAAATTCGGGGATGAATTTCATTAGGGGGGATTTTGTACGTACCATGATCTTCTTTTTAGGTATTTGTTTCTTTTTCAAGTGTTTTTGAGAAAAAGAGGTGTTTCTAGAAATTTCATGAGTACCGACCGTGTACTTATAAGTACACGCCATGTACTTGGTTATCGTGGGTGACCATGTATGGGCTATGTAACGGTCAAGTACATTACTATGTGTGGTGACTTAGAGAGTTCCTAATGAGAGGCTAGTTGAGGCATGTACATTCCATTTATTCATCAATTACACACCTTGATCATTTTTTTTATTAAATGGGTTGGGGTCACGTCTAATTGGCAGAAGTATCTTCTTCTATGCCTTCTTCGACCGAGAGCATCTGTAGGGTGTTGATCCTTCCTCGAGCCCTCAATCAAGAATCTGTTCTCTGATTTGACCACCATCGATTACGTCGAAATCTCCAGGGTAAGCTCTTCCTTCTCCTCGAGCGTCGTTTCCTGATTCCGACTCTTTCAAGAGTTATCCTTAGTTGAGTGTTTTTATCATATTTGTAGATCTATGGTGTTGTTGGGCTATTCAAGGCCTGAGATTCATGTATATTATAATACCCCGACCCTAGTTACCCTGAGTTGGTGGATTATTAAATAACATTGGCATGATCACAAATGATTATGTCTCAAAAATTTATTAGTTTAGTATCCTTGAAAGTACTAGATACATTCATAAAGTTTAAATTACATCATAAAATGGAAATCTACAACAACATTGTCTCCAGGGACAACACTGAGATCCCATTGACTATCCCTATAGGTCATTCATAATATACTTCTTCGCATATTGGAAAAAATAAAACATTGAAATGGGTGAGCTCAAATGAACAGTAAGGATAACAATATAGCGGAATTTTTTTTCATAAATCAGCATAAATAATTAAAGCAATGTATAAAACTAAAACAAAAGCCTTTTCAACATAAAATTATTCATAATATATAAAATATAAATCAAAATAATGCAATTTACTTACTCACATGGATATTCTAGTAGTTGAATATTCACATGAAATATCAATAGCCATTTTCATAATGATGGAATGCATAATGCCAGACTTTCATAACCACATATTCATGGCCTTGTGCCAATAATACAGATAAGATTTTGTCAAGGCCTTATGCCAAGACACAAGTTTGTCTCATGAGACCTACCGATGCATCGTGGAGCTATAGCGGGCTCCAACTGTCACTTACTAAGTCCATTTCATTCCTCAAATGATATTCATTAAATATAACATAAACATTTGTATTAAAACTTGCATAAGAAATGTCAATACTTTATCCATAAACCATGAATGGTATAATATAACACATCCACAGTCAAACATATCACAAAAACTTCAATACAATATGGAAGTTTTGTATCAAAATAAATCAACTTCAAAAAACATTAAATAAATCAAAGGATGTTGACATATATGAAATCAAAACCTTTTTAGAGAAATATCTCTTTATATTTTGAAAACATTTAAAAGTCATATAATTATAAAAGAAAATATTTATTTTGAAAATATTCATATAATCTTGTAAGGGAATCTTTGACGATGTTATAACGACGGAAAATAATAGTGCACACCGTATAAGTTAAAAACAATTCTTACCTTTTGTTGAAAAGTTCATATGGTACCTTCTTTGGAAAATGACAGAAATATTCCTTTCGACCCATTTTATAAAAATTCAAATGAATGTATAAATTAATTTAACACATAATTTAGTAAATATTACAACTATTTTGGAATACATTTTTACGAAACATGGAGGTGGATGATAAGGAGGTCCCAGTAGATACTTACATAAAAAAACATTGGATAATAAAGAGATTGTTAAATTAACCCTTACCTTGTACTTTTCCTTGGTTGAGGGTACGATAACCTCCTTTATAATGGTAAAATAATTTTTATTAAATTATACAAGAATCATATAAATTAATATGATATAATATATGATCTTTTATCATTTCTCTGTTAATAATATCTTAGTATTATCACCATTTTGGATGTTAACTGATTCAGTTTCCTTTATATGATTTGTTACGTAAGTAATGATTTTTATGGATAGGATGTATCTTATTCAAATTCAGAATGATATTACATCATTAAATATTATATTTAATCATCTAATGAAAATCACTTTTGAATGGATTAGATGGGGAATGAATCTCATCGCGTTAATGGAGACAGTAATCTGTATGTACGCACGAGTGAAAATATCATTATTTTGATATTAAAATAATATATAATTGGATGGTATATCATATATATAGAGTCATTATTGTTGGAATCACCTATTTTGATAATATCATTTATGTTTATATTTTCTTTTATAATCAGAAATAATGTCTATCTATAAAGTAATTATACTTTCAAATTTTGACATCATGCTAATGAGTTGATATGAATGTCAAAATGATCATATCATATCATTGGAATATGTTATTTAATGTTTATTTATGATTATAAAGGTTTAATGATGATTAATCATGATACTAACTCAATCTAGAAATGAAATGTATAGAACAGATACTTTATAAGCATTCGAGTTTTAAAGTCACTGATAAAGACAGAGCTACTGATAAGAAAAGGTCACAGATAGACTAAGTCTACTAATATACAAGGTCACTAATACAAGCTATAGATATAATGGAGCTACCAATAGAGGCAGCCACTAATAGAGAGAGCTACCACTACCGATGTTAACAACTACTGATAGCGAGGAAGAGCTACCGACTGAAGTTCACCGTTAAGAAGAGCTACCAACAGATGGTGCTACTGATTCAAGGATCTACCACTACACATGGAGATACTAATACATAAATCTACCATTACAGAGAGTAATATCTACCGATGCAATAAGTACCGTTACAAGTCTACTGCTACAGGTTCACTGATATAAAGGGCTACCGATGGAAACCAATCAGTGTTTCAATAAACTCTATCTCTATTTTTGATTATTCGCAATGGTCATATTTTGTGATTTTAATGAAACTGATATACATTAATAATGTTTGTTGGATGTCTGTAAATTGTACCTTATACCTGTAGAAGTATTCACACATTATGTATAAAATTAAATAACGATGATTGTTGTATATCAGTAAACTGTACCTCGTACCTGCAGAAGTAATCATGACTCATGTCAAACCCCAACATGGGCTATAAAAAAAAGATCAAAGATGAATATAAATGGGGTGGCATTGAGAATACACATAGAGAAATAAAAGGAGAACACACAAAGAACTCAAATAACACTCATACACATCAAGAACAAATGTTCAAAGAGGAGGTTCAAGTGCTACAAGGAATACTCTCACATTCAAGATGAACACCTATACTGGATGAAAAGGAACAGAACCACGACACTCTGTTTTCAAAACAACATCCAGAGAAGGACTCAAAAGCTTCATCTTCTTCAATCCAAAGGAGTCCAGAGCGGGATTGACATCACACAAGAGAATTCTAAACTCATCTTCATATTATTTCCCTGATGTGATCATTTTTATTTCATTATGAGAAGTGTGTGTGCTTATTCCTATTTGGACACACACTGACTACAAATCTAAACTAGAGGATACTAAAATACTCACACCAAAATCTTTACACATTTGTGTATACCATGTTGAACTGTGGTATAGGTATGAGAAAATGGGCAGCCTCTGTGCTATAGTTGTTTCTTTCCCATGTATAACTGTGGTAGAGGTCTGAGGACCTGGATAGTCTGAGTAATATTGTAAACCACGATCCATGGTGTGGATCAAATTTATATAAAAACTGTTTGATATGACTATGTATCGGCTTGAGATTGAACCTCATGGGAAAAACTGCAATGTATCTTATTTTAGATTAAAATAGCTTCAATTTTTTGGTGCTAATTACTTTGAAATTCAAATCATTTTTAAAGTATCACTAATAGTTGAAAAGTCAAGTGTTTCTAATTATTGATAGCAAGTAAGTTAGTTTCAAAAGCTAAATTAATATTTATATTATGTTAACTGAGAAATAATCATTCATTGAGAACCTAATGGATCACTTACAATCCATATAAATTCACTACAGATAAATTGTTTTATGAATTGGGGGATTTCAATATAAATCTATTAAACATAAATTTGAATAGGTACTCAATTCACCCCCCCCCCCCCGATATTGAGTATCCACTCCGACTAACATTTGGTATTAGAGGGGGTAGATTATTGTTTTTTCAAAGCAATGTGTTTGTGAAAAGTTTTCAACTTTTATTTTAGTTGTATCATAAATATCTCAAAATTTCTGTTAATTCTATATTTTTAAATATTTATATATCTTTCTAAAAAATAGTTATTATTGATAATATATTAGAAGGTTTAGCTACCAAGATGCCACCTTTATTTTATGGTGTCAATTATGCCCAATGGAAAATAAAAAAATGTTCACTTAGAAAATATGGGATTTGACATCTTGACTACTATGAAGACTTAGTATAAGATTCCAGAAACTATTAGAACTACTTGGGATGAACCTAAAAACGTTTCTTATAATAATAATTGTAAAGTAATGAATGCTGTGTATTGTGATTTATGAGATGATGAATTTAATCAAATATCTTCTAGCAATACTACTTATGAAATTTGGGATAATTTTGTTGTTTTCCATGAGACATCAACCAATGTTAATGAAATGATACTAAATACATACACTATTAATTATGATAATTTTAAAATGAAATCTGATGAATATATTTTTGATATATATATTATGTTTAATGAGATTTTAAATACAATGAGCTCACTGGGAAAATCTGTTCCAGCAAAAGAGAAAATCATGAGGATATTGATATGCCTACCAGATAGATGGAGAGGATCCTCTGTATCAATACGAGAATCATGTGACATTGGAAAGCTATGTGTCAAGGAGATGACTGGTAAGTTGATGATGTATGAAGAAGAGATAAAGGTAAACAAAGAGGAAGATAATGAACCTAATAAGAAGTAAGTGGCATTTAAGCCTACTGCCTCAAAGACCAAGGACAAGGAGAATGTTCACATACATGTCGAAAGCTCAACAAGTGAAGGTTCAGATTCAAACAATGATTAAGAGATGGATCATATATCTAAGAGATTCAATAAATTCTATAGGAAGAATTATTTTTTTCAGAAAATAAATTTATAAGGGTAAGTATGACTAATGAGGTAATTGGAAGAGAGATTGGAAGACATATGATAAATATGATGAGATAGTCTATTATGAATGTAAAAGGAAAGGACAGGTTAAGGCTGACTGTCCAAAATTGAAGATTAAAAAAAAATTGATTTCAAAGACAATAAATATAAAAAATCTATAAAGGCAACATGGAGTGCTTTGAAAGACAACTCTAGTGGATCTGAGGCTTCTGATTATGAAGAAAAGGGTCATTCCGACATGTGTTTCATTACTGGAACATCTAAGGTAACACTTAATTCCCCTATGCACAATGATTATTATTTTGGGCATGAAAGTGATTCAAATAATGATGATAATATGTCTACAGATAATTTATTTGAATACAGAAATATGTTGGAAGATATATGTAATGAGATGAAAGATAAGTACAAATCATTAAATAAAGAGTATCCCATGACTAGTACTATTAAATCTGATCTTAGTAAAGAAAAGGAAAATAATGCTCAACTGTTAAAGGGGAATACTGATCATAAATTGTCTAATGACTAACTTAGAAGAGACATAGGGATGTTCACAAATGGAAATAATACTCTCACTCAAATTATTGGAAAACAAGTTTCCCCAATATATAATACTGGTTTAGGATACCAACCTGGACATAGAAATATTTTAAAAAAAAATTATTCCAAAATTTGGACTGTATGCTACTAGTTCACATTCTGGAAATTCCAATGCTTCATCTAGGAATTCAAATTCTTCAATACCAAACAATTTTTTTTATCAAAATCATTTGAATCTTTTATTTATAAGAAACCATTGGAAAAATATGGGTCCCTAAATTTTTACTTGATAACCTTTTTGGACCCAAGAAAATATGTGTACCAAAATTATCTTCTACCTAAATCTATTTTTAGGAAACTTGCTTGAAAAGTTCATGTAAGAATACATGGTACTTGGACAGTGGATGTTTAAGGCATATGACAGGATACTACTCATGATTTAAGATCATAATCAATGTTTATGGGGGACATGTCACCTTTGGTGATAACTCAATAGGAAATATCATCGGCTTAGGCCAGATTGTTAACATTGATTCAATTTTAATTTCTAAAGTATTAATTTATGATGAACTAAAATACAATATGTTAATCATTTCTCAGTTGTGTGATGAAGGTTTCAATGTTAAATTTGAAAATTATGATCGAAATGTATTTGATTCTAAAAATATTTTGGTATTTACAGCTTTATGAAATGAAAATATATATGCTGCAGATCGGAATTCATCTGTTAAAAAAAAGGTTACTTGTTTAAATGATTTTCATAAATAATTGTGGCTATGGAACAGAAGATTAGGACACTAAAATGTTTATTCACTTAGGAAACTGGCTAGGAAAGGTTTAGTTCGAGACCTACCAAAACTAACATTCTCAAAAGGCAATGTTTGTAATCCCTGTCAAAAGTTAAAGCAACAAAAAGTTTCTTTCAAATCAATGAATGATTTTTCAACTTCTCAACCTATTGAGTTGGTTCATATGGATTTATTAGGACCATCTAGTGTTTCTAGTTTAAATGAGAAGCATTATGTATATGTTTTAGTAGATGACTTTTCTAGATACACTTGGGTATACATTCATGCTCACAAAAGTGAAGTTTGATCCTATTTTATTAAATACTCAATGTCTGTGGAAAACTTTAGTGGACTTAAGATTAAGACACTGAGAAGTGATCTTGGTCGTGAGTTTGAAAATAATGACTTTGAAACCTATTTCTCACACAATGGCTATAGTAATAATTTCTTTGCCCCTTGGACACCTCAACAGAATGGTGTATTAGAAAGAAGGAATAGAAGCCCTCAAGGAAATTCATGAACTATGCTCAATGAGTATGAATTACCTATTTACATATGAGAAGGATCTCTAAATACATCTTGTTATATAATTAAAAGAGTCTTGATTAGACCTGTTCTTAAAAATACCCCTTATGAACTGTGGAATCATAAAAAGCCTAATGTAATTTACTTTAGATTTTGGGTTTGAAAAGACTTTATTCTCGATACTAAATATAATATTGATAATTTTGCATCCAAAAGCGATGAAGGAATCTTTCTAGGTTATTCTATATCTAGAAAATCCTATAGAGTATTTAATAATAGGACCAAATGTGTGGAAGAATCTGTACAAATCAAATTTGATGAAATTGATCCACATGAACCTAAGACACCTCTTGAAAATCATGAAGATTATTTGTCAATTCTAAACCTTAATGAGAAGAAAAGTGAACCTATTGTTAAGACAACCAGCTCTGGAAATTTTCTAGAACCTATTTATGTTGAACCTGAACCTGTAAATGAACATGAAATTTCTAGCCCTAATTTTTCTAGAACAACAAGGACCATTAAAAATCATCCTTTAGAAGCGATTGTAGGAGATTTAGATAGAGGAACACAAACTAGAGCTTCGTTAAGAAATCAGTTTAAACATCAAGCCTTTCATTCACAGTCAGAACAGAAAAACATCAATGATTCTATCAATGATGAATTCTGGGTATTGGCTTTGTAAGAAGAGTTAAATAAATTTGAAAGAAATAGAGTCTATGAATTGGTAGACAGACCTATGGACACCATGACCATATGAACTAAATAAGTTTTTAGAAATAATGCTGATGACTCTAGAAATATAGATAGAAACAAATCTAGGTTAGTTTCACAAGGATATAGTCATGAAGAAGGAATATACTATGATGAAACCTTTGCACCAGCAACTAGGTTAGAATCTATTAGAATTATACTTTCTTTTTTTGCTCATATGAATTTCAAGTTATATCAAATTTATGTTAAAAGGGTTTTTCGAAATAATTTTATAATTGAAGATGTTTGTTATTGAACAACCACCTAGATTTACTAATCCTGATTTTCCAAAAAAGTTTTTAAAAATTCTAAAGATTTGTATAGTTTAAAACAAGCTCCAAGAGCTTGGTATGATAGACTTAGTAATTTTCTAATTTCAAAAGGTTTTATTTAAAGGTTTGCTGATCCAACTCTTTTTATCAAATGGATTTCCAAAGATGTATTCATAGTACAAATCTATGTTGATGATATTATTTTTATATCATCTAAAAATCATTTATGTATTGATTTTTCAAAGAGTATGAAAATTGAATTTGAAATTATTTTAATGCGAGAACTGAAATATTTTCTTGGATTTCATGTTTTTTAAAATGAAAATAGTATTATTTAAAATCAAAGAAAATATAAAAATGATATTTTAAAAAGTTTTGGTTTGGATAATAATACGGAAAGTGATACACCTATGAGTACCACTTGTAAATTGGATGCAGATGAAACTGGGAAACTAGTGGATCAATCCAATTATAGAGGTATGATTGGGAGTTTACTTTATCTTACTGCTAGTCAACCGTATATTATATTTATTGTGTGCATGTGGGAAAAATTTCAATCTAATCTAAAAAAGTCACAATTTCTTGCTTTTAAAAGGATTTTTAAACATCTTAAAAATACTAAAAATATAGGATTATTTTATCCAAAATGTAAATCATTTGATTTAATAAGTTATTTTGATACTGACTTTTCTAGTTTCATGTTAGATAGGAAGAGCACTTCTGGAACATGTCACTTTCTAGGTAAGTCCATTGTATCTTGGTGTAGTAAAAATAATAATTCTGTTGCATTGTCTACTGCTATAGCAGAGTACATGCTACTAGTAGTTACTGTGCATAGATTATGTGGATGAAACATACTTTATTGGACAATGGAAATCAATTTAGGCATGTATCTATTAACTGTGATAACAGAAGTTCGATAAATATCAATAAGAATCATATATCTCACTTTATAACTAATCACATTAATGTAAGACATCATTTTTGAGAGATCATTATGAAAAGGATGCTATTAATCTTGAATTTATAGATAATGAACAACAATTAGAAGATATATTCCCCAAGCCTTTTAGTTCCTAAATGTTAAGTTACATTAGAAATGAGTTAGGAATGTGAACATCCAGGTTCCGGAAGCCACCCAGAGGCACCGCATACCCGATTTGTCACGTGGCCTCAAGCATATTTTCCCAAATGCCAGAGGCTGCCGACTAGTAGTGAGGGACTTGGGTGTGATATTAGGGAAAATATTCCCTCATTGTCAGAGTACATAGTGGAAGTAAACAAAACATGAAATAATGGAAGAAGTAAATAACCAAAAACAATGCACAAGTAAACAGAGGAAGACTAAAACAATAAACCACTGGAGAACATATGTATATATGAAATGATGCATGATAAAGTTCTAGGAAAACAGCCAAATAGGTCACAATGATGGAAATACAAACAGTACCAAAACAAGTACAAAATAAAAGATAAACATCTCTTCAGCATCGCATGCCTAATCTTGGGCCCATGCTCTCTTGATCCAATGTAATCAAGTACCAGAAGTCAAAGGGCGCTTTCCCTTGTCTATACCTACATCAACATAGTCTTTTTGGGCCCAAAATAATGGCTGAAATAAGGTGTGAGACTAAATCTCAGTAAGCAACCACCCAAAGATTTGTGCCTAATAGTCAGTGAGTATATGGAAGGTAATAGTACAGTAAGAAGTAAACAGTAATAGTAAACATTGTGCAGTAATCCGTAAGAAGTAATAGGACGATATACGATAGTAAACAGTGTACTCTATGAGTACATGTCATGTACACTTTTCCAGTTCAAAGCCATGTGGTGGCCGTGTCCGGGCCACACACACGGTGTGTAAGGCTGAGGTGGAGGCTGGTAAATTCGAGGTACTGAAAAATTGAAGTACATACCATGTACTCAAGAAGTACACACCGTGTACTTTCTTTTTCATTAAACGGACCAGGGACGCGTCTAACCCCCCAGTTTCATCTTCTTCTCCAGTTTTCGTCCGTTCGGAAGTGACCGTATGGCCGAATCTTCTCCGAGCTTCTGCCTCGCCGTCTGTTCTCCGATTCAAGCACAAAATATTGCGTTGGAATCGCATCGGTGAGTTCTTCCTTCTACTTTAGGCTCATTTCTTGATTCCTCCTCGTTTCCAAGTTATAATTGGATGATCGTTTTGTGCATTTTCTCAGATATACATTATTCTAAGAGGAATCAGTCATCGTGGTTCACATATATGGATCTGCTCGGATCGAGGTAGGTGGTTTGTGCCTTTCTGTAGAAAGTTGATAAATATTATGTGAAAATTCCAAAAATCCCCGTGAACGGGGTATTGCGTGTCTCTTATTTTACCCCTGTTGTTTTCCTGCCTTGCTTGGTTGCTTTAGTAGAGGTTATTGCTTGTGAGTAGAGTAATTTATTTGGTTCTCAGATTGCTTTACGATTCTTGTTTTTCATGTTGGGGGTTTTTCCAGTAGCCATTCCTAGTTGTAGGATAGCAGAACTGTTGTTTTGTTATTGCTGTTGAGACGTATAATGATAGACAAGTAGTTCTTGAGGTTTACTAGGATGATATACATGAACTGAGCATGTTTAGTTATACTCAGGACTGTGAGAACCTATAGAAGTAGACCAAAGGAAGAATTGACGGAAGGGCATATCGAGAGTGTATTTTAATTATGATGCGAGAATATATGGGGAATTGACGTTGAGTGCTTCCCCAGAGAGTCTGTAGATCCACGACGTGGGCCACATGGGGAATTGAAATTGAGTGCTTCCCCAGAGATCCTTTAGCACGATAAGATACTATAGGGTGAATTGACAGTGAGTGCTTCCTCTGAGAGTCTACTTAATTACATAGCTGAATTAAAGGGGTGAGACTGTGTGTGCCTCCTAAAGGGTTGCTAGTTTTATAGGTTGAACCATAGGGGTTAGACTGTGAGAGCTACCCAAAGGGTTACCTATTTCTTCTTTTGTTGCTGGCTGTTACTTGTGTACTTTGTTTTCCAGAACTGTGAAGTGTAGCTGCTTGTGCTTTTCTGTTACTGCTTCTTGTTTTACTACTGCCATGTATTCATTGACTATTAGGCACAAATCTTTGGGTGATTGCCTACTGGGATTGTATCTCACACCCTGTTTGGGCCATGATTTTGGGCCCAAGAAGACTATTTTGCTGTAGGTATAGACAATGGAAAGCTCCCTTCTACTCCAGGATCTTGATTGCACCAGGAGCTGGGGAGCATGGGACCGAGCCGTGGCTTGTGATGCTAAGGAGCTTAATTGTTTTCTTTTGCACTTGGATTCAGTTTTATTTCAGCATGTTGTTCTGTTTTCTATTTTCCTTAGATAATTGTACCTACTGCATCATTGTAATCATAGTTATATATCTATATTGCTTCCGTTGTCTGGTATCTGTTGTTATGGATGTTGTTTACTGCTTCTGTTGTTTATTGTTGTTTTCATACCTTGTATACCTTACCGAATGAGGGCATAGTTTCCCCACCGACTCACCAAGGCCCTCGCTACTAGTCGGAAGCCTTTGGCGTTCAGGGAAACGCGCTTGAGGTCATTTGTCGAACCGGGTATGGGGCACCAGTGGAGGGGCTCCGGACTCGGGTCGTTACAATTTGATAGCTTCATGAGTTCTAGATCTCAAGTTGATAGTGAAGTCATCTACATTCAAGGTGTATTTAAACAGTTTATGGATGTGTTTGAATATTTTAAGAAGACTATAAAAACGCATGTTAGTAATCATGTTTTTGTTGTGAAGAAACTGATAAATAATTTGACTCAGTCATTCAATGAAACATTAGCTTTTATTGTAGAACCTATTGGGGCACCCAATGTTTCAGTTGATGTTGAAATGTTTAGATCTGTATTGAAATAAGAACTTTTCCATGTTAGTTCTTATAGCCCATCTGATTATCAGGTAATTACTAACACCTGGTATATTAGAAAAATTGTCCAAGATTATCTGAGAGATGCTACCGCATCCCTGAAAGAAATCAAAGACAAAATTGATTACTATTTTTAGAGAGTACACCAAGCATCAGTTTACTAACCATTTAAAGCTGCTGTTAGAGAATCTACAACTGCCCCCAATTTCTCAAGACATCAAAGATCAAGTTACTATGCTCAAGGAGTTGACTCCTTCCTTGTACAATTCTATAGATAACAAGCATGATTTTATATCCTCTATGGAGAGAGGATAAAAAATTATTGTGGATTTCAGGAATCTCTTACTGTCATTCCTGCATGTGGAAAGTACATTTATTGTTGTAAATCCAGCCCTGCCTGCCTCTGGTTAGTCTGCTTCCACACCTTAGTTGACTCCAGACCAAGCTATTAGAAGTCTTACTCCTATGATCACAAAAAAGGAGTACCAACAATAGGCCCAATAGTGTCTCAGTAGCTCAACCACCTTCGATCGTCACTGGTGTTCACAAGACTTCACATACACCTACCTTGCCTGAATCCTCTTCGGATCCCAAAGACAAATCCAAATTACCTATTGAGGAGCTTGATTGATTATTGGCTGGGAAATTTTATAGAAATATTTGAAATTATTTTGCACTATTTCGTGTAACATCGTAATGTGAAATTAAAATTTCCATTTTCTCTATTCTTATTTTATGCTCTGAACCATTGTTTTTCAATTTTTGCTAATCATAAAGGGGGAGAAAGATTATAATATGGGGTGAACATAAACTAAGTGGGATAAAATTATAATATGTGTTTTGGGGGGAAATAAATATTCTATTTCTTTTTACTCTTATGTTTTCCATAGTTTAACCCAGATACATTTGAGAGTTATGATCTGAACGCACAGAGAAATTCTATTAGATGTATTTAACTCAAATTCATTAATGTTTTTTCTGGATTATAATTCCATAATTTGTGATTATCAAAAAGGGAGAGATTGTTGGAATCAAATGTTTTGATAATCTCAATTATTTTTAGATATGCTTTGATAATCCCAAATAATATCTATCTATATATTAATTATAGTTTTTAATTATGAAATCAAGAAAATGAGTTTATATGAATGTAAAAATGATCATATTATATAATCGAAATTTGTTATTCAATGTTTATTTATGATTATTAATGATTGACGATGAGAATTCATGATACTAACTGAATCTAGAAATGAAATTCATAGAACATATGCTTTATAAGAATTCGAGTTTTAAAGTCACTGATACAGACAGAGCTACCAATAAGAAAAGGTCACAGATAGACTAAGTCTACTGATTGACAAGGTCACTGGTACAAGCTACTGATAGAATAGAGATACCAATATAGGCATCCACTGATAGAGAGAGCTACCACTACCGATGTTAACAACTACTGATAGCGAGGAAGAGCTACCCACATAAGTTAACTATTACGAAGAGCTACCAACAGATGGAGATACTGATACAAGGAGCTACCACTACACACAGAGATACTGATACATAAAGCTACCATTACAGAGAGTAACAGCTACCGATGAAAGTCCTACCATTACATGTCCACCGCTACATGTTCACTGATATAAAGAGCTACCGATGGAAACCAGTCACTGTTTCTCTAAAATCAATCTCTCTGTTTGATTATTAGCAGCAATCATATTCTATGATTTTAATGCAATTGATATTAATTAATGTTGTTTGATGGATGTCAGCAAACCATAACTTATACCTACAGATGTAATCACGCCTTGTGTCTAAAATTAATTAATGATGTTTGTTGGATTTCATGAAACCGTACATCGTTCCTGCAGAAGTAATCATGACTTATGTCGAACCACTGCATGGGCTATAAAAGGAAGATCAAAGATGCGTATAAGCTATGTGACATTGAAAATATACATAGAGAAATACAAGGAGAACACATGAAGGACTCTAAGAACACTCATACACATCAAGAACGAATGTTCAAAGAGGATGTTCAAGTGCTACAAGTAATACTCTCACATTCAAGTTGAACACCTATACTAGAATAAATGAAACAGAACCACGACACACTGTTTTCAAGAAAACATCCAATGATAGATTCGTAGAATCATCTAATTTAGTCCAATGGAGTCTAGAGCTGTATTGATATCACACAAGAGGAATCTAAACTCATCTTCATATTTTTTCCTTATTGGGATCATTTTTATTACATTACGAGCCGTGTGTGTGCTTATGTATGTTTGGACACACATTGAATCCTAAGTTGAAATGGAAGAAACTGAAATACTCACACAAAAATCTTTACACCTTTGTGTATCCCACAAAGAACTGTGGTATAGGTCTAAAGACCTTGGTAGTATGTGTGTTTTTGTTGTTGTTTTAACACGTAGAACATCGGTAGAGGTTTGTGGACCTGGACAGTATGAGTACTGTTTTAAACCCTGATCCAGGGTGTAGATCAAAGTTATATACAAAATATTTGAGAGGACTAGGTATCAAATTGATACTGAAGCTCCTGGTTAAAACTTATGTGCATCTTATTTTAGATTAAACTATCTTCAATATTCTGCAGCTAATTACTTTGAAAGTCAAATTAGTTTTAAAGTAACTCTGGTAGTTGAACTAGAAATTGTTTGAAATTTTTGCTAGCCAGTAAGTTAGTTTCATAAGATATCATAATCTTCAGATTATGTTAACTGAGAAATAATCAATCTTTGATAATCTAATTGAACACTTACAATCTTTATAAATTCACAACAGTTTAACTTGTTTTATGAATTGAGGATTTCAATATAAATCATTCAAATAGAAATTTTAATAGGTACACAATTCACACCCCCCTCTTGAGTATACACTCCGTACAACAATTATTATACTATATTTATTATTTACATCAATTACACATCATTATTATATCCATTGAAATGATTATGTATTTAATAACAATTACACCACGACGTGGAGACAGTAAGTTGTACGTACGAACGTATGGTGACATGTCATTCAAAGGATGGATATAATAATGAATATGGTTGTACCATATTTATAAAAAAATAACAATATATAGAGGATACTGGATTTATTATTTTAGAATAGAAACATCAAATAAATAGGAAGTGGAATAAGAAAAGAAAATTTTAAGAGGTGATGAAATATTTACCTCATCTTCAAGTTATTCCTTTTAATTTGATCAAAAGGGATACTAAGGATGGATTTTTGTCTAAAGAAAGGCCTCTAGGATGAATGGAGGATAGATGATAGGGTATTTGGGCAGGGTTTGGCCAAGCCAAATGTCTTTGATGGTGTGAATTAGATAGAAGGGGGAGTGACCATTTATAAGAGGGGTGAGGGGGACATTAGGAAAAGCTAGAAATATTATTTTTAATAAAATAATTTTTGGTTTCAAATGGATCCAAACTAAATTATTTTTATACTAAGGTTTGTATGGGTAAAAAGAACTCATCCAATAGGTTTTAGAAAGGTTTGGGTTACTATATTAACTTTATCTTTTAGATTTAACACTTAGTTAAATATTTTGACATTTACCATCTATATTTTTATTTTTATATTATATGGTTAATAAACTTACTATAAACATCCAAGATAATGCCAAGTGGTTCATTAATGATAAACATATAATTTTCTATGTCTTTTGGGCGAACCTTATAATTTTTGGAATAGAATATGAATTAATATTATAATATATGTTTTAAATACTCTTTAATGTCAATTTTGACACTATTTTGTATTTTGTTTTTTCAAAATTCATTACCGGAATATTACTTTAAAAAAAGTACATATAAACACCCATAATATGTCATATTAACCTAGAAAATTTGTGTAATTCACAAAACTTCTCAAATTAGTTTTATTTTGATATTTATAATATCAGTTATTTTATTATTTCATTAATTATATAATTAGTGCATCATCATTGTGTCATAAATAAATTTAATTATTTAATGTCTGAAAATTATAAATAAATTACCATTATGTAGGAAATAATTTTGGATTTCTAATGAATATTTATAATTGTACTTATTTTATGTTTAACCCCATCTTAAAAATGGTTTAGTTATTAACCATTTAATTTAACACTTTCAACTCTTCTTTGAATTAAATAATATTAAATGTCCTAATCTGATCCAAGTGGACCTAAAGGAACATATTTTATTCCTAAGGTTTTTTTAGGTCGAATTAACCTTATCCAATAATATTTTGACTTGTGTTAGGGTAATAATAATATCATTTTTACCCTTAATTATCCTATTTACTTTTAACCATGGTAAATAAAAGTAAAAACTTACTATTCTAGAAAATTTATTTTATTCTTATTGAACCACATTTTACTTACTGATATGAACCATGTCCAACTGATTTTTTAAATTCAACTCACAGAAGCAGTAAAATTATGTTTTATGTAAATTTGAAAATGCTCCTAGGAGGTGGGAAAAAGATCATAAAAAGATAAATAAAATTTCTATATATCTAAAATTATTATAAACTGACTCCAATGAATTAGATTGAACATATATAGGTATTATGTATCTAGTTTGACCTAAAATAAATTTAAATAAAATAAATAATTATTTAATGACAAATTCGGTTTTAAACAATAACTCAGTTTTTTTCACTATTCATCAAAAATTGAATGTTCTCAGAAAAATACCAAGAATTAACCCTAAGCTAATTTCGATATTAAGAATACAAAAATGAATTCCATTTGGAAAGATAAAAATTATGAAATTGCAAAAATTACGTATTACTATTCATAACGACTAGTTTGATTAGTTGTGGTGTGTTAGAACTCGAAGTTGCGTACAACACACACTAAAGTAATATTCAAAGAGAAGTGTACCATGGAAGATGGGGTGTTACATTCTCCCCCCATAAAATAATTCCATCCTCAAAATTTCTAGAGTATTACTGCGTAAAAAGAATCAGCTGGTTCTTTATCATAAGTTCCTCAGGATCCTACATTGCCTCTTCAATCTTATGGTTTTTCCGTAGAAATTTTACCAGACGAGTCGTCTAGTTTCTCAACACATGTTCTCTTGTATCATGAACCTTGACAGGCTCTTCACAGTAAGACAAATCAGGTACTAGTTCTAATTCTTTATAGGTGTGTACATTCATTATGTCAATCATGTATTTTCTCACCAGGGATACGTGGAATACATCATGAACTTTGGAAAGACTTGGAGGCATTGCCAAATGCTAAGCAACATTTCCAATTCGTTCTACAATTTCAAAAGGTCTGATATACCTGGGACTCAATTTTCCATTCTTACCAAAATGTATAACACCCTTCCATGGATATACCTTCAAGAAAACTTGATCTCCTACCCGAAATTCCAAATCCTTCATTCGGTTATCAACATAGAAATTTTGGCTACTTTGAGCTACATTGTTTTGGTTTTGGATTACCTTCACCCTTTCCATCATTTCCTCCAAAATTTCTGGGCCTACGAGTTTTCATTCACCAACATCACCCCAACAAGTTGATGTGTGACATCTCTTTCCATATAATGCTTCATATGATTCAATCTGAATATTTGAATGGAAGCTATTGTTATAGGAAAATTCTACCTGAGGTAAATATTGATCCCACATACCTTGAATGTTAAGTTAGCATGATCTCAACATGTCTTACAAGGTTTGAATAGTCCGTTCTAATGGCCCATCAGTTTGGTGGTGTTAGGAAGAGCTCAAAAAAAGTTTACTATCCATGGGTTTCTGAATACTATTCCAGAATCTTAATAAAAATGGTGATCACGATCAGAAACAATTGATAATGGTACTCCATGAAGTCTTACAACTTCATTAATATATAGTTTTGTTAAACGTTCAATTGGTAAATCTTCCCTTATATCCATAAAATGTGGTGACTTGGTAAGACGATCAACAATGACCCATATTGCATCGTTCCTTTTAGAAGTCTTTGGTAGCCCCATTACAAAGTCCATTGTGATATCATCCCATTTCCATTAAGGAATGGGAAGAGGATGCATGACACTTCCAGGCTGTTGCCTTCCAACTTCCACTTGTTGAAAAACCATACATCTTGACACAAAATCAACAATCGTCCTCCTCGTTCTGTGACACCAAAAATGTTCCTTGAAATCCCTATACATTTTGGTGCTCCCAGGGTGTATAGAGAAATTCAAATTATGAGCATCATCCAAAAATTCCCTTTTTAGATTAGGTATATCGAGAACAAAATGACTCTTCCTAAATTTAAAAATTCCATCTTTAAACACAATGTCACTCAATATCCCATCATTTACAGTTTAATATTTTATTGGAACTCTTAATCACATGTCTGATAAATCTTTATCCTTTCTAGTAAATATGGTTTGGAAACCATTTGAAAAACGATTTATGGATCACCTTCCATGGTGATTCCCATATCTATCTTTACTAGATCCATGTATATAGGATCCTTACCAACTATCATCTTGTTCAAAACACCATGATCCTTTCTACTTAAAGCATCTTCTACCTTATTTTCCTTCCCCAGGTGGTAGTGTATAGTGGAATCATAATCCTTGAGTAGTTTAAGCCATCTCATTTGCCTCATTTTTTGTTTGTTCTGTGAGAAAATATACTTAAAACTCTTGTGACTGGTATATATCTCATATTTTTCACGATAGAGACTGTGTATCAAAATCCTGAAAGCAAAGTTTACATTTTATTCTTCAAGATCATGAGTAGGAGAGTTTTTCTCATGAATTTTTAGTTGTCATGATGCATAGGCAATAACCCTATCATTCTACATAAGGATACAACCATGTCCTTTATTTGAACTATCTCTATAAATACCAAAACCCATCATTCCCCAATGGTAGAATTAAGATAGGATAATTGACTAATCCTTTTCATTAGTTCTTCAAAAAATTCATCACACACTTTTTTCCAAGAAAATTTAACCCCTTTTCATGTGATCTTTGATAATGGTATATCCAATCAGGAAAAATTCGGGATGAAATGTCGAAAATAACCTACTAAACCAATAAAACTGGGTACCTTAGTTATACTTGTCGGTTCTGGCCATTCCTTGATTGCCTTGTTATTAGAAGGATCAACAGAGATTCCAACCTTAGAAAAAATATGGCCATGAAAAGAAATCTCCTGAAGACATAATTCACACTTACTAAACATCCCATATAATTTTTGTCTTCTATGAGTCTTCAGGATAATGCGCAATGGATTATATTTATCTTCATAGCTTTTGGAGTATACAACGATATCATAAATAAATACCACTACAATTTCATCATAATATTATTTAAAAACCCTATTCATTAGATATATGCAAATAGAGGGTGCATTAGTCAATCCAAAAGGCATTACTGTAAACTCGTATTTCTCATACCTAGTTTGAAATGTTTTTTTGGAATATCTTCCTTATTCAAACACAACTGATGATATCAAGATAAAATGTCAATATTTGAAAAGTATTGAGCTCCATGAAGTTGGTCAAATAAATCATAAATTCTAGGTAGGGGAATCTTGATGTTTATAGTTATAGAATTGATCTCAATGTAGTCAATGTACAACCTCATAGATCCTTTTTTCTTCTTAACAAAAAGAAAAAGGGATCCACATAGAGAAAAACTAGAGAGAATAAATCTTTTGTTACTCAATTCCTCAAGCTGTTTCATCAGTTCAACTAATTCCATAGTGGCTATTCAATAAGGGGTCTTCAATATGGTCCTTGATCTAGGAATTAAATCAATGGAAAACTCAATTTCTCATTCTGGAGGATGTCCAGGTAAATCTTATGGAAACAAATCAACATATTATTTCACAGTAGGTACATCCTATATTTGTACATTCCTTTCCTCAACCATAGTTATTTCATACTTTTACTCCCCAATAATCGAATTTAGATGAGCTACTGAGTGTGGATCTAGATAATAATTAGGTGGTGTGATTCATCTCTAAATATAAGGTTTTCTTTATCATCGTCATCAAAAATAGTGTCCTCCTTCTTTTTACAATAAATTTTTTGATCATGGTCCAAAATACAATCCATACCAAGGATTATATGAAATTTAATCATGGGTATGAATGTTAGATTAGAATATAAAGAACATTTATATGCACTAATGGGGCCAGATTCACAAAAAATTGTTACAATGATACTTCCCATAAGAGTTTTGAAAGAAACATCCCTTATTAAATCAATTTGAAAATATCTAATTTTCTTAGAAAAATGGGATGATATGAAACAATGCGATAATCCAGGATCTAATAATTCATTGGCTAAACATGAGGAAACCATTAAATTACCTACCAATACATCATTCGGAGCGTCAACCTCAATAGTAGTGATTGCATAAACTTGGCCTTGATCCCTTGGCCTCTTCTGATGTATGTTCTCCAAACACTTACGACATTCATTTTCATAATGCCCCTTTCTCTACAATTGTAGCATTCATCATCGACAACCTCACTCATCCCCTTTCAATCACGAGCTAAGTGGCCTTTTCACCACACTTGTAACCGACTCCCATTCCATTTCAGGCAAGTACTAGGGTGTTTCTTCCAACATTTACTACAGTATAGATATTCAAAATTTTCTTTCTTCCCCTTATTTAAATTTTTATTGTGTTCATCATATATCTTTGTCTCTTTCTTTTCCTTAATGTTGTAAGACATAGATAATTTTATTTATGTCTTGAATGAACATGAGACAATATCTTTGTATGACGAGAAGGATTGTGAGACTAATGCTTGATGGATAAATGGTTATAACCCATCATAGAAACAATAAATCTTACTTCTTGGTTTACGGATATAATCTGCAGCATGCCTCACTAACCTTGAAATGTTAGCTTCATACTTTGTGACATTCTCATCCTCCTTTTTCCTCAGACACATAAATTGTCTTTCCGTATATTCTCGATGGTCATGTGGAATGTATTTTTCTAAGAAAATTTCTTTAGACTACCTCCATTAAATATTTGATACTTCATCATCTTCCTTTGTATTTTGAATCAATGACCACCAATGATCATCATATCCAGTGAGGTGGTAAACGACCATGACAACCTCTTCACTGTACCTACTCCCCAAGGCATGGAAATTTTTCTCTAAGGAATTTTTCCATTTTCTCACCTACTAGTGGATTTGTAACCCCATTGAATGTTCGTTGTTGTTTCTCATGAAGAAATATAACATTGATCCCCCACACTATGGATCAGGGTGCTCCATATGGGTAAGGAGATTTTTCATAACCTGAGTGAGTTTTCCCAGTATGGTGATTAGCTGATCAGCACCAGTTTAATCACTAGCTCTATAATAATAATATTTAGTAGGAGGAAAATCCCTACATGGAGTGCGTGCATTGATACAATTTATATTCCTTCCACTAGGTGCCATTTCTAAACAATGTCATAAACTAGATTAGTTTATGAATCGAAATACATAATTCCAAACTTGTAAAACACATAACATAAATTGATAATTTTATAGATACAATCCATAATCAACAAAAAATCTTTGAGGATGTATATACTAATAAACCCTTAATAATGGTTTGTAATGAAAATTAGAATTATCATAAGCATATCCCCCAGGAGTGTCATAACCAGGACTGTAGCAAGGCCCATTGTCATGCACCACTACCCGTTTGAGTCTAGTTCAAAGCCGTGTTTTTGGGTTTTACCCCAAGGTACATCTGTGCCAGAGCCTCCTCTACCTGATCGTATCCAGACAGAGATATATTTCTTGAAAAACTCACTAAATCTCTACAACACCAAAATTCTATTAAGCTCATCTATACTAATCCTCAAAGACTATCTTTGGGTTATGTGCTCTCATCAGAGATTATCTAAAATCTAGTTTATAAGGTTTTTAATAAACTTACACTCATACCAACTATAACGCCTTGACTCTAGTTACACAGATTTGGTGCATTATTACATAACATTAGAATGATCACAAAATATCTAGTCTCGAACGAACAATTTGTTTTGAAGCCTTAGTTGTACTAGATACATTCATAGGAATAAATTACATCATAAAATGGAAAACTACTTCAACATTGTTTCCAAGGACAACATTGAGATCCCATAGACTATCCCTAAGGGTCAGTCATAATATACTTCTTCACATCCTGGGAAAAATAAAACATAGAAAGGGGTGAGCTCAAATGCTCAGTAAGGATAACAATACAGCAGAAACTTTCATAAGTAAGCATAAACATTTAAGGAAATGTATAAAACTACAACAAAATCCTTTTAAACATAATAATAATCATTATATAGTAAATATAAATCAAAATAATTCCATTTACTTACTCACATGGATATTTTACTAGTCAAATAATCACATAAAGTATCAATAGCCAATTTCATAATGATGGAATGCATAATTCCAAACATTTATAACCATATAGTCAAGTCCTTTTCCAAGACTACAAATAATATTTTGTCAAGGCGTTGTTCTAAGACACTAGTTTGTCTCCTGGGAAATACCGATGCATCTAGGAGCTGTAACGGGCTCCACCCACCACTTACTCTGTCTAATGAATTCTGAATATAAAAAGGTTTAATCATAACATAAACATTCATATTAAAACTGGCATATGAAATGTCAATACTTTATCTATCAACCATAAATGGTATGAAATAACAATTCCAAAGACAATCATATCACAAAACCTTCAATACAATATGAAAGTTTTATATCATAATAAATAAACATCAAACAATCTTAAAATCCATCAAAGGATGTTGACATAGATGAAATCAAAACCTTTTTATAGAAATATCTCTTTCTATTTTGAAAACATTTAAAAGTCATATAATTATAAAAGAAAACATTTTTTGAATATATTCACATAATCTTGTAAGGTAAGCTTTGACGATGTTATAATGAAGTAAAAGATCCATACCCACTGTATATGTTAATAAAAAAATTCTTATCTTTTGTCCAAATGGTTATTACGTACCATTTTTGGAAAACAATGTAAAGATTCCATTCAACCCATTTTAAAAAATTTAAAATGAGGGTATAAATGAATTTAACCCATATTTTAGTAAATAGTATAAATGTTTTGGAATATATTTTTATGAAACATGAATGTGGATGATAAAGAGGTACCAGTATATACTTACATAAAAACAACATCGGATAATAAAGAGATTGTGAAATTAACCCTTACCTTGTAATCGTCATAGGTCGAGGGTAGGTTAAACTTCTGTATAATGGTGAAATAATTGTTATTAAATTATACAAAAATCATATACATTAATATGATATCATATATAATCTTTTAACATTTCTTTTTTGATAATATCTTAGTATTATCGTCATTTCGGGTTTTAACTGATTCATTTTATTTTATATACTTTACTAAATATTAATGTTTGTTATGGATAGAATGTGTCTTATTCATATTAATAATGACATTAATTATTCAAACATTATTTTCAGTGATCTAATTAAAATTAATCTTGAATTGATACGATGGGGAATGAATCGCTTCATGTTCCTGGAGATGGTAATCAGTATGTACGCACAAGCGACAATATCATTCTTTTGATATTAAAATAATATATAATTGGATGATATTTAATATATAAAATATCATTATAATTTTATATTTATTAGTTACATCAATTAAAAATCATTATTATAACCATCTAAATAATAATGTATTTAATAAAAATTACACCACAGCGTGGAGACGGTAAGTCGTACATACGCACGTATGGTGACATGTCATTCAAACAATGGATAGAATAATGAATATGGTTTTACCATATTTATAATAACATCACAGTACTTAGAATATACTGGAGTTATTATTTTAGAAATTAATCAACAAATAACATGGAAGTGGAAGAAGAAAGGAACTTTAATGGGGTGATGAAGTATTTACCTCTTCTTCAGGATCTTTCTTTTTATTTGATCAAAAGGGATCCTTAAGATGGATTTATTACTAATGTAAGGCCTATAAGATTAATTTTGGATAGTTGATAATGTAGTAGGGTAGGGTTTGTCCATGCCGAATGGCTTTGAATGTATGAATTAGAGAGAAGGGGGAGTGCCCTTTTATAAGAGGGTTGAGGGACACCTTAGGAAAAGCTAGGAATATTATTTTATAATAAAATGATTTTCAGTTTCTAATGGATAAAAAATTAATTATTTATAGGATAAGGTGGGGATGGGTTGAAAACATCTCAAACAATAGTTTTTAGACAGGTTTGGGTTACTATGTTAACATTATCTTTTAGATTTAACTCTTATTTAAATAGTTTGACATTTACTATGTCTTTTTTTAGTTTTATATTATATGGTTAATAAATTTACTATTAACCTCCACGAGAACACCAAGTTGTTAATTAATGATAAAAATATCATTATATAAGTGTTTTTTAAGAAACATAAATTTTTAGGAATAGAATATCAAATAATAATATAATATTTGTTTTAAAAACACTTTTATGTCAATTTTGACACTATTTGGTATTTTGTTTTTGCTAAATTCATAACTGCATTATTACATAGAAGAAAAATTTATCTAAAAAACCCGAACATGTAATATTAACCTATAAAATTAGTTTAATTCATAAAAAGTATCCAGTTACATTTATTTAGATATTTATATTATCAATTATTTTAATATTTCTTTAATTACTTAATTACTGGATCATCATTGTGTCATAAAAATCTAATTATTTAATGTCTAAAAATTATAAATAAAATACCATTATGTATGAAATATTTTTATCTTTCTAATGAATTTTGATTATTGTAATTATATAATGTGTAACCCTATATTAAAAATGGTTTTGTTATTAAACATTGAATTTAGCACTTTGAACTCTTCTTTGAATTAAATAATAATAAATGTCCTAATCAAATCCAACTGGACCTAAACGATCATATTGTATTCCAAAGGTTGTTTTTGGTCGAATTAAACATATCCAATCGAATTAGGACATGTTTTTGGGTAACAATAATTTAATTTTACCATTAATTACCCTATTTACATTTAACCATGGTAAATAAAAGTAAAAAAGTTACTAATCACCAAAAATTATTTTCATCTTATCAAACCACATATTATATACTGATATCAACCATGCCTCTCATATTTTTGAAATTCAACTCACAGAAGGTGTAAAATTATGTTTTATGTAAATTTGAAAATTCTCCTAGGCGGTGGGTAAAAGACGGTAAATAGTTTAATAAAATTTTTATGTATCGAAAATTATTATAAACTGACTCCAATTAATTAAATTGAACTTATATAGGTATTATTTATCTATTTTTACCTATAATAAATTGAAATAAATTAAATAATTATTTAAATAAAAATTTGGTTTTAAACTACAATTCGGTGTTTTTCACTATTCATCAAAAATTGAAAATTTTCGGAAAAATACAAAAAATTCACTCTAAGATAATTTATATATTACAAATCCAAAAATGAAGTCCATTTTGAATGATAATGATTATACAATTTCAAAAAAGTGGGAATTACTATTCTTAACGGCTAGTTTGATTGGATATGGTGTGTTAGAACTCGAAGTTGCATATAACACACACTACTATATTATTCAAAGAGAAGCGTACCATGAAAGATTGTATTGTTACATATATTGAGACAATAATGATTATTGTAGGTGTTTTTTTTCCTTTCTTTAGATTGTCCATGAGTTATATGTGAAAAAGTGCCCAATACCCATATTCAGGGTATTGCTTGTTTATGGTATCTATCATTGTTATTACCTAATATTCCTGGTTTGTTTGGATAAAGGCTGATTGTGGTGAATAAGTTTATCTTTGACATGCAATGGAGGTTTTGGCCATGCATGTTTGTTTTTGACCATTTGTTCTTGCATTGCTTATTTTGATATTTTACTTCCCATGGCTAGTATTTTTAGGATAGAGTGGTTATTATTTGACATGCTGTGATATGCAGTAGATTTTTTAGCCTTGTAGTTGTTGAGGTTTACTTTGGATTCCATGTATCATTGTGTACGATTGACTTACACAGGGCCATGAGAACCTGGTGTAGTATACCATTGGGATAATGGACATTGAGGTCTTCTCCAAAGTGTATTTTTTACTATTACGATGCGAGACCATAGGGATAATGGATGTAAGTGCTTCCTCAGAGTATATGTATGTTCCTCGATGCGATCCACATGGGGAATTATCCGTTGAGTGCTTCCCCAGAGCACATATTAGTTACCAATATGAGACTGTAGGGGGAAATGATGGTGAGTGATTCCTTAGAGATTCTGTGCTAAAGCTGAACCAGATGGGTTAGACTGTGTGTACATCCCAGAGGGTTTCCTGCGTTGTTTAGGATGATCTATAGGGGTTAGGAAGTGAGTACTCTTAGAGGGTTACCTGATTTTGTTTATCTTCTTACTTGATATTTTAAATTGGATGCATTTAACTATAAGAATGATGTTGATGATTACATACTTGTTACAGTTTATTTTTCTCATTGCCTGCCATATATATTCACTGATTTTTAGGCACAGATCTTTGGGTGGTCACTTATTGGGATTCGTCTCACACCCTATTTTTTCCATGCTATTGGGCCCAAGAAGATTATATTTTTGCAATTATAGATAAGGGCAATAACCCTTCCACTTCAGGTACTTGATTGGTGAGGAGATGAAGAGAATGTGACCATGCCGAGGCTTTCTATTCTGAGGAGTTGTTTACTACTTGTATTGTACTTTAGTTTTGTACAATATTTTAGCATTTTGACTTCATTGGATGCTTTCCTAGACATATGTATCATGCATCATTATATATTTGTGTCCTAGTTTATTATTTCCATTCTTCTGCTGGTTACTTTTTTATGGTAAGCTTATTTCATCCACTATTGTTATATGCTTTACTTACACTATGTTACTCTACCAATGAAAGAATAGTTTCCCCCACTAGCACACCCAAGGCCCTAGCTACTAATCGGCAGCCTCTGCTATTCGGGGAAATGTGCTTGAGGCCATGTGAACAATTGGGTACCAGGTGCCTTTGGTTGGATTCTGGAACCGAGACATTACAGTGAGATTCTAAACAAATGTTTTTCAATTTAAAACCTAGTTGGATTGAATTAGGATTTTTGTATTTAAGTCATGATCAATAAATACAATGAAAAAATATCATCATAAAAGTATAATGGTCAGATTTTTTATTGTTAGATCATATTAGATTCTTATTGTGGATAAAAATTAATTCAGTTTGAATTATGTAATAACCCATTTGGTTTTGGGTTATTGAAATTTATATAGAATTTTAATTTTTACATATATAATAAGGGTGTTTTAATAATCATTATTTAAATTAGATTTCCAAGAGTTAAAACTCCACTATGAGATACTTTTACACAGTTGAAGGTGTTCTAGGGGAGTCTGAGAGTTAGTTTTTTTATTTGGTCTTATGTGGATGAGATATTTTTAGGGTAGTTATCCCATAATGCTTTAAATAGAGAGGGTTAAACCATGATAATTTTGTAGATAATTTCATAACACCATCAAATCACTTTTCGTGACACAATTCATGGTAGAGATTTCTTTATTATTCCCTATAAGATGGAATTACAGTGTAAACCATAGATCATGTCCCAATAGATACCATACCACAACATAGATGTTATTGGACGATGAAGAACCCTTCATATTTCTTAGGTTATTCCTGGGAGAGTGTGGGTCTGTAAGGTAACATTTCACAAAGATCTGATTGATATTGGTGCAATGAGACTCTGTGTTTGTTTAATGTTCCTTGACACCCAATGTGACACCACAATATTCCCCATTTCTAGTATCAAAAAATAGGGTTGGATCTGACTGATCCGAGATGGCCCATCCTCTCTCTTTAATCGAGAGGGAAGTTTTGATGGGTCATTATTTATCTGTGCCCATTTATTTATCCCCCCATGGAGATGCCATGTTTTCCATTTGTAATTTTGGTATATGAAGTGTAGTTTCATTATGATAGGGATAAATAATTCCTAACCCTTCCTCTATTACTATCCACCTTCTTTTCTACTAATTTTCAATTATTATATAGAGGTTTCATGTTAGATTTTACCGAGGTAAGTTAAAATATGATAGATATTCTAGGACTTCATGTTTTTATAGCTAGATGATTCTAAGAGAGTATTAATGTATCACATTACTTAAAAAAATTAGATTGGAATGTTGATGGGTTTTTATGGGATTTCACTGAATTCCCATCAAATTGGTGATTAATCCATAATCAATTCATGGGTATTATGTTCAAAAAATATTATAAGTATTTACATAGTTTCTATTCATGTTATTGATTTAGGTTTTTTATTGGAGACACTTTTTGAATTGTTGGAGATTATTCCTTATTGAATTATGTTTAATAATTAGTTTAAAAATATATGTAATTATTATATAGGCCTTGAGATATGATATAAGGTATTTGCTGATGATGAGGAATGGTTCATTTCTTATTGAAATTTATAAATCTAATATTGAGGCTGTTGGTCCATATAATTTTTAACTATATCTATGTCGACATGTGATTTTCATCCTTGTGACACTAGTGTAGGATTTAGAAATCTATAAAGGGTTATAGTCATTAGAAAATTATGGAATAGTATTTGGTCAATACTTTTTGTTGTGGCGGAGTGTTCCACAATTTTGTTAGAGACCCTAGAGCTTCCTCGCACCTATTTTTCTAAGAGGAGAGGTATCAATAATGGATTATGGGATGCCAATGTTTTCTTAGGATATTGAGTAAAATAAAAACCACTAAGTTTAATCTTGGTAGAGTTAAAATGTGACCACTAATATAGAGGTGATATTAGTTTGTTCTCTATGTTTTTTTCTAACATTGGGAATTGCATATGAAAGGCTATTGGACTAGAATTCGAACATAAAAAATAATCATGGTAAATAAGTGGTGCGATGAGGATGATCTATGTGATCTAAGACAAGCTGTGGGGCCGGGGATAATCAAGTGGTTGGATGATAATGGGGATTATTCACTCTCTAAAGTGTGCTGAGAGGTATAATAATGGAAAACTAAGAAATTTTAGTAGTTTTTTGGTAAAAACAATGGTACAAACTATCTTTATACATTTTGAGACAATAATATAAACTATCAACTTCAGAACTATTGGTATTTCTAGATAGAAGTTTTCTTTATTTGCGGAGGTTCTATATAACTAATGAGAAATTATTAATTATAGGCATTCCATAACCATAAATAAATAAAATATATTTAGTGGTGGTTGAAAAAACATCTAATAATCCTAAAAAATATCATATATTTTACAGTTTTAGTGGAGGTTATAATCATAACAAAATCCATTTAATTTGGTTATATTGGTTTTAAGACAATTCTTCATTGGTTTTATTGTACTTTTATACAACCTCAGTTTTTAGTAAAATTATTTATGCTTTGAAGTAGTTTAAACAACTACTACCAATGATAGAATAATAGAATCTTCCACTTTCAATTCAAGACACTATACCAAATATTAAAAACACAATTAGTAAAACAATATGAAAAATATAAATTTCATTTTCATTATAAAGGATAATGAAACTCTATTATAAGTTTCCACAAATATAAGAAATATAAAATCAACCAAATGTAAATTGAAACAAATCACAATTACATTCAAATTTCATAATTCTAGGGGATGTATTTGAATAATAACTAATAATATATCAATGATGGCCATGTGTTACATTTTTGGCGTAGTGGTTTCCTCAAGATGATAAAATTTCCTCATCATGATGACTTCCTTCCAATGATACCAATAATTAGATAATATAAGTAAATAAATTTAATTTTTTTAATCATGAATAAAAAAATTATAAACAAAAAAGGGTTGTAACTACTAAAACTAATTTATCTCTATGAAATAAACTCAGGAATACTCTCTATCGTGTCCTGAAATAATGTTGTTAAAGAACACATACTATAGAAAACATCCCATCCTAAGCCCTCATGTGTGATTTGTGGTTCTTTACATTGATCAACAACAACCAATAACACAAAATGAAATCATGCACCTAATTTGTTTATTAGTAAGGAATGTAATAATTATATGAATAATAAACATTATAATAATATAAAATTAATAAATACTTTATCAATATTTATTTTCAATCACCATTCCTTGATTGTTTAATATTTCATTGTTATTATTTAATGGAAGATGCCTCCAAAAATGATATGTTATGAGGAGGAAATGATTATCTTATTGTACCGACGAACTACGCCCAACATACCATCTGGTCGATGGAATTTTTCCTAAATCATAAAAAAAATGAATGTGGTTACAACATCGAAAATTGATATAATACAATAATAAAATAAAAAATTTCCAAAATAAAAATTACTAATCATATTAGGGTACCTAAAAAATTAATATGACGCTCAAAACAACTAATTTTAATCAAAATATCAGTATATTTATATATATTGAATAGTATATTTCTTTTTATATTACCTTTAAACTATTATTTTATATTCATTAAGTTCAAAAATGAATCATCCTTAACCACCATACCATAAACCGTCAATGTTTACTCTGTAATTTTTCAATCATAACTGTTATGAACTTTATTGAATTTCAATATCTGTGAAATCAATGAAAAAAAATGTCGATTATAGAAGATATATTAATTAATGAATCATGTTTTTTAATAGTAAAAAAATATGGGTTAATATGTTAAAAAATAATTTAACATACAATATTTTCATTCATAATTGATTATAATCCCTCAATATTTACAATATGTGCTCATTTTCACATTCTCATCCAAAACTGAGTGTTTTAATGCCATCATGGACAAAAAGATTTATTGTAACATGTTAAAATGTTTCACTATAAGTAAACTGCTATTCATTGTTATCACCCAAAACATACATCTCTTTGATTATAATGGGCTACAACACCACACCCTTCATTTATTGTATCACCATCATAATATACAATTTTAAAAAATGAATCCAAAATATATGGATTGTGTTATTCATGGTAGGAAACATTAATTAAATGATTAAACATTATATAACTAAACAAGAAAAATCATTCCTTATACCTCTATGAATATCATACCATTTTTTTAAATAACAATGAAAAATGTATCCTTGATAATTTAATCTAATAATGACAATAAAATTTCCATTATATCCAAACTATATGAATTTTTAAACGATTCCAGTGCTTTGTGTTTTCAAAACATCATTAGGATAAGATTAATGAAACAGAACACATTAATATTATAGTAATTGAATATATTATATAACATAAAAGGACCTTGATCTAAATATTTCAACTAAACAGATAGTTCTGCTTGATTACCAATGTTCATGATCTAGAAAAATAAATACATTAGAATTTTGGAAAAATAATAAAAAATAAATTATAAATATGAAACGAATTTCAAACCTACATTATGTGGAAACTAATAAATAATATCATTGATCATAACTTTTGTGATTTCTTTCTGAAATCCATTTTTACTCAATTTTTTTCTATGTTGGTGTCATCAATTATTCAATGAAATATTATAAGATATCACTATTTAATAGAACATATCTTTTTGAATGTAGAAAATCCATATGAATTATTGAAAATAAAGGTCTCTTTTTAACTGGATAAACCAAAATTGTAAATATTGTTAATTTTCTAATGGATAGATTATAAGTAAATTTTTCATTTACAAGTCCAACTAAATTTAACCTTAACTTAATCCCTTAATAATACATCAAATATAATATTAGAGACTCTTGGAACATGTAAAAAAATCAACAATAGTGCCTTATATTTGATAATATTTCTTAATATAATACTTCTAATGACCAAGGTACGTAATTAGTACTCATATAAAAAACAATTTATAATAATTTAGAAAAACATAATCCAATAGTTAGGAAACTTTAAAATTAAAATACCTCCTTATTGGATGAATCCATTAATAGTCTCTAGGTCAACAAAACATATATTCATCCAAGTTTACAGATTCAAATATTTTTTTCTTTTAATTTTTCATGTTGTTTAGGATTAGAAACTTTTCCAGTGTTTTCTGAAGAATATAAAAAAAATAACTAACGCAATTTTATTAACTATTTAGTTGCTCATTTGCAATGGTAATAAATACTCCCCCAAACTATGTGATTCATGAATTTTTATTCTATTTACCTTATGATGTTCTCCATAAATACATTCTACAATGTTATTAGAATACCCATATGATGCATTTACATTTTTTTATTCAAAAAAACACATTTTTTCTTGATTTTAAAAACCCAAAATTATTACAAGGTTTTTCCCATTCTTAGTTTTTCATATATCTCACTTTTTTCATTTCACCCAATTCGTTATGTTCAATAGTAAGTTACTTTAAATTTTCCATTCTCATTATATAACAATAAATAAAATTAACACACACATGTTCTTATTGTGTAAAGTATCATAATTATGACACAACATCTACAGTTTCCAATAAATATGATTGAAAAATATAATTTTTTAATTCCATTTTTTGTTTCAATTCCATCTGATTTGGTAGTATCCATTTCCCCACTATAGGTGTACTAATAATAATTCTGAAATTATATAGTAGTAGTTGACAATTTAGTGAATATTTATAACCTCAATTACTATTTTAGAAGGGGACACTAATTAGTCAATATATTGAATGGTTTCATGTTAAATAAAAAATCTGTAAGATGCATCTAGAAATCAATGATGTCAAAAAAAAATATTTTTTTCTATATTTATTTTTTTGAGTCAAATTAAATATTTTAGAATGGGAATTCCATGATAGTGTGAGCATTCCGTGGACAAAAATTACATTGTTCTGGAAAGATAATTCTAGAGACCCGAAGCTAGACGTACATGGACATTAAATTACTTTTGCGGAATACTTAATACATAACCAAAAACATACACACAAGGATCGTAATAGTTTAGTGTCTTTGGAAACTCAGAATATAAACATTTAATCCTGTTGAAAGATCTTCAACATCTCCCATATCGATCTTCCCATTTTCTTTTCTTACCTAAAACATTTCTTTATATCCTGGGGAAAAGAAAACATATAAAGGGTGAGCTCAAATGCTCAGTAAGGGTAAGCATGGATGAAATAAAACAAATCATATACATTTGAGTTTAAAAACATGAACATAATGTTTCAACATCAAATGCTTGAGCAATGACATAAAACATGGAATTACGTAAGGCATAGATCATAATGAAACATTAAGAATAATAAAATAGAATGTGAGTAAAACATGTAATTGTGTCAACCATTCATCACATGTCATGATTTCCATAGTAGCCAAGGAATTACTTCCAAGACCGTCATAGTGGAAAAATTCCATTTCTGAATCGAGTTCACTCCTCGTTTCAGTCCTGTAACACTGAATCAGATTAACTTACCATTCCATACATGTCTATCTCATGAGATATAAATCTTTACCCAATGCATTGGAGGGAGATATAGTTCCCACCCATCTCATAATGAAATCATTCTTACTTGTGCCACAAAATAAACTTAAAACATTCATCATAACCCAAAGAATAAAATGGGTTTCATAAACATCATCCCATCATCTCATAATACATATAAAACAAATGGAAATTTCATCATAAGAAAAGTGAAACCATGTAAATCATAGAGACATTAAACTTGAAACATACACATTTGAAAAAATTTCATCTTAGATGGAAAATGATTTTTATAAAACACTTGAAATGAATTTTTGAGGAAAACATCCTTTCTTCTTCAAAATCATTTTCTTTTCACAAAATGTCATGCAATTTTAAAAGAATAGGATTTTGATGAAAATAATAATGAAATATTTTGGAGGACGCTTCAGGAAAATAAGGCCTTATAAAACTATAAAAATCCGTTCGTTCCGTATAAGTTAAAAAATCATTCTTCTCATACTTTTGTCGGAAAAGTCAAAAAAAGTACCTCATAACGTAAACAAAAGAAAGATTCCTTACATACCATGTAGTAAATGTAAAAAAATGGGTAAAAAGGACTTTAAACATACATTAAATCACTTTTATAAAACATGGACATGGATTATAGAAATAACCTCAGTAAATACTTACGAATAAGCAATCTCAGATAAAAATGATATTTGCAATATTATCCCTTATCTTAGGTCCGATATGCTTCGTACGTATCCGAAAATCCTATATAATGATTTAAATAATTCCATTGACTCATTACATAATCATATTCATTTTTATGATATCGTATATGTTTCACTTATGACTTTATATTACCCGTTCTTTTTGTAGATTCCATGTAAAAGCAGTGTTTTGGGTAAAATCATTTTATTTATCGTATATGTTTCAACTTATCATTCTTGATACTATTACTTATATCCTGATTTAAATAATTCAAGAATGTAAAACATGATTTATATATATTATATATTCATCATATACATCTATATTATAGATCGATAAAAGGAATGAAATACACCGTTCATGGAGACGGTAAGCCGTACGTACGCATGAACGCTGTTTTCGTTTTCTTATTGAATTGAATGAAATTAAATAAATGACATACATATATAAATCCAGTAGCATTATTATTCCATATATTTCATTATTATTCATTATATATACTTTATAATCATTCTTGAATGGTTAATCATGGAAAATGAATCTCGTCGCGTTCGTGGAGACGGTAGTCCGTACGTACGCACGAGCGATGATATCATTCCCGTGATCGTGGAATTGTATTGGAGTGTATGTATAGTATTTCATAATCAATATCAATTTAAAAATAATCATATATATTCATTATTTACACCATTATACCCACACAATTAATGTGATGGTGGAAAATAGATTACACCACGGCGTGGAGACGGTATTCCGTACGTACGCACGCGCGGTGATTTCATTTTCCGTAGGATGGATAGATGGTGAAATAGGGTTGTTTCATACATATAATAAAATATCAGTATATTAGTGATAATGATGTTATTACTTCATAATTAAACAACTAAAGAAGAAGAAGTAGAAGAAAAAATAATGTTGAAAGAATCAGTAACGGATATTACCTCTTCTTTCGACAGGCCTTTTTGAAACATCCTTTTAGGGCACTAATATTGGTCTTTGAAGAAGCAAAAAACCTCTATGATGTTTCCAGGGATGTGGAGAAGTGAAATGGGCCGAGGTTGTCTGAGAATGAAGGCTCAATGTGTTGTGAGGAAGAGAGGGAGGAGGTGCCCTTTTATAAGGGAGGAGAGGGGCACCTTTGGAAATCTTAAAAATATTAATTTATAATAAATCTAACCCCACTTAAAAACCACCAAAAAGGACTCATATTCGAATATTAAATGACATAGGGTCATCAACCAATAAAATATAGAGATGTTAGGAAATTATTTTAAACATTATCAAGTTGATTTATCCTTATTTAATCAATTAAATTTTATTTGGGGTAATATCATATTAAATTTTAAATTATAACAAATAATTAATTATTTGTTGTAAATTGTCCATAATTGGTTACTTTATAACATTCTAGACCATAAAATGTTAAATTTATAATTTTTAAATATTTTTGTTATTTTTAATCAATTTTGTAATATGTTATTTTTATAAAATAACAATAGTGTCAATTTTGACACTATTCATTTATTTGAATTTAAATAAAATATATACAGACAGTATGTTCGAACTAAAGGCTTTAATAGATTCATAAAAGGTCATATGTATCTATAAAATTAGTTTATAACATTAAATAGTTCATATAATATTTATTTTATTATTTTTAAAACCATTTATTTGGTTTATCTCTTAATAAAATAATTACTACAACATTTTCATATAATTATTTAATATAATTATTTTTTTCATAAAAATTAAAAATAAATTCCTATGATTAAGATAAATCTATTACCTTTCACAATAAAACTTTTACTCGAATTTAGAATCTTAAAATCACAATATTTAAATTGTTATATTTATTAAATTATGAAGGTTACAACTTTGGAATCATTTAAAATAAAATAAAATAAGTGTCATAATCGATCTTATAATGCTCCAAATGGCCAACTATTTGACAATTGGATGATTATGATTTATAGTTACATGACCAAAATGTTTTGGTCAGGGTTGTGTGCATTTTATGGTCAATATTAGTTTAATAAAAACTATATTCTCTATTTTCACTAGACAAACAATTTCTGCATCACTATTATGTCACAATTAATGATAATTATTTAATCCCTAAAAATTATAAAAAAATTCATATGATGTATATAATTTTATTAGATTTCTGGAGACTATTCATGTTCGATGTTTCATGAAATTTATCACTAAATTAAAATTAATATACTTATAAGATTTAAGAGAGTGACAGTTGTCACTTTCTTTGGTTTTAATAATAATTAAATTATTTTCATAGAAAAAAGTTCATTAAATGATTCTAATCAGACCCTTAGGTGATATGGGTCGACTTTTAGTCATCTAATAGGATTTTTGAAAGTATTACGTTAATTTTATAATCTTATATTTACCCTTAATTACCTGATCAACCTTTAACTATGGTAAATAAAACTTACGGTAGCTACTATTCATAAAGCCCAAAAATAAAAAGTAGCATATTAACATAATTTGGATCCACTGATTCCAAATATGGAATCCATTTTTCCAAATTCAATGAAAAAAAGTTGCAGAAATTAAATTAAAATTAAACTTGTTGTCGAAAGAAAATGGGTTTTTGTTTAAAACATAGCAAATGATTGAAATGATTTAACCTACGAATTCAAGGTAAATTCAATGATAATGACATAAATTATATTAAATGGTAAAAATATATTATATTTATACTTTAAAACCATTAAATATTATAATTTAACCACATAAATTATTATGATGAAAAAATTTGTTTTTAATTAAAATATAGCGTGTTTTTACTATTCATTAAAATATGAAAGTTATCAGAAAAATATCAAAACTTTATCCAATGTAAATTGTTATATCCTGATTAAAAATAAGAATTTTATTTTGTGAAATTTATCTTATAAACATTTCTAAAACTATATTTATTGTGGGTGCGCCATTAAAAGGCGGAAAAACTGCATTTTTTGAAAAATACTTATTTTACACGAAATATTTATTTTGTTCACATACCATGTTCTAGAAAATTTGTAAGATGACATAATAATGTTATAAAATTCAAAACGTAGTTAATACTATTCATAACGTCTAGTTCGTGATAATATTATAACCATATATCGTTGTTTAGTGAAACTCGTTATTGTGTACAACACACGCTATCGTGGAAGGTCGTGATTGCGTGTAATGCAAGCCAAATCAGGGTTGCGTGTAGTACACGACTCCTTTGTTGTTGTGTATAACAAAATACAACCATATTTCATTTATACATTGTATATATATATATATATACATACACACTCAATGTTGCGTAGAATAACCACTATCAAACAAGCATGAAATTGTGTGTAACACGATCGAAGAGTAGTGTTGCGTATACTGCAAGCTAATACAATGTTGCGTATAGTGCAAGATAATCTTGGTGTCGCGTACAACAGAAGATATTAAAGAAATTAAAAATAATATATCTTATAAAATATCGGGTTATTACAATAATGATGGTCCACATAAGAGAAGTACAAATTTTAAACATTTTTTTAGTAGATGCATCATATGTATCCATGAAAATTTATTATAATTGTATCAATTACTATAAATGAGGAAACTGTTTTAAATCTATACCAAATCAAGGAATTTTTTTCTATAATAATTATTGAAATAGTAATAAAAATTTATTTCAAACACATACATAGAGATAGATTATAAGGGAATACAATAACAATCCATAAGGTATAAATGTTAGTCAATTTTCTGAATGTATTAATTCCATCAGTTGAAAAACCCAAATTGACATTCTTAGGGTCCCCAAATATATATATATATATATATATAATGAATCCAAATAATTACATTATATGGAACATATTGTATCAAGCTTAAACCCATCATAATTGTTTTCTATATATTTACATGTCATGTTCTCTATCGTGTTAGATAATGTGAATAATATTTTTGTTTGAGGTTTTAGGGGAAAGTTACATATAACATTCCTGATAATATTATTTCTATAATTATTCATAGTCACAAATCTATTCAATGTTGTATTATAATTAGTTAATTTCCATTTAATTTAATAGAATCTTTCAAACACCTCTAATTAAGAATTCTATCCCCAATATAACTTATGGTGATTGGTATACACATGTATCATTGTATAAATTTTTCCAAACTTTTCAATGGATATTTTCAACTCCAAAAATATTGCTGGGATCATTAAATTACCAAAAGTATCATGTAAAAACTCTAATATCATGGAAAAATCATTATTTATAATTCAATATAAACACGTGACCTAGTATTGTTTTAGTAAAAAGTAAAACATCTATTATCATTCAACCCCCTCATATATCTCATAATTTTCATCATCAAAAAGTCATAATCATCATTTTATTTGTCAGTATGTTCTTACCTAATATTAATCTAAAAACATTAATACACTAATATATGTAAATATAACTATAATCATATTTTTATCCTATTATACCTGAGGAATAAATAATTACGTTCAAAATATCTTTATTTACATTTAATGAAATAGCATTTAAATTATGATATTTGAAAAATATCAGACATTCGATAATGTTTGGTTTTCCATGTCCAATCAATCACACATATCCAATATAAAATTTTATCAATACCAAGTGTTCATAAACACAAACTCTTTTACATAATCATATAAAATTACATGTACTATGTTGACATTTTATTCTTCCATTGATATATTCATTTTAAATTGAATCATCAAAAAATATCTCCAAGACATTATGATATTGAGATGTATTTTGAGGTAATGTAATGTAACTTTCAACCATTTCATTACTTTTGAAAAATAACAATAACAATCATATAACATATTAGTGAAATGAATATATCCATAAAATATAACTTATGATTAATATGAAACACTATGAAACTAATAATAATAATATAAAATAATAATATATTGAAAATTATAAAAATATTTTATATTTAACCTTGATTGGAATATATAAATAAACATGTGAGAATAAATAAGTAGATTTAATTAATATATAAGAACACTCACACACAAAATCATTTCACTCATCAAAAAATTCCATACTCATCAATGATAATGCATATATAATTTAGTTTATTTGGTAATTATTTAAATTAAATTTGAAAATTAATAAAACTTATGCATCTTCACTTCCTTTTCATTGTACCCCCACCCTCGGACATATTGTAAACTAATAAAACTGATATTATGTTAATATATTTCACATGGAATATGATCTGTTCTAAATATATACTATAAAACATAATGTATTATGTTTAGAAAATAAACATGAAATCTTATAGTCAATTATATCATTAAAAAATTGAAAAATATAAATAATTAAAATAGGGATCCTAATAGGTCACATATTATTTTTAAAAAAATTCAAAAAAATAATGAACATATCGAAATCCAATTACAAATATATAGAAATTTGAATAATTAAATAAATAAGTGTATGAATGAAAAAGTAGTGAACAATATACTTGAGGTATTCAAATTTTTTTAACACATCAGTACAATATTATAAGACATTATCTTAAAATAAAAATATTATACCGGATATGGGGATTCATATAAATATAATGAATATTATGGAAACATTTATTCCAGATTTAGGTATACATAACGATGATGTAATATTATATTTTGGGACAATTAATTGATAATAGATATCTCTACATAATATTAGAGACAAAAATAATAAATAATTCTATATGCTAGGGATGGCTTGAGGGTAGGAGAGGGTGTCATCATGAGTTGAATCTCTTATTGAGGGGAGAAGAGGGTGATTCCTGGGCACGGATGAATGGGAGATATGGGTGGTATCATTGAGGAGAGTGTAAGGTGGTGTTGTTAGTAGTGGTAAGTATTGATCTTTAGAGAGGTGGGTGTGGGCACGATTGAGTTGAGATTGAGGGGAGGAAGAATTAAGGGGCCACAACTACAAGTTTAGCGGGATTATTAGTTGCATTCGTTACAACCACTTCTTATAACATGATGGTTTTTTAGTATTTCAGGTATGTTATATTAAACCTCCATTGAAAACATGTCACAAATATATAATTTTTGGGTAGTGGAACTTGTCTATAGTGTAATTTTATATTGGGTAACCATGAGTATGGGGTTCCATATGGATCATGATGTGAATTTTGTATCTAGTTTGAAACATTTAAGATTGAATAGATCCGTGTGTAGTTCTAGTTATGGGAGTAGATAATTATATGTGTTTCCTTCACACCCAATATTATTTTTAATTTCTTGAGAGAGTCTTAGTGATCATGTTTTTCTAGGTGTAGCAATTTTATTTATATTTTGACTTTGGTATGTCCTAGGGGCTTATGATTATTGTTTTCAATGTATGTGATACCCTATAATAGAGATATTGTTTGGGATGTGTGTGGTGTTATCCATGGTCTATGTGGGGGGTCACGTACCATATATTTATTTTTTATTTTGATCTAATCTTTTTATAAAATAATTATGATACCTTACCCTATGAAATATGTCGGAGGTATGTGAGGTTGAATGAGACCTCACCCTAATTGACAGAGTGGTGGTATGAGATGTATTATGAGACCTCACCTAGAGTGAGAGTTTGATGGTATAATATTTGATATGTGATGTCGAATGTGACCTCACCCTATCAGAGATAACATTTGTTAAGCATTGTGATATGTTATAAGGAATCAGAACTCTCTCTGATTGAGTGGGTGGTGGTATGAGTTATGGTATATGATGTGGAGTAATAAATCACCATAAGATAGAGGTTAGTGACATGATACATGTGATGTTATCTGGTTTGGAACATTACCCTATGTTAGAGGGTTAGTAATTTATTTGATATGAGATTGGGACCCGATATGAGACCCTACCTTTAGTGAGAGGGTAGTGGCCATGAATTTGTTGTGGATACAATTCCAACGTTAATGGGTAATGGGGATGATCTATTTTTGGATGAATTTCTCCACCAAATTTATTAGAAATAGGGAATGTTAGGTGTCGTAGTGGCCTAGTTATCACATGGTGACCTGATGTGATTACTTTCATGATATATTATCTTAATGTTTTAAATTCCCATACATATTCATACATTGTATTTGATTACATATATAGGGTGAGTGTTGGTTATTTTATTCTAATTTTTTATCACAACATTCATGGGAACTCTTATGAATACATATGCCTTAATTTTGGTTTTCAATGTTATAGGTTTTATAGGGGACCCATATTTAGTATCTTGGAGTTGGTTGGGAGATGTGACCAAGGGGGATATTTTTTTATAATGTATTAACCAATATTTTATTAGGCTTACATTATAATTAACCAATTAATGGTGTAGTCTTTATTTAGTTTTGTACATGTTCCAACACACTTCACAATTGATAAAACATTTCGATACTTGTTTATTTTTTAGTTATCCTTTTGTTGTGATTTCATTTGCTTCTGTAATATTATATGATTATTCTAATATTATGTATAATTATATTGAGGGTATTATACCCATATATTTTTTATAGATACTTATTAATTGTCTGGTACATCTCGAATATGGGGAGGTCTTCTAGAGTTCAATTTTTGTTCCTACTAGAGTGTTATGATTTTAATCGAGCATTGGAATAAATTTATGTTGATATCATTGATATCATATATCATCCCTGAAAAGGGTAATTATCAAGTGGATCTTTTATTATCTACTTTCTTGGTTCCATTGTCTCTCAAATTTTTTGTTTCATTGTCATCCATGTGTCTTTAAGATTAATTTTAGTTGATTTTATCTCATTATCAATGTTCACCATGGCAGGAATCACTTAAATTCATATCAATGATCATTATCGATCACCTCATATATGCCAAATTTTATATAATCCAACATGTTATATATTCTATAAAAAATAATCCATATATAATTAAATTAAACTAAATACTGTATATTAATATTTTTATTCTATAACTATTACATCAACTATATGTGGTTATAAATATAAGGAATTTAAACACCCCAAAAATATTATATTAGATCAATTCATTATACCCCAAATGGGCTGGCCCAAAACCTCCTAGGATCTAAAAAAGGCTCTCTATATAAATCCAAATAGTTAAAAATTATTATGACAATGATAACTGCTTTTAGACTATTATTACACAGTCTTAAAGTGTTCAACAATAAAAATAAAATAATGATTTTCTTCATTATAGAAACAGTTCCCCCACGCACTAAGTGAAAACAATATGATTTTCAATTATTTTTTGAATTGTATTTCTGTATCATTAAGTATTTTAAATTATTAATCACTTATGAAAGAGGATCAAACTGTTAGTTTTTCCCTTGATTTTTCCATAGAATTAAGGAAACTTTATCGCCCACCCTATCAAATTTATTATCTGTTCCTTGAAAAAATACATGAATCTCATAAAACATTATCAATAATGAACTAAAATATTACTATATTATTTTTTAAAAAATATTAATTATATTTTTAAAATAATAAAAAATATTATTATTTTCAAATAAATTATAATTATATTGTATCTTTATCTGGATGATCAGAAAATATGTAGGGTCAGTAATTGTTGTAAATTTATTATTTTGGACCGAAAATTGTGTCCAAGAAATATATTCCTATCAACTCCTTATTTTTATTTTTGATCCATCCTTTGGCCTATGTATGTATTTATAATTCATATAAAAACTTTTTTATTAAATTTTAATTTAAACTTTGGTCTTATTTTGAATCTCAAGGAAGCATTTACTACCACTTTTTAAAATGGGATTCTAAAACATATCACTTCTGATAATAGGTTTCAATAAAATATGTGGATTTATATTTCATTTTTGAAGAAAATATTAAACTTCTTACAAAAACTTTTAAATTGGATTCTGAAAAAAAATGTCTCAATACAAAATTTTGAACAAATTACATTAAAAAATTAATCTTATGTGGCGACTGTGATATTTAGATTTCAAAAGAGCATTAAAACAAAAAATAATCAGGAAACACATTTTTTCAATGTATATATTATAAGGGAATGCTAATATAAATATTTTCCAATACATTATCCTAATGAATTACTAATTTTTTTAAAAAAAATATCATTAGTGATTTGTTTTATTAGAACTTATAAATTTCTTTTACAAACAAGTGATTGACATGAAAAAATCACTCTCTAAGAAACAATGTAAAAATTTCAAATTGAATGAAAAATCTATGTCACTATTTCATTCATGTTATTAAAAAAATATCAAAAAAATATATAAATGATGGATAATAACACTTTCACTACTCATTAAAAATGATCTAGAATAATCCCACTGTCACGAACCAGGCCGGTGCGTCATCCGACCCGGCGCCCGACCCGATCCACGACATGGCCCGAAGGGCGTTCCCGATCCCCACGGGCTGGCAACTAGTGCCGGGCATCAAAATAAACTAGTTGGGAACGATTTTAGCCCATGAAAAAGATGAGTAAAGATAAACTAAACATGCAGATAAAAAAAAAGGCAAAAAAAAAAGAACTATACAATGTGGCAGTGGAAAAAGGAATAAACAAAGCGTGACGTACCTCAGGTGACCCCATGGATCACCACGGTACGTCAACTACACTCGCTCCCAAGAGAGATCCGAGACTGAAACCTGCAACTGAAAAGTAAAGTAGGCATGAGCATCGCGATGCTCAGTAAGAAAGCCAAAAATGCAACCACATCCTATGCCCCTACCTTAAGTAAGAAATCCAATCATGCCAGTTTGAAAAATATGGTATAATAAAATAATGTTTTCCTTCTTTCCAAATCCAAGTAACGGGTTTTCATTTTCAAATAAAGAATTTCACTCCCACTACATTTTCAAAATAGGTTCCAAGCATGCATTAACGTTTCAAATGAAAAGAAACCAATTTGGATTAAAATATGGTTTTCACAAAAAGAGACATCAAGTATGAATCAACTGAAAAGAAAGTTACATCGCTAGTAGCATGTCACAAATGAGCACCATGGTAAATCCCTATAGGTAGCTAGAATATGTGGGAACCTAGAGACGTCGTACCTCGGTGAAACGTGGCTTAGAGGACCACGACCCTCAGAAAACGTGGCTTAGAAGGCCACGAACCTCAGAAAATGTGGCTTAGAAGGCCACGACCCTCAGAAAACGTGGCTTAGAAGGACACGACCCTCAGAAATTCATATGTTTAGTTAGTGTTGTTGTGTCAATCCTGCTAGACAAACCGGGAAGAACCCCTGCCGTGTCATCTAGCGTACTAGTCTTGGTCACCCACCTAGATACCCGAGTTTACCATTGTGCTCTATTCCAAAATGGTGGTGAGCTTTTATCAAAAGAAAAGGAATGAACATCACACTTTCTTTATCCTAAAAACTCACTAAACCTCTCACCACCATTCTCCCTCCTTAAGCGCATTCCCCTATTTCACATTACATAAAGCATAAACCCTAATATTAGGCACATATTAGTACACTCAACATACATGTCATTTTCTAAAACCAAGGGGGTTTGCCTTAGGAGGGGTTTTTCCAATTTTACAGACCATTTCAAAAGGGACAAACAGGCTTTATGGTTTCACAAATAATAGTTTTAATTTTTGAACATATAATCATCTAAACTCTTTGCAAAACATTTTAGAAATCCCAATTTAATAATCTACATGTTACATATATAAAGAAAACAATCTTGAACACTTTCTTAAAATGATGAAATTAATTTATGAAAGTCCAAATGGCATTTGTAATACATTAAATTTTTCCAAAACAAATACATAACCATTATTAGCAAATGCACCCAGATTTTATAACATGTAAATATAACATACATATACATATAAAATATTTTCAAAGAAAGCAAGCAATTATGAAATTCAAACTAAAGGCATAGGCATAGGAAACCTACCTCAAGACACGCAGCTTTTGACAAGGGTTACCCGAGACCGCTTCACCACCATACATATACATTTTCATGCAAATGCATATGCACAGGTCCTTACTGCCGACGACTCAAACCCCCGAGGAAGGGACCACTCACTATACATACAATTTAATAAAGGAATTAAACAATTAAACAGTTTATAAAGCATTTAAAATATCACATTAAATCTTTATACCAACAACGCACTCAAACATCCTTCCTAATACCACGCGCACCATGACGCAACACGAGAAACATGATAGGACAGACTTTGCAGCACTTGCGTGACAAAATAATCCCACAACAAAGTTTATAAAACACTACGAAAAGTTCAGCACGGGTTTTCACAAAATCAGAACATTCATATTAAATGAACACACTACGAAACACATCGAAATCATAGTAAACTTTAAGTGAAACTGTATTCGCACCAAGAAAAATAATCAATGAGTATACTAAATTAATTAAAGACAAAAATTAATTTTTTCAAACAACACATATATGCGGAAACTCATACCTGATATAAATATGCTACCAAGAGTTAAAATAAAGATTTAACATCAAAGATCAACTTCACACAATACATATTAATTAAATAACACGCTAAATTAAATAAACTTTTGAATTGATTAATCGGAGAATAATCAAGAGCGGAACCACCTACTTGGAATGTAGAAAAACATCGCAACATGATGCGCAAACTCCAATCGCACACTAAATTCACCGCAATCAATTCAAATGAACTCTATCATCAAAACATCAATTCAGTTACATGAAAATTAAACTAAATGCAAACTGAAACCCCAATTAATACAAATAAAAACCACAATTGGGAGGAGGAGGTTTTACCTGGAGAAAGGCCATCCTAGAGAAGGGAAGCGTGTGCCAAAATTGTTTTTTTATGGCAGGAGGCCTGTTAGGTTTTGCGGTGCAACGGAGACAAGTAGAGAGGTAGAGGGGGGCCACAGCTCAATTGTTCTAAGGGGCTGCTGTGTGACGGCGGGAGTTGCATGAGGGGAAGGGTGTGCGGTGTGTGGCGTGCGGTGCGCCTGAGGAGTCCGACATGATGTTGAAGCGACTTGGGTCATCGGTCTGGCCAGAAGAGAGGCGCTGCGATGGGAGAGATATGGGCTGCAATGGGAGAGAGAAAAGGGGGGTGTGGGCATGGATCGGCTTGGAGGGAGATGGAGGGCGCCAAAGCAGGGAAAGACGTTGGCCAGGATGGACGGTGTGCGGGTGATTCGGCTAGGTTTAGAAGGGGAGTGCACCGCAAACCAGGGGGAGAGGCTGCTGCGCAAGAAAAAAAACAATCGGGGAAGATGGGTCTAGCGTGACGGGGATAGATAGAATGGTGGGAAAAGAAAGAAAAATAAATAAAAAGGAAAGAAAATGAAATAAAAAGGAAATAAAAATAAAATATAAATTAAAACCTAATTTAAATCATAAAAAAATTAATAACAGCAATAACATTAAAACATACATGCTGAAAATTTTATGACCATTTTAATAATTTAATATTATACAACAAATAAAAATATTAGCTGAAATAATAAGAAGAATAATCCCCAATAAAAATAATAATATTATTAAACGACTCTTAAATTAGTTAATCATTTTTCAGATTTTGTTATTGCATTTAAATTATTATTCAACTCATTAATTAATTGATTACCAGTGCACAAGGTAGGTCGCACAAACATCTGACGAAGCCATGCGGCTCCGCCCGTTCCGTGCGCATGCGCCAGTCACTATCGAGTCAAAACACTCATTTATCATCAAAACGCAAAGACTCAGGTCGGGTCTGGAAACATGCAAGGGGTTGTGTGAAAGGTCTCACACACAAATAATAAGACATTTAATAACAAAACATCATCCAATTATGATTGGGCACTACATATGGTCGCGCGTACGGGCGCACACCCGTGTAAGGCCACATTTTTTTTAAATTAGAATCGATTCAAACAACAACTCAAAGAAAAACCTAAAATAAATTAAAATATAGCACGCGTCAGGTCGGGGTGTGACAATTCTCCCCACCGTGACACTTTCTGCCCCCAGAAAGTCCCAAAATACTAGGTCAACTAAGGGTTCCAAGAGAGACCACGAAGACCCCTAAAACAAAACCTCAAACACCCGATGACCGGGCATTCACAAGCCCACGACCTGAAACTCTAATTTCTCAAAACCAGAATCACCAAGAAAAAATACCAACAAGGGATTCACCTCGAAGTAGAACTACAATATGGAACACCCCGACCCCTGACTTAGGGATCACCCGGGCCGCTCGAGGTCTCCAAAAACACTCGTTCAGCGGCCCATTATACCAGCTAACCAATTAGCGTGGTCGAGGTTGGGCGGAGCGGAAGTATGATGTCGCCCCGCCAAGTGCACTTTGAAGATAGAGTCTTCCACAAGTACGTCCTATGGTGGTCTCCCCACCACATTAGGGTTCTCGTCAAATATTGGTTCTCCAAATCAAAACCGCTCCCAAACCCAGACATCTCTAACATTGGCTTGACTCTTCAAACACCCTATGTTTAACCAACATAAGAGGGGAGATCGGCGAGACCCGCACTGGGTCTCCCCACCATTTTAAAATATCCTAACACCACGAAACCCGCGCGGTCATTCCTAGTTTACTTTAAGCAATACCGATTGAACCCTTCATCGTGAACCCGCCACACGGGCCGACCCACACTGATCATTCTTACAGTGGACAACACTCTGCCACGTGAGATAGCTTTGATAGCAGAAACCCCTAACCAGGAGACGAACCAGACAGGTGCACAACGTTTCCACAAGATATTAGTATCTCCGACCACAAGAAGGTTCACGAAGCACACCCACTAGCTTTACAAGAATATGGGTTTTTCCGAACCTCTTTAATGCCCAAGAGGAACTCCCATAAAATAAGACCACGACAAGTAGACAAGGGATCCATTCCCCTGACAACAAGAATGACGCCTTCGAAGAGGGTACCACAATAGGGAAATTTATGTTTTCCCCATCCCGACATTGCGGACTAATGTCGGACCAAGCCCATCCCACGTCTGACGAGTCCTGACTGCGCGCAAGCTTCACCCCGAGACCTATGGCTGGGGCACTGATGTCTGAAGCATCTCCAGCCTCGCAGTCACAAGCTGACCACTTCTAAATGGAACTTCCTCCGCTGGAAAAGCAGTCTGCATACTTCTCCTCACATCTCGCGCGACTACTCTATTAACATACCAATTTAGAATTGCAGCGAACGATCTAGAGTGTCTAACTGACCACACTAGAGATAGGAGGTTGAGCGGTCTGTCCGACACGCAACACAAACTGACGGAAGGAGCACTCCACGAACAAGTCCCTTTGGTTCACACTCTTCATCAAATGAGAGACCTACTCTTACCACAATATATGCAGGACCAACAATTTGTACCCTTTTTTTTGACCGACGATTCCACACTACTTATGGGGCACATGGAACTAGCTCATCAGAAACGTCAACACACCTCCTTCGCCGCATGTTGACTGGTCGAGAACCTACGAGATCATCCAATTTCCCTCACCTTCACTTCCTTAGGTACAAAAATGGAATGAGGCTTGTCTTTAGGATTGCTCACGACGTCCCCATTTGCAACGAAAACGGAACGATCACCATTCACTAGTTTAGTCCCGCTCCACCAGACGTACTCGAGACAATCTTACATCCGCACAACAATTGAAGTTCCTTCAAAACCAGAGACACTTCCAACTTTCCCAAATCGCTCAATGGCATCCAACTGACATCGACGTCTATGAACAGTCGACGCCACCAAGCCGAACCCAACTCTGCCACTCCACTAAGAGTCTGGGTCAGGCCAAGAAATGAGAGAGACTTGCTGGAACCCATGGAACGTTTCTAGGGGCATATCCCAAACAAGAAACACAAACCAGCCTTCCACAAATCCAAACACATCACAAAACAAACATCAACATTACAAAAACAAATTCAATAATCCCAATTTCAAACATCCATTCATTTTCAAAGAAAATACTCACTTGAAAGACCATGCCCTGCACAATAAGCCCAAAAACTATTTAAAAAAAACCCTATCTTTACTTTAAAAGCAATGTCATTTTTTTTTTCATTTCCAAAACCATTTGAGCACGAAAACCCATTTAAGAAAAAGGACCACATTCTTGGAAACAAGAAGCAACCTTAGAGATCAATCAACTGCCAATGATATTCCGTGGTGCCTCGCAAGTATGCATTTTCGTGCCACTCAGGCACCCGTCCACACGATCCATCAACTATCCATTAATAAAGTCCATATGCACATGCGAGCACCCATAGGAATACCACTGGAAAGAAACAAGGACACTCCGCTTTCAAAACTAGACATTCTCAATATTAGAAAATACCTTTTTCTTTTCAAACCCATTTCAAAAATTCAAGGCAAATTTCAAGAATGCTTTCCATTTCTAAAACGGCTCATTTCAATTTCAGATGACCCAAAACATCCCTTTAGAAATTCAACATTGACAAATCAATGCCAAATTCCAAAAACAAGGTCCAAGAGAAACGCACCCCAAATATCATGTCAACCGCAAATAAGAGCAGCAGCAAAGTCTGCTTCACTTTTTAAAGGAAAACAATTTCACGTCAATCCCAAAATTGAAGCAAGATATCACGAACGTTAAACACCTGGGCGGAGGACTAGTGGTCGTGTCTAACCTGGCTACATGGTTTAGCAGACCATGCCCTGGGTAAGCACCAACCACTAGTAGTGTCGAACCGCACTCTCGGGCATCACATGGGTCGCTACTCCATGTGAAACCGCGCGCAGTACCTGTTTACTCCTATTGTCATCCCCCATCCACAAAGACCAAAACCAAAACTTAGATCCCGGACTGCCCCTGGTTACTCGAGGATCGGAACGAGCAAGAGTTCGCGACGCTCTTCCCGCACCTACCACTCGAGTACCGACAATCCTATCTTCGATCTACCTGATACCCCAAATAACAAGAACAAAACCTCCCTTTGATACCATTTTGTCACGAACCAGGCCGGTGCGTCATCTGACCCGGCGCCCGACCCGATCCACGACATGGCCCAAAGGGCGTTCCCGATCCCCACGGGCTGGCAACTAGTGCCGGGCATCAAAATAAACTAGTTGGGAACGATTTTAGCCCATGAAAAAGATGAGTAAATATAAACTAAACATGCAGATATAAAAAAGGAAAAAAAGAACTATACAATGTGGCAGCGGAAAAAGGAATAAACAAAGTGTGACGTACCTCAGGTGACCCCATGGATCACCACAGTACGTCAACTACACTCGCTCCCAAGAGAGATCCGAGACTGAAACCTACAACTGAAAAGTAAAGTAGGCATGACCACTGCGATGCTCAGTAGGAAAGCCAAAAATGCAACCACATCCTATGCCCCTACCTTAAGTAAGAAATCCAATCATGCCAGTTTGAAAAATAAGGTATAATAAAATAATGTTTTCCTTCTTTCCAAATCCAAGTAATGGGTTTTCATTTTCAAATAAAGAATTTCACTCCCACTACATTTTCAAAATAGGTTCCAAGCATGCATTAATGTTTCAAATGAAAAGAAACCAATTTGGATTAAAATATGGTTTTCACAAAAAGAGACATCAAGTATGAAACAACTGAAAAGAAAGTTACATCGCTAGTAGCATGTCACAAATGAGCACCATGGGAAATCCCTGTAGGTAGCTAGAATATGTGGGAACCAAAAGACCTCGTACCTCGGTGAAACGTGGCTTAGAAGACCACGACCCTCAGAAAACGTGGCTTAGAAGGCCACGACCCTCAGAAAACGTGGCTTAGAAGGCCACGACCCTCAGAAATTCATATGTTTAGTTAGTGTTGTTGCGTCAATCCTGCTAGACAAACCGGGAAGAACCCCTGCCATGTCATCTAGCGTACTAGTCTTGGTCACCCACCTAGATAACTGGGTTTACCATTGTGCTCTATTCCAAAATGGTGGTGAGATTTTATCAAAAGAAAAGGAATGAACATCACACTTTCTTTATCCTAAAAACTCACTAAACCTCTCACCACCGTTCTCCCTCCTTAAGCGCATTCACCTATTTCACATTACATAAAGCATAAACCCCAATATTAGGCACATATTCGTACACTCAACATACATGTCATTTTCTAAAACCAAGGGGGTTTGCCTTAGGAGGGGTTTTTCCAATTTTACAGACCATTTCAAAAGGGACAAACAGGCTTTATGGTTTCACAAATAATAGTTTTAATTTTTGAACATATAATCATCTAAACTCTTTGCAAAACCTTTTAGAAATCCCAATTTAATAATCTACATGTTACATATATAAAGAAAACAATCTTGAACACTTTCTTAAAATGATGCAATTAATTTATGAAAGTCCAAATTGCATTTGTAATACATTAAATTTTTCCAAAACAAATACATAACCATTATTAGCGAATGCACCCAGATTTCATAACATGTAAATATAACATACATATACATATAAAATATTTTCAAATAAAGCAAGCAATTATGAAATTCAAACTAAAGGCATAGGAATAGGAAACCTACCTCAAGACACGCAGCTTTTGACAAGGGTTACCCGAGACTGCTTCACCGCCATACATATACATTTTCATGCATATGCATATGCACAGGTCCTTACTGCCGACGACTCGAACCCCCGAGGAAGGGACCACTCACTATACATACAATTTAATAAAGGAATTAAACAATTAAACAGTTTATAAAGCTTTAAAATATCACATTAAAGATTTATACCAACAACGCACTCAAACATCCTTCCTAATACCACGCACACCATGAAGAAACACCAGAAACATGATAGGACAGACTTTGCAGCACTTGCGCGACAAAATAAACCCACAGCAATGTTTATAAAACACTACGAAAAGTTCAGCACAGGTTTTCACAAAATCAGAACATTCATATTAAATGAACACACTATGAAACACATCGAAATCATAGTAAACTTTAAGTGAAACTATATTCTCACCAAGAAAAATAATCAATGAGTATACTAAATTAATTAAAGACAAAAATTAATTTTTTCAAACAACTCATATATGCGGAAACTCATACCTGATATAAATATGCTACCAAGAGTTAAAATAAAGATTTAACATCAAAGATCAACTTCACACAATATATATTAATTAAATAACATGATAAATTAAATAAACTTTTGAATTGATTAATCGGAGAATAATCAAGAGCAGAACCACCTACCTGGAATGTAGAAAAACATCGCAACATGATGCGCAAACTCCAATCGCACACTAAATTCGGAGCAATCAATTCAAATGAACTCTATCATCAAAACATCAATCCAGTTACATGAAAATTAAACCAAATGAAAACTGAAACCCCAATTAATACAAATAAAAACCACAATTGGGAGGAGGTGGTTTTACCTAGAGAAAGGCCATCCTAGAGAAGGGAAGCAGGTGCCAAAATTGTTTTTTTTATGGCAGGAGGCCTGTTAGGTTTTGCGGTGCAACGGAGACAAGTAGAGAGGTAGAGGGGGGCCACTGCTCAATTGTTCTAAGGGGGATACTGTGTGACGGAGGGAGTCAAATGAGGGGAAGGGTGTGTGGTGTGTGGCGTGCGGTGCGCCAGAGGAGTCCGGCAATATGTTGAAGCGACTTGGGTCGTCGGTCTGGCCAGAAGAGAGGCGCTGCGATGAGAGAGAGATGGGATGCAATGGGAGAGAGACAAGGGGGGTGCAGGCATGGATCGGCTTGGAGGGAGATGGAGGGCGCCAAAGCAGGGAAAGGCACTGGCCAGGATGGACGGTGTGCGGGTGATTCGGCTAGGTTTAGAAGGGGAGTGCGCCGCAAACCAGGGGGAGAGGCTGCTGCGCAAGAAAAAAAACAATCGGGGAAGAGGGGTCTAGCGTGACGGGGAGAGATAGAATGGTGGGAAAAGAAAGAAAAATAAATAAAAAGGAAAGAAAATTAAATAAAAAGGAAATGAAAATAAAATATAAATTTAAACCTAATTTAAATCTTAAAAAAATTAATAACAGCAATAACATTAAAACATACATGCTGAAAATTTTATGACCATTTTAATAATTTAATATTATACAACTAATAAAAATATTAGCTGAAATAATAAGAAGAATAATCGCCAATAAAAATAATAATATTATTAAACGACTCTTAAATTAGTTAATCATTTTTCAGATTTTGTTCTTGCATTTAAATTATTATTCAACTCATTAATTAATTGATTACCCGCGCACAAGGTAGGTCGCACAAACATCTGACGAAGCCATGCGGCTCCGCCCGTTCCGTGCGCATGCGCCAGTCACTATCGAGTCAAAACACTCATTTATCATCAAAACGCAAAGACTCAGGTTGGGTCTGGAAACATGCAAGGGGTCATGTGCAAGGTCTCACACACAAATAATAAGACATTTAATAACAAAACATCGTCCAATTATGATTGGGCACTACACATGGTCGCGCGTACGGGCGCACACCCGTGTAAGGCCACATTTTTTTTTAAATTAGAATCGATTCAAACAGCAACTCAAAGAAAGACCTAAAATAAATTAAAATATAGCACGCGTCAGGTCGGGGTGTGACACCCACGCTCATTTTCTAATGATTCAGTCGATTGGGTAAGCCTTATATGATATCATAGAATAATAATTATAAAATACAACATTGAAAATATAAATTTCCCTACAACTTAAAACATTGGTTAATTATCCCTCTGTTTTTATTGTCAAATAAAATATATCAAGGGCTTCATTTTTTTCCAAGTGATACCCATTTTTTAGCCTCGAGATATATGATGTACCACAACATTATCATTAAATAATCATTATATTCAATTAATATCCATGAACAATTAAGGCTGTAATAACATAAATCAATAATGATTGAAAAATATAAAATCCTCCATGATTTATTAAATTTATATGATTATACCAGGGTTATCAATTTTTTGATCCATAATGACCGATGATATTATTTATTTTACCCATCAACCCATCATAACTTATAATGGTTGATTATATGACATCATATCTATTTAAAAACCCAAATAATGGTTCCAATGTGAATATTTTCAATTATATGGAACAAATTTTAACATTCATAAAAATGTATATTAGAAATTAAATTAAAAAACATAGGTGAAAATTTTATTATATCTAAAAAGGAAATAAAATTTAAATATTACATGTAAGTGGTGGAACATTCCTAAATGAAACAATCAGTAGTATTCTATATTTATCTGAATTAACATCTGTAAAAAAAAACAATTAAAATTCATAATGATTATTAAAATCCTAAAATTAATCGATATTTATATTTAATTGATAACTGTATATATAAATAAATAAAGAGAAAAATTGATTTGGAGTTGAATGAATTTAATTGAAATTTAAAATAATAGGAATGGATGGTGGTGTTTTACTAGATACATTGGTTATTGATAGGTACACTGTCCTTTTGAAGAAAAATGGAAACAAATAATAGTTGTGGGGGATTTTGTGCATAAAAATACATTGATATAAGGAATATGTATGGAAAAAGATCATGGGAATTATAATTAAAATAATTTACATGAAAAATAGTGATAATATTTTTAAACTATATTTATAAAAAATAAAGATAATTTAAAATCGAATCCATTATTACATTTCTAATTTGTTGAAATGAATTTTATTCCTTAGATTACATTTTCTAATCAAGGTGGGATTGTTTGTATAATTAAAAATTTTAAATATCTAGTTGTTAATGAATTGAACAAAAACCCATTCTTGAATATGTTAGTATAAAATATTATTATATGATCAAATCTTATAGGACCAAGGCATGTCTCAATTTATATTTTTTACAAGTAAATAACAACACAAGTTATAATGCAAAATTGGTAAAAACATTGAATTTCTATAAAAATTGAAAATGTTACTTGTACGTTCCATTGAAATATTTATAATGTATACTAAATGATATAAATTTCTAATTTTATAAAAGGTAATAATCTCAATACCATTTCTATATAAATAGAAATCATCATGATTTTAAATACATTTATTTGAGTACATAAATCAGAATACACCATATCATTATGACATTTCATAAATCAATATAACATCTTAGTAGATATAAAAAGGCATTCACAAGTCATTTTATAAAATTTATAGATAAATATATCATGTTTGTTAAATTTATAATCATTATTCTATATTCTAGAAATAATTTCATCTATTATCGAATACTAATACATCAATTATAGTACATAAAATTAGAGAGACTTCACTTCTTCTTCATCTTATAAATTTATCATTATACTTTTAACACTTTTCAAAATTATATATCATAACATAAGTGGTATATATAAATTCCATAAGTGTAAATGATGTAAAATTTATAACACTATTGTCACATAATTTTTTAAATGATTTGACGGATGAGAATACAAAACATGGCTTATTTTACATGGCCAAAAAATTCCATTTACATTCCTCAATATTAGTAACCTTGATTAAATAGTTATAGCTATTATTTTATTACTATATTCAGTATAATAGTTCTTGAAAAAAAATTATACTTTAAAATTACTAAGGGTAATAACCATCTACACTAGATTTTTATGAGTGTTCCTATATACCATAAACATTAAATGGGTATTTTGACCATAATTATTCTTCACCTATAGACTAAAATAAAATTTATATTAAAAATAACCAATTATATAAGAAACTATTTTCTCAAGCTTTTTATAAGACATTAATTGTCACCTTTAGTCACTATTGAAACCTCCATTAATTGATCAATATGGGTAACATCTGATATTTTATCACTCAAAGTGGAACATTATCATGATTCTTTTCAACCGATGCCTGTATTAGTTTATAAATTTCCACATTTTTTACACATTAATCTCCTTTTTAGAAGTTTAATTTATGTTACAAATGATCATTGTTATCTCATTTAGCCCTACTAGAGGTGAGTTCTCAAGTGGTTCTTCCTTTAATGCCTCCCTTATCTCCCTAACTTATTCTAAATCTTCTTCCTCTTCATCACTTTAGGATCAGTTTTATGGTAACCTAATTATTTTTATGTGTTTATAAATTCTAGAATATATCGTATTCTGATCCTCACTCTTCCTCCCTCCCCTCCTATGTACAAACTTATATATAATTCAATATATTATATTTTATTAAAAAACTATTTCGTATGATAATAATTTTAAATAGAATATAATCTTATTTTTATTATTAAATAATTAAATTAAATATTTTTGTTACAATCCCACAGAATGTAAAAATACCCTCAAATTTTTTATGGATCTATTTATCACCCCCCCAATGAAATGATCAGCACCCTTTCAAGCTCTTCAGGAGGGTAATTGTATAGATCTAAATAATGGAAAATATCTTAGACAATAAATATAGTATTAATGTATAACATGATTATAGTTACATGTGGTACCGTTATATTTTCATGTGTAGAGTGGTAACTTTAGTTTATTGGCTACACCCCTCGGACATAGTGAAAACATTAGTTTTACTATTAATTATTTATATTTCTTTGTCTACAAATTTATATCTGATTGATCATATCACTAATGCTAAAGGACTGAATGAGTGGATATCTCATATTTGAGAAAGTGTTTTCTCAAAATATGGAAATAATATTATCCTATTATGATTTATTTATTAACAAGTCATTGAAAAAATACCAAAATACTAACCCATTTGTTAATAAAGACCTGAAATGAATTTATATTAACTATAAAATATAACAATCATATTTTTATGATAATAAAAAAATTAAATTTATGAAATATTTAAATAATATAATATTGAAAATTTATTCTCTAGAAATACTATTCAATATTATGATCAGAAAGTGTAGATAAATCTATGATATATTATTAATCAAAAATTAACTAATGGATCGTTATTAATCATTATAAAAATTAGACCAAACCATAATTTTTTACAAAATATATATTATAAGTTTAGGATAATATCCAGAACCATGTATATAATTAATATCTTTTACATGAACACGTCCTATTTTTTATTGGGATAGTCTAGTTATTGTAAGAACCACTTGTCGAATATATTTTTTTAGAAAATATCAATTTTGATAATTAGTTTTAAATGATAAGTGTTCTTTTTTTCTATATCTAGGAAAATTATAACAAATCTATGTAAACCCCAGTAAATTAAGTATAATTAAATCAATTTTTCAATAACAAGTCATAACATTCTTAAAATATCCAATTATCTTTGGTTGTAAAAGGCATTAAAATTTTATATTATTTTTTTCAAATATCTACTATTTGTAACACTTATTTTTTAAATATTCATATTGTAAGTGAAATGATTCATGAATAGTTTTCAATAAGTGATCCAAAATTTATCTTACCTCTTTTAAAAAAATTATCATTCGGGAAAATTACTATATACACTTTTTAGAAAATTCATTCAGAAAATTTATTAACATTAATGTTTTATGTCTTTAAATAACTTGAAATAATGTCATTGTGAATGGAAAAACATATCACCATATTTCTAAACTTATTATTCAGATTGTGAACATAATTATGTAAATTTAAGGATGATAAATTGTATATTTTTCATACTAAAAGTTAAATAAAATAAAAAATGTCCCCATTCACCTTTTTTAGTGATGCATTGTAATGGGTAGACCTTATCTAGTGTCATGGATGAAGTTTTTTTCTAAAAAATATTATATATAAAAAAATACAGACATTATGTATTATAAATTAATCCTCCATCCATTTCCATTCCCAAAACCTATACTTTATATGATACTATTTTCATTGAATGATTAACATTTATTAATTTGTAGTGACATATGAAACCACATTATTATCATATAAATGTCCTCAACTTTAATTTGATTAATTGAACCAACACAAGAATCAAAATCTCATGGAGTAGAGACAGTGATAAAATAAATACATTGGTAGTGATTATATATATATAGACATGAATTTCCTAATTTTATTTCCTTTTCTGATCAATAAATGTTAGTATGGTTTTTGATTCTATACATCATTTCTTATTTACTTATCATGATAGATAATTTATATGCATATTGATCTAATATATATAATTTTTTTTGAATTTAAATATTTTGAATCATAGGGAATTGAATTTAAACTATTATTTTGAATGCGAGAAGACAAAATAAAATTTAAAAGACAATATATCAATACCAAATAAGTGATGAAATTTTCTAATCCCATGTTTCTATTATATTATTAAGATGATAAGAGAAAACAATAATAGGTTTTATAAGACAGTTTATCACTATTAAATAGGTGTTGTAATGTACCCATATATAGTAATATGAGGACTCTCTATAAATATAATAATAATAAAACCCATTTTCATCTAAATTGATGTTGAAAAAAATAATGGTTCTTAAAATCATTATAAATAATGAAAAACATATGGTTCATCAGTATTATTTTACCACTGAAAATATTTTATAACCACAAGGGAGGAGATCAATTGAAGCAGATTCCTTTAATTAGTCTATGGAAGATTTATATTAATGGAATGAGTGCTTGTATTTACTATTATACCTTGCGGTTTAACATGTAAACTATTATTTGAAGCATTGATGATTAATATTTTTGTTTTAATAATTTTATGGTTAAAAATAATTTACCTCATGATATATTTATACAATAATATGATGTATATTTCCATTTACTTCATAAATATGATATGAATTGATCTGGATTTCATTTTCTAAAAAATCTAGTTCGATATTTTGAATTAAAAAATATAAATAATGTCTAGTTGAAGAATCAAACAATCCCCCATTCATGCTTTCTAAAGTATAAAATATTATTAGGGTACAAACTTTTATGGGAAAACGATCCATTTTTTAATTATAGGATTTTGAATTACATAATAAAATATTCATAAAGGAAATATAGTAAACCCCAATAACTTATTTAAAAAAATCATATATCTAATTATGATCTTTAGAACTTTTACTAGATCTTGTGAATTTTCTTTTTCTGAAATGGAAGATTCATTTGTTCCTTTTCTATTTATAAGTATTTTATTATGATTTTTGATTTATTAATTATTGTACATGAGGATAATGAAAACATATTTTAGTCAATCATTATAGAAATTGATATAGTCTCTCTCTCTATTAAATGGAATTAGAAATTTTAATTTTATATTTTTAGAGAACAATATTAGTTTTCTTACATGACTAGCCAATATTTTTGTGTATAAAAATAATGAAAAAATTTTAATCCATCTATTTCATTAATAATATCTAAAACTGAAGCGACGTTATTTCCTTCTTCTTATTTTCAATATATTATTCTCTCATTATATCCTTGTTTTTTATCTTATAAAAATTAGACTAATATATATTCATTCCACATGTGTAAATGATGTGAATTTTTTATTTCATCTATCACATACTTTTCTTATAGAATTTATATAATAAAAAGTAGATGTTTCATAAATTAATGTGATCAATACATATTTCATCACTATTATCTCCTTATAAATAACATTGATCAAATATATAATGACCTGAGTATAAGAATAATCACTAAAATAATCCAATCTAGGTAATTAAACAATGGAACTATTTGTCGTAATGACTAGTTTCAACCTTTCTTCCTTAAGATTATTCCTAGAAAACCTACACATTAGTGGAAGCACGTGACTATGTTAACCTTAAACATTTTTGTTACCATTTTATATTATGGAAAATAACAAAATATTTGGGAAATCATTCTCATGTATTTGTTTATTTCCTCTATAGTTAGTATTAGTTACTCTATTGAAATTTCCACTACTGGATCCAGGTAGATGATAATTTGAGATATTTTTGAGTCCCTATGAAGGGAGTTTCTCAAAATTCTTATCTATTAAATTCTCACTTAATTATCGTCTTTCATACTTATTCTTCTTCCACATCATCATATTTATATCCTAGATTCTGATTTCAAGAAATATATTTGATATCATATTTAGTCCCTTTGTAGGGGTTTTATCAAGTGGTTCTTGTATTAACACCTCCCACAATTCATATCTCGCTCAATAATTCCCCCTCTTTTTATTTCTAATGATTTTGAAATTTTTTAAGATAAATCATCTCTAGTTATGTGTCCATTAGTTTTAGAATATTCTCTTTTTGGTTCTCATCCATTCTTCTATCCCTTCTCACAAGTCTACTTTTAAATAAATATTTTGATTATTTTGAAAAAATTAACCTATATTATAATAAATTTAAATGATAATTATTTTTGAGTACTATTCCTAAAAAAATACTCTAATTATTAAATTCACAATCATAATAAAGGTAAAAAAACTCAAAGTGACTAATTAGATTTTGTCACCATCCTCCAAAAGCGGTGGTTTTGAACACATTGAGGATCTTCTAGAGACCAACAATACAATTCCCAATGGTTTCAAGTATATATGGTAACAACTACAATATTAATACTAAATAGCTATATAGAACTCCACAATAGTACCACAAGAGTACATTACTATAGTGTCTCTAATGACCCCATGCATAGTGAAAACTATAATGTACTTGCTACAGTAACCCACCCACCACGTAGAGTGAAAACTTTACGATATTCTAATTATTAAGAGATTTTCATTAGGATGGCCCATTTTACATCACTTGTACCTTATGTAATATGTGTAAATGGGTACACCTTTTTGGTTTACTAGGCTTTTTACATCAAAATAAGAAAATCTCAGAGTACAACCCCTCATGTGTCATATCATGTGACTAGAAAACAGATATAATATCAATGAGATTATTATTTGTTCAAAAAAACATTTTAAATGAAAAAATATATAAATAATATTATTAATAAAAAAATTGACTTTTTTTATGTATTTGAAGATATAATATATATCATTAACTAGTAGTATTGAAAATTAATAAGGTAACAAAATGTTTCCAAATCTAGAGTTTAATATTAATCTAGATTTTAATAAGTGACCATCTATATAAGAACCCAACATATTCATATCTATATGGTTAGAGATCTTATAGTTCTATAAGACCTCAAGCATGCCTTTTTCAATTCTAGAGGTTTTCAACTAGTGGTGATAATCTATAAAGATCATGGAGTTACTATAATCGAATTATAACAACATAGAATAAAAGATAAATAATGAAATAATAATATAATATTAGATTATCAATAATTGTATACAAAAAAAATTCATCCATAATTAACAAAAAACTATAATAATTATTCAAGAAAATGTTCCATAAAAAATACACATGTCAGAGGGAAACCATACTAGGTCAATCAATTAAAAAAAATAATTTCTAACATAAAGTTGAAATATAACCCCAAAAAATTGATTTCGTCTTTGGACGTACAACAAAACTTGTCTAGATACACTATCAACATCCCTTATACAATCTGTTATAGGAAAATAAAGCATATGATTTTGTACACCCAATAATATACACATTCATGGTGAAACAATAAAACTCATTATGTAACCAAAAATGAGTTTCCATATATATGTCACAATATAAAGTTTGTGTGTATCTGTATAAAAAATATAATTAATAATAACCACCATGAAATAAATTTTACTAGTTAATCATGTGGTAATAATAACTCAGTGATACATAATCCCACTAATTTCATCCATTATTGTTATTGGATACCTTTCCATACAACAAGTTGGAAATAAATGTTAGGAAGGTGTGACTCTTATAAAACCACAACTATAAAGATCCCATTAGGGAATGAAATATCAACTAACTAGTCCTATGAATTAGAAATCAATTTGGGAAGATATTTATAATTATATTATATCATCTGATAGTGTAACAAAAAATCCAATCACTCCACTGTGATCCTCCCACTACTAAGGGTGATAAGAAACAAGGTGGCGTAACTATACAACATAATCCATTGGTTACCAAACACATTCTAATCGAAACTACCTCTCCATTAATAAATAAAAATATAAAAAAAATAAATTTAGGTAAAGTATAACACTTATTGAGACTAATGTAAAAGAGAAACTAGGGAACATTCGACTGAAAATGATTTTCTTAGAACATCGGAAGAATTATCTAAAATATAGTGTAACTGCACATTCCAATCCATGAGTCTAAGAAATTATCATAACCAATAACATCATAATCATGGATAGGTTATAACAAAAAAACATGGAAGTAATTTCCAATATAATACCTCTAAGATAAAATCACATCCATACCCAACCAACTATGGGAGAATATCCTATATAAAAACTAAACTCAACCCATATTGAACCATCCCAATATACAAGGCCAACCCAAGCATCACCTATAGATAAAAAATAAATGTAGATGATTTACAATCACCTAGTACATAGTCAATCAACTGTCCTTTTAATAATATTCGCACTTAGATAACATAGAAAGATAATCCTGAATCATAAAGTTTGATCCATATGATTGTATAACACATCTTACATCAACTACAATTCAAATCAAAATTTCTATAAAACACACTGAGCTAATTTAAGTGAACAAAATATCATGTCCAAAAAATTCATAGGATATGGATATGATAGGAATCCATCATATAACCCACATTGATTTACCCATAGGTATTACTATATAAGTACTATCAAATACAATTCCACTTCATTTATAATCAGGGAATTGTCCAAAAACCTCAAGAATAATTTATAGTCTCTCTTCCCACAGGTCTTTCCCACATCGTCATCCATAAAGTTTAATATTTCCTCCCTCGATCATCACTATGGGCACCCAAGGTGACTTATTGATAAGTCATATTTTTATTGAATATTATATTAATAGTAATTTAAATAAATTCCCTAAAATTATATTTAATTAAAATGTAAATGGAAAATTCATAATTTTATCATAAATTTTGAAATTCCATGAAAATTCAATTTTTAACCTTTTAAAATTACTTCAGAGATTTTATCATAAAATATTTTACATGATTAATTTTACTACAAACATTTGTGTATAAATTATAAATTAATGAATTTAATTATTTTCATCGAAATATTGATATGGGAATCAATTTTTATCGGCACAAATTAGATATGAATTCAATGACGGTATCAAATCCAAAAAAAACCCAACCACACTATTTAATTAATATAATTTATATCACATTGTGTAAAGATTGAATATTTTGAAACATTTTAGTGTATATTATTCCATACATTTCATTAAAAATTATATATATATATATTTCATTATATATTAGTAAAAAATATGTGAAAAACAAAGGATCAGATTCCAATGTGTCTGCCATAATAGAAATGTTTTCATTAATATTCAAGACATAAATTTTCTAATAAAAGTCCATGTATGATGAAAATTTTTTAACAGTAGTGAAAATTTGGGAACAAATTTTTAGATGACAAAATATTCATATTAACCTCTTTATTTGTTCAATAAAACTTCTCAAGTTACATCTCAAAATATGTGGACAAATTTAATGAATTTTAATGATGAGAACATGTTTTATGAATTTATTTTATATAAAAGCTATAATTTTGAAGGATTATATATATGATCATGAGGATCAAAATGTAATTATTTAAGGATATATATTCATTTAAAATCAATTCATGAAATTTTAAATAGTCTTCCATGGAGGAAAATTTATCTTGATTAGTTTCGTCAAAACTCATAAACATGTCATCATATGATGAAATTTTGTGGAAGACAAAAATGAGATAAGTGAAAAAAATAAAAATGAGACTTTATCCGTATTCAACCATTTACTCAACCAACCATGTAAAAATTTTCAGACTATAAATTTGAAGGCAATTTTTTCCACCTCTCATTCAAATAAATTTGTATACAATTTTCCTAACATAGTGATCCATTTTTTAGGGGATATTGTAAAATTATTCAATTTTAATAATTTTATAATTCTTAAATTTATATTATTCATTATTCATCACGTCTATTCCATTTTTTATTTTTACCCCATCGTATCCTTCTCAACAGAATAAAAAATGGAAAATAAAATAATTTCGAGATCTATGGGTGGTAGTGGATTCTTGAGTTTATTGAACTTGAATTCATCTTATTTTTTACTCAACTACTTATAGTAGTGGATAAACCCTTTTGGTTCAAGGTCACTGCAATTTTTATATTTTTTTATTATACTTAAAGTTAATTCTTAATGCTCTTATTTTTAATCATAATGTTAAATATATAGGGATGTTTTAGAATTGTGTTGAAGATGTGAGGGAGATTATCTCATAAAAAAAGTGTCTTTGAGGATGAAAAAATTTAAAATAGGATGATGTAGAGTGATAGGGTTGATCTATACATTGAATTAAATATTTACAATCAATAATTTAAAGAGAAATGATTTCCTTCACTGTTAACTGCTAAGAATGGAAACTACATCCCACAAACATTTTTTCTTTTGTTTGATTTTGTTAAATGTGTTATTAATTTAAATATATATATATATATATAAAATAATTTTTATATCACATAATCTTTTAATCCCCATTATTATAATAGTATAACATTTAATTTTGTATTATTTTGTTTTAAAATATAGAAATTAAGAATTATATGCTTGTGAGTGGACTCCTCGAGAGATCAACCTTGGGATTGAAGAATATTACATTCTTAGGTAAAAAAAATTGATTACATGGGGATCTATGAAAATCCTTTTCTAGAAATTATTACACTATATTAAAATTTTAAGAAACCAACCCCCAATAAATAATAATGTATAATGGTAACTGATGGTGTATTAGTCCCTTCCACATCATTAAACTCCTCTATCTATAGGATTATCATGTTTCAAAAAATTTACTATTACATTTTCTACATATTTTCTATGCGATGACACCAAATAGAATCATTACCCATGGTCTAACCACATAGAATCCAATTAAACCTCTCATTAAAGATCATCTTATTCAATTCATAATTTTTCAAATGAACCTAGATCCAATTTAGTGTTCATCAATCATAAAAAGATGATATTTCCCTATGTGAAATATTCATCAAGAATCTTTAAACTGTTCAATCGATGTGTGTCATAACTTCTTCAATCCTAAAAGTAATTATCATAACCTATTTCATAATTTGAAACTAACCTAGAATCATTAACATAGTTTTCAAAAATATAACCAAAACCCATTCACATGCAGATTATATAATTCCATGTTATATATTATGATATATACAAGGGAGAACCTACCAAGATATTATATGATTTATTTTATCAAATTTCATTATATAGTTTTCTCTATTTTCTTAAAATATTTAAATTTATGATATAGAACCTAAAATGAATATTTCACTAAAATAGTGGTGATATGAGAGAAAACATTAAGTGAAAAAACTTGATTAAATAGACTAAGAAAATAGACATATCCTAACATATATGAAATATTGATATGATAATATATGATGGCCTGACAAATCGTGGAATGGAAGAGAGAGGAAAAAATAACAGGGCTAGTGTGCCTCTGGTCAGATGGCTCCAATACAAGGGATGGGAATGATTTAATTTTTTTTGTATTTGACAGGTTAATAAAAAATTAATATAAAACATGAAGTCAGATATTTCTCACTTTACATCATCCCAAGGCATCCCTTACCTAGAGGATCCACATCGGGTACTTAGTGGACCTCTACTGTGTATCTTGTGTATTTCATAAGGTGTCATGATGAGTAATAACTCCCTGATTTTTTTAATAAATATGAATTTCAATAAAATACATAAACCATTATAATATATATATATATATATATATGAAATGTCTTTACTCTCATAATTTCAATTAAAATATCATTTCTCAAAACAACCCAACCAAATTTTTAAAATTTAATTTTCCACTAAATTTGCCAACCAGTAATGACCTGGTTCATTACAAACTTTTCACCATAGATATTCTCATCTCCAAGAATAATATTAAAAAATATCTCAATTCTTGATTCACCTATTGGTAATTTATACCATTGTTCATCAATGATATTAAATTATATATCAGTCTATCATTAATTCACATATTCTACAAACATAATATTTTCTCAGAAATAGCCAATTTGATCAAAAATATGCTTGATCATATTATAAATTATGAATTAATAAAAAATTCATATCCATAAAATAAATTATCAATAGAATGAATGATCAAGTTCTGTCGTAGTATAACTTCATAAAAACTAGAACTATCCAACTATGATATCTATTCCATTCCTAAAAAATGATGTCTCAACCCAATCCACATCAAGAAAACACATGATCTCTACCATCTCTCTCACCACAGCATAACCCCTAATTGTTACCAAAATCATATACCACACATCCCACTATGTAAAACTCCAATAATATGGTGTTACTTAAAACCAAATCTATATAATCTATCTACTATACTATAATTTGTATTGAAACACACCCGTCAATATGATTTTCTAAACATATTAGCAATGTCCCCCAAAATTGATCGACATCCTTTTGGCCAAAAGGATACCATCCAAAACACTAGTGGGTAAAACTGCAAATATGTATAATCTATAAATTTATATATTCAATACTCATGAATTAGATTAACAAAACAATATGATGATTCTTATCCCAATCCTAGCCCTAAATAATCTCAACTGATTCACTCACATGATAACCACCCGCCATTATAGTACAAATCAAATCATAGGAAAGACATTTGAAAGGATTCATATAATTTTATGAAATATCCCAAAAATATAATCACAAAATTAATATTTCAAAAGTATAAAACCAATTGATTTTTAGCTACACATAATTATACTACCTTTAAAACCATTATAAGTTCCAAATCACGAAAAATGAATGATACTTATTTAGCTTATTTTGATATAAAGGGAAGACATGATCATCCCAGAAACATAAATAACTTATTGTTACGTGATTTATTTTACACTATGGGGGGGGGGGTATATTACTCAATTGGCTGACTCTATTGGAATTTCATTACCACTCTTTAGACCGCATCAATTCATACCCAAATTATACTCACCTTATTTCAACCTTTTGATTTAATGAACAATGTTCCACATTCATTATATCATATATAACATACTCTGATTAAGTATTGAAATAGAAGGTACCCACTTATACATATAATGAGTACTTAACACCATTTTGAAAGCATCACGCCTTTAAAAATTTATTTTATTTGAAGATAGATATACAATGTGTTAAAATTTCTTATTCAATGATATACCACATCACTGACCTTCTCCAATATTGTAGACACATTAACACTTTAATCATTCCATCATACATCTATTCTTGGAAACACCTCTCATAAAATAGATAATGGTAAAAAAATCCTTAATATTCCTCACCCCTTCCATCACAACAAAGGAATTTCCCCCATTAAAATTCCTATCCATTAAATTTTGAAACAACCACCCACACATATATCTCCCTTAGAGTATTAATCCCTTAATATAAGAAATGATAATATTCACTAGTTATAGATGTTATGTTGTCTCATGTCACAATTGAAAACATGGTAACGTTGTCATAATAATTCATGGATTTCTTGGACAACTTTTAATTTTCATTTTTAAGGACACAAACAAATAATATAAACCCTTATAATATTCTTGAAACAATGGAAACAACCACCATGTCATTATATTCAAGAGAAATATATTTTTTCTTTGTTTTATTATCCAATAATTAACAACAATCCATCATTACCATATGATAACACAATAAACAATTAAAAACCCATTATATTTTAATTGTATCATTAGTATAACCAAAGAAAACTTCACAATACAAAACATGAATTATTTTCAGATAAATAGGTTATTACATCTCATTTTTTATTAACTAGGGAATGTCATTACCAAAGACAATAAATATTAATATTATCTAAATTATCCTTGTATTATTATCCTAAACACCTAAAAAAAACATCAAATACCCACTCACAAGACTCCATGGTAACTAATAACCATCTACTACACTGACTTCCCAATTAATGAACAACAAACTAATACGAATTACAATATTTTATACCTCCCTTATAATTGTGTCTCACATTATTCATGTCAATATATCACCACCCCAAGGTAGTACCACATGCAATATCATCCCACCCAAGGGACTATATCCAATAAAAATTTCTAATATTAATACCAATCACATTTCTAATAACTATATCCTGATTTTTACATAAGGGATATACCTCCCATACTAGACCAATATAGGGATTTTATCTACCATTAACATGACTAAATGAGTAATAGTATAAAAAAACTTTGCACTATGGATTCAATTAATTAATGTTCCATAAATAAGTTATTTATAAACATAATTATTAATATACTATTAAAATTTATATTTATTGAAACTTGTTTACAAATTTTTTTACTAAAAACTATTATATATAAAAAACGGTTTCCTAGATTCATTTTATACTTTTAAAAATAATTTCTGATTCAAGAGATATCATGTACATGTTATCTAAACATATGTTCTTAGTACGAGGCATTACTACACATAGTCTTTCTATTGTTGGAAAGAATTTAAAAATAAAATAAAATTATCAACCAAGAATTTCTTACAAGAATTAACATTTCAATCATTATACTGAAAATGGAGAAATGAATCTCATAGCCCCAATAACATGGGTATCCACCATATAGATTCTTTAAATGAATATGGTTAGTGTATGTCACATGATCCAACCCATATTCTCTCCATATACATATTCAAAAAATATTAAGATAATCAAAAAAGGATTGGATACCATTATTGAATGACCCAGATTGGGAACATTAAAATGGATACAAAGATGGTGGCACGACATGACCTCATGAACATATCTCTATACACTAGATTTTTCAATTAAGAATGAGAGTATTTTAATTAAATTGGGACACTATAATATTAGTATAATAGAATAAAATAGTCGATAAATAAAAAATGTTATATAACATCAAATTAAACATACGATTTTATCACTAAATGATAACCATAAATAACATACAACCATAATAATATAGTAACAAATTTTACCAATGACAAATCGTACATAAATTTATAAGATGAATCATACAATAGGTTAAAATTTAATAGATTCAATAAAATTAAAAACAACATTGTGGGATAAAGAAGAAAATATTGAGGACCACCAAAACCTTTCTTCCAAACAAGTTCATCTACTCTATCAAAATTTTGTCTACAACATATTACACAAAAATCAAAGATAATGACCACCACAGACTCCATGGAAAGCATAGATGGTGTGAGTATAAAACTCAGTAAGGAACTACATCTAGTATTTTTATATATTTGATAATATTCAAAGTATGTATACATTTATATATTGTAAATGATAAAATAGTTATATATAACATTCAAACAATCCCATTTGAATGTTATGTGCTAACCAGGTCACCACGATACATGATGTCACCTTCTATGATCAATTCCAGTAATGGTTCTGTCAACTCACACCAAATGGGAAACACATCTGATGGCGTTGTAATAATTATTTATCTTCACATGTAATAATATCAATAAACAATGATGTAAAAATATCTAATCTAAAATATATCAATTACATCAAGGAATTTATTCAAAATTATTTAATCCTATATAAAAAGATATTGGGAATCCCATCACTCTTTAATGATATTACTATTACCCATGATGATGAGAACATAGGTGATGTAACTCCAAATGTTGATCCATATGGCCCCATGCCAACCCCATATTAAAATTATATCATCTTATTTATAGAAAAATATAGGAAACATATCTGAGTAAGATACAACACATACTCAAACTCATATAATAAAGAACCTAAGATTCATATAAATCCAAGCCATTCTATATTGATTTTCGAATGAACGATCACCTGAGTAGAGGAACTCCACACCTATATCTGCGGTTCACAGTCCCTACCCTAATCAATAGATATAAAAACACATGTAGTTTATTAAAAACATTCCATGAAAACACATCCCATTTTTAAATTCTTAGAAAAAAATCCATTGATTCCTTGCACATGATGTTTGGAAATCCCACATTCAAAAAAAAATCCCATCATGATATTTATCATACTAATCTTCCATTACAGGAATAACATATAGCTAAAATAGTAACTCATGATTATTATAAATCACTTAATCAATATTTAATCCAGAATTCATCTTGTTATTGTCACAGTTGGTCAACTCAACATGTTATCCATCTATAATTTGATATACTCTCTAATGAGGACTCAAACTAAAGAAACCGAAACTCCTAAAACATATTTTCGGTGTCTACATTACAATGTTTGAATAATATATTATGAATCCTATCCCAACAGACTTATCAGTATATTAATCCTGATGAAAAAAATTGATACATGATTCCCAAATTACATTGTAAATTTAAAATATATTGGAAAAGAAACATCCTTTCATATTAGAAATTATTCATAATATCCTTCTTCAAATCCTAGGGAAAGAAATACAATTAAATTGTGATCTTATATTAGTAGTAAGGGTTACATAAAATCAAATCATTCATCAGTAAATAAGGATTAATCAAATGGAATGTTAAAACATTGAAAAAAACCATTTAATCAATAACATAATCATTAAATGCATCCATTGATAATATAAAAGTTTTCATATATTGGATAACAATAAAAAAAATATCAATGAACCAAATTCCTAATATTGGACATTATTATCATAATAATCATTATATCTTCATTATCAAACCATTTTTCAAAGGCATTTTAATTTATTGGTCGTTATACACCCAACACCCCATTTAAAATGGCTACCCAAATTGTTTGTCTCATGAGACATTTTGTTTAATTGATTTAGTCCCACTAGTCAATGCACATCCAACACATTCCTCAGTTATTAAATAATCAATTTAATTCATAAACAAGATTACATTTCATCGAATGTCTATATTGTGTATAGAATACATATTTTCAAAATTTTCCTAGCCTATCAAAAAATATTCAAATTAAAACAACATATATAGAAATGATATATGGTATTGGAAATAAAAATATTCTTGATACATAAAATGTGAATATTTAATAGAAATTTAATTTACACGGATGATAATAATGTGAATTCTTCAATAGAATATTGTGAAAAAAATAAATAATAGGTAAAATATGCGAATAAATTCATCTGAAATATATGTTTTGATATAAAATCATTTTTTTTGCAGAATAATAAATTATAAGTGAGAATTTAAAATATGTTTTCACAAATATTTTTCCTTGTAAAGACACATAATGAATATAAATGATTCCGAATAGTAATGACTTTGAATATTCTATGTATTACTTTAAAATATTATATTGGGTTTTTTTAACTTGGAGCTATGATTGAGTGAGTTCTTGAGGGCCAGGGATCCTGAAAATGATATTTTATAAATAAAAATAAAAATAAAAATAAAATATTATTGTCACTTGCATGTAGATTTCTTTTAAAAGAGGAAGATATAATAAAAGAAATACCCGATTAGAGATATAAGGATTACTTTGAGATTAATGTGTGGGATTTACCAAATGTATGACATAATATTTATCGATGTTGGGTGTTTCAATAAATTGAATTTGTAGGTAAAATTAATAGAAAACATACATTTATTTATTTAATTTTATTATCATGATGTAGTGACCCTTTTTCCCAATAAATACACATAAATGAATCAATCCCTTGTTCTACTAGCATAACCATGTGACTGGGAGGATCCATTATAGTATATTTTATGGAATACATTAGATCATGATTAGGTCATGGATTGTGCACCAATAGATTTATTGGATCTCATCGATGATGGAAAGGAAGGGTCATTCTTCATCACTAATCAATAAAAAATCTCGGTAGGGTGTTTTATTTATATGATTCTATCCTTTTTTTGTCCAATGTCGACCAATTCCATGGGAAATAATTGGTATGTTCATCAATGGATGATTTATTTTATGGATGATAAGTTTTTTTATTGAATTATTTCAATCTCCAATCATTTAATTGATAAAAAATAAATTGAGGTAAAATGAACAAAGGTCATGGTTCATTCCTCACATTTTTTGGTTTATGTTTTTCTCCCTTGTTTCCTTTATTGAACTTTTTTGCTATTATCCTTGGATAATGGTTCGAGGGGTACCCTTTATTAAATTATTATGTGGTCATTATTTGGCCCAATGGATCGTTATCATGGGTATGACATGCGATTGAGGCTACGATTTTGGGATCGATGATGGTGTAAATTGATTCAATGAGAGATGATAATCGACCCAAATAATTTACTTTTCCTAAGCGGTGTGTGGAGACATGGTTACAAAATGTGGGTTTTCCATCCATTTTGGTGGATAAAATCTTGAAAGTTGGTGATGATGAGGTTGATCAACCAATACTCCCAAGCATATGGATATTATTGATAGAGGAGTTGGTGTATCTAGAATATGAATGAACCATGAAGGGTTTTTTTGGAAACCCAATGATACAAGGCCTGTAATTTGACACTACATTAATTTGGGGCCCCTTGTGCAATACTAGGACTTCCACTATTAAGATAAAGATCAGATATTGTGTGGTCCCTATAGCACACCCTGTGACCTTCCCTTGGAATCTCAGCATGTATCCATGGGTGCACGGGAAGTACATGGCTAAGTACACTAGATGGTAAATGGGTTGGCAAAGTGTACATTGACAAGGATTTAAGGCATGGGTAGGGTGTTGAAAAACTTATATTTGTCATATACCCTTTTATACATGACATATATGTATAGTTAAACATGTTGTGTGAGGAAACATTGTATGGGAAGATCGGGGGTTGGATAGATATGTAGTTTACCCCATGTATACATTGTTTACCCCATTTAATGTTGTTTGGATCCCCTCATTTCTTCTGTTTTGGACCACTATCAATATAGTTTGTTACCCTGCTCTATCTCATCAAGGGAATAGTGTATGATTGTGTAAAAATATCTAGATTTGGAACCCCTTTATATGATAAGAATCATATAATGTTTTTAGTGTCCCTTAATGTGACTAGGGTATGATCATCATTCATTTATTCTTTCACCCAAGGTGGGGTTCATGGAATAGATATGATCTCTATTTGTGGGGTGTTGATCCTCATTCTATAATGTCATTTTATCATGGTGTTAAGTATAATTGGTATATGATCTCCGAAATTGATTATTTATCTAAATTATGTTTATAGTTTCCCCAACATTCCCTGGTGTGATCCAATATTATTGTACCAAGGTATTCAAAGATTGGGGAGTTTACCTATGATGGGTCCAATGATCATAACCTCATAGATGGTTTTATCCAATGATTTCATGGATTATTGAGTGGGTTCTCTTAGAATGATAAATTCCTAGAATCATCCAGTAGATTCCTATGTAAGAAATTTATGTAATATTGTCTTGATGAATGGTTTCATTCCTATGTATATCATGATTTTTCATTGATTTCCTTATCCTTGTTATTATATGATGATTCTAGATTCCATATTTTTGTATTTTCAGGGTTTCCTATGAGGTATTGTTAACATCACAATAGCATGGGCTCTACCCGCAAAAATAATTTCTTATGCAGATGATGACCCATTTAACGATGTCTTGGGAGGACAGTGAGCTGGTGGATCATATATTGAGATATACATATCTATTAGTTTTCTGGGTAGTTTAATTTAATGGTCTTCCTTATATTCTACTAGTATGGACTATCCAAATTATTTTGGTCTTTTATTTATTCCCTTTATCATTTTCAATACATTACTAGCATATGCTAATTTTGGGATTATATATGTATGCATATACTGGTTTCAGTTGTTTTACATTTCAACAATGTATGATAATGGGGATATAATCATGTGTAAAATTAATTTGGGATACTTCCACCCATGTTTGTGATGTTCTAACTCAGCATTGGTTTCCATCCCATATCCAATTAAAGGTGGTCTTGGGATAGTCATTGTTTCATCACGTTCGGGTTGAGTAATGAATATGTGGTTTCAGATAAGTTGGATGACCCATAGGATCAGATTATGTGATATTGTGTTGGGTTTTATGGAAATATATTAATGTGTTTCATGTTAGGATTTCAGGATAGAGACACTAGTGTTAGTGTAGAAACTAAAGTATCTATACAGCATCACTCTAATCACCTCCCTTTCCACTCAGTATATATAAGCACTTTATATAGAGAAACCAGTTTTACATACATCATATAGTAATGGGTTATAGTTTATATGTCCTTATTGAGGTAGTTCCACAGATACACTCTTTTACATTTGTATATCTTGTTTTCTTAGGATGCCTCTATGAAAACTATCATCCAGGATGCCACTACATGATCATGAGAATGATCTAATAAGTGAGGAGTCATCAGTACATGGTCATGTACTAGAGATGGTACCTCTGAGTGGTTTACTTGCTATATTAACACATGATGAGAAGTAGTTATAACTACTAGTTCCATGTGAGGATTCATGCATCCTGACTGCACAATATGAGTTCTAGAGGTTGCGACTTCTTAGGTTTTTGAGCAAACCAAACCACCACATGTTTGAGGACTGTAGAGGGACAGTCAGTTTATGTTATCTCCTTGTGAGTAATCTTATTAATTATTTGGAATTAATCCTAGATATAACTATTTAGGGATCCACTGGGAAATGCTGGAGTCTGTTGACTTAGTCACGATATGTGACAACTCTCTCCTGGTCGATTGTTGAGTGTTTCTTTTGGGAGATGTTTTATCCAGACACATTGTGACCAGTTCACATTCGTGATATTCTTTATCTATGGTAAGGTATTATGAAGATTCCTCTATATTCAATATGGATTTATAATATCTCATGGTACTTCATGGATGTGGTGTGGGATCCATTATCTCAATCATAGACCTAAAAGTAGGGATTATGTAGTGATATTAGGTAATCCGTGATATCTCTTTTCTTTCCAACATATGTTGTGTTACATGAGTGGGCCATAGTGGTAGGGAGATTCTAGGAAGATCATGTGCAAATGAAGGGTGCTTGTATTGGGCACCCATTACATAAGACCGTGGAAATAGGAATTTGATGAAATTTGGAAGGATCTGATGGTGTCTAGTGCTTATATAGATGACCTTAGTTTAGAGGATTAGTGGTGAAGGGGTATGAGAATGGATCAAGTCATCCAATGGGGACAAGTGTGTTTCTCCAAGGATGATCAAGGACTTATTTTAAGGGATTTTAATACCACTATACCGCTGATATAAATATGGTCCTGGACTAATAATATATAAGGAAATATTTGAGTAGGGAGTTCTATAGGGAAGAAAATGCGGTAGGGGGAAAGTAATGAGTGAGGAGGTGGTTGTAGATTAGACTTATTACGGCCACCGCCACCGTCAGGTGATCTACTCTAGGCTCAAGGAGATGGTGGTCAAGGGTATAGAAAGATGTTTTCCATAATGTCTAATGACCCTAAGAGTCAAACAATGATATGAGGTATGATTTATGTCTTCTCTACCATAACATTAGTACTAATAGAAATAGATATTAGCCATTATATTCCACCACCACTCTAATATGAAATTGGGGATTTCAGTTGATCCTGTGGACAGAACCTTGTGTTTGGAGACCCAGACTATAGGTGACTTAGTGATTACATAATTTTTCTAATAGTAATATATAATGCTCGGAGGTGAGATCATTGTATGTGATCTATGTGTATCAGTGATGACATCATATGGAATCATATTATGTATTGACTTAATATCAATTGTCTATTCCTATATTTATTGTTTTAGGTTGAGGATATGGTGTGTCCTTAGTGATGGCATGAGGTTTTCCATTATGAGTCATGAAATCATGGTAGAGGAGGATGGTATTATGAATGAAAGAGTGTAACTAATTACTCACCAGTTGGCTTGAATGACTACTGGAGTAGTGGATGCTATGGGATACTAGTTCCATGTGGTGTTGTTGGTGTTGTATGAGGATGTATTTACTAAGGATGTTCTATGATAACATACCCACCAGCTTCTAGTCTTATTCATTGAATTACACCCTAGGATGACACCGATGACTATAATATCATATCTGATAGATCCCAAAGAGCATCAATAGCTAAGGGGTGAAGTTAGAGTACTTGTAGGAGAAGGGATTCGTGAGACCTAGTGTTTCCCCCTATGAAACACTAGTATTGTTCACATATAAGGATGATGGGATCTTGATGTGATGTGTGGATTACCATCACATGAACTAGGTGATCATGATGAATAATTATCTAATATCATGGATTAATGAACTCTTTAACTAGTTGATAGGGGAATGATGGTTATCAATTATTAGCCTTAGATCAGGATATAATCATTTATGAGTATGGAATAAGGATATACCAAAGACCAAATTTAGATGTCTATATAGTCACTATAAGTACATGGTGATGCCTTTCCATATGAAGAACACCCTAGTATTGTTCATGGGACTCAATAACAAGAGCATGTATGGGCTTAATCAACGTTATCATACCATACATGGTGTATGAGGAGGAGAATGTGAGACATTTTATGTTTTCCCTATATACACGTTGAGAGAACTAGATTAATGGTATGATCTCAAAGTGTCAACTTTGGATTCTTTATGTCCTCTTCCTATGACACATCTTCTCAAAAGAAGAAGGGGATGTGGACCCATTGAAGGTTGATGATGTGCTATAATGGGATCCACCAATGTGTTATACTGATGATCATAGTTTCCCTGGGTTGGTAAGGTACTATTGGATGGTTTTACATTATTTATCTAGAATGGTAGACATCCTAATATATTTGACCAGAAAGGGGAATCTTTTTGTGTGTATGTAATAGTGTCAGCTAGATTTTAATGAGTTTCGGTAGAGATTTATGGGGGGAAATATTGAGATTTCAAGATGATGGTGTGGAGTATATAGTTTTTTTTAATTCCTCAAGGGTATGAAATGGTTTTTTCTAATGAATAGGTAGGAAATAATTCTCTATGGGGCTAGATAGTTGAGACTAGAAGAGAATAACTATGTAATCAATTATCATGATCTACTGGATGTACTCTTTACCCTAAATATATAAAAGAACTACCTTATGGGTTAATGTTTATTATCTAATCTATCCACAAGAGTCTCAAGTATAACTTTTCCCAATAGATACTTTACTTGAGATAGAGGCAATGGATATAGCTCTCATTGGATTATGACTTTGAGATTGTCTATAACTATAAAAAAACAAAATATAACTAATGTATTTTTAAAAGAGGTTATACATGACCAAATATAAATTATTCTTAGAGGGGGTTATTCCCAACCCCCTCTTATCATTTTATTTATTGTGGGTTCAAAACCCCCTATAAAAGTTTTAGCATTATTTTTTTAATCTTTTGTTGGATATTATTAGCGATTATGTCAAAACTATTTCATGTTTAATAATTAGTGTTGATATATGTATAGTTGGATTTTAGAGGAATTATATACATATATATATATTCATTTGGATATTATAAATAATATATATATATATATATAATTTAATTTTTTTTAAATGGAAATAGTTGGGGTTGAAAACCCCCTCAAATCTCTAAAATTAAAGGGGGTTCATGAACCGTTGTTAACCCCTTAGACTAGATGGGGTTATGAACCCCTTATAATATATGATATTAGATGGGGGTTTGAACCAATTATAATTTATGAAGTTATAGGGGGTTTCAACCCCTTATAATTTAATATATTTTAGAGGGTTTTGAACCCCATCAAATTTAATATATTAGAGCGGGTTATAAGCCCACTCTAATTTATGACATTGGATAGGGTTTTCAAATAGATCTAATTCATGAAATAAGAGGGGGTTGTGACCCCCATTTGATTTATGATAGTATATTGGGATTTAAAACAACTTTAATTCATGAAATTATAGGGGATTAATGAACCACCATTCATCAATTTAGTGAAAGAGTTTTTTAACCCCATTTAAATTTATATTTATTTTTTAAAATAAATCTCATATAATTTCATATTCTATAATATATATGTGTGTTTGTGTTCATGTAAATGTGTATGTGTATACATATATTATATAGAATCATTATAAAAATATATTTAAGTGCATTTTTAATATATATATATAAATTCATTGTATAAAACATTAAATAAATACTCATAAAGATAAATAAAAATGTATACAAATATAAATATTGGTGTAAATAATATAAATGAAATTTGAAATATATTTATTCAAATATATAAAATATATAAATGATTTTTGAAATTAATATTCATTTATATTTTGAATTATTTTATAATTATATTATATGAACTTCATTTTAATTGTATATTTGTGTATTAATACATTTACACAATATTATATACTCAAATATATAAAAGATCACAAAAATTAGATATGTATATATATTATATATATTGTGTTATAAAATATTTCATTATATATAAATTTATATTTATTATATAAATATTTTGTATCTATTTCATTATGCAATAAATTAATTTAGTAAATATGTATATATCAATTAATTTTGTGATATATTTCTAATTATATGAATGTATTTAATTTCATGTGTATATATGTGTGTATGTGTGTGTGTGTACATGATATAACCTAAATGTATAATATTAAATATATAAATATATAATAAAAATGTATTTTATATAATAATTTTATAAAATAGACCATAAAACACAAAAATGTATAGCATTTATAAAAACATTATATAATTTGTAGGTTAAAAATTGCTGAAATAATAATAACAATAATTAATAATTAATAATATTATTATTACACACACATACATATATATAAACATTTAAAATAAATTATCTAAATAAATTAATGAATTATAATTATATTATATCTATAAATATTATATAAATACATAAATACACACACGCATAAATATAATTTTATTTACAAATATAAGTGAAAATATATATTTTTAAATGTAAATATAATTATTAATGAATTTAATATATACACAAATAATATATATATTATACAAAAATATATTACACATTATAAACCAATAGAAATATATTATATTATTTAAATTTGTATAGGAATATATATATATATCTATATTGTTAATTTCATCTATCTAAATAAATATATTTTATTGTATATGAAAAAAAATCGAACAAACTTAGTTCTCAGGGAATATAGTTCATTTTAGAAGATTGTGGCTTTGAATCCCAGCACAAGCGGAATTTTTACTTAATTTACAGTTGGTGAACAGGCGCACTCAGCTTGCTGGGGCCCGCGACGGACATGTTTTGATCCTGGGGGCATGTTTAGTCTAGGGGTGAAATTTTCATGTGTGGGGGTTTGTATGTGGACATTCATTTCATGGGTGGGGGGTTGTCCGGGGGAATTCTTTGTCGGGTATAAGGGTGTATGGTGGTTTTGGTTGTCAGGTGGAATGCTTCCGGGGTATAAGGGTGTCTGTGGGTCTATCTATGGTGTCACATGGGGTGTGTTCGGGGGTGTTCGGATGTTGTATGGGGTGTCTACAAGTCTCTATAGGGTGTCATAAGGAGGTGTTCGAGTTTCTCATGGGGTGTTAGCCGTTCTATTTGGGGTTTCATAAGGGGGGTATGGGTGTCACATAGGGTGTTTATGGGTCTATCTAGGGTGTCAAATGGGGTGTGTTGAGGGTGTTTGGGTGTCACATGGGGTGTCTATAGGTAAGTATGGGGTTTTACATGGGTGGTTTCGAGTGTCACAAGTGGTGTCTGCCGGTCTATCTAAGGTGTAACTTGGATGTGTCATGGGGTATTTGTGGGTTTCATGACTGTCCGTTTAGGGGTTCGAGCATAACCTCCCCTAAAAATGGGAACTTGGCACTTTATTAGGGGCAGTTATAACCACCCCTGTGTGGAAAATTAATATTTGGGTGATTAAAACCACCCCTAATCTACTCATATATGGGAAAACTATAGGGGGTTCCAAACCCCTCTAATATAATCCACACTAAATTCAAACTCATTTTTCCAATGCTTACACAAAACTGCCCCTAATAAGAATAGGTATGCACATTAGTGACTGTTATGAGTAACCCCCTATAATGTGTTTAGAAGGGGTAATATCCCCTTATTAATGAAAAAACCATTATAATCATCAAATGTTTTCTATAGTTGACACTCCTATGAAAGGGAACATGATGGTAGATTCTCTTGGCATGTGACTTTGTTTTTAGTTGATGGAAAATGTGATAGAGTAGTTATATTTATTATAGTATTCCTTAGTGAACAGTGATGTTTCTTCCTATCTTTGGTTAATGGTTGTCACCCCAATTCTTTTACAACATTTTATGGTAGCTCAACAAAGAGATAATGATTATGAGAACTTACAAACATAGTTATCCACTAGATGTTCTCCAAATTTATTTTCTAATTTTAGGGACTATGTTATCCATTTAAAAGTAAGTATGATTGTACCAGTGATGTTGTAGTGGAGGTGATGACGGAGTTTCATACATCCCCCTTTTCAGTACATCCTTGTGTGTAAATAATATATTAAGTCCTCCAACATTAGTTTTTGAGGACATGAAAAAATGAATGCATTGTAGAGTTTGTCTCTCTATGCTTAACATGTTTTCTTGTGGAGGATGATCACCATGTTCCAATGGGTTTAGCACAATAATTTGAGGTTCCATAGTGGAAGTGGTATAATATATCCATGGAAATTATGATGTTCTTACTATGTACATATAAGGTACATGATTCCTTCTAGGTGATCATTAAACAACTCACCAAGTCATCCCATTCCCTATCCAATCAGGATTAGGTTATGGTAAATGAATTGGGTTGCTTGTATGTGCAAGAGACAGTTCATATCCATGGAGTTCCCTCAATGATCATTTAAAATCATGATTGTCCATTCATTTCATGTTTATGGAGAAGATCTCAGGAGTCCTTTGGGACTCAGTTTCATTTGAACATTTAATTTCTACTTCAGATAGACAACCTGAATTAGCGGACCAATCAGGTCTTGGAGGATATGATACAAGCATGCATGTTAAATTTTGGATATAGTTGGGAAACTATCATACCCATAAAAGTGTTTTATATAACAAAATCTACCATTCCACCATACGTATTGAACGATTTGAGGCCCTGTAAAACTACAGGTCACCCCATTGCTGGACTGATCTAGGGGAGTTAGAACATGTGTGACCAGATTTGGTTTGAGATATGACAATGAATATGATGATAATCGAAGAGTGGTTGAGGTGTACATAGATCTGTAAAAATTTCCATGAGGACTGACAAGTGGGGACTGTAGAACGTGAAGAAAAAGGCCACATGCTTCCGAGGGACTCATCATGATGTAGTTTATTATGGATTTGTTAGGGAGAAAAGTAATATATGATTTATATTTGTTCTATTTCTAGATACTACATAGATTTGGGGAAGTTTCATACTGCGTAGATCTACAATCATAGTTGGACTAGGTACACGATTTCATCAAGTATTGTAGTTGAGGAGAAATGTGCATGACCTATCATAAGATATTGACTAGATGAGACGTACATTGAGGATGGGGAAATCATTACTGGTTAACCAGTAGAGATTGAGGATCATTAGGATTGGATCCTTCATGGGTGATTGATTCCAATAGTGTATGCATATTGGTAGTGTAGGAATCTTTAAGAGATCACCAGGGTGTGAGAGACCTATATGTAAGCATACTACACAAACCTTTTGAGTAGATTTTTCACTTTTTGGTTAGGAAATCCATAAGTTCAGTAGAATGTAACAAATATTATTTTCTTATGTATTACTTTCAAATATTATATGGAATATATTGATAACCAAGTGGTAATATGACTTGATATTCGATGAGTCTGTGATCTAGTAATTGATATTTAAAAAATATTAAAAATATAACGATAATGTGCACAAGTTTTACCAAAAATACTAATATATCTTAAATGATGTCTATTATCATAAATATGATTATGTTCGTGAGTTTAAAGCATGGACATTAACCCATGTGCAATATAATCTTTTTTCGTGTTGGGTGTTTTGGAAAAGTTCATTGACAAGTGAAATTAATAAAATAAGTATTATCTTTTATTGGAATAATGTAGTGAGAAGTTTAATCTATAAATACATGTTTATTAATCAATACCTAGGGTTATAATCAATACCTGTAGATTTATAGTTGTCATTATAGTGGAAACAACAGAGGATCATTGGTAGGGGACATCAAATATAGATCAGATTGAGTAACGTGTGCCAAAACAGTTTGTGAATCTCACCAATAATGAAAAATAATGACCATTATTTGGCAATGATTGTTCCAATATCAATGTTGGATGTTTTAATTGTGTGACTCTATATCTTTCATTACCCCATTCAAACATGAATTAATTCCAAAAACATTAATTCATTATCCTATAGACTGTTCAATTACTTTACGGTTGGTTTACTTTTCCATTGAAATATTTCCCTCTTCATTCATCCAATTCCATGAGAACGGATAAAGGATGAATGATCAATGGTTGATGTATTCTCCTCTCAGTTTTTTTATTATGTTATTCTCCCCTATTTCTTTACTATATCATCTTTTGTAATTTCATCGTCTAATGGTTTGATAGTTACCTTCCAATCGATTATTTCATTTACTTTATTCCATGGCAATGATAAATAATGAAGGTTCAACATGCGATTAAAGTTATGATTTAATGATCAATGATGATGACATGTGATTCAAGGAAGAATGAGACCAGACATGAGTTATTTCATTTTCATGGGTAGTTTATAGTGACGTATATGATGGAGGTGGAATCATGATCTATTTTGGTGGCCATAATTTGGTGAGAAGACAATGTTGAGGTTGTTAAACAAAATATATTATGTTTTCAGGTGGGATTGATGATGGGGTTAGTGGATCCATGTGACCCTTAAACTGGGTTTGGGTTACAAAAAAAATCCTACGTTAGATGACATGTAATCTGGGACTACACAATGTGTGGGACCCACTGTTTGGCTCTTTGGATTCTATGGTGAAGATTATTATCAAATGTTGTGTGGTCTCTACAACATGTTGTGTTAACATCCCTCAACAGTTTTGCATGTCTATCCAAGTAAAAAAGTAGTTAAATAGGTATGTATGTGTGGGGGTACATGGGTAGGCTAGGATTACATGTACATAGATTGATGACATGGGTATAGTTTTGAAATACCTCTACATGTCAATTACACATTGGTAGTCATCCTGTATATGGATTTAAATATGTCGTGTGAGGAATCATCATATGGTTAGACTAATGGTTGGTTTGAAATTTTGTGTACCCCCAATACACACATTGTACGACATGTATGGGTGTTTGGATTCCTTTTGTTTTATTAATTTTGAACAAGTATTGATTTAATTTATTTCAATTTTTCATCCCCTTGAGGGTATTGTGTGACATTAAATACATATATCTATATTGTGAACCCCACTGGAGGATGAATTGTTTTTTGGTTTCCCTCTATGAGACTGGAGTGTAATCCTATATCATTTCATATTATAAATGGATTGGGTTTTAGGGAATCTGAATGACTACCATGCATGGGGCCTTGATCATACATCCAACTTACCATTTAAGTAGGGTTCACAACATTGTTAGTATATGATACCCTATATAGTGGGATGATCTTGATAAAATTTTTCGTGTCCCCTAAAATTCATATATGTGATCATCTTTCTTTGTATTGAGGTCTTCAGAGAACATTGATGTTTCTTGGGTGGTTCCCAATGTTAATAACCACATGGATGAGTTTCTCCATTGCTATCATAGCTTTTAGAGTCAGTTCTCTCAGAATGATTATTTCCTAAAAGCTTCAAGAATAATAAAATATTTTTTAGTATGGTTGATACCGTGTGGATTAACGGTGTCCTCACTGAATTTATATTTGTTTTCCATTGATTTACATACCCCTTTTATGTTCTAACTATTCTTTATATTATCTATTTAGGTTTTTTGGGGTGTCTTGTTGGGTATTGTTATAATCAACCCTACATGGGATGTCCCCACACGTGTCATGTCTTATTATGATGCTGATGATAACCTTTTTATGGTTTCTAGGGATTACATGGAGATTGTGGTGCATATAAAGAGCTAGACAGGCCATGTTTTTTTTTGGTGGTTTCATTTGAAATTAGTCCTCACCTTAGAGATGGATGGACTCTCAATAATTTTTTGTTGGGCATGTATTTAGATCCTTTAACACTTTAAGTATTTTTTATCATACTTTTGTTGGGGGATTATTGATGTATGAATTCATAGGTTTCAATATTTTTAAATTTCATCATTGTATTATTTTGGAGATTTGTGTGTTTATATATGTAAAATATGGAAATTCCTCCCTTTTGTGTGTTGTGCCTACTCAGCACATACCTCCATCTCCTTGACTATTTGAGGTGAGCTTTGGGTAGTAACTATTCAAACCATTCTTGTCTACGTCATGAAAATAATAGTGTAAAAGTTTTATGGTTTTGGGAAAATCCAAAAATTCCATGTATACCATAAAGATACATTCCTATAGAAATTTTATAATGAAATTCATAAATGAACCTGTTTGAAAAAATTATAAATATTTATATAAAAAATTTAAAAATTCTACAGCAAAAATATAAACGCGTTAAAAAATAATTTGAGAATATAAAAACGTACTTTTTAGAACAATTTGGAAAAATATAGACATGGAAGAAAAATAAACACGATCAAAAAGATAAATAAGAATTGTTTTTACATTAAAATTATCATTTCATGATACATGTTCGGAGGAGATGAAAATTTGGAAGAAAATATGGAAACTCCAAAAATATCCAGAGGATAAGAAAATAATATAGGTTTATGAAGGATATATTATAATATTCCTTCAATGAAAATAAAGGCAATCCCAAAATGAGAGTGTTAAAATAAATCCTTAAACATTAGAAATTTTTGAATTAAAAACCTTGAAATAGTAAACATGAGTGGGAAAATTAATCACTATATATATAAATATATATACATGGTGAATATTTAAAAGATGAATTATAAACACAACATAAAAGTAAATAGGTACAAATATAAAATTTGTCTATGTAGAGTAGAAATTGAGTCAAAATCCACTACCATAAGTTCAACATGCATAATAATAGTTTTTTTACCTCATGTAAAATAAATATACATTATTTATACTTACATAAAATAAACATATATGTATCTATTATATAATCCCTCATTTTTATAACATAACTTTTCATTACATTTTACAAACATATGATCATTAAAATTTAGTGTCTTGTAAATCAGAAACATAATACATGAAAACATAAAATAGTTTTCTAATAACAATTTAAGGATTCATCGTTGGTTTATACTAAGTTCAATTATTTCATCACATAACCTAGGGAAATATAACAAAGGTGATGGTGAGTAATGGAAAACAAGAGAAACTATTTACATGTGATATCAATAAAAACTTAATGAGATACATAAAGACTTGAAAAATGGAAAAATATGAATGTCCTGATAAAAATAACAGGAATTATAACATTAATATGAGGGTACAAAATTTAATTTAAACAATAATAAGAATATCACCATGTTATATCCCCAATGTTTCATAAAAATTACAAATGTTATTCACAAAGGAATTGTAAAACTTTCAATATTTAGAGATTAATTTCTTGACCCAATGCATTGGAGATCTATCAAGGTGAACCCTTACTATGTATATATATTCATGTGAGCCACAAATATCATAATAAAAGATTTTATAAATAACCCAGAAAGAATAAAATAAATGTGTTTCATATTAAAATCATGACGTTTTTAAATATGCTTAAAAACATAATCATTATATCATTTATAACACACAGAAAATGAATCAGGGTTTTAGGTATGTAAATTCCCAAGTAAAATATATAATTATTATTTTTATATGAATACCCATGGAAATTAAATAGGTATGGGTATTCACATAAATAAAATAATGGAATTTCTTGAGAAAAAAGAGAGATATTTTTAGATAAAAATTATAGAGTATAACGGCTAAGAAACATGGCATTAAAAAACATTAAAAAGAGAGGGGAAGGGGTCAACCATTCATAAAGGTATCATAATATTGTTTAGGGATATCATAAAATGTAAATAATAACATGGCATGTAATATTGAAATATATACCTCAAAAAAGAGAACATGAAAGGAAAAGAGGAGGGGAGAATCCCCTCACGAAAATTTGGTAGCCTAAATACGTCACATAATAATTTAAAAACATTGTTGATTAGAGGGAAAAGGATATATAATTATTTGAACCAAAAATGGACATAAATAAGGATATATAAGATCATATACTAACATAATAATTATTAATCTAAAAGACATAACATAAAATAAGTCATTGACTAAAGGAGGAGGGTGAAATGTTCCCTTACCTTGAAGAGTAACATCTAAAACTCTAGTATTAAGACATTGGTGGATTAAGGGAACCGTGGGAGAACTCCTTAGGAGGTAATACAGAAAAAAAATTGTAGATAATGATTTTTTAATTCATGTAAATTCTGGAATATGTTGGTATTTATTGAAAAAGTGGGGGAATATTGTATTTATTTCAATGGACACCTCATTAGTGGTATTTAAAAAACCACGAGCTTTCCCATCGTATTTTTCCATGGAATTGTCTGCATGGGACATCTCCCATTTTATTTTATTCCATAATAGTATACCATAATTATTACATCCTGATTAAATCAGTATTCCATAGCTATAATGTCATTAAACAAACTGAATACTCAGAACTGTATTTTTTCTGTTCAACGAAAAACAATGTATTCTATAAAAATCTCATAAAATCGCCATAAAAAAATATCAATGTTTTGAATTCAAAAATGAAATTTATTTTAGCATAATATGTCTTTAAATATGATAAATTTGACATTTAACTATAATAATACTTAATTATTAAAAATAATAGCACACAGAAAATGCATAGTGACATGCATAGTAAATTTTTCAACACTAAAAAATAATTTTATTTTATCATTTCTAAATAAAAATGAGTGTTTTATAAGACTATTTCATTATAATAGGTATTATTAATAATTAAATATTTTATTATAGTAATAAAAGTACAATTTGGTTACCTATAAAACCAATTAATCAAATTTGTCTCAAATAAAAATATATCTTATTCAGAAAAGCTATTATAAAAATATAAATGATGAAATGAAACTTTTATATATAAAAAGGTATTACACAAAGTAACTAAGGCATTACTACATAACCCCTTATAACACATACGTAGGACCAAATAGTTTGGTGTGCAATTGTGATAGAATCTTATGGCTGCTCGAAAAACATTTCTTGAGGGGTGATTTCTATTAACTTGAACATCTCTCGTAAGCGATTCGGTTCAAGTTTAACGTGTTGAAATTCATAATGGGTTTGGTCCAATGTGAAGCCCAACAATGGTACCTCCTCATCAAGGTCTGAGAAATGTTCTTTTTATGTCTCCAGTATACTATATGATCCCATCGACTCTTCTTTCCTCAATAAACACCATTATCATTTATAATAACTAATATTAACATTAAGAGTATAGTTTACAATGGTCATGTTGAACAATATTCATATAACCGTAGAAACCCAATGGTATCATTTCAATTATAATAACCTCATTATTAAAAGGATATTGTTTTGTTGAGTAAAAAATAATATAACATACATTTTCAAGAATCAATTATTTTTCAACATGTTCAAGTCCTTACATTAACCCCCCCCCACAAGAAATTGTGTCCCCGAAATTTCAAATCATACCCCCAGAAGAGAAAAGGGGTGGGTACTTATTCATCATAGTGTCCTCTTCCTCACACATGGATTCATCATATTTTTGGTTCCTCTACAACACTTTAACTAGGTGGGTAGTCTTACTGCATAGAACCCTATTTAAATGGTCCAAGATCTCCACCAATTGCTCCTCATAAGATAGGTCTTGTTCTAGTTGCACCACATCAGGATTCAGTAAATGTGAATAGTCATGTAAGAAATTCTTCAATAGGGATCTATGTAATATATCATGAATTTAATATATGTTTAGAGGAAGTGTGAGCTGATAGGACCTTACCCCTATGCGATCAAGGATCTCATAGGGGCCAATATACCAATGCATGTGCTTCCCATTCTTTCCAAACTTCATTTCTCTACTCCATGGAGAAATTCAACGGAATTATTTTTCACCACAATAAACATCAAGTCCCTTCGATGGTTTTTGGCATGGCACTTCTTTGACTCTATGAAGACTTAATGTGTTTTCTCATTTCATAAACCAGTTCTGTCATCTCTATCAAAGATCATGCCCAATAATCTTTTTTTCACCAGCTTCATCCCAAAAAGTATGAGTTCTACATCACTTTCCATATAGATAGTTATAGGGTGCTATATGAATACTGGAGTGGAAGGTGTGGTTCTACGAGAACTCAAATAAGGGGATTTGTTGATCCAATCCACAATTAAATTCCATTGAGCATGTTCTCTGCATGGACTTGACTGTTTGGATAGTCCTTTAAGACTGGTGATCATTTTGGGGATTATAGGTCATACTGAAATTCAATTTGGTACCTAGAGCATGTTGAAGTCTTTTATAGAATTTTGATGTGAACCTTGGGTCATGATCAAATATGATAGAGAGTGGTACAACATGTAGCCATGCCACTTCCCTCACGTAAATAATGGCTAATTGATAAAGGGTGAAATATTCTAGAATAGAGATAAAATGGGCAGTCTTGGTGAGATGGTCCACTGTAACCCATATCACATTGTTTCCTTTTGAAGTTCTTAAGAGACTAGTGACAAAGTCCATAGTTGTTTTGTCCCACTTCCATGTAGGTATGGGTAGGGGTTTTAATACCCCTTTAGGATGTTGTCACTATGCCTTCACATCCAAACATATTAGGAAACCTGTAGTGTAGTCAGAAATATCACATTTCATGTTATCCCACCAATAATGATCATAAAGGTCCATATACATTTTTCTAATTCTTGGATGTATAGAGAATGTAGAGCATAGAGCTTCATTCATCAACTCCTTTATTTCTGGAATAGTTGGAACACATAGGCCTGTACAAAATTTCAGTACACCTTCTTGATCAATATTGAACTCGGGATACTTTTCATTATTCATAGCCTCAAGCATATTCTATAACAAATGGTCTTATTTTTTGATATTTCATGGTCTTATCTAGTAATTATGGTTGAAAATGTTGAAATAGTGGGTTCCCTAGACCCAATAATGTAGTAATTTTTAATACTGTATCATGTGTATAGTTAAATATATCCATGATGAGATCTTACCATTATAGTGCTGACATTTTATGTGTCCACTATAATAATGGTAATGTCCAAAGGTTAATTGTCATGTCAATATGATATAGTAGATCCCAGGATATAATGAGAACCTCGAGATAAAATGACATTGATCTTAAATATATGTTCTATAGTCTAGATACATATTACTGACTGGATAGAGTAGATGTCTGACTATCAGGTGCTGAGGGCTCATAAGAAATGAGACTTCTTCTCATGAGGTTCACACTTGGTGGTCTGTAGTAGTAAGATCATGAGGACAGATCCATCAATAGGAACACAACATGTTTTGGGTGTCATTGGTTGTTCCTATCTACGTACATGTGTATTGGTCTCTGGACATGAGACAATTACCAATGTATATCATTTAATTATGTACTTTAAAGAAAGAAGAAAACCATGGCAGTAATTTCATGGAGAGGTAGTTTGTTTTGGGTGCGTCGTTGGTGGTATGAAGTTGGTTGAATGGTCAAGATAGAATTTTTCGCTCCCAAGTTTAGGAAGTTGTATATCTCATATCTGGTTGATCAGGATGCTGCCACCTCCATAAGTCTTTGGCCAAAGCAGTAGAAAGGTGAATTCATCCGGATAGATCAAAAGATAATAAATAAAGATATGGACGATGACACAAGAATGCATCCTGCTTTATGATATATTTAATGACAAAGACACTATAGTACACAGTCAGTGTTCGTAGGATGGTAGTCGTTGCAATGCCCACCCTTATCTCTTTGGGGGCCATGACGGGTTTCTAGACCCCGCCCTTGTTCTGTGGTTTTTATTCAATACTATTGAGAAAAGGGCCTAGAGGGTCACACACAATAGCATATTCATGAATCCACCCTATTCAGTTGAATTGGTATATGGACATAGTGGCCCCCTCCATGGGGTCCGAGCATTTTCCATGGTGTCAATCACCAAAATAATTAAATAAATTCATTAATATTCATGTTACGAATATTTGGGATATGATTTATTTTATGTATTTATGAGTTCATTAAATATGAGAAAATATTAATCGAATGAATATTATATTTATATTCAAGCTTGCAATAATATTAAGCGGGACAACGAGTCCAGTTAAATGGCTAATATTTTATCACTTAATATATTTCATATATATTACAAGTATGTGATAAAATAAATAAATAATATTAACACAGTTTTAAGTCTTCATAGTTATTTATTTAGTCGATGTGGAATTAATTGGGGCTGGGGAATCTAACCGGGTATTTTCCACAAACCGCTATAAATAGAGGATAGGGACTCAAGCGCAAGAACTATTCATGTCAATTTGGCCGGATCCCCTCTCACCTCCCGCTCTCTAGAGAGAGAATCTATCGATCTGAGCTCAGATCGAGTTTCTCCTCATGCATCATAAGATCGACGATGCAACAATCTTCATAACGTTGAATATATCGTCGGATCACCGCGCTAGCACCTGGAGTTAGATGATCGGCGTTCCTGCGGATTTCTGAAGCGTGTGGGGATGATCTAGAGGGATCCTGCTATAGATCCTTCGTGAAATGATCACCGGCGAAAAGTTGCGGTCGAAAACAGATTCAAATCTGAAATGGGTATGTTTTCTTTTTAATTATGTGGGCTTTAAAATATATGCGAGATCCTCATAACTCTTCGGGGCTCGGATCGTTAGCGATGACAACATCCGTCGTCTCGTCGAGGAAAATTTTCAAAATCCCAAGCCCACCGGCTTCCGCTGTGGGCTTCAGTTACCTAATAGTGGTATCAGAGGGATTCACAAAGATTTTCTGAGTCAAATAAAGTTAATTTTCATAAAATTATGTATAGGGTTTAAAATCGGTCACAACGGTTCAAACCGCGCACCGATCCGATTTCAAACGGCCAAGATATTATCATTTGAAATTTTAAGAAAGGATCACGTTTTTTGTATGAACACGGGTATTAAAATTTCCAATATTATTATAATTATTATAATTAATAGTATTATAATAATTTAATTATAATAATATAATTATTATAATTTAATTATAGTAATATAATTATAATAATTTAATTATAATTATATAATTATAATAATAAAAAATTTATTATATTAATATAATAATTTAATATTATTATATGTATAAAGGAAAATTATAGCCTTTAGAAATTTCTATTAATATATATATATATATATATATATATATATATATATATATATAATGGAAGACCCCAAAGGGGGTCTTCCCGCGTGGAGAATCAAAAGCATGACCCATGTGGTCTTGCTGCAACTTGTTTAAAAAAAGGAAGGGGGCTGGCACGTGGGAAGAAAAAGAACAAAACAAAAAGGAATTTGCAGGGGGTCTGAAAGGACCGCCTCCCTCCTCCCATATGGTGCACTGCAGTGCCGCTGGGTGCACCACCATGCCGAGAGAGTGTGGTGGCCACCGCGATCGCTCCTCAGCGCCGCTGCTGCAGTACCGTGACGGCCGGGAGAATCCAGCGCCGCCACTGCAGCACCGGGACACCATGTCGGCGCCGTACCCTGCTCCTCATGCTGCTCCGGCCACCAGAACCTCACCTCCATCCTAGGCACTCCTCACACACGGCGCACTGCCAAGGTTCGCTGCACCCCTTCACCGTCGCAGCAACGGCCGCCGCCGGCCCGTCACCCTACTGCACCTACCTGGCCGGCACACGACACTGCACAAGCGCAAAGGCGCCTCACCTCCAGGCCAACCAGCATGCACAACTTGGCCTCCCTAAGTCGCACAGATGCAGGCACCACCACTCTCCCTTCCGTACAGGTGGCCACCACACAACTCCTCTGCAGCGCACATGCACGGCGCGACACATGCAGTGCACAAGCGCGACCACCCGCAGCTCCACCCTGTGCCGAGTCCCGCACCTCTGAGCAGGACCCCGATCGACCTCCTTTTTCCTCATCAAGAACCTTCTCCCGACAACATGTGCCCTACCGAGAGAGGAACTGCCTCCAGTAGTGGTAGACCACGCAACGCTCTCTCCCCAGTCAGCAGGTACCTGGTTCCACTTGACCCGACATGTGACCGGGTGGGTCTGCTCAGCCAAGATCGGGCGAGAGTGGGCCTGCCCATCCAAGAATGACCTTACATGGGCCCATGTTAATTAATTAATATAAATATTTAATTTAATTAAATTAATCTAACTAGTTTTTTAATTATGGTTTAAAATTAATTTTAATTCCCGAGGTTAAAATTAATTTAATTTTTGTAATTAAATTAATTAATTAATTAATTTAATTTTAAGAATTAAAATTAAATTCATTACATGACCGATAATTAATTAAATTATTTGAAGTTATTAATTCATTTAATTTAATTAAATTAAATAACCCTCGTACTTATTTATGCATTTTAATTTTAATCGTCCAATATTTTATACCCGACAACTGGTCCTGAGCACCGACCCTAGAATGTATACTTTTAATTATTTAATTATTTAACTATTTAAACTGAGTGTGATGTGTGTAATTAATTAAATAACGGTCTGTGAATCATCTTAGTTTTCAGTTAAAATGTATAAGGGAATGCACGCCCAATATTTATATGATGTACATTTATACCTGAGTTCCCCTTTCCTATGTGCGAGTATCTTTTTATTTCGTACGAAGATGGTGAGCGATGCGAACTCTGCCAAGATGAGGCAGTGTACGGTGGTGCAAGATGATCCGTGGATTCCACCCAGACGAGGCGGTACTCCAAGACATGACGTGGACCCCGCCACGACATGACGATACTGCAGAAGACCAGCGGGCATACATGATATGGCAAGCAGCATCAACAGTCAAGAATACGACTCAGGTACGATGCCCATAGGTCATTTAGATTCTCAAGTCTAGTCAGGTGGTAGATTTACCTTTATAATATTATTTATTATTTTAGGCATTTTAGAACAGTGGGAAAAATACATAAAATAATAGATAATAAAATGCATAAAGAAGCAGCCTATGTTTTTCAATTAAATTTCAGTTGTGATCATGAAAATATAGATGATAATGTTTAATATAAATAGATCACATTCGTGGAGAGAAAACCAATAAAGCCCTCAAAGAAAATATTAAGTCACAAAGAACCTTCCATCATTCAAGTTTGAACAAAACCGGGTGTTCGAGGTGTCAGTTCATGCCTTAGCCGAGGGTGCATCTTACTAACGGGGAGTTCTTATTTGTGTGGTGGGTTCACATAACTAAAATTGAACTAATGGAATAGACTTAGCTAGATTTTTGTAGTTTTATAGGCAGGAGTTGAGTAAATCATTAAATGATTTTGGAAGCAGGGACTTCACTCAACAGATCAAGGAACCGTGAGCTAATGCGATTGGCTTGTCAAAAGCCTACATTGGACCATTCGAGTAGTGGTGTAGCCCTAGCATTTTGAAATAAGGGAGGTTCAGGGAACCTTGCCACTAGAATACTCAAGTGTATTACAATTCTAGTACAGAGGGTTCCTTGAATTCAAAAAAATTAGTGGGAGACTTTTAATGATTAAATAATCAGTAATGTCACATAATGTAATCACATTAAAGTACAATAAGATAAATAATATTTGTAGATAATGGGAATCAATACCATAATAAAACAATGATAAACTATGGGAAAATTTAATTTCTAAACAAACACAAAATTCCAAGTGTAGTATAGGTGCTTCCACACATTACTTCCATAATGGAAATTCAAGGTGCTTGTGTCCCAACCTGTTAAGCCACCTCAGGAAGTGAGGTTATAAAATTGCTTTAAGTAGACTCATGAATAAACCATATGATGGTTCTATCATAATGCTATCATCGAATTCTAATGTTTTTTGTGGTCGCTACATCAAGTCATGGATGATGATCACATGTAGTATCATCTCCAATATCTTTTCGAGGAGAAAGTAAAGCATGATTTGAATGTGATGGTTGCACTTGGTTTGTGTAAAGTGAAAGACGGTTCAGAATCCTCCATGCCATCCCATTTCTTATACCATGTTCACTCAATTACTCTATTTTTGTGTAAGGTACAAAACAATTTCATAGTGTAAGCACTTCATTACCATTAAGGTAACATTCACCATGTAATAAGAATATTGGAGATAACACCATCTTTTATTCTTATGGCGAATACATTGAATGGCAAGGAGAAAAGTCTTATGGAATGTTACACCAATGAAACCTTTGTCATGGACATCAATGAAAGGAGGTTGAATTTTTAACAATAGGTTATTTGAACCATATATTTAAATATGTTTATGGAAGATTAAAAACTGATATACAAAAAGCAAGTACCAGCTTCGCATTCAGTTTATATTCATCAAATAAAAGTATTGTTTTCTCTAATACTTCATTGGTATTAAAATACAATATGATTTTCATATATATGTATTGAAATAAAATAACCATGTAAGTAGATAAAAAATACATGAAGTAAAGTGTCTTCTCTAAGCAGCTGAGAAAGGGTGATTCCAAAGTTAGCAGTGAGAAACACATAACCTCTAATTGCCAAGTGATTGATTCAAATTGAACAAGTTGTGGAGTATAACCAAGAAACTTTAACTCATATGCCCGTTTGAACATAATGATATATTATTCCATATTTTGGAATGAATGTTGTTTGTGGTAATATACTCAATAAATAAGTTCAGTCATATTTGAATCAATGGCAATACATGATGAATATAAAATGTAAGACCTACTCAATTGTGGCAATGTGATTCTCTGTCAAGTAAAACAAAAAGTGGATATCATAAATATACCATGAATGGTATTTAGGCTTGGGATAGCTAAACACCTATGGTATAACTGACCTCTTTATCATAGAAAAATAAACCATTAGAAATAATGGTACACCACAAAGCATCCGAGGTTAGTTCAACACGAGAGTGTGAACTGTTCCAAAGGATGCTAGAGGTAAAGATACTTCATAAGATTCATTTATGTCATTAAGGAAGGTGCCAATGAAATATAAGTTTGGTCAGAAGATATGAGTTTCTTCGGATCGGTAGGCCGATGGATATCTTGACCAAGCTATCATTGATCATGATAATGTAGTGTGGAGTAATTCCTAAACACATGTTACCTTATCTACATCACTGTGTTGACATTCATAAGGGGAATCGATGATAAAGTCTTACATATTTACATTTTTCATCAAACATGTAGCGTGGAGCATTTCCTAAATGAATATGTTATACATAAATGTTTTGATGTAAGTTGTATCAATGTTACAACCTATAGAAACTTCCATTATATTTCATGATGTGGTTTTCAAATAACGGCTTAAAGCCATTACCAATATGCCAACTAAAATGACAAATGGATATCATACGAGTCATAGTTTGATGGAAAATCCATTATGTCATAGGACGTGTTTAGATGCAAAGAATTCAGAAGGATTTGAACAAACCTATATCACGTTAAATACGTTGTGAATCTAAGTAAATTATCCCAACCATTGCTTAAGATATTACCAAAATCCCTAAGATAGAAAATATGTAGTCAAGTATTAGACTACATTTCTATACAGGGGTGCACATCACTATTAGAGATAGTGGGAGCTGAATTGACTTGGACTTAGTCAATGATGTAGACGCATAAATGGTTGGCATAAGGAACAAGTTCTACAAGTACATGTGGAATAGGAATGTTCCAGAGACACATACTGTGAAGGATGTATGAAACCATGATGATAGTTTTATATTCACCACAGTCGGTGATATTTTATTCATTGAGAATAATAAATCCTACATGTATACAGTATAAGGCAACGAGATAAGATTGAAAAGATCAAATAAAATTCAATAATGGATTGCATGTATCAAATTGAAAAGGGTCTTATGAATTGAATACTGTGGTGGGTATTCAAATGAAATGATACATGGATGGTACAAGTATGGTACCAATAAGGCTCGATTTTTTATACCAAGTCGGTATGCCTAAATATATTATAATTTTACTTATCATAGCTAAACTTCGATGATCTTTTTATTTGTCATTGGATGTCAAGATCATTTTTTCGTGGATGGTGTCTATACGACGCAACCAGAAAGAGATGATGACATCAAATGAAGCCAATATGGGTCTAAAGTTACTGAAATACAATTCTGGATTAATATAAGCAACATGATCTTAGACCATTCATTATAAATGAATCTTCTCCTTGTGTCTAACAAAGGTTAGTGGGAGCGCCAATGTTGTACAAATGAAATATGTTCGGCAACATATGGAAAACAAATTTTGATCTTACAGTTTGATAAGATCAGGTTAAAAGAAATTATCAAATGATTGACTTTAAGTAGCAACCTAATATCTAGGTACATGATCCAATTAGGTAGATCCAATGGTTACATGGTCCTAATCAATCGTACATATAGTGACATTTTATTGGAAAATACATGTTGGATCAATTCATGTTCAGAATTGTCACCTATGTCACATGGCTTAATCTCTCCAAGTTAACATGTTCGGAGCATGTGTAGAGGTTAAGGTTGTGAATTTGTACCATATTCCTTAATGATGGATCAATCACATATTCCATAATATGTACAATAAGTGACACTTCCATGATATAATTTATTATAAGTAGATATCGATTATTTCCTAGAGCACTACAAGTGATGGAGTCAGAACTATCATCTTGTACTTAGACAAGTACAAATGATATATACTAGGAATATAGAGAGGATGGTATACTAGTTATGTTGGTATACATACTAGAAATCATTAGATCAATTTGATCTATTATCACAGTTAGGAAAAGGATATGAGTGAGTCAAGATCATAAAAGCTTGTGGTAGCCATACCTACAAATACCGAGTACGTTGTAGCCTTTAAATTAGCTAAGAAGCAGTTGTAAATCTCAACAATTTGTTCCAGTTCTTCTATTCACACCTATTGAGAAACGTATTATCATAATTAGAATTTTGATATTCTTACTAGCCATGTTGTCATGTTATGACAATGGAAAAAAGTAATATTCCCAGAGATACCATATCTTGAGAAGTTTTACTCAAGTCATTGAGCTCAAATATAGCAGATATGCCATGCTGAGAAAACGTGGAAGGCCTAGTAGTTAAAGGCATTACTCATTAGAAGCATGGAATTTATCATGTGAGTAGCTAACAAGCTCAGATAGCAAGTTGGCACTAGTGAAAGTGGGAGTGTTGAAATAGTGGGTACCCTAGACCCAACTATGTAGTACATTTGATTACTGAATCATGTGTACATTTAGATATGAATGATGATATATTAGCATTATAGTGCAGACATTTTCTCCATCCATTATACTAATCGTAATTTCCAAAGGTTAATTGTCGTGTCAAGAGGTTATATCAGATCCCAGGCTATAATGAGAAACTCGAGTTACAATTACATTGATCTTAAATATATGTTCTATAGTCTAGATATATATTACTGAATAGACATAGTAGATGTCTGACTATCAGGTGCTGAGGACTCACAAGCATTGAAACATCTTTTCATGAAGTTTGTACTTGGTGATCTCTAGTAGTGCGATCGAGAGGACATACCCATCAATAGGAACACCACATGTTTTGGGTGTCATTGGTTTTTCATAACTACGGACATGTGTATTGGTCTCCTGACTTGAGACCATTACCAATGTATATCATTTAATTATGTACTTTAATGCAAGGAGAAAACCATGGAAATAATGTTGTGGTGAGGTAGTTTGTGTTGGGTGCGTCGTTGGTGGTATGACGTTGGTTGAATAGTCAAGAAATAATTTTTCACTTCCAAGTTTAGGAAGTTGTATATCTCAGGCCTGGTTGATCATGATGGTGCCCCCTTCATAAGTCTTTTGTGAAAGCAATAGAATGGTGAATCCATCAGGACAGATCAAAAAATAATAAAGATAAGGACGATGACACAAGAGTGTATCCTGTATTATGAGATATTTAATGACAAAGAGACTATAGTACACAGTCAGTGTTCATAGGATGGTAGTTGTGGAAATGACTATCCTTATCACTTTAGGGGCCATGATGGGTTGGTAGACCTCGATCTTGGTCTGTGGTTTTTATTCACTACTATTGAGATATGGGCTTAGAGGGTCACACACAAAAGCGTATTCAAGAATACACCCTATTCAGTTGGATAGTATATGGACATATTGGGCCCCTCCATGGGGTATGAGCGTTGTCCATGTTGTCTATCACCAAAAGAATTAAATAAATTCATTAATTTTCATGTTACGAATATTTGGGATTGAATTTATTTAATGTATTTATGAGTTCAGTAAATACTAGAAAATATTAATCGAATGATTATTATTTTAATATTCAAGGTTCGCTTAATATTAAGTGGGAAAACGAGTCGAGTTAAATGGATCCGATTTTCTCACGTAATATATTTCATATATATTACAAGCATGTGATATAATAAATAAATAATATTGACACAGTTTTAAGTCGTCATAGTTATTTATTTAGTGGATGTGGAATTAACAGGGGCCAGGGAACCCAACTGGGTAATTTCCTCAATCCACTATAAATAGAGGAGAGGGGCTCAAGCCCAAGAACTATTCATTTCAATTTGTTCGGAGCCTCTCTCTCCTCCCGCTCTCTAGAAAGAGAAGCTCTCGATCTGAGCTTGGATCGTGTTTATCCTCATGCATCGTATGATTGACGATTCAGTGATCGTAAAAACGTCGAATATATCGTCGGATTGCAGTGCTAACACTCAGAGTTTGACGATCAGCATTCCTGTGGATTTCTGAAGCATGTGTGGATGATTTAGAGGGGTCCTGCTATGGATACTTAGTGCAACGATCACCGGCGACAAGTTGTGGTCGACAACGACTTCATATCTGAAACGGGTAAGTTTTCTTTTTAATATTGTTCTCTTTATAATCTATGTGAGATCCTCATACCTCTCTGGGGATCAGATCGTCGGGTAATACAAGTTCCATCGTCTTGTCGACGGAGTTTTTTAAAATCTATAGCCCAAAAACATCCACTACGGGCCCCAGATACCTACTAGAAAAATATTTTGGCACAGGGTTTAAGATTTCACTTTCCTTATGATTCCCATGCCTAGTTTTACTAGGTCATTGATCAAAGGATCTCATTTAATCCTCATCATTTCCGAAACAATTGGGTATTTCCTACTTAATGCATTAAAGACTTTTTAGCTCTTCCGAGATGATTATTAATTAACCAATCATAGTATTTAAGAAGTTCCAACCATCACCCTTGTCTCTTGTTCAATTCCTTTTATGTGAAAATATACTTCAAAAGTTGATGGTATGTGTATATATCAAATTTCTCCCTATAAAGATAGTGCCTCCATATCTTCAAATAAAAAACAACTATTTCCAGCTCTAGATCATTTGTTGGATTATTCTCCTCATGAGGCTTTAGCTATCACGATGCATAGGCAATCACCTTTTCACTTTTTATGAGTATGCACCCAAACCCTTTTAGAGATGCATCGCTGAAAATAAAAAATCCTTCTCCATATGAGGGTAGAGTAAACACATGTATGTTAATCAATCTATTCATCATCTCCTGAGAACTTTCCTCACACTCATTTTTCTAGATGAACATGAACCCTTTTTGAGATAACTTGTTTAATGGATTATAAAGTTGTAAAACATTTTCACAAACCTCCAATGAAATCCTGCTAAACCAAAGAAACTACGAATATATTTTAGTGATGTAGGCTGAGACCATTCCTCTGCAACCTCTATCATTATAGGGTCTACTGATATTTCTTCATCAGTTACAATTTTCTCTATGAAAGAAACTTGATTTAATCAAAACTCGCATTTGGTGAACTTTCCATAAATTGTCTCATTACACAGAGTTTGTAAAATAACTCTTAGATGATACTCATGATCCCCCCATGATTTGGAATGTATCAAAATATCATCAATAAAAACAACATCAATGTTAACAAGTTTTTCTTTAAATACTCTATTAATAAAATCCATAAAAACAGCAGGAGAATTAGTCAAGCCGAATATCATAACAACAATATCCTATATTCCATATCATGATTGGAAGGATGTTTTGAGAATATATTCTTTCTTCATCCTAAATTGATGATAACCAGATCGAGGATAAATCTTGAAGAAGAATTGAGCCCTGCGTAGTTAGTTGAATACGTCATCAATTCATTGAAGAGGGTACTTGTTCTTTACTGTGATTAAATTCAATAATCTATAATATATGAATAACCACAATGATACATCCATAGTCTTTACAAAGAGAACATACCCATTTCCAAAAAAACCCCTTCCCCAAAAGATCATGGAGTTTTTTCTTTAATTCCTATAGCTCCACATTCGTCATTCTATTCGAAGTTTTAGAAATCTACATGGAACCAATCACGAGATCGATGCAGAACTCTACGTCTCTTTCTGGGGAAGGTCCATGTAACTCCTTAGAAAATATGTCAATCTATTCTTCAATTATAGGCACATTCTCTATAATTATACTCTCATTTAATTATTCTTGTTCACCGATCAAATCAACAAAAAAGGCCAGAAGTGGTGCTTCTAAAAAAATATCAGGTCAATCTCCTTGGAAGATAAATGTAGGATGCCTATTCAGGACTACTGATATTTCCTTGATTCTTCATTGGATCATAGAATTATACATTGAGAACCAATCCATCACTAGTATAATGTGAAATTCCAACATGGTAATGAATAATAGATTTTATATAAGATTATGCTCACTGACGTAAATACTGGATTTTATAAATACTTTTTATTCTCAGATATTCCGTCCATATGTATTGACTGATAACCCTACATTAGTCATTCAAGAATTCATTCTATATTCTATGGAAACAAGGAAGAGATAATGTAATGTGTATGACCAGAATCAGACAATGTACATGATTGATTTGAGAGAACAACAAGAGTACCAACCACCACATCATTTAGAGATTAAACTTCATCTGTTGTGACAACGAATGAACGAATTTTCCCCCATGGTCTTTTCTAAGGATGATGCTGATTCCCCTCCACTACCCTTTGATTTAGATATTGATTGGAAAATTTGACAAGATGTCCCCACATGAAGCATTAGAATTTATGTGGGGCACTCACCATCTTACCTTTTTCATTAGTGTTGGGAATTTGGGGCTTTACCTCATTATGACAATTTCGAGCGATATGGTCATCTCTTCCACACTTGTAACACATCCCACTCCTGAGCAGGAAGTTCCTTGAATTCTTCTTCCCACATTTATTACATGTGTGGAATTTTACTTTATTTCTTCTTCTTCCCTGATCAAAGCTCCTCACTGTTCTTGGATCTATTTATTTGTTCTTTTCTTTGGATTTGTGAGACCACTATGTCTCACCGAACTTTATTCTGACTTTCATAGCAGTCCTCATGATCATTTCATGGTTATCATAGTCTCTATTTTCTAGATTCCTTCACAGTTGAGGACTTAGTACACCAAAAAATATATTAACCTTCCCATTAGGGTCCATGAAAAAGCATGAGGGGTAAGGGGAGTGTACTATGAAGTTCATCTCATATATTCCCATAGATTCATTCTCCTTTGTCTTTTGTATGATGAATTCCTTCTTAATTATTTTTCTCATCGAACAAGGGAAATACTAATTGTAAAAGATCCCTCAGAACTCTTCCCACTCCAAAACATCAATCTCTGCTCTTGGCCTTGTGTTTTTAATCAATGCCCAAACATGATCAACCTCTCCTATTAATAGGTAAACAATCAAGGTGACTTTCTCTCATTCAAAACTCTAAAGTATAGAAAAAATATTTTTTTCAGAGCTTATCTAGAATTCTACAATTAATGGGTCAATGGACCCACAAGAAATTGGTGGTTTTTTATGCATAAAGGACACAATGGAATGATGTTCCCTTATTTTTGAATCTGTCTCTTAGATTGATTCAATAAATTTCCCATAATTTGAGCCATTTTATTGATCATTCTCATGAAAGCTTCAATTAGAGATTCCATTGAGGGGTCATCACTGCATTGTCCATTACGGTCACCATTTTCACGATTCCTCCAATTTTTTAACCTTATCTAAAATATGAAAGTCACACTGAGAAACATGTTTCATTAAATAAGATTATAACTCTAAAATAGTTTTTCTACTTAAAATATTATTCTTAAACTTGTTATTCAATATCAACAACTACATTTCCAATAAATCATTCATAATGATTCATAAAAATCATTAGATTAGCCATAAATATTCCTCCACGAGTTTCAAATTAGGAGAGTAGCAAGGCCCGTTTTCATGCACCACTTCCTGTTTGAGTCTATCTCAAAATGTTGTACTTGGGATTTTCCCCTGTATAAATTTATTCCACATCCACATCAACTTTTTCATATCCTCACAGGTATTTATTTGATTGGAAACCACTTACTTAATATTTCACAAAAAAACCTAGAGGTTTTACCATATTTATAATTTTTTATAGGGTTACTCCTTATGTTTTCAAATCCTAATTTCCAGAAATAAATAAACTATCATTTGATATCATCTATGGAATTCCACATTTTAATTTCATAAATATTCAATACATTTTAAAAGTAGAGGATCTTTAACATTGAGTGTATTGGAAATATGGAACATAATACATGAAAATAAAAAAAATTATTCTAATACACTTATAATTATTCATTATAGGTTAATTATATGTTTAATTACTACATCACATAACCTGGGGACATAAATCAATTGAGAGGGTGATCAGAAGTCCTCGTAAGGGAAGACAAGGGAAAGATTTTACTTGTGATATAAATAAGAACCTGTTGAGATACAAAAATAAATCAGAAATGGAAACAATGGCCATCATAATAAGAATAATATGAATCATAACATGAATATATATCTACAATATTTAAGTTTTACATTCAAAGAAATATCACAAAGGTCAATCCTTAAGGTTTCAAAAAAATTACGACAGTTATTCACCATGGTATTGTAAAACATGCCATCTCTAGGGATTAATTTCTTTACCCAAAGAATTGGAGTTATATAATGGAACACTCTTACTATGTATTTTTTTCATGTGTTACACATATATCATAATCATAAATTTCATAAAAAACCCAAAAATAATGATATAAATTGGTTTCATTTCAAAATCATGATGTTTTAAAAAGTTTAGAAAAACATGATCACTATGTCATTCATAACCCACAGAAATGGAATGAGGGGTTCATGTATGTCAATAAAAAGGTAAAATATATAATTATTATTCCATGATAAATACCAATAGAAATAAAATATTTTTTCATATTCACATAAATAAAATTAGGTAATTTCTTTAGAAAAAGAGAGAGATTTTGAGAGATAAATTCTCCAGCATAATGACTATGCCACATGGTTTTGGAATACATTAAAAAGAGATGTGATATGGGTCACCCATTCCACAAAGAATAATAATATATAATCAGGATAGAATAAATTTTAAATAAGTACATTTTATGGAAACTTTAATGATTACCATATAAAAGAGAAATCGAATAAAATAGAGAAGTGAAGAATTCCCTTATGAAAATTCAGCAACCTAACAACGTCACTTGAAAATTAAAAAAAATTGATGATAAAAAAGGGCCTCTCCTAATTTTTTGATAAAATGGAAATATATATGTATATATAATAATATATCCCAACATAAAAAATGGATATTAATTGAATAACATAAAATAAGTCTTTGTCTAAAGGGGGGGGGGGGTGAAAGGTTAACTTACATTGAAGAGTAACTTCTAAAAGTCTACGATTAGTACCTTGGGGCCTTGAGGGAACCTTGGGAGGACTCCTTAGTAGGTAATACGACCAAAAAATCTTGGATAATTATTTTTAATCGATTTAAATGATGGAATGGGTGGGTATCTTATAGAATAAGTGAAGGAATATTTTATTAATTTCAAAGGACACATCAATAGTTGTATTTGCAAAACAATTGGCTTACACACTATATTTTCCCATGGTATTGGACACTCGGGACACCTTATATAATTTTGTTTCCTTAAGAGTCGAATATAATTATTAAATCATGATTAAATTATTGTTATATAACAATGAGGTCATTAAACCTACCGAAAAATCAAAACTGTATTTTTACAATTCACTGAAAAACAAAGTAATTTAACAAAATCTCAAAAACTCAATGTAACCTAATATCGATGTTCTAAATTGAAAAATGACATTTATTTTATCTTAATAAATCTAAATTTTTTATAAATTTAACTTTTAACAATGAAAATACATTTTTATTAAAAATAATAGCGTGCATAAAATGCATAGTGACATGCATTGTAAAATTTTTGACAATAAAAAAATAAAAAAATATTATAAATTATAAATTAAAATGAGTTTTTTTATAACACTATTTCATTATAATAATTTTATTAATAATTTATATTTTAATATATTAATAAAACTACAATTGTTTTACCTGTAAAATAAATTTGTCAAATTTTTCTGAATTAGAAATCTATCTTATTAAGAAAAACTAATCTTCAAATGGAAATTATGAAATGAAAATTTTATTTATAAAAATAAATTACAAAATGTAACTAAGGCGTCATTACATAAACCCTTATAACACATGAATAAGACCTAAGAATTTGGTGTTCAATGGTGATAGAATCATGGGGCGGCTCAGACAACATTGCTCGAGTGGTTATTTCTATTGACTTGAACATCCCCCATAAGTGATTCCATTAAAATTTAATGTGTTAAAGTTCATCATGGGCTTATTCTTGAGCGAAGCCCAGTGATGCCACCTCCATCCCACGCTCCTTCAAATGCGATTTGTATGGCTTGAGTATACTAGATGAGTCCATCACCTCTTCTTTCTACAATAATAACAATTTTAATTTATAATCACTAGTCTTAACATTAAGAGTATAGTTTCCAACATTTATAGAAGAGTCGAAACCCACTAGTCTTATTTCAATTATTCTCACTTCATTAATAAATGGATATAGTTTTGTTTAGTGAAAAAAATATAGAATACATTTTCATGAAGCTATTATTTTTTAAAAAGTTCAAGTTGTTAAATCTATATTATCATATGTGATATAGTTACTACATTTTATCACCATTTTTCAATATTTTCTTCTAAAAATTATTTCAGGTTGTAATTTCTTGATATTTAATGTATGTTTTGATTCATTAGTTTCATTCATTTAATCATTATCATGGTTCTATCATATTTTTAATTTCATTCATTGTATAAATATCATATATTTTCAATATATAGTTAGATTTATCTATACATTATTGAGGTAGAGAAATGAATTGCATTATTTCTGAAGACGGTAGGATTTACATACACATAGATGTTATTTCCACTTTTCAATGAATGGAATGAAAGAATAGTAAATAACAATTCACCTTTCTAGATTAATAAATATAGAATATATATTAATTAATTCTCTCCTTATTAATATTCGTCAAAATTTTAAATGAATAAATGATCACCTTAGTTCATGGAGGTAGTATTCCAAAATTATACATGAGCGAATTCTCAATTTTCAATGCATTAGAAGGTAATGTAACATCATGAACATGAATCCCCTAAGGGGTTCCTTGATATGGTTGGTCACATTTCCTCAAGTGTGATTGCGCATATCCCAGAGGCTATCGACTAGAAACAAGGGTCCATTATGGTAGACAAGGGAGACAACACCCTCATAATCATTGTAGCACAGTGGTGTAACAAGTAAATAAATAGTGGAATCATAATAAAATCAAAAAGAGGAATGAAAATGATCCAGGAAAAAGAAACAACCATCTATTTCAATATCTAGTATAATATAAAAAATGATGTAATGTAAAGTCTATAATAAAAAAGGAATATACAACATGAATGTAGGATCCCATACAATCAATTATATCAAATGGACAAAAAGTACAAAATAATACATACATATATCATCATTATCCATAAGTTGGTACTATTTTCCCTACTCCCATGATATTAAACAATCAATCATTAATAATTGGAGGTTTACCCTATCTATAATAGAATCCATGATGTCTACCAGGGTTTTAAATAATATCCTAGATAGGGTGTGAGATATACTCAATAGGACACCGCTAAGGGTTTCTATAAGTATCCATCTAGTTCATTTAATATAATAATTGTTCTGGTATGATAATGGTAAAATGGTAAGTAAAATGAAAAGTGTTGGCTCTAGTTCGTAATGAACTCCAGGATGACACTATATTCTTTAGATCGTGACATAATATCCTCTGAATAGATATCCCAATGATGATTTACATATGAGAATATATTCATGTATGAATATATATATATAATTTGAATACATAATAACTAGTATATCCATATTTATACATATGTGGTGACATCGTGGACCTGAGGTGTAACTCATGTGCTCGTGTCTATCACTAGAGTCCCATAAATTTATAGTGGATTCCATACGTGAGTATTATAAGTCAAAATGGTATCTATTCCCATATATCGCAAGTATAAGGGATTCCATGCCTGATAATCACATGTTGATGAGACACCATTTGTAGGTATCACAAATATATGGTACTCCATTCCTAGGTATCATAATGGTAAGGGACTCCATGCCCATGTATCACAAGTATATATGACGCCAAGCCCAAGTATCACAAGCATAAGGGATGCCAATCCCAGTCATCACAATTATATGGTTCACCATTCATGGGTATCAAATGTATATGTGATGCCATTCCAAGGTATTACAAGTATAAGTGACATAATTCCCATGTAACCCTAGTATTTTCAGCCATATTTGACTTATGAACTCTTAACATTCCCATTTTACAAGGGAATAACCATTTTCGTCATTTAAAAATGCGGTGTAGTCACCACACTCATATTCCATTTTATTATGTATACTCATTAAATTTATATGTCAGACCATAACACTAAAGAAGTTGTTATTATCACAAAAACATTTATAATACAAAGATGAACTTTCGTAGGCACACCTCCAGGGGTTGAAATAGCCAACAAGGACCGATCCCAAAATAAATAAATGGATACGTGCTAATTTCATTCAAGAAATTCAATGTAAATGAGGGTTAAGTGTAATTTTAGGGAAATGAATTTATGATCTGGAATAATATTCCATAGCACATAATAAAATGTAAAAATACTTGAGGGATAATTACTAAACCAACTATCATACACCTTTAGAGGTACACTCAACTAGTATCAGCCTCTGGTTTGGTAAAGACCAACAGGGGAAAAAAGTAGACAATCACCCTAAAAATATGACATAATAGCATGAACCAAAATAATAGCTTTTATTGAAATACAGATGAAGAAAAGGATATATAGTAAAAAATATCTTATCTGTGGTGATCCAACATGATAGATGGATCTCGATTCCGAGTCTGGATAGAGGAATAATTTAATATCCTATCATTAGGGCAAAGGAGGAGATCAAATGAAAGGGAGGTTCTATGTGAGAGAAATTAGAGGGATTATGTCAAAATAATTGGACCTTCCAACATTCTTACAAAAAAACATAGGGAATTTAAATAGTATGTAACCATTACACCTCATGTAATGATCAGGTACTCCCCTCAAGGGAAAAAACTAATACAAGTTTTGAAAATTTTATGTATATACTATTACATTTCTTATATTTAATCCAATCCATGTATTTAAATACACAGAGTCTATTATTACTACACGCAACCTACAACCTTCCTTCCAAAAATAATAACGAACCACAGTAAGGTGTAATTTCACCATTTAATATAAAGATAACTACCAGAATGGTATAACTGAAAATTAAATTTTCCATACCTAATATGAAAAACTGGGTTTCTACAAGTAAGAAGTTATATATGATATTAAAAATCAAGAAGTATATTTATTTCATAGATTTAATATATATTCATCTGTTCCATATTTATAAACATCCATGTAAATTATTTATGAAATGAAAAACACAATGCTATGTGTATACAATAAGTCATATATACACATGAGTGATGTTTTTTTATTTCATAAGATAGAAAAGAGATAGAAAATTACATAACTATAGTTATAATTAAATATTATTATATAAATTATAATATAGTTATTATTTAATATAGGTGAAATTAATTTATAGGAAGTATAATTTCAAATGAATTTAAAAGAGTCAGTAATGGTGATCACCTCTTTTTAAGTAGACTTCGATTATATCCCTTCTTAATTAACCTTACAGTGGTATTTTGATAAAACTATATCCCATAAATTAGGGATATGTAAGTTTATATGTTATTTTTGGAGGTTTTATGGAGGTATAATGATCATTGTGTTGTAAATATAATATGTAAGAAATGTCTATTTATAAGTGAGGGGAGTTTCACATTTGGAAATTCATGAAATTTTATAATATAATATGTTTCTAAATCATTTAAAATGGCTTCAATATTGAATGGAATAGAATATATGTAGGATATGGAAGTAATATGATCATACAATAAAATTTTGTTAGGATTATATATCATTTTAATCCTTATTCTTTCCATTAACATTTGATTAAAAAATTTAACATTAACTGTGGTAATGACTTTTTACATATTTAACATCAATAATTTTAGATATAAGTTGAAAATGGCTAAAAATCATAATTTAGGAAATTATAGACCATATATTATACCGCTTATTCACATTCAATATTTTTAGAATTTTATAAAAAATTAATATTTATTATTTTCAAAAAATATTTTTACTTTCATTTTAACACTATGTTTTTAATTTATCTTTAAATAAATAATGAAAGATATAAAATTTGAATATAATATTATCATATGTCCCATATTTTATATATTAATCTATAATTTTTTTGGGAAACAATATTTCATTCAAATTGTATTTCGTTTATATTTTTAAAATAATTTATTTTATTTTTTGTATTAATTGAATAAATATTCCGTCAGTGTTATGTAAGAATTTAAGGTAATTAATCCATAAATAAAAATTAAAAATAAAGTATCATGATAAAATAAATTTAATTAAAATTTCTAATGGATATTTAAATCAAAAAATAATTTCTTTTACCTAAATATAAATTATGAGATATTTTAATGTCCAGATTGTGACATTTTGTTTTTATTACATTATTTAAGTAATATAAATGTCAATATCAATGAAAAATGGAAACATGTAACCATATGTTTCATGTATTGATGGATATAACAGAACAAAATTATAAAATATGATAGTTTAAAGGGTTAGATAAATTTTATAGCCTTGTAATAATTTTTTTCCATGATTCACATGTTTTACCATTGAAAAAGTAAAAAATATTCCGTATTTTTTCCATTCATAGGGATTAAAAACTAAAGGGTTCTTTTTTAATAAATTTCAACCTAATAATTGAAAATATAAAACATATTTTATCAAATTTAATAAACACAAATTGAAGAAATTAATTTAATTTGAAAAACCCAAAACACGATGATTTTTAAAAAAAATCGATTTTTATGTCCCAAAATGAACATATATTAAAATCACGTATAATGGTGTTTTAAAAGTACCTATTTAGATTATTTATAAAAAATTAGGATTTTGTTATTATTAGTATTACATTAATAATATTATGGTTATTTTATGTTAAAATAAATCCCATTTTTAATAAAAAATTGTATTTTTTCACTATTCCCTATAAAACCATTCTTCTTAGAAAAATCCTACATTTTTAAAAAAATGTAATATTGAAATTATGAGCTAAAAAATTATTTAATTTTCAAAATAATAATATTTAAATATGATTTTATTGTTCATTTTAAATTTCTGTTTCATGTAAATTAATCTATCAATTAAATTTTATTTAAAGGAAAATATATCATAAATATATTAGGTTATTACATACTACCCCCATTATAAAAATTTTAACCCAAAAATAATATCACTATTGTAAAAAATGATGATAATTATACCTCCTCATATCACTAGTTTCCTAAAAAGCATAATCATTTTTCTATTTCCCTAAAAAAATGAATAGATGAGTTTTCTTTTTTCATATATCATTATCTCTACAACATATAATCTCTACTATTTGATCTTATATTTAAATATATTAATCTAGTTGTATGACCTCTGATTTTAGTAAATTTAAAGGATTTATTTGTATACTTCCTCAAGAGATATACATTGAGCACATCATGAAAAATAGAGAGATTCGGTTGAAGCATAAAGTGATAAGCTAATATCTTGATACCATCAATAATTTTGAATGGAATGATATATCTAGGGTTCATATTTCCATTCATTCCATATATCATAACATTATTGAAAGGATATATACATAGGAATGAATTTTCACTTGATTTAAGATTGAGATTTCATTGAGGACTGTCATCGTATATTTTTTTCAACTCTAATCCTTCGTTATATTTTGTTGAATGGATGTCAACATATTTTCCATTTTATATATTATATCAGTTACAAATAGGTTTTTTTCTATGACATTATCCCAACATATTTGATTTATTCTCTTCCTTCCATAGAGGGATTCATAAAGATCCTTCTAAATACATTAGTGAAATCTATTTTTGGAAGAAATTTCTAACAAAGGGAGTTGTTTATCCCAACCACCGTTTAAATCAATAGAGAAATATATCAACATGTCTTATAGATATTGAATTCTCCTCTTAAACTGACCATAAATCTATGGATGATAAGTAGTAATGAAACATAACAATGTATAATGATCAGACTAAATGATTCTCCATAACATTTAGGTAATATTAGGATCCAAATAAGATACAGTTTAGTGTAATAATCTATAATGTCTAATAACTTACTTAATGCAAAACCAAGTAAGCTAATCAATATAGAAATACACTCTATTAGTGAAAAATTGCAATGATCTCACAAGGATATAAAATAAACCCCAAATAGGACTATCCCCTTTATATTTTTTAAGGATTCTAATGATAAAATTCAGGGTAATAGTATCTTATTTTGATTATTCTATGGGAAATGGTTGTCAAATCCTCTTAGACATCTATCTCCCATCCTTATCTATATATAACACTAGATAAAAATATATAAACACTTTAATATCTCTTTTAAAATTTTTCCCACAAGAATTATTCTATTATATCTATATATATTGGTAATTATTGGATGAATATATAATTTTGAACTAAAAAACTCATCTAAAATATCATTATTCAAATCTTGTATTAAAAAGACACAAACTCGGTTACTGAACCTTGTCACAGTAGTATGAACGTGGTTGATCTCTTGATCATTCTTTATCTTATTCTATAATACCACATCTTCCATTGTAACCTTCTTAATCCTTTTATAGACAGATTTTTTAACATTCATATAATAATGAAATCATATTTCCATTTCATCAATATTATGATATCAATATTTTATAAATATTTACAAATTGGGTCTCTTTCAATCCCTATTGTGGATTAACTAACATGATATTTCTAACTCAGATTACTACCCAACTTCTTCGGCTTCCCATTGTTGTAATGTATTAAGTAGTCATAATCATTATTCGACTACAAAAATTTTATCTTTTATATATTTAATTCCTTCCTTGTAAATATTTTGTTTAATATTCTTTGGTCTGTATATTTATCACACTTTTCACTATATAAATAATTCCACAGTATCATCAATGCAAAAAAATTACATTTCCAGCTCAAAATCGTGAGTCATTTTATTTCACTCATGAATCATCAATTGGATAGAGGAATAAACTATCACCATATCATCATATACAAGGGTGTATCCCAGTACCTTCACTGTTTCATCACTATATATCACAAAATATAACACCATTATATTTTACAGTATGTATATTCTTAAATAAATTCAATATATTTGATAGTTTACACAGAAAGTAAATAAACCATGATATTGAATATTAGTGTAACTATTGACAATAATAATGTGGAAATTATAATAATGATATCAAACACATATATATTTATATATATGTCTAAATATAATTTAGGTATCTCATAAATTAAATTATGTTATATTTATATCCTAGAGTAAGTAAATAAATTTTTTTAAAAATGATAAATTTTGTGTTGGTATTTTTGTGAAACATAAATGTTTATTAAAATTTTATGTTATTATAATGATTGAATAGAAAAAAATCATTAAATAGATTCATAAATAAATATTATAATGTGTTATGATTATAATATAATTTTATGAGAGCATAGTTAATTTTCTAAAAATTCATTAAATAAGTTTTAATCTTAAAATCTATATTAATTGGATAAATAAATATTTTCATTAAAAACTAAATTTCTGATATTTAGGAAATTATTTTTGAGAAATGGGGTCCAATTTTAAAATATATATACTGAAAAAGGGTTTGGGTTAATGTTTTTTTATATTTGTAATATATTTGAATTTCTAGGGAATGGTAAAATACGGTAATTTACAGTATTAGCTAAATACATAAATTATTGAGTAATAGTTAATGTCTGTCTGATATAACCACAAATTTTAAGAATTAAGATGTACTGTTCATAGTATTTTGTGATGGGAATCAATACAATGGATATTCTTGATCCAAAAAATTAAATTATTAAATAAAATATTTTAAAAACATCTCTATCCTCTACTATAAATACCACCCTAGCCACCTATTCTTATCACACAATTAAAGCCATGTATCCTTATAATATTCATCAAAATTATTCTATAAATCCTATTCCCCATGTCTAAGATCATTCTGTATCAATAAAAGGCCAAATCCAATTTCTTTATGTAGTTTCTCAAGGAGAATAATTTCAATAGGTAAAATCATCTTTCATCATCTTTTAATTTAATTTATTTTGATATCATCTCCTTAAATACTATATTAAAAGATGAATTATTACTATAGGATCTAATATATTCTTGAATTATATTTTCTTAATGGAATATCCATCGTCAATCCCCTTCTTCTCTCCATTTAATTCTAAAAATGAAAATATCATCTTTGATGTGACGATTTGCCTCCATGATGGACAATGAATTTCCATTTTTCATCATTTCCTTCATGGATGGTAATAAAACATTATTATGGTTAAATAAAATTTTATTATACATTTTATATTTTATATAATGTTTTAGAAATAATATATTGACATTATATTAAATAAAATGATATATGTTCGCGATGGTTGTAAAAACCACCAAAATAAATTAAATAATTTTCATTAATTTTTATCAAATGAGTAATCCTAAATATATATATAATTACATTATATATAAGATAATTTAAAATTATATATGTTCATTAATGACCTATAATTTTAGTTTTTGTGAATTATTCCCATTTTACATGAACTTTCCCTAAATGTATACAAGAGAACTGATCTTTAAAACCCAGAAAAGGAGCACTCCTCAAATGAGGAGATTGAATAACAACCTCATCAAGAAGACCATACATGAATATAATTAAATTATTTTAAATAAAATAGAAGTATAAAAAAATCTAAATTAAGTAATTAATGAGCCTAATTTCCTTATCCCATACATTTAGTTCGGGTGAAAAATATATTCAGATATAAGGCAAGGGATTTTTTAACTCATTTTTGATTCATTATGTTAAACATCAATGTTATTGGTTATGTTATTCCAGTAGTATGTCTGAAATGAATATAAATGTTTTATAATTTATTCCCACTTTTATAGATTTACATTTATTAAACATATTTATTTCATTGATTATTCCTCACATTAATGATGCAATCTTGGTAAGTGTTTTCCCATATCCCTTTTATTTATGTTAGATATTCTTTATTAACCACTAATTACATTTTTGTGGTTTAGGAATTCTTTGATTTTATTTTTTATCACCATTAACTGAATATATCATTAGAAATCCATATTTATTGTATCATGTATATAATTTTTATCTTAGTCATATACTAATTTTGCATATAATTTTTAATTCGATTATTGTTTTAATAGGGGAAATATTGATATATATATATATATCCAATAAAAAAAATGAATATATTGATAAGGAAATTTTTTCATGATTTAAATCAATATATTAATAATTATTTTGACTTCTAGTGATGGGTGGATCATGAAATTATACATCCCCTTGATGCATTGACATGTATCATGAGACAAATTAGTTAAAAACAAACCTTTCTCATTTTCTTCCATGCAGCATCTGACTGGTTTATGAGAAATGTCTTAAACCATATAGTATTGATATTAGTGGTTCATATCGATATATGTGACTTTAAATATTTAATCATTTTCTCCATTAAATTTTCAGTTAATACTTTTGAAGATAGTTTTACTATGAAAACATATATAAATTCATTTAAATTAACATTTTATTAATGGCATGTACTTTGTAGTTATTTACCTTTCCATAATGATTATTTATTATTTTATTTTATTTACAAACTATTGATTCACGTATCCCTTATAGAGAATTTCATCACTCCTTTTTATTTGTCTTCCCTCCCCAGGTCATGAAGATGAAATCGTTGAATAGGTTTCAAGGAATCTGTTTATTTACATTTTTTATATTCTATGTTTAATTAAAATATAATAATGGAACAATATATATGCTTAGTTATTAAATAAAACAAAATTTATCTCTCATTGGTGATGTGATCAATTGTATATATTCCATTTTAATAATGTTACCACCGACTCTAAGCAGATTGGGTTGGGGTTGTTGCAGTTCATATCAGATAATGTTAAGTATATTTTGTTGGAACTTAATGTTATGTAATCATGAGAAATATAATAATTCATTATATTGATTTTTTCTCAAGACACATGACCATTATGATCTAACATAGTGTTTTTCATTATTTAGTGATTAAACCTAATATAATAAATGGAATCAATACCTCTAGAAAATGTAGGGATTTCCCCACTTATAATGTAATCACAATTAGTGTTGGAGCAGACCAGATCATGACCATGTTAGGAAAAATTATAACCATACTACACCTATGTTGTATATTTTCATGTATCTAAATCCCCCATATCATTGTGGGAATTTTACTCTATAAGTATTTCTGCAATTGATATAGTCCCTTAAACCATATTTTTAGAATTGGGACATAATAAAATTGAAAAGTTAGTACTTAAAGTATATTTTCTTAAGGTAGATTCTAATCAATGGTGGTCACTGATCCCGAATACTAAGGAGGAAGATGACATAAAACACATGGAGTGGGAATCCTTTAAATAACCAATCATCGATAAATATTTCAATCAAGATAATCAAACTAATGTGAAGAGATAATTCATTATCTTATAAAAATGAGAATATTGTTTTGAATATTATGAACCATCCTTTAAAATAATATCTAGGTATCCTATAGAAAAAATATATGATTTAAAAAAAGGTGTGATCAATTCATTTAAGGTCTTCAGTTGTGTCTTAGAATGGAACTTACTTCTCAAACTTTTTCATCATATAATGAAATATTACTATGTGGCATAAAAAATGAATTTTCTAAATAATATATGTTCAATGTAAATCTTCTGATTAATATGAATTTTGATAACCATAGAAAACGGATATATTCAAATAATAATAGGGGAATAAAGACATTCACATTATATGAAAGTTGTGTAAGTAATCCCCCCTATGAAATAATTTAAATGCTTGAGAGTTTGTTATATGTGTATAGAAAATGGTATTGTATGTAATGTGTTAATGGGTAAGAAACAAATCAATGATGATAAATTCGTTAACTATAAGTAATTGGGGTTTTATTGAAACCAATTTCCCATAAATATAGGGGATATAAAATAGAAGATTCTCTGGGGAGATGTCCAAACATAATCTATCACAACAACTAATTTAAAAATACCCAATGATGTGGTGTAATGTATATTAAACCTATCATAAAAATTTATCCAATAATTTATATGATTATGGATCATCACACTATTTTATATCCACCGTATTTTTCATGAAAATAAAGCATTCCCCTTTTGATTTAATAATTTATTTATTTGTGAAAAATCCTAAGGGGAGTCTAATAGTAACAAAAATGTATTGGTAATTTCACTTTATGAAACATAAACGTGCTTTAGTTTCAAACCTTAGCATCGTAATTATGGTTCAATTTCATATATTTCATGGTTTATACTATCTTTAAAAATATAATACGAATGTTTATTTGAAAATGAAATCAATTATAATTTGTGGTGAAGATGTAGAATCCCAAATCATTGCAGGGAATCTGCATCATCTAGTTCTTATGAAGATCTTCCCCTGGTAGCTCTACTGAATGAAATTATTGGATAGGAAGAAAAAAAATATCTAGGGATTAAGAAAGAAACATTCAAATTGAGTATTTTGTAATTGTATGAGAAATTATTGATATATTTCTTAAGGAATTACCAGGACACCTCTTGTGCATGATACTAAATTTACCATTTATTTAATTTCTATTGAATGACTAGTATTAAGGACTTCTATTAGAATTTACACTATACAATTAGTGGAGTTGAATAAACATCTAGAGGATTTGAGTAATAAGTTATTTATTCTCACTAGCATTTCTCTATGGGGAGACCATATTCTCTTTATTATAAAGAAAGATGGATCCATGTGGTTGTGCATTGAATATAAATAAATCAATGATATTGAAACAATAAGATGTAATCTCTTCCACATATTGATGATTTAAATGACAAACTTCACTCAGCTCAATATATTTAAGATAATTTCATTTATTCTTCATATCATCAATTTCATGTAAATGAGTTAGATACCCTAAAGATAGTATTTTTAATGTGGAATGGACATTATGTGTTCATAGTAATTCTTTGTTGATAGACTAATTAACCATATGTATTCATGGATATATTGAATATAGTATTCACGAAATATCATAAGGATTTTTTGGTAGTATTAATTTATGAAATTATAATGTATTACAAAATCAATTAATACCACAAGTATCACATTTAGATTATTGTTGAGAATCATAGAAGGAAATATTTACATGTTAAATTTAGTTAGTGTGATTTCTAGTTTTTGTAAATTTCCCTTCTTGTCCATATTTTATCTAAGGATAGAATCTTAGTTGTTTCTATAATGAAAAATTCAATTCGATATGGGAATATTCAGATTAATTTTTACCATGTTACATAGTATTAATGGTTTAGAAGGATATGACATTTTATTCATAATTTTCCTGGATTCAAAAACCCATTAAAAATCTCACAAGTAAAGGGGTTATGTTCATGTGGAAAAATTAATGTGAATAATGTTTTGATGAATTGAAGGAAATATTAGTCAATTATCCATTTTTTAATTTACCATTAGAAAATTAGGTGTTTGTGATTTACAATGACCCATAAAATAATGGATCAGGGAGTTTTCTTATGAAAACTGATAATGTAATTGCACATGCATCAAGGTAGTTTAATATTCCTAAAAAATATTATTAAACTCATGAACTTGAGTTAGAATTTGTAATATTTGCTATGATGATATGGAGACAATATCTCTATGGTAAAAATGTGAAATATATATGGATCATGAGAGTTTGAGATAAATGTTTACATTGAAAAAATTCAACATGAGGCGAAGAGAATGGATCAAGATACATAAAGACAATGACTGCTCAATACAATTCCATTTATGAAAAACAAATAAGGTAGAAGATGCATTAAGAATGAAAGATCTTAGACTTTGTAACCAAATGAGAATTGATAATGATATAATATTAATGGATTTAATAATGATGGATATAAGAATTGTTAATTAAGGGGAAACAACAGTCCTTTTGAAAATGATTTCTAAACTATCTTGGTTGGAGAAGATAAACGGATCCCAATTTGATGATGATAATTTTCAAATGAAAATTAAGGAAATTAAGGCTTGAAAATTTTCATACATCATGTATGATGATAGAATTATGAAATTTGGAAATATTTTATATCTTCCATCAATACCAGAGCTGAAATAGAACTATTTGACTATAATCATTGCTCAAATTGTTTTATGCACAATGATTGTATCAAGATGTATAAAGATCTGAAGGAACAATTTTGGTGGGATACTATGACGTGGGAAAATATTGTCTATGTGTCCAGATATCTAGTTTTTCAACAAGTGATGGATAAAAGGAAACACCATAAAGGATCTATGCAACCTCTACCTCTTCCTATGTGGATGTGGGAAGACATTACAATAAACTTCCTCACTATAATACCAATGAAACCATAATAAATGATATGATATGGGTCATTATTGGTCACATTTCTATATCAACACATTTTCTTACGATAATAAATGATTTACCTCTTGATCATGTTACAAGAATTTATATTAATAATGTTTTATGACTTCATGGTGCACCTCTGTCTATTGTGTATGATTGAGATACCAATTTTACATCAAAATATTGGAAGAGTATAAAAATCATTTGGATACTAAACTTCATTTGATTATATCATACCACCCTCAAAATGAAGGACAATCTCAAAGGACTATCCAATCATTAGAAGACATGTTGAGATCATGAAATCTTATCATTCAAGGTATGTGGATTCAGTACCTACCTTTGGAAGTTTTTTCAAAAATAATAATTTTCATTTTAGTATTAATATTGTTCCAAATGAAGCATTATATATATAGATATGTCATAGTCCTACTTTTGGGGATTAATTTTGTTATATGAAATTGATAGGTGTAGAATATCTCGATGAGGAAGTGATAAAGGTGAAGACTATTTAGGAGTATATTAAAGTAATTAAAAGTATCAAAATGAGTTATACTGAAAAATATAGAGATTATTTTTTATTTCAAGTGGGAGATAATTTCTTTCTAAAATTATCTCCATGGAATGGTGTCATAAGGATTAGTTAAAAAGAGAGACTAAGCTCTTGGTAAATTGAACCATTGGAATTCTAGAATGAATTGGGGTTGTAGATTACTAATAAGAAATTCCTCCAAGTCTCTCCAACTTTCTGGATGTAATCCACATATCATTTCTAAAGAGATACATTCCAAACCCAATTCATATACTCACCTATGAAAAAATATAAATGGATCATGGTTTTCCTTACATTGAAGAGCCTATAGATATTCTTAAAATAGGATATCAAGTATTGAGAAATAGGGTGACTTAGATGGTAAATTTTCTAGAGAAACCATCAATTGTAAGAAGCTATGTGGGAACCATATGATGTTATGAATAAGAACCACCCTTATTTGTTTAGAATGAAAATAATCATGATAAATATTGGTGACAAAATTTATAGAGGGATGAATAAAACACACCAATATTTTACGGTATGTAACTTCTTAAATAAATTCAATTTATTTGATATACTTAATCGAGATTAAATGAACAATATAGTTAAATATTAATGGGGCCATTAGGATTAGAAATGTTTCCATTAGAATATTAATATCTATAAGATCCATGAATTCGTGAAGGTGTACGCTTGATTATAATATGGTTTAAATATATTAATTCTGATTAAAGGAATATTTAATAAGTGTATAGGTGGTTTGGGGGTGTTCTAGGGGTTTAATACATGAATGAATATGGAAAATTTCCATTCTGTTCATGTAGCATGGTTGTCACATGATTTAGTAATAAACTTTCACCACAACCATGATGACCAGGAGGACGAGGTGCACAGTTTGGTAAAATATGCAAGCGGGAGAGCCAAACCATAAGGCCTTGGAAAGTATCGTTCTACAATGTTTGTAAACCGTGTGGGTAACCAAATTTATCCATGCATCCCATCCTTCATAAGTCAATGGCATGCACACAATTTTCACATGGTTTAGAAAACTGTTAGACAAATCATACACCCCATTAAAAGATGAAAAATTTACAATTTACAATTCTAGGATTTTCAAGTTCCTAGAATATTTTATCATTTTTATCCTACATCTAACCCTAGTGAAGAACATATACCCTTTATAACTTATAAATATTTATCTCCATCATTTCTAGGATGTTTTGAGTGATGTTGGTTGAGAATCGATGCTTTGGTTAAGTATAATCCATCTATTAATTCTATTTTTGGATCAATGATTTTATCATGGGTAATCATATTATGATTTACTAAAACCATCAATATCTGGTGAATTTTTTGTTCTAGATTCAAGGGGTCTTTTAATTTAGATCTATTTCCTCGATTAGGGGTACGTTCATCATCAGATTCAAGGCACATGGTCGACAAGATATATCCCATAGTTTTGTTATATATGTGTTCATGTGTTTTGTGATATTAATTACCTCTTGTTGTATGTTTCTAAACATGATTAATATTTGGTATGATGGTTGGATAAATAGTGATTTAGACCCCTCATGACCCTTGTGGGTTGCATCGAGGATGACTTGACCAATCTAGGTCCACCCATATGGTGCTTCAATATTCCTAAACATGTAAAATTTTGTGGTTATCCAATAGTTCAGATTTGTTAAATTAGATCCCATGATATATGTGTTTAAATCTTAGTTTGAATTATAAAATGGAACTAATAGTGGTTATGTCTAGTTTTTTGTAGTTACATAAGGTATTTTTTGGACTTTTATAAAAAGGTGTTAGATAGATTAATGGTAATGTGTTATGTGGCTTATGAAATTTTAATGGAAATGTGAAAAGGGGATTATGGAATATGAAATATTTAATTGGTAAATGGATTCAAGCATGGGTGTTGATGAATATTTTTAATGGGATAATTTATGGGATTTACTAAATATACATAATTGGATAATGCATAAGAAATAGAAATGGGTAAATGGGATTTTCAATATAAATGGTAAATATTATAAAGGGTTTATGACATGATATTGATTTATATGTTGATTTATTGTGAGATGTGAATATTAATGGTAATTTTCATATATGGTTTTTAATTTGGAATATATGTGCTAACTAGATAAATAATCATGTACACATCACTTTGTAGTGCGGGATAACAGATATAGGATACTCCCATGGTTCAGATGCACTCAGGATCTGAACCAACCCATTAATATATGATATTGTGGTCCAGGCTGAAGATCGAGGCCCCTAACTATTTCATTAGATGAGATTACCTGGAATGAGGATCTATGGTAATTGTGATTTCTGTGTTTTTGAAATGTTTATCCCGAGTTAGGGAGGGAACATGACTAATTCTCTTATGGATGGTAATTTTTGGGATTTTTTCATAGTTTTTACGATGAAATGTATAACACATAGATAATTTGATGAAATTGAAATAAGTAATGAAGATGTTATAAATGATGAAAATGGAATTAATGATGGAAATCATTTAAGTGTTCAATTTTTACTAATGATACCTAAGCTATGTTTTGTTTACCATGTCATTTAATTCATTACTAAATAAACTTTCTATTAGAATAGATTCTTTTTATACACTGTTGGTGGTGGACTAGTAAATTGTACTTTCATGGTTCTTGAGATCCCATTCGGTACCTGAGTATATTTCATTGTTATAGGTATGGAAAATGGGAAGGTTCATGTGGTAGAGATTTGCATCATGATTTGGATGTTCATATAGGATGATCCAAACATTGGGTCAGAACCCATTTTGGGTATTTAGCTATTTTTATTATTTTGGGGTTTCCTTCATTTTTCGCATATTTAGAATTTCATGACATATTTACTGTTTGGTTATGTTTTGTAACTTGTTTAAAATGTGATTTAGAAATTGATTTTTCTTGTTTATTGTTTATTGTATCCAATTTTCTAATGTTATTTATTGTGTCCCACACTTGTTGAGATGGTATAGTCTCCCTGTGTGATCTATTAGAACCTCATTTCTATTCAGAAACCTCTAGCATAAAAGGTTGTGCGCTTCACAACATGTGATGAATCAGCTTAGGGAACATATTTATTATCTCACTAGTCAAAGTTGTCACAAAGTGGTATAATAGAAGTTCATTCATATGGAAATATTATTTATGTATGGTAGATGAGAATTTGGAATTCTTCTGGACCAAGAAACGAGCTCTTTCTTAGAAGTACCAAACCCCTGTATAGGGGGAAAACGAAGATACCCATGGTGGGAATTGTTTTTCTTGATGTGTGTTGTTGAAGATGTATGATATTTAACCATTGGGAGAAGTTATTATTGTGTGATGGAACTATTTTGTGACATTTATCAAAAGGATTGAATGAAAAGGGATTGTTAATTCATATATCATTTAGGAACCTAGGGATATATGTGGCATGCATCATAGTAGGAACCCAAGGGATGGGTGTGTGCAGGAAAAATGTATAATGCAAATTATATCACGTGAATTTGAATAAAATGGTGTCTAATAATGATGATTAAATGGTTAAATAAAGATAAATATAAAGAATAGTTAACAAATTAGGATTAAGGAAAAGTGAAAATGATTTGAAAATGTCAAATGTAACATATTTTTAAATAGGAAATGTACTTGAGAGGAAATGGTTTAAATTGTTTTCTAATAAATGGAATATTGAAAAGTAATTTGGTCTACTCATGATGATCATGAATCATAGTAGGTATGTTTAATATAAATGATCTAGGTGTCATAATTGTTTAGGTATAGTGTGTGAAATGTTGGTTATTTATGTCTAGTGGAAGGTCTTCTTTTTAATGAACTACGGAATATTTGTGTTATGTGTTCTATGATGTGAACTTTGATTTATAGGAAAATTCCACCCAGTTATCATGTGGTAGTTGGGTGATAAGAGTATGACATTGTGATATCTCCTCTAGAGGTGGATCAAGGGAAACCAATGATTTTTTTATACATGGGAGAAGAGAAGTTTCGTGAGAACATCACTCATTTTGTGAAGATGGTGGAATATGACACTAAGAGGTTTTTACCAAGAATATTTGAGCTAACTAGGGAGTTAAAAATGCAACACACACTAACTTTTATAGGATAATATGTGTTAGATGAAGCTGTGTTCTTGATAGAGTCCATCCAGACAATCCTTGATCACATATAGTCTCCTCAAGAGAACAAGGTCAAGCTGGTGACCTATATGTTGTGAGGCCTGGTGGTACACTAACGGGAAATCATGATTTAGACTAAGTAGGTAGAGGGTATTCTATGGAAGAGTTCCCATGAAAATTTTCTTGACCAATATTATCCAAAGAATCTGAGACAAATAAGGCTTCAAACTTTATAAGATTAATCCACGGCAATATATCAGTGTTGGATTATGCAGCTCGTTTCACGGGCTTATAATTTTTTGAAAATTTGGTAGGGGAAGAGTTAGTAATGGAGAGGTTCATAAAAGACATATATAGACATGAGATCATGTAAAAGGTAAATATATTATACCTAAAGTGGTTTTTAGAGGTGATCGATTGGTCTCTTATTTCAGAGGGAGATTTCAAGAAATATTCCAGTGGTAGACATATAGCTCTAGTTGGATGACATTGTATCACATATTTTGATGGTAAGAAACATCTCTTTGAGAGTTTACACTAGGAAAATTACAGTCCAAAAATTCAAAATAAGGAACCAGTTTCTTAGGGAAGTGATCAAGTTTTATTCTACCAGTATTGTTGTCCAGGGAACCTATATAGTCAATTCCCCCAACCAAATGTTGAGTGTTGAGCATGCAGTAGAGTGGGGCTGTGCAGAGGTTATCTAGGAGCCCACAACATGTGGGTAATAATTGATGGAAGATGCTATGTAGAGTTTATAAAGACGTCAGTTATCCTTTATCACGTATGCAGTTGGAGCTCAAATGGCCATATTGATCAAGGTGTTGGGAATGGTACTTCAGGGTGAGAGCACCCAGAACAGCAGGGTAGTGAATCATTTGGAACTATTACTGGGTCTTAGGTTATAAAGGAAGTTCATCTTCACACATTAAATCTTACACATGATGGTGGAGAGGCTGGACCATTATCTTTTTGAGGACGAATTCTTGTTTCCTCCACATTTACTAGTTCATTATTCGATACAGGAGTTTGAAATTTTTTATGTATGCCCATTTTGTGGCCTTTTTAGACTATTTGTCGAACGAATGTGTAGGGTTATGATTATTCATGCACTATTATGGGAATGAGAAGAAAATTTTAGAAAGTGTAAGGGGTGCACTCTAGATTTCAGTGGGTATCATTTTCTATGGGATTTGTATATAGTATAATTTGTAGGATTTGATCTTATTTTTTGGGATTGACTAAATGGTTTTGTACGAAGACCTTATCAACTATTATCATAGGATATTAACCTTAATTTCCCTTGAGGGAGACAACTCTATCCATCATGGTAAGTTGGATGTTCGGGCATGCATTACAATTACAGTTTGTCAGTAGTTTGGTGAACTCATAGCCGAGGTGGCTTGTATCATGCTATATTATGGAGGATAAGAGACACTTGTCTTTCCTCATATGGGGTATCAGATCTTGGATGTGTTTCTTATAGATTTCTCAAGGATGGTATCTGAGAGAGATATTGAGTTCATGATAGATTTTATTCTTGGATTATAACCAATTTCAATTTCTCTATATATAATGGAATCAAATTAACTAAAAACCATAATAATTAGGTGAAATAATTGGGGACTAATGGTTTTATTCATCAGAGTACATCACCATGGGGGACTCTGGTGCTGTTTTCCCAGAAGTTTAATGGATTTTTGTTGTTTTTCATTGATTATAGGAAGATAAATCAGATGAAGGTTAATAATTGATATCACATTTCAATAATCAATGATATGTTTTACAAGATGATAGGTTCTATATAATTTAATAAAATTGATCTATTTTTTGGGTATCATCATCTAAGGGAGAGACCATATGATATACCAATGACTTCCTCCATGAGCATGTATGGGTTTTTTGAGTTTGTGGTTATGGTGTTTGGGTTGAACAATGTACTGGAAGTGTTCATGGATTTAATGAACCAAATATTTCAGCCATTTCGGTATCATTTTGTGGTTGTTTTGGTTGGTGAAATATTTGTGTACTCAATGTCTCTTGAATAAAATTTCAAAATTATTGACATCATCCTGAGTACACTAAGAGAGCATAGTTTATATCTCAAGCTATATAAATATCTCTTTTTAATTGATAGGGTGAATTTCTTGGGTCACATTGTTTCTAAGGAAGGCATGTCAGTGGAGCAAATGAATGTGAATGAAGTTTTATCTTTGGGGTATCCGAATAATGCTTCTGAAGTACGATTCTTTCTTGGTTTGGAGTTTTATTACCAAAGGTTCGTTAAATAATTTTCTCATTTCATTACACCAATATTTGGATTAACCAATAAATAAATTAGGTTTTAATTGTAAGAATCATGTGAGAATGATTTTCAGGAGTTGAAGAAGATTCTTAATACCTCATCAATCCTTCTCTTACCTTGGATGGTTATGAAGAATAACATATTACGTGATGGTCTGTTCTGGAGCTGGGATAAGTGTTGATATATGATGATTAGGAAATTACAAAAGGTGCATGGTAGTTGAGGCAACGTGAAATAAATTATCCTTTGCATGATCTTGAATTGGATGTAGTGGTTCGTGCTTTAACATCTTGGTGACACTACTTTTTGGGAGAGAAGTTCACAGTGTATAATGATTATAAAGGATTTAATTACATATTCTATCAGCATGATTTGAATCTTTAGTAGTGGTGATGGTTTGAGTACATGCAGTATTTTTTAAATTAATATATTTTACATAGCAGTAAAGGGATATTGTGTTACATAATATTGGAGTCAGAAAACAAAAATATAGGTGGTTCAGGAGTCCAGATATGAGTGCAATGTGATGGTTTTATTTTCTGAAAAGTTTCTAGAGGTACATGATGGTAGGGGAATATGATCCACTGGTCCTTAGAAGGTGGTTGCACGCTTTTGATAAGGGTCAAATAGGGTCACCTGGAGGACCTCAATTGTTTGGATATGTGGGAAATCATTAAATGTGGGGATTAACCTTTTAGTGGGGTTGTTTGGGATGATGTAATGGTGTATATTCTTGGTGTGTGGTGCTTCCAATAGGTTTATGAGAATATTTAATGCAAGAGTATAATGTATAATAGTGGTTTGGGAAACTTGGTTTGACTAAGATGTATCATGATCTTCATAGGGAGTATTGGTGGTTGGGAATGAAGAGAGAGGTTGTGTGTTTTGTCGTGCAATACCTCACCTGTCAGAATGTAAACTTTGAGCATCATCATTTTAGTAGTTTGTTATATCCATTTATTATTCTATAATTGAAATGAGATTATATAAAAATGGATTTCTTAGTGGGGATTGTGGGGAAACCTCTAACGAATGATGCAATATTTCTGGTCATGGATCGATTAACTAAGGTGAATCATTTATTTTCAATTCAATAGACTTTCATTATGTACTATTTGGATGAGTTATAAGATTAGGAGATAGTACAGTTTCCTGGAGTACTAAAAACTATAGTTTTGGATCATGATCTGAGTTCTACATCAAGCTTCTATTAGGGATTATAAATGGCACTGGGTACCTAGGTGTTTTAGAGTATGAAATTCCACCCACAGCTGGTTGGGCAGTCAGAGCATATCATTATGGTATTATATGACATTTTGAGATCTTGTGTCCAATAATTATTTGGATCATGGGAAAATAATTTGGACATTAATAATTTTTCATAAAAAATAGTTACCATGATATAATTTAAATGGAACCATTTGAGGAACTCTTTTGGAGACCATGTAGATATCTTATGTGTTGTTAAGAGTCTAGAGAATCTGAGTTGTTGGGAAAGAGTCTCATGGATGAAACATCAGGAAAGGTTCAGTTGGTTCAGAAATTTGTGCAAATGGATCAGAGTATGTAAAATTCATATTCAAATCGATTTCATAGACCTATTGATTTTATGGTTACTAATAGTGTGTTTCATTGGGTTTCATGAATGTTGGATCACCATTAAAATTTGGAACAATTCAAACATGCACTCAGGTTGATGGGGTTGTTTGAGACTGTTGAATGGATCAGACCAGTGACATACTATTTATGTCTTCCACAGTAGTATAATTTTATGCATGATTTGTTTATTGTGTCATAACTTAACTAGTATCAAACTGACTCTTCTCATTTTATTTATGTTGAAGATGTAGACCTTGAGGTAGATTAATCCTTTCAATAGCATCTAGTTCGTATAGTGGATTTTAGTGATAATGTCTTGAGGGGAATACTATGTAACTAATTTGAGTTATATTTAATCATGTAAATGTTCAGGAAGGAACATTTGAAAGGGAGTTCGATATGTTGTCTTAGTGGCATGATATTTTTACCGTGGAATCCTAATAATGCTCAAAACGACCATCTTGAGGACATTCCATTATAAGGCGAGAATGTCGCAAGATCCCATACATCATGAAGGTATACTCATGATTAAATTATTGTTCAAATCTATTAATTTTTTTAGAGTAATGTTTACTGAATTTATTAAGAGGTTCAAGGGTGTTTTTGTGGTTCAGTATAAGAAACAAAATAGAAAAGGTCAATTCTATGCATTTTTAACAGTGGTCTCATTGTTAGTGTAAAGCGTACACCCAAACCGTGCTAAACTAGAAGAGGATGTACATGGTTTGGTATACCTTGAATGGGGGTATCCAAACTATGTGTCCTTGGATAGTGTCATTCCACATGGTTGGCGAATGGTTTTCAAATCATGAGAATCTCACCAAGTAATTGTGTGTCCCAGCCTCCATTAGACAGAGGCATATATACTATTTGTGCACAGTTTGGAAAATTGTCTGCAAAAAAACTAAGTTTGAATAAAAGTAAAAATTTTTTATAGTATTTCAATCTTGGTATTTTTATGTTCCAACCCAATTTTTATCCACATTATCCTTCCTCCAGACCTAGTGATGAACCAAAACCCTAAAGAGCTTCTAAGTATCGATCTCCATCATTTCAAGGCCATTTGCTGCATTGTTAGTTGTAGATCGAAGCTCTTGGAAATTCTAATCCCTATTATATCTCTATTTTCCAGATTATGGGTTGTATTACGGGATAACCACTTTTGAAGACCTAAAACTCTCTTTTGTCAGTGGATTTTAGGTTTATTCATCAATGTGTGTTTGAATTTAGATGTATGGAAATGATTTTGATTTTGTTTATAACATCCTATTATCATTTTTAGGTATTCATAAACACATATATTTGGACATTCTATGGGTTAGTATTATTTGGGACTTAATCTTGTAGAATTTTAAATTTTTTCTTGGATTTTTCTTGGTTATTTAATGGTTGGAACATGTCTGTTGAATGATTTTCCCAAACTATGCTCCCTTCTAGACAAAACTAGAAAAATAGACTATAAATCTCGCATGGAATGCACAATGTTTGGTAAAATGTGGTTTCTCAATGGATAAACTGTTTATCACATTTTATATAGGTATATAGCTTGTGAAAGGTCTTTCTAAACCATGTTCCTCTACCCAGGAAATAATGCTATTGGGTTTTTACCTATTCTAAAACTTTATTAAATATTCTTGAACCCCCCTTTTACGTACCCGGTAGACTGGTTTGACCCCGAACTACTTTCTCACATCCATGAATCTCCCAACAACATTTTTTATCCCTTAGATCCCACTCAAAAGATACTCTAAGCTTGATGAATGACCTTTGATCTTCACCAGGTAGGTTTCTTTTTCCTTTTCTCAATATCATGTGTTCTCTCATCTCCTCTCTCGGGTTCTATGGATTCGTGTGTTGATTGTGATTCTAATACCCACTATTCTAGATCTAAATCAACCATTGATTCTTATATCCTTGTTACTATCATTCTTCGTTGGTGTTTTTATTTTACGAATTTGTGATTCAGGATCTCGTGATCTTGAGGTTGGTGGTGTCGTTACAATGCACATTTTATATTAACCCTTATTTCCCTTGTATAATTTCAATTATTTGAATTAAATTCAATATAATGGTCTTCATTAAATGAATTTTAATTTTTTTCTTGGTAAACCCAATTCTTTTGAATTGGGATTTTTTAGAAAAAAGGGTTCTGTCATAAAATTGGAAAACCCCCAATTCTCTTCAATTGGGGTGAGTTTATGGTAATTTTTTATTTTTATTTATTTAATTTAAATTTGGAGTTGATGTAAATGTTCTCTATTAAACTGTAGAATTTAATCGTTGATAAGGTTTTGTTTGAAAATTGTGAAAACGCCCAAATACATTGAAATATGGGTTTGTTATGAGACTAATGGAATTTGTTTAATAATGAAATTGTTTAATTTAATTGTCAAATTTAATGGTGAATTGATTTCAAATCCCTATTAGTGAAAATAAATTAAAAATAGTTTGATATAATCCTTTGTGATTTATCATTTTAAAAATGAATGTGTTGGATTAAAAACTCATTATGGTATTTAAAAGGAAAATTGGAATATTTGAAATAGAGAGTGTGGTTTAATTGTATATTAAGACTTCACAAAAATAATTTTCTCATCATTATTTTATACTGGAGCACATTAAATCATTAGGTAGTTAGTGAGTTATTTGGTTAGCACTTTACAATTTATAATGTTTCTAAAACATCATATCATCACATCACATCCTTTAGGAAATGGCGATGAGTCCTTTTTGACCAGAGTCAAAGGGAAATGTGTATACACATATTGTCATATCAACATGAGTGTGGAGTCCCTATATCCTAGAAATATTGTACCTAATTTGGAATAAGGCCATGTTTCTTTCTTGGTTATATTTCAGATAAATATATTATATTTTTAAGCTGTTTGACACGCCTTGTGAATTTATATAAACTATTTTTTATTTATGTATTTACAGAATCCATTTCTGAAAAGTTTTATTTATGTAAATCACAAATTGTTTAATGTTAATTCAATTGTATAAAATTTATTTCCATCATTTGAAATGTGAATCATAAATTTCTAAGGTATTTTCATCTATTGATTTGAAAAGCATGATTTGTGTAAATATGAATTTAAAGTTTCTAAACTTGTTAATTAAAAATTGAATGCACTTTCTTGGTTAATATGATATTTTAATCTTGTTATGTAATATTTTGGTTAAATCCTACGAGACATTGGCTCACACCCTACATGTGAATTTAGGGTTTGTAAATTATCTCCTTAGAAAATTTAGTTAGGGAAAAACACCATTTACATGTTGTTCTTTCTATTGAATAGTGGATTTGTTAATTTCATCCTTGTTCACATATGGGAAGTATTCCTATTCTAGTGCATTCATTTTAGTACTTTTTTCATTTTTTTCTTTTTGAATTTTGGTATAAAACTTTTAGTGAAATTTCTTTTCATATGAATATTTTCTTATTTCATTCACTTTTTCATTTTTTGTGGTAAAACTGTTCCCACATTAACTACGTATGATTTCAGGTGTTAGTTACTGACCTGTGGGTTTATAGAATTCCCTTCGGGCTATGTCAAGGCTTACTCTATTATCGAGTTACCATGGTATTCAGGTTGGTTAATGAAAAAGTGGTATTAGAGCTCTATTTTAATCTTCTTTCTTGATGTTAGTATGTAGTTGTGTAATATTTTCAGTACATTGGAGGTAGTTTTAATTGAGTGGCTATCTATATCTCACCACAATGAACCTTAAGACATTAGTGGGTTAGGGATAGATGCCTTGTGGATTAGTTCTAGTATTTTTTATACTTTTGATTGGGATATAATGGAATCCAAATCTTGTGAGTCTATCTATTTGTATTAATTTCCCCTGTTCCTCTATTTGAGTGTAAATATATTATCTTCCTTCTTCAATGTTGATTCTATGATTCATCATGACTCTTATTAGACTTGTGAATCAGATCAAAAAGGAAGCTATTGTTGAACCAATGCAAGAAATTCCTCTTGTGGAACCGAATCTAGTTGAGGTGGTTATGCGTGTTGTCAAAGATCTGGGATAAGCACAACCATCAGTTCCCATTCAAGCTCCAGTTGTGCAACCTCATATAGACATTCTCATGTTTACTTATCAATAGTTCCTTCTTCATATTCCAGAACAGTTATGAGGCTCAAATGATTTTCAAGAGGATGAGGAATGGTTGATCCAAATAAAAAAATGTAGGTTATTAAACAACTATATGATGTAAAGGTGAAGTGTTCGGTCATTGTAATAGAAGGACCGAGTATCTGATGGTTGGAAATTATGGTAATGGAGAATAAGAATGAGATATTAGAGTGGAAAGTCTTTAATTTTTTTCACCGACTATTTCTATCTAGATTCAGTGTTCTTTTTCATGTCTATTGAGTTTTTCAAACAAGAGTAGGATGATGTTATGGTGAAAGTGTATGAAAACTATTTTTATAAACAAATGTATTATTCACTTGAGATAGTATCGAATGAGAAGACGAAGTTTCAATGGGTTTATTTGGGAATTTAATAAAATATTCACTCCCACTATTTCTTATGGAAACATCCTTCTTATACTGATGTGATAGATAGAGAACTAATGGTCGAGATGGAGGTAGCTGGAAATCCAGGGTTATCAGATGTTTATTTCACTCAAAGTGTTATTGAAAATTTCACTTAGGGAATGGAGAAGAGTGATGATTAACATGATGGTTTTCGATTGAAGAGGTTTTCTAGAACTATAGTAGTTCTTGGTAGAGGACAACTGGTTTGTTACTAGTGTGGAAAGATGGGGCATTCAACGAGGGACTACACTTAGGCACCCATCAATTATGGATATGGTGGATGATCAGGTCACTTGTAGATATTTTTTCATGTTTATTCCACTATGAATAGTGTCTCCAGATCATCAACACCTTCTGAAACTACGAAAAAATCATATACTTCGTGTAAAAAATTGTTTTAGCCACATGCATCTATAACTAGGATTCTTCGCACTGTGGGAGAGTCTCCAAAGGAAGTGGATAGGGGTCCTTTGGATGTGATAATATCCATTAGTATTGATTCGTCATAAATAACTACTCTATTTGATACAGGTGCATCTCATTATTTTATTTTAACCAATATTTTTATTTTTCATAATCTTTATATTGTGCTATTATCCACTGAAATTGATATTACTACACCCCTTGGTAAAAATAGATAGAAGGGTCTCTATATTACCTCTTGTGTTTTCTCTCTATCAAATATGATCACGCTTGGAAATATTTGGTTATAGACACGAAATATAATAATGTAATTTGTAGGATGTATTATATTATTTCAAATAAATCTTGGATTGATTAGTATCTTTGATGGGTCTCCTTCAATACAGCCAATAGTGTGTTCCTTGTCTTCTAGGAAGAATGGGAACCAAGGTCGATTGGGGATATAACTTCTTATCTGGAGTTAGGTAATGTGATATATGTGTTTTAATTTAATATAGAGTGATTATTTTGTAAGTTGTGGTCTCCCCTCAGTCATTGTTGATTTTCCAGGTATGTTTCCTTCTATCTTCTCTAGTCTTTCCCGAATAAGGGAGGGTGAGTTTTCTATTAATGTAGTGTATGCTAGTCAACCAATTTATCTCCATTATTACCATATGGATCCCGATGAAATGAAAAACTGATGTCCAAGTTAGAAGATCATCTTATGTAAGGCGTTGTATGCTCCAGCCTGTCACCTTGTTAGTTCTCATTCTATTTTCTAGGAAATATAACAGTTTAAATGAACTTTGTGTTGATTATCAAAAACTAAATTGAGTGAAGATAAAGATTAAGTATCCATTACCACTAATTTATGACATGTTTGATTAGTTTTATTGGTAAAAGTGGTTATTGATGATTGAAATATGATTTGGTTACAATTATTTGAGGATAAATGAATCTAACATTCATAATGAACAATTTAGAGAACGTACGATCATTATGAATACCTTGTTATGCCCTTGTTCCTAAAAAAATCTCCTATAGTTTTCAAGGATTTAATGAACTCGATTTCCTATGAGTATCTTGATACCATCATGGTAGTCTTGTAGGATGAAAAAATATTTTACTCTATGTCTGAGGAGGTTCATGTTCATCTTCTAAGAACATCTATGAGGTTATTGATAAATCACTAACATTATGAAAAACATTAGAAATTTTATTTCTACATCCTTGAAGTGAAGTTCAAGGGACATGTGGTGTCAGAAGGATCAATATTAGTTGATCCTAAAATGGTTAAGGATTCTATGACTTGGTAGAATCCATGAAATATATTCATGATTTATATAATCTTCAGATCAACCAAATATTATCACAAGTTTTTAAGATAATTCTCAAAGTTAGATTCTATGATGACTAGTTTGACTAATACTGATGTGAAGCATTATTGGAAATAGAAATGTTAGAATTATCTTATTAAGATGAAATGTCTTTTGAATACTATATTAGTGTTAACTCTTCTATAGAATAGGTATGGCTATGTGGTATTTTGTGATTTATAGGATCACTCTAAGGCATCATTCTTCAGTTTGGTGATCATTTTGTTGTTTATGGATGTCATCATATTAGGACATATTATAATAATTATCAAACCCATGTCCTTTAAATCGTACCTATAGTTCCCACGATTAATAGTTCATGGCATTAGCTTTATGGATAAAGCTTTAATATGTTTTTTGACTACATGATCCTGAGTTATATCTTCTTTCCAAAATATTTGAATCTTTTATAAAGGCTTTCAGTGGAATACCTAATGTTTTCAGATTTTAAAATCACATATAGCCCACAGAAAGGTAATGTCATTATAGATTCTTTGAGTAGGAAATATTTGTCCCATAATGTGAAAGAATAATATGAAGAGTGTAACTTGATGTCCCTCATTGTAATGTTTCATATTGGAGTCTAGGAATCATGGGTCACGGTTTCTCTGGCCAGTTTTCAGTTGACATCTGCTCTTCTTGAATTGATTCTTCTAGAATATCAGCTTGATGGTGAGTTATGTAGTAGTAGAGAATCTTTTAATGGTTGGTAGATATCAATTGATATGTTAATATCCAAAGAGGACATTAAAAGTATTCATATCTAATTTTTTACTGTCTTCAGTATGGAATATTGTTATCGTTAATTTCCGTAGTTCCGAGTGGGCAGTGCAACTAGGAACTACAAAGATGTTCAATGACATGCGAAGATTATTCTAGTGACCAGGTATGATATTGGCCATTGTTTAATATTTCATTCATTATTATACATGAAAAAATGTTAAGGATTACCACTAGGAACCTTTGGGGTTTCATCAGCCAAATTCAGTCACTACATTGATGTGGGATGATATATTTATGGAATCGGTGGCTCAGTTTCCTCATAGCTAGAGAACGAATAATGTGATATTCCTTATGATTGATAAGTGGATGATGTAAGAACACTTCATACCAATTTGTGATGCAACCAGTGTTGAAAAGTTGTGATATCTCTATGTGGAATAGATTATTCGTTTTCACAAAGTTCCTTTTGTTATCGTTTATAATAGGGATCCATGATTCACTTCCCATAGTTAGAGAGGCCTTCAATAGGCACTAGGATCTCACATTTGATTGATTGTGACATACCACTCATAGTTGGATGGCATGATAGAAAGAGCTATAAATATTCTTAATGATATGATTTGTTCTTATCTTCTAAGATTTGGTTGCCATTGGTATGATAACATAAGACATTTTGAGTTTTCTTATAACAATATTTACAAGTCTGTGGTTAGGTTTTATTTTTTTTATGCCTTGTATGGTCGGCCTTGCAGGTCACCAATATGATGGTCAGAGATTGGTCAATGTTCTTTGGATGGACTAAGCATGGTCTAATATACGACATAAAATATTCTTTTGATTCATAAAAATATGTTGATGAATAATATTTGATATAATTAATATGTTTATCGTCATCATAAAAATTTAAAATTAATAGATGGTGACCAGTTGTCTATGATGATTTCACCCTGGTTGGGTCATCAATGGCTTGGGAGTCAAGGTAATATTTCTCCCAATTTTGTTGGACATAATAATTTTTTCTGAAGGTGGTTAATGTGGCTAACCATTTATCACTTCTATCATAACATACTTTGATACAAAACATGTTTCGTATATTCCATTTTCAAAAGTATCAAACTGATCCCTCTCATGTTCTGTGGTGGACTGTTCTTGAGGATGAACCTGATTTATCTTTGACTAAACAGCCAGTAAAAATAGTTGATTCTGAAACCTAGGTACATCATAGGGGGACAATACTATAGGTTTGTGTACTGTAGAGGCATGGTTCAGATTCTCATGAGACGTGGGAGAAGGAGTAATTAATGTCAGAGTAGTGGCCCCATATTTTTGATATAGAAACTTCTTCATAGCCTTTTTTGGGATAGAAATTTTTTATGGTGTGGAGGTTGGAACATCATATTACTATGTTTAGGTATTCCTAAGAGCTCTCTTTGAACATTATGTGGTTGTCTATCATTTAGGGTTAAATTGGGTGAAATATATTTTTTGGATTTTTTTAGGATTGTGTAAGGTTAGTGGATGACATGCACATAATTTGTAAAATCCTAAATCCTCATTGGAGAAACCAGGCATCCCATTTAAAATAGGCTCATGGATTGGAAACAGTTTTTCTAAATTGTGTGCCTCTACCCCAAAAACCATGTGAACGAGTTTCTAACTAATCTGAATTTTGATAATAAATTCCCTAAATCCTCTTTTTGGTCTCTAATGGACTTGTATGACTCGAGACATTTTTCCCCTATCCTTGTGGCTGTCAAGAAGCATTTTTCGTCCCATAGATCCCTCCAAGAAGTGATTTGAAGCTTGAGGAACATCCATCAATCTTCAACTGGTAGGTTTCTTTTTTCCTTTTCTCAATGTCCCATGATTTTTATTTTCCTCCCTTGGGTTATTTATATTTCTAGGTTGAATTTGGGTCTAATACCCACTATTTTGGATCTAAATCTTGGTATTATTCATTGATCAATGTTTTTAGAAATCTTTATTTATTTTTTATGCGTGGATTTGTGATTCGAGATCTTGTGATATCAAGGTAGGTGGTTCCATTATGATGCATAATTTTTATTAACCCTAAATTTCATTAATTAAATTTAGTTATTCTAATTAGATGAAATTTGTTGGTTTGGATAAAATATATTTCCATTGTTTTGATGGAAAACCCCAATTCCATTTAATTTGGGTTTTTAGAAAAAATGGGGTTTTCATATAATTGGAAAACCCCCCAATTCCATTTAATTGGGGTGTGTTTATGGAAATATTAGTAATTTGAAATGTGTATTTAAAATAAATTTTTTGAATTAAAATTTTTAATTTAATTATGGAAATGGTTTTGGTGAAAATTGTGAAAAACCCACAAATCCATTGAATTTAGGGTTTGTTATCAGATTGATGGAATTTTTTTGTAAAATAAATTGTGGGATTTAATTATGAAATAAGAATGTGAAATTGGGTGCTAAATTGATTTCAAATCCCCTTTTTTGAAAGTGGATTAAAATGATTTTTATATAAATATTAGGGTTTTATCGCGGTAAAAGGTATGATTTTTATTAAAAACCTTTTATGGTTATTAAAAGGAAAATTTTCATATTTGACATAGAAAATGGGATTTAATTCTCTTTAATAAGTATTAAAATAAATTTTCCACATTTTTTGTAATAGAGAACATGAAATCCTTATACAGTTACTGAGTTATTTGTATAACAACATATGGTTTAAAACGTTCTAAAATATCAAATCAGAAGATCACATACCTTAGGTGATGGCGATGATTCTTCTTTGATCAGTTTCAAAGAGACATTTGTATACACATATTTTCTTATCAACTTGATTGTATAGTCCATATGTTCTAGGAATATCGTACCTAATTAGGCATATGGCCATGTTTCTCACTTCATTGTATGCCAGATTAATATATGTCATTTTTATAAACAATTTTACTTGCCTAGTGAATTTATATAAATATTTTATATAATAGTTTATATTAATAGAATTTCTGAAAAGTGTCATTTGTGTAAATCACCTATTTTTAATTGTAATTACATCATTTGAAAAGTATATCCATCATTTTAAATGTTAATTTTGAACTACTAAGTTATTTCCATACTTTTATTTATAAAGCATGATTTGTGTGAATATGCTTCTAAAATTTTCAAATATATCTTTTTGAAAATTGAAAGCAGATTATTGGTTTGTTTTATTTTAGAATCATATTATGGAATCATTAGTTGAAATCAAATTGGGTTTTGTTTCACACATATCTTTTTCCTTTGAGTGTTTTTACATTATCTCTTTCAAAGCGTGAGTATGGGTAAAACATCATTTGGAGGTGGTTCTAACTATCGATTAGTAGACTTGGTGATTTGTGTACTTATTTGGACTTGTAAAGTATTCCTTTTTTGGTAATTTCATTATTTTACTTTGGGATTTTGTGGCTATTTTACTACAGGTACATTACTCTTAATGGAGTTTCTCTTGATATGCATATTGTCCTATTTCTTTTACATCTATAATATTTTAGGGAAAAACGGTTCCCACATTCAATTTGCATGATGCAAGGTTGTAGTAACCAATCAATGAGGATCAGTAACTCCCTTGGAGCTAAGTAAGGGATGACTTGGTTATCAGGTTACCTGGGTAACCGTGATGGTTCATTAAGTCATTCATTATCATATTCATGGTAGGTGTTCTACTAGATCTATCCTGTAATTTTGTTATATATTTGTGCATGTGTGGTGTGCTATCGTTTCCTTATTATTTTGAATTTTTTACCTTGAGTATGATTTGGTTAAATGGTTGGAAAATAAGATCTTTAGACTCCTCATGATCACTCTGTGATGCATTGAGGCTAATTTGGCCAATATAGGGCCACCCATGGGGTGTACCATTATTTTTAAACATGAAAAGTTGTGAGGTAAACCTAAAGTTTACTTGTGTTGAAATTGATCTCAAGATAAATTAGTTTGAATGTTTGTTTGAATTATAAACTGAAATTGATAGTGGTTGTGACTATTTTTTGGTAGCGATAGAAGAGACTAATTGCATGTTGTAAAAAGGGGTTAAATGGGTTATTGGGAATGTGTTAAGTTAATTATGAAATTTTAATCGAAATGTGAAATGGTGTTAATGAATATGAAATGATTAATGGTAAAATAAAATCATACATGTGTATCCGTGAATACATTAAGTGGGATAATGTATGGGAGTTATTGAATATACATAATGGGATAAGGCATAGAAAGGTAAATGGGATATATGGTATTATCAATGTAAATGGTAAATATGATAAGGGGTTAAAACATGGTATTAATTTATATATTGATTGATTATGATATTTCAATGTTATGTGTATGGTTCATGTATGGGTTTTAATTTGATATATATGTGGTAATCAGGTAAATAAGCATGTGCACCTGGCATGGTGGTGTAGGATAAAGGATTGAGGCTCCTACCACAGGTTGGTTTGATTGAGGTTATAAACCCACCCATGAAATCATAGGTTAGTTAGTCTAACTAATTCTATAGGCACCTAACGGTTTCATTAGATGAGACTATATGGACTGAGGCTCTAATGTATGTGTGATGTATGTGTTTATGAGATGTTTATCCCTAGTGAGAAAGAGAACATGGATAATTGTCTTATTCATTGTAATTTTTCATCTTATTTCATTGTTTAGATTATGTAATGTCTAACCCATAGATCATTATATGAAATTTAATTTATTATTCAAGATGTTATAAGTGATAAAATTTAAATAATGATGAATCATTTTAATGTGGACACTGAAAACTCATAGATCCTTCCCTTTCAATTGTTTACCCTATCATTTATGTAGTCATTGTAAGCACTATCAATTAGAGTGGATATTTTGCGACACCACTAGTGGTGTCCTAATGAGTTGTACACACACCCTACTCTATCCATCATTGGGTACCCTAGAAATTTTCACGGTTTCAGTTCATGACAAAGGAAAGTGCCATGTGATAGGTAGTTGAGTAATGATTAGAATCTACATGGAGGAGGATATGTAGATGGTGTTAGAACCCATTTTTATGATTCATTCATTTTTGTTATTTTGGGTCTTCCTTCACATTCTAAATATTTATCTGGTCATGAGATATTTACTACTTTCTTATCTGTTGTACTTGTTTGAATGGTTGATTGGAAATTCATGTTTCTAGTTTTTTTTATTTTTTCCTATATTTTTATATTATCTATGGTGTCTAACATAGTTAAATAGGTTATAGTCTACCCATGTGATCCATTAGACCCTCACTGCAAGTCCGGAATATCTGGCATACATGGAGGCGTAGCTGAAGTCATGGGAAGAATCGGCACAGGGTTCTGATTTAGTTTCTCCCGGGTCGGGGTCATTTAACCTCACCTATGTAATTATAAATTAAATTTTGTTATATCATAATTGACTATATAATATATTTTTATCATTGAATAAGTAAATGAATATTTTATAAATCATAATGTATGTGTTTTTGTTTTTGTGGAATGTCAATGTTTGTTGAAAATTGTATAATTAATATAATTGTTTAAAGGACAACTTATTTTCAGGAAATAGATTCATAAATAGATATTTTTGTATTATAATAACACTATAATTTAATCATTCCATAAATAATTTATGAATTTCTCATAAAAACAATTATGATTTTCAAATCAGTATTCTCAAATAACTGATGATTTTAATTAAAAAATAAATTTATCATATTTAAAAATTTATTTTTAAAAAATTTAGACCAATTTAAAAAAATTCATTTCAACAAATGTTTTGGGTGATTTTTTAGGATTTTTCTAAAATAGTTTATTATTTTGTGAATTGTGAAATTTGGTAACTTACGGTATTAACTAAATACATGAATTATTGAGTAATGGGTGATTTTTTTCTAATTTAATTATAATAGGTTCAAACTCATATGAAATAGTTACTATATTTATTCATGGGAATCAACACTATTGATAGTCATTAGATGAAATACTAAACTATTGAAGAAAATAATCAAAAAACACCTCCCTCCTCTTCTATAAATACAACCCCTCACCACCCATCATTATCAGACATTATAAGAATTGGATCTTGATAATATTCAACTTCATTAACCTCTAAAACGTCATACACATGTCTTGAAGCATCTGATATCAACAAAATACCAAACCAAATTGTGTTATAGAAGTTTTTATGGAAAAGAAATTCAAGATGAAAAATCTTCTTGTATTCTCTTTCAATTTCGTTTAATTTGTTCTATCATCTTAGTCTCTCAATAAATACTCTATAAACAAATTCATTATTACCATAGTGTATTATATGTACTTATGATTTATTATTTTAATCGAATATCCATCATCACCCCCCTTCTCATCTTCATTTTGTTCTAAAAATAAAAACATCGTCTGTGATGTATCGATTTACCACCATCATGGATGATGAATTTTCATTTTCCATTACTTACTTCATGATTGGTATTAAAAGAATTATTATGTATAAATAATATTTTATTACACATATTATAATTATTATAATGTTCTGGAAGAAATATATATACACGGTATTAAAAGAAATGATATAAGTTTCTGGTAGTTCTAAAAACCGCCAGAATAAATTAAATCATTTTTATTAGCGTTTTATTTAATGAATCATTATCATACCATATAACCAAATGATATTTAAGATAATTTAAAATTATTTTAATTCATTAATAACATATAATTTTAATTATGTATATTTATTCTTCTTTTATATAAACATTCATACTTGTATACAAGTAAACTGATCTTGAAAACCAAGAAAAAATAACACTAATGAAATGAAAAAATTGAATCTTATAACTCTTCAAAAAGTCCATACATTAACATAATAAAATTATAAAAAATAAAATACTGGTATAAAAGGTTCTTAATTAAGTAATTAATTATCCTGATTTGATTTTCTGGGAAATTACGTACAACTGTAGAATGCTTTCAGACATAAGGTAAGAGATTTCATAACTCAAATTTCATTAATTGGGATAAACTTATATATCATTGGTTATGTTATTAAATGAATAAAATAAAGTAGAAGTTAAAAATAAGAAAAAATCATTTGTAAAATATTTTTCTTTTTAAAACATATGATGTGTTATAGAAGAATCTAAATAGCGTAAAATTATTATGGAAGTGGTAAAATATGAAATTTAATATTTAATGTAGAAAAATTTTTTTTATAAAAATTATAAATAATCAAATATTATTTATAAAAGTCAAGGATAAAATAAAATTTCATTAGTAAATATTTAAATTAATTAAAAAATTAATTTTTTAATTTTTTTTTAAAATTTTGGACATGGATGAAAAATATACATGATCAAAATGGTAAATATGGTCAATTTTTCTATTAATAATTTTATTTATTCATTAACATTCCAAATTTATTAAATTTTGGAATACAATCTCTAAACATCATAAGTTCGTAAAGGATAAAAAATAGATAACTTTTATAATGTATATATAAAAATATTCCTTCAATGAAAATAAAGGCTATCCAAAAGATGTTCTTTCTAAAAAATCATTACAACATTTGTAACATTTAAATTGAATCCCCATGAAAGTGTATAACTAAATTGAAAAATAAGTCATCATGAATAAATATATATTCATTTTAAACAGTTACAAGTGGTGTTATATACAGTATACAAATATAAATAGGTCCATAATATAAAATATATCTTAGTAGAGTGGAAATTAAAATGAAATCTCTTCCCTCATGTTTGATATGCAACGATATTATTTTATCCTGCTGTATAATAAATTTAGAATAATTATAATTAAATAAAATAACCATATATATAAATAAAATATAAAATATTATCTATCTATAACATTTTATATCCTATTTATTAAAAATGTTTTATTATTAACATTATTTGATGGTTTAACTGCATCATTTTTCATGTATATCATGATCGATTGGTTCGATACTTGCATTTTGATCATGGTTCCACATTCGCTTAAATTTAATTAATGGTAAAAATATCATAAATACTTAAATATATTTACATATAAATATTTTTAGAGTAATACACATAATATAGAGATAGATTAATGAATTACACAATTTATGGAGATAGTAGGTCATACGAACACATTAATTTTGTTTAAAATTTTCAAAAATTGGAAATAAATAAAGTTAAATAATAATTAAAATACATAAAATTATAAGTATATATCATATATCATATATATATATTACTTAAATATTTATTTATTATCATATATGGAAATAAGAAATGAAAAATGGATCATATCACTTCATGGAGGAGGTAATCCACACATGTGCACATGTGATGTTATCATTTAATAAAATAATGGAAAGTAAGAATTTATAAATTATTTTATGATTAATTAAATATAGTTATTTGATTAATATGATGTATATTCATTATATACATCATTATAAACATCCATGTAATGTATTTATGAAAAAAAATTACACAGCTATGTGGAGATGGTAAGCCATACATAGGCATGAGTGATGTTTGGATTTTATTAGGATGTAAAAGAGTTGGAAAATGTTTGTAACCTGATAATAATAACTTATAAGTATAATTATGATTTTTTTATTTTTCTATTAGATAAAGAGATATAGAGGATTTCAATGAATAAAAAATTTGAATGTCTTGGTAAAGATGATTAACATTTCTAAAGTAAACTCCATTTTATTCCCATTTAAGGATCTATGGAATTGTATTTTTGAAAAACAAATATCTTATTTATATAAATGGGAGAGTATAATAGAAGTGTTATGGATTTTTTTTAGTAGAAGACTTAATGCAGTGTTAGGAAAAGAGAGAATGGGTGTCCCATTTTAAGTGAGGTTTGGGTAAATTTTATAAATTCATGAAATATTATAATATAATAGGTTTCATACTATATATAAATAATTAAAAAATTGAATGGCTTAAAATATAATGAGGTTATGGTATTTAAATAATCATGTAATAATATTTTTATATTTTTAGATATTTTTTAAAAATATTACTATTTTTATTAACATCTTGGTTAACCAATTTTATCCTGACCCATGATAATGCATTCTTATATATTAATGGGTTACTGTTCTACATATAAGGTGAAAGTATCTCAATAATGTATAACTAATGATATTTTATTCCATATAATGTCCATATTTTCTTATTTAAATTCATTTTTGATATATAGAGAATTTAATAAAATATAATTGTCATAAAATAATTTTAATGTAATGTTTAAAATATTTTTTAATTCAACATAATATACATCTAGAAAAATATATAATTAGAATATAATATTCTTAAAACCTATTAATTTTAAATAGTAACATATAAAACTTTTCTAACATAATAATTCATCAAATTTTATTAATTTTATTAATTTTAAAATCATTTATTTTATTTTACAATTAATTAAATAAATACATTGTTTCCATTTCATAAAAATTAAGGTAGTTATTAAATCACTAAAAATTGAAAAAATAATTGAAATAAGAAAATAATTATTTTTTAAAATGGATATTTAAAACCATACATAACAACTTTTAATGCTTTTGAATAAATAATAGATATACTACTGTCAACAGTGTGATATTTTATTTTTATTCATTTCTTAATGTAATGTAAAGGTCCATATCAAATAACATTGTTACTAGGTGGAAATATTTTCTTGAATTATATGGAAGAATATAAAATAAATTTCATCATTTGGATAAAGGAAATTGTGAGATAAATTTTGAAACCTTATGAAAAAGTATTAACCTAGTATTACCCATTTTACTCTTTCCAAATTGAACAATATTCCACATGTTTACAACTCAAAATGACCAATAATAAAAGAGGCCTTTCTAATAAATTTGAAACTCATTATAAAAAAATGAAATATTTTTAATAAAATGAAAATCAATGAAGGGGAAAATTAATTTAATATAAAAAGGTAAAAGGTAATTAAAAAAAATTATTTTAAAATTTCTTTTTTATGTCCAAAAATGAACTTATACAGGAAATTTAGTATAATGGTGATTATAATTTAATTAATTTTATTATATATAAATAAATTATTATTATGATTTTTTAAAAATAATTTTAAACCATTACTGAGTATTTTTAATTAAAATAAAGGAAAGTTATATTAAATTAATGTTTTTCACAATTCACAAAGAAATGAATTTTTCAAAAAAAAAAAGAATATAAACCCATGATAATATTAACATGTAAAATAAAAATTTGATATATTTTTTGTAAAATAATAATTAAATAGGATTCATAGGTTCTTTCAAACATGGTTGTGTGTGTGATGAAATTTATGAAATAAATTTTATTTAAAGGCAAATATATCATAAAATATTGGTATTGTGGAAATAAAACATGTGTGAGATTATAATCACATAAAATGTTCTATAAAAAATCATGAGATTCTTTAATAGTAAATAGGTACCATTCTGAAACATTCATGCCCTCTGTACGTGAAATGAAATATAACTTAAAAACCAATTTGTTCAATACATTGGTGAAAATCTCTAACGACTATCCAAGCCATGTACAACTCATGAACTTGATTATTCTTATAATATAATCCCAAACATAACATAAAATTCATCTAAACAAGTTAATATCCTCATTACTATCCATTAATTCTAACATCACTACAATATAACACCACCCAAGGGGTGTTGTTACACTTTTCAACCACTTTAGGAAACCTGCCCCTTAAGAATCTCCAAGACTAAAAGATACTTACGGAATACTAGTCCCTTTCCCACCACTAAAATCCAATTTTACATGGATTTTCAATGTAGTAAGACTATTTTGGTGGAATTTATAAAAATAATCTAATTGATTGGCAACAATTGGAAATATTACCCAAGAACCAAACACTTGGAATCCCTTTAACAAATTCACTATGAATAGTCTTATTCCATTTGAAATTCTTTATATGAACTGTTATCCACTTTAGGTTCCATAAAGTAGAAATAAAGGTCATAACCATTGTTAGTGTAGGTTATGGGAATCTCTATAATATTTAAACCATGCATAGACTACTCTCTTTTCACTTTTAATGCTTTACCGTTCACAATTAAAAAATTTAAAACTCACATGACCCCCAAAACATTGTTCTTAAACCTAGGCCCAAAACTCACAATCATTCTTTTTTGATATAAATATATATATATGGAACATTATTTAAAATATCATAAATACCACCAACATTAATCTTATATTATTTTTCTCTCTCTGTTTTGTGTATACAATCAATATTTCAATAAAAATAATATTTCAAGTAAATATTTACTAAAATAATTGTGTTCCTAAAATAGTTGTGATATGAGAGAACAAATAAATAAATAACTATTTTTTAACATTTTAATTCCAAAAGAGACACTAAAATCCCAATGGAACATTAATCAGATAATATTTTATGTCGCATATCTCTTTGATGATGATATATGGAGAGGAAATGAGAATTAAAGGGGGTCATCGGCCTCTGATTAAACAAATACAAAAAGGTGGATGATATTTTTTTAATTTGTTCAAATTTTATTTAAATGAATAAATATTATAAAAAACCACATATGTGACTTATTTACCATTGGAAGCCCACCATGTACCCAGTGACCACCTAGGGAAAACCCTACCTTTAAATACCTCATTTTGTTCATACTAGAACTTAATTGGGTTCTTAATATGGTTATGGAAATATAAAAAATGAACTTCTACCCCTCATTCCATTTCTCAATACTTCTGAGTTACATAAAAACACCAATACATATATATAATCACCTCTTATACATGTCTCCACTACTTGAATTTCAATCCAAGGCAAAATTCTAAAATGAACCCCTATTCAGATTCACAATAATTAAATTTAATTTGATTTCACCAACCTATATTGATATTGTGTATTACTATTTTTTAATCATTAAATGAAACATATATCTAATAATATATCTTTATTATGTAAGGTTTATTATATTAGGTTTTTTCCCATGAACTTTTATAGCATTGAAGTTCAATTGGACAAGTGATTCATTATTCATTAACAAAATATGGGTTTCTTAGAAAAATTATAATTTTATTTGAAAATTTTTAACAAAAATACCTTATAGAACTTACTAGTTCTGATAATAAGTATGATAATATTAGTTTTATTAGTTCAATTTCTATATATTTACTACTAATTCCAGAAAAATTATAAACCAAAACATGTTGTGAAAAATAATTTTTTTACTTGTAGTATGTAAATGATTATATATAAGAACATATCTATTTAATATGTGTCATATGTAGTTATAAACATTTTTTTTCACATAAATACTTGGAATACCAATTAACAATTCAATTTTATATGGTATATGAAATGTTTTATAAACAGTTTTATGTATGTTCTCTAAAAGTGATCATGATTATTTCAAATTATTATCCTATATTATAGATGTTATAAATAAATTTTAATAAATTTTTTATGAATTACATTAATATATAATTTTTATGATTCCCAGTAAAAGTAAATATTTTTTAGTTGAAATCTAATATATATAATTATATTTTTCAAATTATTAAATTAATTGAAATCACGAATTAGATAATTTATAGGTGGAAAATTATTTGTACCTCCTTCAAAAAGATCAAAAAAATAAAAAGGTTTTACCACTCTTCATTTTAAATAATGGAGTGTACTATTTAAGACTCCCTTTATGTCATGGTATAATTACTATGATGTAGAATATTTTAAATAAAAATCGATATATTTTTAGTAGTATATATTCAAACTCTCTCTAATTCCCTGCCTAAATACTCTACATCGAAGGCTATTATTTTCTTGAATGATAAAAATTTCCTAGAATATGGGGATATAGAAAAAATTCACTTTAAAAACATAAAAGATATATTTTATTTAATCCATTGAACAATGAAGAACAACACTAACCTTAATCAATGAAAATTAAATTCAAAAAATCCACCCACAATGATTTTAGGTACATAAATGTATTATAGTTATCGCCTACATTAATTTATAAATATTGGTGATTGGTAAAATGGTTATTTAACTTATCCCAATCGGTTATTCAATCTCAATGAAATATATACCTTTAAAAATGATTTTAATATGAATATATTAGTCATTTAGAATCAATTTGAACTCTGATATTTTTTTGATTGGAAAGGAAATAAATAGAAAAAATTAATGAAAATATTGACATGTCTAAAAAGTGATGAAATTTAATCATCCCATGTATGAGGTGGAACTAGGACAAATGAAAAAGAACAAAAAAATTAATATTTGTTAAAATTGAAGATTGATAAAAAATTAATTCATTTCTAAATATCATGGATTACTAAAAACCTTTAGTTAAATATTTATGTTTGCTTTAGAATAGTATATACCAATAGTTGAAGATAAAAATATAGAGTATTATATCAACCTGGTTTATAAAGTATTTTCATGAGTGTAACTGGTGGGGGTCTACACTTCGATGCACTAATTATAAATTTTTTAAACATGTATTTGAACTATTAAAGGGAAAAAAGTAATCATGAAATCTAGCATGTATGAAAAGAGTTTTCATTATAAAATATTTATGGAAATAAATCAGGGATATAAAACTCAAGTTTTTATAATGATTGATATGAATTATGGTTTTAAATTTTATTAGAAAAAAACAAACAATAATAAAAAAAACTCATTTATAGTATTCATATTTTATTATATAAATATTATTTAGTGGATTTTCTTTTGTAATATAAATTTTCTTATTAATAAGATTTCCAATTTTTTTAATGTTTTTGTTGATTAATTATCCAAACCTCCTTTATACATTTTAAAAAATAATTCTTTTTAGAATCACATATTTTGGGTTGAAGGCCCATTATTAGATTAGAATATTGGAAAGAACATAACTATTTAGCTATAGTGGAAACCTGGTGAAGACCTATAGTTTCTTTAAAAAATTATTCAATTCATTGTATATGAAATTAAAATATTCAAAATGATTACTAAATGATTTCCTTTTTTTAATATTATTTTTAGTATGCTAGTAAGTCCTTTTACATTTTTTTTATTTTTACAGATGCAATTAGAATTTTGGATTCAATTTGATTAATTATATAAAGAATAATACTCCATATTTTGGGGATATATAGTATTAATATATATTGTATATATTAGTTTGAGAATTCATCCTTTAGTCACATCTTCAAAAATCTTGAGAAAAATATTTGGATTTTAGATTCACTATTAGATATTCTAGTGTTTAGAAATAATGAAAACATTTATGCAATACACATACTTCATTTATTTGATGTCAAATTGGGTACATTAATTATTCATCCTATTTTTTTCATAATATTTACTTACACTCTCTCAATTTTATTTCAAAAAGGGTATAGAAAAACATATATACATTTTTCACATACAAACAAAGTAAAATTATGGACTATTCATTTAAATTTAATAAATAATAACTATATGAATATACTAAAATTTCTTATTTTACATGTTTAGAATACATTTTATTTTCTCGGTAGTCATTTCAAGGAAAAAAAATAACATAAGAACCAAACCAAGAATAAGATACATTTATTGAATAATTGGTCCTGAAGAAGTTATCTTTGGTACAACTTGGAGTGGAATCCAACTGTCATTGAAAATGTTATTGATTATTCTAAAAATTATGTCCTTAAACAATGATATAAGAAAAACATCACAATATACCTCTATACTAATAATAAATTCATTTTAAAAGAAACCAATGCTTGTGGAAAACATTTATTGGTCATCTTGTATGAATTATGATGTCAATAATATTCACTCTACACAAACATTATTTAGAAGGACACTGTAGATTATATTTTATATATTATTGATTCCCTATATAGGGTTGTTATTATGTTGTTATTAAATAAATTAAATTGTTATTTCTTGTCTCTCTCACTTCTGCTTCTTCAAAAAATTATTCCTAAATTTTGGATCGATTTTAAGTGATGTATTTGATATCTCACTTTGTCACTCCAAAATGGATTTCTTATGTTGATCATTTATTAATCCTCCATGGTTTTCATACCTCCGACATATTCTTCTTTATAATATTTTTCATTACGTTATATAGGATTTTTGTCAATGTATTTATATATTTTTTCCCATAATAACTATAATTTGTTCTGTAAAATCCCCATTTATAGACCTATCATACCATATGATAACCATTATATAACTAAATATATCATATATACATTTATATATTTATAAACTAATATATATTGAAATAATATTATTCAATACATATTACTATTTTTATTATAAATTTATTACTTTATTTTTTTAAGGTTTCAATCATATGGAATGTAAAAACACCCATGGAGTTTAATTAAATAATGTCATCATCCTCCCAAACGTATGACCAACACATGTTCACTCTCAGTATGAGGATCATAATTGGGGCCCAACATTAACCAATATCCATTAAAATTACCTAAATACTGTTATATTTAACCATTATAGGGATTTAGTATAATACTACTATAGTTCCTTCTTATTGTACCAATACATTATCTTATGATAGGAGAATGAAATTATGCACTTACAACATCCCCCTATACCCAGTGAAATTGTTATATTTTATTTCGACATTTTAAGCTATTTTTAATGAGAATATATATGTAAAATACATAACACTTATTTAATAGATGCACAATGTTCATACATATTAGGTTTGAGGTTGATTTTCCTCATAACTTTGTAGAAATATTATGTTCCATCCTGATTAGTTTAACAAAGTAGTTTTGAAAAAAATTCTCCAATAATATACTTTTTGTTATTTGAAAATTTACATGTTTTTAAAATTATAAATTATGTAAATTATTTTTTAAAAATAATAAAAAACATAATTTATGATTTCTTTTAAAATTATATATTAAAAATATAATCATCTTATGGGTCTACCCATAGGGTAGGTCAACAAATATTGCTTGATAATTGTCATATTATTAATCGTACTTTAAATCATAGCTCATTTATTATACAAAATAAAAAATCTATGTCAAATAATACATTTTTATTCAGAAAATCTTATCATGTATGGTCATTCTTTAGCCTGATGTATAAATCTAAAGAGTTACTAGAGATGTGATTCCTTATTATTTATTAAAAAAGTGGATTGATTATAAAATATAAATTTATATTAGCCAAAAAAATTGAAAATGGTTTATTATAATTTTAACTTATGATAATAATGTTGAAAAAATATGTTATTATGTTATAAATCTATGAAAATCCAAATGAATTATAAAAATCCACATAAATATTTAAATAAAATAAAACATCAATAATATATATAGAAACACGTATACACAAGTCATTATATCCGGTCATAATTGTTATAATAATTATTCAAACGTTTTTTCAAAATATGGATATGTATACCACATATTTTTTCATGATACATATTATAAGATAGATGGAGTAGATTATGTTCCCAATAAGAACTCCCATGGTTATCGTATTTTTTAAAAAAAAATCATATCATAATTCTTATATTCTATAATATATTTTTTATAGGATTTTTAAAATAATATAGTCACATGAAAAAATAAATCATACAATAAAACCTGTCAAAAAGTCATGGAAAAGAATAAAATATATATTAATAAATCATTCCCCTTATAAATATGATTGAAAGAAAAAATTGTGACAATTTTTAGATAATAAATCTTAAATTCCTCATTCTAGGATCTCCATAATATATTATAACATTCTAATTATCCCTTTGTAATGCTTTTTAGTAGGAAAACATTATTTGGTGTCATTGAAGAAGCATTATATGGTGGGAAATTATAAATATTAATCAGGATACTTTTGGGATAATGTGTTAATACTCCATCAATATCCATACCCAATTACGGTACTGAAGGGAATGTGTTATTCTAGAGACATGGTAATTTTATAACCTGTAATTACCATGTACTTATAATTATAAATAAATCCTCATATTCAATTTGATTATTTGACAAATCAATAATAAATACCATGAATAAATTATAATGAAATAAAACAACAAAAAATCCACCATTACTGATTTGATTCATAAGAATATTCCTAGTTTATAACATTCTTTTGATCTATAATGATTAATAAGATTATTGTTTTTATATATATTTCATGCCTCACATTTTGTTGAAGATGATTTGGAATCTTTGGTTTCTAAACATATAACTTTTGGTTCCAATCATAATATTTTTAATAATTTGGAACCCATTTTAAATTTAATATTTCATAGGAGGGAAGTGAAATTAAATAATAAATAATATAATAATAATTTTCTAAAAAGGTGATGATCATTTCCCATATAATGTAACAGGTGTAACATCCAAAAATGAAACAATCACAATTATAGTATATTCATTTTAAATAATTCTCTAAATTATTATGTAAGTAGTAATACAACTCATAGGGGTGAATTAATGTTTTAAATTTTATTAATTGTTATGTATTTGTATTTTAGGATTGATTAAATTCATGATCATCTCGGTAAAAAATTTCATCAACATTAGTGTAGTGGTAAAATAGAGAATGTAAATAATTATGTTCTCAAAGGTTGGGTCTCAATATAATAGTTAATCCTTTCAATGTTTGGGATATGTTCTGACACCTGTATTATTAGTAATATAAAAGTGATGATAAGAGCATGGAAGTTTACATCCATAACTATTACTAAGCTGCCAATGGGTTGAATAGTGGTAGGAATTTATTCATACAATAGAATATAATGTAATGTCAATAATATTTGGAGTCATTTATCCTCATAGAAAGAAACATCGAAATATTTAATTGATCCAATTTTAAACAAGATCCTTAGTGCAACACTATTTGAATCATCATTAAAGAAATGAACATATTATAAAAGGTCATTAATATCTAGATAGGTTTTGATGATTAGTTGAATAATTTAATTCCATCTCAATAGTTGATAATGAATAAAACTTGAATTAAATCATTCATGTATGAGATTTATTTATTCATCCTCTTTATCATACTCTTATAAGACCAGTAGCATGAGCACCTTGCATAACAGAATCCAAAATCACAGTCGTAGTTCATGTCAGTGATTCTATTAGTCTTTTATTTCTTCGATACAAATAATCCTTCATTATAGTGGCGTATTGATATCATTATAAATTAAAAAACATCTCATTTCTCATCATCACATTAAAATATATTCCCCAAATAAACGTGAGAATGATTTTTTTATTATATATATAAACATTCATTTTTCATGGCTACACAAAACATACCTAAATAATGAAATAAGTTAATATGGTAAATATCATAATCTATACAATAAACACAAATATTTATCCATTCATTTATAATTTACTTAAATCTCATTCAAACTTACATGAATGATGGAATTAATAGTGTCACTTGGTCATCATAATGATATTTTCAAATAACCCAATAGTATAGAATTTTAAATTTTATAAATATTTATGATTCAAAATTCTCTAGTTTCTCCAAATTCTAAGATGTCATGACCCTTATGATGGTCACTAAGGAACCATATGACATTTTTAACCATCATATGAGGCACTTATTTACATTATAAAGATTATTTATAACATTACTAATATAATTTTCAACCTTATATGGACAATTATAAATATTACAGTGACATTTCCAATCATTACCCAAACATTTCAAAACCCTACACCCACTTTTCCCACCCTTATGTGGTCATGCGAAACATTTAACAATCATATAAAATTTATTGTCTGAACTATGTGGAGAGTTTTATAAAACTTATTCCAGCAGGCATCTCAACATTATAGTTTTTTGTATGAAACATATAGCAGTGGTTTTCTCAAACATATAGTGACATGTCTGATCCATAAAAACATATGAAATGTTTGAAATTATTTGACATATGTATAGATTTTCTAGAAATTATCTATATCGAATCATGGCCTTAAAAATACATCTTTATCCCTCTTATCCATATAAAATGTACTACAAAAATATTCTCAATCAACCTTTACAACTTTTTTTCCACACTTGAAAACAAATACAACATTAGAAATCAGATAGAGTATGTCAATGTACCAATGTGGATTTGATATAAACCTCAATAATATCAATCCTAAAATTACACTACTCATTATAAAGATATTAAATCACATATTTTGACCAGTAAAATATAACTTGACCCCACAAAATATTTTTTATTAGTCTTTTTTAGATAATTTTATCTCTCTATAATAAGAAACATATTGGTTATGTGATGATAGTATCCCATTCAATGAGGGGAAACACTAATTAATATAACTCCCCCATTTCAATATATACATAGACACATAATTAAAAGAAGTTATGGATTCAAATACAACCTTTTACATATTATCATAACCCTTTTTCTGTCTACCAAGAAATGAATTGAGAATTTTCTTATACTATGTTTTCAACATAATCCTAGGATTAATTTGGGTCTCTCTAAGAAATTTTCAATAGAGAGGAAGAGAATTGAACACTCATGTTTAAATTGAGAGTCTAAAATCTATACTTAGGTTATTACTTTTTTAATATGTTAACCAATTGATCTCGGGTAAGAATAAATTATATCTTGATAGAACCATTGAAAACAATCTATACAATGAAGTAAAAATAGATTTAAATATTCTAACACCATGGCTTTTGAACATATTTTTTAGAAATCTTAATGGAAATATGATTTCCCAAAATAATTCTAGCATATTTCTCAACCATCATCCAAAAATCTTCTATCTTTCCCTTTGTCAATATCATCTATGTGAAAACACTAGTACAGACAACATACCTGGCCTTTATTATGACATCATTATCTTGATTTACACTGAAAATTATATGTTCTATGTCCCAATATGACCTTAGGCATGCCTTCAGGTATACTTTTATATTTTAAATAATATTAGATATTTATAGGGTTACTATAGGAAGGTTATTCCCCCATATCATAATGTGAAATAAAATTTGAAATTACTGAAATAATATCTATATAATAAACTATAAAATAAAAAAAATAAATAATATAGATCATTCTATACTGAATACAATTTTAAAAAAAAAACTAAAAAAAAAATTCATAACAATATATAGTGAAGAGCCACCCACTATATTGAACAAGATACACTAATAAAATAAATAACGAGAATGTGTTTGGAACCACAATTATCTCGGATCCATTGCAAAATCATGGTCTCCAATCTGTCAATGATATCATACACGATAAATCAAATATATGACTTATCTATATATTATCACTGATGTGGCTCTATATTTTCATAGTTTTGCCACATCTTTTATTTAAATTTTGACTATTTAATTAATTATTTTTACACTTTTTAAAAAATAATGACACTTTTGTATTTTTAAAAATAAATCTGTTAATTAATCATTTTTTAAAATTAAATAAGCGTTTTTAGACATTTTATTTTGTCATTGACCTTATTTTAATTATATTAAACTATTATTTTTAGATTGATAATCTTAATATATGTTATTTTTTAATAATTTTAAATTTTATAAGTTATTTAATTATTCATTTTTATTTTCATTAATCTAATTTATTTTTTAATTTAAAACATTACTCTTTAATTTAGATTTATTAAAATAAATGATCAATACTTATTAACCGGCACAATTATTCTGTTAAATAAATATGTTAAAATTTTAACCTAATGTTTAATAAAATAGTGTGTTCTTAATTTTCTTTGTTTTAATTTGGTCATTTAATAAATTAACATTATTTTTTTATTATATTTAGTTAATTTTAATAATTTCATGTATGTGTTTAATTCATTGTATGATTTTTCCATTAATTTTAATTTTATATTCTTAATTAATAATTAAGTTACTTTTATTTATTAGTTAGCTAAATAATTTAGTTATATTTTAGATGTAGTTAATTAACTAGTCATTAACAATTTAGTTAATTTTACTTTTGTTTTAATTAATTAATTTTTTTTTCATTTTTTTATTTGTTTTAAATTTAATTTTTTTGTTAATGTTTCAATTAGTACAATCGTTGAGTTGGTGCACAAATGTCGCGATGCACCGATCTTGCGACTCGTTATTCGCTACTCACCTATCTTTTGTCACACCATTGTTTTTTTATAACTATAGTTGATTCATGACTCACCGATCATTTTGAAACAGCTTCAGTCTCTTTAGGGCATCAGTTTCCGTGTCTCATTTCATTAGTGTATAATTTTATTTCAACTATCGGTGTTTCATTATCTCACTAATTTTTTTAATAATTAATGATTTATCATTACTTGCCGATGTTGAGACTCACTGATCTAATTATTTTATTTTGTCCCATTGTGACTGATTATTATTCCTTCTATCGGTGAGTCACGACTCACCGATACAAAACATACATCGATTTCATGTCACAACAATTACTTGCTCATTTATTATATAACTATCGGTGACTTGTTTATATTCTTAAATATCTGTGAGTTTTCCAAATCACTGATTCTACCATGCTTTCCATTTTTTACTCACTGATACTGATTTTTAACTATTAGCGACTTTTATGATTATTTTATCTTAATTCATTATTATTTATAATGTTCGGTGTATTATTTAATTTAAATATTGCTGAGTCATTGACTCACTGATCTAATCCCAAAATTATCGGTCTAACCCCTGGCACTGACCCTATCCTATTTCTTCCACTGATCCCCTTCCGTCCATCAGTTTCTCTGCCTCACCTACCCCAATTCACTCATTGACACATCTTCTGCCACCCACCAACGTCATTCTTCTTATCCAGTGGCATCCATTTTGCATCACTCTTTCACCACCCCTACCTTTACACTTTCATCAGAATAGAATCTACTCAATGAGATCATTGAATCAAAATTAGAGAAACAAAGAAACTCAACATAATGACCCGGACCAGAATTATTCAAATGAAGACTCAATAAAAGGAGAATTTAAAATCATTGAGCCGCTGAGGATTTAGACATTATGTTTAGAAATAATCATCCGGGATGAAAGCCTTTATTTCTACCATGTGTTGTTTGTCACTGAATCACATTCCACGGAGGAGGTTAAGCCAATTCGTTCCATTTCGTAGAGGATTTCGAGAATTGGGATGATCAAGTCAGATGTTGGTTGAGGAGAGGAAGAGTCGAGTAGGGAGTCTGTTGCGTCGTTGGTTTGATGAGTAGGAGTCGCATGGTCCGACTTTGAAGGAGAACCCTAGTCGCTACTACCCTTTTCACCGGTTTTTGGTAGTCGAGCTGCTAGAGATGTCGGGCCACCGGGGAAGCAGAGGAGGAGGCCACCACAACCTTTGGGAGGAAGAAGACCCTACATCCCCTAGGGTTGTGCGGAAATGGAGGGAGGAAAAAGATAAAGTAAAAAATATAATAATTAATTAAAGCAAACCATGATTTAAAATAATAACATAAACAATAATTTAACTGATATACTAAATAATTATAATTATGAATAAGTAATTAATATATGGTAATAAAACTGATTTTTTAATTAATTTAAATTAATCTTAAATTAAAATAAATTAATTATAAATAACCGCTAAATTTAGTTTAAATTAATTATTATTTCTCCATACCATATTTTCATACATGGTTACTAATAATAATTTAAAAATAAAATTCAATAAGTAATGTAAAATTTTATCAATTAAATGTTCAAAAAATAAATTATGTTAATAATTATTGTTATCATTTTTTTATTAAAAAACATCGACTGAACTATTTAATTTAATATCTAGAACTAAAATTTTAACGACTTATAAATTTACGTAAAGTAACATAATTTAATTAACTAATAAAATAAAAAATATCCTAATTTACAAAAAAATTACTTAAATTTATTACATAATTACATAATAATTAATAATTAATATAAAATCTCAAACTCAAATGTTTTTTATGATTAATTTAGTTTTCATTAACAAATTAAATAAATTTAAAACATAATTAAATATTATTATTACTTTATGATTTCATATTAAAATAATATCTAAAATTTAGTTTCTAGTTTTTTAATTTCACTAATAAAGTAATCTATTAAAAAAGTTTATTTAAACATTTATTAATTATTTTAAAAGAATTTTTAATAAGTTATCTTCTTAAATTATAAAATTGTATTTCCTTCACATTACAGCTGTCTTGATTGTTTTTCTTGCATGGGTTCATTCAAGAGACGGATATACGTCTAGGTACCCTCAACTAACTTATATAGAGTTAGTTAAAAGAGAGAATCTAGTGCGACATGCGAGTCACGAAAAAAATACACTTTTCCAATCAAAGTTTAAAGAACCAAAGTATGTTAGCAGAAAAAGGTTGTGATGTGCAGTAATTGATAGTTGGGTTTTACTAAATAGAATGTACCAGATGGAGGGGTGAGGGATTGAAGGAGCGATCCTTGGAGCACTCCTCGGAGAGCCATTCTCTAGAAACCTGAGGGTAAGGAGTAGCAACAATTCAAGAAAGCAGAGGGAGATTTCGTCAATTGTTTTCTTTCAATTATCATAAATTGTAATTGGATGTTTGTATTATACATAATAGAGATAAAGTTAGGATAAATACTCATGTTCAGGGATAAATTGGTGTTTATCTTATTAACTTTAAATTCTCTTTTCAATTAAAAATTTTGATGCTTTCAGTATTGAGCAGCGAGATCAGTGTTGAGATCATCTAATTGCTTGTACCATCAGATCATAATTTTCAATATTTCATGAACAATTGGTGGGATTAATATTGAATAAAACTATTAAAAGGTAATAAATTCTCAGGTCTTTTGGACTTACGGTGAGTTCTTCCTGTTTTTATTTTCAAACTGTTTTATGTTCATTTATTTCTGGAGTTGCAAAATTTAGAATAGATTAGCTTGTGTGACATAACTCGCGGAGAGGGATATAATTCATACTATTATAGTGGAACTGTGAAATATCATTTATAATAATTGAAATACCTCTAATACTAGTAAAATGGATATTTTTCCCCGGGCATTTACTTTGATAGTTCATTTATCATCATTCTATATTTTAGTTGTTCACACTTTTCAATTTGTTTTTTGTTTCATTCTAATATAGATAAAAAACATAAATAATAGTATTACTTTTTTACATTAATAGAAAAAAATAAAAAAATTTAAAAAAAATAAAGTCATATGCTCTAATGACAATATTGGAGTTTTCCAATGTTTTTAGAAGAATAGTGGCCAAAATTGCCCTTCCTTGGGGGTTTGACCCTGCTTAAAAAATAAAGAGTATTTAGTAGGAATTTAAATTTTATACATTTACCGACTTCAACGACAGTCTAGTTCAAAACACAAAAAAAAGTAAGAAAATATAAAATCCTATCCACTGTTGACAATAGTGGATTTTTCCAATGTTTTTAGATGTATAGTGGCCAAAATTTCCCTTCCATGTGGGTTCATCCCTTCTTGACACATATACAATAGTTAGTAGGAATATAAATTTTAAACTTTTACTAACTTCAAAAGTGGTTTAGGTCAGGTTTTTGGTGCTATTTCTAGGGAAGGCATGAGCTATTTTAATCTCTAAAAAACTAAAAAAATCACAAATTTATAAATCTAAAAAAATAGGAAAATTTAAAAACTGTAAAAAATATGTTACTTATCATTTTTAATTTTTACTAATAAGTACTTTCTACTTTTGTTTTGATAAGCACAATAACTTATAGTGTTATATTAGAGCCTCTGAACCTTGAATTAGATATACATTTAACTTCTCTAAGAAATAAGAACAAAATAGAAATAGAAAACTAAGATAATAGAGTTCTTGCACCTAACAACTTCCAAAATCAAACAGAACTCTTAGATGAAAATGAAATCCCTAGGATGAGGGAGTTCCATCATCCTCATGTTTCAAGTGACCCATTGTCCAGTAGATTAAATCCTAAAGCCAGAAATTATGAACTTAAACAATCACACATATCACTACTACATTCATTTAATGGGATCTCTATAGAGGACTCTCTGGACTTCAATAGGTATTATTATAAAACTATACAACAATTACCTCTTCTAGGACTCGCAGAAAATGATAGTCTTTCCTTTTTTCCTTAAAGGAAATGCTAGAAGTTGGTTTTTCAGTCTAGATGAGAACATTTTTAAAAACTGGCATCATGTTTATAACTATTTTCTAATAAATTCAATCCCAAAAGATTAAAAGGTTAACTTAGATCTAAAATAAATATTTTTTATCAAGAGGATGAAGAATAATTTCATGAAGCAAGGATAGATTCAGGGATCTTCTTATGTAGTTTCTCCATTATCAAATCCTATATCATCTTCTCATGGATAATTTCTATGAATGGATTTCCTTCTATATACAAAATCTAGTTAACCAATATGATGGGGGTAATTATAATGATAAAATATATGAAGAACATAGACAAATTTTTAATAATCATGCGCTGAATTCACAACATAAAAATTCAAGAAGGAACAAAGTCAATAGAAATGCTAATTCATGCACTGGTTCAATGAATGAAACTCAAGCTCAACATGATGAAATCACCAACCAACTTCAATACTTAATGAACCAGAATTCATAGAAAACTATATATCAACTTGGCATCCAAAACACCAACTAATCATTAAGAGAATAGTGTGTCTAGTGTGGCATGTTTGGGCATACTGAAAATTTCTATCCTAGTTTTGATATGACGACTCAAAAAAAAGAGAGCTCGAACAATGTCAACTATGGTCCTAGGATGCATCTTAAAGAAGATCCATTTTAAAATAATTAAAACTAAGGCTATAGTAACCAACCTAATCATTCCTATAATGATCAAGTCTTAATTAAACAATCTACCGCCCCTAATTACTCTAATCAACCAAGACCAAACCTTCAAAATCAACAAAGGGTTGAGTCTTCAAATGTACATGAAACAATGATAATCAAATGTATTCTAGGATTGATCTAATCTTGACACAGCTAAACAAACATCAAAATCAAAATGAGTCATATAAAATAAAAATTGATGTGAGAATGTAAAACATGGAAATAAAAATTGTTCAACTTTCTAGGGATTTTTCATCTAGGAAAAAAGGTAGACTTCCTAGTAAAACTAATCTTAACTCTTGAGAGAATTACATGGAATTATTCACCATATGTGAAATTAATACTCAAACTATTGCGGGAAAACTCAATGAAAATTCCCAAAAGGAAAATCTGCTTCAATCTGGAAATAAAAATCTGCTTTGCACTCATGCTGGAAATTTACAGAAAGCTGATGAAAATGATGAAATTTTAATTTATCACCTGAAACTCTAATTGAAACTTCATCTAGTAATAAAAGGAATAATAAAATTAAAAAGTTGAGGAAGTGGTGAGGGATATGCCTACATTCCTTAATAACTTGTCCCCACCCATCCATTTCCCTTAGAAGCTAAAACCACAATGTAACACCAAGGATGAACTTCATTAGATCCTTGTTCTCCTTTCCAAATATCAAGTGAACATTCCATTAATTCAAGGCATCTTATCTAAAATATATTAAAAATTTTTCTAACAAATAAACTCTCGATTAATTTTCCACCTACATCCTCACTGAAGAGTAAAGTGTTGTACTTCAATAGAATATCCTAGCTAAACTAAAAGACCCTGGTTGTTTTGTCATAACTTTCACACTAAGAAATTTAGATCAGTTCAACAATTTATGTGATCTAGGTGCTAGTATTAATCTACTCCCATACACACTATTTTAATAGTTGGGGATTGGTGATCTTCAACCCACAACAGTCATACTATAGTTGGCTAATAGATCATCCACTCATCCGATGGGAAGAATAGATGACTTGCTAGTTGGTGTAGGGAGGTTGTTTCTTCTTGTAGACTTTTTAGTCTTTGACATGGAGTGTGATAAAGAGGTTCCATTCATCTTGGGTAGGAATTTCTTGTCAACAAGTTTTGCGGTCATTGATGTATCTAAGGGTCAATTAATTTTCAAAATTAGAGAACAACAAGAACAGTTCATTGTGTTTGAAAATGTTAATGGCCGAAATTTTTCTAAAAAAATGTTCAATAGTAGAGTCTATAGAAAATGAGAAATCAATTGGAAATTGTGAAGAATCTGAAAATAGATTATTTGTTGAAGAAACTAATTTTGAAGCTAAAAATTCTGTTGAATATATCTTATAAGTTAAATATTCAGCTCAAACACCAAATCTAGAAAATATTACAAAATTGGACAACCGTTTGGTTTCTGCTGTATAAGATTCCTCTATTTTTTAACATAAAAACATTTTTAGTTAATTTGAGTCTTTTCTGTTAACACCATTCTTGATGAACACTTTGATGATATTGAGGGAGAAATTATAAGACAATAAAATGAATCTACTCTAATTAACTTGTTAAATTCTGATCTGGAAAGTCTGGACAATGAACTGCCCACTTTGGACAGCAGCGATGTTACTTCTGAATCTAATCATGAAATTGAAAATCTTTCATCTTTCAATACTCCATAAAAAAGAAATGTTTATGATATTTGACCTCTTAGGACAAAGAGTCTTCCTTCTAGTGTAGAACCACATGCTCTTGCACTAAAACCAATCCATTCCCATCTAAAATATTCATTTTAAGGTGAGAACTCCACTTTTCCTATCATAATTTCTACTGAACAAAAATAAAATTAAGAGGAAAGGTTTTTGAATGTGTTGAAAAATTGTAAATATTCCATGGGCTAGACAATAGCTGATATCAAGGGTATTAGTCCCTCATTTTTTATTTATATAATACCCATGGGTCCTGACCATATGCCTTGGGTAGAGTGTTAAAGAAGGTTGAATCCAAACATAAAATAAATTGTGAGAGAGGAAGTGATTAAACTACTAGACACTGGAATGTTATATACAATTTCTAAGAGTGTTTGGGTCAGCCCTGTCCAGGTTGTCTCAAAGAAGAGAGGTTTTAATGTAGTCAAAAATGAATAAAATGAAGAAGTCTAAGTTAGAAAAGTCACAAAATGGGGAGTCTATATATATTATAGGATGATTAATGCAGCCACTAGGAAGGATCATTTTCCAATGCCCTTCTTAGATCAAATGCTCGAGAGGTTTGCCGAAATGTGTTTTTATGATTCCTGGTCAGGTCTTCTGGTTACAACCAGATTCTTGTTGCTCAAGAGGATCAGGAAAATACCACTTTCTCATGCCCCTTTGGGACCTTTGCCTACAGGTGGTTTCCCTTGGGGTTGTCTGGAGTTCCAGCCACCTTTTAAAGGTGTATGATGGAAATTTTATCGAATATAATTGAGAGAATCATTGATGATTTCATGGATGATTTCTCTATTATGGGTAGTATATTTGATACTTGTCTTGGTAATCTTGAGTTAATTCAAGAGATATGCATTGAATCAATATTTGTTTTTAATTTGGATAAGTATCAATTCATGGTCACATATTGTATAATTCTTGTTCATATGGTGTATAAAAGAGTTTTATAAGTCTATACTACTATGATTGATGTTATTAAGAAACTACCTCCTCCTGAAAATGTCAAATGTGTTAGAAGTTTCCTATGTAATATCAGTTTCAACTGAAGATTCATAAATGAATTTTCTAAAATAACTAATCCCTTATGTGTCTTTCTGGACAAGGATTCACCTTTCAATTTTGATGAAAACTATTTAGTATCATTTAATCTTCTAAAATAGAAACTCACTACATCATCCATTATTACTACACCTGATTGGAAGTAACCTTTTGAACATATTTGTGATTCTAGAGACATGGTTGTAGGTGTTGTCCTGGGATAGAGGAAATATAAGAAGTTATAGGTCGTGTATTATACTAGTAGACTGCTATATGAAACCCAAAACAATTACAACACTACTGAAAAATAATTTCTATCAATTGTTTTTTCTCTTGATAATTTTATACAGTATTTGTTAGGTTCAAAAGTCATCATCTTCACTGACCATTCTACCATAAGGTATTTGCTGTCTAAGAAGGAAACTAAACTCATGCTAATTAGATGGATTCTATTGCTACAAGAATTTTATTTAGAGATTATGGATAAGTAGGGGGTTGGAAATTTAGTTTTTGACCACTTATCTAGGATTAGAATTACTCAATCTGATCTGAAGATCCTAGGGAGATAAACACTTCTTTCACTGATGAGAAGTAGCACACTGTTTCAATCATGAAATCGGGTTGGTTTGTATATTTTTCCAATTTCTTAGTAGCAAGTGTCATTCAAAAAAATCTGTACAATAACCAATGGATAAAATTCATTTCTGATCACATGTACTACATTTGGGATGATCCCCTACTGTTTAAGAGGTGTGGTAATGGTTTTGTTAGGAGATGTGTACCTAAGGAAGAGGTGTTTCCAGTCTTAGAGATTTTTCACTCCTCACCATGGGGAGGTCACAATGGTGGTGAAAGAACTTCTCAAAAATTCTAACAATCTGGTTTCTATTGGCCTAAACTTTTTAAAGATTCCATGATCTTTTTTGTTGGCTGTAATAGATGTAAGAGGCTAGTAAATGTTGGTATGAATCACGAGTTACCGTAAAAAGGAATTCTAGTAGTATATTTTTATGATGTTTGGGGTTTAGATTTTATGGGTACATTCTCAACATCTCATGGGAATGACTATATTCTTTTTGTTTTTGTTTATGTTTCAAACTAGGTTGGGGCAGTTGCACTACCCAACAATCTAACCAATTATGTAATAAAAATTGTGAAAAAGTACATCTTTACATGATTTAGAGTTCCCAAAGCCTTTATCAATGATAAGGGAACACATTTTAAGAATTAAAAATTTAAACCATTAATGGAGAATATGTATGTGTTCATAAAACTGCTACTCCTTATCATCCATATTCCAGTGGACAAGTGGAAATCTAAAACAGGGAACCAAAAAAAATACTTAATTTTTTTTTCAACCTCTAGGAAATATCGGTCTCTTAAAATTGACGAATCCTTAAGGGAATATTGAACTAATTTCAATACCCCAATAGGTATGTCTCCTAACAGGCTGTTGTTTGGGAAATGTAGCCATTTTTCTATTGAGTTGCAACATAAGTATTACTGGGTAGTTAAGGCTTTGAACATTGATTTTATGAGTAATGGTGTGAGGAGATTACATGAGCTGAGTAAACTAGATGAGATTAGGAGAGATAGTTATGATCATTCAAGGATTTATAAAGAGATGGCTAAAATCTTTCATGACATTCTCAATGAAACCAAAGAATTAAAACTTGGAGAAATAGTCCTCCTCTTTAACACTAGATTTAAACTCTTTCCTGGAAATATGATGTTTAAGGGGTCTGGACCTTTTACTTTTGTGATTGTTCTTAAGAATGGAGAATTTGAAATTATAGTTGAAGAAAAAAAACCAATGTCAGTCAATGGGAAGAGAGTGAATATTTATTTTGAGGTACAACTGAAGGGCATGGTTGCCTTCACTATGCTTGAAGACTGATCTTGAATAAATTCGGGTTGAAGACTTTAAAACATAGCGCTGCATGGGAGGCAACCCATAGTCGTTTTTTTCTTTACATTGATTCTTTTTAGCATTGAACAAAATGATGCTTATGTGTTCTATTTTTGAAAAATTCCTCTTATTTGTTGTTCTTGGTCTCTTGGTTCAGACTCATGATGATGCTGCTTCTGTCGATAATGGAGGGGAATTACCATATTAGTGAGAAATTGACAAATATATTCATGGAAGTACTCAACTCATACATTTTTCATTTATTGTTCTACTCCTATTGACTATAAGGATAAAATCAAATGCATGTTTTGTTTTAAAAATTCTATTATATATCTATTGGAAAATACTACTTTATGACTTGATATATTGAAAAAAAATATGGTACAGGTGACATTGTTGAAAAAAAAATTCTGCTTTATGTCACTTTGTTGTTTACAAATTTTTCATTTTCCTCTTTGCTAAAAAAAATTGAATTTCACCATTGTTAAAAAAATCCCATTACAAGAACTTATGTCTGGGGGGTCATGTTGCAGCTCTCTTTGAATTTGTTTGTAGAGGATGGGGTGTTTAACTGGTCATTGTCTTTTTTATTGAAAATTCATTTTAACCCAATCATTGAACATGCATACACCCTATCCACTACGAACCAATAAGTTTTATGCTAAATTCTTGAACATTCATGAGGATATGTTGTCATTATATTTTTTGTTAATGTGTGTACCTGGGTGTGAACCTTTTTTAAATTAATTATTTTGGAAAAAAATATTCTTGAACTTCAATGAGACCATTTAAACATGTTATAAATCAACTTAATTGAAAATCTGTTTTGAACCGTAATGGATAAATTGTTCTTCTATACTTAGAAGTCAACTTTGGGGAAAAATATGGGTTTTATATGTGGGGGCATGGGATAATTCTTGACTGTTCTAAACAATGATTAATTGAAATTACATTAATTCCCACTGTAACATCTTACATTTTGTTAATAATTGGTTAAATTTTTTCAAAATTCATGTTTTTAAATGGTTCTTGCATGTGGACAGTATATCATTGGTATTTAAGTTGTGTATTGAGTCTGAAATTAATGATATTGAATGATTACTGAGTGATATGAACACAGTGGTTGAATGTATATCTTGGTTTAGGGACTATCTTTTGAGAGTGATTTGAGATACATGTTTGTTGAATTATGATCATAGCCTTTGGGACTAGAAGATTGAGTTGATTTTTGGGGCATCATTAATTTTTTAATTATAAAAAGTAATCATGTCAATGAGCCAATGGAACTTATATTTATATAAAACATTTCAAACTAGAGTAGTTTGGGCATCTAGGATCCCACGGTGAGTCTCTAAGACCCTAGATGTTGGGATAATTTTTGGTTTCTTTAATCCCTCTGTTCACTTTTAATAAGTGTTTTTTCACATTGCTTAGCATAATGATAAATGGCTTGGGAAAAATAAAATAATGTGCCTAGGGTCAAAAACATCTTCATTATGGTGAGAGTAAGGATGAACACCAAATGAAGAAGGGGACAATTGGAATATATGGAAATCATTTAGTTTGTTTTAATAAGGTGATTCAAAAAAAATTATTTTTGGAACCTATGTGAAAAATAAAAGTACAAAATTCCTCGGTTAAGGTCTTAATTCCATTGATATTTTAATTCATGTCATTTTTTAATTTATAATCTGATCCTAGTATGAAGTAAATAATTATGTGGGTTCACATATGAGGCATGAAATCTTATTTGATGGATTTCCTTTTCATTCTTAATTAACATTGGGTATTTTTTAGGCAAGACTTGTTCTGAAAATTAATTTTCTAAAGCCTAAATCAGTTTTTAGTCCACTTTTTTCAAATGGATGGACATGTTACAATTTATGCTAAAAATTAAAGGCTTTACTATTTTTCAAATAAAATAAATCATGGAATTGTTTTAGGACAAAAAATGCTTAAGTGTTACTAAATATGATGTGTCTCTATTTTTACGTTGTTTTGCCACATCTTTTATTTAATTCTTAACAATATAAATAATTATATTTACACTTTTTAATAAATAACAGCACTTTAGTATTTCTAACACTAAATATGTTAATTAATCATTTTTTATAATTAAATATGTGTTTTTAGTCTTCTTATTTATTCATTCTAATTATTTTAATTAAATTAAATTATTTTTTTGATTAATAATAATAATTTGGTTTAATAATTTATGATTTTTAATTTTATTAGTTATTTAATTATTCATTTTTATTTTCATTAATCTAATTTAGTTTTAAATTTTAAACATTAATCTTTAATTTAGATTTATTAAAATAAATTATCTTTACTTATTAACCGGTCCAATTATTCTATTAAATAAATAAGTTAAAAATTTAATTTAAAGTTTAATAAAATAATGTGTTCATAATTATTTTAGTTTTCATTTTTCTATTAAATTAATTAAATTTTTTGTTAATATCATTAGTTAATTTTAATAATTTAGTTTGTGAAGGTAATAGTTAGTATGAGTTTTTAATTAATATTAATTTTTATATTTTTAGTTAATAATTAAGTTAATTTTATTTATTAGTTTTTTAAATAATTTAGTTATATTTTAGATATAGTTAAATAATTAGTCTTTAATAATTTATTTAATTTTACTTTTTTTTAATTAATTAATTTTTTGTTCATTTTGTTATTTGGTTTAAATTATTTTTTATTGTTAACATTACAATTAGTACAATTGGTGAGTTGATGCATCGATGTCGCGACACACCAATGTTGTGACTCATTGTTCACTACTCAACAATAGTTTTTCACACACATGTTTTTTTATAACTATCGGTGAGTCAGGACTCACCAATCATTTTAAAATAGGTTCGGTCTCTTTTGTGCATCAGTTTTGGTCTCTCATTTCATTGGTGTCTTATTTTATTTCAACTATTCGTGAGATATTGAATCACTGATGTTTTTTTATTAACTAACAGTTTCTCCTGACCAGCCGATGTTGCAACTCACCGATCTAATTATTTTATTTTGTCCTGCTGTGACCGATTGTTATTCCTTCTAACTTTGAATCCTGACTCACCGATACAAAACATCCATCTGTTTCACATCACACCGATTACATAATCATTTATTATTTAGCAATCAGTTAGTTGTCCAACCCACCGATTCTCCCATGCTTTCCACTTTTCACTCACCAATACTTATTCTTATCTATCTATTACTTTTAAGTATATTTTATCTTAAGTAATTGTTATTTCTAATTTTCAGTGTCTTATTTTAATTAACTACCCGTGAGTCGTTAACTCACCTATCCAATACATACACTATCAGTCTCAACCCTAGCTCTGATCCTATCCTGTTTCAGCCACCGATCCCCTTCCGTCCATCGGTTTCTCTGCCTCGACTTCCCCAATTCATTCACCGACACATCTACAGCCACCCACCAATGTTGTTCTTCTTATCCATCAACATCCATTCTGTAACACACCTTCACCACCCCTGCCATTCCACTTTCATGATACTAGAATCTACTCAATGAGATCAATGATTCAAAACCAGTGAAACAGAGTAACTCAAAACATAGACCCGGACCAGAATTATTCAAATATAGACTCAATTAAAGCAGCATTTAAAATAATTGATCCAGTAATGATTTTGAAAAAAAATTGAGAAATAATCATTTGGGATGAAATCCAATGTTGCTACCATGTGTTGTTTGCCACTGAATCACGTTCCATGGAGGAGGATGAGCCGATTCGTGCTGTTTCTTGGAGGATGTCAAGCCATGAAAACATCATATCAGATGCTAGTTGAGAAGAGTAAGAGTGGAGTAGGGAGTCTGTTTCATTGTTGGGTTGATGATCAGGAGCTGCACGGTCCGACTCTGAAGAAGAACCCAAGTCGCTTCTACACTTTGTCATAGGTGATGTTATCTTGAGCTTCTAGAGATACCACCCCACTGAGGAAGTAGAGGAGGAGGCCGCCACAACCTTCTTGTGGAAGAAGACCCCCTTCCCCTAGGGTTGCGCCGAAATGGGGGGGGGGGAAGAAAATAACATTAAAAAATATAATAATAAATTAACAGAGAACTCAATTGAAAATAATAACAATAATAATAATTTAACATATATTATAAATAATTATAATTATGAGTATGTAATTAATATAAGATAATAAAAAATATTTGTTAATTAGTTTGAATTATTCATAAATTTAACTAAATTAATTAATAATAAACTCTAAATTATGTTTAAATTAATTATTATTGCACCATACGAAATTTTCAATCTTGATTAATAATAATAATTTATAAATAATATTCATTAATTTATTTATTAATTTTACAATTTAATGTTCAAAATAATAATCATGTTAATAATTATTTTTATCATTTTTTATTAAAAATATCTACATAACTATGTAATTTAATATCAAGAACTAAAATTTTAATGACTTATGAATTTAAGTAATTTAACATAATTTAATTAACTAATAAATTAATAAATATCTTGATTTAAAACTAAAATTTTACCTAAATTTCTTACATAATTACTTAATAATTAATAAATAATTTAAATTCTCCAATACAAATGTTTTTTAGGATTAATTTTTTTTCACTAACCAATTAAAAAATTTTAATATATAATTAAATATTCTTATTACATTATTATTTCATCTGAAAATAATCTCTAAAATATTTTTTCTAGTTTTTATTTATACTAATAAATGAATTTATTTAACAACTTTAGTTAAAAGTTTATAACCTTTTTAAAACACATTTTAATAAGTTATCTTCTTAAATTATAAATATTTATTTCCTTTATGTTGTAACTGTGTTTATTGGTTTTCTTTCACAGGTTCATTCAAGAGACGGATATACATCCATGTTCACTCAAATAACTCATCCAGAGTTAGTTACATGAGAAAAACTAGTGCGACATGCGAGTCACAAAAAAATGCACGTGTGCAGTCCAAGTTTAAGGTACCAACGTATTTCAGTGGAAATGGCCAGTGACATGCAGTAATTGAGAGTGGGGTTTTAAAGTAGAGCAAGAAGCAGATGGATGGGGAGTGATTGAAGGAGTGAACCTTGTTTCACTCATCGGAGAGCCATTCTCTGGAGTTCTGAGGGCCTGGAGGAGCAGCAATTCAAACTAGTAGAGGTATATTTCTTCCTTTTTTTTTCATTAAATTCTCTTACATTGTAATTGGATGGTTTTAATATACATAATAGAGATATTTTAAGGATAAATACTCAAGTTCAGGGATAAATAGAAGTTCCTCTGGTTAACTTCTAATTCTGTTTTCACATAAACATTTTGATGATTTCTGTATGGATCGGTGAGATCAGTGGTGAGTTCATCCAATTTCTTGTACCATCAGAACATAATTTTCAAAATTTCAGGATCAATTGGTGAGATTTATCATGGATACACCTATTAAAAGATAAAAAATTATAAGGACTTCAGGACTTACGATGAGTTCGTCCAGTTGTTATTTTCAAACTGTTTTCATTTGATTTATTTCTGTAGAGGAGAACAATAGAATAAATTGTCTTGAGTGACTTAACTCATGGAGAGGGAGATAATTCGTACTCTTATAGTGGTAATTTACAATATCTTTTATGTGAATTGAAATACATCATTACAAGAAGAATGGATATTTTCTCCAAGCATTTACTTTGATAGTTCATTTATCGGCACTCTATATTTTAGTTATTCACACTTTTCAATTGGTTTTTAGTGTCATTCTAGTCTATATAAAAATTCAGAAAAAATAGTGTTACTTTTCTTCTTTAATAGAAAAAACATAAAAAAAGTAAAAAAATAGAAATTCTTATCAACTGCTGACAACAATGGAGTATTTCAATGTTTATAGAAGAATAGTGGCCAAAATTGCCCTTCCCTGTGTGTTTGACCCCACTTGACACATATACAATAGTTTATCGGAATATAAATTTTAATAATCGACAAAATTCAATGACGGTTTAGGTCAACAAATAATGAAAATTAAAAAAATAGAAAATCTTATCCATAGCTGACAACAGTGATGTTTTCAGAAAAATAGTGGTCAAAATTTCCCTTCCCTATGGGTTTAACCATGCTTGAAAAAAATAAAGTAGTTAGTAGAAATATAAATTTTAAACATTGACCGACATTAACGATGGTCTAGGTCAATCACCCTGGGATATTTTTAACACTAGGTGGGGTGGTTTTAATCAATGTTGGTTCCTTTTAAAAAAATTGTAGTTTATTAATCAATTCCCTCGTTGACTGGTTAGGATCATAATTCTCTTAATATTGATTGTATCTCCCTTCTTCTATAAAATAAGATGAAAATAAGTAAACAATGACATATGGTGTTTTTTCATGGGTTACTACTCAATGATAAGGGATAGTACTTTATATGTTAATAATTCACTAATACATAGATTACCACTAAAATAAAATACCAATCATAGTAGGTTGTCCATAGAGTAACCTGAACACGAAGTGGAGTTCCATACACATTAGAATTGGGGATAAAATAGAAAACATATTCCTTGGGTTAGTGAAATAATAATCCAAATTCATCTTCCCACTAGATCATTATAAATACACCTAATATTGTGCAACTGATTTGTTTTAATAGTAGGCATGTCTAAAACGTGATGAGAATTCACATTTTTATAGTGCATCTAGGTTCCACTTCTTATTTCTCTTTCTTTACTAACACAACATCATGAATGTATCTTCTTTATATTTTGTATGAACAGAATTGTTCACAACTCTTCAAAATAGAAAATTGTAGGGTTAATCATTATTATTTTTCACTTTCATGTATTCATTTTTCTTCTACTGTACGAAAATATATACATAGAACCCTTATTGTTCCTCGTCATTTTTTCTAAACATTTAGAAAAACACTTTTATCATCATTTATCATGCTTATCATATTATTCACTCCTATTAATTATTCCATACAAATAGATTTATTTTTTTCTACTATTTAATTCACCTACAGTGAATAGAAATGACAGCACTAGAAGTCTCTCCTATATTTTCAATGATAATCATAGTATTTAAAATTTTGATATAGAATCAATTATTCTAATTTAAATAAATATTATATTCTAAGAACAATAACATAAATTATTACAAAATAACTTTCTATTTATTAATTCAGGTATTTAACAGAGAATATAAATTCATTATTTTAAATTGTCAATTTTTAGATAATTAAATGTACTCACAATCCCCATTCATTATTTTTCAGATAATCTCATTTAAAAACCCATTAGACACTCTGATATTCATTATTTTTAATTCATGATATATGGAATTATCATCCAATATTAATTTTAATTAACTTCTATAAAATCCAAATATAAAAAATTCATATATGAATGAAAATATGTTCATTTATAGTTATGGTCTCAACTCTAACATATTTATCTCAAGAATATCAAATATATTTTTCCCTCCACCATTATAATAAGACTAAATATTGATGAATGATATCATGATTATTTTAATATATATTTAAATGTAATAGAATAGATCAACATGTGTTAAATATCATGAAATTCACTCATGGATTTTTAATGCACGGATTCACCACTCTTATTCATTCCAAGGATGTTCATTATAACTGTGAATTATTTTTACACACATGATATTGCACAGATGAAGTACCATCATGTTTATACATCCAACACATGATGATTATGTACAGATCACATGGTCATTACACTACATAAAGAATTATTTTTATGAAAATAATTATCATCCTTGATGCATCATGATTATAACATCATTCTAGTGAATTTATATTCTCAAAAAAATCAACATAGATACATCATGATGTGGGCATCCTTTATTAATCTTTTGATCCATGAGGATCAACTACATATAAAAAATCAATGAATGACTATATGAATAATCTTAGAGATTATCTAAATGAATAATATAATAACATTGAGGATCACTATTGCATTGTAGTCTAGATCGATCACATTTCTTTATGAACTAACCATATGTAGATCTTCTGCATGGACACACTAATAACTATGTAGATAATCTAGTTAACGCAATATTCCTTGGATATACCACATTTGAAATCCATCATATTAATATATGGTTAGTGGATCAACAATATAGAATATATTTCCTTATTTTTTATGCCTTTGAATCCACTTAGGTCTGTTATGAAAGTTATAAAAAATTTTATAAGTCATACAAAAGCTAAAGTGTATCCATACATTTTTTTGAGTGGCATACAAAAAAATATTAAATTATATTGGAAAAATATATTTTTAGAATATAGGTAATTTATATCTAGTTTAATTCATTTTAAAATTAAAAATACTTTAAATGTATAGAGAACTTCCTCCACTTCATCCACTTAATTAATTGCTTATCATAACTAATCAACACTTTATCCAATGTCATTCACAACTTATTTGATTAGCCCTCATACTAAAATTAATTGGTATCGTTTCTTAATATAGGATAACTTTGAACATGTATTTATCACTATTTATGCATTTAAAATATAGTTACACAACATTTAATGTTCAGGTAATATCAGTTATCTCTTACACCCTCATCTAGATTGTTGTAGTCAACAAAAATTACCATAGTTTAGATATCATAGCCATGAAGACTGGTTCATTATTCATAAATTTTTTACAATCACCATAATATAAATATATTTTTTATCTTGGTAAATTATCCATGGGACTTCATCCTACATTCTAACATAACATCAATGATATTTCTTCCTATATTTACATACCTTGAACAATTCATAAAATCATCTTATAATATCCAAGATCCCCTTCTTAGTTCTATTACTCTTCCTTCTATTTTGACAACAAGTATATTTGATAATTTATATTCATTAACAATGATTCATAGGAAATAAAATTCACAAAAGGTGGGATCAACAATATTTCCCCTGTAATTATTGGAAATACATTATAAATGATGTGTGAATGCGTGTTCCATTCTATCATCCTCCCTTTCTCTTAAATCATTAATTCCACATTCTCTTCAACAAATTGAAAATAAATAAAGATAAGATATGATATCATGATATCAATTAATGATCATGATATATTCTATCTACCATTCAACACTAAATCTACTTTGAAAATTCAGGATGTTGAAAACATGAGTATTTAATTTAGAAAATAATGCTATCAATCATCATTTGAATTTATTTCCAATTAAAATGTTGTCCCCATTACCTTTCTTGGAGAATTCACTTTTCAGTATTGTAAATATTATTGATTAAAATCATTTGATATACATAATATTTCATTAAATATAACAAAGTAAATTTTCTACATTCATTTATACACATGGGTAAAAAATATTCAACTGAAATGGAAGGTTTTATCTTTAAAAAATGGCCTTGGAAACTACTTAAAATGTATTTTTTTAATTGAATAAAAATAACCACTTAAGTTTTGTATATTTTTTATACATGAATTATATAATTATAAAAAATACCTCTTTAATAAAATTATTTCAACAATATTATGATATATTTATATATTCTTAATGGAAATAAATTCTAGAATACCCTTCAATAATTATCAATTTGTCTCAAGGGGACACTACAAATTATAATCATTTTGAATGATATCTTCAAAATTAAATATTTCAATATGTTCCATGTTGAGAATGAACTAAAGTATATCTATTCAAATTGATATATATTTTTCATAACTTCCACATATTTATAAAGAATGATCCTATGAAATAATTGCTATCGAGAATTCAAATTATGATGGTAGTATATAATGGAGTCTGATTATCTTTTAGTTATATAGTTATCATAGAGAATACTTTTTCATAACACCCCACAATCAATGCTCAAAATTAAATTCAAATTATTTTCTGAGCATATATAACACAAAATATTATATAAATAGGGTTGAAGTTATTTTTCTTCAATCTGAACTGCGTGTTTGAGTGGATTTTATATACTATGTATCCCTATAATATATAGTCTTAATTATTTCACAAGTGGTCTTTAAATATAATCTTCATTTGGGTATCTTTGAGTTATTCTCATCTGCGAATTAATTTAATGGGGTGCCTATAATTACACAATAATTCATTTATAGTATAAACTTTATTCCTTTTAAGTATACATCTTCTGCTGGCAGAATATTTAGACATAATTTAGCACTATGACCAACTTATTTATGTCAACTACACAGTTCTTTTTTAACACAAGGTCCATCTTTTATTGAAAACCATTCATGATATTCATGAAGTTTAGGTGGAATTATTTATTTTCCATTATAAAATTATTTTTCATATACTTCCTCCATTTTTCATGCTTTCACAAAATATATTAGTCAGATTAAAAAAAATCAATATAAAAAACTGATATTTTATGTGTTTTTTCCAATTAAATTAATTTTTTTGATATATTCATTTACATTAAACACCAATATTATCATGAATTCCATGGGACACATGGTTTTTTGTGTATTATATGAAACAACAAGTTTAAACCAAACACTACATACTACAAAAATACTCTTATCTAATGTGATTGTAATATCATAGTATTTTGAATGGATAGTATATATAGGATTATTTATATTAAGAAAATATTTTTTCAGATATGTATATAAAATTCATTCATATGTTACCAATTAGTCAGATATGAAAATAAAAACTGTTTGAAAATTATGTTATTCATATTATATGAAATTATTTTCAAATGTTAAAATTGTTTTATCTCAAATAAATAATTAAATAAAACATGGTTATTCTTTTATTTAAATTGAAAAATTACATATTCAATAAAATTTTTAACATGCATTTTAGGTATTTTCTATGTTTCAGATAAGAATAAATATAAATTTAGGCTTATAAATTGTTATTTTTTAAGAATTTGTTTTGCTTCCAATTTTAAACTTATATAAATATTAATTTTTTACTTGTTTATATAATTTATTAGTAAAAAGTAAAATTAATTTTTTAAATATACAATTCAAATTATCATCGATTTATCGATTGATAATTTTTCTAAAAACATGAATTTTTTATTAATAGGGACAAATACTATTTTTTATTAAAAATTACATTCTTATTTAAACATTGTATAAGGGTACATTAGTTATAGAATGGTCATAAAATTAAATTCTATAAGATTATATTTTATTAATCTAATTAATCCATTTCAAAAAATTTCATATTGAATTATTATCTAAAAAGACTTCAAACATTTAAACATTTGTTATTTGTAAAACCGCGATCCCATCATGTATGTGGGTTTCATTTTAAACTAAATCTTATCACATTTGGTAATGGTATTTTGAAAATTTTATTCTATATTCAAAATAATCAAAATAAATATTAAATAAAAAGTTAATAATAAATTTTTAAAAAAATTCATAGTAAAATCAGAAAAAATTAATTACTACTGTTAGGGTTGAAACTAGTTAATGTGTGTTTAAATGAAATATTCAAAGGGTAAAATGACCTAAAAACTTTTCTGGCACTCTTTTTGGACATATTTATACCTTATCATGAGTAAGTTTATAGAATACCTCATTTTGAGGATTTTTTGCATTTAAAAATGTGGGTATCCTTTATTCTTTTCGAACATTTTGTGTGGGTCCTCCCCACCACATATAAAATACCACCTACTATCCTCTATTTTTAACACATAAAAACCGTTTTTCAGACAATAACAACCTATATATCTTAATTTAATACCTAAAAAAATATTATATATCTTGGTAAAGTAAAAATTACAATCTAGGAATGATTTATCTTAACCATAATTAGTATGTCCGGAGAAGAGGTAATGTCTTAAACTGTAAATTTTTGTTTTACTTATACTTATAACTCTTTAAAATATTTTCAAATTATGTTTATATAATAACAGCAGTATCTAAAATATAATTATATTTAATAATTTTAATTATATAACCTATATCAATATCCTCTTCCATTAAATGAGATACAAAATCATCACTCATGTCTATGGTGGACTACTGCCTCACAAGGCGATGTAATTATTTTTCCATAACAACCTATAACGTTGGAATATAATGATGGATTTAATGTTTATATATGATATTTATCATATTAATATACATCAGGAATTAAAATAATATATTTATCTTCTTACCTCCCAAAATGTAGGAAAATAATAGCGTCACTCATGTGTACAGAGGACTACTGCCGCACAAACCGATGTGATGTGATTTTCAATTTCCATTTTATTTTAATGGTAATAAAGATATATGAAATAGTCATTTATTATATTTAAATAATTATTATACCAAGTTAATGATTATATAACATATTGTTTCTGATATTCTATTTTTTGGAGAATATGATTACGCCATTCGTGTGTTTGATAGAATACTTCCTCATGAATAAATGTGAATCATTTTTTACTAACACTATTAAAAGATTGTAATAAGGGTAAATTTAATGAATATATATGATATATATGTTCTAAAAAGTATTATTGATGGGTAATAAATTATTTACCATTCTGTAATTTGATCTATTAATAATATGGGAGTAACTTCATGTGTACAGATGACATGTCATCTCAATGAATGATGTATTTCATTTTCTACCCCCACATTTTATTGATTACTATAAATTCATGTATACTAAAATTTTATGATATTTATATCATGGTTGAAATTATTTTTCTGAAGTTAACATGATAAAATTATTATAATGGGACATAAAAAATCATAACATATATAAAAAACAAAGAAGTTATTACCTGAAAAATGATTTTAACAAAAAAATGATAAAATGGGTAATGAATGGTAATAAGAAAATAATATGTACCTATAGTATTTTATGAGTTGTATGTACATCCCTTTAGACAAATAATGACATGAATTTATTCATTCTTATGATATTTTATGTTTCATAAAATTTTATAATTTCATGGGGCTTCGGATTCAATGTTAGCAATGTGGTAAGGGTTTTATCATATGATCTCATCATTTATCAGGATTGTTTATACTTACGAATCTGATAAGAAAATATTTTGATCTATCACCAAAGATAATAATGAATTTAACAATTATATATTTATTTCATGAGAATACTTTTTTCCTTTCTATTTTCCACTATTTATGTACTCAAGAGTTCAAGTTAAAATACATTGAATAGTCTTATTAATTTTTCTCTTTAGTCGACGACCCTTTATTCTTCCATATCCATGATCTATAGAAATATTTTAGAAAATTTTTTAATATTAAAAAGGAATTGTCTAAATCTATTTTACGCTTATTTTAATTTTTAAAAAATCTAAAATGAATATTCATGATGTTTTCAAAATAAGGCTTGTTTTTATTTTATAGAAAATTTGAAAGGTATATTTATACTAACATGTATAGAATTTATGATCATCATGAATAATAAATATAATAAATATTTAATTATAACTTTCAAACATTATTTTCAAAGAAAATGTATTTAATTTTTTTTATGTTTTTAGATCTACTTTTCAATTTGGAAAGGATCTTTTCCTCAAGAAATGTTTTAATTGATTTTCTAAAAATTATTTATATGTATCCAATGTTAATTTAAAATAAAATGATTTTTTTAAAAAAAATAAAAAATTGTTTTTCAAAGTGTAAAATTTATTTTCCTAATGTAATGTTCATGTGTTATCTTTCAAAAGCATTTTACAGAAAATTTAAAATTAATTCAGTTTATATATTCATTTCTAAGGATAACATTAAATGATATCATACTTATTATTCACATAGATATTTAATGATTATGTTTATGAAATTTTTATTTAAATTATTTATTTTTAATGGGTTATGATATGGTGAAATGATGAAATATTTTTAAAACTAGTTTTCATTAAAATGATTATGATGTGTTGATATAATAAATGTTTTATGATATTTTGGCACACATAAGTATAAGTTTCATTATGTGAAGGATATTTCCTATTTCTCCCTTTAACTCATTTGGAAAATCAATATATCCAATGAGATTATAAGGGGAATCAAGTCGATGTGCTTGATCAACTATGGGGAACATATGTTTGATGATCCTCTATTGGAAATGGGTTCAACCTGATCCACAATTAGAAATATGGGATTTATTCAAATCCACTATATTGATAGACTTCATAAATGGTTTTATATATTTATGTCGGTGCCACACTTTTATGAAATTAATATATGGTTTATTATTCATTTGTGATTATATAATACTACTATGACCATGGCATCTGAAATAATAATGTTATATTCCATAAATCATTTTTATTATATATGATTAGATGTGTATACACTTCATATTTTATATTCATGATAAAATCCCTTTATGATTATATTATGCATTCATAATTTAATATATTTAAATCTACTATGATTACCCTTATAGAGCATCTATCCTCAAACATTCTTATGTTTCCTTCCCAAGGTTATAAAGAGATGTGTAGGTATAGTATGTTTAAGATAAGTATTATGTGATAACTTACATATGGGTGATGCTGAATATATTTCATGTAATGATGAGATAGTTCTCATAGTATCCAATGATAGTAAACTAATTTGGTCCTCAAGGGTCAATTTATGAAATTTATTTATTATTTATCTAAAAATATTGTGATAATTTTGTTTGAAAATACATTTTCCCTACAGTGGTTATTATATAAAATTTTTAGCTAATATTTAGAGATTATGATTTGGAAAAAATTGTGCAAACCATAATGATATGTCTAAATACAGAAAAACATCGTTATGTTTTTTATGAAATATTTTATGTGGTTTTATAGGAAATGCCTCCTTATATGGGTACTATTGGTGGATGTGGTTCTATCATAGAGGTACCTAGGTGTAATAAATCCTAAAAGGGTGTGTTAGGCATGACATGAGTATTTCCTAGTATATGATAGTGGGCCTTAATATGCACCTAGTTTTACAGTCATGGGGGATATGATTTTGTTAATCCACATTTTTATTATGATACATTATGAATGATTTGAATAGATAATGATCATGGATGAGCAATGTTAAACCTAATATGACATATATTAAGAAATGGTGTAATTATTTTGACATAATATAAATTATTTTTCATTATTATATATTTTTCCACTATAATGGGTGTTTTTCACAATATGAACTTTGGTATTAGTCAATGGTCGAAACATAAAAGAACCATGTAAATACTACATGTGATGAAAAATCCATTTATTCTCCACCTGTAACAACCAAATTATTTGGGAGATGGGATGAAGAACATTTTTTATATTCTCACGTAGTGTTCTCAATCCACAAATGATGCTATGCTTCCAAAATGTAATTTTAGAGAACATTTTTCTGTTGAATCCTTTATGATACAATATCTACCTTATTTTAGTAATACAAGTGATCCAATGGTATCTAAGTGATGTATCGACACCACTGAGAAGTTATTTTCTATTCTCAACTACTCGAAATTTGATAATGGTGTCTTAGCTATTTGTCATTTGGAAGGTGAAGTGAATAAATGGTGGAACATTATTATGAATATGATTGAATAGGAAGAAATTGACTCCATTGAATGGGATGACATTAGTATGGTATTTTTTAGTAATTACTTCCCTTTTATTCCATACATAAATTATTTATAAGAATTTACTGGAGATTTATAATAATTATGATGAATCTATTGGTACCTAAGAAGCAAACATTACAAGGCTTACAGGGCAAACTTCTAGTTTAATCATCAGACCAAAAATCAAAATTTACCAATTCATTATTGGCACAAAAATTGTATCCAAACAACATTTTATGTAAGAGACAATAGAATCTATCAACAAATTATTTATTATTCAGATGAGGTATAAATGCAGACTGGATATTACCACCATTCTCAAGGAATTTATATGAATGAGAAGATTGAGCATCATGAAACGTTATATAAATCTCATGGTGAAATGAAAATCTTACCATATGCATTCTAGAAAAATGGGAAGAAGCATAAATGGAATTTCATGAAATGAAATGGGGGGTGATTTATATATGGAAAGTTATTTCATAAATCACAAGAGTTCTAAATGTGAATAATGGTTCGGTTAAAGAAATATTGGAGAAGACAACACTAACTAATTCTCCACCTCTTCTCCAATGATTAAACTCTAACGTGTTTGGTAATTATATCAATCAACCCCAAAATCCTATGGATTTTGAGGATGATAATCCATAAAAACCTATAATGTTAATGTAAAAAGTGGAATATTATGAAATCACTATAGATGTAGTGAATTTTGATAATTAGGTAACACGTTCCCTACACTCCATTGTTGGAAATTTCAGGTTCTATTTTGTGTGAAGGAGACCTCTGAAAATCAGATTGTTCATCCCATTATGGAACTTGAAGTTAATATCAACATATATTTTCACTCTATAAAAGTATATTTTACTAATTAAATCAAATTTCATATTATATTGGTTTAAGGATGAACCCATTCTTCAAATGGAAATGTTTTTTATAAGATTATATCATATTTAATGAATAATATGTACTTTTATTTGGAAGTGTATAGGCCTCAATGTAACAATAATTTTAGATTTATTTATACTTTCATGTGTTTATGAGTTTAAGGTTGATCATAAGATCAATGTCGTAGAATCAACTTTTCAAAATGTATGTTAGGGGTGTGTTTCATAATTATTATTATATTCAGAAATATTAATTGCAATACAAACCATTTTATTTATGGTAGTAAAAAAGTTATTTTAGGATGAATTCATTTTAAAAACATATGTTTAATTTATTGGAAACCTTAGTGGATTATTATAACTATAATGTTGTGTTAATTATGGGTTACTAAAATTCGGGTGTGTTATAGGAGTTATATTAATATAGTTTTGGAAAAAAAGAGATAACTGAAATTTCAGGTGACCACCCATCACATCCTTCGAGGCCATATGGCTGTAACTCACAACTAAAGGCAGCGATGTGTAAAACACCTACAATTGGCCTATATGAAAAAATATTAATAAAGTTAAAAATCAACTAAAATATTGTTAAGTATATTTATTGGTGATTTTATGGTCATCAAGTAATTTCTAAGAGGAAATTTGTTTATTTGATGCTCTAACCATTATCCGTACTAAAAAAATGGGGAAAATTACCATTGATCTTTTTTTATTGAATCCCCAAATAATCTATAGGGAATAATACTATATGGGTTTTAATAGATAACCTAATAAATGTATCCCACATTATCGAAATAAAAAAAATATTTCTATAAATATCATATTTTATGGATATAAATTAATTAAGTGGGATGGTTTTATAGAGTAGAACATTTAGTTGTATCTGTTTAGAATTTGAGATTTACATCAATGATATGGTGAAGTCATCAGCAAAATCATGATACATAGTTGAGTTTCAATACTCTGTATCACCCTCATTCAAATATTTTGTCTGAGATAATAATTAAAAACCAATAGGATATGTTGATATATATTTCTATGGATTTAAAATGTTGTTTGTTACAACACCTTTATCTAGTTAAAAATTCATATCAAAATAAATTTTTTTAGAAATCATATGGCTCCTTATAAATCAATTTATGAAAAAAATTGTAGAAATCCTATCAACATGGATGAATTTGAAAAAAATAAAGATATTAAGTCTATATTTTAATGTAGAAATGGCAGAGAAGGTTAGATCCATTTAGAAACACATCCAAGAAGTTCAGAGTTAGCGAAAAAGGTTTGATAATAATTTTTGGTGGGATATAAGGTTTGGAAGTTGGGGGAAATATATTAATATGAATTTATCTGTGGAAAATGATTATGGGGTGTTGGAAGATGGTAAGGTGAATCCATATATACTTCATTCTATGTGAGATTAATTATTTTAATGGGTCAGTATCTTATCATTTTGTGATTCAACTATGTCTCTCTCAAGATCATGATTTGTTCCATGTATCTATCATGATGATGTATGTACCTGATCCTTTTAATGTACTCAACATATAGATCATACCAATAGAGAGGGATATTTTATATGATGAATTTCTTATTGATATTTAGGATCATATGAAGAAAGATATAGAAAACAAAATCACTCACTAGGTCAAAGATTTTTGGAAAAACAACCAATTTAAAGAAGCTTCATGGGAACGTGATAATGAAATGAGGGACAAGTATCATCATTTATTTGTACCAAAGTGATAAAATTTTAGGGAGATTAATTTTAAGGGGGTAGAATATAGAAGCACTAGATTTTATGAAATGTTATTTTTTTATAATAAATTATTATTTTTCAATATTTTTCATTATACACATCACTATGTTTATCTTGAAGTATGCACAAAAATGAGTTAAAAAAAAAATAATTGCTATTTAAATAATATTTTTTAATATGTTAGTTATCACATAGATGTTTGAATTTAGTGTATGTATAGAATTACGTTAATTTTGATAATATTTGATTCAAAAATATATATTATATGAATTATTAATTAACAAATTAATTAGAATTAAAAATTAAAACCATTTCAAAATAGAGGAAACCCTTTTATGAGAATCTATTTTAACCCACACTAACATGATTTTTGTCAAAAAAATTAAATAATTAACACCCAGATAATGATCTTAATGAATTTTATATATTTTACTTTAAATAAAATTTTCAAAATTCATCTTTTTTTTATATGTATGAGATTAGACTAATCTTATTTTATGATTAACTAATGTTTTTTCATAAAACAGTTATGTTGAATATTTTTTAAATTTCTCAAAATTAATTTTTAAAACTTATAAAAAATTTATTTTCATTAAATAATCTTCATTATTTAAATATACATTTAAAATTTATTCTATATTCTATTTTGGAGAATTTTTCTGAATTGATGAATTTTTCGATGATTAGTGATGAATAATAGTGCTTATTGAAAACATCCTTTTGATTTAAATAAGGTATAATTATAATTTTGTTTAAATACAGTTATAAATTATAAATTAGGTCAATAATATATCTATTAGTAAAATTTAGTTCATTTCAATGAATTTCATATTGAATTATTGTATAAAGACATTTTAAAATTTTGAATATTTTCTCTTTGGAAAACCACATTCTCATCACATATATGGGTTTAATTTAGAATTGAATATTTAAAATTATTTAAATGGAATTTTGAAAAATGGATTATCATTTTCAATCAAAAAAAAATATAACACATAACATGTTTAAATTAATTTTTGAACAAAATTAATATAAAAATTAAAATGTTAATTATCATGGTTATGAATAAAACAGATTTACCAGGTGTTAAATGAAAATGTAAGAGATAAAATGACCTATAAACTTATAAAAAATCTATTTTATGGAAATATTTATACCATATATCCATTAAGGTTAAATAAGGACCCATTTTGGATGTTTTTTCCATGTTCAAATCTTGGATACAATTTATTTTTTAAAAAACTTACCTTTATTTCCTCTCCTTATCTAATAAATGGAAACCCCCTCTCATGTAGTCTTGAATCATCCATAAGAAATCAGTTTTAAAAAATACCTATCAAAATATTTTACCAAAATTCATCCCTAGGACCTATAATCCATTTTTAGATTGTAAATCCAATAGATGAAAGAACTAGGTTAAACCAAAACAGGTTGTCCGAAGAAGACGTAATGTTTTCAACTATGTGTTTTTTTATTTTTCTTAGAATCATTAATATATTATTAAATTATGTTCATATAAAAACAAAAATATATGACATTTAATAAAAATTTATTATGTTAATTTAATAACCTATATCCATCTTCCATCCCATTTAGTGGGATTCAAGTCATCATTCTTGTGTACGACATACTACCTCTTCACGAACCTATGTTATTCAGTTTCCATCACCACCTCTCATATCTAGATATAATGATGGATTTAATTTTTATATATTATATATATTATATTTTTATACCTCTAAAATTATAATACTACATATACCTTCAAACCTACAAACATGTAGGAGATAAATAATGTCACTCATGTGTATGGAGGACTACTGCCTCGTAAACCGATGTGCAGACTTTTTTCATTTCCATTTTACATGGATGGTAATAGGGATATATTTAAAGCATATATATTATATTTATATCATAATTATACCTATTAAACAATTATATCACATATACCTTCTGACATTCCATTTCATGGGGGATACGACAATGACGTTCGTGTGTACTAAGTACTACCACCTCACGAAACGATGTGATATGATATTTACCAATGCATTGAATGGAAGGTGATAAGGGTAAATATAATGAATATATATGATATATATGACAAATAAAATTATTCTATATTCGTTATTAAAACTAAAACAAAATTCATGCACCCATATGACTGACCATCTCTACGAGTGGTGTATTTAATTTTCTATCTCTAACTTTTATGGATTACTCTAAATAAATATAAAATGAATATATATGATATTAATATAATTGATAAAATTATTTATATTATTCTACCATTATTAAAGTATTATTACTGATGATAATGAACCAAATATACATGAAAATATTAGTAGTTATTACTTGAACCGTTATTTTAAGAAGAAATTTTTAACAAACATGTAATAAATGGTTATAAGTAAATAATATATTTTTTGATATATATATATATATATTTAATATATTTATAATAAACATATATTATTATACAGGAGGTATAAATCTGAATGAATTTGTTGAGGAACATGGTAAGATATTTCCTTATCGCTTTTCACATCTCTGATACACATTCCACATTCACCACTTATTTCATATATGTGGTCTATATATTTCACATTAATTTATATTATGATGATTCTCCTAAAAATTATTTGGATTCGAAATCTCCAAATGTGGATATATATTTCATGCGGTTTACAGTTCAACAGTTACCATAGTTGTTAGGGAGTTCTGTCTAAATTTTCCATCTTTGAGGTATATGTTGTGTTTTCCACCTATATTCTTTAATGATGGGTATATACATCACATATACAAATATAAACCATGTATTTATTAATTTTATTAATATTTTATGTATTATATAATTTTACTATTTCATAGGGATTATGATTCAATGATACCGAAGTGTTATAAATTTTTTGTTACAGTCTCTTTATTTAGCAAGATTGTTTATATTTATGCTTACAACGAAGAAATAATATGATCAATGTCTTAATAATATAATTAATCTTATTATTAATTATTTACATAATGAGAATACATGTTTCATTTTATTTTTCCATATCCATGTTTTATAAAAAATTCATAATTTTTAAATTTTCCTATTGGATTGTTGAAGGATAATTTTAATAATATTTTTATTTAATTAAATATATATACATGGAATATTCATGTAATATTAGAAATAAGACCTATTTGGATTTTACCTAAATTATGAATTGAATAAATATTTTAACGTGTATGATATTTAAATCTACCAAGACGATTGACCGCCAAAGGGTTCATTTATATGTTTCCTTGGATATTTTTCAAAAAATTTAATTGTAAAATGATTATTATTTAAGAAATACTATTCATAATGAGAATTATACATTCCTTAATAATTGTTTAAATTATTTAAAAATATTCATTGAATGGTTTCCATGGATATATTCAAATGAAATTTTTTAAAAAATATATTATTTCATAAAAAGTTTTTTTCAAAGTGGAAATGCTTTTTGGCTCAAAAAGGGTTCCAAGTGATTTTTCAAAATAATTTTCCATCTAAGATGACAAACTTTGATATTTATTATTCTCTACTTGGGATATGATTTAATTATACAATCATTATTATTTCTCTAAATTTTTCATATTTATACTGATGATATTTTTGATGAACTCATTTTATTTTTATTGCTTTTCTATGGTGAATTGGTGAAATTATTATGAAACCCAGTTTCTTTAACAATATTATGATTTGATGATGTGATTAATGTTTAATGATATGTTTTGACACATAATTATGGTTTTAATATTATAATTTTTGGATCCTATATAGATATCTAATTATTTGGGTAATGATTTTTTTATAATGTCATAATATTGGAAAACAAGTTGATGGGCTTGACCCACTACTAGAAATAGGTGATTACTTATCCACTTGGAGAAACTATCGGTTCTGGATCAACAATAGGAAATTGGTGATGAGTCATAGTTCAATATCCTTATATTCTTAGTAGAATAACTTGACATATTAAATGAATTTATATATTTATAGTGGTTCCAAAAAAATTTGACATGTTTGCATGGTACATGATTGATTTATGATTTTTTCATACTCTTATGACCCTTGTTTTCTGAAATCATAATGTTTTATTTTTGATTTTTTTTGATATATGATAGGTAGGGTATGTACATCATAATTTGTGATCATGATTATATACCTTTATTCATATACTATACTTTAAAATGATCATATATTTAAATACCTTATATTTACCCTTACTGAGATTCTAGGATCACTCATTCTTATGTTCCTATACCCAAATTATGAAGAATGGTTTTGGTATGGTATGTATTGGAGGAGTAATAGGCTAAACAGAAAAATTGGGATAAGTTAAAATAATTCCCCAAATAATAATATTGTTTTTATAGAATGAAAGTACACTAAACTATTACATCCCATTGGATTGTGTTTATTAAATGTATTGAATATTCATCTAAAAAAGTAGTGATATTTATGTATGAGAATCATGTATCCTTAAAACTAATCTCTATATTGAAAAATTTTAAGATTATGCATTTGGATTTATCTTCATACTTATTGTTTCCAAACAAATGAATTTATCTTTAAAACTTATCTTTAACTTCATAAACCAATTTAATATTATTCCCCTTCTATTTTTTTCAATAATGACTTATCCAAATTTTCAATAGTATTGAGAGTATTCTATTTTATATTTCTTGTTATTTTCTATCCAAAGTATTGAACTTATTTCTTAATCATTGAAGGACATGTCTTTCATATAAAATTGATACATTATTAAATGACTATGAATCATCATTGTAACTAGTATCACTACACACTCTATAGAAATCATCAAAAAATTCAAATCGATTATATTTATATATATTTTTGTAATATATGGCTTTCTCATATTAACTAAATTTCTCACCCTTGAAATAAACATCAGTTTTAAAGGTAAATTTGATGAATTATTCAAAATCTATAATTTTTTATGCCTAAAACTATTACAATATAAGAAAAATACAGGAAAAAATTGCTCTTTTTTAACTGAATATTTTCTAGAAATTTTAGTTTTATAATGATGTGTTTTGGGATTTATTCATCACTAATTGGGATCTCCTAGGAGAAGAGGCTTCCAAAGTAAATCATTTAGGAACCATGTAAATTATGGTAAGATTATAATTATGTATCCTTTTCCATTTTTTAACAATTTATCTATAAATCCTATAATATTTCCAAAAGCGTATTTAGCATGATATAGAAAATTTTAAATAAACAGTACCTCTTCTTTTATCTTATTGAGATTTGATCATTAGATGATCCCAATGTAATATTTATAGAAAAAAGGACATATAGAATAATAAAACATATATAAACATTATTTAAAAACAATAATGTTTTACATTTTCTTCTTGTGAAGACATGGCTTGAGTTGTTCTAAGATTTTATAATGGTACCTCATGAATAATACAATTTATATTGAGTGCATTATTATGTTATTTCATGAATGGTATTATCTCTTCACAGTATTTTTTCATCTTCCCTAAATTCTATACATGCATTAAAAAATCAATTATGACCATGTTTCAAGACCCATTCTCTTCATTTATTTCATCTCCATTTAATAATTTTTAACATTAATGTTGGTTTCATTATTTTAATCAAATTCAAGGAGAATCGCTTAAAATTATTTTGTGGCCACATTATATTCATGAATTCCATCAATACAATATTTTATATACATGTATAATATTCCTTAATATTTTAATTTTATTTATTTTAGGGCACTAATTTTATTAAAGATCAATAATTTTGAAAGAATATTATCCTTTAAATAATTCATCAAACATTATAATCCAACCTCATGTTGAGTGATCTATTCCCTGATTCATTCAAAAATACTATATAAAATAAACATATTTTTGTAATATAACGTAGAATTTCTAGTAAAAAATCAACTGATATTTATTGAGACCTTATAGAAAAATCAGTATGACCACACATTATTCGATATTATTCATGTTGATATTTTAAACATGAATTTTCACATACTATTGGATCAGTAAAACAGTTTTATCCTATTATGGAAGAAATAATTCTTATTTCCTTATTAGTTGTATAACCATATATTCATCCACTTTCAATATAGATCTATTATTTTAATCATTACTATTAAGGGAAATTGAAACTCCCTCTTATTGGTATAACAAGTTTAAATTCATCAATATATTATTCAATTTATTTTCCTATTTTTCTTAGTCAATGAGGAGATAAATTATGATCATAATTATATATATATTTTCTAAAACTAATTATCAACATAAACAAGGAAAAATAGAAATATTTCAAGGATAATAACATTAATTATTGATAATATAATTAGAGGTGTGAATTGGGATATAAGACACATTTTAGCTTTGCATTATAATATCTTCAACACTAATAGTGTAGGGGAGAATCAGTGATGGTGGTTATTTATCCAATTTTATCATTTCATACCTTAACCTATTTAATAAAATTCGATCCATATTTTCTCAATTTGGTTGTATCACTATTATAATATGCAGGAATATGAATCCAAGTATACAATGGAACATGATATTTTTAAAATATTCTCTACTAAAAGATAGTACTAGTCATTTCTATGTTTCTAAATGACCAATACTAATATTAACACGTTAATGAAATACCATTTTTGGTATGTTGAACATGGAGTGACTTGAACCTGATATCTGGTTCCATACACTTTATACATAGGGATATAAAACATTATAAATTCCCCTAATCCTATGAAATAAAAACAAAACTTTAGCCTCTTTCAACAATTGGAATGTGTACTATTATTTAGGATATCACTTTATCACAGTTATTATATATATATATTATTATTTTATTTATATATACATGAAAATAATCATGTAACCTTCTTATTAATCTTTTTTATGGAATGTATGTTACAGACATATTCAAAAAAAAATGTTGATTATCCCCATTATTTTTCACTTGAATAGTTGATTTCCTCTTCCTCTTTGATAAATGATATAAAGAAAAACAGTATTCTAAATCTTCCTTCTAGTTCTAACATTCAAACACACACAATAATCCTATCTTCTACTCTCATCCTCCAACTATTCTATAATCCATTCAATTACTCTTCTAATGTGTTATGTAAACTTTGATTTTTGTAGTTATTCCCTTTTCAACCTATTTATTAAACATGAATAACCACACATGAACCCACTACTTTTTTTCTTCTATAATAAAAATATTTATATATTAGTCGCAACCTTAGTTCTTATTCATGATAGAAGGATTATTATCTATGAATAGATGTTTTGAAAACACCTCAATACCTATCTAACCAGAAGTATATATATATTTAAATAATATATAAATATAATTATTTTCAAAATAATATTTTCTTAATTTGATATAGTATTTACTCTATAATGTAAAAACTTTATTTTGAATTTTATGTTATTTGGTAATTTAAAATACCCAAGATCATCATTCCTTATTTTAATAATATTAACATTTAAAAACTCTAAAGACTTGAACATATTCGTTTATTTTATTTCATGGAATATAGAAATATCATGTTCCCTTCCTATTAATTTGATTAAAAAAATTTATATTAAAACTATATGTATTTAAAGAGATTCAAGATTTAATTGTTGTTTCCATGGATTGATGATTTTCACTTCAACACTCTCTCAAATTTTATTTTTCAATCTTAAAAACAAGATAAAGTATTTAGTAATAATATCATGGTAATTTTATTTGAGATATAATGACATATAATCAAATGAATCTTTATATGATAAATAATAGAAACACCTATCCTTGACTTGTGATGCGCATATTCTCTACAGTTATTCATTACCCTGATGCCTAGTGTAAACGTAAATGTTTTTAATACTATTAATATTTACACACATGATGTTATATAAATGAAAGAATTAAAATTTTTATAAATCCAACATAGGATGTTTACATACACATCTCATGACAGACATAATTCTAAATGAATGGTGTTTAGTTTGTTTATCAGTATCCCCAAGAATTCATGTTTCTAGTAACATATCAATGAATTTAACTTCTCAAAACTACCACCCCTAATACACCATAATTCATTCATCATAACTTAATACTACATCCCCATGAAGTTCAACAATGTATAAAAATTATACAATTGACCATATAAACCATCTTAAAGATTAACCACATGAATACCTTACTAACCATAAGGATATACTATAATAATTAGATCATCTATACTTCTTAGTATGGATAAACCATGTTGTTCAGAGTAGGACACTCAATAGGGGGTGATTTGAGTAACTATAAAAAATAATGTATAAAATATTTATTTAAATTTCCCCCAATTTGAAATAAAAAATGACTATGTTAACCAAAATAGTAGATTTATAAAAAATTTGATCTTTTAAAATATTTATCAAAAGGTTATTTTTTATCAGTTGAAATAATAATAAATTCTATTTTATCCTTTAATATCAATTAAATATGTCAAATTCTAACATGAAAACAATCTAATAATAACTATAATAGTGAAAGAAATGTTTTCTTTGGTAAATAAACAAAGAAATGAAAAACAATCATTGAATGGCACCTCAGAAATAAAAAAAGTGGTTCAGTGTCAAGTTGTGTGTTAATCGTCTCCCCTTGGTGATAACCCTACACCAAGCACTTTATGTAAATAAAATATTATTCATTCCCCTTTATTTTGGTAAATTATAGTACACATAATTTTCCAGGTCAACGTAACTTTTCTACTGTTTTTGTGTGAGTGGAAAAAAAATTAGGCCTCATTGGGACCTATTCTACTGTAATCTGTGGGAGTGTAAGGTATGAAAGGATATATTGTGAATATATCTGTGTACCTTATAGTTTTTTCATAGGACTTAGTGGTTGTTCATAAGATAGACAGACATACACTGGTCATAATGTAAAATTAGTACACAAATAAAGAAAAATATTGAGAATTGTGTTTAAGTGGCTCTGTGTGATTATAAATGCCACATGAAACTCGTGAATGTTTTCATGAAGTGCATCTGAAGTCATATTCTAGAAATATAAAGAAAAAAGAGCATTATATGAGTTTCTATTTTCTATTTTTAGTGACATATTGATGTTCTCAAAGAGTTCTTCTCCCTTCATCGCTTGTAGTTCCAAAGGGTTATTCTATTTTTCTTATAAGTAAGTTCTTCAAAGAATGAATTTCTTGTGTTTTCTCAGTCTCACAATCATATCTCTATATTCCTTTTTTTATCTGATATTCACTTATATACACTATATCTGACAAGGATAATGTTCTTGATCATTTTGGCTACCTCATACCTCATAATGTAGTCTAACATAGATTTATATGTTGTCTACAAAATATAGAAAATTTTAATAATATAATTATTAGTACTATCTTTCCAATAAAAGGCCTTTAGAAAAAAATTTGAATTTAAATGAAAATGTAATAATTGAATGTGTCTCAGGACTGGTGTCTTGGGAACAATGTCTCGGGAACATTTTCTCATGAATGATGTCTTAGACTTAATGCAATCTGCAAACAGGATCAGTGAGTTATGTAGTAGTGACTCAGGAATGGAAGGTCACTCTGATGGTAGTTCTTCTTGATAGTGACTCATGCTATCAGTATCTCATACATATTAAATATTATATAAATTGATAAGTCATTCTATCGGTGGGTTGATACAACAGTGACATGGTGAATTAGTAGATCAATGTGATGGTGTCTCATCCTTTGTAAAAATTTTGAGAACCTATTTATTTTTATGGTGACTCTATAAGACGGTGTCTCATCCTTTTCCATAATTTCCCATATTTTCTAAAGGTGAGAACGTTTACAGTGAGACATATTACCGGTATGTCCATATCAATAGAATCTCATACATAGCTGATTTTCTACCAATAGTAATTCCTCCTTAATGGTGACTCAACCTGAATGGTGACAACGATTACACCTTAACAGTGACCCATATATATCCAAATATTGGAAACCTATAATTTGAAATAAAATACTGAAAAAATAGATTAAAATTACAAGTAAACAATATTAAACAAAATTAAACATAATATAACTTAATGAAGCATGATTCATGATCATTAAAACTATATCACACCAAAATATCCCCCTATTATGATCAAAAATCATAGAATTAACAAACCATTAATAATGATAAAAGTAATAAAAAATAGTAGTTCTTCTTAATATGTAATAGAAATTATGAAAAAATTAATTATATGACAAAAAAATTGAAATGAAAATGAATACCACACTTAGTACCACGAAAAATCATATTATTATATTACATAACATATTCTCAGATTAAATATCATCTCATTCTCCCCCGTTTTGGATTATTAAAAAGAGAACACATATGAAAGTATAAAGACCATATAAAAGGGGGAAAGAGATAATTCATTTCATGATAAAAGTATAGTATAATGGATAATAAAAATAGAAAAGTAAATCCATATCAAAGATACATCAATAAACAATTGTTCACCAAGAAAGGATATATCATATCTTTTCACTTATTATTAGAAGTAGATTGAGAAATATGAGATGATAAAGGCGCAGAGGTATATAACTGATAAATGGGAACTCCAGATTGTGAAGTAGTGGTTTGAGTAGAAGAGGTATGGGGTATTTTTTCTCAATAAATAACAATATTCAAATGACTAAGAGCCTAATGTGGAGACTTTAAAAATGGTTGAAGGGTTTTTGGGATATAAGAAAAAGCCTTTTGAGTGATATTAGCTCTAAATTGAGGATCAACTGACCGAAAAACTGATCCTAACTGAAAATTCTTATTTAAATGCCAAATGGGGAATGCCTCTGGAGCTAATACAGTTGTAATCTGTACATGAAAATACAGCTTCAACAGGTTGATGAAATCCATTATTATTTACCCACCTTTCTCCATGGACATTTCAAAATCATCTTTATTCTACATGAACATCTAAAGCGCATGAGTGAACTCCTTAAACTGTCTCACTTGTTCGTTGAACACTTGGGTAACTTGAGTTATCCTCATATTTTTATCCAAGTACATAAAGATAATATCCAAATAATGTTTGATATAAATCCTTTTAACACAGAATTTTACATTCCTATTGGTCTTTTTTTTGAGCACTAGTTACCCCATTCATGTAAATCCTTACCATATCATGCACATGGTCAATGTTATGTTTAATTTTTCTTAGGCTCTCTGTATCTGAGCTACCCATCATAGTATCTAGGTATTTTGTGTTCACTAAATTGAATATATCACTATTAGAAGGCTATGTAAGAGTAATAGAGGTTGATGCATCATTTACTATATCTTTTAAAACTGCTCTTAAAATAACTAGATCAAGATTTAGTGGTGGAGGAGTATCATCTTGAGAAGTATCTGAAGTGGTATCTCCAAGGATTTTCACTACCTTATCAAAATACTCTCTATAGTCATATGAAATGACTTCAAAAACTAGGAAGAGTGCATCCAACTCGTAACTTAATCTCTTATTTTTAATTCTCACATCATAATGTTCAGAAATCATTTAGGTTTGAAGCTGTAAAACAACCTTTTTTGAAACCATAACAGCAACAATTTCACTAAGACTGGATTCTAGTATATGTTGAGGTTGAAGGATATTTCTAATGTTTTATCACAATTCCTCTTTAAATACATTGAAGTAATGTTGGGTCACATAATATGTAGACACAGGTGAAACTGAATGAGTTGGAGAAAGTGCTTCACTTGAGACTATTCCAACCTGAGTTGTCTGTGGATGATCTATTTATTCTACATAGGATCCATTATGATTAGATATATCATCATCTTAATCTGGATAGTATAAGATAATAGTGACATATCCATGGTACTTATCCCATTCGTCCACTAAAATATAATCTTAAGGAGTAATAGTGTCAACTATTACTCTTTTAAACTTTTTCTCCCCCTCAAAATGTCCTTTCTTCCTATCATAAAATTGTTCCTACACAGGAATAACTAGAAATTTTTCCTCTACTAAATCTAACTCTATAGCCTTTTATATTCAATAATATTTTACATTTCAACGATAATGATTTTAGCATGATCTGTAGGTTTTGTAGAAAGACATTGATCCCTAACAGGAGGTTTAGCTTCACCATCATCTTAACCACCATCTTCACCACTTGATTTTTATTTTTATTACTACTTATTTGTATCACTTTCACTTCAACATTCATCCTATTCTTTTTATTCCTCTTCTGAACCAACATCCTCATTCTCATCTTTATCTTCTTCTTCACTAGACCCATCATCATCTTCACTTCCACATGCACAATCATACTCAATATCACCATATTCCTCTATCATCTATTCATCTAACCTTAGGTGAGGTTTATAAAAAGGAAGATCCCTTGTGTTTTTAGAGAGCCCTAGGAAATTTCATCTAGAATTCCTGCAATATTAGGACCACTCTAATCATCAACAAGGGATTATCTTCCTTTATCTTCGTCAACATATTCTTCTTACTAATCATAATATTTCACAATTTCTTCTAGTACCATACTAGGGTCATCCATGTATTTTGGCCTTGTTGGATATTGAATTGGATTGAATTGCTCATTAATTATCTCATTACACTAAACCCATTATTTCATCAAGTTATTTCACTTAATCTACATTCTTTTACATATTTCATTGGAAATGCAGAAACCACCATAATCTATTAAAATTTATTATTCTTCGTTTACCACTCCTTTAACTTTCAATATTTTATAAATAAAAATAGAATAGAACAAGAATTTTTAATTAGGATAAGGCTTAATCATATAAACCATGTGAACCATAATATATCTGAATATATTCATTGTGTGCCCTTTTTTCCTAATATATAGTATATACAAATCTTGATACTTCAAGGAAGAAAATCCCATTTCATTTGGAAAAGTTGTTTTTGAATAAATTTAAAAAGAAACCTAAATTATACTTCCAATTCAATTTCTATTGGTCTTTTGGAGATCCCATCACTGGTTATCTCAGTTATGAATATTTCATACCTGAATGTATCACAGGATGGAGGAGATATTTCTTGATAATAATAAAAAATTCCTTCATGTGGTTCCTTAGAGAATTTAGCTCACTACATAAAAGAAAATGAAATATTTTTTCCACCTATGATAAAATTCATTCAATATTATTATATTCCCTCAAGAATAAACATTGTATAAAAATAAAACTCATTAAATAAATTTTGATTGATAGGTCATGCCTTGTGGGGGAACCACTCCAACCATCCTTGTTATTGAAAAACATTAAATACAAAGTTCTTACTTGAAAAGAGTCATTTTTCATGAATGCCCTTCTATGGTATGACCATTATGCTAGCGAGATCAGGGTTAAAAGGATCGGGCATTAGGTAACAAGATTGAACCTTTTTCGTCTTTAAATGATTAGACTCTTCTGCATATCTCTCACAAATACACTTCACTCAAGCCATTGTAAAGGGTTCGGTCGAATAATGCAGGTAGTAGAGGTTCGAGAGAGAAATGTTTAGTTCTGGGAGATTGAGTGAGTATGAAATGACATGGATTGGTTCAGTATTTGTAAATTGGGGATTTTAGAATCATAAATCGGAAATGAGAAATAAAAAAATAAACCAATAAATAAACGATTTTATGTTCTTGGTAAAACGAAATTCTTTGTAATGATTGGTAGGTCACAATATGGAGTAATAATGGTGAGTTTTCATTAGTGAGTCCCAATGGTGATTCATCAGTGGTGATTCATTAATGGTGAGAAATCAATGTTGAGTAAAAATGGTGAGTCATCAACTTTGAGACATCAACAATGATTCACAATGGTGAGTCATCAATTCTGAGTCTTAATGGTGAGTCACAATGGTGAGTAATCAATGGTGATTCCCAAATGGTGAGTCACAACAGTGAGTCAATCAATAGTTAGTTACTCAAAATTTTTAATCCCCAACCCATGTCTGATGTAACTAATTCTCATTAAATTTAAGGGATTTGTAAAAATATCTGCTAGCTAATGTTCAGTTCCAATGAAATCAATAGTTATATAACCTTTATTATTATAATCCCTCAAACAGTGATGTCTTAAATCAATGTTCTTTATTTTTGAATGGGAAAAAATATTCTTAGAAATGTAAATATCAATTCTGTTGTAACAGATTATATGGACATGTCTAAATTGATATCCATAATCTAGGAAAGTGTGTTTCATCCAAAAAATTCAAGCACAACAACAACTAACATTTTAGTATTTAGCTTTCTTAGTAGATAATAAAACTTAATTATGTTTCTTACTACACCAAGAAACAAGAGACTTTCCCAAATAGAGATATATTACAAGGGTAATTTTTCAATCTAACTTACAACCAATAAAATTAGCATCAGAATAACTGATTAATTAAAATGTTTTACCTCTAGGGTAGAACAGTATTAAATTGGTATTATATTTAAGGTATTTTAAAATTATTTTAACAACAAGTAATTGTGATTTGTAATGATTTTCATGCAAATAAGAAAAACAATGCACACACTAAACATAATATCATGTCGGCTATCATCCAATTAACGAAAAATTATGATCATAACTCTATAATTTATTTGATCCACTAATTTTACGTCTTCATTATGATACAGTTAATATGTGGTAGTCATAGGAGTTTCACTAGTTTTAGAGTTATCCATATTAAATCATTTTAAAATATCTTTAGTATATTTCCATTGATTTAAAATAACACCTTCCTTAATCTGAAAAAAGGAAATCCAAGGAATAACTTGAGTTCATCCATTATACTCATTTTAAAATCATTTTTCATTATTTTTGAAATTTCAATGAATAAAATATTATTTGAAGATCCAAAAGTGATATCATCAGCATAGATTTGAACAACTAAAACAAATTTAGAAATTATTTTTATGAAAATATTCGAATCAGCTATACATTTTGTAATACCTTTTGAAATAATAGAAGTAATGATCTTATCTTACCAATATCTTGGATATGGTTTTAAACCATACATGAAATTTGTTAACTAAAAACATGATTTTGAATTGAGGATTTCTAAAACTGAACGGTGTTTTTTAACAAATGAATCCTCAACTATATAACCATTTAGAAATGAACATTTAATATCAAATTTATAATGTTTAAAATTAACTTATTATTAATAAACTCGTAGTATTATAATGTATTCATTTCAGTCCATAGTTATAATATTTTCATCATATTCTATTATGTTTTCTTCACTATAACCTTATGAAACTAGTATGGATTTGATTCAGACTATAGTTCCAACTTCATGACATTTTTTTCTAAACACCCACTTAGTGCCTATGGTCAAGGTGTCTTTAGTTAAATAAATAATTTTCTATACCTTGTTTCTTTCAAAATAATTTAATTCTTCTAGCATAGCCATAATAAATATTTGACTATTGATTTCATCATTGATGTTCTTAGGCTTAAGTTGTGAAAAAAATATTTTATGTTCAACCTAGTTTTTTAGAAAATTCCTTGTCCGTGTTCCTTTGTCTATGACTCTAATGACATCATTTAAATGACGAATATTAAGAGTTGTAATATTTTAATAAAAATAAGGACAGGTTAGTTCATGTTCTTCTATTGGTTTGGGTTCCACTTCGTTAGAATCTTTGACTTTCCAAAACCATATTTTGTTGCTTATTTTACAACCAAATCAAAAGGCTTAGGATTAATGTATAGAATGAACAGATTATTCTCACGATTTTCTAGGTATTTATTGCACTCATTTGGATCTATTTCATAAAATATTACATGCCCAAAATCTTCCACACATTTTATACTCTTTTTAATGACTCTATAGGCTTTACTTGAGATTAAATAACCTATAAATATTCTTTCATCACTCTTGGAGGAAAATTTCTCAATATTTTCTGTCATATTAATAACAAATAATTTTCAATAAAAAAACATGATGTAATTAAATTTAGCATTCTAATTATTCCATATCTCATATTGAATTTTTTATGATCTGTATAATTAAAACTCTATTCATTTTATATAAAGATGTATTCATAGATTCTACCCAAAAATAAATAGGTAGATCATAGTTATTAATAATATTTAGGGATTTCTCTTGTAATGTTATATTTCTCCTTTCTACAACTCCATTCTTCTGGGATGTACTAGTAATAGAGAAGTTATGACTATAGCCATTTTTGAGAAAAAAGATCCAAATTCTTGATTTTAACCTCATGAACATGGTCACTTCTTAAGGTTTTGATTCTAAGACCACTATTGTTTTCTACTGATCTAGCATACTTGAGGAAATAAGAATAATAAATTATTTTATTAGAAAAAAATATTGTCCAAGTATAACTAGAAAAGTCATTTACTAGAATATAGACATTGTGCCTCCCATTTAAACATTAGAGTCTAAAAGGTCCAACAAAATCCATGTGAACTAACATAAGAGGTTGAGAAGTTTAGACCTATTTCTTTGGTTTGAAATATAATTTTTGTTGATTTCATTTTTGATGAGGATTATATATTTTATCATTTGGAATCTCATGTTTATCTTGATCATTAACTAATCCTTTTCTAGTAAGCTTTATAAGAGAGTGAATTTTATAATGTCCCAGTATCCTATGCTAGAGTTAAGACTTATTATGAATGGTACTTAAGAAAGGAAAATTATATGAGACTATAGAATCCAAATTAATAGTATAAACATTTACACATCCAAAAGAAGTAAAATCTAAATCACTCTTAGAATTTAAAACATTACAAGATTAATTTTCTAATTTAACAAGAAATCTGTCATCAAATAACTATACAATAATAAGAAGATAGTAATTTAGACCATCAACAAAATGAATATTAGAAATTAAAACTGAGTTGATGTTACCAATTTGACCAAGGCAAATAATTTTCCCTTTTGCATTATCACCAAAGGTGACAAGTCCACCTTTAATCTTTATTAGGTGTTTGAAGAAAGAGTGGTCTCATGTTATCTGTCTCGAACTCCCACTATCCATGTATTATATTCTTTTATAGGAACTATTCTAATATATTTTCTATAAAAATAATTTACACACGAATATAATTTGGTACCCATTTTTTCATGGTCTAGTAATATTAGAAATTAATGATTTTTGAACCCACATTTTATTCATGTGTTTCACATAAAAAGATTCTAATGTTCTTGAATAATAAATTCTATTTGATCCAAATAAAATAGAAGCATTATAAGATGTTCCAGAACTAGATCTTATATAAATCTTTTTATATTTGGTGATAAAACTAGATTTTCTAGATTTCGATACAAATGTTTTTCAAAACAAATTCATTATCTTGGTTGATAACTAATGTGAGTAGTATATTTATGTGAAACTAATTTTCCTAGAATTTGAACTAAGTTATCATTATTATTTTTAGATTTCACTATATCCTTCTATAATTTCTCATTTGAAATTTTAAGTTCAATATTCTCATGGAGCAGTTGAGCATTTTTTCTTTTTCTATAATGTATTCTGATTCTATAGTAGAAGTAAGAGCATGTTTTTTCTTAATATATTTTTATTTATATTTTAGTTTAATTAAACTATCCTCGAGAATTTTTTAGTATTAATAAATTTTTTCATTAGTAATATTGTCAAAATTTTCAGATTTAAATTCATCCTCAAAATAATAATAGTTTTGTGTAGGAGATACTAGGGTTACCTTAGTTGAATTTCTCCAAAAACACATGTTGTCTTTGTCAGCCTTTTCATCCTGAGATGATTCTGATTCACTGGAGCTATCATTAGAATCACACCTATTATCCTTCATATCCATATTTTATTTTCTATCTCAATCACCGTATTTCTTATTCTACATTAGCTCTGGAAAATTAGCTTCTTCATGTACTTTTCTTTTTCATTCATAACAGATTATTTCATTAGTATTATCACCACTTTTAGAATGATTTTTCCAATTAAAATTATTATAATATTTCTATTTCTAGCTATTATTTATAATAAACCTTTTCTTTCTATGGAATTTCATGAATCTTCAAGATAACTGAGCAATTTCTTCATCATTTTCATCTGATGAATTCCCATTACTGGATCTTTCAATGTGGATTTTAATTTTCTCCATTTTTTAGGATGCAATGTTTTTGAAAGATAGTGATTTTATTTTAGGTTCATCATCTTAATCTATATTGGCCTTTAGCTCTTAATCATATACTATCAATATACCTATCAGTTCCATTATTGGTAGTGAATTGATTCAAAATATTATCTAATGGATTTTTATTCCCATATCTATCTTTCTGGAATATATATCAAGATTTTCATGATCTGTTATTTTATAGTAATTATCTCTCGATGTGAGATCATGGTATTTAAAATTACATTGAACTTGATTTACATGCCTAAAATGGGTTCATTGAGATTCATTTGGAATTTATCATATTTAGCTGTATGTTTGTTAACCCTCAATTCCTGAACATTTGTGGTTCCTTCATGTGAAATAGTTAAAGTATCCCAAATTTCAATGGTTTTTTACCTGTAGAAATCCTATTCAATTCTTCATCACCTAGGGAATTGTATAAGGAATTCATATATTTGAAATTAAAATTATAGTCTATCTTAGTTTTGTAATCCAAATGGTTTTTAGAAATAGCAGAAATTTTATACTCATCAATTATAGAAAACTAGAATTCAAAACCCATTCATTTTAAATGAATTTTCATTTTGATTTTCCATTGTGAATAATATTTCCCATTCAAATAGGGTGGTTTGTTAGTAGCATCACCTTTATGTCTATTATCCATGATAAATAATAAAAACATGTTTTAAGGAACTATAAGCTCTGAACTGATTGGAATTCTCTGATCATTAAAACAAAACATAAATCAGAGTTGAAAAGATTTGAGAAACTTTTAAAACATTGAAACAAGAAAATGAAATCCGATGATACAAAATGTTGGTCCGAGTAAGATACTCAAAAAGGGGTGAATGGAGTTCCTATAAATGTTTATATCTTAAATATTTATTTAAATTTCTCCCAATTTGAAATACAAAATGGACAAATTATCTAAAGTACCATATCTATAAAAGTATGGGTAATTTTAAAAAATTTAATAGTGATTAGTTCTTAGTTGAAATAATAAAAAATACTATTTTACCTTTTAAAATAAATTTACTAAATAATTATTTAATATAAACATTTTCTATGTTTAATTATCAAATTAAATGAAATATTTTCTTCTGAAAATAGATAAAGTAGTTAAAATAGTACTTTGAAAGGCATAGTAGAAATAAAATAACACGTTCAATCTTAAGAATAGATTAATCTTCTCAACATGTTTCTCTCCAACCACCAAGAAGTTTATATAAATAAACAATTATCAACACGCTGGATGAGGGTAAATGATGGTATACACAACTTTCTAGGTCAATTAGACCTTTTCCAATGTTTTTTTGTGAGTACAAAAACAAAAACTGGCCACATTGCGACCTATTACACTTTTATCTATAGGAGTGTAATGTGTGAAAGGATTGATTTTAATGATATATATATGTATCTTCTAGTCTTTTATAGTAGTCAGTGTGTCTTCATATTATATAGAGATACACATTGGTTAAAATGTAAATAATGTAAACAAATATAGAAAAATATTGACAATAGATTTTAGAAGGCCCTATCTGAATTGAAATGAAACGTTCGACTCTTGATAGTTGTCTCAAAGTGTAGATTGTGTCAAAGTATAGAAACATGCATCAAAATAGATTGTCTTAAGGGTTTTAATATTCGATTTTTAGTTATATATAGATGTTCATAATTAGTTTTTCACCTTTCATAGCTCGTTGTTGCAAAGCGTTCTTTGATTTTTTTTTCTCATCAGTTTCATTAGCGTTAGAAGTTCTTGATTTTTTGTAAGTCACATGAGTAGCTCTATATATTCCTTTTTGATCTAGTATCTGATTTTATACACTATAGCTGACATGGATAATGTTATTGATTGTGTTTAGGTACCTCATACCTCGTTCTACAGTCTAATATTGATTTAGAAGTTGTCTACAAAAGAAATACAGTGTCATTAATATAATTAGTACTACTATATTTTAAAAATAAAACCGGTAGAAATAAATTATAATTTAAATTGCAAAGAATGAATTCACGGTGTTGATGAATTCTATCTCATGAATGGTGTCTCGGGAAAAATGTCTCAAAAACGATGTCTCAAATGTAAATCATTCAAAAAATAGGACCAGTGAGTCAAGTTGCAGTGACTCAGGAATGGTATACAACTATAAAAGTAGGTCCGATTTACGATGACTCATACTATTGGTATCACATACATAGTAAAAATTATAAAATTCTATAATTCATTATATCAATAGGACGATGCAACAGAGACTTGGTGTGTTGGTATCCCAATGCGATGTTGTATCATCCATTGAAAAAATTCTGAGAAGTTTTTGAGTCTAAATGTGACTCTATATGATAGTGTCTCATCATTTTTCATAATTTAGCATCATTTCTTACAGGGAAACAGGTGAAGGTGGGATATATTACTAGTAGATCTATGTCAATGGTAGCTCATAATTAGCTGATTTTCTATAAAATGTAATTCCTCTTTGATGGTGTCTCAACCCTAATATTTACAGTGATTCAACCTTAACAGTGACTCATAATTTTCCAAATTATGGCGACCTCTCTTATGATATAAATTACTAATAGAGTAAATTAAAATGAAATATAAATAGGATTAACATAATTTGACATATTTTAACTTATTAACGCATGATTTGTGATCATTAAAACTAGAGGAGGCTAAAAACCACATTTTGTTTTCAAATAACCAGAGATAGATCATCCACATGAACATACCTTAACCACAAATATTGGCTGTGTTATGTAGTGGTCAATATATTTAACACAAAAATAATAAGAAGTATAAATTTATGGTCATTGGATCAACCATACAGAGTCGATTTCCTCATTTCATTAATAATTTGAAGTCAAAAACAACTAACATTGAAGACATATGTTTTTCAACAAGTCATATGAAAAAAATGAGGTCATTTATTTTTCCAACTTCATAAGATAAATCAATATGAATCCATTAATAAAAGTCAACTTTATAACTTAGTTATTTTCTAATCTAAATCTATTCATTTCAGAAATCATAATTATTCAATAGAACACATAACATCCCTCATTGTATCCACTTTCTTCAGTACTTCTTCAATGATTAAAACACTTCAATAAAGGTATTTTTCCAAATTATTCAATAGTACTAATACTCTAACTCTGTGGTATGGTTTATCAATCTAGGATAACTTCCATCTTGTATTTAACCTAATTTATGACTTTAAAATACATCTATAATAGAAGACATATCTACACCCATTTATTCAGATATTAATCCCAATTATAGATTATTGAAGATATCAAGAGAAACTGTGGTGCACCTTTTTATCCAGGATCACCATCTCTATAATATTCACTTTCTTACCATCTCTGCCACAAAGATGTAAATTTTTTATTCAAATTCTCCAAGTGACATTAAAAACATCATAATAAAACATCTCTGATATGACTTACCTTCTTTGCACACCTAACATAATTTTTGGGATCTTCTTCTAACTTTGAAACTCATCTTCTTACTTTAATTCTTATATATTCCATATTCACATCAATAATCATTGATAATTTATATTTTTGAAAATATTTTAAAATTTTAAAATAAGCATAAGGAGAGCTCAACATTCCCAACCAAGACCTGTAATTAGAAAAACCTACTCAGTTAGCCAAGTTTTAGGGCCACCTAACAAGTGTTTGATTAAAACACAATAATTAACTGCAAATTTGTACCCATACATAACAAGTAAATATAGAGAATACTCAAATGATATGTTTAATTGAATAGTATATATATTGTGGAAATGTACATAAATAAACAAGGTCAATCCTCTTATTGAAATATGAAATATAAGATCAACCTAAACCTTTTAATCTAATGATGAAGTGTCTCTGAGCATGTCACATGAACAAAAAAACCAATATTAGTCTCATTAATGATTCCTAGGTGAAATAAAATGAAATATATAAGAAACTAACTCAATTATCATATAATATGAGAATATCATATGAATCCAATTATATACTGATCACTTTTGGTTGTAGTGAAACCCTTTCATTTAACTCATATATCACATAAAAGGTTGTTCATCCCTCCCATCCATATCATGAATCACATTAAGGGGTAGGGAATCCCTCTCATTAGTTTAATAGTGATAATAATTACGGATGGATCCATGGAGGACATCCAAGGTACATATCTATCCCGATACTTCCTAGTGGGTTGTGGGTTCTACTACAATTATCCCATATATAGTAGGAATTGTTGATTAATTCATCTAGAATAGAAATGATATCCAATGAATCTTAATACTAGGACGGATGTCCCACCAAAATAATATTGTAACACACATCTCATATGTGTAGTTAATCTACATTAACCATTATCACAAATCTAACTTTAGCCACTCAATTGAACAATCAATCATCGTCACTATAGCCACAGAAACCTCAAAATGTCTATTAATGTTATAAGGTGATTCCAAAAATCATCATAACCAATTTCTTATATACACCCTCTATAGTTTCAAATCTCACTTTGTAACCCATCGAGGTTTCTTAGGTGACATATCATCAAAGAAACCATTCACATGTTTATTTATCCAATTTTCATCACTCACATCCTATCCCATCACTCGAATGGAATAGAAAACCTAGACATATTCAATATCACATCACAACCTCCTGATCCACATAGGAAAAAGTCTTACTTTCATGAGTCTCAAAAGATATTCCATGGATTATCTCACTTTCCAGGTCATCTCAGGATAATCTTCTCACAAAAACTATAAAAATATTCAAATATAATACCCAAATGGTGATCAGATACTAGTGGGGGAGGATGAATAAACCCATGATCATCACAACTAGACATTTAATCTATGTAATATCAACGTCATATCACAACTTAGTAGGTTCAATCACTTATGTTTGTCACCTTCTTGTACTCGAAGGTAACTAAGGTACATAGTCTGAGGGATGGTACATTCACTTAATCAAGTTAGGATTCACCCCTTAGGATCTATATATCCCAAGGAACATAATATATAATAATGGACTCATCCATAGGTGGTCAAGGCATCAATCCAGTGCACAACGGTCCCTCATTTGCCTTGGAATGTTATTCATTTTATTCTAGTATTTCATATTATGTAGAAAATTTATTATATTAAATGGGTTAATCATCCTCGTTTTCTATATCACATATCACTCGACAAACATATATAAATGAATTCAATTTCCATAAGGGTTGATAAATGGTACACTTACCTCAATTGAGGATAATTCCTTTAATTCAATAACAAGAAACTCTAACTCGAGCTCATGTAACACCAACTGATGATCAAAAATCTATATTAGGGCCCTACTCACATCAAACAATCAACATTAAGTAACTTTTACTAAATAATAATTATTATTATAAATTATTGAGATTTGGTTAAATCTATGAACTCACTAAGCATAATTCTTAGACCAAAATCATAACCAAACATAATCATATGATTCACAGTGTACTCATAACACCATCATAGAAAAATGATCCAACACATGATATCAATTAAAACCCTATAATCATTCAATTTTATAAATTAACTCAATTAAACTCACTGATCTGTGTTCCAATAATGAAATAGTGCATGATTTCATGTGATTCTCATCACAAGTCATCAACTACAAATTACACAAAAAATCCCCAACACATCAAATGATTTCCGCCATTATTTGGAGAAAATCATCTCTAAACACTAATTTGAATCTCCCACAATTATAGAGATGGAGTTTTTAATAACAAGGATGATTTGTATATATATTTTAACCAATTTTACCCTACTCATTACCTGAGATCTATTGCTATAATGCTCGAAAAATGTTCCCAATTGCCTCAGGATGGAGACACACACAATGGAATCATAAAAAACATTTCTGGATTGTTTTCCATTGGAAACCCAACATGATTCTTTCATAATAAGATGAACATGCCGACCAAATAAATTGAATTAACTAATAATATCAAATATCCATTTTACACACAGAAACTTTGATAGACAGATATCATACACATCTTCACATCATTATACATAACATGTCATATATTAAGATACACATGTGATATCCCGAGTCAGAAACTCAAAACTCAAAAAATGGGATCAATACTCAAATGATAATAAATAACTTCCCAACTTAAAAAAATCTCTTAATGACTCCTCCTAAGAAAAACCGCATGATATAACACCTTAAACTTCAATAAGAACCCTAGATAGTGATAATCAAGATGATCCACCTAAATTCATGGTTCACATTACATTACATTTATATTATAAAAAATCTTGTATATTCAAAATAACAGATATATAATGAGAGTAAAAATCTAATAAATATACAACTATGAATCTATATTAAATCTATTTACCATGAAAACAAATATATATAGTTGTAATGTCATTTTTAAAACCACATAATCATTTCAAAACAAGTCCACTTAGAAGAAACACTATAGAAACCCATTATATATTTCTAAAATAAACCATTTCCTTAAACATGGAAAAAATGATCAAATTTATTAATGAATCCACCCATAAAAACATTCTCAACACCCCCATCATCGATATAACATGATCATTAGACTAAACAGTTTCACATAACCAAATAATGGAACATGGGAATAACTATAAAACATCTCAATCAACTAAGTCACTAATAACATTTATAATTCATATAAAACCAATAGTGCACACATAAAGATCACCATGGGATTTAACCTTATGTTCCTATTTTGAATTTATCTAAAACATGGTATTCAAGTTTTTTAAGAAATTGTAGGAATTTAAAACCCTCTCTCGATATTCCATAGGACTAAACAAACCAGAACCCACTTAGTCCCTTGGTCAATGATTTAGAGGCTCACTCAGTCATCCTCCAATGGGAACACATAGTCCATTGTATAACATTGTAGATTATCACTCATTCTTCCCCCCACAGATATGTTCATCCATTGGACAGTATGGTCCTGGTATAATATATGCACACACATAAACACAGACACCCAATGTCCCCCATGTGCTACTCAATTCCAACCATGTAAATCCATAACTATTGTCGATCACATAGGTCATTTCAAAATTCAATTCAATAAAACACTAAGTATATATTGATAAACCTATTTCCCTATGGTAAAACAATTTTTTAACCCGCTATATAAAATTATTTAACACAATAATGTCTCATTAATCCATTTTAAAAATTTCATGGTCTACATTATAGGAAACTACCATTGACCAAAAACTCAAAACCTTAAATATCCTATAAATACCATGAATCATATCATAAATAGATTAGAAATTAACAATTAATCAATTTAAAGTAAATTTAACAAACTAGATCAATATGTTATAAATAATTAGAGGCTATCCATTGGAAAATCATTTAAATGGAAACGCTTACCATGAAATAAATTAAAGAAAAATTAATTCAATAGAAAGAACTAGACTTCAGTATGATGGATCCTCACGCACCAAAAACATGAAGAAAATATCTAAAATATCTATCAGAACCATATTTTTGTCCGTAGGACATTCTAGAGTTCAACACATCCATTATAAATTAAGGGAAAAAGGTAAAATCTAGAAAGGGATAATAATTCACGAAGAAATATTCTTACGTCAACCATAATTACCACATATTCTAGATAAATTTCTCAAAATGTAAGGGTAGAAGGATATAGGACTCGAGGAAAATTCCCCACATGATTGGAATGGGAAATGAGGAAGATATTAAAAAAACTGACAATTTAATTTTAGTAAAAATCCAACATTAAATAACTATGAAAAAATACATAGTTTGGACGCACTTTTAGAAAACCCATGACCCAGCCTCACATGAGCCATGTTATTTCAAAATCCAAAGATTATGGTCTATAAAAGAAGCTAAATGGTTTGAAAAACTATACTTAATCCATGAAAAATTTCTCTATCCCCCAAACATCCCTCTCTCATGGTTATCCACACTCTATGAAAACTAGGGGAAACCCATTCCCTAGGGGTTGTCTTCACAAAAAAAATATTTTTAACCCTCATTCACAGGAACTACGTGAATTAATAAATAAAAAATACAAATAATAAAAATCAATGACATAATCATTGTCACACACCTCTCCAACATGTCCTACTTCCCCCCAAAAATGCCATTGGCATCATTAGTAGAAAATAGTGATTCCACTTCTCCCTCACCATGGATTATCAATCCCATGTATCATGGATAAAAACACCTCAATTGCAATGAATATCATCCAATGATATCAATTTACTATGGATCCCCCCATTTCTAACAATATAAGATAATTATTAGCTTCTCCGTAAAGGTGACATAAGGATCCACTTCCAAATCATCCTACTCCATCACATGATACAGGTATGAGTGTTATATGTTTCAATAGGATAGATGAAATAACTCATGAGATGATGGTATCAATAGTTCCAACATTATATGATTGGATACCTTCCAATTACATTCTGAAATCTGAAATGGATTGTTATAAAATGGTGGAATCATCCAAACTTTTTCATGTGATAGTTCCCTAGCTGAACTGATAACAAAAGAAACAACATATCACCAACATCAAATAGTAATGGGTGATAATTTATATCAACATATAATTTCGGGTGACCCTTATCTATCCCTAAACTTTGATAAATCAAACAAAATTCATTTTTATATCCTATATGAGACCCGATGATAATAAGGAATGATAACCTTCCTCAATCCAATACAATGGGGACTGGTGTGGCTACACATACAATTCCACAAGTTTGGACACCATGATAGATGTATCATAACAATTATTATAATGAAACTATAATAATGATAAATTTCCCAACCTTTAATCCTCTATGTCAGTCACGCATGCTCAGAGAATATCCTCAAGTGTCTGCTGGTTTTATTAATCTAACCATCCATCTAAGAGAGGTATGTTGTGCTCATCCATTTATTGTTTCTGATGGATTCATGGATTTAATTTCAGAAATGATATGTAAAATGAGAATAATGGTTATACACTATCTTAAATAGAACCCCATGAATCCAAAAAACCGTACAAACACACAAGTCCCTGATCTCTATTACCATTATCAATTATCTAATAGGGAGAAAATGGGTTGATTTTCATAAATGTTTATCAATCAACAATATAGCTTCATTCCCATGAATATTAATAGGTTTTTTGATCAAAAATTCCTTTGATATATCAGACCAATTTCACAATAGAATGGAAGTAGACTATAATAATCTTGCTGGTCTCTAATACTCAGCATTGATCCTATAGAAAGTAAAGCATTAGAAAACAAAATCATCAATTGATCATCCATCCCAAGCTCATCAATACCTTCTATGAAAGTTGTAAATCATATTTCTAGTCTCGATATGTAATAAAAAACAATAATAATTCCCATCATGTATCAATTCCATCATCAAGTTGAAAAGAGCCTCTATCATATTTCTAAGCATGACATAACTATTATAACACTAAGACAGATCACCCAAGGTCTCTATACCATTTAAATCTCTTTTCATCAACTAGAACAAGGGTTTATATAACTACTCTCACAATTATAGATAAATACGAGAGGTTTTGACCTACTCACTGGTCATAAATACTCTCTATCCATTCACTTAAACCTCTAGATAAATATCTATTCATAAGTTATCAAAGTCTACTCATATACTAGTTCTAAAAAATCTAGTCTAGAAACATCTTGTTGAAGTCCTCGATGACCATTTTCTCCAATACAAGGGTATAAGACATACTAAAATAAAATTTATTAAGATTATCTGACTAAAATAATAATTATAGGTTTAAGTCCCTCTAGTTGATGCTAAACATAAGGTTTTTATTATTTGAGTACATAATAAAATATTCCATGAAGACGGAATATCACAATTACTTAACTGCATGAATTATAGCATCCAACTCCATTTAATTAGTGGTTTAATTCTTTTCATGTGGGTATAGTTGTTGTGAGAAAAAAATCCACCAAACGATCATCCTAAATTAGTATACACCTGAACCCCACATTTTAAGAATCACAATTTTTTTGTATAATCCATAATAGAATATCAAAGAACAAAAATGGTTGTGTATGTCAAATGGTCCTATAACTCCACTCATACACTCTTGAACATCTTACTGTACTTAAAATTCACACATTTATTAGTAAATATTATCATGGATGACGTTATCCTTGATAATAATAACACAAAGAATCAATACACTATAAATATAAAAAACTCTTTTGATCTCAAACACATTACATGGTAAATAAAAAAAATGACTTATTAGATCTTCTAAGGGTTTACTTAAACCCCTTCCTTATAAATAATATGGACCATTAACTTCACATCATTAATCAACAAATTAATTTTTTATAACACTTAATATATATAGTTCTCTATTAGGATTCCTAAAACATCCTATAGATAGTCTATATAGTCCTCCTCCTTATTAGAATACAGCAATAGGTAATCTAAAAACATTACCAAGAAGGATTCTAGAGAGTAAGGAAAAATTAGTTTCATTAATTTTATAAAGACCACATAACAATTGGAAAGAAAAAATGGAATAAGAATGTAATTGAAACTTCCATAATGGCTTTGAAATATTTTCTTAGTATTATCCACCTCACATACCCTCAACTGATAGTACCGTGAAAGAATATTGATCTTAATAACTGATCAACCTCCTCTAAGATGATAAAAATTATCATGCATTCTTGGAAATGGGTACTTATTCTATTCACTCATCCGATTAATCATACCGTAGTCTATGAAATGTTAGAGACTCTCATTTTCCATATTCTCAAATAGAATAGGAAATTCCAATGGTTATATAGAATTATTAATATATTAGTTTCTCTCATGGTCCTATAACGAAGGTCCCAACTCTAAAAACTCTGCAACAACCATTCAATACGGTGAAAAATATATATGCATCATCTTTATGATAATATTGATTGTGACCTTAACCTAGAACTTTGGTATTAACCAATAAAAATCATCCATAAAATCATAAGGGTTCAAATCCATGACAACTGGAAGAAAACCATCTAAAATCATCCCAAAAACATAAAAAACACATCCAAGAATAGTGAAAGAGTATCTAATCAATCATTTAATAATTATTCCTACACTCCTTGATAACATTTACAACTCTCCCAAAAATGTGTGAGTGCTTATTTTAAGATATAGAAACCAAAACCACTGTAAATATTAATCAATTTAAGATAATAATCTATTCAAACAATTCAAACTAATTGTGAGATCAGAAACGGAAAAATCCAACATGATAAGGACCCGCACAAATTTCACATTTCAGAATAATACATGAATCTTTTGGAACATAAAAAATTTCTCCATATACATTCATTGTGGGGTAATTAGATCCATCACGAATAAAATAAATAAAATCAATTTAAAAATCAATATATAAATTTAATGTGATGGATGTATAGTATACTCCCAAATAAAATAAAATTGAATCCATGTACGATTAAATAATAATTGCACCTATTATATATTATATCTTGGACTCATATTACTCTAGTTCTATATCTAATATTTGAGGTCATATTAACACATTCTCTCCATGAGCCTTCTTTACCTTGTGCGGATACCATTTAACGTGGGGATGAGATGTGACACCATTGTAAGTGTATCATTACACCAAAGAATCATTTTATAATTGGATACAACTCCACTCCCTAGTGGGGGAGACCTGAAAATATGTTGAAGATATCTTAGACACCCAAATCATTGGAACATCCATGAATCCATGAGGTGATCAGGTCTAGCATGATAAGACATCCCAATCTAGTAATGAACCGGTAGCTTATGCCTCAAAGTAACTGCTCGAGCTGAGATCTAGGATTGCTAAGAACTCTTTCCACCACCAAGATGAGGTTTATCCAGATTACACTTATTTCCAAATGAATAGCTATAGATACCACCCATTGAAGTGGTGTGACTGAGAAATGACATATTATTCATGTATTCATCCACCATATTATATTTATCAACCAAATTAGAATTGATCACTAAATAGTGAATAATGAGTATTAAACTAATTATTTCCTTCAATCCCTTTTCAAAATTTCTGGATTTATTGTAGTTATTTTTTAGGATCTATTGAGATGCACAATCTAAATCGTTTAGCAGAGTAGCAAACTCCATCACTAAAAAAGCATATTTCTATTTAATGAATAACTCCCAAACATTTTCTTCCCTTAATAAATCAAGATATAATTACTTATTAAAATTGATTTTGAAATTAGTCAATGTTATTTACTTATACATCATTTCAAAGATCATGGATTCCAAAAATTTCCTACCAGGTCCTTCCAATATTAAAGTGTTGAATCCAACATTCAAAATATGTGTGTTCTTTGAGGACTAATATATTCTCTCAATTTGTTCTTTCCACTATTATGGCTCCAAAGTTCCCTTTTCTACATGCAAGACAAGTTTATTTTATATTTTCAACTCATGGGAATGGTTTTCCATTTATATCTTATCCCAAAAGTCCTCATAGCCTATGAACTAGATTTTATGGATCCCCAACTCCACCAAATATGGATTTGGTGGATTTTTTTCTTATGGTATATGATACAACTCTCCTTTTATAAGACTAGATGAGGGACTAATTTGAGGAATTATCTACAAAAAATAATACAAAATCTCATTTATTAAACACATTATTCACAATTAAAGTCATTTAAACCATAAAACCCATGATAATAAATATGAAATAATGAAATTTAGAATTAAAAAATTAAATAAAAAAGATGTGAACATTAAAAAAATGTAAACACTATGCACAATGTCACCTCAGTGTTAGGAAATCCATGAACGAACCATTAATGATCTACTATAAGATACGATAAAAGTTATCGCATGTTTCACATAGTTATAATTAACCATGAACCTAAACTGTGTGCCTCTCAATATCATCTATAATTCACCCAAAAACATAAAATGATTCATGGTCTCACCTTGTAGCTCAATACAAATATGGAATATTAAAAATATCAATAAACTACCCCTAATTGGGCCCAGAACATAAACACAATCTCAAACAACACATGGTAACTTGAGGCCTCTCATAAATAAGATCTAGCATATAAATCCTCTTCTAATACCTTGTGAGATCTTATGGTCTTAGCTCTATCGTACATCTGAAAAACAAATAAAAAATATTTTGACACCAATTTATAGATAACATGCGTAGTTCACACTAACCCCTAACGTGAGCTACCCCCATTAGTCCTAAAATGCATTCTTTGTGGCCACGGGAATGCTTCCAACACCAGGTAATCACACGAACCATTTGTGAAGGGGTTTTCCTTGGGAAAACCGGCATAAACCATCCATGAATTAGATGTAAAACTAAGTAATTAAACTGAATCAAATGACAGGGAAACATAATTATAGTAAATTGAAAAACAACTAAGGAATATATCGTAATCATAATCACATCACCATATTTAATAATTCATATACAGGACATACACAGATGATATTTATAGTCTAAAGCTCAAAAACCGAAAAAATGTTTCATGTCCGAAACAGGAAATGTACATCATCCCTACTTTTAAAAATCAAAAAAATACTCCTTGTGGGATAAACCCTATAACCCCACATTAACTCTATCAGATTCATCCTTAGATGGGGATAATCAATAAGTGGCACTGAAATGGTTGGTTCTATCAAATTTTCATGTGTCCAATAAAATAATGTGTATATATGCCTTATGGAATATACATTGTGTGAGGGATAATGCTTAGTATGATACCACTAACAATATATAAGGATTTTAACCATATAAAATAGTAAAAATATTCTCTAACTCATTTTCAAAATAGTAACCATGTTTCCAATCAAAATATCTCCTGATGGAAACAATTTATAAATCCCTTTATTTTAAATGAAATAAACTACTTAATCACATAAGGAAAACATTTATCAAAGACATAAATAAATCCTTCCAAAATGCATGCCCAACACAAACACACAAGGAATTAAAATGATATTAAGTGTAAAAAAAATCAAATAAACAAATAATGTAACATGGAAATAATCACAAAACATCTCATTCAACCAACACAATAATAATGTCAATAGTGAATATTAAACAAATTGGGAATACATATTGTTCATCTTGAACTATAATTATAAATTTATAGTTTGACTATGTTTAAAATAAGGTTTACTATCTGTATAAGTTAGTGTAACATTTTTGGAAGCTGTCTCAAAATTCAATGAGCCAAAAATTCATGGATTTCAGTTGGTTCCATGTTTAATGTTTTGGAATCACATTTAGTCTTCCTCCCCAAGGCTCACTCTATCCATTGAGCATTAATTTTTTAAGATCACCCATTCTTCTTTCAAATGGCTCACATATCCCCTTCGAGAATATTCCCGTTTTATGTGCCATGCACACAAAAATCCGAGGTCTCCCATCTGTTACTCAATTCCAAATATATAAATAAAAAATAATCGACCACAAAGTCCATTTCCAAATTTCTATAAACCACTGCAACCATTTTCATAAAATAAATTCCTCAAGGTAAAACTATTTCTATAATCCCTTTATAAATTTATTTAAAATCCTATGGACTTTGATAAATTTTAACAGGCATGGAATTCATTGAATCCATATATATTTGAAAAAAATCATCAAAACATTAAATTTCCTAAAACAATATTGCATCACATAATAAAAGTTTAGAACATCTATTTAAAGTAATATTAATTAAATGAAACAATAGGTAGTAATGAATTAGAGGTTACTCATTTGTAAATTCCCTTAAATGGAGAAACCTACATAAAAATAAATTCTAAACTTGTATTCCATGGAAACCATGACTAGATTCTAGTAGAAAGGGTCCTCAATCAAATAAAAAAAAACAAAAAATCACCTAAAATGAAATTTATATTCGACCATGGTGAATTATAGGGTTCTACATTTCCCATAAAGATGAATAAAAAGGTATAATATGGAAGAGAATAAATAAATCATGATGAAATAAGCTTACCTCAATACAAACCACCATGCGTAAAGGATAAATTCAATACAATGGAATGGTATAAGTCTCTAAGGCTTTAAATAAGAAGCTATCCATGACGGGAGATATAAATTTAAGATATCAATTTAAAAACTCATAAGGGAATTTTGATATAATCCATTGTTTCTACCAACTAGTAAAAACCACATGGTTTGGAAGAATGGTTAGAAAAACTCGGTGGAAATCCTACGAGAACCACTATCTCCCAAAAACCAAAGATGCATGGTTTATGGAAGAACTTTTATAGTTATAAAAACCATGCTCATTATGTGGAAAACTCATCTATCACCCAAACACTCGTCTCTCATTGTAAGCCACACTATCAAAAAAATTTATGCACCATGGTTCTTTTTAAATAAACAATTTTATTGTTACCCCAACTCCCATAAACATGGAGATAAAACAAATAGATAAATAAAAACTAAAATAATACATACATGAAAAATGATGGGTGTAAAAATAGATAAAGGATATCATAACTCAAATCAAACCAAAATCACTTAAAACTGTGGGAAATCATTGGATACAATGTGAGGGTCCCTCTCTATTTCATCCACACACATGAGAAGGTAAATAAAATAAGTGTGGTGTTAATAAATGAAGATGGTAAAAGGGTTTATATCACAAAATCTGAAACTTTTTAAAGGTTCACCATGTTTTTCAGTATGAAGTGTTGTGATCTAGCCAGTCCCCTGGGAACCTAATATTCCCATGGACATTGTGGGGGATTCACCCTCTTTTTTTATTATTGAACACCCAAATACCCCACGCACCATATCCTTCAACACTGGGATAGACTCTCCATGTACCTCTCAAAATTCCCATGAATGACTTACTATGACATAGAATGATGTATTATTCCTTTAATATATTAACACCTTAGTCAATTAATGTCATAAATAGTAAAACACACACCTTAGACATTATAGTACTAACCATTTTCGACAAGTGAGATCACCCATAAACCACTCCCACAAAAAAACACCAAAGAGCTACAGTTTATTGGGTTTCCTTGGGGAAACACCCAAACAATGGATCTACACCTTATTCCTAGGATTTTTTCTCTCAACTATGTGATATACCATGTTCTATTCCTCCATGTGGTGGTGCATCTATAGTGAAACAATTTTCGGTCCAAAAACCCACACTCTAATGATCTTTCAATCCCATAATGAATATCTTAGGTAGTGAGTCAGGTTGAAAATTATCTCCCCAATGGTTATAAGACTCATAGAACAGAAATCAAACCACAATTATCAAATAAAAACTATTCCAACATTCAAATTATAAATTCAATTAAAAATTTCACTACTCAAAATTAGGATATGTTTTACAGTCTCTCTATCATATCCCTTCTCATCCCTAAGAAGCCTCATTATTACTACAAACCTTAAATCAACCTACCATAGTCATCAAATCATAACCAATGCATTACATTCCACTTCAAAATGATAACCACATTTATACAACACACTCTAAATATGAGGCCCTCTATTTATAAATACCTATATCTATGAAATGTAACAATGGTTGAGTGGATCCTTTGTCCACTTTATTTTAAGATAATTATAGATATTTCATTATTTTATTTCCCCTAAATCTATTAATAATTTTAATTTTTGATTTATTAAATTATGATTAATCATGATCATATGATAATATTCATTTATTTAAAATATCATTATATTTCATGTTCTAATTTTTAAATACTTGTTCAACATATGTTTTCAAGTGTTTTTAGGCTTAATAAGTCATTTTAGACCATATAACATCGTTTTTATATGTCTTATACTATTACCATATTGAAAGTTAAAACACATAACCTATAGTGACCCAGGCTTCATTGACCTCGATAATACTTATTTTTAGATGAATATTAATTACATAAAATAGAAACACAATTGAGCACTATAACAATTTTAGTTCCTTTGGAATCATGGAACACAATCTTATAACCCGGGGAATGATCTTCAATATTTCAAAAAAATCATCTTTTTATTTAGTAATAATCAATGAAATACCCTAACTAAAACCATTTTTCATAACCCAGGGAAATGAAACATAAGAAATCTCACTCCCAAATTCTCAGTGATGGTATAAGAGGGAGATACGTATGAATAACAAAAACATAAGGGTATGAGAGCATGATACTAATATTTGAATAGAATACAATGTAGATCAAATGTCAAATTCTACATTAATGGAATAATGACAGGAATTTCAGAATACATGAAACATAAGGAAATAAAATAACATGAGGCATTTATGAAAAAAAAATTAGCATAAGACATAGAATTGTGGGATACATATTTGAATATAAAATGATTTCCTTAGTAGTCAAGGCTTTTTTCCATGATATATCAGGGTGCTCTATGTGTAGTTACACCTTATAAGTGTGACACTCCACCATCTGTATTGTAATACATTTCCTCGAACTAGAATGGGTTCACTCCAAAAAAATGATTTTAGTTAATGTTCACTCCCAATTCTATTATAGTGGGAAAATACCCTTACTAAATCTGGTCTACTCTATGTCCCTAGTCCTATCTATCTCATGAGATATAAAAATTTACCCAATTAATTGAAGGGAAATATAGGTCCTAGCCATCTTTTATTATAATTGAACCAAAATCCATGGTTATAACATAATAACTATCAGAAAATTAAAATCATATAAGTTTGTGCCACATGACCATAAAACATTCACCACAGTATAACTCATGAAATTAAATAGGTTGGATAAAAAAATTCATATCATAACCTATGGAAAAGATATAAGTTTCATAATCATTTCAACATTTCATCATGACCTCAACCATTAAAATAATTTTTCATCATAAACATTTTTATCGAGGTATAACATAGAGAAGAGAAAAAGGTTTCATAAATATATTTTCATTATAAAAATGAACTACTTATATAAACAATAATGCTGGTATACATTGTTCATTTCACTAAGGAATATATGTTACATAAAAATATTATATCCTATATGGTGAATGTTTTTGAAAGATAAATCACTTAGAATTATTCTTATAAAAGATAATTTTTCATTGAATATATATTTTTCAAAATAAAAATTTGTTAAAAAATATGAAACTAAAATTATTTAATAATAAATTTTGATTATAATAAATACATATTTATAGGTAATATAAAATAGTTCTTAAGGAAGATATCTTTCCCCATTGATGTAAAAACACTATTTAAGTCATTTTCAAAACCCCTTTTTACATTGAAATCATTTATCTAAAACATTAAAATTTCTCAAATATTAAAGAAAAAATTTCTTAGAAAATAAATTTGAAAACATGAAAGTTATTTATGAAATCTTTGAGAAGTCATGATATTGATAAATTCTATTCATTTCATCCATGTTAAAAAGAATTATTCTTTTCAAATTTTTGGGAAAAACAAAATAGGACTTGTTTGGAAAATGACATTAAGATTTAACTAAAAAATATTCAAAGATGTAAAAAATGGGAAAAATATTATTTAATAGACCATTTGGAAAATTTGAAGAAAAAAATTCATATAATTTTTAGAAAATTTGGTTTTAGATGAAATGGATTTCCAACCAAAAAGAGAAATAAGGTTGTATTTTCTTAAAATCATTTTCATAATTCGTTTAATTTAAAAAAAGTGGGAAAATTGTAATATTACATTAAAATTTTACAAGTTACTAGAGAATAATAATATTAATTATTAATGTATTATATTGAACATAGTATTTAATTATCATAAATAAAAACATAATGAATTCGGATTAATGATGTAAATATATCATAAAATCACTACCACTTCCTTATATAATAATATTAAGACCTATAATGGAATAAAATAAATTGGAAATTAAAATATCATGATGAATAATATATTCATGAAATTTTATGTTAGATTTGATCTATATACGTAATGTTAAATAATATATGTTTATAAAATAACATATGTCTAAATGATGCCAAAATGAGAAAAAAACCCTAACCTTATGTCTTCAATTATGATATACACATTAAAACCTCATGTATAATGAATACGAGATTATTATAAATATTTTACAGAATAATAACTATATATATAATATCATATGTGATTTTATTATGTTCTATTATTAAATTTTTGTCAACAATACCATAATATAGTCATGTTTTGGGTAGTAACTACTTTATCAATCATATTTGTTTGGATTGGTTATTTTTGGTTCAAATGATTTTATCTTTGTTTTATCATCTCCATAAAAATAATAATTAAATATTTATACCTAAATTATACTTTTAATACTAATCATGAATGCTGTTTTTGAGGAATTTTGGACGTTACGATCATGGAGATGGTAGGTGGTAAGTACGCATGAGTAATATTCTCATTTTTCAATGATCATTATAGAAAGGGGTAAGTAATATAATATATTTTCAGAATGATTATAATATCATTAATACTATATTATTTCAATAAATATAGTTATACATGTCATCCATGGGGTTTGATGATGAAACAAGAGTCTCATTGCTTTATAAAGGTCGTGGCCCACACATATGAGAACAATACTATCATATTTCAATTAGTAAAAAGGTAATAAATAAAATGAAATATTGTCATTTCATAATGAGACTTATTTTATTAATATCACAATTTTTTTATATCACATATGTGTTGAGTCAATAAGGTTTTCCTTATGACTTTTCCATCCCTCTTGTTTTTAAAATCACAAACACCTTATACATATGGAAATATTTTTTTCTCAGTTAGGAAAATTTTATTCTTTAAGGAAATTAACCCTAACCTAAATTTTCTTATACATTGCAATATTTTATTAAGTACAACAACTAGATTCATAACAAAAATCCCAGAGCCATATAATGAAAAAATTTGGATCATTCTGTTTTTTATCCGAATTCTGGATGTTATCTGTAATGTAGTTCTAATCCGAATTCTGGACTCCGAACTTTCATGAGTTTTCCTCTGAACTCTAAAGTAGATCGACTTTGAACTCTAAATAAGTTCAACTCCAAACTCTCAAATAGTTCGACTCCGAACTCTTATGTAGTTCGACTCCGAACTGTGAAGAATTTAGACTCCGAACTCTTATGTAGTTCGACTTTGAATTCTTAAGTAGTTCGACTCCGAACTCTGAAGAAGTTCGACTCCGAACTCTGAAGAAGTTCGATTCTGAACTCTTAAGTAGTTTGACTCCGAACTCTAAAGAAGTTCGACTCCGAACACTGAAGAAGTTCAAATCCTAACTCTAATGTAGTTCGACTCCGAACTCTTAAATAGTCTGACTCCGAAATATTAAGCAGTTCGACTCCGAACTCTTAAGTAGTTCGACTGAAACTCAGCAAGTTCAGAATCTGATCTCTGGTGAAACTAGACTCCGAATTCCTATAAAACAGAATCTGAATATTTCTTAACATAGAATCCAAACTTATTTTTGGTTAGACTTCGAATTTTTGACTTGCTTACACTCCGAAATATTTAGTAGCTTTTACTTACATATGATTCATTTCAAAATGATGTCGTGCATTCAGTTATACATAGTATGTTATAAAACGATGTCATCTATTCTGTTTCTAATTAACCATTGTCTGAGTTACATGTATACAGGTCCCTCTGAATTTCATTGAAAATATGTCCATTGGAATAGGGAGCCATCCATTGGAAATTTTCCTATAAATAGGAGCTCTTTTGAAAGAGCTCAACAAAAAGTTGATCGATCTAGAGAACACACACTGTTAAGGTGATTTCTAGAGGGAAAAGTATTTCATGCCTTATGCGTACTGAACTGCTCGTTCAGATTTCTTCGTGCGACTCCGGATTTTGTTGAATACATTCGAGGACTTCCGGGGATAGGAAGATAGATGTGTCGACTACCATGAAGTTTGAGGGCTTCCTTGCTGAGGAAGACAGAGGTTCCAACTACCATGAAGTTGAGGGCTTGCGGGGATAGCAAGACAGAGATTCCGATCTTCGTATCGAGGTCTTATCCTGGTGTGGGTAATATAGACTTTCTTGAAAGTATATATCAAGAGACCTTTATGCATGGTTGTTGGATACCCTTCTCTTTGGGTTAAAAGAGTTATTGTTTGTTACTTGTAGTTTTTCTACTTGTTTGTTTCTGCTGCATATTGTATTGTAAGGAATGTATAACCGTCTTGTATTTCCTTACAATTTTACTTTGATTAGTTTAAGATTCAATACGCTTTAAGGTAGAGTCTTATATTGTAAACATTGGTTCCAATTCTCCAGTTGGTGATCGGAGGTGTTGTGAAATTGCTTAGTTTAACTTTGTTAAACCTAGATTTTCCTTGTCTAAGGAAAACATTGTTATTCATAACCAACATTAATGGTTCCAAATGAATTTTTAAAGTGTAAAATTCACCCCCCTCTTGTATATTGATCCTCTACATCGTTATTTTGTTCCTAAAATTGGTATCAGAGGAGGTCCTTGAAATACTCGTACTCACATATAAGTTTTTCTTACTCTTTATCATTCCAAACTTTTTTATTATGAACTTTGTCATTCCTAACTTTGTGGTTATGAACTGTGTATACTAACTAGTTTGGTTGCACAAGTTGTTTTAGAATGGCAGGAATCAATGTTGGTTCTATTGAAAATCTAAATCCTACAAGACCACCAATCTTTCATGGTAATGAATATGAGTACAGGAGAGATCGAATGAAGACTTTTGTTATCAACACTGGAGTGGAAAATTTTGTTATGCTTACTAGTGATTATAAAATACATGATAAGGAAGTTAGAACTTTCACTAATCAGGAAAAACAAGAGTATCAACTCAATTATAAGGTACGCAATAATTTACTATGTTCAATGACTAGAAATATATATAGCCAAATTTCTTCTTGTGAAGAAGCTAATTGCATCTGGAAGAAGTTAGAAGTTACACACATTGGCACATATAAAGTGACTGAAACTAGGAGAGCTATGCTTAGAGTTGAATCCCATGGATTCAATTTTTCGTATGGTGAACCAATCTGCAAAGTTCCACAGAGGTTTATGACTATAGTCAATAGCTTACAGTCTATGGGAGAAAAGGGTTAGATGATGAAGACCTTGTAGATAAGATAATTTATATTATGAAAAATGAGTGGGAATCAAAGAGAATAACTATATATGTGAACATGAAGGTTACTCAAATTTCTCTTGAGGAGCTATTCAGAACTCTTCTCCAACATGAAACCAGAATAAAGAGAGATGCTGAAAACATAAAAAAGAAGAATGGGAATGGTACTGTCGCTTTTACAACAACATCAAATCATATGAAAGCTAAGACTCCTGAGAGAGTAACCTGATCCAAGTCTAAGAAGGGAGTTATTCAACCAGATTCTAGTGAAAGTGAAATCTCAGAAAATGAGTTATGAAATCTTACTCGATGGATGAACAAAATAGCCGGTCAGAGAAATTTTCAATCCATCTATAAGAAAAAGTAATGGAATGAAAGGAAAGATGAAGAAGTTACTTGTTACGAATGCAAGAGAGCTGAACATATTAGACCAGATTTCCCTCAACTCAAAAAGAACGAAAGGAAAGAAAAGCAGTCGGAATCGAGAAGGAAGAAGTATTAAAAAACCAAAGCTAAGAAAGTTCTGAAAGCAAATGACACCTAGAGTTCCAGTGGTCGTGACTCTTCAGATGAATCTTCTAATTATGAATCTTCAGGAAAGACGAATCTTGGTCTTATAGCCAGATTACCTATTGAAAATAATTTCTTTATAGCTAAGGTATGAAATGCTGAATCATTGATCAATGTATCTTTAAATCCTAATGATAGTAAATATTATAACTCCTCAGATGAAGAATCCTCTTCTAATGAAGAAAATACTTCACCTACCTATGATGAAGTTTCTACGTTTGCTGAACTTATTGATATTGAGACCTCTAAACTCAATAAGAAACATGATAAGGAAAACTCTAGGAATTATATTCTTACAAAAGTGAAATCAGATCTTTCCAAAGATCTTGATAGGAAAAATGATGATTTTATATGTATTTCAAAAAATCATGAGGATGTAAGTTCTGAGAGGAACAAACATTCTAAAGAGTTAGAAAAAGTAATTTCTAAGAAAAGTGTTTTCGAGCCTAGCTCTAGTTCTAAATCTAATGATTTTGAAGATTAAAACTTTTTTATCAAACTCAAGTCCGAAATTTTTTCCTTAAGGAAGTTTTTATCAAACTTTTCCCAAGGTAAGGAAAAGTTTGATAAAATGTATTCTCAAGTATGACCTCGAAGAAACGAATCTGGATTTTGTTATACCCACGGAAAAACAATTTTTAGTAACAACTTCTTTGTTCCACAGAGTGCCCAATTTTGTACCAAGTGTCAATGTGGTGGTCACTGGGAAAATAATTGTTCTTTAAATAAAACCCATTCTCTAGGTTTTCATAAAGCCTATTTTTCTAAGAATGTGTGGGTTCCTAAAATTTTGTTGTCTGGAAATTCCAGATCCAAGAATGTTTGGATTCCGAATGTATAATTCTATTCTTGTATTCAGGAAGATAGAGGAAGTACCAACAACAATACATGGTACATGGATAGTGGATGTTCCCGGCATATGACTGGTAACAAAAGGTATTTTAAAAAGATTATCAAAACAAAAGGCGGAATGGTAACTTTTGGAGATAATTCACATATAGAAATTGTTGGTATTGGTAATATTGTTCTTCTAGGTAAAACATTGATTTCAAATGTTTTATTACTTAAGGGTCTTAAGCACAACCTCATTAGCATAAGTTAGTAATGTAATGAAGGGTACCTTGTGAATTTTTGGAATGATAAGTTCTTAGTACACAATTCCATGGAAGAATTTATTCTCTCATCCAATAGGAAAGAGAATGTTTACACTTTTAACTTAGAAGACCTAAGGAGCCAAGATTTACCTTTCCTAAGTGTAATGGAACATCATTCCTAGCTATGGCATAGAAGACTAGGACACTGTAACCTTAGAAACTTATGTAAACTCTCTAAGAAGAAACTAGTTAAGGATCTACCGGAGCTTAGGTTTGATTCTTCTAATGTTTGTGATCCTTGCCAATATGGCAAGAAAAATAAATCTAGTTTTAAATCAATTGGTAAAGTCTCAACGACTGATGAATTACAGTTAGTGCACATGGATCTTTTCGATCCAACACAAAATGGAAGTATTGGAGGCAAATACTATGTGTTTTTTCTATATGATGATTAAACCAGATTTACTTGGGTCTATTTTCTAGAAAAGAAGTCTAATGCTTTTTCTTATATCAAATGTTTTAGAGGACAAGTTAAAAATGAGAAAAATCTTCCACCGAAAACTGTTCACACGGATCTTGGAGGAGAATTTCCAAATTCTGATTTTGAAACTTTTTGTAGTAGGAAAGGTATTACTCAATATTTTTCAGCACCTAGAAAAATGGTGTAGTTAAGAGAAGAAATATAATTATTCAAGAGATAACTAGAACCATGTTGAGTGAATATTCTATATATAGAAATTTCTGGGATGAAGCTGTATGTACTGCATGTTATACTATAAATCGAGTTTTGATTAGACCATTTTTTAATAAAACTACTTATGAATTATGGAATGGTAGAAAACCAAGACATTCCTACTTCAAGGTTTTTGGTTACAAAGTATTCATTCTGAATACTAAAGATAACTTACATAAATTCGCACCAAAATCTGATGAAGGAATTTTATTAGTTTATTCCACAACTTCTAAGGCATATAGATTTTTTAATAAACATACGTGTACTATTGAAGAAACAGTGCATGTAAAATTTGATGAGTCTGATCCTTTTGTTTTATACTATCCCAACCTACGTCCTCGGATGTGTTTCCAAAAATTGATTGTCAACACTTGATAGAAGGTCCTTCTGATAAGGATAATGTTTAAGAAGATTCTTCTGAAATATTTACCCTAGAAGACTTTCTACCCTATGTTGATGAACCAGTTTTACAAAACCCAAATCAGGTGTTTCTTAAGAATCATCCCAGTGATAATATCATTGGTGATATAAATCAACCTGTATGGACTAGAAATTCCTTCAGAAATGAAGTAGAACATCTATCATTTCTTTCCCAATTAGAACCAAAAAGCACTGATGAAGCTTTAAGTGATGATGATTGGATCAAACCCATGCAAGATGAACTAAATGAATTTGAGAGGAATAAAGTATTGACCTTGGTTGAAAGACCTAAGGAATCATAATTTATTATAGTAAAATGGGTTTTCAGAAACAAATCTGATGAAAATGGAGTTATTGTAAGAAATAAAGGTAGACTCGTTGCTAAAGGCTATAATCAGCAAGAGGGAATAGACTATGAAGAAACATATGCTCTAGTAGCTAGTCTTGAATCTCTTCGTATTCTACATACCTTTGCAGAATTCATCAATTTTAAACCTTTTTAAATGGATGTGACATGTGATTTTCTTAACGGTTATGTTCAAGTGGATGCTTTTGTTGAACAACCTCCTGGTTTTGAAGATTAAAAACATCCTGATCATGTTTTTAGACTTACCAAAGCTTTGTATGGTCTTAAACAAAATCCAAGGAGCATGGTATGATAGACTCATAGGATTTTTTCTTCAAAATAACTATGTTAAGGGAAATGCAGATCCAACCCTTTTTATAAAGTATGATAAGAAAAATGCATTTATTGTTCAAATTTATGTTGATGACATCATATTTGGTTCAACTCAGCAATCTTTAACTGATTCTTTTGCGAGTCTAATGAAGTCTGAGTTTGAAATGAGTACGATAGGTGAGTTAACTATTTCCTTGATTTTAAAATTTCTCAAAAACCAGACGGAACCTATATATCTCAACATAAGTATATTAATGATCTTCTCAAAAAGTATGGTTATGACAATACTAAGAGTATAAGTACTCACATTGGTACCTCAAACTCTTTAGATCTTGATGAAGCTGGGAAACCAGTAGATCAAACGACTTTTAGATGTATGATAGGAAGTCTACTTTACATAACAGCTAGTCGACCAGACTTAATGTTTTCAGTGTGCTCATGTGCAAGATAACAATCCAATCCTAAATAATCTCACTTATAGTCGGTGAAAAGAATTTTTCGTTACCTAAAGGGAACCATGGATCTAGGATTATTTTATACTTCTGGAAATGATTTTGTCCTAAAAATATTTTCTGATGCTGACTTTGGTGGATGCAGAATGGATAGAAAAGTACATTCAGAACTTGTCATTTCTTAAGAGATTCATTAGTTTATTCGTCCAGCAAAAAGCCACATTATGTAGAACTTTCCACTGCTGAAGCTGAATATGTAGCAGCTGGAAGTTTATGTGCTCAAGTTTGTCGATGCAACACACACTCACAGATTATGGCCTGAGTTTTACTAAGACTCAAATATTGTGTGATAAAATAAGTGCCATTTCCCTATGTAAGAACCCTGCACATCACTCTCATGCAAAGCACATAGATATTAGGCATCACAATCTTAGGGATCACACACTTAAAAGAGATATCATTCTTCAGTTTATCGGAACACAAGATCAACTTGCTGATATTTTCACTAAATCATTACCCTCTGATAGATTTGAAAACATTAAACAAAATCTAGGAATGATAACTGTAAGGTAATCATTCTTCATTAACTTCTTCTTGAACAATTTTCCTGACAGTAATAAACTCCTCTTTATAGGGGGGGTACATTTGATTGTTAGTGTAACTAATTTTTTTTGGTATGTTTTTAAAACATTTCGTAAAATAAGTTTCCAGAATGGGAATTTCTGAAAGTGAATTTTTCAGGACTAAAATTCTCATAATGAGAACATCTGGAATGGAAATCTTCATACTAAAAACTTCCGGAATAAAATTTTCATACTGATAAGTTTCGGAATGGAGTTTTTCGGACTGGAGTTTTTGTAATGAGATTTTCGTAATGGAATATTCGTAATGAAGTTTTTTTCTTCAAGAAGAATATTACCAATTACGAACAATATTTATAGTTTATCCGTAAGCTATGATTTTCTTACTTATAGTTTTGAAATGAAATATTGCCTACTGGTATTTTCCTTATTTATTAAAAATTTGGATTCTAGTTTTTCCACAAATCCAGATGTTTTCTTTAAAAACCTCAAAATATCAGAGTCATGTTTTCCTTGCGGGATTGTTCATAACTGTCAGATCATATCGGAGGTTTTTCAACCGTTAGATGTTTTTTGGAAGACCAACGGTCACAACCTTTGCCTATATAAAGGGTACCCCGAGACACGTCCCACATCGGTTTTTCCATGCATTTGCATCTCGAAGCCCTGCTACTCTTCTTAATCCTAGTTCCGATCTTTGTGAAGTCGATCTAAATCTTTCAGATTACTTCACTCCGAATGTCTGTTGAAGCAACTTCTCTAGATTTGTTAATTGCAAAACCGATCTCAAAGTGGTTAGTCTTCAGGGAATGATTAGTTCATTTGGACTTCTATAAGCTTGATTCCCTTATTTCCAAGAACATAAAGTTGAATGGATGGGATGATGTCTTCCTAGAAAATCTAGATAAACAGGATCCCGTTTATACTGATTTGCTCATCGAGTTTTACGAGTCTGTTTCCTTCCTGATGGAAAATGGCAGAGAATGGTTTTCTTTCAAGTATTATGGGAAGACTTATAAGCTTTCTTACACCAAGGCCGCGAGCTTGGTTGGGTTGTCATATGTAGAAGAAGGAGAATTCTGCTCTCACAAATATCCTGATGTGCAAGGAAGTTTCAATAAGGAGAAGGCACTAAAGTGTCTTGGGATTAAGGATGATTCAACTATCAAGATTGCTCGTCTCACTCCGAATAATAGAATTCTTCAGCTTTGGGAGCAAGGCTTTCTGGTTTCAAGAAGATGTGATAAAGACAATTTAAAGAGGAGTGATATCTATGTCCTAGATTTCTTGGTAAATCTAAGAAAGATAAATCTGATGAGGCATGTCTTGGTTACGATCAAGAATATCAAAGAAGGAAATTTGAGAGCTCAGATTATCATGTTTCTTGCCTTGTTATCTAAGATGATAGTTCTATGCTTAGAATATTTCATGATTTCTTGCAAATCAAAGATCTGGAATTGCAAGCTCATGCTAGTCAGTGATGATACTCTTAAGAGGAGGAAGATGGGATTTCTAGTGAATATGAAGAATTTTAGCCCTATCCGTGGAGGAGTTTGAAGTAGCTCAAAAAGAAACACACTCTCCGTAACCATCCAAAAACCAATGTAATAAGTGAAAGGATAAGGAAGTGCTTGCTGATGAAGAAATTCCTGAAGCGAAGGAAACTCAATATGCTCCCCCCATGCTGAAGAAGTAGAAAACATATACGGATGAAGTAGCAGCCAAGTGGAGGGAAGACAAAGAAATGAGAATGGAAGGGGATCCTCATTTAGAATGGGACCCTGTTGAGGCCAAGTCCTTAAAGGAAAAAGCTACTGAGGAGCTAGAGAGACAAGCGAAGGAAAAGAAAATGACAAAGAAGATTTCTGAAGCTAAAGTGGCACGATCTTTGCTGAACGATATAGAGTTGGCTTCCGAAATGCTTCCAGTTCCTAAATCTTTTGATGTTGACCCTTCTTTACCAGAAACTCCAGGCAAAAACTATGTCACTATGGAAAAGGAAACGGGTAATGAAATAGTTGAAGAAGCTAATAAAAAAGGTGCTGAATAACTTGAAGAAGAAGAAGAAGAAGAGGAGAGTGAATATCTGGATACCTTGATCAAGCAAGTACTGGACTACAATGATAAGGCTGAATCCACAAAGTTAGTTACTCAAGGTAAGGGAGATGAGGAAGCTAGTAAGCAACATCAAGAAGAATAAAAAGAAAATTTTTTATATGATGAAGAATAATCCTGTGAGAGGAATTTTTTTGAGGATGGTCAAGAAAAACAGAAACCAGATAAAGACCAGATAATTCTAGTTTATGAATCCGAGGAAGTTTCTCCTAATGTGGAACCCATTCCGAAATCTGGTAAGGGGAAGAAATTTCTCATGGAGACACCTATAAAAGATCTCATCAGGAGGAAAGAGGTTGGTGGTACCTCTAAAAGAAAGATGGTGCAAGTTGAAGAAGAGTAATCTCAAAGAGAAATTTCTGATTCAGAATCATCATCTCATGGGAATGATTTTGTGGTTCAGTCTCTAAGAAAGTTGGTGGACACAATTCTGATTCTTCCAAAAATAGATTATAGATGCCATATGCTGCAACAAACTATGAATCAGAAATCAGATTCTTTAACCATGGTCATGGATATGTTTGTGAAGTTGGAAGCTGAACAGAAAAGTTTTCTGATCGATTATAATATAAATAGAAAGTCTTGCATTAAGGTAACAAAGAGGTCTAAGAGAGTTGAAGAATACATGGCTGGGTATGATAATTTCTAGAATAAAGTGAAAGAAGCGTTTGACACAGCAGATAAAAAGGTTATGAATCTTGAAGTTGAGCTGATTATTGATTAGTGTACCCGGAGTCAACAAGTGAAGGAACTGAATGAAAATGAAAATTCTCTTGCTCAAAATATTACAAAAGATAGAAATCTCCAGATTGAGCTTGAGAAAAAAGTCATTCAGCAAGATGAGTTGTTAAAGTTGCAGAAAGAATCCTTGGAGGCTCAGGAAGAGGCTTTAAAAGCTTACGAAGAAAAGGTAAAAGGCTTGGAGAGGCAATGAGAGGAAGATCAAAGAGATTTTAAGAAACTCAAATCCTTGTTAAAGCAGCTCATTCCGAAGGAAAAGGAAGACAAATGAACCCACTCCGATCTTTTTTTGTAGTTGTCTTTCATTGTATTTTTTCCACAACTCTAATGAAATGGTTATATGGTTGGTTGTGTCTTGTTATATACTAATGTTTCAGGTACCATACTTTGTTTTCCATTCCCTTCAATTCTTTTTGAAAATCATAACGGGGGAGAAGGAAAAAGAACTACCCCTAAGGAGGAGAAAGGAAAATTTTCTAAGAGAAATATCCTTAATGAAAGGCAGAGTTTCCCACTACGATGTTTTTCATTCTTATAATAATGAAAATTCCACTCAGGAAACTCATAATACAATCCTTAGAGTTTCAATTCCTAAGGGGGGGTTGGTTGTATTCACTATTATCCATGAACAAAGGGAGATAAGTTTTATATTTCAAAGTCTAATGAAAGTTTTCAAAATCCTTATTTTCTTTTCCGATAGGATGTTTGTGCTTTCCAAAAAGGGGGAGATTATTGAGTCAATAAGGTTTTACTTATGACTTTTCCATTCCTCTTGTTTTGAAAATCACAAACACCTTATACTTAGGAAAATATTTTTTCCCCATAAGGAAAATTTACTTTTTTAAGGAAATTTACCCTAACCTAAATTTTCTTATACATTGCAATATTTTCTTATGTATAACAACCAAATTCATAACCAAAATCCAAGAGCCATATACTGAAAATATTTAGAGCTTTCTGTTTTTTTATCCGAATTCTTGATGTGATCTGAAATGTAGATCTAATCCAAATTCTGAACTATAAACTTTCATCAGTTCGACTCTGAACTCTTAAGTAGTTCGACTCCAATCTATGAAGAATTTTGACTCTAAACTCTCAAATAGTTTGACTCCGAACTTTTAAGTAGATAGACTCCGAACTCTAAAGAAGTTTGAATCCGAACTCTTAAGTAGTTCGACTTAGAACTCTTAAGTAGTTTGACTCCGAAATCTGAAGAAGTTCGACTAGGAACTCTTAAGTAGTTCGACTCCGAACACTTAAGAAGTTCAACTCCGAACTCTTAAGTAGTTCGACTCTGAACTCTGAAGAAGTTTGACTCTGAAATATGAAGAAGTTCGCTTTCGAACCCTCAAGTAGTTCGACTCCGAACTATTAAATAGTTCGACTTCGAAATCTTAAGCAGTTCGACTTCGAACTCTTAAGTAGTTCGACTCCGAACTCTGCAAGTTCAGAATCCAATCTCTGGTGAAACCAGACTCCGAATTCCTATAAAACAGAATCTGAATATTTCTTAACATAGGCTCAGAACTTATTTTTGGTTAGACTCCGAATGTTTGACTTTCTTACACTCTGAAATATTGATTATCTTTTACTTAAATATGCTCTATTTCAAAATGATGTCGTGAATTCAGTTATACATTGTTTGTTATAAAACAATGTCGTCAATTCTGTTTCTAATTAACTATTGGATGAGTTACACGTGTACAGGTCCCTCTGAATTTCATGGAAGATATGACCGTTGGAAGAGGGAGCCAACCGTTGGAAATTTTCCTATAAATAGGAGATCTTTTGAAAGAGCTCAACAACAAGTTGATCGATCTAGAGAACACACGCTGTTAAGGTGATTTATAGAGAGATAATCTTTTCATGACTTGTGCGTACTGAACTGCTCGTTCAGATTGCATCATGCAACTCCAGATGTTGGTGATTACATTCGAGGACTTCCGGGGATAGGAAGACATAGGTGACGACTACCTGGAAGTTCGAGGGCTTCCTTGCCGAGGAAGACAGAGGTTCCAACTACCTTGATGATGAGGGCTTGCGGGGATTGCAAGACAGAGATTCCGATCTTCGTATCGAGGGATTATCATGGTATGGGTAAGACAGACATTTTTGAAAGTATAAATCAAGAGACCTTTATCCAAGGTTGTTGGATACCATTCTCTTTGGGTTAAAAGAGTTATTGTTTGTTACTTGTAGTTTTTCAACTTCTTGGTTTCCGCAGCATATTGTATTGTAAGGAAAGAATAACCTTCTTGAATTTACTTACACTTGTACTCTGAATAGTTTAAGATTTTATACACTTTAAGGTAGAATATTATATTTTAAACTTTGGTTCCCATTCTCCAGTTGGTGATCAGAGGTGTTGTGAATTTTCATAGTTTAACTTTGTTAAACCAAGATTTTCCTTGTCTAAGGAAAACATAGTTATTCATATCCAACCTTAAAGGTTCCAAAGGAATTTTTAAAGTGTAAAATTTACCCCCCCTCTTTTATATTGAGCATCTACATCGCTATTTTGATCCTACAATACATTTTTCCATATTATCATCTTTATAAAGAATTAGTGAAAAATCAATCACATCCCTTTGTGAGGTAGTATTCTGTCGTACACACGAACCATGTTATCGTATCCACTAAGAAATTGAATGTTAAAAATAATAATTTCTTGTACTAACAAATAGTGAAGAATAATGATGTTATATATATCATATATAATATATATATCCATCATAATACTCAAACATGAGATATCGTAACGGAAAAATGAATGATATCAGTTTACAAGGTGCTAGTCTGTTGTACACACGAATGATGATTTTGATACCCATTCGATATAAGTGATGATTTTTTTAGTTATAAAATATTTTAATATGTCAAATATAAATAATTAATTTCATAATATAGTGATAATAACTATAGGAGGTGGATTAATAATTAAAACAAATATAGTTGTTGATGAATTTTAACTCTTGTTCAAGTATCCTCTTTAGGTTTTCAAAAAAATTCTTCCAAGATTGTCTTTATGACCAAAATAGGGATTATATTATTAGAGGAGAAATTTTTTTATGTTTTTTGTTCATTTATGTTTTGAAACAAACGGTTTTTATGGTGTGAGGAAGAGAGGAGATAGGGTGTGCTTTTATATGTGTGGGCAGTGGCACACATGAAAGTTTTTGAAATCAAAAAGGGTTACCCATATTTTTATCTTTAAAAAAGGATAAAAATGGAATATTATATATATTATATATGGGATGGTATCTAAATATTTATATAATATTTTTTTATCATAAGTTTAGGTCCTTTTTTGCGCCTAATCTTCTAAGTCTAAACACTATATAAACTCATCTTTACAAAAACCATGTTAATTAATTTTTAAGGAATTCATTTTAGTGAAACATTATGTCAGCATAATTTTATAATATAAATTATTATTATTATAAATTTGTAATTTATTATTACAAAATAAAATAAAATAATAGAAAAAATATTATTTAAAATTAATCCCACAGGCGTAATGAGAAGGCATATTTTCAAAAGGAAAATGTCTAAAAGTTTATAATGTTTTATATCAAATTTCAACATAATATTGATTAAAATGACCTAAATTGAATTAATAGATATATAAGTATAGTAATGTCACTTTGAAACCAATTTGAAATATAATCCAACTTTATATATAATTGAAATGAAAAGGTTGTTTTCAATTAAAATTCAGTATTTTTTACTATTATTTAAAAAATGAAAATTTTCCAAAAAAATCCAAAAAATTTAACCTAAAATAATTTTTATATTCATATTTCAAAAATTATTTTTATTTTTACAACTACATTTTTTATAATTGTTCAAAAATTACATTAAATTAATTTTACCAATTGTGGAAACTCTTTTAAAAAATATCATTTTAATTATAAAATTGGATTTATTATTATCTATTATATATGTAACAAATAAAAATAAAGTTAGAAACATGATTTAATATATATATATATATATAATTAAAATTATTCCTCAAATTTCATTGTTAAAATTTATAAAGGTAAAATCTGTTTATGGAAATAATAATATTTTTTAGTAAATTATTTCATTTATTTTCAAAATGTTTTTTATTTTTATTTAAAATTAATTAGTCAAAAAAGAATTTATTATATATATTTAAATTCTAGATATATTTATTTATAATAATATATTCCACAACAATATCTTGGTGATTATTAAAAAATTAAAAAATAAAATTTTATTATTAGGTCATGTTTTCTTATACTTGGCGTTACATGACGCACAAGATAAAAACAATGTTATGTGTATGAAAAGACAAAAGTAGTGTTGCGTGCAACAAAATTTAAAATCATTGTTACTTGTAATGAATGAAAAACTCATTGTTACATGTGACACATTCCAAGCTCATTATTTCATATGTCAAATAATATCGAAAACATTATATGCGTTTGAAAAATATTTTTCAAAAAATCTGATGTTGTTACAATATACCCCTTATGAAATTAATTTTAACCTCAATATTATTCTTTATCATCAGGGTTTTACCATTTTAAAATTCATTCATTTAATATGACACCATAAAAATGGTAAATAAAAAATTTATTTAAAAAAATAGTGTCGTAGGTAAGAAAGTCTTCTAAAATAAGACATATTAGGTTTCCCAATAGGAGAACATAGGAGGTAAGTGAAAACCAGAATATAAAATAGAAAACTACGACCCAAATAGTGATGGAGTGTGGAAAAAAAATGTTTAGCCAAATATTATGAAATAAAAAATCCATAATCCAAAGAGATAGGGAAAAATTTCATTGATATCATCTAAACTGATGATAATAGGGAAAACTTTTATTTCATGATCCTTTTCCAAATGTTGGGGAAATTGTTTTCCATCCTTAATGGGAATATATGAAAATATACTTACATGAGGTATTTTTATTTCATACACATAATTTTTCATTTGTTTGTGTTTTGATCAATTTCTACTTCATCTCTTACTCTCAGAGAATACTTTTTTATGCCGAAATCATTAAATAAGATCCATAATATAATGATATGATAGTCCATATATCTCTTCTTAAAAAATGTATCGATTGGTTATTTGATATGGATAAATCTTCATATGGTGAAGTAAAATGTTAATCTCTAAAACCTCATTCAAATTTCGAAATAATTATTTCTATAATTGGTTAACCTTATAACCCTTTCCATAATTAAAAAATTCTAACTAAGGTTACTAAATTTCTAAAAATGAACATAACATTAGTCACCCTCATATATCAAATTCTCTCTTTATTATCACATAACAAACATGTTAATAACTTCATTATGTATTCTTCTGAAACAAATAATTAAACGGAATTCCTATGAAACCTTATTGAAAACATACATTTTTACTCCTTCATTATTTAAAACATATATTATTTGATATATTCCCTCAATCAAAAAATTTTGTAAAGTCCATCAATGATAATTGTAACACCCCAGGTAAATAAAGAATATGACCTTTTCATATTTATCCATATTTGTGAATAAAATATTAATATGACTTTAAAGGGGACGCGATGCTCGATGGTGTACCCAACACGCAACAACGAGTTTCTTGGGAATCTTACGTTGCACTCTAATAATAAAATAATATTATTTTAAATGGTAGTTAACATGTAGCTGTTGTATTGGCAGGAACAGATAGAAATAACTAAAATATGATTATATATGTTTTTAAATGTTTTTAAATAAAGGCATAAAATACGGAAAGAATTCAATTTTAGGCGTATATACCCAAGTTTTCACTAAAGGTTCACATATCACCTTTTGATGTTGAACCATCATTAAATATAGTTTTTTTCACTCTTAAAAATTATTCTGGACCAAATAAAACTCTTATTAAGAATCGGGACATCAAAATTTAATTTGTGAAAATTTTTGGTATCTTTCCGATAAAGTTCATTTTTTCAATGAATAGTGTAAAATGTTGTATTTTAATTCAAAACCTCTTTTTAATCTAATTTATTTATATGATTAGATTAACTTTTTGAATTGGTTTTTAATTTAAATTAGAATATATTTTTACCATTAAATCCAATAGTGGTCGTTGGAATTAATTTCACATTGAAATCAGACTTAAACTACTGTCAATCTTTTGATACTCATTGTTTCATAAAAACTCGCTATTTGCTTTGACAGCGGGAATTAATTATTAAATTAATTAATCTGACTTATATGTTTTTAATTTTTTTAAAATAGACTTCATTTTTTAATTCGTAATATCAAATATATCTTAGGGATAATTTTTGGTAATTTTCTAAAAAACTTCAATTTTTGATGAATAGTGAAACCACTAAGTGGTACTTATAAAAACTGATTTTTCCATTTAAATGAAATTTTTCCATCTTTGTGTTTTGAATTTCAAAAATCCGACATACATGGTTGTCATTAAGAAGTAAAATGTGGTTCAATGAGATTGAAATAATTTTTTTGGTGAATAGTAACTTATTATGTTTTTAATCGCGATTAGTGGTATTTAGTGTAGTTTAAGGTAAAAATAATGTTTTAATAATATGAGATGAGCTTGACACATGTCCTACCCTTATTGGATGTGTAATGGCCGACCAAGAAAAGCCATGGGTTAACTTGGGGACCCCATGGATCCACTTTGGTTGGGAAATGACATAAATAACTTTTTATTTAATGTAAAAGTAAAAATGACACAAACATGATATTTTTTACTAAAATTTTTTTTAAGTAGGGTTATACAAGTAATATTTTTGATTATAAATAGTAATTGGAAATATAAAAATATTTCCTACATCATAGTATTTTTTTATAATTTTTAGACATTAAATAAATTAAATTATTTATGACATAATAATGATGCAGCGATGACATCAATATTTGACGATTTAAATAAAATGGAAAGATAATGTAAAATCTATAAACTACACATGTCCAAAACTTATTGGATGGGTGAATTTCGAACCCTTATCACCTTATCCACGAATTATATCAATGTGGGACCTTTTAAAACCGAAACACATTTTCAAATAAAGTAATATTTCTTACTTTCCAAAAGTGCCCCTCCTCTCCTCTTATAAAAGGCCCCCACCTCTACCTCATTACCCACACTCTCAAAGCCATTTTCTCGGCCAAAACCTGAACATTTACTCTCTCAACATCCCTCTACTCATCCTAGAGGATTACCTTTGGGCAGAATCCTTTCAAAGGAAGCCTTTAGGCTCAAATCAAAAGAAGTTACACTTTTAATGGTAATTCATTCTCTGATGTTCATTTGTTTTATTTTGCTTCTCCAACCCCCTAAAATCTTTTTATTTACTTATTTTGTAACAAAACCAGTATCTTAAATATACTAGGATGTTGTTATAAGATTTATTCTTGCTACACTCTCACACAACTACATCAAATGGTTAAAGAACATACGGTTTCCGTGGATGGCGAAATTCTGCCTCCCGAAATGATGATTGTTCAATACTCATTTAACACCTTCAAAGGTGGACATTATGATGTCACTATTTTTATATATGATATATAATATGTTTATGTTTTCCTTAATCTTCTGTTTTTTTTCATTTTGGGCATACCGTTATGGTTTCCATTATGGGTAAACGCGATATCTTTATTTAAGGCAGTGCGGACTACCGCCCCCTCAAAGTGATTTGATTTGTTAAATACCATATGTGGGACGTATAAAGGATGTAACTATGATATTAAATATGATATTATACTGGAATTATAATATACTTTTATATAATTATGATTCCATTCTATAAAATACGAAATAGAAATGAAAGTAGCGTTCATGCGTACGTACGGCTTACCGTCTCCATGAATGGTGCATTTCATTTCTTACCTCTAAATGATTATGTAATGTTATAAATGCATGAATGTACTAGATATATATGACATATATGATATCTACATCATGAATACAATTCTGGATATAATAAACATTTGGCCACATGAACAACATGTAATTGTAAGAAGTCCACTTTCGACTTAAGAACCAAATATCAGCAAAACAAATATTATTAACTTAAATGATTACATAATGTTTATGACATGGTAATAAGTGATATAAAAGGAATAATGAACTTTAAAAAGGTTCTTAAGGAATTAGAAATTAACTCAAGTTTATTATTCAGGACGTTAAAGAACGATCGAGTCAAGTCGGACCCGAGGTAAGGGATCCTACTCCTCTCTTTCTTTTTAAGTACACTCTTTTATGTATTTCCTTCTAAGATAATATTTCTTGTTATTGGGATGTTATTTTATATTACTCTTATTTTAATATTTATGTTCATGTGATGAGAGACCCTATTCTCTCTCATCAATCCATTTTGGATGGTTTGAGTGGCGCCGTTAGGCTGCCGATCTTTCGTAAGAGATCTAACCTCTCTCTTTCTTTTTAAGTACTCTCCTTTATGTCACCTCTTTTAAGCTCCTATTTGTAATGTTGGGGATGTTCTTTTATATTTATCTTTCTGTAAATTTTATTGTAACATGATGAGATACCCTATTTGATCTCATCAATCCATATTCGGAAGTTTTATGTGGCTCCGTTAGGCTGCCGAGTTTTCGTAAGGGATTTTTCATCTCACTTTTATTCTCGTGAGATTTATGATTCATTTACCACAAATTCCATTGAGTGGTGTATGTACTGCCCATTATTCTACTCTTTGTGTAATATACATTCGTTTATGAGTATTTACATCAATGATCTATTGTCCTTTTTTCATGGGGTGTATGTTTTGAAAGATACCCAAGTCGGTAAGGGAACCTTTCACCCTCTTTTTTAAAAGACTTCTTTTGTTGGGTATTTTAATTTACATATTTTTATGATGGGATATGTTCTCATATATCATTATTGATGTAAATTTTATGTCCAAGTGATGAGATACACTTTTTATCTCTCATCAACTCATTTTGATGTGATGCCGTTAGGCTGTCAGGGGATCTTTTTAACCCAATTTCGATTTCTTTGGATTCAACATGTAGTCATTGAATATGTCATCCATTGAATATGTGTGAATGACCTTTTATTGTTTTACACTTAATATCCCCTTATATTGGGTGTATTTATATTTTTCACACATATTTTTGAGATTGATTTGTCATTAATTTAAGGATACCTTCTTTATAAGGGATTTCATCGCATTTGACATTTCTATTGAGGGTTCATTGTTGTTATGCACCAATTCACTCTTATATAGTGTATATACTGTCCATTGGAGTATTATATCATGAATCCGTTTATTCTCATGATATTATAATGTTCTGACTAAATTTTATTCCTGAATTGTTGTATTCAAGTGTCTCTAATTTTGGTGAAACCCCTTTAACCAAAATATCGTTTTAAATGTTTTAATTATTTATTCTTATTAATATCCTTGTTTTCAAAATAGTTTTAAGGATTTACTTATAGGGATATTAATGGTTTAAAATTTTAAGCTTCAAGGTGGTATGGGACTCTTATATTCAAAAATCTCTTTATTAAATGTTTTAAATGGTTTTGGAAATGGTTTCTTTTTGAATGGATTCATTATTTCAATATACTAAAATGTTATATTGTGATTGAAATGTGGGAATGTTATGTTTCCTTTATGCATGCCTTATGTGACACATTTATGTTTTGGTTCTTGGGCATTGTTATGAAAACGGGTGGTTCCGTGATATACTAAGGGCGGGTGAGCCCGATATAGCTCTCCAATGCATTGGGTAACATGAAGGAGTGAAACATTAAGGTTTCTCCGAAGAGATTTAGGGAATATACTGTGATGGGTATTCCAAACGTAACCAAGAGGGTTACTCCCTACGTAAGAATGTTATGAATGCCTCAAGTTACCTTTATGTATTATGTTTACTATGATTTATTCATGATTTGATATGCCTATGTTTTATGGGTAAAGTGTGATTTCATTCTAATGTATATATGAACTCATGTTTCCTTTCCATATTTTTATAACTCTTACTTAGCTTTTTATGCTCATCCCAAGTTTTTGAAATGTTTTTCACAGGTCAAGGGAAAGGTACATGATGTGCTGATAGTGTCAAGGATGTGTCAAGAAATAATCCGTGTTATATTTTAAATATGTTTCCATTGATGGGAAGAATGAATACTGTCTTTTATGTAACCACTTTGTTTAAATGTGGAATGTAATGCAAGTTTCATGATATAATTCTCTAAAACTCTAAACTTGAAAAGAGCCTCAATGTGTAATCTTGTAATAACTCAAGATTAAGTAAGGTTTAAGGCTGGGGCCTTATAGTTGGTATCAAAGGTCGGTTTAGATAACTTTAGAGGTTAGGGTATTCTTTAAGCATAAGTGACATTACCATAATGGTTAGGATTTCAGAAAGAGTCCTAGTTTTAGATAAAGTGAATGAGTAAGTATATCTTAGTGTTTATCTTACTCATTAGTACATGATGGTTTTGTTGATATACTCAAACTGACCTTTTTGGTTTTAGTAAATGGCTGGATCTAGCAGGCACCAAAGAGACAATGGGTTTGAAGGAAACTGTTGTGGTTCTCTGATTAAGAGACTGGATGAGATTGGGGATTCAATGAGGAATCTCATGGTTGTTATAAACCAACTATCAAGGAGTCATGATCAACCACTTCAACCTTGGTGAGTTCTCTAATGCATCATGTACGAGATGGCCAACTCGATGTGGAAATTCATGTAATAATTATTAAGGTAAACATTAGGGTTTATATGATCCTTACTTTTGAGGTAATTATGGGTTATTATATATTATGATGGAAAATGAAAGGCATGAGATAAACTTGAGGTTAAAATATGTTATGATCATTTTTGATGATTTTATCTCTTTTTGGGGAATTATTAAAGAATTATATAGTTTTGGAAAAAGGACAACACGCAGACCGTGTGACAACCCGTCGCGTCGGACAAAGCTGCGGGAATCGAACCCACAACCAAGGTGCGACTGGTGTTTATCACCTACCACTGGACTACGTGAAGTCCCTGGTTAGTTTGACTGATTATTTCTAGTTATATGATTTTATGAATTATGAGTAAGATGATTTTGGGTTATTTATGAAAATGATTAACCTATCATGAAGGATATGTGATTAGGATAATTACTTTTCAATGCGATACTTTAGGAGCGACTGATGTTGTTTGGAGATAAATGTTACGATTTAACTTGGAAGACTATGTGACTAAATCCTTCAAATATTTGGGTTTCAATCTTACAATGGTTTACTTTGAATAATTGTATGGACACGTTGTTTATTGGATGGTCCTCGTTGAACTTCGGGTTTTGTTGGACAAATATTGAGATTAAGAATAGATTTTCTTTTTGTAAAGGGTTATCCTTTTTTAGATTATCTGACCTTATAATAACCTTTCTAGTTTTAGTTTTGGTTAAATCCTAAATACATGGGATGTATATAGTTCTCTTTTGTGGATTAGGTGATTCTCTAGAAGTTGATTATATTACTCTTAATACGAACAAGTCTCCCTAAATACTCGTCTTTTGGAAAAAATATGAGTTTGATTAAGGAATCTAGTAAAAGTTGAAAGTCAACGTGATAAGTGATTATGTTTCCTTACGAATAAATTCCTCAATAAAAAGTAACTTAAAACAAAAATGTTGTCTATTAACTTTTCCTACTGGGGAACCCAACAGCGTTTAACCCATCACAAGTTTGTGATTTTCTTATTGTTAACTTTCTCCTAAACATGTTTTCTATCACTCTCCATCAGAACATGACCCTATGTTTTCTCCTCCATGTCCATGTTTTCCTAAATGGAGTCCTAGTATGGGTTAACTTGGGTGACCTCTGTACTTATCTTTCATTATGTTAAAGTAAATGTTTTACTGACTCTTATTCCGATGTGGGACTTTCAAGGATGTTTCCAAGCGCAATTTTAAAATTGCGAGGATGCAATTCCCAAAAGGGGGGAAGGATGTAACACCCCAGGTAAATAAAGAATATTACATTTTCATATTTATCCATATTTGTGAATAAAATATTAATATGACTTTAAAGGGGACGCTATGCTCGATGGTGTACCCAACACGCAACAATGAGTTTCTTGGGAATCTTACGTTGCACTCTAATAATAAAATAATATTATTTTAAATGATAGTTAACATGTAGCCGTTGTATTGGCAGGAATGGATAGAAATAACTAAAATATGATTATATATGTTTTTAAATGTTTTTACATAAAGGCATAAAATACGGAAAGAATTCAATTTTAGGCGTATGTGCCCTAGTTTTCACTAAAGGTTCACTTATCACCTTTTGATGTTGAACCATCATTAAATATAGTTTTTTTCACTATTAAACATTATTTTTGACCAAATAAAACCCTTATTAAAAATCGGGACATCAAAATTTAGTTTGTGTAAATTTTTGGTATCTTTCCGATAAAGTTCATTTTTTCAATGAATAGTGTAAAATGTTGTATTTTAATTCAAAACCTCTTTTTAATCTAATTTATTTATATGATTAGATTATCTTTTGAATTGGATTTAAAGTTAAATTAGAATATATTTTTACCATTAAATCCAATAGTGGTCATTGGAATTAATTTCACTTTGAAATCAGACTTAAACTAGTGTCAATCTTTTGATACTCATGGTTTCATAAAAACACGCTATTTTCTTTGACAGTGGGAATTAATTATTAAATCAATTAATCTGACTTATATGTTTTGAATTTTTTAAAATAGACTTAATTTTTTAATTCGTAATATCAAATATAGCTTAGGGATAATTTTTGGTAATTTTCTTAAAAACTTCAATTTTTGAAGACTAGTGAAACCACTAAGTGGTACTTATAAAAACTGATTTTTCCATTTAAATGAAATTTTGCCATCTTTTTGTTTTGAATTTCAAAAATCCGACATACATGGTTGTCATTAGGAAGTAAAATGTGGTTCAATGAGATTAAAATAATTTTTTGGTGAATAGTAACTTATTATGTTTTTAATCGCGATTAGTGGTAATTAGTGTAGTTTAAGGTAAAAATAATGTTTTAATAATATGAGATGAGCTTGACACATTAATAACTTTTTATTTAATGTAAAATTAAAAATGACACAAACATTATATGTTTTACTAAAACAGTTTTTTATGTGGGGTTATACATGTCAGATTTTTTATTATAAATAGTCATTGGAAAGATAAAACTATTTCCTACATCATAGTATTTTTTTTATAATTTTTAGACATTAAATAAATTAAATTATTTATGACATAATAATGATGCAGCGATGACATCATTATTTGATGATTTAAATAAAATGGAAAGATAATGTAAAATATATGAACTAAACATGTAAAAAACATATTGTATGGGTGGATTTAGAACCCTTATCACCTTATCCACGAATTATTTCAATGTGGGACCTTTTTAAACCGAAACACATTTTCAAATAAAGTAATATTTCTTACTTTCCAAAAGTGCCCCTCCTCTCCTCTTATAAAAGGCTCCCACCTCTACCTCATTACCCACACGCCCAAAGCATTTTTCTCGGCCAAACCCTGACCATTTACTCTCTCCACATCCCTCTTCTCATCCTAGAGGATTACCTTTGGGCATAATCCTTTTAAAGGAAGCCTTTAGGCTCAAATCAAAAGGAGTTACACTTTTAAAGGTAATTCATTCTCTCTTGTTCATTTGTTTTATTTTGCTTCTCCAACCCCCTAAACTCTTTTTATTTACTTCTTTTGTAACACCAACAGTATCTTAAATATAATAGGATGTTGTTATAAGATTTATTCTAGCTACACTCTCACACAACTACATCAAATTGTTAAAGAACATACGGTTTCCGTGGATGGCGAAATTCTGCCTCCCGAAACGATGATTTTTCAATACTCATTTAACACCTTCAAAGGTGGCCATTATGATGTCACTATTTTTATATATGATATATAATATGTTTATGTTTTCCTTAAGCTTCTGTTTTTTTTTCATTTTGGGCATACATTTATGGTTTCCATTATGGGTAAACGCGATATCTTCATTTAAGGAAGTGCGGACTACCGCCCCCTCAAAGTGATTTGATTCGTTAAATAACATATGTGGGACGTATAAAGGATGGAACTATGATATTATATATGATATTATACTGGAATTATAATATAACTTTATATCATTATGATTCCATTCTATAAAATACGAAATAGAAATGAAAGTAGCGTTCATGCGTACGTACGGCTTACCGTCTCCATGAATGGTGCATTTCATTTCTTACCTCTAAATGATTATGTAATGTTATAAATGCATGAATGTACTGGATATATATGAAATATATGATATCTAAATCATGAATACAATTCTGGATATAATAAACATTTTGCCACACGAACAACTTGTAATCGTAAGAAGTCCACTTTCGACTTTAGAACCAAATATCGGCAAAACAAATATTATTAACTTAAATGATTACATAATGTTTATGACATGGTAATAAGTGATATAAAAGGAATAATTAACTTTAAAAAGGTTCTTAAGGAAGTAGAAATTAACTCAAGTTTATTATTCAGGACGTTAAAGAACGATCGAGTCAAGTCGGACCTGAGGTAAGGGATCATACTCCTCTCTTTCTTTTTAAGTACACTCTTTTATGTCTTTCCTTCTAAGATCATATTTCTTGTTATTGGGATGTTATTTTATATTAATCTTATTTTAATTTTTATTTTCATGTGATGAGAGACCCTATTCTCTATCATCAATCCATTTTGGAAGTTTTGAGTGGTGCTGTTAGGCTGCTGAACTTTCGTAAGAGATCTAACCTCTCTCTTTCTTTTTTATGTACTCTCCTTTATGTCACTTCTTTTAAGCTCCTATTTGTAATGTTGGGGATGTTATTTTATATTTCTCCTGCTGTACATTTTATTGTAATATGATGAGATACCCTATTTGATCTCATCAATCCATATTCGGATGTTTTATGTGGCGTCGTTAGGCTGCCGAGTTTTCGTAAGGGATTTTTCATCTCACTTTTATTCTCGTGAGATTTATGCTACATTTACCACAAAATCCATTGAGTGGTGTATGTACTGCCCATTATTTTACTCTTTGTGTAATATACTTTCGTTTATGAGTATTTACATCAATGATATATTGTCCTTCTTTCATGGGGTGTATGTTTTGAAAGATACCCAAGTCGGTAAGGGAACCTTTCACCCTCCTTTTTTTAAAAGACTTCTTTTGTTGGGTCTTTTAATTTACATATTTTTATGATGGGATATGTTCTCATATATCATTATTGATGTAAATTTTTTGTCCAAGTGATGAGATACACTTTTTATCTCTCATCAACTCATTTTGATGTGATGTCGTTAGGCTGTCAAGGGAACTTTTTAACCCAATTTCGATTTCTTTGGGTTCAACATGTAGTCATTGAATATGTCATCCATTGAATATGTGTGAATGACCTTTTATTTTTTTACACGTAATATCCACTTATATTGGGTGTATTTATATTTGTCACACATATTTTTGAGATTGATTTGTCCTTAATTTAAGGATACCTTCTTTATAAGGGATTTCATCGCATTTGACATTTCTATTGAGGGTTCATTGTTGTTATGCACCAATTCACTCTTATATGGTGTATATACTGTCCTTTGGAGTATTATATCATGAATCCATTTATTCTCATGATATTATAAAGTTCTGACTAAATGTTATTCCTCAATTGTTGTATTCAAGTGTCTCTAATTTTGGTGAAACCCCTTTAACCAAAATATCGTTTTAAATGTTTTAATTATTTATTCTTATTAATATCCATGTTTTCAAAATAGTTTTAAGGATTTACTTATATGGATATTAGTGGTTTAAAATTTTAAGCTTCAAGGTGGTATGTGACTCTTTGATTCAAAAATCTCTTTATTAAATGTTTTAAATCATTTTGGAAATGGTTTATTTTTGAATGGATTCATTATTTCAATATACTAAAATGTTATGTTGTGATTGAAATGTGGGAATGTTATGTTTTCTTTATGCATGTTTTATGTGACACATTTATGTTATGGTTCTTAGGAATTTTTATGAAAACGGGTGGTTCCGTGATAAACTAAGGGTGGGTGAGACCGATATAGCTCTCCATTGCATTGGGTAACACGAAGGAGTGAAACGCTAAGGTTTCTCCGAAGAGATTTAGGGAATATACTGTGATGGGTATTCCAAACGTAACCAAGAGGGTTACTCCCTATGTAAGAATGTTATGAATTCCTCAAGTTACCTTTATGTATTATGTTTACTATGATTTATTCATGATTTGATATGCCTATGTTTTATGGGTAAAGTGTGATTTCATTCTAATGTATATATGAACTCATGTTTCCTTTCCATATTTTTATAACTCTTATTGAGCTTTTTATGCTCATCCCAAGTTTTTGAAATGTTTTTCAAAGGTCAAGGGAAAGGTACATGATGTGATGATAGTGTCAAGTAAGTGTCAAGATAGAATCCGTATTATATTTTAAATATGTTTCCGTTGATGGGAAGAATGAATACTATATTTTATGTAACCACTTTGTTTAAATGTGGAATGTAATGCAAGTTTCATGATCTAATTCTCTAAAAATCTATACCTGAAAAGATCCTCAATGTGTAATCTTGTAATAACTCAAGATTAAGTAAGGTTTAAGGCTGGGGCCTTATAATAATAGAAACAACATTTTCAAAAAATCCTTTATCAGTTCTGTGGCCCTCAATATTATCCAATTTACATGTCTCTATCAATCATATCATTATCCAATCTAAACACCATTTTCTCAGCCTTAGGAACATATTAAAGGTTATAATCCCTTATTCATGTGTTTTCTGTAAAATATTTCATTTCCATTAAATAAATTTTCTATTTCATTAGTATTATTAAACAAACTCTAAAATATCATTAACAAAAAATTAAAATGGAAAATCCTTATATGTTTCAAGATTCATATAGTATAATTTCTGATTAATAGTACATTAATACTTTAATTACTCCACCTAAAACTTAATAAATTAACTTTTCTTCTCCATATTATTCCTTAATACAATTTTTCATTAATATTTCATTCATAGTTGATTCATCATCAAAGGGAAAATCCACTACTTGTAGAAAATTGCTAATTTTCATAATGATCAATCTATTTAGGGAATTGATTTTTATATATCCGATACATTATATTTTTAAAACATTCACTAGTGAATGATATCTTAGGGATACTATTATTCTCATTCATTATTTTAATCAATGTTTTATTTTTTCCCTAAAATTACTTTATTTTTTTCATTCTTTTCCATAATCAAAATATTGTACATCCCTCTGATATATTCCCCTGACAACTTCTTCCCACATTCTCAACATTTAGGAAATAAAATATTATTTTCTCCATAGTATTTACTACCAAAAATATATGTGAAGTTTATCATTCTCTTCCATGGTGAGTCCAAGAGTTGGTTAAGGTTCATGTTGTTAATCACATTTTTTGATGACTAATTATGCATAATCACAATATCATTCACTCCAATAATCATACCATTTATATTATAATTAGAAACCATTTTTTCACAATCAATGTTAACCTAGTACCTTATAGATCCCTCTATTGGCTAAAAAAATAAGAATATTGTGAGTAACAATAATCATAGTGGGAAACCACAAAATCATGAAAAATAAATTATATAATGTCTAAATATTGACTCGTAATTTTAAATATATGACACATTAGTCATAACGTGGGATACTCATAGTAGAAATATATTTAAATACATCATGATGGTTTATAATGTGTTTAAATTTCCGATGAATATACCTTAGGAGTGTCAAGTCGTGTGTGTACCGAGGATTGTTGGGGTGTACTATGTGATGATTGAGTCCATATCAATGCATCCTTTGTAGAGTTATTACCACTATGTGCCACATTTCTTGAGCCACATCAGTATGTAGTATCCAAACAGTGATTTAATTTTTTGGAAACCACTTGCTTTATTCTTTAAACAAAATTATAGGAAATTTTCTTATACATTGACTCATCATTATAATTATACTTATATACAGACCTAAACATATCATTAGAAATATATTCAAGGATCTAACTAATTTTTTATTATCCTAGTTTCCAAAGGATAACTAATCCCTTCCCATGATAAAAACTATAGTGTCTAAGGATTCTCCTACTAGATATTAAATATTTATATATAATGATTCATTACATTACATAAAAACTTCCAAAGGACCATGATATTTTATTGACTATGGAATCATGGAACATAATATTCTAATATGTAAAAAGATATTAAATGTTTCAAAAAAATATCATCCAATTTAGTACTCCTTATAGACATACCCTATATAAACACATTCTTCATAACATGGTGAAATGAAACATAAGAAAGGGTTATCTCATATTCTCATTAAGGGTAATAAATAGAGATATATAAGAATAACATGAACATAAGAGTATGATAACCAGATAATAACATTTTAGAACCATACCCATAATATCAAATATCATAATATAGAGACATGTAAAAAATATTGGTAGTTTGTAAGACATGATTAATAAGAAAATTAAATAACATTATTCATGGGAGAATAATATTGGCATAAGATATAGAATTGTGTCATATAAATAATAATAAATAATATTTTTCATAATAGCCAAGGATCATTACCATGATTGACATGGAAATCCATGGGTGGATACACCTCCCAGTATGGAAACACCACCATTACCCATGGTATACCATTCAAAAGAGTGATATGGGTCCAATCCACAAAACATCACGGTTATTGAGATTTCCTCCCAAATTCATCATAGTGATAAAAGTACTTTAATCAACCGATTTTACTCCCCATTCCATTCTAGTAAATCTCATGATATTTAAATAATTACCAACTATATTAAAGTGAGATATAGGTCTCATCCATCTTGGGTTATAATTTAATTGTTTCCCTTTGTTACAACATAACCATCAACATTATTTATAATATAAATACCTTCAAATAATAAATATCATTCATATATGTGCCATAAGATCATAAAACATTCACTAAATACTTACTCATAAAATGAAATGGGTTAAATAAAAATTTTATCATATCAGATTCAATGGAAAATACATGGGTTTTGTAATGATTTCGACATTTCATCATAGTATAACCTATGAAAATAGGTGGGTTTTATAAACATTTTATCATGGTATAACCCATTCCTGATAAACTGGTTTCATAAACATTTCTTCATCATTGACATAAACCATTTTTATAAAGAATAAGAATCTTATATTTGGTTGATGTACCTAGTAAACCATAAGTTACATCAAAGGATGTCATCTTATATTGAGATTGGTTATGAAAGATAAATGACATTGAACATTTCTATAGGAAGATAATTTTTTTTAATATAACATTTTAAAACTAATAATTCAAAAAACATGGAAAATATTTTTATCTAAAAATAAATTTTAAAAAAGTAGGATTTAAAATCATCCAAAAAATTTCTTGAGGAATATATCCTTTCCACATTTAAAAATAAAATCTTTTTCAAACAAGTTGAATATGAAATTTTAAGATTAACATAACATATTTAATATATAATAATTTCACAATTATTAAAAATAAAAATTTATTTATTAAGGACAATACTTATAAGGGATGTTTGAAATCATTGAACATTAATGACACTGTTAAAAACTATTCAATTCGTGCATGTTAAAAATAATTATCCTTTTCACATTTTAAAAATCTTGTTATTATCAATTTAAATTTATTGTTGATAAAATATCATTATATATAGATCTGTCAACCATGTATTTTCATAACATAGTTAATCATATTCATATCCATCATTCTAATAGCCATGTGATAATTATCATATTAAATAAAAAAAATTAAGAGTATGTCCTGATTATTTTAAATTTAGTGCTGTATATAATGTAATATTACCTCAATATTATGAGTAATGAATGAAAAACATAGTGGAGTTTGTAATATGAGATAAATTAAAGGTTTCATTTATATAAATATAATCATAGAGTTAGATTTAATAGAAGGAAAACTCAGGGTTTTGTGTAACACAAAATATCAAAAAGATTTAATCTACTTGAAAGAACACTTCACAAAATATAGGGGTGTTTGATAACAAAGTCATAATCCATATAGATTATTTTTCATTAATGTATTTGTTTTTAAATACACATAACTTATTTTCCATAATCATTTAACCTTTTTTTTGAAAGAAATGATCTCAGTAGATCTTGTACTAAGTAAAAGAAATTACAATAGTCAAAGTGAAGAAATTCTGCATTTGACCCATTTAAATAGTGACAAGAAGTCATCTAGGTTAGTGTAAGAATAAAATGAAGACATCCTATTTCACTCCCTCATTTGAAAGTGAATTTGTGATATAGTTGTATTCCCATTAAGTACGTGTGTTGATGAAGCTCATTGACGATATTTGGTTAAAACACTTGGCCCACTTCATTGTCATATTCCATGAAAGGTGGACATTCCCAGTTTCAAATTCTTGAGAAATGGTTGTAGAATCTCATTAAAACCATATATTGTTCCAGTTTGATTGCTTTTCTTGATTTACCGCATTGATAAGACCCATAATCACAGCTTACAATTCCATTTTGATTCCACAAGGACCTTATTGATGTCTACTAACATCCCAAAAAGATTTCAGAAAGATAGAACTGTAACCAGCTAACCCTGGATTTCTCCATGACGCCCTGTTAGAATTGAATTTATTCCATCCGATGAATGGAGGGTACCATAAAACTTATAGGGTGAATAATTGATGGGGGAAATTTCCCATTCACTTTCAGCCTTCTCAAACCCATAAAATTGTTAATTGAACTGTTGCAGCAGCCATTATGCAATGACATTGCATTTGGCATAGCCAAAATGATATCCAAACACGCTATTTTTATGTTGAAACAAGGTTTATCATGAACTAATTTATTCATACATTTCCAAATGGAGTGAAACAATTTGATGTTTGAAACCTTTAATGAGATGGAGAGATGGGTAGATAACTGCATGTTAAACAGATCGTACAGGAAGTCCCAAATGGTGCAGAATATTAGAGGACACAGTGTGAATAAGTAAAAAAACAAAATTACAAAAGGAACAAAAAAAATTTCAGCTGAGGATTCGATTTTAAATGTATTCATGATACTGGTGTCATGAAACACAACTTGAACAAAGAGAAATACCAACTTGCTATATATTATATTCCAAAAGAATTGTGTTATGTTGCAATTACCAAAATAGTTTGTACATGGTAGGGGAATCAAAGTAGTGCTATGGGAATTGAACCATTTTTGTGTTCATAGAGTAAGATTTATTTAAGAGGATTTGGAGTTAAGTATCCTGTTTGAGGCCGACACCCAAATTATAATGTCATCTTTGCTTTAGAAGTCATAGCTTAAGACAACCTACTGGATATTCATTGGTAGCTCATTCAGATTGGACAACTGGTCCTTGAAAGTGAATTTATAATTATTTAACAATTTATGCGAGTGAATAAAACAGTTGAGGGGTTCCAACCTAATTATCCAACCAGTACATGAGAGTGAAGTTGTCACTAGACAACTAGTGCACATGTCTAAATGTTTTCTATGAGACACTATTGAGCCCATACCAAACTAAGGACTCCATGTAATCAGTGCTTCTTGATCTAAGTTTATCAACATACATATACCTATGAAAAGTATAGTGTTTAGAGTAATCATTTATAATAATCCGCAAAAATAGGTCATCTAGGGACTTATTAAACATATTCAGATTCTTCATGCCCAATCCCCCAGAGCAATCGGCATATAACATTTCTTCCATAAAACCATGAAAATATTTATTTCCTGAAAAAATACTATCTAAATAACATTCCTCAACAATTAATTAATGTATTTGATCACCAAGGAGCTCTAGGATTAATCTAGGAAATAATACACCATCATTGAAATAATCACATGTTATAAAATACATTCTCTCCTAGCTAGTGAGAGATATTTTCCTTTCAAAGACACCATAAATCTTATGACATGGATCAAGATATTAATTAAATAAAAATATTTTATTCTTACATAGAACATAGGTACTCCAAGGAATGTAAAAGGATGAGATCCCTCTTTGACACCAAATACATTGAACATATTGAGCTTCCTTAGATACACATTGTATTTAGACTAGATATTGAGATAAAGAACTCAAAATTGATTGATTCTTTTTCCATTTGAATGATAATAAAAATATATATATTTAATAGAATAATTAATCTCCTAAATTTATCCCTATAATGTTTGAAATTATTATATAAATTACTAAATGTTTTTACTATGATTTTTCTAGTATTTAAATTTTATTTTATTTTATTTATTAATCATATCATGAGCTATATATATCATATTAAGGGGATTATTATTTTCATATAAATATATTTAAATTTTAAATATTATAATTAAATATTACCCAAAGATTATTATTCAATTTAGATGGTCTTTGTAGCTTTGAAATTCTAAAATCCAATATTTTTATAGTTTTTAGGATTTTAAATATGTGGATCATGTGTGTGATGAATTCTCAAATGTAATTCTCTAAAATTAATCACATACATTACAAATTCATATATTGGATTCAAATGTCTGAATGTTTTTTTTTATTTTCCTATGTGATCAATTTTATAACAAGAGAAAAATTCCAACTTGAAAAATTCCGATGTGATTTTTCCTACGTAGTTTAGTGAAATTCAAAATGTTATTGTAAAAACTACAGAAATTATATATTTTACATATTGATTCATATCATTAATTTTTTCATAATTATTTAACATATTTAAAATGTTATAATGAATTTATAAAATCATATCAATTAAGTAAAACATATTATTAATTTGTTTCATTAATTTAAACATGTCTTCATTAAGATCGTAGAGTATTTTACATTCACACATGAAATTTCTATCTTCAAACTCAAAAATATCTTTTATTATTTAATTTTATTTCTCTCAAATTATATTATTTTTAATATAATATAAGTTGATATTAAATTTATTAATATTTTTTTAATATTTATAATATAGTTCTTTTATTGTTTTAATTTCTCTACATGATTATTTTTTATTTTGAAAAATAGGATGTTTTTGAATTTTGAATTCCAAATTGAGTCTAATAGTATTTTTGGAATTATTTGATTTTTTTAACAAAAATTTTTAAAGGGTATAATTTATTTGCCTCTCTTAAACAAATTCAAATGTTGAAATAAAATTATTCTTAGTTACACAACATTTGTTGAAATATATTTATGTCGGTGAGATTTCGGTTGACACAGTTTTTATTATTAGGAATAATTCTAATAGTTTACATCAGTATATTTTAAAAATAGATTCATTTTTATAGGCCTAAAATATTTTTGAAATATATTCAATGGTTGAAAAAAATAAACCATTACATACATTAAAACTTTTACATCAATCATTTTTTCCAATTCTCATCTATTTATATCCTTTGTGATGAACTCTCAATGGAGTGATAACTATTCTATGAATTTCATATCATCTATAAGAGTTGAACTATACCTTTTCTAGATTTCCTGTAGTATATTGTCTAAATCACTCATAAGGGCATGCATTAACTCTTTCATCACTAGTAATCTTTCATAATCTATCTAATTATAATACATGTTCAATTTTTTGAAATTTTAGAAGTTTTCAAAATAATCCTTTCACAAATAGGTTATAATATCTATAATTCCCCCCCTTGTTTTTCTCAGCAATCCAGTAAGAGTACAACGTATATTAGGTAGGATACTTTTATGTTGTAATACCTCTAAAATGTTTTCCCTTGTTTATGGTCACCTTTCCCAAAAGAGGATAACATATGTTAGGGATGCTCCTTGTAAAAATCCAATTTTTTATTCATCCACAAAGGTTTTATGTATATTGGTTTGAGGATTCTCCTTGTATATTCCTTTTTTGGGTTCATCATGGTATATATTTTTGGGTCTAGATTTCCCCCATATAAAAGTCTCTCTCTCTTATATAGTGTGTTCTGCACTCTATCAGTTATTGTGTGAAGAGAAGAGTATGATCATTTGGATCTGAATTACTATAAAATTATTTTAGTTCTGTTTAATTTATTTTTTTGTTATTTAACATACATAATTATAATATAATTTATAATTGTAATAATGGTGTATTAATCCCCTCTATAGACCATATTCTATCAATATATTTGGCCTAACACTTGGTATAAATTGTAGAACTTCGTAAGGATTTATTATCTATGTTATTTGTTTTCAAAATAAAAACAATTCTTATATAAGGGGTACCCTTTTTTGGAAATATTTTTCTCTAAACCGTTTTATTATTATCGTCAATTAAAATGAAATTTATTATTTAAAATAATTATTTATACTTTGTAACTATTTTTTGAGCTAACTTGTATCCAAGTCCTTGAATCGATAAAGGTGTGATTTATATCCCTGATGGAAACTCAAGATATTGAATTATTCAATCTAGTGAGACCACTTCAATTAAAATTAAATGATGTTGATATTGTAAAGAAAAAATAGAGTTATATTTTGAAAAATAAATTATTGAATATTGGACTATCATTTCTTGACCTTGTAAAATATTTGAATTTTATCTTGTATAACTAACTCAAAATGAGGGTAAAATATTTTTTAAATTAAAAATACATGAATTATTTTTGTGTATCACTCTGTAAAAGTGTTTATAGTCATATATGTTATTGTTATAATTCTTCTCACATTTAGTGGACTTCAAAATTCACTCATAAAGGAACTGATAAATTATAGTGATCTAATCATGACATTTATAAGGCTAAATTTTAAGAATTTATAATTACTAATCTTAATTTTTTTAATATTATTTTCAATAGATTGAAAAAAAATTCAATAGCATGGTCACATGTGGTGATACAATGAATACTGAAGTACTATCTAAATGGATACTTAGATAATTACTAAAGAAGTGGTATTCAAATAATGTGCCCTTTGACGAAATCAGTTATTTTTTATAATACACTCTAGATGATCTAATTTTATATCTATTACAATATGATCTTGAATTTAATAATAATGATCAGTATTGATCTAAAATTAAAAAAAAAATCTTTTCAAACATAATATGTTTTTGCTAACTCTTATCGTGATTCCACATAATCCTCTAACTTAGAAAAAGATGATTTTCTAAGTAATTTTTTTATATTCATTAATGGTATCATAAATAAAAATAATAAAACCAAAAAGGATTAAGCAAAAATAAATATATATAAGAAATATTTCAAAAAAAATGTATGAACTGTAAATCCGCTATTATGTTTTATAAATACAAGAAACCTAGTCATACCCAACAGGAGTTCCCAATGATAAGAAAAAAGGGAAATGATATGATTTATAAAAATTAAATAAAAGGAACTGATCATTATTCTTGTAGTTATATAGAAGAATCCAAACCGAATGAATATTTTGGAAGTGAAAAAAATGGGTAACATTCATCTAATGGGAAAATATCTGTATTTAAAATATCTATTTGATGATATTTTAAAACCTATTGGTTTGTGTTTAATGGAAGAAAAAAAATTATGTATTTAATTTTTTATTATATTTCCTAATATTTTTCTATTTTTAATTATGAAAATTTTTATGTTTAAAATTTAAGTGATTTATAGGATGAATTTCAAGAGGAGATTGTAAAGCATTCTAAAAATCATGAAACTTTGACTAGGGATCATAAGAAGGATTCCTCAGAATAGAGAAATTATATTTTTGAAAAAGAAAATTTGAACAAATCTATTCTTAATATCGATAAATAATAGGAAAAAATTAATGATATTTAAAATAATCACACTATGATTGAAATGAAAATCAATATTTTGGAAATTTTGATTCAACTACTAAACATAGTATTTATAATGATCTTCAGAATGTTCATAAAGAAAATTTTAATCTCAAAAAAGAAATTCTAAATATCAAATAAACTATATCTACCTTTATTCTAGATAAATAAATATATAACAAGAATGTACCATTGATAAAATCAAATACAGATTAGTCTATTTTCAGTTATAATAATTTAATTAATATGATGTAAACAACCTTATTTATTAAAAGTTCTACTGTGAAGGTTTCAATAGTTACATTCCTTAATTTTTTTCATTGATATTATGTCGATGAGTTTTCTATCAGGTTCTATAAATCTCCTAGTATTAATATATTTTCTATCTGTAATAATTTAACTTCATTTGTACCTTAAAATAGTTGACTTAAAAAAAATTGGTTAAGAAAATCTATTACTAACCTAATTGGATCCAAAATAACATGGGTTCCAAAAGATTTGTGCGAATAATTATTAAAGAACTCGACCTCATGTACATCAATTTATAATCAAATCAGTATTAGTCCCTTTAAATAATTTTTCATTTCACTGAAATAAATGGAATATTCTAAAAATATATATATTCTATAACCATTTTTTGAGGAACTTTTTGAAATAAATTATAAATTTAGGGGGATATTTGACTTATTATTTATAAAATTTTCTTTAAAGTGTTATGTTTTTTTTGTTTTGCGGGAATATTTTGATATTTATATTTTGAAATTTTTATATTGACATGAAATATTTGAAACATGTAAACTATTTTTCAGATTAATTTATTTTTTAATATAGGTTTTTTTATTATATAGCTAATTTAAAACCTTACATGCTTCCTAGATGATGTTAACATACAATTTGGACCATTGTTTTATTTTAAAAAATAATTTTTTTAAAAAAATCTATGTTTTCCGCAAATAAATATTATGAAATACATTTACTACTTTTATTTCAATGTTTTAAAAATTTAATTCTTTATAATAACTTTATGTTATATGGTTTTAAAATTCATGTTTAAGAAAAAATTTATACAATATTTATTACTGCCTTTATTTCATTAGATAATTATATAAAATACATTTTTTAACCTTATCTTTTTTTAATTTAAAATATGAGGATATGTTTATTAAATTTTACATCATATTGTGGTTATCATGTTTAGGGGATAATATTGAGTGTATCCTGAAACCACATTATATTTTGATAATTATAAACAATTATTTTTAATTATTATTAAAATTTTTAAATCTTGTAAATGTAAATTGATTAAATTTTGATTAATTTTGAGAATATTATAAAATTTCACTGCATAAATATCATTAGATTCCATGTTCTGATTGGAGATAACAATTTCATCCAATTTATTGATGTTTTTAAAGGCTAAAAAATTCATTTGGGACATTAAAATATCATTTAGATATTTTATTAGTTCCCACGTTGAAAATTTAATGCCCACCATATAGAAAATTCATAATCCATTTAACTCATCTCTAATTCATGTAGTCATTTTAAAATCTAAGTAGTCAATTTTCAAGAACCATTTGACCTTTATATTTCAGCCATATCATGAGAAAAATAACTCAAAATTAATAGTTTGTTTTTTTGAAATAGAAGAAGAATATCCAAATTTACTTAGAATAAATCAACTACTAAATAGATATATATCATTAATTAAATTTTTCTAGAATCATTTGAGTACTTTTATTGATTTTGATATATTTTTATGAATATTTTCACTTTTTAAAAATTACCACAAGGGATATATATGTCAGATTAGTAATATTACTATTTCATTTGATAGATAATTAAATTTTATAAACATATTTCATATGACCAAAAATCTGATTCACCTATTTTGATGGTCTATTATAGGCCAAATTTTGAATATTTAATTTTTTAAAATTTTAGGATTTTAGATACATGAGTAAACTACATGATGATTTCGCATAGATGAATTTTTTTTTGTGAATATATTAAATAATAAACTTTGATATGTGATTAAATGACATGAATCACTTACATTAATTAACCTATGTGGTAAATTTTCTTATATTGAAAAAAACACCCACATTAATAACCCAAACATGAACTTGTATACATAGATAAGTGAAATTGTACATGATTCTCTAAAATATCTGAAAATTCTATGTTTTACTTATTATTTCATATATCAAAATTATATATTATTATTTCATATATTTAAATTATTCTAATGAAATTATAAAATCATATTAATTATTTAGAACATTTGTATACTATTTTTCATTTTTTGAAACATATTTCTACAATGATCAAAGGGTGTTTTATTTTCAATCATGAAACATTAGCTTGAAACTCAAAGATTATTTCAATTATTTTATCTTATTTTCATTAATTCTATTTTTTATAAATTAATATTAATTTTTATTAAAGACATTCAAATTAGTTTTAGTATCATTAAATATGATTTATTAATTTATGAAATTTTTATGATGCTTTCTATTTGTTTAAAAAATAATAATTTTTTTGAATTTTGAATTTGAAATTGAATCTTATGATAATTATAATATTAATTAACTGTGTTTTATGAACATATTTCGAACAATATATATTTTTAAATCGCATAAACTTATTTAAATTAGATTGAATTCTATTAAAATTTTAGAAATGGTTTTATCTCTAGAATATTTTCTGTTGACTTGGTTATTATTACATCGAATTGTTCTACCAGTATAATTATGTGTTTAGTTAAAATAGATATGTATTTAAAGAATATGATGATCCATAAAATAGATACAATGACTGGGAATGATGATATATTATTACATACATTCATACTACTTCATCTATCAAATAATCCATTGCTCAGATGTTTACATCATTTATGATGACCTGTAAATAGAGAAATAATTATTCATTGAATTTTTTATCTATTTGTGGAGTTGAATTGTATCTTTCCTAAAACACCCATATCACACTATCTATATCATTTGGAAGAACATGAATCAACTATTTTATCACCTGTAATCACTATAGTACTATAAAACATTAATCTCTATTCTGTAGTTTTTTGTTGTTAGAGGTCTTTTCTAAAATCCTTTCTCGAACTGTTGATATTAAACCTAAATGGTGTTCCCTTGGTTATATAATCTGACCAAAATAAATTACACTTATATTGGGGATGCTTCTTGTAGAGATTCTTAGTTAATGTCTACTTCTATGATATGTTATGTGTTTCTTGGGTTGGGGATTCTCCTAACAAAGTTATAGGCAGATATTTATCCTTGCATAAAATTATAGGTTTATATATATCCCTTTTAAAGATATATCTCTCTCTATATCTCTCATAGTGGGTTCTATGTATAAGATTTGGTGTCCTAGGAAAAACTATTTTTACTTTTATTACATCAATATTTGATGTATTGAATATTAATAATACATATTATAAAATATTGATCATTATTTATCGCATAATTAATGTTATAATATCCTCGAGTGTACATCACATTTATAAGGCTATATTGTTTCCCCATTATGATGAAAAACATGATGTTAAATGGAATAATTCTTAAATAATTTATGGTGGTTGGATAATGTATGACAATGGAAAACATAGTACACAGACTATCTGGTGTAAGTACTCATAAGAATATGATGATTATTCTCCTAAAGTTCATATTGGGTTTTCTATAATACGTAAGATTATGATAATAGACTCTCTAGTAAAAATTATGTGTGTTTTGGTGTCATTAGATATCCCTATCTGCGAGCATGTGTAATGGTCCATAGATATTAATATTATCATTAATGAATTTAATGACTCATACAGTTATATTTCCTGATAAAAAATATGATGTCATATATTCTTGGTGAGGTAGGGAATGTTGGGTGCATCATGATTATCATGTAATTAATGGATAAGTCAAGAAGGATTTTTCCCTTCCATCTTCATGGAAGTTGATATCTTTACCTTTTTATTATAATAAAACCATATCATTAAATTCATTTTCCATGTTGAGATAGTATGTTTATTTATAATAGTCAATGAAATACAGATTGATATAATATGTTTGTGACACAAATAAGAACCATTCTTGAGGAGATTTTGAGACAAAGGGATTATATTACACAGTGACTGTTCATTTGTGGTTGTAGTGTTTACGACATTATGTCCATTCTCTTGGATTCCTTGAGCCATTTCATTTATTTAATATAGTAATTCATGGAATCTCACATAATTCTAATGAGATTAAATCCAAGAGGGTCAAACACTATTTTCTTATGATGATCCCAATTAAATTCAAATTGAATATATTTAATTCAATAATTATTATTCAAAATAACAAGGGATAAATTTACTCATGTTTTATCAATTAAGAATACTTATTGATGAATTAAATGATTAAATTATTAATTTATTTGGGTGTTCAATACACTGTAGTGGAGTTATAATATGCCGGGACTGAGTCTAATGTCAAATATTAATTAAAATCTCGGTTAAATAATATTTTTTATTACACATGTTGGATTATACAAAATAAATAATACTAATATTATTATTAATTGGCATGGAGTTTATAGAGTATTATCATTTTATTTAACTTTTATAATGTAACAAATTTATTATTTTAAAATAAAACCTATATTTATGAATATATGGTTATGCATGTTGTGTATTGAATCCAAAAGAAAAACATGACAATTTTTTAACACAATAAATTCTCTCTAGACTCCTCCTTTAATATCCCTCTAAAGAATAAGAAATGAAAGAGATATTCCTTTAATACTGAAGCAAACCCAATAAACATACACATCAAAGAAAGATCCCAAGCCAATGTATTCATTTATTCCAATATGAAATAAATTATTTATAAATTTCTTGTGAATTTTCATCACTCGTGGATTTGGTTAACTCAATATTAATAGAATTTAAAATATTTATCCCACCATCACACACTTTTGATACACCCTTAAACAAAAATACATATAATATTGTTCATGTTTAAATTCATAATTATTTATTATATTATTAATCCATATGAAATCATGGTTGAATTTCCATTTCATATTGTTCTTAATTTTATCCATTTTTAATTAACATTTTAATGATATATTAATCATGTTTATTTGGAGTTTAATTTATTTTATGTTCATATTACAAATGAAAAATTAATGGGGATGGAATTGATAATTGCCACATTTTTTGTTGGAAAAACTGGGTTACACTGCGTGTATCCAGAATACATGTTGTGCACACTAGTATACTGCACATGGCCATGCCTTGGTATATATGGCATTGAACATAGTTATTACATGGGGTGTATAGCATGTGTTGACTATCCTTTATAACACACAATTTTTTGAATCACATGAAGTGTATATAGAGTATATTCAATGTATTCTACATTGGTTGGTGGCATAAATATAGCAAACCATGTTCTAATTATACCAGGTAAAATTGTATGAGATCGAAAGTATATATATATTGTGATATACAAGATTTGTATGTGGTGTACAAGCCTTGTAGTTCGTCATTTCATGTCTCCGTGATACACATCAGGACCTCAGTATTTTTTTGGTACATGACAATAGAGATACATAGCATGTAGATAGATTCACATGTCATTCATACCACACACATGTAGTTGGCCTATACATGATTTGCAATCCATCAGGATACACAAAAAAGATCCATGAATGTTTCTAAGGAACACATTATGTGGATACATGGTGTATAGTTTCCTGTACATGTTGTATATTATGGAAAATTCAATATTCTGAAGCCCCATGTGTGTGACATAGATAAAAAAATTGAGATATATGGTGTGTAGTTTGATAGTGCATTTCATGTAGTCTTATAAATAATGGATGAATTACATTACATTAAAATGAAAATTAGAGTATTAATACCCAATTTCATTGACTTCAAACTTTTGTGATTGTAAATTTAATAAGGGGAACATTGAATTTTGAATCATCAATTTGGTTATTGTTTGAAATTTGGAGCTATTGGTTCTTTCATTTATTCTCCATTAATTCCTTAATGATGGTTATGCCAAAATTAATTCGAATGGTAATCAATATGAAAGGGACATGAATAATTAATTAATTAATTAATTAAACAAAGGTTATTTATAGTAATATTAATGAGTAGATAAAGAAATTATTGTCATCCATTTACATTTCATATATGTCTCTTGTATTACCATTCATGATCTTGTCTAAGACAAGGGTATGTGTTGGGATTTAATTAATATAATTTATTGCACGGATTTTCAAATATTTGTTATGAAATTAAATATGATGGATATTGAGTCATCCCTATGTACATTATTATGTAGAACCTGTGTATCCAAAATCATTTATGTAATTACATATTAACCAACCCCTTGGATCCCCTATCCAACATGTGATTTATAAATACATGTAATTAATTAAGATTCCCAAGGTTCATGGAGGGGGTTTAAGATGGAATCATAATGATGAAATCCTAGGAGATACATATGTGGATGGGTATAATGTTATAAATAAATCAAGTACATGAAATAAGATTTATTTCTCCTGGATAAAAGCTTGACGTAATGTATTATTATTAAATAAACTGTTATATAATCCCATGATAGGATTATTTTTTATATATTTATTTCTATCCATGTGTTATTTATTTTATGGATGTAAGACTATGATAACAAAAAATATATAAATTAATGTTCAAATATATAATATAAATATATGGTTGTGCGTAAATATTTTTTCAAACATGTATAATTAATATTATAACATCAACATAAGACTAATAAATAAAAATTATTAATAAAACAAATATAAAAATTATGAATAATTAATTCAAATACCTTAACATAATGTGAAGTCATACAAATACTTCCATTATATTACTGGGAATGAAACAATTGAACTAATTTAAGTACATTACAAATTCTGGGAATGTACATTTATCAGGGTGTTCTCATGAGGGATTTGGGTTGACATAATTGAAATAGTATTGAGTTATATTTTTGAAATATATTACATATAAATTTGGAGGCAGGTGTTGAATAATTCCAAGGTAGTAGGATAGATGAATCCACTCAACAAATCAATGTGTTGTAAACTTGTAGTCAGCAATTCCACCTACCAAATTACCTTATTATTATTTTCATGAACAATGTTTAGATCATTAAGAAATTTAATGGAGATCTGTTCCAATAGAATGTCCTAGAAACTGAACATTCCATGGTCAATGGTTAGGGCTTTTAATAGTTGAAGAAATAGAGGGATAATTAATGAATAAAATAAACTAATTTTTAATTTATCATATAATTTTTAATCATGAAAAAATAAATGAAAATTTCAATTTAATTATATAATAAAATTAAAATCTATTAATCGGCAATTTATATATGATCATTATCATATAAATACAACCATATCACAAGAAGTAAAATCCAAGAGTGGTTTAGATACCTTAGGGATGTGCTACACCATGAACAGATATCTTATGTGCAATAATCCTCAATTCCTTAAATTTACACCAATGTGGAAAGTGATGAAGAGTTACTTTTTATGAAAAACATTTCAGAAATATGGTTGATATTCAGTGTTTGGTGTTATCATTCATGTCTAGTGAACTCATGAAGTCCCATGAAACCATGTATGTGTATGTAATTCTTGATCACCTCAATGGTATTACAAAGAATTATAAATAAAAATTGATTGATATTTCAAAGGTTCTATTTTAGATAAATCTTGGATAGGGTGAAATAGTTTGGCCTCATGTAGTCAACCTCATTGGATACATTGAGAACCAATATTTTATAGGGTGTAAACTCTAAAAAAATAGGGCACTAATATCTTTCTAAAATCAATACCTTGAATTTTAACCATTATTATTGTAAATTTTAATATGATAAACCATGATAAGTCTCTAACATATATTCTTTCTCTCCTAAACTAAGTAGATAGGGATAGGAAGTCTCTACCATAGCTCAAGTCTTCATTTCATTCATTTTCCAGATTCACCATGACATTTTGGAGTTCTTCACTTCCTACCATAGAGGGACTTATAAAGTTTAATCTTTATTCTAGAGATAAAACTATTGTTGTAAGAAATCTCAACCAGATAAGGGAGTTAATTCCAACCATATTTGACTTCTAGAGAACAAGACCTTAAAATTTACCCAAGTTTTTGAATGTTTTTTCTAAAGAAAATCATCTATCTATGTATGATAAGAAATGTTCCATTTTAACTCTATATATAGATCATTCTAATGACTTCACTAGAAATTTGTGTTAAAAATCATATCTGTGTTTAATATAAAACAATGTGCTACTCCACAAAATCTTAAAACACACTTAATATATTACTAGGAATTATGAGAGAAAGATATATATTCTCTACTAGAAATAAAATTTCACTTCCATTATAAGGATATTTCTAAAACCTAAATAAAAATATTCCCTTTAGATGTTTTGGGCTGTCCAACAATAAAATCCCTAGTAATGTTTTCCCATTTCCATTCAGTTATGGGTAATGGTTGTAACATTCCATTGTACTATATTCTCTCAACCATAACATATTAAGATACCATTCATTGTTATATGTACTCTTCAATTTCAATTTTAATGTTTTCCCATAAAAAATACTCCTTCAAATATTAATACATCATTGAAATACATTCATGAATTAAGAAATATGAATTATGTGCTTCATCCCACATCTCATTCTTTAAATATAGTATGGATGGGGCACATACATTGTTCCTAGACCTTCTCATTTCCATAAAAATTCATGATTCAACTTGGGAACCTTTTTCAAATTATTTTATAGTTATACATATCTATTCTACACATCTTTAATCCTCACATGGTTTATTAGTTGAACATTTATTTGATAATGTTAGTATATGTCCCATTTCCTCAACAATTCATGTTCTGTATTCTTTAAATCCATATGTATTGGATCTCTTTCAATCCTCATCCTAGAGAGGTAGCGTAGTATTTCTGACTCATAGAACTAGCTACCTTGTTCCCCTTCCTAGGTTGATGGTGTATTGAACTTCTATAATCATTAATCAATGACAAACATATTCTATAGAACTCATTCATTCGTATTAATGTGATAATATAAATAAATAAAGTATTTTCTATATCTATGTCACAACATTCAGCATAATTATAATGCCCCTATATCGTAAATTCAATCATTACAACTGCTAGCCTAAAATCGTGAATAGGGTAATTTTTACATGAAATTTATATTGGGATGAGGAATACGCTATCACCTAATCATTCTACATGATAAAATGTTCAATTCCCTTCTATGATGTGTCACTATTGATCAAAAACCCTTCTCAATAAGGTATTGTGAGAATAGGCTCACTAATAATCCTTGTCCTTAGTTCCCTAACATTTACATTACATTCATCTATCCATATGAACATAATCCCATTCTGAGTAAACCTAGTGAGTATATTAGATAGTAATGATGAAAATCTCACATTTAATTCATAGTATCTAGAAACCCTAAGAAAATTATAGATTTTTCTTTACCATTTTTTTCCTAGGATATTCCCCAATATCTTCTATCTTTTAAAGAGACACTGATATACCCTCACATGATATTATAAAACCCAAGATTGAAATTTTTTGAATAAAAAATTCAAAATTAGAAAAAATTTCAAAGAGATTCTCCTTGATCATGGTCTTGAAGATAATTCTCAACTGATATTCATTCTATTCCTTAATCATTGAATATATAAGAATGTAATTTCAAAGAAAACCACTAATTTATTATGTTAATCTATAAGTCATCATTCAATAAATCCATTAATAATGTATTAGAATTACTAATTCCAAATAGCATCACTAAAAATAAATAATGCACATAGACCATATATAATGATATCTTTGGTATATCATCTTTCTTAATCCAAAATTGATGTCATCCTAAATGAAATTAATTCATAGAAACATGTTGATCTCCTCATAATTGATCAAAAAACTTGTCGATACTGGGCAGATGATACTTGATAATAATATTGATATTCTTATGTTTATTTTGGTCAGAGTAGGACACTCAAAAAGATAATTAATTGAGTTCCTATTTAAATTTCATTCTAAAATGGTAATTTATAAAATCCACCAATATAAAATCAAATACGGAACCATTAACCAAAGTATCATATTTATAAAATATTTTATTGTTTGAAAAAACTCAAAAAAGATAGATTAGTTCTCATTTTAGATAGTATGAATTAATATTTTAACTTTTGAAAAGTGTCCAACATATAATATTCTAATACAAATTTTATCTAAGATTAACTATTATAGTGATGTGATGTTTTCTTCTATGAATAAACCGAAGAAATATAATAAAAACTAAACATGAAAAAGAACATCGAAATAAAACAAGATGTTCGGTCTCATGAAGAGACTCAGTCCTCTCCACATTATGATCACATGACACCAAGAAATTTAAATAAATAAACTTGATTCACATATTAGATTGAGATAGAAAATAGAATACAAACTATCCATGCCAATAGACCTCTCCCAATGAATTTGTCGGATTTAAAAATTAAACATTCCATGATGGGTCATCTAATATTGTAATCCATGGGGGTATAAGGTTAAATAAGGTAGGTTGGTGAAGATATCCATGTTTCTTCCAATTTATCATAGGAGTGAGTGTGACTTTATAAAACAGATACACAAAAACTACTCAAAATTTAATTAATGTACATTGGAAGAAAAATATATGAGAATATAATTTATAAAGCTCTTTGTGGTGAGTTATAGTGCTTCTAGACTCCGTAATATTGGTTGAAGTGAAGCTGGAGGTGACATAAATAAATAAAAAGCAAAACATAGTTTTGTTTTTTCTTCGGTTATTTATTTCCATGAAGGTATGTAATTCATCAATGTGTTTTTCTCTACTTAGTTCATTATTGTAAATATTATTGGCATTTTGGTTATCAGTATGTATTTGTGTGTGAACAATAGGAAGCTATCTTGTTTTTCTCTAAAGTGTACAAGATATCCCCTCCACTTATCATATATATGTGTAGAGTTTATTGATCAGGTATGTGCTTTATACATGTCATCCATCAAGGAGTATGTTATCAATCATGTGTTAGTACCTTTTACCTCGTATTGTTCTCTAAAAATGTCATTAATGATTTCTACAAAAAAAATCATTTATATAATTAGTAGCATTAAATAATACAAATATGATCCTTGGAAATAAGTTTGAATTTATGAAATAAATCATCGTTGTCTCAGTCAGTTGGATTCTTAGACTATCAATATCTCAGAATGTCAGTGTCTCAGACTGTTAGGGTCTCATGTTGTCGTAAGTCATTCTGCCGATAGATCACCCTATCGGTGCGTCAAACATTAATCAGTAACTCATGATCAATCAGTCGAGTTGTCGGTAGTGATTCATCGGTAACTCAGCTATATGTATCTCAAAGATTGTGAAATTCTATGTTTTGGTCAGTTGCTATATCGGTAAGTCGGGCATTGGTAGGTCCATCTTCAGAAGGTCAGGTATCGGTAGGTCTGGTGTCATTTGATCAAGAATTGGTTGGTCAAGAATCGGTAGTTCATACATAGAAAAACCCTAAGTCTTTCTTTTGGGTAGTCACTCTATTGGAATCTCATGTCCTTGGTACATTATACATATGTCAGTAACTTTTGTGTCATTGAATTAGGTACCAATGACTCAACAATTCCTAGGACAAGTATCAGTGACTTATATATAGCCAAAATTTGTTAACATGTCTTATGAAATAAGAACTACTACCATTGATTTAGTATTATAAGTAAACATTATTAAACATTATATAACTTACTAAATCATTATTAAGCGTTATTTGTAGGCATTAAAAACAAAATGAGTCCAACAATCTCCACCATTTTAATGATCACAAATCATGGAATTTTATACTATAATAGTTAATTTATGATTATCAAAGAAAAGTCTGTTTAACATATTTGACAAATCATAATAGTGAAAATTATCATAAGAGATAAAAGATTTAACAAAAACGCAAATAGAATTATAGATCACTTATTATGATTTAATTTTAATCTCATATTCTCTTTTAATTTTATATTTCATTTTATCTACCCTAAGATATATTATATACACATTCTCCCCCTTTTTGGATTATCATAACGGAAGTAAATAATGAAAATAATGTACCCAAAATGAGATTAAAAATAGATCCAAGATATTGCATTAGTTAAATAGTAAAAGAGATGACAAAATATAAAAATAGATCCTTATAAAAGAGTGATCCAATCACTTCTTCTCCAATGTAGAGTCTATCACTTTTTCCCTTATTAGATGATGTAGTGGTAAGAGAATGAGGTAAAGAACTCGTAGTTGGGGAATTCATAGTTTGAGTACTAAAAAATGGAAGAGGAACTCCACGAAAAATAGAATTATAAAGGATCAAGTTAGAAGTAGAATGAGGATCTCTATGTTCCTGATGGGTAATAGGTCAAATTTTGAGAAGATACTGACCATAGGTCATAGTAAAAGGGGCCAATAAATAAATATAATGGTTAAGGACAGTTCTGAGAGGATCAATAGTAGGATAAACAATGGATGTACTATGATGATGTATATAAGGCTTCAATAGATTCAGGAAGTAATTGATGATCTCTGCACCACATTCTATAGGCTTTTCCAAATAATCTTTATTCTCTATAAACTTTTAAAGGGTAGGAGTGAATTCCTTGATTTTCTTGACTTGATATTTAAAGGCATGAGTGACTTGAGGTAGCACCAAATCTTATAATGAATACTTAATATGGATGGTTAGCTGATTCTTGGTGTAAATCCACTGAAAATAGAAATCTACCTTCTTGTTTATTTCCTCTTGAGAATTGGTTTCATCTGTTGGGTTGAATTTTATCATGCCATACACATGGTCATAATTCATCCCGATCTTACTATGGTTTCCCTAATTAGTTTCACCCATCACAGTCTGATTTTCCACTCGAATTAAAGATCTAATAACCTCAACATCAAGATAATGAACAACAAGAGGAGTCGAAGAAGAGACAACTGGCACAATATGTCATATATCTAATCTCAACTGGTTCACATCAAGGGTAGGAGTATGAGGATGAGTATTAATCCTTCTAGATGTTTCGTCCTCAGAATATTTCACAAATTTATCCAAGAATGTCCTATAATCAAGAGTTAGACTATTCAATAGATTATGATATCTTTCACTATGTATTTAAATTGAGGTAGGAGGATGTGAAGAGGCAGATCTAACTGCTGCCAACAATTATTCTGTGAATGCATTAATATCAGATTTGGTGACATATTCAATAGATTATGAAGTATCCACGGGAATGGAAGTAGGAGTAGGTCTAGTTTTCATATCCACTGAATCAGGACACTTCAAACCAAATGTCACATATCCTAGATCTATACAACTTATGGTCACAACAATGTCATCCAATGGATAAAGTAAATCAAAATTTCCTCTCTTAGCCCATCTCTCACCCTCAGCAGATGATCTCTTATCAATATATGTTTTCCTCCTAACATACGCATGTTCTTGTACTAGAGTAACTATAACTTCTTCTTCATCATGAACATGGATATATGATCCATTTACTCAAACACATATACTTCATGAGCTTCACAGTATTTCTCAACTAGTTCCAGTTCATATTCCACTACCAGAGAATTAGCAGGAAATTAATGATTAATAGGATCTAACGAAAGATCAATAGGTTTAGCATCAGGACCATTACCATCACCATGATGATATAATTAACTATCATATCCATAACATCCTCCACCTTCCATTTAACATTCATTAACAACTTATTCATTTTATTCCTCATCTATATCACCATCATAATCTTATTCTTCTTCTTCTTTTTAACTACCTCTTTATTCTTCTTCACCATTTGATTCTTCGTTGCCAACAAATATGCTTTCATACTCTGAATATTTTGATTCTTTAGTATACTCACTATCGTACTCAATGAGAAGTGGTTCTTTAGAGGAATGAGTTCTAGGATGACTTATAGGAACATAAGTTATCCTCTATATAATTTTATAAATATTATAATCACTACTTTTATCTATTGGTGATTCAACTCATTGAGAATCCTTAGTTACATCTTCCTCATTTGAATATACACCGACTTCATCTGGTTCTCGACCTGGGTATACAATATTCCATGGCCGCATGGGATGATCAACATGATTTAAATCTTCATACAACTTTTCATTTTCCTCAACCACATATATTTCAGGGTGTTCCAATTAATTCTCATCCTCCAGCAGATAACCTTGTTTAGATAGAAACCAACACAAGATGAAATTTTATTTTCACCTTTATTCACCAACCCCTTAGCTTTCAACATAGCAGTGATAAATCTTGTACTAAATAATGAGTTTTTATTGCAAATTGGGTTTCATAATCTCACTAATATAAACCATAAAATATCTGGAAAAAAATCCTATGACCTTTCTTCAAGAGATATAACAAATAAACATCATGGTACTTGATGGAGGAAAAATCCCCTTTCCTAGGAAATAATTGATTTTGGGTGAATTCTAATAAGATCCTTTTCTCACCATAATTATTTATAGTAATATTACCTATATGATCTCTATTTCTAGTAATATTATCATTCTCTTCCTCAAAAATTGAAGATTTCTCAAGTTGGAGGAGAAAATTCTTTATGGTCATTACACATACCCTCATGGGGTATTTCCAACCATTCTTCCCAACACATGGATAAAAAAGTAATTTTTTCACATATATCATCGAATTAATCCAAAATAACATAGAGATTGAAATCATACACTAGCCTTGGATGGTATAATCTTTAATTATTGGAGAACCACTCCAACCATCCTTGGGATCTCACCATGTCCATCATGAGATACTAACTTCATAAAAACCATTCTGAGTCTACATCCTTATGATGCATCACGATTCTGTTTGCTAGTTCTAGAAGAACAGGTTTAGGTTTATGTTGGATAGCTTCACTTATTTTCTTCTTGGATGGATGTCAATCATCCTTAGATCTATATATAACATGCTTGACATGATCCATTCAGATAGGATTGAAGGTTTCAGTTTGAGATAGAATGGTAGAAGCTCCAGAAAGAAGGGTTTGAGGGAAATAGTCTGAGAGTAAGAGTGTGAGGGTTAAAAATTATTAGATCGAACATTATTATATCATTTAGGGATTCGAAAACATAAAATGTAATATTTGGGTTAAATTAAAACAAAAAAAATAACATAGAACCATTATTAATTCTAGATAGATAAATAATTAAATATTAGTCTGTGAGACGCATCGGTGAGACCTATCGATAAATCATCATCAACGGGTCATCTCTATGCCTCATGTCGGTGAGACACATTAGTGAGTCACATCGGTCAGACATCATCATTGAGTCACATTAGTGAGAAATGAATTTTAGGTCTTTAAAAAATTTATCTTCCCTAACTCATGTCTGATGTAAATCATCTTCACATAATTTAAAGGCTTAGTAAAAATATCATAAAGTTGATGTTCTATGCCAATAAATTCAAGAGTTATATCAACTTTTTGATAATGATTTCTCAACAAGTAATGTCTTACATCAATATGTTTTTTTATAGTGAGAAACTAGATTCTTATAAATGATAATGGAACTTGTATTCTCATAGTTTAAAGGGAAAAGCCTAAATTGATATCCATAATATAGTAATGTCTGTTTTAACTACAAAATATGAGCACTAAAACTACTAGTAGTTATTTAATAAGCTCCAGCAGTAGATAATGCAATAGAGTTTTACTTTTTACAACACCATGATACTAGATACATTCCAAAAAATTGATATGTTTCATAGGTGATTATTTTATCTAACTTACAACCACAAAAATCAGTAACAAAATAACTAACTAAATCCAATGATTTTTCTCTAGGATAGAATATTCTTAAGTTAGAAGTATATTTAAGATATTTGAAATTTATTTTCACATCAAGAAGATGTGAATCATTAGTATTTTCTTTAAAATGAGCACACATACACACACTAAACATTATATCAGTTCGGATAGTAGTCAAGTAAAGAAGAATTTTAATCGTACCTCTATAATTGTATTTATCAATTGATTTTACATTTTCATAATGATCCAATTAACATGTGGTACTCATTGGAGTATCACTACTTTTTTCACTATCAAATCTAAATCATTTCAAAAGATATTTATTGTAATTATATTGACTAAAAATTATACCTTCTTTATTTTGAGAAATTTTAAATCCAAGAAATAATTTTATTTCACCCATTAAACTCTGTTCAATTTCATTAGGCATCATTTTTTATAAACCAATACATATAGAGTTTTTTTAAGGTCGAAAAATAATGTCATCAACATATATTTGAACAACTAAAACATCATTAGAAATAATTTTTTTGAAAATATTATTGTTAAAAAATGCTTTTGTAAAACCATTAGAAATAAGAAAAGTTATAATCATATCATACCAAGCTCAAGGAGCATATTTTTAACCATAATATTCTTTAACATAATAATCTTATTTGGAAAACAAATATTTGTAAATCTAGGGGGTTCTTCAACCAAAACATCCTCAACTATAAACCCATTTAGGAATTAACTTTTTACGTAAATCTGATAGAGTTTGAAATTAATATGTTCTACATAAGAGAGCAGTATTATAATGTCTTCATGTTGGAAAATAACTGAAAATGTTTCTTCATAGTCTATTCCATCTTCATAATTAAAACCTTGTGAAACTAATCTAGCCTTACTTATGACTATAGTTCCATATTCATCTACTTTATTTCATAATACCCACTTTGTGAAAATTATCAAGGTGTCATTGGGTCAATCAAGAAGTTTCCAGACACTATTTATTTAAATCTAATTCAATTATTCATAAATATCCATCACCAAAAATTCATCATTAATAGAATCATTGATATTTTTGGGTTGACTCTATGACAAAAAGTCTTGATGTTCAAACTGGTTCCTTATATAAGATCATGTGTGTGTCCATTTGTCTAGGTCTCCACCTATAGAATATATGGGATGTTTCTTAAGTTTTCTAATAGATCATGAAAAATAAGGAAAAGTTATTTCATGTTCTTTTATAGGTTCGAGTTCACTATGATTATAATCTGAAAATTGACAGATCTGAAAGATTCTATTACATGCTTAATAGGAGAGTCATAAGGTTTATAATTTAATTCACAATTAGAAAAATCAATATAAAAATTTTATAGCGATTTCTTAGGTTCATATGGATCTAATTCATCTAGTTTTTCATGTACAAAATATGTCACACACTTCATTTTCTTATTAATGACCCTATAGGATTTGTTAGAGGTTGAATATTTTAGGTAAATTCCTTCATCACTTTTTGATGAAAACTTTTCAAGAGTATAATTTTTATTGATAATGAAAACATTACAACCAAAAACAATAATGTAATTAACCTTATTTGTCCTATTGTTCCATAAATCCTATGGGGGGTTTTGTAAGGATACGTCTAATTAAAACTCTATTCATTATATAACAAGTTATATTCAAATATTCTTCCTAGAAATAAACTGGTAAATCATATTCATTAAGAATATTTTGATCTATTTCTTGTAAGGTTTTATTTCTTCTTTCTATAAATCCATTTTTATGGAGTTTTCTATGAGAATAAATTTTATGACTATAGCCATTTTCTGTGAAAAAGGGTTCATATTCTTTATTTTCAAACTCATGACCCTGATAACTTCTTATGGATTTGATCCTAAGTCTGCATAGTTTTTCTACAAACCTACCATACTTTTTGAAATAAGAACATTATTCAATTTTTTTAGATATACAGAAATTCCTTTTTTATCTATATAAATGATCTAATATAACATAGACATAGTGCTTCCCAATTAGACTACAAACTCTATAATGTCCAAACAAATCCATATGAACCAACTTAAGAGGTTGAGAAGTTGAAACTTATTTCTTTGGATTGAGAGATATTTTATGTTGTTTTCCCTTTTGACACTGATTATAGACTTTATCATTTATACAACTCAAGTATAGGTAGATCCTTGACCATTACTTTCTTAGTTATCTTTCTAAGGGATTCAATATTACAAGATCTTAATCACTTATCCCATAGTTGAGCCTCTTTTTTAATGTCACTCATATAATAAAATTTTTTAGAAGCAATATACTCTAAATTCACAGCATAAGAATTTTCATTTCTAAACATAGTGAATACTAAATCAATCATATAATTTAAAAAATTACAAGAATCATTTTAAAATTTTACATTAAAACCACCATCAAATAATTGTGATATGCTAAGAAGATTTTACATAATACCATAGAAAAATAATGATAAAAATTAAAATTCAATCAGTGTTACCAATTTATCTAACACCAATAATGTTTCCTTTTTCATTGTCACTAGAGGTGACATGACCACCATCAATCTTGATAAGGTTCATGATGTTCAAATTGTCTCCTATGATATGTCTTTAACACCCACTATCCAGGTACCATTAGATCTTATATGAAATTTTCAAATAGCTTTCCTATAAAAAATTCAAATAAGAAAATATTTAGGTACATAGAATTTCTTGGGTACAACAACATTAGTAATTAATGATTTCGGAACCCACATTTTCATTATTTGTTTTCTATAAGAATAATTTAAATTATTATAAAAATAAAAAATATTTGGTTCAGAAATATTTGATGTTGTATATTACATTACACTACTAGAACATGCATAATATTTTCTAAAATTGGGTATAAAACTAGATTTTCAATATTTTGATAAAAAAATTAGTAATCATTTTTTATAAGTTTATAACCAATACCAGTAGTATATTTTGAAGAAACTTATTTTCTATGAATTTGTACTAAAGTATCTTTTCTATTTGTGAATTTCTCAAGATCCTTCATTAATTTCTCATTAGACATTTTAATATCATTATTCATATGTACCACGTATTAATTATTTTCCTTTTCAGTAGTATGTTCAGATTTAACACAAAGAGTAAGCGCATGATATTTCTTGAGGGATTTATATAATCCTTTAGATAATTTCATATATCCTCAATCATTTTACAATATTCAAACATTTATCCATTTTTCATATTTTTAGAATTAGATTCATCTCCATAATAATAATAATTCTATGTAGGATATTCTTGAGTTACCTCATATGTGTTTTTCATGAAACACATATTGGCTTTGTCAATATTCTCATCATGTTATGACTCAGAGTCACTAGAACTATCCTCATAAGAACTACTGGTTGCCTTTATTTTATTATTTTACTTTTTATATTTTTCATCATATATCCTTTTTAACTTTACCATAGAATAATAAACTTTCAAATTTCATATTCTATTACACAACTAGTAGAATATTTTATTAGTATTTTCATTTATATTCCCATCATTTTCCCAGTTTCCTTTTCTGTCATACTTCCCTTTGTAGCTAGGTTTTTTGAATAACTTATTTCATCTGTAAAACTTCTTAAATATTCTAGACAACTGAGTCATTTCCGTATAACTGTCACTTGGTGATTCTTCATTGCTGGAACTTTTAGCCCGAACATGCACATTCTATTTTTTTAGAGGCACTGGTTTTTAAATCAAAATAATTTCTATTTGGTTATTCATCATCCTATTTGTCAACCTTCATCTCTTCTTCATAAATTATCTTATTACCTGTCATATCCTATATTTAAATTATTAATATTATAGGATTCCATTATTAATACTGAGGTTCATCTCCATCTTTTGGGTAAGCATTTATGAATTCTAATTACTTGTTCCTTGGATGTGACTATGTTTCTCAAAGAGACCATCATATTGAAAATTTCATTGAACCTGAGATACATGTCAGAGATTAATTCATCATGATTCATTTCAAAGTTATCATATTTAATGGTATATGTATTATGTTTCATTTAATTTACAATAGTGGTTCCATTATGTAAAAGATCTAGTGTACTCCAAATTTTAAATGATGTCTTTCATGCAGAAATCTTATTAAATTATTCAACCCCTAAAGAGTAGTATACAACATTAATTGCTTTATAATTATTATTGAATGCTGCCTCTGTGGAATAATCCCAAGTTTTTATGTACGTAGTAGGAAATTAATATTCATCTAAAATGGATGATCATATTTCATAACACATATTTTCCAAAGGCATTTTCATTTTAATTTTTTGCTGGTCATAATTTGTGCCATTAATGTTTGGAGGAATGTTGGTAGTAGAACCTTGTTATTTATTTTCCATTTAAAATATATTTTAATGATTTTAAATAATAATAAAATTTGAACTAAAATAGATTTATATATCCTTAAAAAAACTAAATTCACAGTAGAAAAAAGTTAAAAACTATGTAAACATTGAGAGAATGAATCCTCTGATACCAATTGTTGGTCTAAGTATGACACTCAAGTGTGGTGAGTTTATTTCCTATAAAAAATTCATTCTAAATTCTTATTTAAAAAAATCCCCATATTTAAAATCAAATATGAACTACCTAAGAAATGTAGAATATTTATAAAAGATTTGATTTTTTGAAAAATTCATCAAAGATTGATTAGATCATGGTTGAGGTAGTATGAATTACTATTTTAACTATTGAAAAAAGTCTAATAAAAAATTATAATAAAAACACTATCTAAGATTAATTATTAGAATGAAGTGATTTTTTCTGGTTTGAATAGACAAAAAAAGTTAAGAAAAACTAAACATGATAAAGCATAGTGGATAAAAAAAAAGAGGTTCAAAGTCAAGAAAATACTTGGTCCTCTCCACTTGTTGATCACCTGAAACCAATATATTTATATAAAAAATATTTATCCACATCCTAGATTGGGGCACACAAAATTATAAAATCTATCCAGGTTAGTAAACCTCTTCTAAAGGATTTTTTGGAGTACAAAACAAATAGACAAGCCATGCAGGGACCTCTTACACATTTATCTATTGGAGTGTAAGGTGTAGAAAGGTATCTTGGTGAAGATATATATATATATATATATTCTATTTTAGCATAGTATTTAGTGTGTGTTTATAAATCATAGACACAGACTACTCAAAATATATATAATTCCCATAAGAAGAGAAATATAATGAGGATATAGTTTAGAAAAAATTGTTTGGCATGTTATGCAAATTATGGACTTCATAAAGATGGTATAATTGAAGCTGGAGTCGATTTGTAGAAACATAAAGAAAAACATAGTGTCCTTTTTTTGCTTCAGTATTCTATTTCTTTGAAGGTAGATGCATCCTCGAAGTTTTCTTCTCTTGTATGTTTATTGTTGAAAACATTTTTTTGTTTTGCATCTTTGTAATGACTTGGTGTATGAATAGTTCACAGATTAGGTGTTTTCCTCTAATGTGTACAAGCTCTATCCTTCACTTCTCTCATATATGTGTGTGGATTATTGATTAGGAATATACTTTATATATGTCATTCGACAAGGAGTCAGTTTTGTTTCATGTGATGATACCACATACCTCATATTGTTCTCTGAAAATGTCATTAATGTTTTCAGAAAAAAATCATTACTAAAATCAAGATAATTAAATAACACAAATATGAACATTAGTAAAAAGTTTGAATTTAAGAGACATATCATCACTGTATTAGTCTGTTGGTATCTCAGGATGTCAATGTCAAATACAGTCGATGCCTTATGCTGTTGGTAATTCATTCTATCGATAGATAATTCTACCAGTGGATCAAACTTGAATCAATAACTTAGGATTGGTCGGTTGAGCTGTCGATTGGTGATACATTGGTAGCTCAGCTTTTGGTAGATAATAATTAGCGAAATTATACGTTTTTGTCATTCTCTATGTCTGTAGGTCAGGAATCGGTAGGTTAGGCATCGATAGGTCAGGCATCGGTAGGTCATGCATCGATAGGTCAAGCATTAGTCAGTCAGGCATTGAAAGGTTATACTATGCACAACTCTGATTATTTCATTCATACAGTGTCTTTATTGGTATCTCATGGCGTTGATAGCTTATACATATATTAGTAGATTATGTATTTGTGACTTAGGTATATGTGACTCAACTATCGATGGGAAATGTATTGGTGGCTTATACTTAGCCAAAATATATTAACATACCTAATTAAATAAACACTAACACCAATGGTTTAGTATTATAAGTAAACATGATTATAAACAATATAACTTACTAAATCATAATTAAGCATGATTTGTGGGCATTAAAACTAAGGGAGGTGAACAACTCCTAATAATCAATGCAATGACATGGATGACACTCTAATTTTTCACATGGATGAAAAGGTGACTAAGTTAAATACCCTATTATGAAGAGAATTAAATAAATGAATAAGCACCAAGATTACACATTCCTCTATAGTCCATTGACTTGGGTACCCCAATGCAGCATCGTCACTCAAGGTACATAGGCATCGGCTTGTGAAACTGGTATGATTGAGATCATATGCGACATACCTATAAAATGTACCTACATGGTAACACTAAATGATTTCTCCCCATCACCCTAGGTCCCATATTTTTTTAAATATAGGACCCTAGGGACTTCATTTACTTGGAAAATTTCCTAAATACCTTCCAATTGTCTGATCACCCTAGTTCATTGACTAAGCACTCTAAAACCATATAGATAGTCCTCTAGCACATGAAAAAGATGGAAATAAAGAGTGATACTAAAACCAATGTCCTACCAAGGATTAAAATACATAACACCATCACGAGTAACCCTTTTCCATGTGGATGAATAACTAGTGCACGGTCCCCTTACCTAAGTAGGGACTTGTGTGAGCCACTTCCATGAACACCTGTGGTGACCATTGAAGACTTGAGAAAAGCCTTATCCATTTTCTTTTCCTTGGGATATCATCACCCATGGTTCCAAAAACTCACTCAGGTCCACCTGAGTGAAGAATCCCCTATGCAATGCCTCCTTGTCTCACCCCGGTATACTAGTGTGATCCTCTCTTCACTCTCCCTTGCCTCTACCTTGCACAAACCTCTAATCATTCCATTTTTTAGCCACCCATAGCAGGGTATCTCTTCTTTTGGATCCCTTTCCTTAGAGGGTCCAAGTAAAATCCGCCATAGAAGACTCCTTATTTGTGAAACCAAGAAATTGTGCACACCATCATATCTCCCACAAGGATTTTCATTCATTTATTCAAAGGTTTACTAAAATTTCCCAATGATATGGTTTGGGTCCTCTGTGTGAATATTGTTTTTAATTACCGGAGTCACGAGGACCACAACCCTAGAGATAGTGTTGGTGATTTCTTAATCTTATGAACTATTGTTAGGAAAATGTTCTAACCTTTTCATCTATAAGGCCCTGATCCTCTATTTCACGGTAGGGAGGGTGAGGATTGCACTTTATTTTCTATTCAAAATAGAATGAGATCTTTCTCCCTTTCTATGGAACCAGTTTTATCGAATCCGTCCTCAAGTAATCCCATAGTATTTATTGTAAGAGATTTCAATCCTCCTTTTCCTCGACCCCATGGCTAATAGTTCATTGATGAGATTGTCACTAGTGCTATATCATTTCTCTCACATACCCTCAACCACTTCCAATACTGGAGGAGGAGAAGTGTCGGATTTTAAAGATATTCTTATTATTATTTTCAATCACATTAAACCATGAATCATCCTGAATAATGTGTACATGGAGGATATCCATGACCATGGAACACACACATAATTTCATTTTTCAGAAGAGGATCATCCAACGAATCTTTCCCTTTCGTTCCATCATAATTTCCCTCAAGGTTTGAGTCCTCCAGGCCATATATCTGACCTTAGGGAAAAGTTGATTGTGTGGCTTCTCATATCTTCCACTTCCTCTTGATTCTCAAACTAATAATGACTCATGTGTACTTATAGGTTGATGGTAATCACGATATCTACCTGATACACTAAAAAAAGGAATCATTTGTGTGTAATCCCAGATCTCATTGAACAATTAGGACTCGGATTCCACCTATAACCATTATACATAGGAAACCTACCTATGGATCGATCTCAAAGGAGATGGTTCTCACGAGTAAGACCTAAATCAAACCAATCATAACCCCCCCTTTCACTAGGGATTCCTTCTTAGGATTAATTCCCAAATAAAACTAACATGTTCACGGGAATCCACCTAGGGTGTATATCCCAGATAGGCCTCTAAAAAATCATGAGTATGAATATCCCTTATATCCTGTTCTCATGGAAATCCTCCTCAAGAGTAATTCCAAACCAAATATAAGCTATTGTCATCCTCGTGAGGAATCAAACCTAAATTAATACTATTAGTGGGCCACACTCCCCTGCGAGATAATAAACCAAACTATGCGAGATCTGATTCCCATCTAAATGGGATATATAAGAATATTAACTATTGTTCAAACCCAACACCCCAAATCAACCATGTTATCTCTAGATTTCATTCCAAGCATGGTCTAATTCAACCTAGAAATTCATATTCCTTCTAGGTTCTCTGGGATAATTCATCATAAGTCTCACGCCAAACTATGACTAGGAACCTTAGGACTAGACATCCTTCACAAATAATGGTAAATAGTATGATTAAGTCCTTATCACATGACTTTAAAAGGTACGATGTACCCCATTAAGAGAAACCAAACTACATTGGTTCTGATTCATCTAACGAGGAAATGTTGGATGTCCACATCATGGGTCTGATCCAAATATCAAAACAATTCTCATCTCCATGGATGATGATAAACTCTACAGTTCCCAAGTGTGTGTTTAAAAAACCAACATCGTCATAATACCAACCAATGAATCTATAATATATATTTAATATGATACCCTTTATGGAGAACAATATATAGCTACAGATATCCACATTGATAGAAAACCATGAATTCATACAGATGATTCTAAATTCTATACTTACTAATAATTTATTATTAATTATATGGAGACCCACATCATACTTTGGAATTAATGAAGTATTCATGAACATATGTTAAATCTATAAGATTGTCTCATAAAAGGAATCAATCCCCTTAAAATCATGTGACGTGCCTAACCAATCATCCTCTCGACCAACATGAGTTCTTTAGAATTGTTTTCTATGATTCGCGATCAGTGTATGACTTTGGAAAGAAGGTCTCTGTGGATATAGTATTGTTGGGTGTTTCTTCTTCCTTGAACAAACCCATGGTAAGCCATTTGGAAATACTGAACCTGATGTGGTTGATTACACACAACTCAACCCCTTCTAAAAAACCATGGGCCACACATTATCTATATAAAACAAAAAATGGTGATCCTGAATTGAATGACAGAACTATTGAACCTCCCTCAGAAGATAATAATTATATACACCCTTTTAACCTTTGAACCGTTTTATTCCTAACACAAAGACATACATCTATGGGAAAAAATAAAAATGATGAACCCGCTTTGAATCATTAATCAGGATGATAGTATCACCTACCTATCAGCCCTCTTTCAGTATTAAAATAAAAGTGGACTGGACAAAATAATAAATCATTCATGTGTTTATTCAAATGAGATTCTTCATTGATAGTGTTTTCCTATTTCTACTTTTCTAGGAAGTTTATATCCTAACTCATTTAAATCTAGTGGCATCCTTCCATATTTAACCAATGTATTCCCCAGCTACTACTCAGTTTGGGTCTTCATCCATTTAGAGGATGCCATCACCAACCCATCATCTTCAATGATAGGCCTCAAAATTATCTGTCTAGTTGTATGATCAGAATGGTAATATCCCATCCCAAGAGTCCACCCCTCCAAATCATGATGCCCCTCCGATTGTCTGGTCAGTAATAGTAAGTTGTCTTGATGAAAACAGAACCAACAACCTTCTTCAACCATTTCATGAAATTATACCTAGAACAAAACTATCATTCTCTACCTTATTTCTGGGAGGTGTATTAAGAGGGAAAACAAGACCTCTTTTAATATGCACATGGGTCCATTATAAGGGATACTCCCATCAATCATCACTGACAACACAGTGTGATAGTGATCCCTCCACATGAAGAGGGTGTCATCCTCAGCAGATTATCCTGGGTCATCCAGATGCGAGAATGCAAGACATCCCATCAGGTGGAAGAGAATTTTCAATGGGTGCATGGAAACACCTCTCTCCTCTTATTATAATCCCACTAATTAAATTTGGTGGAAAATTTAGAGAGGGGTCATACTCCCTCCTTCCTTATGTTATCCTTCCAGCAAGCTCATCTGGAGGAATCCAAAGAACCCCATCATTAAATTCTTGAGGCATATCGCTAGAATGAATATACACAATCATGCATGAAAAAAGTATACCAACATCCTCCATTGTAAGAACTTATGAAATAAATCCAACAATGTTTGGTGTCAGGACACTAATAAGAGCACACACCATTATGCATTCAACAAGCCATCCAACATTTTAATCTTATAGAATCTTGAGAAGCTAGTATGAATGTATAGATGAAGAGAATGGGTAGACCCAAAACTCATACCCTACACATGAGTAATTTTTTTATCCACAAATAAAAAAGGGATGGTAAGGGAAAGAACAGACATATTCTCATGATACAAAATGGTCATATCTCCTTGTTCTAGTCACTGACAACCTCAATCATGTCCAAGAAATAATGAATGGGTATACACAAGTCCTTTCCACCATCCTACAGACTCTCTGGGACATCATAAATATGATCACAGTACTTATAGAAGGGAGGATACATAAATCCAACACCATAAGATGGATTACACATAAGTATGTCACCCTAAATAAGACACACATTTTCTCTCATCCATTAGGGTCATGGGGAAAAATCCCCCATATTATACAGACAATAGGATCGAGAATATACAGATGCTACAACAAGAGGTAATTTTCCAATCCCAATGGTCACTCCAATGAAATCACAAACACCTACCCATTAAAATATCCCCTCTAGTAAGTGACCCTAATAACTAACACGATGTTATCCAAGAAGAAGACTAAACCAAGACAACATGAAAATAGGGAGAAGATCTATGATCCTTCTATACTTAATCATTGTGTTCATGAATCTCTCATGTGATTATATGGGACATCTCAAGAACATAGCCTCCCATTATAGTAATATGGTGTTAGTATTATTAATTTTTAATGTCCGATATAGACACTTCACCCTGAATGATGGATTAGTGACCAAAATCCGATCGATCTCGATTTCCCATCTCTGGATGGGATCCACGATAGGAATCTAGGTTACATGAAGAAGAAGGAATTTGAGGGTTTTCCTCTAATCATAATCCACCATGGTTTTCCTCTCCATGATGGAATTACCAACAAAATTTCTCTCCATAGTATTATTTCACGTTGTTAATAAAATTCTCAAATTGATGATGTAGTGATGGAAAATCCTTACAATCACAAGGAACTAGTGAAAACATGTCCAGTATTTTCTGATGCCTTTTCATTGGTAGGTGAAATCATTTCTCAACCAGAATACTTCCCAAGGAGAGATTCATTCTCCAAACCCCATTAGGATCACATTCCTCCTAACATAGTAGGATAAACTCTTACCAATCTCACTGCCTATGAAATTTTTTTAGGGAAACATCCATTATGTTATGACTGAGTAAAGGTATATCAATCACAAGATGAAAAAGACATACTGAACATGGGGAAATAGTTGGCTAATGATGGCATGCCACCCAATTTTTGGCATTTTTCCACCTCTCAATATAGAATTCCAAAGGCATTGTAAAATATTTTGTGCACGACATCCGCCTAAATATATGGAAAACTCTTCCCCAATTGAAAGAAAATATTTTCCCCTATGCTTAATATCAATGTCAAGCCAATGTAATTGAATGGTTACAATTCCAAATTAACTATACAACTCAACCAGATTCACAAAATCCAAAGAAAAAGAAACATCAAGTAGCCCTTCAGTGCATGTGCCTTAGCGCATTAATGACATTGTGACAGTTGATCACCAATTATCCATCTAATGTTCATATTAGAGGATGGGTTTCATATGGAGAATTAAATTTCACCGTGCTCCCAAATCAAAAATCCTTCCAAACATGGTTTAGTAAAATTTCAAATATTTTCGCCCTCTCTAGAAAATAGACCTTATTCGTAACCAAATATATGTTCAATACAAATTGGCATCGATCAACTCTCACCAATTTCAGGATAGAAGAGAGTAGTATATTGAGAGAATCTTGCATCATGCATATGAGAATATCAAGCATTCATCCTATTTGGTTCTATCGTCAGATAACTAAAATGTCAGAAATAGAACAATGCCCTTTAAAAAGGGGTGATTTAAGTGTTTCCCAAATGATTAACCCTAGACATGTTCAAACAAAAAACCTTATAATCATATGAGAATCCATAGTATAAGTAGCCTCATTTGTTCAAGAAAAACCCCACCCTATAGGGATGGGGGGTTTCACAAGACCCTTAAGGTCAAAAAACTAGAACAAATGGGTTCTGAAAGTAGAATGGGAGCATCCCTAGCCATTAGGATTCCATGGGTTTTAACCTCAACAACCCCATACTTAGTAGGAATCAGTATTATATAGATTACAATATATTCATAAAAATGGATCCACCCAGTTAATTCCACCTCGTCATCTGGTACCCTCACTATGAACACACATGACTAAACTATCTGGAAATTCCCATTAGATCATATTCTATTAAACAAGTACTAGAGTATCTAAAAATTAATGTAAATTTCATCGTGGAGGGTGATGAATAAGATATTCTAAAAAATACTCTGATATAAATCATATAATGAGTCTTTCATCATTAAATGTGTTCCATACTACACATGAGGATCCTACATAACACAAGTCCAATTCAGAGAAGGATTTAGAAGAAGAAGTTTTGGTTCCTAATTTTATCCTCACCAACAAAATTCAAGGAGGTGTGCATACCTAGAATAAATTGATTTCCCTATACCTGGTCACTCCATCATACAATCTATCTTTACAAACATTAATGGAATCTAACAGGAAATAGGGTAAGGGTCAAATTGTACCTCACCTCCCACCAAGAGATGTCAATCACCTTTTCACTTGGAGAATGATTTTATCGACATATAAAACATATGAAATAATTGAGGTGACTCAATGTTGAATTAATTTTAGTAAACCTTCATATTGGATTAATTCTATAAGAAGATCCTCAAATCATGCATATAGCTAGTACACTTCAATAAAAAGGGTTTTCCACGGCATCTGAAGCTGATCTATAACATCAACTCAACATTGGATAACATCCACCAATATATTAGGATCCTACATTAGAAGATTGATAGTTCTTACAATTTTTTATGAACCTACAATAAATTCAATCATATCCTTATAGGGATTCCCCTATTGGCTACCCAGGAAAAATACCAGCAAATGTACTGAAAATTGCCCTACTAGTCAGCACACCAATTTTGGCTAGGATCGTCACACCTGATCAAGACCTTGATTAGCCAAACAATCCTTGAATGCTTATGAACAATATTGATACACTAATGGATCAATTGTAATATTTGGAGTAATGAGGTGCACCAATATAGTAAGAAAAGGATCCTTATCGTGAATAGGAAGATCTGACTTTTCCTTGCCAAATTGTGGGAATCCTACATTTCCAATCTTCAATTGATCAAAATACCAACAAAGAACATGATGCATTTTGACTCTTACTATGATCCCCTGATGGGTAAAACTAAAAAAAATAAGAGGTGGGGAAATGTAGGTGCTTCATGTAATCTTTACAAGGAAAAGCCTTTGTGTGGTACACATGTTTCCCGGCTTATTCAATGAAGGTGTGGAAAGACATCCAATAAAAGTTTTTCTTCTAGTTCATCTCAATCCTATACAATAAAAATGTATTCTACCTCTCTTACTTTAATTAGTAATAGAATTAAAGATTCTAATATTTCATTGCTCATTGTGAAGGATTGACATATTCTTGAACCTACCTCTCCCTCAAGAAGATGTTTTCCCATATGTAAAGTGAATATTTGTGATGGGTTTCACATGAGAATTATCACTATGAAATACAAAAGAGGGTTTAAGAAAATTTCCACAATTTAACAATGTGTGAATAACTCTATCACAAAGACAAATTCCAAGGAATAGAAAATTCCACCAACTCATGGAAAGAGAGTAGGGAAAGCATAGGCTGCTATAGATACACTTATGAAATACAATGTACCCTTTACCACTTCAAATTGCACACTATAATTTTTTTTCAAAACACCATATTTTAAGAAAAAAGAGCAACATTGTCCGGATGAAAAATGATAATTGAGGAAAAACATTTTGAGGAGATGAAAAACAAGTTATATTGTCTCAAAAATGACCAAGTCCCTAACTAAATCATCTCAAAATTGGTCCTTTTTTATCAAGTTTAAAAAGCCTAGGAAGATCAGAAAGGAAGGTGAAAACAATCTTCCAAATTATTTCCCATCCCATAATGTAATGGTTCACTATATCTAGGATTGTTCTAATTTCAAATACCACCTGCAAAATATGGTGGACTCTAGGCAAGTGAAGCTAAAAAAATCAGCTTCTCAGGTTTCAAATGTTTCATTATGTAATACAGAGGAGGAAAATGAAGGGAAAGAGGTTAAGAGAATGATTAAACATAGGTTTTGTGACTATATATTAATAAAAATGGTCACCAGAACTCAATCTATTATCTAATGATAGTTGAAACATCCAATTTTACCATTGACCACTTCTTCTACAGTACATCCTGCTTCACCGGAAGCATAATCCTCTGAAGGCCACTCCTCCAAAAACATATATGTCCTAGAGGGTAAAAAATAAATCATAGGAATATGAGATATTGTTAAATAAAAATTTATCATTGACCATGGAAAAATTCGTACAGATAGTCCCAAAAGTGCATCCACCGCCCCACCAAACAATACAACAAGGATCCATTCACTAGATAGAAACTTCATCAGATGAGGATTTGATCATAAATTCCATTTATGTTATTATCCCAATGGATCCCTTTAAATATGATTACTGTGATTACGATCCTGAATTCAATACACTTGTTTATGGAAATGGGAGAAGAGGTCATCAGATTGGACGATACAGTGGAGGATGAAGTCGTTTTAGGTATCACCACTTTAACCACACCACTGATCGAATTTTTTACATGCCTGAAACTCATTGGAGAGCTCTACAGGGAGCCCATCTAGATAAATGAAGTTCCCCGACACATGATAGGGTCTTACCTAACACAATCATCCTATAATATTGTGAAATGTATTATATTTTCCATGTATTATTTTTAAATATTATATGGAATTATTATGAGACCAGTATTCTCAACTGCGAGCCATTCTAAGGGCTAGAGTGCCTGGAATAAATATTTTAAATACATTAAACATTTAAAAAAAAAATGCACATGGGGATTTTCTATAAAATTGGAAGAACATTCAAATTGGTGAATGGATCAGAAATCTGAGGGCACCATTGTGTTTAGAGTGACAACATTACCTATGAACGGACCTAACATTGACCTGGATGGGATGGCTGTAAAAGATATTTTTTGAACATTTTTGGAAGGAAATAAAATAAATTGGAAAATAAATCATTTTCAATGTTTCAATTTTGTGCAATTAACTAATTCATTCCCTGTAACTACATTCTTGTGAAATTTTTATAGGGGTAGCTACATAACCATGTGAATTGAGGATTTGGAATTGGATCTTGGGAGGGGAAATTGTTGGCAGATGATGACGACACGATCGATCGGCGCATATAATATCCGATGAACCTCGCTAACTAATGCAATGCAATGATCGCAATTCAACCAAATCGAGGTAGTAGATGTTATTTAAATTTTTATTCTCCCCATTATTGGATCAAATGATGAATACTGATCAACACACAAATAGGTTGACCCATGGATCATGCATTCTTGTGGGAGGGTATGAATTTCCATTTTATTTTGGTATTTTAATTCGGGACCTGATCCCTTGTTAATTATTGTATTGTTTTTTATTAAACTATTAATATTGTTAACAGGAGAGGATCGACGCTGTGATGAATGATGGTGGACCTAAATTCCTCCTTTGTTCATTGAATATCTTCAGTCTTTTTAACCCTCCGTTCTTCGTTTTCTTCGTGGGGTTATGAAAAAACGATCGTTTAATGTTATATTCATGATGAAAGTATCCCAAATTTGATATTCAACATCATGAAGACTCAATGGAGGTGTGATGAATCGACATAGTTCGGAAGAAATCACTCATCAACTATTCTTCGTGTGGATGATCGAATTATGTTTTCGAGGATGATCAAACCCCCCGAAACCTCCAAAAACAGTGAGAGCATGGTGGGGAAACCTTGGATTTTGAGATTCCGGGTAAATGGATCATGGGATAGATGATTGGATCATCACCCAAGGTGTGGTGGTAGAGGTTCTTATTTCTGGAAATTTTTTGAACACATGACGTGTATCCCAAAGAACATAGTGTGTGGGTCCAGGTATGTGGTGGCTAGGGTACCATGGTGCGTGTGGTGATGACATGACATGTTTTCCATATAACACGATGTGTGGTTCCTTACCCGGGTCTCAGCATGTATCCTAGGTGATTCATGAACATTGGGTGGAGTACACAGTCGTGAACTCCACGACATGACTAGACTAGGCCTGTTACATGGGTCACCCTGTGTACCGATTTCATGGGATTTCACACACACGGTTTGAGAACATGTACGGGCACACAGCCGCGTACATTAAGGTATCCCTCGTTAATCAGACATAGAGTATGGTCTGATTACATGTTGAGTACATACTTTTCTACACGACATGTTCTTCTGAATCGGGTCGTTTTACACAGGTAGTACCCAGAGTCGAGAGACACGATGTGTAACCCTTCTACACGCCATTTATATCATAGAACATTTCATAAAACACTTTTACATTGTATATTGAACATGTTTTGTTTCGGCTAGTTCCCTTTTAATCATTCATCTGAAGGTCAGGCATCGTTTCCATTCATAGTTGTATGATCCCTTTAGCAGGACATTCAGAGATAGTGTCAGGTGTCCCTCCATGAGGCCCGAAGCGATATCCTCTATCAATTATGGACCATAGGTAGAGTCAGGTATCAATGTGACTATTCCCACAGGGAACCAATCCACTATCTAGCCGCTGAATACGGATGAGTCACAGTATTCTCCAAGGCCCTGGCGTTGATCTTCATCTATGTATCATGTTCTTTCCCCACTTAGGAGTGTGTTCTATTAGAATGAGTATAACTACCCCTTATGTATTTTTGGAATGGAAAATACACCTCAGACAGATGTCTCTCAAACTATCAGACGTGTGGATTGAGTTCTCTCGGATGAGTTCTTCATGGAACCTTCGAACTAAATCTATAGTGGGGGTATGTGGTTCTGTGGTTTGTCGCTAGATGTCGGATTGGGGTTTCAAGTATATCTGGATTGTATTTCCACTATAATGTTTTTGATAGACATATACCTTGTACAGCTGACTATACCTTTCTTTTGTGTGTTGCCTTGTGATTTTCAGGGTCCCCTACTGTATATTGTAATACTCACCCTAGCATGGGGTTTTCTTGCACGTGTCGTGTCTTGTGTAGATGAGCGAACGTTTGACGATGTACAGGGTAGACTAGGAATTGAATGAGCTTTTTGAATTCGCTATTGGCCGTGTTGTTCCTATGGCTACGAGAAGCAGCTACAGTACCTCTTTGTTTTTATAGGTTTCACATTGTAGTCGGTAGACTCATTTTTTTGGTGGGGTTGTATTTTTGTCCAGTTTACTTTCTGCACTTTAATTTTGTTGTACTCTCTTATTTGGGTTGACTTATATACATGCATTTTTTCCTTGGTGTTTTATTACATTTCCGCATTTGTGGTCATGGAGATGTGTGCGTGTGTACATGTACTTAAGAAATTTCTACCATGTCAGTAATATGCATACTTGTGCTAGTGACCAGCCCCTAGCCCATTGGAGGAGGGCTTGGTGAGTCGTGGTGCAATCCCCACTGGGATGGGTCATGACATATTGGTATCAGAGGTGGTCGATTCTACCGTAGGGACCAAGAGTCTATGAGAATGGTTTGGGGAAATAGTGTTTAGTGTTTCGATCATGGCTTTCAGGTCAGAGACTCCAGTGTTGGTGCGGGCGGCCGACATATCCATACACCAGGACTCTGATTACCAACTATTCAACTATGTACCTGAAAAACCTAGTTGTAGGGAACTAAATGAATGGTACATGCATCATATAGGAATGAGATTTGTTTTCCATGTCCTTTGTATCACCTATCCAGATATACTTGTAGACCATGGAACATCTTGTTTCTTTATAGGATGTATCCATGACACATACCCGCTAGGATTATTAGCATAATCATGAGGATGGCCCCCTCTGTGACGATGCTTCAAAAGAGGGACCAGTTCCCATAGTGTTACCTCCAGGTGGTGCACCTACTATGACACCACTTGTGGAGGATCCCATGGTACCTATAGTACCAACAGACGAGGGGCGAAAGCTGAGCATGGTCCATGATTTCCAGGGATAGAGACCCCTTATGTTTTGAGGCGAGACCGACCCTCGGGCGGCTGAGGATTTTCTTGAGGCAGTGACCCGAGTTTCATGACTAGTGAGGACACCGTTTTCCAGATGGTGATACAAGGAGCCAGCCTTCTTCAAGGTTTCGCAGGGAAATGCTGGTGTTTTACTATGCAGACTCACGATGAGGAGACTTTTTCATAAACGGAGTTCGAAAGACTTTTTAGGGTGGAGTTATCTTCGGTTACGCTAAGAGCGGTGCGTATCTAGGAGCTTATTCAACTCCAGGAGGGTATTTTGATGGTGGATGACTATTCACCAAGGTTCACCAACCTCTCCAGGTACTCGATGGATATGATCAGGGATCAATACATCCGATATCAGATCTTTGATTGAAGTCTATGATGAGACATCTGATCTAGTTTCGTTCCTCTATACCTTTATACCTATGTTGGAGTTCTTGAGTGAGCCATGGCGATTGAGAGATTCTTAGAATTGGAGAGATAGTCGACAGTAGTCAGGAGTAGGTAGATAGGTGCAGAAACCTTGACAACAGCGAGCCGATGTCAGGAACATGGATCAGGACATGGGAGACATCACAGGAGGACCAAGGACAGGGGATCCATAGTCCAGGACTCTCAAGATGGAACTAGCCAGCCTTGGGATATGCGATTCTACTCATGTGACGGTTGGGGACATCTTTCTAAAGAATTTCTGTCACGTCGAGATACTGATAAAGAGGTGGTGGATTGACCACCCAAGAAGTGGTAGAGAGTTGTGTAAATAAACCCACCATGGAGAAAAAGTGGTAGAGGAACATGGAGAGTTTCATGAGGTGGCCGAATCTTTAATTTACTCCCACCACCACCCCTAGGAGGTCCGCACCTGGCTCAGGGAGCTGGGGGAAATGGGTGGGGATAGGTTCATGCAGTTGAGCTGTACATCCTAGAGAATCCAGGGAAGTTCTGATGTATGATATGTGTCTTTTCTACCTCATTAGTCATAATTATAGACACAGGTACCCGTCTTTCCTTTCAAGCCACATGTCATGAATGAAACATTGAGAATTTAGTAGAGTCATTGACATGACCCTTACACTTGAAGACACCTACAGGAGGATACTCGATGATTATGCACCTTTTCAAACAGTGTGATCTAACCCTTAGAGGTGATAGTTTTAGTTGGAACCTCTTGGTGGTAGCATCGAGTCCTTCCAATTTCATTCTCGGTTCGGATTGGCTATCTTCGGTCTATGCTAGATAGACTACTTTAGGCAAAGAGTGTGTTGTGTCTGCATCAATGTGATGAGATTTTCCTTTTTCGGTGAAAAGGAGACATAAGAAGCATTGAATGAGATCATGCATAGGAGGGGGCATCTAATCACACATGAGATGGCTAGCCTTACCCTCGGAGGAGTAGATGCTTTGAGCTTCCAGTTTCCAGATTTTGTAGTGGAGTACAATGAAATCTTTCCCAAAGATGTTCCAGGACTACCTACCCATCGGTAGATTGAAATCTATATCAACTTACACCCCTCGACAACACTGATTTCCTAAACATCATATCGGATGGCTCATATAGAGCTTCGTGAGCTGAGGGTGTAGTTGGAGGATCTACAGAGAAAGGGTTTCATAAGAACTAATGTTTCACCCTAGACAGACCCAGTCTTGCTTTCCAAGAAGGAATATGTGAGTTTAAGGTTGTGCGTGGATTTCCGGTGCCTGAACCAGGTGACGGTGAGGAAAATTATCCACTATATAGGATCAGTAATTTATTTGATCATCTAAGAGGGGAATAATGGTTCTCTAAGGCTGAGCTTCAATCATCCTACCACCAGTTGTGATTACGGTACAAGGATATACCAAAGACGGCATATAGATGATGCTATGGTCAATATGAGTACTTTGAAATTCCATTCGGTGTGATGAACTTCCCTACAATGTTCATGGGACTTATGAACCGGATCTTCTAGCCATACCTAGACCGGTTCGTAGTGGGTCTCATCGAAGACATCCTTATGTACTCATTGTCAATGGAGGAGCACGTGAGACACCTACAGATGGTTCTTGATATACTCCAAGAGCACAAACATGTTGTGAAGCTCTCGAAGTGCTAGTTCTGCATTTAAGAGGTCAACATTCCAGAACATGTCATGGGGTAGCTGTGGAACCAGCTAAGTTAGAGGCAGTGTTATCATGGGAGCCACCTCAGAGCATAATGGAGGTGTGGAGAATCCATGGGTTGGTAGGATATTACCATAGATTCATTCTTTATTTCTCCAGGATATTATCACTGATCATAGCCTTGAATAGAAAGGGGAAACCCTTCATGTAGACAGAGAAGTGCCAGTAGGATTTCGAGCAGTCATTGCAGAATTAGACGAGTTCCCCAATCATGAGATAATTGAGGAGCATGTCTAATACCTAGTTTTCTACGAAGCATCAGGGACTAGGCTTGGTTGTGTGTTAATGAAGATACAGTTATTGATTTCATAGAGTTTTTTCAAGCTTAGGCCACATGAGTTGAATTATAAAACCCATGATCTCGAGATGGAAGAGGTAGTAATTGAGTTGAAGATGTGGCGACACTACTGTATGGGCGAGCGGTTTTTCATCTACTCTGACCATAAGAGCTTCAAATACATATTCTTGTAAAAGGATCTGATTCTGAGACAGTGGAGTTGGCTAGAGTTCCTTAAGTACTATGATTTTGATATCATCTATACTCTTTGTAATGGGAACAAGGTGGAATATTCTCTTAGCAGAAGGTCAAGCTCGCTGCTCATGAGTGAGGATATAGATAATTTAGCCACGTTACAGTTATCCATCGTGCACAGAGAGGATACCAATTACCTTCCATCGATGGTTTCCACCCCTCCACTCTTGTAGTGAGTTAGAGAGGAAAAACTGTTATATGTCGACTATCAGCCTTTACGTGCATAGTTATCCATAGGAAATTCTCTTGATGGATATTCACAATGTGGGGATCACATTGTTTTATTCAGGGATGTACTTTTGTACCAATGGCTTTGTGGGAGGAGGTACTAAGGGAGTTTCATAAATCCCCCTTAGTGGTACACCCTCACATGGAAATGATTTACTAGGATCTCCGGCGGTAGTTATGGTGGTCAGGTATGAATAAGGAAATAGTAGAGTTCATTTCATCATGCCTTACATGCTAGTAGGTGAAGGATGAGCACCAAGTTCCAACATCGTTAGCTCACCCCATGGAATTTATAGAGTATAAGTGGGATGGATTATTGATGGATTTCATGATAGGATTATTGAGGATGTACACGGGGCATGATTCCATCTGGTTGATCATTGACCGACTCACCTAGTTGGCCCGCATCCTAGATATCAGGAAGTAGAGTTCCGTAGCGAGCTTGGGATGCCTCTACATGTAAGATATTGTTCTTCTTCATGGAATCCCATTGAAAATATTATTAGATCAAGATGATTTTTTCACATCCATATTGTGGAAGGTATTTAAGGTGGCTTTCGGGACTCAGCTATGATTGAGAACAACGTTCCATCCCCAGACAGATGGTCCGATGAAGAGGACCATTCTGGTTCTAGAGGATATGTTGCGGGCATGTATCTTGGTCTTCGGTCATAGTTGGACGGACCACCTATAACTGGTGGAGTTTATGTACAATAATAGCTATTACTCTGCCATTTTAATGGCACTGTTTGAGGATTTATATGGGATACCCTGCCGGTCATTGCATTATTGGGCCGACTTTGGAGAGTCCACACTTATGGGTCTAGAGTTAGTGGCAGCTACCATTGAAAAGGTGCAGATCATCCGAGAGTAGATGAAGACCACACAAAACCATATAAAGTTCTACACTAACAGACAGCAGAGACCTCTGGAGTTTGAGGAGGGGGGCCATGTCTTCCTTAGGGTCACACCTAGATGAGGTTTGCAGGGATTTGGTTGGCGTGGTAATTTTTTTGTGAGGTTCATCGACCCTTTTCAAAAACTGCATAGATCCGGGGAGGAGGCATACCACCTAGCCCTACTGCCATAGATGAATAGGTTACATGATGTCTTCCATGTTTCATAGTTGAGGAGGTATATGGATGACCCACTGCACGTCATTGACGGGGACGATTTGAACATCAAGGATGGAATGAACTTTGCTGAGTACCCTATATTGATTGAGGATTATGAGGAAAGGATACTTTATTGTGGATTTATTCCCTTGGTGCATGTCTGGTGGTAGCACGAGAATCATCGGGAGAGCATGTGGGAGTGGGAGGCTCAGATTCGTTTGTATTACCCACATCTGTTTGAGTTGCATTTTCTTTTAGCTTTTCAAGGACGCAATGCCCCAAGGTGGAGAGAATGTAATATCTTTAATTTTTCGTGTATTATTTTTAAATATTATATAGAATTATTATGATTCCATTCATTTCAGTGGAGTGCAATTCAGAGGCTCGGAGTGCCCAGAATAAATGTTTGAAATAAATTAAACATTTAAACAGCATGTGCTAGTGGTTTTTCTAGAAAAGTGGAATAACTATTAAATGAGTTGTTGTATCTGAAATATGAGGGAACCATTGTGTTTAGAGAGAAGACTTTACGTAGGTACAATCCTAACTTCAACTGGCGTGGGTCAGCAACAAAAGTTAGTTTTATGGATTTTTTTAAAAAATAAAATAAAATGTCAATTATTTTATTTTAAATTTTTTCTTTGTGTGCAACGACTTAATTACTCCCCTATTAATAAAATTTTATGGAGATTTTGTAGGGTTATCTGCATAAAACTACAAATTGAGGATTTCCCATTGGAGCATTAGAGGGGATCCCATTGGCGGATGATGGCGACACGATCGATTGGCACATATATGATTCGAAAAAACTTGCCAGTGAACACGACACGGTGATCGTTCTTCAACCGAATCAAGGTTGGAGTTGTTATTTTAATTTTTCTTTTCCCCTTTCTTGGATTAAATTATGAATTCATATTAACCCACAAATAGTTTGACCCATGGATCGTGCATTCTTGCAAGAGGTGGTTACTTTATGTTTTCTATTGGGGTTTTATTTATAGATTTGATCTCTTTTTAATTTTTGTATTGTTTTTTATTTAACTATTATTCTTTTTAATGGGATCATATCGACGTCGTGATAAATGAAGTGGAGGGTGTGTTCCTCCTTTGATCATTGAATCTCATCCTTCTTTTTAACCCTGCATTCTTCATGTTTTTCAGTAGTTTATGAACAACGGATCACTGCATGTACCTTTTCAGAAGCAAAGAACCCAAATTTGATATTTGAAATCATGATGACTCAAAGGACGTGTGACGGCGATGGAGGCAGACGAAAATACACGGTTCAGGAGAAAACTTTCATCGACTATTCTTCGAATGGATGATCGAATCGAGTTTTGAGGGCCGATCGAACCCCAGAAACCTCTTGAAACATCGATATCATCACAGGGAGTCCTTATATTTTGTGTTTCAGGGAAAAATGATTAATGGATCAATGATTGGAGTATCACAAAAGGTGTGGTGGTGGAGGTTCGTGATTCTGGATATTCCTAAAACACACGGCGCGTATCTCGAATAACATGGTGTGTGGGTCCATCTAAGTTGCATCTAGGGTTTCCCGGTGCATGAGGTGATGACATGGAATGTTCTCCAAAAGACACAACATGTGAGTCCTTTCACAGGACTCCGTGTGTATAATAGGTGATACATGGACACGGGGTGGAGTACACAGTCTTTTACTCCACCACACAACTATACTAGGCCAGTTCTATATGTCACCTGATGTACCGGTTACATGAGATGGCACACACATGGGTTGTAATCGTGTACGGGCACATGACCGCATACTCAATGGGAACCCTAGTTTCTCAGACATAGTGTGTGGTCTGACTACATGTCGCGTACTTTCTTTTCTACACGACATGTTCTTCTGACTCGGGCTGTTTTACATGGGTAGTTCCCGGAGTCTAGATACATGGCATAAAACCATTCTACAGGTCTTGTATATCATGTAACATGGCTGGAACCTCTTTCCCATCATATCATGGACATGATTTATTTGTGTTGGTTCCATTTTACTCATTCCCAAGAAGGTCAGGTATCATTTCCATTCACAAGTGTATGATCCCTTCAGCAGGACCTTCCGTGATAGTGTCAGGTATCCCTCCGAGAGGTCCAGAGCAAGATCCTATATCCAATATTGAACCTTGGTAGAGTCAGGTATCAATAGGACTATTCCCACAGGGAAATGATACTCTACCTAGAAGGTGAATTTGGATGAGTCATTGTATCCTCCATGGACCTGTAAGTGATCCTCATATGTGTATCGTGAACTTTCCCCACTTAGTAGTGTGTTCTACCGGAATGAGTGTAACTACCCATTATGGGTATTCTTGAAAAATATTACTTCTTGGGCAGATTCCATCAAAACTATCATACTTGTGGAGTGAGTTCCCCCAGACGAGTGCTTCATGAAACCTTCGAACTGAATCCCTAGCGGGGGTACACAGTTGTGTGATTTGTCTCTAGATTACGGCTATGGGTTTCTAGCATATCTAGATTGTGTTTCTCCTATTATATGGGCAATAGAAATATACTTTGTAGAGCTTACTATACCATTCCATTGTGGATTTCCTTGTAATTTTCAGGGTCCCCTACCGAGTATTTTTATACTCACCCCAGCATGGGATTTTCTGGCACGTGTCGTGTCTTGTGCAGATGAGAAACCTTGTGACAGAGTTTAGGGCAGACCCGGACCGGATGGGGATTTTTGAGTATCTTATAGGTTGTGGTATTAGTATGGCAACGAGGAACAGTCCCAGTACCTGTTTCTATTTACAAGATAGACTTCTTATTTTACAGAATCTTGTTTTTTGGCTTGTATTCTGGCCTGGTTTACTTTCCAAACATTACTTTTGTTGTACTATGTTGGTTTAGTTGAGTTGTATGGAAGAATTATGTTCCTTAGTTTTTATTAAATTTCATCATTTGTGGGCTTGTAAATGTGTGCATGGGTAACACTCCAATATTTCATAGTACGTTATTTCTTTAAATTAATCCAATAACTTACAGTACACCCAACACCATGTTCTAGCGCACCACGACTTACCAAACTAGCTGTTCAAAAGCGGTTAGGAATATTATTAACTACATTTTGAACTTTATATAATCCTAATAATTTTTGAATCCATATTATGAGTTTCATAAATGTAATTTAAAAAAATCTTTTTTTTAGATAAAAGAAGAATTTTTCAAAAATGCAATTTTACCGCCTTTTAATGATGAACCCTATTTAAATCCAATATATGAAACTTTTATATATTAAATTTGAAAAAATAAACTTCATATTTATAATTGCGACTTACGAATTTATTTTCAATAAATTTTTGGTGTTTTTATGATAACTTCTTTATTTGGTTGAAAAGGGGAAAATACTATATTTTAACTCAAACAACTTTTTTAATCAAAATTAATTATACATCATAATGTTTTGGAAGTATATTTAGAAATATTTTAATCTTTTAATATAATAATGTTTATTATAATTAATTTCACTTTGAAATTGGACATATACAAGTGTCAATCTTTTGTTAGTTGTGATTTCTTAAAAATAGGCCTTTTGGTTTTGACAATGGGAATTAATTTTTAATTAATTAATGAAAAAAATATATTTTTAAATTGGTAAAATAGAATTCATTTTTGAATTTTTAATTTCTAAATTATCTTAGGGTAAATTTTTGGTATTTTCCAGAATACTTTAATTTTTTGATGAATAGTGAAAAACACTAAGTCATTGATTAAAAACGACTTTTTACTTAAATAATTCATTATTTTATTTAAATTTATTATAGGTCAAAATAGATACATAATACCTATATATGTTAAATATTATTTATTGGAGTCAGTTTATTATAATTTTAGATCTATAAAAATTTTATTGAACTTTTTATTTTCTTTTACAAACCTCCTAAGAGCATCTGTAAATTTACGTAAAACATAATTTTTCAGCTTCTATGAGTTGAATTTCAAAAATCCAAGAGACACAGTTAATGTCAAGGAGTAAAATGTGGTTTAATAAGATAATTTTTTTGGGTGAATAGTATCTCTTTACTTTTATTTATCACAGTTAAAAGTAAATAGGGTAATTAAGGGTAAAAATGATATCATTATTACCCAAAAACATGTCCTTATTCTATTGGATAAGTATAATTAGTCCAAAAACAACCTTAGGAATACAATATGAACCTATTCGGTCCACTTGGATTAGATTAGGACATTTATTATTATTTAGTTCAAAGAATAGTTAAAAGTGTTAAATTCAATGTTTAATAAGTAAACAATTTTTAATATAGGGTTACACATAAGATAAATTAGACAATAAATATTCATTATAAATATAAAGATATTTAATACATAATATTATTTTATTTATTTTTTTAGACATTAAATAATTTAATTTATGTATGACACAATGATGATGAAGTAATTACCTAATTAATGAAATATTAAAATAATTGAAATTATATATATCCAAATAAATGTAATTTGAGACATTTTATGAATTAAAATAATTTTATAGGTTAATATGACATATTATGGTTGGTTATATGAATTTTTTTTGAAGTAATAATTAATTTATGAATTTATAAAAAACAAAATACCAAATAGTTTCAAAATTGACATAAAAGAGTTTTCAAAACAAATAATATATTATTAATTGATATTCTATTCCTAAAAATATAAGGCTAGGACAAAAGACTTATATAATAATATTTGTATCATTAATGAACCACTTGGGGTTCTCTTGGAATTATATAGTATGTTTATTAACCATATAATATAAAAATACAAGGAGACATGGTAAATGTCAAATTATTTAACTATGAGTTAAATCTTAACGATAAAGATAATATTGTGTCCCAAATCTATCTAAAACCTATTGGTTGAGTGGTATTATACCAATCCAAACATTATCATTTAAATAATTTATTTTTTATCCATTAGAATCTGAAAATGATTTAATAATAAAATAATATTTCTAGCTTTTCTTAAGGTGCCCCTCACCCCTCCTATAAAAGGGCACTCCCTCTTCTCTCCAATTCACACCATCAAAGCCATTTGGCTTTTCCAAAACATGCCCAAATACCCTATCAACTTTATTCAATTCATCTTAGAGGCCTTCCTTTGGTCATAAATCCATCCTAAGGATCCATTTTGATCAAATCAAAAAGAATATCCCGAAGAAGAGGTAATATTTCATCACCACTTTCAAGTTCCTTTCTTATTCCACTTCCTATTTCATTGATGTTTCCATTATAAAATAAAAACACCATTATATTCTATATACTATGATGTTATTATAAATATGGTACAACCATATTCATTATTATACCCATCCTTTAAATGACTTGTCACCATATGTGCGTATGAACGACTTACCGTCTCCACATCGTGGTGTAATTGTTATTCAATACAATATTATTTGGATTGGTATAATAATGACGTGTAATTGATGTAAATAATAAATATAACATGATAATGATTCTGTCTATATGATATAACATCCCGGTATATATTATTTTAATATCAAAATAATGATATTATCGCACGTGCGTACGTATTGATTACCATCTCCACGAACATGATGAGATTCATTCCCATTAATATACATTCAAGACTAATTTTCAGTAGATGATTAAAAATAATTTTTAAAGACTTAATATCATTATGAATACAAGTAATATACATCCTATCCATAACAAACCTTACTTATGTAACAAAGAATATAAATGAAAATGAATCTGTTAACACCTGAAACGATGATAATACTAAGATATTATTAACTATGAAATGTTAAAAGATCATATATGATATCATATTAATATATATGATTCTTTTATAATTTAATAACAATTATTTCACCATTATATATGAGGTAAACCTACCCTCATCCAAGGAAAATTATAATGTAGGTGATAATTCTACAATCTCTTCATTATATGAGGTTGTTTATACATAATTATCTACTGGGACCTCTTTAACATCCACTTCCATGTTTCCTAAAAATATAAATCAAAACATTTCTAATATTTACTATAATATGGGGTAATGTCATTCCTACCCTTATATGACCTTATATGTTTTAAAGGAATATTTCCATTATTTTCCAAAAAGGGTACTTTATAACCTTTTTGACAAAATTAAGCTAAGAATTTATTTTTAACATATACGGCGGGTGAAGCTATTTTCTGCCATTATAACATCATCAAAGATTCTCTTAAAATATTATAATAATATTTCCAAAATAAATGTTTTTATATTAAATGGATTCAAAATAGAAAGAGGGATTTCTTTCAAAAAGTGTGATTCGATCTTTTTCGACATCCTTTGATAGATGCTCAACTATTTTGAAGTTGATTTATTATGATACAAATCATCCATATTGGATTGAATGTATTGTGATATGTTTTACTGTGGATGTGATATTTTTATACCATTCATGGTTTATGGATAATTTATTGACATTTCGTATGCTATTTTTAATACGAATTTTTATGTTATGTTTAATCCTTTTCATATGAGGAATGCATTGGACTTAGTATGTGATGGGTGAAGCATGCTATAGCTCTTTGATGCATCGGTACGTCTCATGAGACAAACTAGTGTCTTGGAACAAGGCCTTGACAAAATCTTTTTTTAGTCTTGGCACAATGCCTTGACTATATGTTTATGAAAGTCTGGCATTATGCATTCGATCTTTATGATAGTGGCTATTGATATTTCATGTGATTATTCTACTAGTATAATATCTATTTGAGTAAGTAAATGCTGTTAATTTGATTTATATTTTCCATTTTATGATTAATTTTATTTATAAAATGCTTTTGTTTTAGTTATATACATTGCCGTAAATTTTTATGATTATTTATAAAAGTATCCTATATATTGTTATCCATACTGAGCATTTAAGCTCACCCCTTTCTATGTTTTATTTTTCCCAGGTTGTGAAGAAATATGTTATGAATGACCTACAGGTATAGTTTATGGGATCATAGTGTTTTACATGGAAAAATTGTTGTTGTAGTTTTCCATTTTATGATGTAATGTAATCCTTATAAATATATGTAGTACTTCCAAGGCTACTAAACTAATCGGTCTTTCGAGACTTTATCTTTTGCGATCGTGCGAATGATATGTAATAATTCACCGACTCTGAGCTTATAGGGTCGAGGAGTTATAGTTGGTATCAGAGATAGTTTAGTACAAAACTACAAATATATATTTAGGTAAACACTAATTAGAGCACATTTCCCTAAGATAGACTTTGAGGATTAGTATAGAAGAACTTCCTAGAATTTTGGTATTATAGAGATTTTGTGCGTTTTCCAAGAAATACATCCATGTCTAGATATGAGCAGGTAGAGGAAGATCTGGCATAGATGTACATAGGGGTAAACCACAAAAACACCACTTTGAGCTAGACTCGAACATGAACTAGTGCACGACACTGGGCCTTCCTACACTCTTGGTTACGACACTCCCGGAAGATATTCTTAGGATAATTATCATTTTCTTTACAAAACCTTATGAATTTTTTATGAGTAGATAATTCCTCATGGAATTTTTTTTTATTATTATGGAGTATATCCATAAACTGTTAAATTTACATTATGTATTTAACAAATTTGGAATTATTCATTTCAATTCATAAATTGACCTAGTTTATGCCATGGTATAGAAATGGCACCCAGTAGACGGAATGTGAACTCCAACAATATGTATGGTCCAAATAGCATGAAGAATGAAATCATTCATGGTATTAAAACCACATTTAGAAGGGAAACAGTGTCCCATGCATTCTCAACATATGAAGAAATAGAGTCATCTGTTAATAAGATAATTAAATAATTCTCTGAGTCCTATGACTTTGAAAGGAAATATGAGAAGAAAAGGATGGAAGATAGAAATATGGATAAATAGAAGAGGGAAAAGAAGGATTTTCCCATATGTGATAACTGTGGAATGAATCAACTTAGTAAATTCTTGAAGGTAATAGGAATTTGTTATATGTGTGGAGAAAAAGGAAACCAAGTACGTGATTTCAAGGATAAGAAAAAGGTTTCGGGTGTACAACGCTTCATCTGTAAGGATTTGTGTCACTATGTGAATCAATGTCCAAATCATCCGAGTATACCCCAAATAATGCTATTTTAAAATAATGATGTTATGATACTACCACAGATGAAGAGGAATGACTAGTGTTATTATATTGTTGTTAAATGATTATGACATTTCTGTGTTGTATCGATGATATAACATTTATATGAATTATGGAAATTAATGAGGATTATACTACAACACTATTTCATTATGGACTTGAGATTGTGTGGAACCAAGAAAAGTGACTCAAAATTATGATAAATTTTTGGAAAATATATGGTTGAGAGAAAGATAAACCATAATATGGTTCTGATACCGAGTTAGTGATTTTGGAATATTACATGATTGGTTTGGATAAATTATATTGCATAATCATGATACCTTGAAATTGATTACTGATTTGTATATTCCATCATTGATGGAGTTTACAACATTTATTGGATAGAAAGCGTACATCTATATTCTATAAGGAATAAGGGAGAATTAATTTAATCAATAAGGTTTTATGTTATTTCAAGATATTGCAATGTTTTAAAAGAATACATGATGAAGGTGTTGACATGTTATTACGTGGAAAAAAGAACAAAATTGTGTTTATCTTCTTTATAAATTTTTTACTTTGAGTTTGGAAAGATGTATTTTGGATAATTCTAGTTTGAGATTATTTCTGGATTGCCATAAAAAGGAAAACCTGGAGGTCGGGAGACAACATGTCTCGTCCGACAAGGCCGCAAGACTTGAACTCGCAACCGATGGGCGACGAGGGTGTATCACCTACCACTGGCCCATGTGATGTCCTGGATTGAATAATGTTGTTTTTAAATGTTTTGGTAGATGAATAATAAATTCATTTTTTTGGGACCCTATAAGAATAGGATAAATAAAATATTTTTTAAGTTATATTATCTTTTAGAGTGAAATATGAGTTTGCAGTAGAAATTAGCACAAGGATGGAACTCTACTTATCAAGTGTATATTTTTTTATTCTCTTATTCTATGAAGAAAATAATTCATAAACTTTAGGGAAGGGATATTAAAACAAAAATGTGTTATCCTGGTACCTTATGTTTTGTTGAAATGATGGTATTTCAAATAATGATAGATTGATGGATTTGAGGCCCTCAATTTCACACTTGTTTGGGATTGATGACCTCAATAACTCCCAACAAATATTTATATTTTTCCTCCAATTACGTGTCTCTAATTTCTACCAATGTTCTCTTAATCAATATCATAATTTGGTGGTGACCCTTTCATTTCCCTTTTCCTCTTATTAAGACTAAATTTTATTAACCCAATTTCTAATATGGGTTTTCCCACACATGTATTTTCTATTTTCAACCATTGATTTTCAAAAAACAATCGCAAATTGTGAGAAAATAATTTATTGAAGCAGAGAATAATCTAACACCACAAGATTTCAAAGTACGTTATCTCTTTAAAGTAATCCAATAACTTGCGCTACACACAACACCGAGTTCTAGCGCACCACGACTTAACAATCTAGCCGTTCAAAAGCCGTTATGAATAGTATTAACTGAATTTTGTACATTATATAATCCTAATAATTTTATAATCCATATTATGAGTTTATTATACATAATGTAAGACCAAATTCATTTTTTTCAAAAAAATATGTATTTTTCAAAAAAGATGCAATTTTACCGCCTTTTATTGATGAACCCTTTTTAAATCCAATATTCGAAACATTTATATATTAAATTCAACAAAATAGAATTTTTATTTAGAATCAAGACATAATAATTTAGTTTCAATAAATTTTTTTTGTTTTTCTGATAACATTCATATTTGGGTTAATAGTTAAAAGTTCTATATTTTAACTGAAAACAACTTTTTTAATCAAAATAATTTATACTGTAAAATTATACATATTATTGGTTTGGAAGTATAATTAGATTATTTTTTTACCATTTAATCCAATGATGGTCATTGTATGTAATTTCACATTGAAATTCGACATAAACAAGGGTCAATCTTTTTAAATTTATTATTTCTTAAAAATTCACTTTTTGGTTTTTACAACGAGAATTTATTTTAAATTAATTAATGAAAATAATATGATTTTAAATTGGTAAAAGGGAATTCATTTTTTAATTTGGAAAATCAAATTATCTTAGTGTGAGTTTTTTTGGAATTTTTCAGAAAACATTGATTTTTTGATGAATAGTGAAAAACACTGAGTCATTGTTTTAAACCGACTTTTTATTTAAGTAATTATATATTTTATTTAAATTTATTTTAGGTAAAAATAGATACCTAATACCTATATGTGTTTAATTTAATTCATTGGAGTCAGTTTATAATATCTTTAGATATATAAAAAATTTATTGAACTTTTTACTGTCTTTTACCAACCTCCTAGGAGTATTTGCAAATTTACATAAAACATAATTTTACTACTTTTGTGAGTTGAATTTTGAGAATCTGAGAGACACGGTTAATATCTTGTAGTAAATTTTTATCAATAATATAAAAATAATTTTTGATGAATATTAACTTTTTTACTTTTATTTTCCACGGTTAAAAGTAAATAGGGTAATTATGGGTGAAAATGATATTATTATTACCCTTACACATGTCCTAATTATATTGTATCCATATAATTAGACAAAAAAAACCTTTCTAAAAAAATATGAATCTCTTTGGTCCACTTGGATTATATTTGGACATTTATTGTTATTTAATTCAAAGAAGAGTTAAAAGTGTTAAATTCCATGTTTAATAACTAAACAATTTTAAAAATAGGGTTAAACATAAGATAAATTCGACTATAAATATTCATTAGAAATATACAAATATTTTTTACATAATGGTATTTTGTTTATATTTTTTAGACATTAAATAATTTAATTTGTGTATGACACAAAAATAATGGTGTAATTACATAATTAATAAAATATTGAAATAATTGATATGATAAATATCCAAATACATGTAATTTTAGACTATTAATGAATTAAACTAAATTTTTAGGTTAATATGGAATATTAGGGTGTGTTAGATGAATTGTTTTAGAAATAATAATTCTGTTATAAATTTATAAAAAACAAAATACCAAATAGTGTCACAATTGACATAAAAGAGTTTTTGAAACAAATAATATATAATTAATTGATATACAATTACTAAAAATATAAGGATTAGACAAAAGACATATATAATGATAGGTGTATCATTAATGAACCACATGGGGTTATCTGGGAAGTATATAGTAATTTTATTAACCCTGTAATATAAAAATACAAAGAGACATGGTAAATGTAAAACTATTTAACTAAGAATTCAATCTAATAGATAAAGTTAATATAGTGACCCAAACCTGTATAAAACCTATTTGTTTAGTGTTTTTAGACCAATAACCACCTTATAATTTATATAATTCATTTTGTATCCATTATAAACCGAAAATAATTTTATTATAAAATAATATTTCAAGCTCTTCCTAAGCTGCCACCCACCCCCTTATAAAAGGGCACTCCCTCTTCTCTCAAATTTACACCTTAAATGCCATTTCTCTCTGCCAAAACCAGACCAAATAACCTCTAAAATCTCCTCCCATAATCCTAGAGTCCTTACATTGGTATGAAATCCATCCTAATGATCCCTTTTAACAAAATCAAAAAGAAGAACACGAAGAAGAGGTAAATATAACATCACCTCTTTCAAGGTCCTTTCTTCTTCACTTCCTCGTTCATTGTTGTTTCCCTTCCAAAATAATAACTCTAGTATCTTCTATATACTTTGATGTTATTATTAATATGGGACAACCATATTCATTATTCTATCCATCCTTTAATGACATGTCACTATACGTGTGTATGTAGAGCTTACCGTCTCCACGTCGTAGTGTAATTGTTATTCAATACATTATTATTTGGATGGGTATAATAATGATTTGTAATTGATTTATATAATAAATATAACATGATAATGATTCTTTATATATAATATACCATCCAATTATATATTATTTTGATTTCAAAATAATGATATTATCCCTCATGCGTACGTACGGATTACCGTCTCCACGACGCGATGAGATTCATTCCCCATCATAACCATTCAAGACTAATTTTTATTAGATGATTAAGAATAATTTTTAAGACTTAATATAAATCTGAATATGAATAATATACATCCTATCCATAATAATCATAACTTATGTAACAAACCATATAATGGAAAATGAATCAGTTAACACACAAAACGATGATAATACTACGATATTATTAACAAAGAAATGTTAAAAGATCATATATCATATCATATTAATATATATTATTCTTGTATAATTTATTATCAATTATTTCACAAGTATACAAGAGTTTAACATTCCCTCGACCAAGGAATAGTAAATGTAAGGCTTAATTCTACAATCTTTTCATTATCCGAGTTTGTTTATACGTAATTATCTATGGGGACCTCTTTATTATCCACATCCATGTTTCGTTAAAATGTATTTAAAATCATTTTTCTATTTACAAGAAAGTAGGGTAAAGTCATTTATACCCTTATTTGAGCTTTCATGTTTTTAATGTATTCTTTCCGTCGTTTTCCAAAAATGTTAATTTATAACGTTTTCAACAAAATTAAGGTAAGAATGTTTTTAACTTATACTGTGGGTGCGATTATTTTCAACTATCATAACATTATTGAAGCTTCCCTTACAATCTTATAAAAATATTTCCAAAATAAATTATTTCTTTTAAATGGATTCAAAATAGAAAGTGGCATTTCATTCAAATAGTTTCAATTTATCTATGTCAACATCCTTTCATAGATTTTCAAATTTTCTCATGTTGATTTATTATGATACCAATATTACCAATTTTATTGAAGGTTTTGTCATATGTTTGACTGTGGATGTCTTATTTTTAAACCATTCATGGTTTATAGATAAAGTATTCACATTTTGTATGCTAGTTTTAATACCAATTTTATGTTATTTTTAATACTTTTTATATGAGGAATGCATTGGACGTAGTATGTGACGGGTGGAGCCTGTTATAGCTCTTCAATGCATCTGTAGGTCTCATGAGACAAACTACTATCTTTGGACAAGGCTTTGATAAAATCTTATTTTTAGTCTTGGCACACGGGCTTGACTATGTGGTTTTAATGTCTGGCATTATACATTCCATCATTATTAAAGTGGCTATTGATGTTACATGTGATTATTTTACTAGTAGAATATCCATGTGAGTAAGTAAATAGAATTTTTTGATTTATATTTGCCATATTATGATGAAGTTTATGTTGAGAAGGCTTTTGTTTTAGTATTATAAATTGCCTTAAATGTATTTGTTTATTTATGAAAGTTTCCGCTATATTACTATCCTTACTGAGCATCTAAGCTCACCCTTTTCTATGTTTTATTTTTCCTATGATGTGAAGAAGTATATTATGACTGATGTGCATGGATAGTATATGGGATTTCAGTGTTGTCCATGGAAACAATGTTGTTGTAGGTTTCCATTTTATTATGTAATGTAAACCTTATGAATATATCTAGTACATCCTATGGCTACTAAATGAATCGGTCATTTGAGACTTGATCTTTTGTGATCATGCCAATGATATGTAATAATGCACCGACTATGGTCTTCTGGGGTTGGGGCATTATAGTGTGAAAGTATGTGTACTTAGTCAATGCCTCCCATGCTGGTAATATACCTAATCAATGCTAGTCACCAGCCCCTGTTCTATTGGTGGGGGGGCTTGGGGAGTTACGGTGCGGTCACCACTAGGACGGGTCATTATAGATTGGTTATAAGATATTCCACCACCTTATCAACATCATCGTGTAGGCAGACCTAGATGACATAATCCACCGAGATCACAAGCACCATTCACTCTTATTCATAGGGGTGGTCCATCCACATCAAGTACTTAAACTCCCAAGGTACCTTCAAATGAGTTTCCCCATGCTCGGAAGAGAAAACCTATGGACCCAAAGAATTATGTTTGATGAATCTGGCCCATTTTCTAAAGAAGTTATCAATCTTGGATACTATGAATTTACTAAATGACCTCCGAATGCACTTATTGAGGCCATGCTGATCCCTTACAAGTTTTAAGGTGATGTTTCCACTACTGAAGTATATTATGGAGAGAATAATTCTATATGATTCCAGAAAATCATCTATTTCACAATAATGACATGGAAGGTATCATATAGGGACACGTGAAAACCTTGTTTACTTCTCGAATGATAAATGATATTGATATCTGAACAGCCTTTATTGAAAATGGATCAGGATTTAACCTCATTTAAATATGAAAACTCTGTCAACAAATCATCGATGAATCAAAAATTTCACCTATACCCTATTGTTACATGGTTTTTATAAGAATTAGAATAATACTCTTGGTAAAATCAAACTGAGGAGTTAGTTCATGGATCTTGTGTCTAAATCAGACTTCACGATGGTTCAGCATGATATAGCCCTCAATTTACTACTAGAATGACCATAGCTACATCTACTTGTGACCATTCCATCAACATAAAACCAATGCATCAAATATTTTATCAATGGAAAAATTGGAAAATTTCATGGTGACATAGACCCATTCAGTTCCTTTGAACCACAATAAATTGACGCAAATTTCTACAAAAGGGAGGAAAATAGTTCATGGATGATAATCTTTCTCAGATCAATGACCCAAATAGAGTAAGGATTATTTCATCTAACACTTTTATACAGCTTGGTAAAGAGTATCAACTCCCCATAAATAAAATTTATGGGGTCGTCCGAAATTCACGAATGCATATCGTTACATCCATAATTTCAATCATGAATATTATGCCTGAAGGTGTAGGAGAGGTAATCAAATCATCAAGTGGTAATGAAAGCCGGGATGAAAATTTATTCATCCAATCCCTTGAGCATTCACATGTCTTATTATGTCATATAGGATAGAATAATCTATCTTTAAAATGGATGAAAATGAATATAATCATTCCCAACCAATAGTATCCACTATTGAGTCCAATAGGATTTTGTGCCATCAATTGTTCCGAAAATTCTTTCTCCATCTTCCTGATGTCCAAATAATGATTCTCCCCAAGATCAGAGAATATTTCTTTACCAACAACCACCCAAGAAGTGAATGAATAGTTAAATCAAGAGTAAGAGGAAGAAGTGGAATCACTCAAGGATTCCTCTCTAGTGTTTGGGGAAGGCATACCCACCACTATTGATGAGAACATGGAGATAACCCTTCCTATATAAGAAGATTCATGGTCCACCTTGATTATTGGGTCCGTGACTTCTTAATGAAGTGTAAGTGTATACTTCCTTACAGAAGTAATAACTTGTTTTATTTTCAATATTTACATATAAAATCTAGTCATTGACCTTGATGTGTCAAATAATCACTTTGTTTTTCATAAGTCCATCATGGGTAGAAACTGGTAGAAAGAAGGACATATCATACTCAATCCCCTAAATCTTCTACTGATGTGGATATGATCATCAAGGAATACATCATCCTAGAGGTACAATATCCAAAATGTCTAGTCAACAATGTCTCTCTAATGATGAAAAATTGTAAAATCAGAGTCTGCATCAAATTTATAGATCACAAGGGGAACTATATGAAGGAGACATCCGAGTTCCAATTACAAAATTATTGATCGATGCAACTACCAGTTATCAATCCCTTTTCTTCATGGATGGATATTCAGTGTACAACCAAATATGGATGACCCAAAAGATGAATAAATTTCTACCATCAGATCACCAGATGGTGTATTCTGATATGGTTTAATTCCTTTGGTTTAAAGATCACTGGTGCTACATACCAATGTGTTACGCATCACATATTGACACCCCTTGTGGAGAATTTTTTTGAATGTAACATTGATGATTTAGTGGTTAAGTATCAAAAATGTTCTAACCACCAAGATAACATAGATACCATCTTCAAGAAGCTTTAATAGTATATCTTGATAATGAACCCCATGAAAGGTTCTTTTGGGGTAACCTTGGTAAAATTTATTTGCTTCATCATACAAAATAATGGCATCGAATTCGTCATTAAGAAAAAAAAATATCCTTAGAATGTCACCTCATCGAAACCTTAAAGTGTTTAGAGGAGTCCAAGGACTATTGGAATTTATTTTTTACTTAATTACCAACCATGAAATAATGTTCTTTCCCTTCACCAGAAAGATTAATAAGGGGGTCTCATATTTGTGGACATGTGAATGTTATGATTCACTTGTAACCCTACAGAAATACTTATTGGGTCCACCGCTATTAGTGACACGCATTAAAGGAAATACACTCATTCTATATATGATTGTCATTAAATGAATTTTAGGAACCTTTATTGCATAGAATAATGATGTTTGGAATGAAATTTTTCTTTATTATCTAAGTTGAACCCTCCTTGATGCTGAGACTCATTATTTAGATATCAAGAATAGTTGATTATCGTTAGTCATCATAGTTCATAATCTAAGACACTACATACACCATCATGATTTCCACTTGGTCTCTCACAATAACCTAGTTTAATAAATCCTCATCCATCATATGTTAATAGGGAGTCTCACATGGTGGGTGGTTATTGTATAGAAATTTGATATACAATTTGTTCCTTACAATGTGGTGATAGGATAGACCCTAGAAGATTTTTATGTCAAAAATTAATCTATAGAAACAAAATCATTTAATATTGAAATATTACATTAATTCCTATTCTCTATTCAATACATCCATGAAACATGAGAAATGTATTTTGATAGTGCATATAGGAGGCCAACAAATAGGATAATGGAATACCCCAATCACAAAAAATCTGGATTAGTGATCATTCTTATCTCTACAAAAAATTCATTTTTAATGAACTCATTTATATAGTCCTAAGGTTCTACCAATAACGATTAAGAATTTCAATCACTCATTGAAGGCCTAAAACAATAACTCCAAATACCAGGGGACCATCTTGAAGTCCAAGGTGATTTGTAGTTGGTAATCAGGCATATTTGTGAAGAGAATGTCATTATAAAAGAAGAGTTGATTCCAATTCTTGATTGTGACTAAGGTTTAATAAAATATTTCCCCATATAGCATACATTGAATAATATTCTATAGTAAAATAATTACCAATTAGATGTATTGGATAATATGGATATGACATTGGAATTTCTAAACTGGGATGGAATACTTATCAGCATTGCCCATCACTGGATGGTCTCAGCTTTTGTAGAAATTATAATGGAGGAGATTTATTAAGTAATCCATATCCCAAATACATATGTTCCAACAATATGATGTATGATTCCCATAACTAATTTCCTTCGAGATGGAAAAAAACCATCAAACAGATCAAGGAAGGAGAACATTTGGTAATGAGAAGTAAATTTCACTCCTTATGATGGCCCAAATCACTATAAAGTCCTCTATAAATAAGGATTTTATGTATTAATTCTAATATGTGTTGATTTGGAAGAGATTTTGGACATCATGGAAGAAGTGCATGGGGGAGGCTATGGTGCCCACTAGTTAGGTTAAATTATTTCGGACCAGATGTGAAGAATATAGCATCCCGGTCTTTTCATACAATACTATTACATCATTTCAAAGAAAAACAACATAATATTATTACATTTATAGGATCCAAATGTTTAGTGCCTTGGGGAAACTAGGACCACACATAACAAATAAAACATCAATCATAAACATTTATTTAATTTCTTCTTCAATAGCTTCTTATTGGAACTTATCCTCTCCTTAGTACATGTAGCCACCAGAGGATATAAATCAAAATGGGTGAGATAAAAGCCCAGTAAGGGGATAGATAAGAACAATATATCATGGGGTGAGCATAATCATCACATAGTCAAAAGATCATGAACATGGGAGGACCATAAATAGTAGACTTGAACTGTGGCAATGAATAAAAATGAAACACCATGTCTTAGTGGTTAACTACCACAAATACTTGTGAAACAAGATATAATCTTGTTCAAACATCATTTCACATATACTCATGAGATTCATCACTTTACCCAATGCATTGGAGCACTATATAATTCCGGGCGCACCTATCACATTTAAATATTCATATTGCGCGATATAATTCCAGGTGCATCCGTCACATCATAACATTATCATTTATCATGCTTGCCACAATGAACATATAACATAAATTAACATAAATAACCATTGAAAAGGAATGTGTTTTACCTCATAATAACATATTCATAATCATTGGGTTCCCAAAAGAAAGAGGGAATAACATACATGTTATAGGATTCGTTCACTTTGGGTGAGATGTAAAAGGGGTGTTCTTAAAAGAATAGTTATTTTGGGAAAATATTTTTTGGACATAAAAAATAGTGAAAAACATGTATATCCTATAAAATTAAAGCCAATGATGGAAAAATGAACTTTGAGGAATAACCATATCAAAAATGGAGTGAAAGAGGGAGAACCTACAGGAAGAAAACTGGGTTCGCGATTTCCCCTTACCATGTACCCAAATGCTTCCTTCTCTTTAATGTCCTTTATAATTACATTATATTTATTAATTAAAAATCCAGAACCATTTTTAAATTAATAGGGTTTATTATGGTTTAATTATGTCATATTATGTTCCTTTTTATGACTTATAGAGTTTAAAAATAATGTTCGAGGATGTTCTTTTTTATGGTTTTTCTTGGGTGGTTTACTTGTATTCTTAAATTGAAGTTTGGGTAGAAAATGAGTAGACATCCAGAATTGATATTACATGTTTCTAATGAGATTACAGGATTTCTAATGATCTTATAATGAATCAAATTTAATCCATGTCGATGAATCATTAGATAAGAATCATTCAAAGATTGTGTGGGTTAATTTGAGCGGTTTTTCGATCCCAACAGACATGTTTTAACTTTTAACATATTTATATGGCCATAGGTTATTTACAGAAATTAAAATAAAACATAATACATATAAAATATTCTAGTTCAACAATAAAAATGGTTTCTTGACCAGATATGAAGGTAGAAATGGAAGAAGAGAGCATGTCGTTTTTAAGGTGATAAATTAACACCTCATGAACAACATTCTCTTTAATAAATTAAAAGGAAGGAGGAAAGGGTGTGGGGTGATATAATATCCCATTATAATCATACAATTACATTATATTTATAATAATGGAGTTACAAAACAATTTGGATGAATATAGGTGGGGAGAGATCAAGAAAGGAACTTGAACATGAAAGGGAATTAAAGGAGAAGAGGGAAGAAAATTACCTCTTAAATCTTCCTTTTGAGAACCACTTAATGGAAGCTAGGATTGGTCTTTTGATGATACCAGAAGCTTTTGTACTTGGTGGAGGGGCTAGGGAAGGTTTTTTGGCAGAGTTTAGATAAGGCATGGAGCTTCAGAGGTGCGAGGAAAAGAGGGAGTGAAGGGTGGGATTTATAGTGGAGGGGAGAGGGGTTTCCTTAATATAAAATTCATTAATTTATTATTTTCCCCCAAGACAAGGAATAGTGAGTATTGAACGACCAATAACGGTAAATAAAGGATTTGAGTTCAATATTTGGGTTCTTACATCACTTGTGATGTCAGGAATAGTGGGTTTTAATTATAATGTATTTATTCGGTAAATTAATGTATTTTACTATTCACCAAAAATTCAAGTATCTCAAAAAAATCCAAAAAATTTAACCCTACAACTTTTAGATGTGTAGAATCCAAAAATGAAGTTCAATTTTCAAAAATTATTTTATAAATATTATTAATTTAATATTTAATTAAAATCATATTTTACTTAAAAAATAGTTTTTTAGATTAAAACTGATTTTATAGTTCTTTCAAAAATTACGTATTGTCTTATAAAATTATCTAAAAACTATTATACTTTGATTAAATAATTTATGAATACATTTTATGGAAATTAATATTCTTTTAAATTAATTACATAAATATAATTAATTATTTATGACTTACAAAATACCAAAATGCTTACTTAGGTCAAATTGTCACTTTCTAAGGTGTCTAAATTTTATTTTATTATTCATAGGTCATGTTACTATTATGTTGGATGATTTACTATTAATAAGGGTCATATTACTATTCATAGGGGTATGTTACTTTTTTTAAGGGTATGTTTCTATTCACCAAAAAATAATTTTTGTTTCACTAGACTCCAAAAATCATCTTGAACACAACCGTGTATGTCGGATTTTCAAAATTCCAAGCATAGGAGTGAAGAACTTATGTTTAAAGGTCACCTATCACTTAGTAGTTCATTATTTTGTGTTTTCATGTAATTTAATTGTATAAATATGAGAATGGAAATTTTCGTAGAAAAACATTGGGTCATTACATTCTTCCCCCTTAAAAAATTTCTCCCTTGAAATTTGATTTTACATAAATAGGTGAGGGTACTTCCCCTTCATTGCCTCTTCTAGTTCCCAAGTTTCTTCCTCAAACTTATTGTTCCTCCACAACACTTTGACAAGATGGTTTGTCTTGTTGCGTAGAACGTTATCTCTACGATCCAGAATCTTTACTGGCTGCTCCTCATAGGAGAGATCATCTTCCAGCTGCACCATCTCTGATTTTAGTACATTTGAGGGGTCTGGTACATATTTCCTCAGTAGTGATACATGAAACACATCATGGACTTGAGCCATGTTTGGTGGAAGTTCTAGATGATAGGCCACGACTCCTTCGCGGTCAAGGATCTCAATGGGGACAATATAACTTGGGCTTAGCTTCCCTTTCTTCCCAAATCACATGACTCTCTTCCCTGGAGATATTTGAAAGAAGACATTATCTCCAACGTCGAACTCCAAGTCCCTTTGACGGTTGTCATCATAGCTCTTTCTCCAAATTTGAGCAGCTTTGATGTGTTTCTGGATGACTTGAACCTTCTCTGTCATCTCCTGAACAAGATCGGGTCCAAGTAGCTTTCTTTCTCCAACTTCATCCCAACATGTTGGAGTTCTACATCTCTTTCCATAATGATCGTCATACGGAGCCATCTGAATACTCGAGTGGAAGCTATTGATGTATGAGAACTCAACTAATGGGAGATGTTTATCCCAACTACCTTTGAATTCAAGAGATCGGGCTCTTAGAAAATATTCAAGTGTCTGAATAGTCCATTCAGATTGGCCATCGGTTTGGGGGTGATAGGTAGTGCTGAAATTTAATTCAGTACTTAAAGAATGTTGAAGGATCCTCCAAAATTTAGATGTGAACCTTAGGTCACAGTCGGAGACAATTGAGAGTTGGACACCGTGCAGTCTCACCACTTCCTTCACATATATCATTGCAAGTTGTTCAAGCGAGAGGTCTTCACGAATAATGATAAAATGGGTAGTCTTGGTGAGTCTACCTACAACAACCCATATTGCATTATTTCCCTTTGACGTCTTCGGGAGACCCGTGACCAAGTCCATAGTAACATTTTCCCATTTCCACATGGGTATAGGCAATGGCTGCATCATACCCTTGGACTTTTGTCACTCAACTTTAACATGATGACATACCAAGCACCTTGATATATATTCCGCAATCTCTTTCTTCATGTTCTCCCACCGGAAGTGTTCTTGGAGATCACGATACATCTTGGTACTCCCAGGATATATAGAGAAAGTTGAGCTATGTGCATTATCAAATAGCTCCTTCTTTATCCCGGGTGATGAAGGCACACAAAGCCATGTTCCGAACTGAATCACACCATCATCGTCGATATGGAACTGTTGCAGCTTCCCTTCCTTTACTGAATTCACCATATTTTGTATCTCCACATAATCCCTTTGTGCTTCCTTAATCTTCTCTTGGATGGACGGTTGCGCAATAATTTGGGCAAGGTAGGTTGTATCCCCTGCCCTTATGATTTCCAAATCCATTCATTTAATATCCAAGAAGATAGGGTCTTTCTCTATCCGTAGCACAGATAGAGTAGAGGGTTATTTTCTGCATAGAGCATTAGTTACCTTGTTCTCCTTTCCAGGATGATAGAGAATTGATCAATCGTAATCCTTTAATAGATCTAACCATCTCCATTGACGCATGTTGATCTCCTTTTGTTTGAATATATACTTTAAGCTCTTGTGGTCGGTGTATATGTCACACTTCTCACCATAAAGGTAGTGCCGCCAGATTTTCAAGGCAAAAATCATGGCTGCCAGCTCTAGATCATGCATCGGGTACTTCTGCTCATGGATCTTCAACTTTCGTGAGGAGTAGGCTATCACATTCTCATTTTGCATGAGTACACAACCCAAGCCTTTCTTTGATGAATCACTGTATATCACAAAACTTTATCCACTTTTTAGTAGTGTGAGTATAGGTGCAGTTATCAGCATTCTCTTTAGCTCCTTGAAGGTTCCTCACATTCTTCCATCTAGACATACTTTACCCCTTTCCTTGTCAACATAGTTATCGGGCTTGACAATCATAAGAAGTATCTCACAAAATGTCGGTAGTACCCATCCAATCCATGAAATATACAGATTTCTGTGACACTAGAGGGCCTGGGCCATTCTTCAATCACCTTTGTCTTTCAAGGGTCCCCATAAATTCCCTCGCTTGTGATCACATGTCCCAAGAACATGACTTGATTCATCTAGAAGTCACACTTGCTAAACCTGTAGTATAACTTCTCCATTATCAATGTAACTAATACAAGTCTTAGATGTTATTCATGTTCCTCCGTTATCTTGGAGTAGATGAGAATATCATCGATAAAAACTACCAAAATTTTTTCAAGGTAATGTCTAAAGACTCTATTCATCAAATCGATGAAGATTTCAGGGGTATTAGTAAGTCCAAAGGGAATCACGAAAAACTCATATTGCCCATACCTTGTACAAAATGCAGTATTCTGAATAGCTTCCTTCTTCAACTTTACTTGATGATATCCAGAATTTAGATCCACCATTGAGAAGTATTGAGCTCCTATTAACTGGTCAAAAAAGTCGTCAATCCTTGGAAGAGGATACTTGTTCTTTATGGTGATCTTGTTGAGTTTCTGATAATCGATACACAACGACATTATTTATTCCTTCTTCTTCACAAAGAGCACAGGTGCACCCCAAGGTGATGCACTAGGGTGTATGAACCCTTTGTTTAGATGCTCTTGAAGATGCTTCTTTAACTCCTACAGTTCGATAGTAGCCATCCTATAGGGACACTTCGAGATATGAGTGTCTCTAGGTATGAGATCAATTGAGATCTCTACCTCACGATCCAGGGGAATTCCGGGTAACTCTTCGGGAAATACATCGTCGTATTCCCTCATGATGGGCATTTCCTCATGGTTGGAACTTTCCTTCTACTTAACCATTTGGGAGAGGTATTCTTCTTCATAGGGAATCAACACCCAAACAGTTGACGTATTTTTCAAAGGAGAATCATGTTTTTCCTTGCATTTGTAGAGGATCACGGGATGGTTCAGAATATGAAAAGATATTTCCGTTTCCCGATAGTTGATATGGGCTCTATATAAATAGAGAAAATTCATTCCCATTATAGAGTCGAATTCCACAAAGGGATGTATTACGAGATTTGCTGGAAGAATCTTCCCACATATGCCAACAGGAGAAGAGTCAAACACTTGGGTGGCAATGATTGCACCACTTGGTGTTCTTACAGATATCTCTACTTCAAGGTTTCTGGGAAATGAATCTATAGTTCCAGAAAACTTGCAAGATATAAAGGAATGTGTAGAACTAGAATCAAATAAGACTTTTTCCATTCTTGAGTTAATAGGAAGTGTACCTTGTACAAATTCATTATCATGCTCCTCCTCCGTAGTAGTGATGGCATAAGCCTTCGCTTGTTCCTTTGGATTTGGTGGTTTCTAATGCTTATTACCCTCGAGAGCTCAAGGTTTAGTGCAGTGGTTTTCATAGTGCCCTAGCTCCCTATAGTTGTAGCATTGAACCACGAGTGGTTATCACCTTTCATCACCTACATTATCCTTCCTTTTCATGTATTTTCGACACTCTTGACCATATTTTACTTCTTTCCAACACTTGCAGAATTTCCCCGTCTATTTGAGGCAGTTCCCATGGTGAAACAGCCCACATTTTTGGCATGTGGGTCGTTGATTTTTCATCCCACCATTGTCATTTTATCCACCAGCTTGAAACTCCATCATTCTTTTCATATCACCATATCCATGGGCCCATTCTCGAAACTCCATCTCCACTTTGAGAGCACGTCGAAAAACTTCTTCATAGCACCCAAAGTCTCGAATTGCAAGAGCCTTTAGAAGGTGTGGTTTTAATCCACTAAAGAATATATCAATTTTGTTATCATTGTTGATAACAAAACCTGAAGCATACCTTGCAAGAATTGTGAAATTCACTTCATAGGTTGTGATATATTCCCCTTTTTTTCTTGATCTCTATGGATTCTCTCTCCATATTCATGCGAAGATTTCATGGGATGTACTTATTAAGAAACATCATCTTAATGTCTTACCATTCCATCTCATCAATTTCCTCCCTTGGCTTGTTGTTCTTAATCAAAGCCAACTATTGATCGGCTTCTAAATCTAGACGATAAATGGCTATATTCACCTTCTCCGTCTTAGAAGATTGATGAACAGAAAAGATCATCTCCATGGAGTTGACCCACTATTCCGCAACTAGTGGATCGAAGCACCCAAAAAACATCGGTGGTCATTGCCGCATAAAACAGTCAATAGTCAGTTGCTCCCTCTTTGGAGAAGGAGGAAGTTCCCCATTATTATGGTTATTAATCACAACCTGATATAATTGGGTAATAATCTCCATGATGTATTGAACTCCACCTCCCAAATCATTGGGGATGTCGGTCGGAAAATCGTTGCATTGGCCCTCGCATGAGTTGTTGGCATGATTTCTCCTTTTTCCACCATTTTCTGAAATAGAAAAGGTTAGAAAAAAACATAAGTAAAAAATTCATGAATAACATATTTATTAAAATATTATTCTAAAAATATAACATATGGGATCCCTAGGTAAATATTCTTGTGTGCATATTTGTACTTAGTCTCATGCTAGAGGTTTTCTTTAGGGTTCACTAATCCTAATTCCCAAATTAACTAAACCTTTAATTTGATACCAACTATAGCATCCTGATCTTTTCTTACAATACTATTACATCATTTCAATGATAAACACCATAATAGTATTACACATAAAGGATCCAATGTTTTAGTGTCTTGGAAAAACTGGGAACACACATAACAAATACAACATCAATCATAAAAATTTATTTAATTTCTTCTTCTATAGTTTCTTATGGGAACATGTCCTCTCCTTAGTACATATAGCCACCTGAGGATATACATCAAAATTGGTGATATAAAAGCCCAGTATGAGGATAGATAATAACAATATATCATGGGTTGAGAATAATCATAACATAGGCAAAAGATCATAAACATGAGATGAGTATAAATAATAGACTTGAAATGTGGCAATGCATAAAAATGAAACCTCATGTATTAGTGGTTAAATACCACACATACTTTTGAAGCAAGCTAGAATCTTGTTCACAAATCATTTCACATTTACTCATGAGATTCATCACATTATCCAATGCATTGTAGAACTATATAATTCCGGGCGCACCCGTCACATTTAAACATTCATATTGTGCTATATAATTCCGGACGCACCCGTCACATAATAACATTATTATTTATCATGCTTTCCAAAATGAACATATAACATAAATTAACATAATGAACCCAAGAAAAGGAATGGTTTTCATCTCATAATAACATAATCATAATCTTTGGGTTCCCAAAAGAAAGATGGAATAACTTACATGTTAGAAGAATCGTTCACTTTGAGTGAGAAGTAATAGGGGTGTTCTTAAAAGAAGTGTTCTTTTTGAAAACCTTTTGATGGCCATAAAAAAATAGTGAAAAAAATGTATATCCAAGAAATTTAAATACAATGATGTAAAAATGATCTTTTAGGAGTAACCATATCAAAAATTGAGTGAAAGAAGGAGAACATGCAGGAAGAAAATTGGGTTCGAGATTTCCCCTTACCTTGTACCTGAATGCTTACATTTCTTTAATGTCCTGTATAATGATATTATATTCATTAATTAGAAATCCAGAAGCATGTGTACATTAATATGGTTCATTATGGTATCATTATGTTATATTATGTTCCTTTGGATGACTTATAGAGTTTAAAAACACTGTTCGTGGATGTTCGTTTTTATGGTTTTTCTTAGGTGGTTCACTTGTATTCATAAATTGAAGTTTGGGTAGAACATGAGTAGACATCCAAAACTGATATTACATGTTTTTAATGATATTATAGGTTATTTAATGATATTATAATTAATCACATTATATCCATGTGGATGAATCATTAGATAAGAATCAAACGAAGATTGTGTGGGTTAATTTGAGCGGTTTTTTGATCACAATGGACTTGTTTTAGCTTTTCACTTAGTAATATGGCCATAGGTTATTTCCAAAACGTAAAATATAACATAATACATATAAAATATTCTAGTTCAACAATATAAATGGTTTAATTAAAAGATATGTTGGTATAAATAGAGGAAGAGAGCATGTCGTTTATGAAGGTGATAAATTAACACCTCATGAACAAGATTCTCTTTAACAAAATAAAATGAAGAGGAAAAGGGTGTGGGGTGATATAATATCCCATTATAATCATAAAATTTCAGTATATTTATAATACTGGAGTTACAAAACAATTTTTATGAATATTGGTGGGGAGAGATCAAAAAAGGAACTTGAACGTGAAAGGGAATTAAAGGAGAAGAGGGAAGGAAATTACATCTTAAATCTTCATCTTGAGATCCTCTTTAAGGAAGCTAGGATTTGTCTTTTGATGAGACCAGAATCTTTTGTACATGGGGGAGGGGCTAGGGAAGGTGTTTGGGCAGAGTTTAGAGAAGTCATTAAGCTTGAGAGGTGTGAGGAAAATAGGCAGTGAAGGGTGGCTTTTATAGTGGAGGGGAAAGGGGTTTCCTTAATATAAAATTTACTAGTTTATTATTTTCCCCTATGACAAGGAATAGTGAGTCTTGAACGACCAAGAACAGTAAATAAGGGATGTGAGTTCGAGCTTTGGGTTCTTAGATCACTTGTGATGTCAACAATAGTGGGTTTTAATTATAATGTATTTATTCGGTAAATTAATATATTTTACTATTCACCAAAAATTCAAGTATCTCAAAAAAAACCCAAAAATTTACCCCAACCATTTTTTGACATGTAGAATTCAAAAAATGAAGTCCATTTTTCATAAATAGATTTCTAAATATTATTAATTTAATATTGAATTAAAAGCATAATTTACTTTAAAAAAAGTTTTTTAGATTAAAACTAATTTTATAGTTCTTTCAAAAATTGTGTAGTGTCTTATGAAATTATCTAAAAACTCTTAGACATTGATTCAATAATTGATTAAAAATTTTTAGGGAAATAAATATTCTTTTAAATTAATTAATTAATTATAATTAATTATTTATGACTTACAAAATACAAAAACGTTTACTTTGGTCAAATTGTCACTTTCTAAGGTGTCTCAATTTTATTTTATTATTCATAGGTCATGTTACTCTTATGTTGGATGATTTACTACTCAAAAGGGTCATATTACTATTCATAGAGGTATGTTACTATTCTTAAGGGTACGTTACTATTCACCAAAAAATTATTTTTGTTTCATTAGACTCAAAAAATCATCTTGAACACAACCGTGTATGTCGGATTTCCAAAATTCCAAACGTAGGAGTGAAAAACATATGTTTAATGGACAATTGTCACTTAGTAGTTCATTATTTTGTGTATTCATGTAATTTTATGATATAAATATAAGAAGGGAATTTTTCATTGAAAAACATTGGGTCGTTACAAAGACTTGGAAACTTCTGTCCTTCAACTATAGAGGATAGTTCAGAATTCACCATGAAATTTCACTCATGTTAAGTAAATGACCACCTCACCAATAAAGCCCTAGGTTAATACATACAAGAAAGTACTTCTGAAAATTTTCCATATGGGGAATGGATTTTTGGAGGCTATACCCCCGAGCTATGGCCAAGTAGTTCAAGGAAATCATGACTGTTACTAATTTATTCTCCAAATGGGATGAAGCGATGCCCCTAAATGTAGTCAGAGGAAAAATCATTGTAGTATTTCAGAAATCCAACAAAATTTCCAAATTAGATGTCTTCAAATTGATACTAACATACAATGTATCCATATACAGTTCTACTAAGGTTGATGTTATATATCAGTATTACAATATCAAATCTAGCCATTCATCCCACTATCTTGTACAGACTAACGGATAGATATATACTTTCATCAAGATACTTTTGAACATACTACATAAGATAGTAGATAAAGATAAAAAGTCTTTTCCAAAAATGATCTTTTTTTTCATTATGGGCATACTAGAATAAGACATGTACTGCCACACAGGTGACCGCGTACTCATTAGTATACAAAACAAAAGTTGTCCGGCCCACTGAGGTTCAGTAATGATCACTCTATATTACCATTTGTGAGCAACTATCTATATATGGTTAGACTAATAAAATATAGGATGAAACAGAGTAACTGGATGAAAATAAATTTTATACCTTACATAACTTTTAAGTCTCTCAAAATCAGATATTATAGTCCTTTAACAAAAATTCCCATCTCCATTAATTCCTTTCTATAGAATAGGTATTGATCCTCAAGACTCAAATGATACCAGAAAAGAAGCCTCCAAAAAAATATCTAACATGGGAGGGACCTTACAATATACACAAGCCCCACTCTAATTGAGCGTAATCATTAATCTCAATGGATGGAGAGATCCTTACGACCCCAACCAATGAATTGTTTGTAACGAAATATTTCATGTAATCATATGATATTTGTCCTAGATATAGTATGCTAAAGTGCATAATATTATATAATAATCAATTAAAAAATGCTAAACTGTGTAGTTGTTCATTCTCACATGACCATAAAAGGAATGAAATCAAATCTACACTGCATGATGTTAAATTAAGTGGCATCATCATCGTTATTACATTATGATAAACTACATGACATGGTTATCATCCTTATCATTCAATGTTAAGAAACTCTTAAAGAACAATGAGTTGACACATTATTTATGGTCCCTTATAAATTTCCATCCATCTCACGTGTAAGTCCCAATCACTCCCCTCAATCCCATCAACGGGTCAAGATGACCTATTCGATATACCAGAGGAAGAAAAGATAGGAATCTACCTTGAATTATCCCCAATAACATAATTACAACTTCATAATGGAATTTGGTCCCCCTTTATTGGTACAATCCCCATAATTATCATGTCCTTACTACAAGACAGTAAAATACATGAACAAAATCCTTAATCTGTGATGGAAAACTGCAAGATCTATTCGAGAACTATGTTTTTCTTGAATCTCATTATAATGATATTTGTAGTGATACCTAGACCACATGTCTTAAGAACAACTATAATTGTGTAGAATATTAAATCTTCTTTTAACCACATCAAATACCTATTGATGTTGGTAACATTCATTGAAAACTATGTGTAGCATGATTCTCATTCTAGCAAGAGAGTTATAGATTCATAGATCACCAATCTTGGGTCCAACCACACTAAAACAAATCACCCACTCCATGTGTATAAATCATACCAAAACAGGGAGCCTATCCATAACTACATGTGGATTGATTATTGATTTATAATGATAAGTAATGAATCATAGATATCAAATAATTAGAATAGATGAAACATTTCAATTCATTCACACTGGGTTAACAATTTTTATTTCACCTAGACGTATATTTTGGTGTCCGGAACAAAATGGTTTGACACAGAATATGAATTTTATCCATTTTATCTTAGGAAGGAGATGTGGAAGTTAATTCATTCATGTTGGGTTCACTATATTTAGTTTCTGATGAAGAATGTGTGGTCCAATGATTTATTATAGGGGTTGGGTGTTGTGTAATTGTTCAAATTATGTTCACTGTTTTCAAATGGTTTCTAATGGTTTTATTCGTCGAACCAAAAAGTCCCAATGGTTCTATGTACAAAGGGGACTTCTTTTCAAATGAAGTCATTCATTGGGATATTTAAAAAATTATTCTTAAGAACTCACATTGGTGTAACAGATTAGAGGTTAGGTTCAACACACTCTGGGGGTATTGTTGTCTACTCAAGGACTCTCTTATCGATTTAAGATACGTTCATGAATACTTCATTAATTTCCATTAATTATGTGGTTCTCCAAAAATTAACAATCATTTATTATCATGTATGGAATTTAGAATCATTTATATGTATTCGATGATCTTAATAAATGGATATATCTATATATATCTTACGTTCCCCATTAATGGTATACTCCTATGTAAATATTAGTGATTCTTAGGTCATTATTATAATGATTATAGTTTGTATCCACATATTCTTCCACAATATAGTGTATTTTAATCAGAGAATGAGAGTTGTTTTGATATTGGGATCGAACCCATGGCATGTAATACCTATGTATCCTTATGAAAGTAATCAGAACCCAAATTATTTTGTGTTTCTTAATGGTACATATAATACCTTTTAATGTTGTGTGATAAGGACCTAACCCTATAGTTTAAGGTCATGTTGTAAGGACTTCTAGTAATAATGTTTTAACAGGCGGTGGCCTCTGATGATAATAACAAGAAACTCGGGATTAGCTTTTCCTCAGGGTGCCAATGTTGCAACCAGAGAAGGGAGGAAAGCTCAGAGCATCTGTTTTTTGGTGGCGAATGGGCTCATACAGTTTGAAGTTTCCATGGAGGAGACAAGTATCACAATACTGAGGAGTCACTATCTCTGTTCCTGGAGAGGTGGTTCGAAGGTTCCCTGGCCAGATAGAAGGCTCATCTGGCCCGGGCCGCATCCTTCAGTGTGGGGTGGTGGTGCATCTGGAAAGCCCGAAATCAATCTAGGTTTGAAGGAGAGATCCCAATAGGTAGATCCATCATCACTCGTATTCGATTTTCACTCCTTGACCTAATCGCTTGTAACAAGGACTGTCAAAAGAATCCTCCCTTCCAATTCATGCAGGCAGCTCAGTTTGTACCCCCCCTTGTGACTGGGAAGTGGAGCAGATGGAATCCTCTTGTCCTTGTGAACAAGCTCAACTCGGATGGAGCCTGCAAAATGGGGATGATCTCGGGAGGGGGTGGTCAGAGATTCAAGGGGAGGAGTGGTGCTGGCATTCTCCATCTCCTTTGGGAGAGGGACGACTATCCAGGTAGAAGCCCGTTCCCTTTACACAGGGCTCATTGTATGCTCAATCAAGAAGGTTGATATATCTGAAGTGGAGGTGGACTCTTTAGTCCTTATTGAAGTGCTGAAAGGAAATTTCCCCACACCTTGGAACATTGAATATATCAGCAGAAGATGTCATGTGATGCTTAGACAGAACACTTTCCTATCCCACACCTAGTAGGAGGGGAACAAGGGGGCTGATTATTTTGCTTCCATCGAAGACCATAGGTCAATAAATGGGCGTATTATTCATACTAGTAGCTTTAAGCTAGAATGTGTCAATCTTATCAGAGGGTATTCCCTTGGTATTCATTAATATAGACCCCCGTAGCTGATTTATTGGGTTTCTTTTTCTCCTTAATAAAAATTTACTTTGAATGGAATAGTTTCTTTTTGGAGTTATATGAAATCATCCCAAGGAACCCAGAAGGGATTTCAATTTCAATGTTGAATTAGTCCCTTTTCAAATTATGGTCTAGAGAGAACTGGGTTGATTTGAGGAATTTGGTTTGTACCTTAGGTAGGAAAACTAGATGTCCCATATATATGGGAATCAAATCCCACATAGTACATTTTTTTATCTAATAGGGGACTATGTACCTTTGAGATGATTAATTTTTTCCTTTTTCATGAAGATAATTCTCGTAGGTTTGATTTGGGTTGGACTTACTCCTGGGGAGGATTTCCATGAAAAGGTTTCCTAAGGGTTGTTTCGACTCATAGTGTTTTGGAGGCTTTCATGGGGAATACACCTAAGGAGGAGGCCCATGGACTGGTTGGATTGATTTGGAACGTTCTCCTAAGAGGGATGCCCTAGTGAATTGGAGTTATTAATGATTTAGTTTGGGTCGTACTCATGATAAGGATATCCATTGATCTTGGTCCTTATGTTGGTACAATACATATCCTTTTTATAATTGTAATCAGAGTCCTCAATGTATAATGAGATCAAGGCTTACACACTATAGTTTACATTGGGTAGGGGATCATGTCGATATTAGAATCATTTTTGACCTCTAATCCCATATGAGTGATGATTAATGTGAGAAATAAGATGATGTGAAAAACCAAGAAACCACACAATCTATTTTTCTCTAAGGTTGGATATATGGCCTTGAAGAAACATCCTTAGGGAGTCACTCTAAAGGAAGGAATGAGGAAGATTCAATGGAAGATCATCTACCGAAACATTAATTCGAGTGTGCAGGTTACATGTTCATTTCTATCCATTGTCTAAAAGGCATGTATCTAACCTCAAGGCCATAAAGAGTGTGTGGTTTCTCTGATCTTCTGCTTCCTCTAGTTTCTCACACATATCATGACTCACTTGGTCCTAGGGGCCAACGGTAGTCATGATATCAACATGATCCCACACCCAAAGGTTCTCTTAGTGTGTAAGCCTTAATCTCATTGATCTAAGAGGACATTAATTCCTTCTATAATAAGGATTCAAAGGATTCCTACCTTAACCCCGAGGTCAATGGTAATACTTATTAGGAGTAATACCCATGTCACACCAATCTTAACCCTCGTTCATCAATGAATTATTCTTAGGTAAAATCCCCAAATAAAACTAAATAGCCCATGGGCCTCCTTATTAGCTTTATGCGACAGAAAATCCTCCAAAACACCATGATTTGAAACATTTTTCATGGCCCCATCTCATGGGAATCCACATGAGGAATATGTTCTAACTAAATCCATCCTATGTGAGTCCTACTTTAGAATACTACCCATATTAATCATCCCAATGGGTTGTACTCCCATTGTGAGATAAGAAATTGAACTATGATGGATTTCATTTCTGTCTAAATGGGATACGTATAAAGCCACCCTGAGGTTCAAAACCAACAACCCAAATCAACCCTATTATCTCTTGGAAACATTCCCACTATGGTCTAATTCAACCTGAAAATTCATATTCCTTCCAGGTTCCTTGGGATGCTTCAGCATAATTCCCGCACCAAACATTTACTAGGAACCTTCCTTCTATAATTACTTTACAAATTATGTTTAATTATATCATTCGGTATTTGTCACATGACCTTATAATGTATGATGTTCTCCTATAAGTTGAACTGAACTATGTGGAATCTGATTCCTCGCCCAATGATATATAGGTAGCCAATTTCATTTTGCAAATCCTGGTAACAAAGCAATTCTTGTCTCCCATGATGATGAAACACTCCAGAGTGCCCCATTGTATGGCCAAAAAGGTAAAATCATCATAATAATGACCTAAGAATCTCTAAACCATATACGAGATGATATCATCGATGTAGAAACATGGATACAAACAGATACCTCCATTGATTACCAAACTCGGATACAAATAGATTATTCTAAATTCCAAACATGATAATAAAATATTTTCAATTCTAGGGTGACTAACAACATACTTCAGAATTAATGATGGATTAATGAACAGATATTAATTATGTAAGAGATCCCCCAAGTAGGAAACAATTCCCGCCAAAAAGGTGTGATGATCCCAACCTCCCATCCTCTCGACCAATGTGTGATATTTAGCATCATTACCTAAACATCCAAATAGGTTCCTTCCTTTATAAAGTAGTTCTTTATAGATAAAGAACCATTGGGTATTTCTAGTTTCATGAATAGACTCATTTGGAATTGTTCGGAAATTGTTAACCTGATGTGAATGATTACACACAACTCAACCCCCTGTAATCAATCATTGGGCCACACATTCTCTCTCAAAAACAAAAAATAGTGGACCTCATGTGAATTAAGTTACACAATCTCCTTAAAAATATAAAGAATAATATATTACCTTATCCTTGTCTAACCATTTTTTTTCTAGAAACGATAACATACATTTGAGAGAAATAGATGCATTGAGTACTCAATATTATTAACAAAAAATCTGCACCCCACTATAACACACTATGGACTATACATCCCTTATTAATTTTCAAATAGTGTTTCTTCTTTAATTCTTAAAACTAAATTAGGTCCATTATATATGGAGTTTCTAAAATTTATCTAGTACCACATAATGTAGGATTGAAATAGTGATGTAGATGCTCAATTTACAAGAGGGGGGGGGGGGTGAATTGTATACTTTAAAAATTCCTTTGGAACCTGTAATGTTAGTTACGATTAACTATGATTTCCTTAAGCAATAGAAAGGTCTATGTTTAACAAAGTGTAAACTATGAAAATTCACAACACCTCTTATACGGAATGAAAACCTGGAAAGAGATTCCGAAAGTAGGTTCCGGAAATTGAAACTTAACAAAAGATTACAAAATGAGATTCTACCTTAAAGCATATAGAATCTAAATGAAACAGAGTACAAGTAAGGAAGTATAAGAAAGTTATACTTTCCTTATAATACAAAATGCAGCGGAAATAAACAAGTAGTAAAACTGAAAGTAACAAGGTATAAGTCTTTTAACCCAAAGGGAAGGGTATCCAACATCCTTGGATAAAGGTCCCTTGATTTATACTTTCAAGAAAGTCTGTCTTACCCACACCAGGGTAAGCCCTCGATATGAAGATCAGAGTCTCTGTCTTGATATCCCCGCAAGCCCTCAACTTCAAGGTAGTTGGAAACCTCTGTCTTCCTCAGCAAGGAAGCCCTCAAACTTCAAGGTAGTCTTCACCTTTGTCTTCCTATCCCCGGAAGTCCTCGAATGTAATCACCAACATTCAGAGTCACATGAAGCTTTTGAGAGTTAATAAGAGCCTCTCTCTCTAGAAATCACTTCAAGCAAGTAATCACATGAGTTGAAGATCAGTCAGCTTTTCAGCACTGAGCTCTATCAAATGAGCTCATATTTATAGGTAAGGTCGGCCTCCTTTCCAACGGTAATATTTTCCTTAAAAATCGGAGGGACCTATACATGTGTAACTTAACCAACGGTTAGTTCAAAACAGAATAGACAACATCATTTTATAACAAACCAAGTGTAACAGAATGTACGACACCATTCAAATTCTAACTCAAAAGTTCGGAGTAAAGATTCAGAGTGACAGTTCGGAGTGTAAGAGAAAATAATAAAGAGTAGACAAAATATAAAGACATAAGTAGAATGAATGTTCGGAGTGAAGATTCGGAGTCTGAATAAATTCAGAGTGTATAAAACAAAGATAATTAGATTCTGTTTTATAAATGAATTCGGAATGAGAATTCTTTGTCAAACTTCATAAGGATTCGCATCCTGATTCTGATGTAGAACTTAATTAGAGTTCATATCTAGAGTTCGGAATGAAACTTTATTACAGTTCTCATCTGGATTTCGGAGTGAAACTTTATTATAGTTCTTGTCCAGAATTCGGATCCTAAAAACAGAATACCTGATATCAAAGTTTCAAACAATTCCGAGAATATAGAAATGAATCCGAATCTTATACTTAAGAAAAATATGGATGAAAATATGATAAGGATAATTTTTCTAACAAAAGTGATTTTCCTTATAAAAGCGATTTTTTTTATAAAAGAAATTTTCCTTATAAAAGCGATTTTCTTAAAGATAAGTTGTTTGTGATTTTCAAAACAAGAAGGAATGGAAAAGTCATAAGGAAAACATTTTTGACTCAACAATCTCCCCCTATTTGGAAAGCACAAACATCCTTGAACAAGAAATTCTAATAAGAAAGAAAATCATTAAGGGTTATCTCCCTTTTCTTTAAGGAAATTGATGAATACGACTAACTCCCCCTTAGGCTTTGAAACTCTTAGGATCATATTCTACATTTCCGGAGTGACATTTCATTATGAATATGAAAGTATTCTTTAATGAAAAACTCCCCCTTAGATAATATCTTATTAGAGTTATTTTTTCTCCTTCTCCCCCTTTGTGATTTTCAAAAAGGATTCGAGGGAATGAAAAAAAACAAAGTACCTGAAAAAATTAGTAGCAAAAACAAAAGAAACGACAAGCACAATTTTCATTATGTTTGAAATTTCAGCAACAAAGAAAATTTGGATACAAAAAAAGATCAGATCTGTCTATTTGGGATCATTCTCCTTCGCCATGAGACCTTTTAGAATAGTCTTTATCTTCTTTATGTCTTTATGATCTTCTTCATCTTACTTCTCTAAGATCACTATTTTTGCATTTTGAGCATCAATCTTTTCTTCCTGGGCTTGAATCTTTTCTTCCTGAGCCTTCATGATTTGTTCTTGCTTTAACAACTTTTCTTGAAACTCAATCCGATGATCCCTTTCAAACTTCCTGAGAGACAGAATTCAGCTTCCCATTAAGATCTCTGACATCTTGAATCCAGAAGTTATTTTCATTTGTCAGCTTCTCTTCAAAAGAAGAAGTCAGCTCATTTATCTTCCTGTCCTCAGTCTCAAAATCATCTTTAACATTGTCTTGAAATTCATCAAATAGCCTCATCTCTTCTACAGTCTTCCTTGACAAGTTTGTCATCCTCTTGCAGGATATTCTATGGGCTTCGTAGACAATAAAAAAAGTTTTGAACTGAGCTTCTATTTCAACACACTTGTCTATAACCATAGATACAGAGTTTGATTTCTGATTTAAAGCATGTTGAAGCATTTGGCATCTTGAGTCAATACTTGAGAAAGTTGGAATAGTTCCCACCAACTTCTTTAAAGACTGAACAACAAAGTCATGCCCCAACGACGATGACTCCGAATCCGAGACACTGCTTGGAGAATTTTCTTCTTCAACAAGGTCAAGCTTTATCTTTGAAGAAATACCAACTTCCTTTCTCTTCACCACTACTGAGCTCGGAGTATCAGCAAGAATTTTCTTTCCCTTGTCTTTTTTCGTAATAGAATCCTATTCCGGAGTTCTCTTTTCACTATCAGAAACTTGCACAACATTGTCTTCCTCATCAGTAACATCCTAAACACCAACCTCTATGTTTTCCATTTGAGAAATATTTTGTGGAAGTTGTTCTTCCTCTCCATGATAAGCTACTTCTTCTTATCCTTTCTCTTCTCCAATTGCTAGAGTAACTAGCTTCGAAGATTCAGCTTCTGATGTTCAGAGTGATAAGTGTTCCGAAGGTGTCCCCTTATAATCTTCTACATGCTTCAACACATCTCCAGTTTCACCACTTCCTTCAGCAAAATCTTCTTCTTCTTCCTCTTGCTCAACTTTCTCTACTTCCTCAGCAGTTTTAGCAACAGCTTCTTCCGGAGCAACGGAATGTCTTCCTGGAGTCTCAGGTAGAGATTCCAATGAAAAAGTTCTCGGAACAGGAATATTGGCAGAAACCATCTCAATGAACTTTAACAAAGCCTGAGCTACCTCAGCCTCAGACATATTCTTCTTGAGATTCTTTTCTTTTTCTTGTTTTTCGAGCTCATCCGCAGTTCTTTCCTTCAAGGCCTTAGCCTCCACAGGGTCCAAGCCAAACTAAGGCTCCCCTTGCACTCTCTTCTCTTTCATCTCCCTCCATTTAGCAACAACCTCATCTAGGTAATCATTCTTCTTCTTTGGTTTTGGAGGTGCGTAATGAACCTCCTTAGACTTGGGATTTACTGCTTCTACTTCAACTTATTTCAACTTTCTCTTCCGTAACGGCTTAGAGGATTCCAGATCAGCAACTTTCGGAACTGTTTCTTCTTGAGCAGGAGAATCAAAAAACTGACTAGTCTACTTGTCGAAAGCTACATCCATTCTTTTAAGTGTACCATCACTCACCAGCATAATCTTGCAAAAACTTGGGTTATACTTGCATGCCTCCTTGAAAGACTCAAGGCACCGAACTATCAATTTAGAGAGGATTTCTGGATTAATTATAATCTGAGCTCTCAGATTTCCTTTCTTCATATTCTCAAGAGTGATAAGAATGTGCTTCATCAGGTTAAACTTCCTCAGATTTATCAGAAAATCTAGGCTGTAGATCTCACTCTTCGTTAAGATATCTTTTTCACCCTTCCTCGGTGCGATAAGACCCTGTACCCATAACTCCAGAATCCGGAAATTTGTAGATAGAGAAGCAATCTTCGGAGCCTTGTCATCTTCCAGTACGAGAGTTTCTAAATATTTTTCCTTGTCGATGCTACCCTTTAATCCAGCAACACATGCGATATGAATTCAGCGTCACCTTCATTATTCATCCCTACCAAGCGGGATGCCTTGACATATGAGAGCTTATAAGTCTTACCATAAGACTTAAAAGACAATTTCTACCTTCCGTCTTCCTTAAGAAAGGAGATTGTTTCATAGAACTCTATATGCAAATCTGAATACACTTAATCTTGATTCCCAGGTTTTGACAACGCAAAATCTTCCCAACCATTTAGCTTGATATTCTTGGAAATAAGAGAATCGTACTTGTTGAAGAAATCCGAATGAACCATCCATTCTCTGTATACTAACCACTTCAAAATTGGCTTCGAGGAAGACATGTCTTGATAAGCTGCTTCCACAGACATTCAGATTTTATGTCCTCTGAGAAGATCAGAACTGAAAAAGCTGAGATTCAGAATGACTTTAAAAAGGAGAGGTAGAGCTTCGGGACGCTGGAGCTTGAAAACCGATGTGGGACAACCGTTTGGGGTCCCCTTTATATAGGCAATGAAAAAACGGTTCAAATTCCACGGTTGATCAAACGATTGGGACAAGCTGAGATCAGATCTGACGGTCGAAAACCAATTTTCTTGAATCCAATCATTTGAGGTTTTTTTTAAAACAATGAATTAAGAAAACTATAATACGAAAACAAAGTATAAGAAAATACCAGCATGTAAAGTATGACTACGAAAATTTGGTTAAGGAAATCATACCTTTCGGATTGGATTAGGAGGATTATTCGTAATGGGTAATATAATAATGACTACGAAAAATATTTATGATGAAAAAACATAGTTTTCAAAACTCACTATGTAAAACAAACTTAGTACGGAAAAATCATTACGAAAATTTCATTACAGAATTTGAAAACGAATTTTTTTTTGAAAGAATCGGTACGAAAGTCCAATTACGAAAATACCAGTACGAAATTTCCCTTTCCGGAAGTGTTCAATATGATGTTTTTGATTCCATAAGTCTTCTACACGAACATATCCATTCTGGAAATTTTAGTTCCGGAAATTCCATTCCTGAAATTTAGTTCCGAAAGATTGAAAACAAATTTTGAAAAACTATGTTAATCTAACAATCAAATGTACTCCCCCTATGAAAATGAGTTTATTGTTGTCAGGAGACTTTTTCAACAGAAGGTTAATGAAGAATTATTACCTTACGGTTATCATTCCTAACTTCTGTTTAATATATTCAAATCTATCAGAAGGCAAAGTTTTTGTGAAAATATCAGCAAGTTGATCTTTCGTTCTGATAAACTGAAAAATAATATATCCTTTCGTTTTGATAATCTTTTCAAAATAGATTTTGTTACCAGTCATATGCCGGGAACATCAACTCCCCATGTACCATGTATTGTTGCTGGTATTCTCCTTATTTTCCTGAAATCAAGAAGGAAATTAGACTTTCGGAATCCAAACTTGTTTGGATCCGAGATTTCCATATAATAAAATTTTAGGTACCCACATCTTCTTAGAAAAATAAGCTTTATGAAATCCTAGAGATTGGGTTTTTTTAGGAACAATTCTTTTCCTAGTGACCACCACATTGACACTTGGTACAAAATGGGGCACTTTGAGGAACAAAATAATTGTTACTAAAAATTGGTTTTGCATGGGTATATCCAAATCCAGATTTATTTCTTAAAGGTCGTATTTGGTAATACATTTTATCAAAATTTTCCTTACCATGGGTAAAGTTTGATAAACACTTCTTTAAGAAAAAAATTTTGGACTTGAGTTTTATAACCAAGTTTTTATCCTCAAAATCATTAGTTTTAGAACTAGAGCTAGACTCGAAAACATTTTTCATAGAAATTACTTTTTCTAACTCTTTAGTAATTTTGTTCTCCTCAGAACATACTTCCCCAAGATTTTGTGAAATACTTTAAAAATCAGCATTTTTCTTATCAAGATCTTTAGAAAGACTTGATATCTCTTTTGTAAGAATAGAATTCCTTGAGTTTACCTTATCATGTTTTTTATTGAGTTTAGAATTCTCAATCTCAAGAAGTTCAGCAAACCTAGAGACTTCTTCATAAGTAGGTTAAGTATTTTCTTCATCAGAAGAGGATTATTCATCAGAAGATTTATAATACTTACTATCATTGGCATTTAAATAAACATTGGTCAATGATTCAGCATTTCATACCTTATCCATAAACAATGATTATCAATAGGTAATCTGTCTATAAGACCGAGATTCTTCTGTCCTGAAGATTCATAATCAGATGATTCATCTGAAGAGTCACCAGCACTGGCACTCCAGGTGTCATTAGCTATCAAAACATTCTTAGCTTTGGCTTTATAATACTTCTTTTTGTTCCTGTCTAAATGTCTTTCTTTCCTTTCTTTCTTTTTCAGCATAGGGAAATCTGGTCTAATATGTCCAGCTCTCTTGCATTCATAACAAGTTACTTCTCCATATTTTCTATCTTTCCTATCCTTTTTCTTATACTTGGATTGGAAACCCCTTTGGCCAGCTATCTTGTTCATCCTTCGAGCAAGATTTTCTAACTCATTCTCTGATATTTCACTCTCACTAGATTCGGATTAGAAAATAACTTTCTTAGACTTGGATCTGGTTACTCTCTCAGGAGTCGTAGCTTTTATCTGATTTGATGTTATTGTAAAAGCAATAGTATCATTTCCATTTTTCTTTTTGATGTTGTCAGTATCTCTCTTCATTCTGGTTTCGTGTTGGAGAAGAGTTCCAAATAACTCATCAAGAGAAATTTGAGTAACCTTCTTGTTCTCATCTATAGCAGTTCTTTTGGATTCCCACTCATTGGGCATAATATCAATTATCTTATCCACAAGTGCTTCATCATCTAAACCATTTTATCCGATAGACTATAGGTTGTTGACGATGGTCATAAATCTCTATTGTACTTTACAGATTGGATCACCATAAAGAAATTTGAAGCCATGATATTCAGCTCTAAGCATAGCTCTCCTAGTATCAATCACTTTAGAAGTTCCAAAGTGTGTAACCTCTAACTTCTTATAGATACAATTATCTGCTTCACAAGAAAAAATTTGGCTATATATATTTCTGGTCATTGAACAAAGTAGAGTATTGCGTACCTTATAGTTGAGTTGATACTCATGCTTTTCCTGGTTAGAGAAAGTTATGACTTCCTTGTCAGGAATTTTATAATCACCAGTAAGAATAACAAAGTTGTCTACTCCAGTATTGATAACAAAAGTCTTCATTCGATCTCTCCAATATTCATAGTCATTACCATCAATGATTGGTGGTCTTATAGGATTTAGATTATCAATAGACCCAACATTAATTCTTGCCATACATAAAATAACCTTCGGAACACAATATTTTTAGTAGAAAATAATAACAAAGTTCGGAATGACAAAGATCGGAATAGCAAATTTCAGAATGAGAATGTTCGGAATGATAAAGTGAGCAAGAAAAACTTATACGTGAGTATGAGTATTTCAGAAACCTACTCTGATTCCAATTGTAGGATCAAAATAGTGATGTAGATGCTCAATTTACAAGAGGGGGGGGGGGTGAATTGTATACATTAAAAATTCCTTTGGAAACTTTAATGTTAGTTATGATTAATTATGATTTCCTTAAGCAAAAGAAAGGGATAAGTTTAACAAAGTGTAAACCAAGAAAATTCAGAACACCTCTAATGCCGAATGAAAACCTGGAATGAGATTCCGAAAGTAGGTTCTGGAAATTGAATCTTAACAAAAGATTACAATATGATATTCTACCTTAAAGCGTATAGAATCTAATTGAAATAGAGTACAAGTAGGGAAGTATAAGAAAGTTATACATTCCTTATAATACAAAATTCAGCGGAAATAAACATGTAGTAAAACTACAAGTAACAATATATAAGTCTTTTAACCCAAAGAGAAGGGTATACAACAACCTTGGATAAAGGTCCCTTGATTTATACTTTTAAGAATGTCTGTCTTACCCACACCAGGGTAAGACCTCGATATGAAGATCAGAGTCTCTGTTTTTCTATCCCCGCAAGCCCTCAACTTCAAGGTAGTTGGAAACCTCTGTCTTCCTCAGCAAGGAAGCCCTCGAACTTCAAGGTAGTCGACACCTCTATCTTCCTATCCCCGAAAGTCCTCGAATGTAATCACCAACATTCAGAGTCACACGATGCTTTTGAGAGTTAATAAGATCCTCTCTCTCTAGAAATCACTTCAAGCATATAATCACATGAGTCGAAGATCAGTCAGCTTTTCAGCATTGAGCTCTATCAAATGAGCTCATATTTATAGGTAAGGTCGGCCTCCTTTCCAACGGTCATATTTTCCATAAAAATCGGAGGGACCTGTACACATGTAACATATAGCATCCCTCCTTTTTATCACATAAACTTTCATTACATTTTACAAAACCGAGGATCTTTAAGGTTTAGTGTCTCGGAAACCAGGAACTTACAACATGAAAACATAAAACATTCTTCTTAAACACTTTAAAGGCTTCTCCTCATGTTCATCCTAGATTCATTACTGCATCTCATAACCTGGGAATATACATCAAAAGAAAGGGTGAGCAGAACTCCCAGTAAGTAAAACAAGAGAAACATTTTACATGTGAACTTGAGATACTTCAATAAGGTCATGAAAAGAACTTTAAGGCATGAGAATGAAATCATGAGGGATATCATAATAAAAATAAAATTTTCATAACTTGAAGATGTGGCTACATCATTTAACATAAACAGTCATGAACATATCACCAAGGTCCATCCCCAATGTGTCATTTGAAAATTACCAAGGTATCGTTAAAATTGTATTCTCTAGTGGTTACATCATTACCCAATGCATTGGAGCGCTATCAGGGCGCACCCTTAAATTTTCCTTTATTATCATGTGAGACACATATATCATCATCAAAAATTTCATAAATAACCCATATAGCATAAAATAAATGGGTTTCATTTCATAATCAAAACATTTTAAAAACTGCTTTAAAGACATGATCTTTACGTCACTTTAAAACCCACATAAAAGGAAGGTGGGTCTCATGTATGTAAATACCAGAATTTAAAATAGAACAATTTGGTATATATGTGAATACCCCTTTATAAGAAAGAGCTTTGAGTATTCACTTAATAATATAAATGAACTTTAGAAAATGAGAGAGACATTTTGAGACGGAAATTCTGCAACATAACAGCTATGTTACGAGGTTTTAAAAGACATTAAAAAGAGATGGAAAATGGGTCAAACATTCATAAATGACCCATAAAACAGTAGATGGACAGAATAAGAAGGATACATTATCATGGTAATGAAATTTTAAGGACATACCATTTGCAATGAAAAAAATGGAAGGAAGACAAAAATTAGATTTCTCTTAGAAATGTTCGGCAGCCTAATGACGATACTTAAACATCAACAAAAATGATTTGAAAAGATGAAATAAGGTCTCTCATCATGTGAACATAAGAGTTAAGTATGATAGATATAGAGATAATGCCCCAATATAATTAAAAAGGAACTTGAAAAACTTGACAGGAAAGTAGAACTTTGAAAAGAAAGAGAATGGTGAAAGAATCCCCAAAATAATTCGGCAGCCTAACGGCGCCACTTAAAACTTCAAAATACTGAATTGAAGAGATCAAATGGGGTATCTCATCATATGAAAATAAGAGTCCAGTATGATAGATATAGAGATCATACCCCAACATAACAAAAAGGAACTTGAAATAATTGACATGAAAGTAGAACTTCAAAACGAGAAGGGTGGAGAACCACTTAAAAATTCGGCAGCCTAACGGCGCCACTTAAAACTTCAAAATACTAAATTGAAGAGATAAAATGGGGTCTCTCATCATATGAACATAAGAGTCCAGTATGATAGATATATAGATCATACCCCAACATAACAAAAAGGAACTTGAAAGAATTAAATGAAAGTAGAACATCAAAACGAGAAGGGTGAAGAACGACTAAACAATTCGGCAGCCTAACAGCGCCACTTAAAACTTCAAAATACTGAATTGAAGAGATCAAATGGGGTCTCTAATCATATGATCATAATATATCAGCAAGATAAATTTAGAGATAATACCCCAACATAATAAAAAGGAACTTTAAATACTTTACATGAAAATAGATCTTGAAAAATGAGAAGGGAGAAAGAATCCGTTACAAAAATTTCGGCAGCCTAACAACGCCACTTAAAACTTCATAAATCGAAATAATGAGAGTAAGAGGGGATATCTCATTATATGAACATAAAAAGGGAAGTAATAGGAGTATAAAAGAACATCCTCCAACATAAGAACGTGTAGCATAAAAGGAATGACATAAAAGAGATTAATTGAAATGAAAGAGAGAGGTCGGATCCCTTACCTTAAAACGTAACTCTTAAAACTCAATGGTTGGGACCTTGAGGGCTTGGGGGAACCTTGTGAGGACTCCTTGGGAGGTAAGGAGACCATAACTTCGTTGACGATGGTTTTGGAGTCAAAACGATGAGAGGAGGGCTTGATATTTATAGGGAAAGTGAGGGGACAAGGCATTAATGGCCAAGGGACACCTCAAAAGTGGTTTTCTCAAAAGCATGGCCCTCCCATGGTACTTCCCATAAAGTTAAGACACATGGGGACCCCCAAACAATAATTCATCCTATTTAGTTGAAAATCCTTTAAAATATCTCATGACATCATCATGACATAGTTATGATGTCATTAAACATACTGAAACCCTAAAACTGTATTTTTACTATTCACTGAAAATTCAACTTTCTCAGAAAAATCCCAAAATTTCACCTTAACCAAATATCAAGGCTCTGATTTCAAAAATGAACTCCATTTTATAAATATAATTTTCTAAATATTTTAAATTTATTTTTTAAATAAATTCACTATTCACTAAAAATTCATTATTTTTAGAAAAATCCCCAAAAATTACCTTAACATAATATCGATGCTCTGAGTTCAAAAATGAAATCCATTTTATAAAAATAAATTTCTAAATATTTTTAATTTAATTTTTAATTAAAAAAACACTATTCACCTGAAAAAACTAATACTTGAATAATAATTTATGAAACCGTTTTTTAACCATTTTATTGAATCACATTACTTAATCATGGTGCCTAGATTTTTATTAATACTTTCTTTAAGTGAGATTACTAATCCATTTTGTCACATTACTAATCCTAATCATAAAATCACTATTCATAATTAACTATTCATCAAAAATTAAGTTGATCTTATTAGACTCTAAATTCCGTACTGAACATATTTGTAGAAGACTATTTTTGGAAAATCATTACACATTTTTATTTATTTAAGGTTTACATAAACATTTTTAAAATATCCTTTCTCTAAAATTCATAAAAAATATGCATACTATATTTATCCGGTCATTTGAAAATTCATAAACTTCATCATAAGAAGAAATCCCAATATTTATTTAAAACAAAGGATTACACAAGGCAGTTATGGTCTCCTTACATATCCCCTTATCACACCAGCATAGGACCTAAGTATAAGGTGTGCTAAGTTTAGAGAATCTGAGGGAGGCACAGCCAACATCGCACGAGTAGTAATTTCAATCAGTTTGAACTTCTCGCGAAGGCGATCCCGTTCTAGCTTCACACGATGAAGTTCAGCTTGGGTTTGGTCCAGAGCAAAGCCCAGTGGTGCTACCTCATTCCCAAGTTCTGTTAGATGGGCTTCGATCGGTCCAAGACTACTGGGTGAGGCCATCAAATCTTCTTTCTATATTAATTAACAAATATTACTTTTATTTAGAGACAATAATCAAAACGTTTAGTTTCCAGCGGTCATATTGACCAATGGCCATATAACAGTTAAAAACCAATGGTATCATTTTAATTATACTCATTTTATCAAATAAACCATTTTTTTGAGTATAAAAATAAAATAAAATAACACATGAAATTAGGAAACAATATCTATTCGAAATTTCGGGCCGTTACAATCTTCCCCCCTTACGAAATTGCGTCCTCGCAATTTTAAAAATTGGGTTTTGAAATTTCATTGAAAGTCCCACATCGGAAAAAGAGTCAGTAACACCATTACATTAAAAGAAAGAAAAGGAAGTACAAAGGCCACCCGAGTTTACTCATACTAGGATTCCATGTAGGAAACATGGACATGGGGGAGAAAACAAAGGGTCACGTCCTAAAGGAGAGTGATAGAAAACATGATTAGGAGGAAGTTAACCACCAGAAAATCCCAAAATTATGATGTGTGTAAGCGGTCTTTGATTACCTAGTAGGAAACGTAAACCAACAACATTTTTGTTTTACGTTCCTTTTCATAACTTTGAGGAATTCATTTACATCATAGAACAAAAACATAAGGAAATATATCTACCTTCATGTAGAGTTTCATACATTAATAAGTTTCTACCGAAACTAATCTTTTCTCCAAACGATGAGCATTCAAAACTATTTGGTCTCATCAAAACACAAGAATCACCTTCAAGAGAATCACATAATCCACAAAAGATAAACTATCTATTTCTTCTATCTTTAAACATTATCCCAAAAATAGAATGGGTAAGGTAAAACAACTCTTCAAAAAGAATCGCATAGGAATGGAAACTACTTTTAAATCATCAAAGTTCCATGGTACAAACCAAAGTTCATCATAGACCATTCCGTAAATAATGGTCCTTAAGATTCCTCAAAATAAACCAAACTAATATTGAAACCCAAATACAGGATGGATTTGATAACATAGTCTTCCAAAATAAACTTCATTGTTCATCTCCAAACAACATCAACCACACCTAACATCTTATAAAAAAAAGTAGCTAACCTAAAAATATTTTACCCAAGATAGGTTAATCATTCCCATAAGTAACCTAAATTACTATAAGCCCACCTTAAGTTCATTGATTCTTCAAAATATAAGTCAACCTTACTCCTCAATGAAAATACCATAGTAATCTATTTACCTCGATCATATAGGGTCCTCAAAATGTTGAACATCTTCCAAAATAATAATCATCTTTTAATCCCCTTATCATCTCTGTCGTATTAATATGACAATCGAAGCATTTCCTATCACATTGGTTGTTGGGACATGTTCTTCCATTTCCTACCATTAACTAAGAAAAGAAACTATAAATAGGGGCTTCAATACTTAGCCAATAATTCTGAAAAGAAACTTAAAGCATATAAGGATAACTTGTAGTTGAAAGGTATACCCTAACTTGTGATCCCCTAGGTTCCCATCTAGGTTATCCATGATCATATATTCTTATGTGAACCTTTATTTTATTTTATCTTTGTTCCTTTCACCATGGTTCATACTAAGCTTATGAATTTACCAAAGCATATCCCCTGGGAGTGTCGTAACCATGAGTGAAGCAAGGCCCGTTGTCATGTACCAGTTCTCGTTCGAGTCTAGCTCAATGCGGTGCTTTCAGGTTTTACCCCTATGTACATCTGTGCCAGAGCCACCTCTACCTGCTCGTATCCAGACAGGGATGTATTTTCATGGAAACCCCATACTCAATACTCACCAAAATACCAGGAAGATTTTTTATATTTAAACTTTTCTATAGGGTTCTTCCTAGAGTTTTCATATCCTAATTTCCACAAATAACTAAACCATCCTTTGATACCAACTATATAATCCCGCCTTTTTATCACATAAACTTTCATTACATTTTACAAAACCGAGGATCTTTAAGGTTTAGTGTCTTGGAAACCATGAACTTACAACATGAAAACATAAAACATTCTTCTTAAACACTTGAAATGCTTCTCCTCATGTTCATCCTAGATTCATTACTGCATCTCATAACCTGGGAATATACATCAAAAGAAAGGGTGAGCAGAAGGCCTAGTAAGGAAAACAAGAGAAACATTTTACATGTGAACTTGAGATACTTCAATAAGGTCATGAAAAGAACTTTAAGGCATGAGAATGAAATCATGAGGCATATCATAACAAAAATAAAATTTTCATAACATGAAGATGTGGCTACATCATTTAACATAGAAAATCATGAACATATCACCAAGGTCCATCCCCAAGGTGTCTTTTGAAAATTACCAAGGTTATTCACCAAGGTATCGTGAAAATTGTAATCTCTAGTGGTTACATCATTAACCAATGCATTGGAGTGCTATCAGGGAACACCCTTAAATTTGCCTTTATTATCATGTGAGCCACATATATCATCATCAAAAATTTCATAATTAACCCATATAGCATAAAATAAATGGGTTTCATTTCATAATCACAACATTTTAAAAACTGCTTTAAAGACATGATCTTTACGTCACTTTAAAACCCACAGAAAAGGAAGGTGGGTCTCATGTATGTAAATCCTAGATTTTAAAATAGAACATTTTGGTATATATGTGAATACACCTTTAGAAGAAAGAGCTTTGAGTATTCACTTAATTATATAAAATAACTTTAGAAAAGGAGAGAGACATTTTGAGCCGGAAATTCTGGAGCATAACTGTCACGACTCGCCTTCACCAAAAGGAGGGAAGGGTCAGCAGGTTGCCAGGCCCTTCCTTCTTTAAGTTGAAGGAGAGATAATGACCCCCGAAACCTGCCTTCAATAGGTCCCGAAGTGGAGACTAGCACCAAGGGTATAGGAAAATCTCGCAAATGGAAGGCATTACCCTTTTTATTTAATAGGATCGAAAGATAAGGAGGAGAAAACCCAACAACACCAAGGTAGAAGGAAAAGTAAAGCCAAAAATAAACCATTCCCACATGCATGTTTCAAAAGTGAAATCCACAAAGTGCAAAAAGATTACTACAAGGTAAGTACCAAAAAGAAAAGAGAAACAACTGCAACTGCTCCAAAAGTCCGAGCTAGTAAAGTCCTGCGTGATCCCCGAAGTCCTCCTGGAATCCTGAAAGCAGTTTTATATACGTAGGGTGAGCATAAAAGTACACTCAGTAGGGAAAAACCAAGACTCTCGTGCACAAGTGGGGGAACGTACTAAAGTCCCGTGAGAAAGAGTAAACCAAACACCTAACAAGGCAACTATCCATCCCAGACCTCACCAAGGCTCGCTCCCCAAATAACGCAAGTCAAGTAATATATATATAAGAGCACATCGATGTTTGGGTACCCCGCGCCACTTTCCCACTGGTTATTGAGATATCCTACGCATCGGACCAATCCCGCCATCCTCACCGCAGTCCCACTGCCGGACCCGCCCGCACACACCTGGGCCACAACCACACGCAGTCCCACTGCCGAATCCCGCCCGCACACACTTGGGCCACAACCGTCACGTGTAACCATGCCTGCAAACACCTAGGCCATAACAACCACCGCTACGCCCGAAGACACCTGGGCTAAAGGATCCACTGCCACACCCGAAGACACCTGGGCCTCATCCCGAAGACACTTGGGAAACCACCTGCCGCACACACCTGGACAACCTCCACAACACCCTGCCCGATGGTTCATGGGCTAATAATGGACTTCAGGCCATCACAGCCTGCCCGAAGATACTTGGGCTATCCGGGAAAGGGAGCAGAAAAGGAGCTAATAACCAGCCACTAAGGATAGTTTTGGGAAAAACACCCTTCCCCCATAAATGGGGGTGTTCGGCACTAAGTGCTCAACTTGGGTGGGGCGCGAATAAGAAACGCAAAGTTACAAGTATAGATATAGGTAACAAACACTCACCCAAAACATAGGTTTTCCTAGACAACCTACAGAACACGACATCACTGCGTCCGAGTCACAGTTCACGACCCTTGCCCACAAAACCATTTGTCCCAATTCTTGTTTCACGTTCAGTTAAAATGTTCAAATGATTTCAAGCACTACTGGGCAACTACCATAAGCATAACCAAGGAAAACGTCAAAAGCAAGGATCAACCAAAGCACTCACTCCCGGTTCTGTTAACAGAGGATCTCTCCCCAATTTGTGATAAAAACTCTCAACCACTGAAACCATACCAACAGGAGATCCCATCCCCCAAATTCACACAGCCACCGAGAGTATAAAAAGAACGGGGGATCCCATCCCCTCCCACATCTCCAGCAAACGGCCCGAAGGGAAAACAACCAACAACCACTACCCACACAAGCCAGGGATTTTCATATTTAAACGACTTAACACACTCCATGATTTCAAAATTCCATGTGTTCTATCCATTAGTTATCACAGAAGGGTTGATCCGGGTGATTTCAATTATTCAGCCGGATATACGTGATTAACCAATTTCACAGTAGGAGTTCACAATTTCAACAACCCATTTAAAATATCACGAAGGGATTCATCAGCGCACATACAATGACCACCAACGGTCTCAATTTCCAGAAGAATATCGACCAGCACAAATCAAAAGGATAAGCACAAGATAAAGCATAAGCAACGATCACAACCCCTTCCCCTTCATTCTTTAGAACTCCGTTTATTATCTTTATCAAGGTTTGGTTCAACCAATTCCATAGGAACAAAAGAAAAACGCCCACCCCGCATGGTACACAAAAGTGAGAGACGAGAGAAATCCCATACTTGTTGATGGATGATCGACGCTTAGGCCGGGGGAGCGGAACTTTACGGATAACGATGCGGCGATCCCGGTGCACCAGAAGAGTCACGATCGAAGAAGGGGGAAACCACGACCTGACCCTTAATTTATAAGAGCCGGGGACGGTTGAGATAAAAACGCTGAACCGCGTAAGACGTGGAAGTCGTGGGTTGACCACGCGGCTTGACTCACCATTAATGGTGCTGAGTGGTTTAAACCGACCCATGAATTAATGAAGCATTTAATTAAAACCTTTGTGCACGTTTCAGATTTCCAAGATATTTTTAACAAGGCAGAATAGGGTTTAAAACCCTATTTGCGAAAAAGGGGCAAGGCCGGGCGACGTCGGCCGGTCTCACCGATCGGTACCCCTCAAGGATCCGGATTTTTCGGCAAAGGAAGGGACCAAGGGGGGTCTGGGTCATCACATCAGATACCTCTTAAACGATTCTCGTCCCCGATAATCAAAACAAACCAGAAGAAAAGAGAGGATCCGAACAACCATCTTCGAAGATACCTCTTAGGAGTGGACCTCCGCTAATTGAAAACACTCCCTGTCAAGAACCAAGCAACATACCACGCCCAAACTGCCCGCTCATGTGGGTTTGGGGAGTTCCCCTCCCCCATGTCAAGATATTATCCGCTTTGGGCGGCACTGACTCGCCCGCACGGGTTTAATCGCATCCACCTTAATGCGTCTTGACTAGGGGTCGGGTTCCCCCTCTCCTTTAGTCGGGGCTTTCCACACATAACAGAGGAAAGGAACTAGTACACTTCATAGCCAAAAAAAGGTCAAACGTTCTGTCACAACAGGCACCAAAGGTTCAAAGCTCAGAACAACTCGGGGTATTGGGCACACATCTGTGCTTCCCTCTCCCACGTACTCTCTTCGAGGCCGCCATGTCTCCACAACACACGAACCAAGCCGATGGTTCGTCCGCGGAGCACCTTCTCCTTGCGATCCTCGATTCTGACTGGCCGTTCCTCGAAGGTCGCGTCTCCTCCCACATCTAGCTCTCCCCAGTTGATGACATGAGAGTCATCATGTAAGTACTGACGATGCTGGGAGACATGGAAGACGTCATGGACCCTCTCCAACTGAGGTGTTAGGGCCAGCTGATATGCTACCTCGCCAACTCGCCTCAGCACCTCGAAAGGTCCGATGAACCTAGGGGAGAGCTTACTCCCCTTTCCGAACCACCGCTGCCCCCGTCGAGGGGAAACCTTCAAAAACACATGATCTCCCACCTCGAACTTCAGGGGCCTCCTCCGACGATCAACATAAGATTTATGCCGATCCTGAGCTGCTTTCATCCTCTCCCGCACTAGCTGGACTTTCTCCGTGGTGCTCTGCACTACTTCTGGTCCAAGAGTACCAGTCTCACCAAACTCTGCCCAGCATAAGGGTGAACGACATGGTCTTCCATACAAAGCCTCAAAAGGGGCCATGCCGATAGTAGAGTGGAAGCTGTTGTTGTAGGCAAACTCTACTAAGGGAAAGTGTCGTACCCATGATCCTCCGAAATCCAGAACACATGCTCGCAGCATGTCATCCAATGTATGGATAGTCCGCTCTGTCTGTCCATCAGTCTGAGGGTGAAAAGTAGTGCTAAGGCGTAGCTGGGTGCCAAAAGCATGTTGTAACCCCTTCCAGACTCGTGAGGTGAACCGAGTGTCCCGATCTGAGACGATAGTCTTCGGAACTCCATGCAAACACACCACCCCATCCACGTACCTCTGTGCTAAGGTACTCACAGGTCCTGACTCCTTGATAGCCAAGAAGTGAGCAGATTTTGTCAATCGATCCACCACTACCCAGATAGCATCATGCCCGCCCTGAGCCCTGGGTAGTCCCGTGACGAAGTCCATCGAGACGTCATCCCACTTCCACTCGGGAACATCTAGAGGATGCAATAGACCACCCGGAACACGGTGTTCAGCCTTAACCTGCTGACACACCAGGCATTTAGCCACGAACTCTGTCACTGCCCGTTTCACCCCGGGCCACCAAAACTGTCCCCTCAGGCCTTGGTACATTTTCGAAACACCCGGATGTACTGCCAAGGCTGAGCTATGGAACTCACGAAGGACTTCATCATGCATCGCCTCTGGAACAAACAACCTCCCATGAAGGAGCATCTGACGTCGGCTGTCCTCCGACCATCCTTCCGGAGCATTCCCCTGATCGACACGATCCCGCAACACTTCCACCTCAGGATCTCCCCACTGAGACTCTTCCACTTGCTGCAACAAAGAGGACTGTACCATCATCTGAAACAAACAACCTCTAGTACCTTCCACCCTTGCATCCAAGTGCAAGGCAGCCAACTCCCCCATCGCCTTCCAAGCATCAGCAGATTCCCGAACCACCTCCTGATGCGGCTTCCTGCTCAGGGCATTAGCCACAACGTTTCCCTTACCTTCAGTGTATGAGATCCCAAAGTCGTAGTCCTGGAGAAACTCGACCCACCTCCGCTGTCGCAAGTTCAAGTCACGCTGGGAGAAGATATAGCGCAAGCTTTTGTGGTCGGTGAAGACCACAAAGCACTCCCCAAAGAGGTAATGTCGCCACAGCTTCAATGCGAACACTACCGCTGCAAGCTCCAAATCATGGGTGGCATAGTTCCGCTCATGGGGGCGTAGCTGCCTGGACCCGTAAGAGATCACCCCTTGTTGCTGCATCAATACGCACCCCAGGCCCTGTCCTGAAGCATCACAGAATACCTCATAGGCCATCCCTTCTTCTGGTAATCTCAACACTGGAGTACTAACCAGTTTTTCTTTAAGGTAGCTGAAGGACGACTCACATTGCTCGCTCCACATGAAAACCTGGTCCTTCTTGGTCAAAGCCGTCAAAGGGGCTGATACTCGGGAGAAGTTGGGTACGAATCTCCGGTAGTAGCCTGCCAGTCCGAGGAAACTCCGAACTTCCGCCACATCCTTGGGTGCTGCCCAAGAAACAACTGCCTCGACCTTTGATGGGTCGACTGCTACTCCCCGCTCAGACACTACATGTCCGAGAAAGTGCACTTCTCGTTCCCAGAACTTGCACTTTGACAACTTCCCATAGAGCTGGTGCTGTCGGAGGACCTCCAAAACTGTCCTCAGGTGCTCTGCATGGTCCTCTTCTGACCTTGAATAGATCAGGATATCGTCGATGAACACCACCACAAACCGATCCAGGTACTCCCGAAAGATGGAGTTCATAAGCCCCATGAACACGGCCGGGGCGTTCGTAACACCAAAGGGCATGACCACGAACTCGAAGTGCCCATACCTGCACCTGAATGTCGTCTTCGGGACGTCGCTATCCTTCACCCTCAGCTGGTGGTACCCGGACCGCAGGTCGATCTTCGAGAACCATCCTGCTCCCTTCAGCTGGTCAAAAAGATCATTTATCCTCGGAAGAGGGTAGCGATTCTTGATCGTTACCTGATTCAGCCTCCTGTAATCGATGCACAACCTGAGGCCACCATCTGCCTTCTTTGCGAACAAGACTGGGGCACCCCACGGTGATGCACTTGGACGAACATAACCCCTCTTCATCAGATCGTCAATCTGTATCCGCAACTCCCGTAGTTCCGAAGGTGCCATCCGGTAAGGAGCCATCGAGACTGGTCGAGAGCCGGGCTGCAGGTCTATCCCGAACTCGATATCACGTCGAGGGGGTAGAGTCGTCACCTCCTCAGGAAAGACGTCCATAAATTCACGAACGACCTCTGGTATTTCCACCATTTCCGCATCTGTTGATTCTATCGTCAGTTCGGTCAACAAGGAGAGGAAAGGTTCCTCCCTCCTATTTCCCTTCGGACAGCTCCGCTCGCCGGTGAAAGTAACACGCTGGCCGTCCAAACCGGAGAACACCACCCTCCCATGGGAACAGTCGATGATGGCGCACACAGAATATAGCCAGTCGATGCCTAGGATGACATCATACGGCTGAATCTGTAGCAGAAGGAGATCCCTAACCGACTGATGTGGCCCCAACATCAGTCTACATCCCCGACAAACGAACAACAAGTCGGTCTGACCTCCAACTGGTGTGCTCAAAACCAGGGGCACTGGAAGTCTCTTGGCATCTAGACCCAAGGCGCGGGCTAGACTGGGTGCAACAAAGGAGTGCGAAGCTCCGGTATCGAACAAGGCATAAGCAAGAGTGCTGAACACACTGATCGTACCTCGAACAACCTCTGGCCCTGCTGGAATTGTTGCTTCTGCGGAGTTTACCTGTCCACGCCAAGCTCCCCTGCCCCTCGGCTGTTGGCCACCTCCCCGACCACGCCCTGGTCGAGGTCCCTGGGGAGCGCCCTGAGGTCGGCCTCCTCCTCCAACGCCTGCCCGCGGAGGAGCGGGAGCTTGCTGTCCCTGCTGCTGCTGCTGGAAGGATCTGGCTGGAAACTGCTGCTGCGGCGGATGCTGGGGATGACTGCCACTACTGTACTGCACTCGATTGGGGCACTGACTCCGGAGAGGTCCAGGGTTCCCGCAGATGAAGCACCGTGGTCCCGAGCCTGAAGGGAAAGAACGTGGGTCAGGGGATTGAAACCAAAACTGCTGCGGTCTGCTCCCTGCGGGTCGGAACCTGGAGGGTCCCGATGCTGGAGGCCTGGTGCTGATGGCCTTCCCCTTCGATGGTCCCAGCTGGATCCCTTCTCGTGACAGTCCGCCTAGAGAGTGCATCCTTTCCACCACTTTGGCCTTCTTCTGAACCTCTAAGTATGTCGGAAGGGTAAAGGGGGTAACAGCATACTGGAGGGAGGGTCTGAGCGCCTCCTCCAAACGTCTTGCCCGAGACTCCTCATCGGGAAAGAGGTCTGGAGCAAAACGCAGGAGGTCCTTGAACTTGATTCCACGTTCCCTCACAGACTTGCTCCCCTGCTGGAGGGAGAGTAGCTCCTGCCTCTTCTCCGCCTTCATTGTCGAGGAGAGAAACTCCGCCCGGAACTCCTTCTCGAAATCCGCCCAGGCAACCTCAGACTCTTTCCTACCCCCCAGGTGAAGCATCCACCACTGACGTGCCGCTCCTTGCATCTGACTAACAGCCAGAGGAACCCAGTACTCAGTCGGGGCCCGAATCAGGCCGAAGGCTATGACTAACTCTTCTAGCCAGCCTTCCGTCTTCGCATCGGAGGTGCTTCCCTCATACTTCTCGAGGGCCTGTCGTTGGAAGGCTCGAAGAGTCTTCTTCCACTGGTTGTCCTCTTCCTCTCGATCAACTCTCTGCCGATTGGCCAAAGTAGTCTCAGGAGTCTCGATCGCCTGTACCACACGTGGTCGCCTTCCAGGTGCCATAGCTGCATGGTAAACAAGGAATGCCTAAGCCCAGTAGTGCAAAGAAAATCGTTCTTAAAACTTATTAAGATTTAATTTATTCTTAATTTCCCAAGACATACCAGAAACATAAGAACAAAATTCTTTTATGATACATGTACCTTTCCTAGGGTCTCTACCCTGCAATCGGTGTGGCCTCACTTGGTCGTTCGGTAGGTCCAGAGTCCTTGCATCGGATCACGGGGGGCCCTAAAATCCCGTGTCCTAGCCGGTCTTCCCTGGCCTAATTCACGCTCCAAGGTCACCCAACACAGTTGCCTTACCACCCCATGCAATCCTCACTGTGCCTAACTTCAGACTCCGTCCTATCTCTCAACCTCCTCATTCTGTCACGACCCGCCTTCACCAAAAGGAGGGAAGGGTCAGCAGGTTTCCAGGCCCTTCCTTCTTTAAGTTGAAGGAGAGATAATGACCCCCGAAACCCGCCTTCAATAGGTCCCGGAGTGGCGACTAGCACCAAGGGTATAGGAAAATCTTTCAAATGGAAGGCATTACCCTTTTTATTTTATAGGATCGAAAGATAAGTAGGAGAAAACCCAACAACACCAAGGTAGAAGGAAAAGTAAAGCCAAAAATAAACCATTCCCACATGTATGTTTCAAATGTGAAAGCCACAAAGTGCAAAAAGATGACTACAAGGTAAGTACCAAAAAGAAAAGAGAAACAACTGCAACTGCTCCAAAAGTCCGAGCTAGTAATGTCCTGCGTGATCCCCGAAGTCTTCCTGGAAACCTGAAAGCAGTTTTATATATGTAGGGTGAGCATACAAGTACACTCAGTAGGGAAAAACCAAGAATCTCGTGCACAACTGGGGGAACGTACTAAAGTCCCGTGAGAAAGAGTAAACCAAACACCTAACAAGGAAACTATCCATCCCAGACCTCACCAAGGCTCTCTCCCCAAATAACGCAAGTCATGTAATATATATATAAGAGCACATCGATGTTTGGGTACCCCGCACCACTTTCCCACTGGTTATTGAGACATCCTACGCATCAGACCAATCCCGCCATCCTCACCGCAGTCCCACTTCCGCACCCGCCCGCACACACCTGGGCCACAACCACACGCAGTCCCACTGCCGAATCCCGCCCGCACACACCTGGGCCACAACCACACGTAGTCCCTCTGCCGAATCCCGCCCGCACAAACCTGGGCCACAACTGTCACGTGTAACCATGCCTGCAAACACCTAGGCCAGAACAACCACCGCTACGCCCGAAGACACCTGGGCTAAAGGATCCACTGCCACGCCCGAAGACACCTGGGCCTCATCCCGAAGACACTTGGGAAACCACCTGCCGCACACACCTGGCCAACCTCCACAACACCCTGCCCGATGGTTCTTGGGCTAATAATGGACTTCAGGCCATCACAGCCTGCCCGAAGATACTTGGGCTATCCGGGAAAGGGAGCAGAAAAGGAGCTAATAACCAGCCACTAAGGATAGTGTTGGGAAAACACCCTTCTCCCATAAATGGGGGTGTTCGGCACTAAGTGCACAAATTGGGTGGGGCGCGAATAAGAAACGCAAATCTACAAGTATAGATATAGGTAACAAACACTCACCCAAAACTTAGGTTTTCCTAGCCAACCTACAGAACACGACATCACTGCGTCCGAGTCACAGTTCACGACCCTTGCCCACAAAACCATTTGTCCCAATTCTTGTTTCACGTTCAGTTAAAATGTTCAAATGATTTCAAGAACTACTGGGCAACTACCATAAGCATAACCAAGGAAAACGTCAAAAGCAAGGATCAACCAAAGCACTCACTCCCGGTTCTGTTAACAGAGGATCTCTCCCTAATTTGTGATAAAAACTCTCAACCACTGAAACCATACCAACAGGATATCCCATCCCCCAAATTCACACAGCCACCGAGAGTATAAAAAGAACGGGGGATCCCATCCCCTCCCACATCTCCAGCAAACGGCCCGAAGGGAAAACAACCAACAACCACTACCAACACAAGCCATGGATTTTCAGATTTAAACGACATAACACACTCCATGATTTCAAAATTCCATGTGTTCTATCCGTTAGTTATCACAGAAGTGTTGATCCTGGTGCTTTCAATTATTCAGCCGGATATACGTGATTAACCAATTTCACAGTAGGAGTTCACAATTTCAACAACCCATTTAAAACATCACGAAGGGATTCATCAGCGCACATACAACGACCACCAACGGTCTCAATTTTCAGAAGAATATTGACCAGCACAAATCAAAAGGATAAGCACAAGATAAAGCATAAGCAACGTTCACAACCCCTTGCCCTTCTTTCTATAGAACTCCGTTTATTATCTTTATCAAGGTTTGGTTCAACCTATTCCATAGGAACAAAAGAATAACGCCCACCCCGCATGATACACAAAAGTGAGAGACGAGAGAAATCCCCTACTTGTTGATGGATGATCGACGCTTAGGCCGGGGGCGCGGAACTTTACGGATAACGATGCGGCGGTCCCGGTGCACCAGAAGAGTCACGATCGAAGAAGGGGGAAACCACGGCCTGACCCTTAATTTATTAGAGCCGGGGACGGTTGAGATAAAAACGCTGAACCGCGTAAGACGTGGAAGTCGTTGGTTGACCACGCGGCTTGACTCACCATTAATGGTGCTGAGTGGTTTAAACCGACCCATGAATTAATGAAGAATTTAATTAAAACCTTTGTGCGCGTTTCAGATTTCCAAGATATTTTTAACAAGGCAGAATAGGGTTTAAAACCCTATTTGCAAAAAAGGGGCAAGGTCGGGCGACGTCGGCCGGTCTCACTGATCGGTCGCACTGATCGGTCTCACCGATCGGTACCCCTCAAGGATCCGGATTTTTTGGCAAAGGAAGGGACCAAGGGGGGTCTGGGTCATCACAATAACAGCTATGTTACGAGGTTTTAAAAGACATTAAAAAGAGAGGGAAAATGGGTCAAACATTCATAAATGACCCATAAAACAGTAGATGGACAGAATAAGAAGGATACATGATCATGGTAATGAAATTTTAAGGACATACCATTTGAAATGAAAAAAATGGAAGGAAGACAAAAATTATATTTCTCTTATGAAAGTTCGGCAGCCTAACGTCGTTACTTAAACTTCAACAAAAATGATTTGAAAAGATCAAATAGGGTCTCTCATCATGTGAACATAAGAGTTAAGTATGATAGATATAGATATAATTCCCCAGTATAATTAAAAAGGAACTTGAAAGACTTGACATGAAAGTAGAACTTTGAAAAGAATGAGAAGGGTGAACGAATCCCCAAAAAAATTCGGCAGCCTAACGCCGCCACTTAAAACTTCAAAATACTGAATTGAAGAGATCAAATGGGGTCTCTCATAATATGAACATAAGAGTACAGTATGATAGATATAGAGTTCATACCCCAACATAACAAAAAGGAACTGGAAAGAATTGACATGAAAGTAGAACTTCAAAACGAGAAGGGTGAAGAACCACTTAAAAATTCGGCAGCCTAACGGCGCCACATAAAACTTCAAAATACTGAATTGAAGAGATAATATGGGGTATCTTATCATATGTACATAAGAGTCCAGTATGATAGATATAGAAATCATACCCCAACATAACAAAAAGGAACTTGAAAGAATTGACATGAAAGTAGAACTTCAAAACGAGAAGGGTGAAGAACCACTTAAAAATTCGGCAGCCTAACGACGCCACTTAAAACTTCAAAATACTGAATTGAAGAGATCAAATGGGGTATCTCATCATATGATCATAATAGATCAGTATGATAAATTTAGAGATCATACCCCAACATAATATAAAGGAACATGAAATACTTTACATGAAAAGAGATCTTGAAAAATGAGAAGGGAGAAAGAATCCGTTACAAAAATTTCTGCAGCCTAATGACGCCACTTAAAACTTCATAAAAAGAAATAATGAGAGTAATAGGGGATATATAAATATATGAACATAAAAAGTTCAGTAAGAGGAGTATAAAATAACATCCTCCAACATAAGAACATGTAGCATAAAAGGAATGACATAAAAGATATTACTTGAAATGAAAGAGGGAGGTCGGATCCCTTACCTTAAAATGTAACTCTTAAAACTCAATGGTTGGGACCTTGAGGGCTTGGGGGAACCTTGGGAGGACTCTTTGGGAGGTAAGGAGACCATAATTTAGTTGAAGATGGTTTTGGATTCAAAAATATTAGAGGAGGGCTTGGTATTTATAGGGAAAGTGAGGGGACAAAGCATTAATGGCCAAGGGACACATCAAAAGTGGTTTTCTCAAAAGCATGAGCCCTCCCATGGTACTTCCCATAAAGTTAGGCCACATGGGGACCCCCAAACAATAATTCATCCTCTTTAGTCGAAAACCCTTTAAAATATCTCATGAAATCATCATGACATAGTTATGATGTCATTAAACATACCGAAACCCTAAAACTGTATTTTTACTATTCACTGAAAATTCAACTTTTTCAGAAAAATCCCAAAATTTCACCTTAACCAAATATCAAGGATCTGATTTCAAAAATGAACTCCATTTTATAAAAATAATTTTCTAAATATTTTTAATTTATTTTTTAAATAAATACACTATTCACCGAAAATTCATTATTTTTAGAAAAATCCCCAAAAATTACCTTAACATAATATCGATGCTCTGAGTTCAAAAATGAAATCCATTTTATACCAATAATTTTCCAAATATTTTTAATTTAATTTTTAATTAAAAAAACACTATTCACCTGAAAAAACTAATACTTGAATAATAATTTATGAATCCGTTTTTTAACCATTTTATTGAATCACATTACTTAATCAAGGTGCCTAGATTTTTATTAATACTTTCTTTAAGTGATATTACTAATCCATTTGGTCATATTACTAATCATAAGCATAAAATCACTCTTCATAATTTACTATTCATCAAAAATTAAGTTGATCTTATTAGACTCTAAATTCCGTACTGAACATATTTGTAGAAGACCATTTTTTGAAAATCATTAAACATTTTTATTTATTTAAGGTTTACATAAACATTTTTAAAATATCCTTTCTATAAAATTCATCAAAAATATGCATACTATATTTATCCGGTCATTTGAAAATTCATAAACTTCATCATAAGAAGAAATCCCAATTTTTATTTAAAACAAAGGATTACACAAGGCAGTTATGGTCTCCTTACATAGCCCCTTATCACACTAGCATAGGACCTAAGTGTAAGGTGTGCTAAGGTTAGAGAATCGGAGGGAGGCTCGGCCAACATCGCACGAGTAGTAATTTCAATCAGTTTGAACATCTTGCGAAGGCGATCCCGTTCTAGCTTCACACGATGAAGTTAGGCTTGGGTTTGGTCCAGAGAAAAGCCCAGTGGTGCCACCTCCCTCACAAGTTCTGTTAGATGTGATTCGATCGGTCCAAGACTACTGGGTGAGGCCATCAAATATTCTTTCTATATTAATTAACCAAGATTACTTGTATTTAGAGACAATAATCAAAACGTTTAGTTTCCAGCGGTCATATTGACCAATAGTCATATAACAGTAAAAAACCAATGGTATCATTTTAATTATACTCATGTTATCATATAAAACATTTTTGTTGGGTATAAAAATAAAAAAAATAACACATGAAATTAGGAAACAAGATTTATTCGAAATTTAGGGCCGTTACAATCCTCCCCCCTTACGAAATTGCGTCCTCACAATTTTAAAAATTGGGTTTTGAAATTTCATTGAATGTTCCACATCGGAAAATGATTCAGTAACACCATTACTTTAAAAGAAATAAAAGGAAGTACAAAGGCCACCCGAGTTTACTCATACTAGGATTCCATGTAGGAAACAAGGACATGGACGAGAAAACAAAGGGTCACGTCCAAAAGGAGAGTGATAGAAAACATGATTAGGAGGAAGTTAACCACCAGAAAATCCCAAAATTATGATGTGTGTAAGTGGTCTTTGATTACCTAGTAGGAAACATAAACCAACAACGTTTTTGTTTTATGTTCCTTTTCATAACTTTGAGGAATTCATTTACAACATAGAACAAAAACATAAGGAAATATATCTACCTTCATGTAGAGTTTCATACATTAATAAGTTTCTACCGAAACTAATCTTTTCTCCAAACGATGAGCATTCAAAACTATTTGGTCTCATCAAAACACATGAATCATCTTCTAGAGAATCACATAATCCACAAAAGATCAACTATCTATTTCTTCTATCTTTAAACATTATACAAAAAATAGAATGGTTAAGGTAAAAAAACTCTTCAAAAAGAATCTCATAGGAATGGAAACTACTTTTAAATCTTCAAAGTTCCATGGTAAAACCCAAAGTTCATCATAGACCATTCCGTAAATAATGTTCATTAAGATTCCTCAAAATACACCAAACTAAGATTGAAACCCAAATACAAGATGGATTTGATAACATAGTCTTCCAAAATAAACTTCATTGTTCATCTCCAAACAACATCAACCACACCTAACATCTTATAACAAAAGTAGCTAACCTAAAAATATTTTACCCAAGATAGGTTAATCATTCCCATAAGTAACCTAAATTACTATAAGCCCACCTTAAGTACATTGATTCTTCAAAATATAAGTCAGCATTACTCCTCAATGAAAATACCATAGTAATCTATTTACCTTGATCATATAGGGTCCTCAAAATATTGATCGTCTTCCAAAATAATAATCATATTTTAATCCCCTAATCATCTCTGTCGTATTAATACAGCAATCATAGCTTTTCCTATCACATTGGTTGTTGGGACATGTTCTTCCATTTCCTTCCATTAACTAAGAAAAGAAACTATAAATAGGGGCTTAAATACTTAGCCAATAATCATGAAAAAGAAACTTAAAGCATATAAGGATAACTTGTAGTTGAAAGGTATACCCTAACTTGTGATCCCCTAGGTTCCCATCTAGGTTATCCATGATCATATATTCTTATGTGAACCTTTATTTTATTTTATCTTTGTTCCTTTAACCATGGTTCATACTAAGCTTATGAATTTACCAAAGCATATCCCCTGGGAGTGTCGTAACCAAGAGTGCAGCAAGGCCCGTTGTCGTGTACCAGTTCCCGTTCCAGTCTAGCTCAAAGCGGTGTTTTTAGGTTTTACCCTTATGTACATATGTGCCAGAGCCACCTCTACCTGCTCGTATCTAGACAGGGATGTATTTTCATGGAAACCCCTTACTCAATACTCACCAAAATACCAGGAAGATTTCCTATATTTAAACTTTTCTATAGGGTTCTTCCTAGAGTTTTCATATCCTAATTTACACAAATAACTAAACCATCCTTTGATACCAACTATAGAATCCCGCCTTTTTATCACATAAACATTCATTACATTTTACAAAACCGAGGATCTTTAAGGTTTAGTGTCTTGGAAACCAAGAACTTACAATATGAAAAAATAAAACATTCTTCTTAAACACTTGAAAGTATTCTCCTCATTTTCATCCTAGATTCATTACTGAATCTCATAACCTGGGAATATACATCAAAAGAAAGGGTGAGAAGAAGGCCCAGTAAGGAAAACAAGAGAAACATTTTACATGTGAACTTGGGATACTTCAATAAGGTCAAGAAATGAACTTTAAGGCATGAGAATGAAATCCTGAGGCATATCATAATAAAAATAAAATTTTCATAACTTGAAGATGTGGCTACATCATTTAACATAGAAAATCATGAACATATCACCAAGGTCCATCCCCAAGGTGTCATTTGAAAATAACCAAGGTTATTCACCAAGGTATCGTGAAAATTGTAATCTCTAGTTGTTACATCATTACCCAATGCATTGGAGCGCTATCAGATAACACCCTTAAATTTGCCTTTATTATCATGTGAGCCACATATATCATCATCAAACATTTCATAAATAACCCATATAGCATAAAATAAATGGGTTTCATTTCATAATCACAACGTTTTAAAAACTGCTTTAAAGACATGATCTTTACGTCACTTTAAAACCCACAGAAAAGGAAGGTGGGTCTCATGTATGTAAATACCAAAATTTAAAATAGAAAATTTTGGTATATATGTGAATACCCCTTTAGAAGAAAGAGCTTTGAGTATTCACTTAATAATATAAAAGAACTTTAGAAAAGGAGAGAGACATTTTGAGACCGAAATTCTGCAGCATAACGGCTATGTTACGAGGTTTTAAAAGACATTAATAAGAGAGGGAAAATGGGTCAAACATTCATAAATGACCCATTAAACAGTAGATTGACAGAATAAGAAGGATACATGATCATGGTAATGAAATTTCAAGGACATACCATTTGAAATGAAAAAAATGGAAGGAAGACAAAAATTAGATTTCTCTTATGAAAGTTCGGCAGCCTAACGGTGTTACTTAAACTTCAACAAAAATGATTTCAAAAGATCAAACAGGGTCTCTCATCATGTGAACATAAGAGTTCAGTATGATAGATATAGAGATAATTCCCCAATATAATTAAAAATAACTTGAAAGACTTGACAGGAAAGTAGAACTTTGAAAAGAATGAGAAGGGTGAAAGAATCCCCAAAAAAATTCGGCAGCCTAACGGCGCCACTTATAACTTCAAAATACTGAATTGAAGAGATAAAATGGGGTATCTCATCATATGAACATAATATTCCAGTATGATAGATATAGAGATCATACCCCAACATAACAAAAAGGAACTTCAAAAAATTGACATGAAAGTAGAACTTCAAAACGAGAAGGGTGAAGAACCACTTAAAAATTCGGCAGCCTAACGGTGCCACTTAAAACTTCAAAATACTGAATTGATGAGATCAAATGGGGTCTCTCATAATATGAACATAAGAGTCCATTATGATAGATAGAGATATCATACCCCAACATGATAAAAAGGAACTTGAAAGAATTGACATGAAAGTAGAACTTCAAAACGAGAAGGGTGAAGAACCACTTAAAAATTCGGCTGCCTAACAGTGCCACTTAAAACTTCAAAATAATGAATTGAAGATATCAAATGGGGTCTCTCATCATATGATCATAATAGATCAGTATGATAAATTTATAGATCATACCCCATCATAATAAAAAGGAACTTGAAATACATTACATGAAAATAGATCTTGAAAAATGAGAAGGGAGAAAGAATATGTTACAAAAATTTCGGCAGCCTAACGGCACCACTTAAAACTTCTTAAAACGAAATAATGAGAGTAAGAGGTATCTCTCATTATATGAACATAAAAAGGTCAGTAAGAGGAGTATAAAAGAACATCCTCCAACATAAGAACATGTAGCATAAATGGAATGACATAAAAGAGATTACTTGAAATGAAAGAGAGAGGTCGGATCCCTTACCTTAAAATGTAACTCTTAAAACTCAATGGATGGGACCGTGAGGGCTTGAGGGAACCACGGGAGGACTCCTTGGGAGTTAAGGAGACCATAAATTCGTTGAGTATGGTTTTGGAGTCGAAAAGATGAGAGGAGGGATTGGTATTTATAGGGAAAGTGAGGGGACAAAGCATTAATGGCCAAGGGACACCTCAAAAGTGGTTTTCTCAAAAGCATGGGCCCTCCCATGGTACATCCCATAAAGTTAGGCCACATGGGGACCCCCAAACAATAATTCATCCTATTTAGTCGAAAATCCTTTAAAATATCTCATGACATCATCATGACATTGTAATGATGTTATTAAACATACCGAAACCCTAAAACTGTATTTTTACTATTCAATGAAAATTCAACTTTCTCAGAAAAATCCCAAAGTTTCACCTTAACCAAATATCAAGGCTCTGATTTAAAAAATGAACTCCATTTTATAAAAATAATTTTCTAAATATTTTTAATTTATTTTTCAAATAAATACTCTATTCACTGAAAATTCATTATTTTTAGAAAAATCCCCCAAAATTACCTTAACATAATATCGATCCTCTGATTTCAAAAATGAAATCCATTTTATGAAAATAATTTTCTAAATATTTTTAATTAAAAAACACTATTAACCTGAAAAAACTAATATTTGAATAATAATTTATGAAACCGTTTTTTAACCATTTTATTGAATCACATTACTTAATCAAGGTGCCTAGATTTTTATTAATACTTTATTTAAGTGAGATTACTAATCCATTTGGTCACATTACTAATCATAAGAATAAAATCACTATTCATAATTTACTATTCATCAAAAATTAAGTTGATCTTATTAGACTCTAAATTCCGTACTGAACATATTTGTAGAAGACCATTTTTTGAAAATCATTACACATTTTTATTTATTTAAGGTTTACATAATGAATTTTTAAAATATCCTTTCTCTAAAATTCATCAAAAATATGCATACTATATTTATCCGGTCATTTGAAAATTCATAAACTTCATCATAAGAAGAAATCCAAATTTTTATTTAAAACAAAGGATTACACAAGGTAGTTATGGTCTCCTTACATAGCCCCTTATCACACCAGCATAGGACTTAAGTTTAAGGTGTGCTAAGGTTAGAGAATCTGAGGGAGGCTCGGCCAACATCGCACGAGTAGTAATTTCAATCAGTTTGAACTTCTCACGAAGGAGATCCCATTCTAGCTTCACACGATGAAGTTCATCTTGGGTTTGGTCCAGAGCAAAGCCCAGTGGTGCTACCTCCTTCCCAAGTTCTGTTAGATGGGTTTCGATCGGTCCAAGACTACTGGGTGAGGCCATTGAATCTTTTTTCTATATTAATTAACCAAGATTACTTGTATTTAGAGACAATAATCAAAACGTTTAGTTTCTAGCTGTCATAATGACCAATGGTAATATAACAGTCAAAAACCAATTGTATCATTTTAATTATACTCATGTTATCAAATAAAACATTTTTGTTGAGTATAAAAATAAAATAAAATAACACATGAAATTAGGAAACATGATTTATTCGAAATTTCGGGCCGTTAAATAACTTAACCAACGGTTAGTTCAAAATAGAATAGACGACATCGTTTTATAACAAAACAATTGTAACAAAATGTACGACACCATTCAAATTCTAACTCAAAAGTTCGGAGTGAAGATTCTGAGTGAGATTTCGGAGTGTAAGAGAAAATAATATAGAGTAGACAAAATATAAAGACATAAGTAGAATGAAAGTTCGGAGTGAAGATTCGGAGTTTGAATAAATTCAGAGTGTATAAGACAAAGATGATTAGATTCTGTTTTATAGATGAACTCAGAATGAGAATTCGTTGTCGAAATTCATAAGGATTCGCATCCTGAATCTGATGTAGAACTTAATTAGAGTTCGTATCCGGAGTTCGGAATGAAACTTTATTACAGTTCTCATCTGGATTTCGGAGTGAAACTTTTTTACAGTTCTTGTCCAGATTTCGGATCCTAAAAACAGAATACCTCATATCAAAGTTTCAAACAATTCCGAGAATATATAAATGAATCCGAATCTTATACTTGAGAAAAATATGGATGAAAATATGATAAGGATAATTTTTCTAACAAAAGTGATTTTCCTTATAAAAGCGATTTTCCTTATAAAAGCGATTTTCCTTATAAAAGCAATTTTCCTTATAAAAGCGATTTTCTTAAAGATAAGGTGTTTGTGATTTTCGAAACAAGAATGAATGGAAAAGTCATAAGGAAAACCTTATTGACTCAACACGTAAGTGTTCTATTAAGAAATTAACATTATGAATTTAAATAATACCCAACAAATCTTCTAGAATGATAGAAATAAAATCTTATACATATATGGCTCTTCAATTTTTCATTTCTCCCAAACTATATGAGATAACTACATATCATTGATTGGAATTAGGACACACAAGATGGAATTAATTTCAATTGGAGGTTCATATTCATCATCACAAAGATAAATGATCATATATTCATTTGGAAAAAGAAATGTAACTTACCTTCCTTGGAAAATGATACGAGATAGATATATATAAACCTGTTATATTCCTAGATACATATATAAATTGAATAAAGTAAGAGTCTTAATATTTTAAATAAAATCATTCCTACAATAATAAATAGGAAAATAATTATAGATATGAGATGAGACCATCGTACCAATAGATGGTTTCATCACTAACTCAAAATCAAATCTTTGATGTGGTAGTCTAACACCCTTAGGAAATTATTTATACATAAAATAGGGGGTAAATACATAATCAAATAATACATTAGATCATATAGAGTTTATGATAGTTGTACCTTTCACCATGTTATTATCATAACCCACTTCAGTAGTCATGTTTATGTGAGATTTCATGTTATCATGGATCCTAATTGGATTTTGATGCTGATCATCATCTATAACCATCATAATAAAGAATTGGTAACCATAATTATCATACTCGATGAATTTGAAGCTTGGAATGTGGGTTTTATTTTAGATGGTAACTTTTTCCACCATTGTATTAACTAGATTATTTTGCTCCTTTTGACATTAGTTGGCTTTATGACCCACCATTCTATATTTAACACAACTCCAATTTACATTCATGAAATTCAAGTGATGTTTCATTAATAGTTTTTTGCTTGTTGATTGATATAATTTCTTTTCAATATATAATTGTTTTTCAGTATTCATGGGACTCCTCTTTTTTAAAAACTATAAGAATAGTATGAATCTCAAAATTCTATTTCTACCTTGAATTGAAATTGAATAATTTTTTCATGGATACTAAAGTATCTTATATTTAATTCCTTTTTGAAGACTTGGTTTTATGACACAAAAGGTTCATAAATTTTTCTTTTAGGGATAATGATTAAACAATAAGAAAAAAATTTAGGTCTTGTAAAGTTATTTTTATATGTACCAATGGAATCTTTGTCCTTCTACATATATAAAAATATTTATTACTTAATTTTTATGTATATAATACTGGAAAATTAATTACTAGATAATATTATTTTAAAATCGTCACATTTTATAGATTAGATTTCATCCACTTTACTAATATTATTAGTATGAATAGATCATTAATCTTCTTTTACTTCCAAATGATAAATGGATAGGATAAATTTTTCATGTTATAAACTTCTGAGAATAGATAATATTTATTAAATATTTTTTTCCACTACATAGACACTAGTAGATATGAATAACCACTAAAAGAAGGTGTTTTCTTCATTATAAAATTCTCTAAAGTATTTTTTCCCTCCATTGATTGTTTGGAATCTCTACATGAATAATTACCTGAGAAATTTTCATAACACAAAATTTATTCATTCCATCACACATATAATTTGGTTTATCAATTAGATAATCATTTCATTTTCCATGACATTAATTTTAAACATGAACTCCTCTGGTTTTATAAATTAACTGATACCTAATAATAAATGTGTAAGCATAAAACAATAACAATCATAGTGATATATCAAATAATCTTGAAATATCATTCATAGGATGTCTAAATATAGAAACCATCTTCTTAATATATGGTACCTAATGTTCAACCTAGGTTATCCATGGAAGTTACTAGCACATTAAGATGTTATCCTATAGGAAGAATAATCCCAAGGGTTTTGACCAATTCCTTATAATCCTAATGTCTATATATTGATTAAACCCGTACTCTTATAACAATTTTAATGAACCATACTATTCATATGTAAATATTATATCATTCATATTAATATTGAATACATTTTGTATATAAAATCCTAAGTATTTCAATGTTTTATTGTATTTGGAGACTTAATATGCTATATTTTATTTAATTTAGGATATTTAGAATCTCCCACACAGATATACCAATACAATAAGTATCATAAATTTACCCACATAAATCTATTTCTTACCCAATGAATGGAAATATAAGAATGGGTGAGCTCAGATTCTCAAAATAGGCTAACCACGAGTGATATCAGTCTATGTTCATATAAATTCATAATATAATATTAATGGATTAAGATTCTAAAAATAATATAAAAATATCCAACCTAATCTATAAGGGATCATATACATGTTTTATAGAATTTTTTTTATCATTTCCAAATATTTGAATCATAAGAGTGAAAAGTCATCATACATACATCAGGAACAATATGTTTTTTTCATTAATGTGTGGCACCAATGTAGGTATATAAACTATTTCATATGTTTTGTTTCACTACTGAGGCCATCAACCCATAGTGGATTTGAAATTAAAAATTATTTACCATATCATTACATATCTAGAATCATTACCTATTTCCCATGGTTGATGAAGCACTTTTACTTATTTCCCATAGTTATCTCTTGATATATAAAAAATTAACCAATTAATTAGAGGGATAAAAAAATAGAGGAAAATATATCACATAATTTGAACTATAAATGTGCATGCAACAATATCATAATAGGTTTGACATATCATCATAACATAACCCACGAAAGAAAATGTGATTCATAAACATTTCGTTGTTTCGTCACTGGATAACTTGGAGAAAATAAATATGTTTCATAAAAATATCATTATCATTATCATAAACCATCTAGGGAAAGAATAACTATTGATTCCTTGAATGATATCAATATTTAAAAAAAATTAACATCCATAGATTCTATCATAGATAAAAAATCATTTAAAATTATCATTGGAATTTTTCATGAGGAAAATACCCTTTTCATTTTTAAATCACATATTTAAAATATAAAAATATCCTACTTGATCTTGAAAACATTATATTTTAAAATAATAATTTGAAATTATAATGTAAAATTAATTTCATCAAGCATTCACGATATAGGTAAATTCTACACATGCAACAAAAGTTAAAGGAAAACATTTGTTGCACTAATATATAAAACATAAATATGAATCTTATTTGAAAAAAAATGAAGATTACATTGAATTATTTTTATAGAAATTAATAATTTGGAAATAACAAATTTATACATTCAAAGTAGAGTAGTAAAAAAGATTAAATCATTTAGGATTAATCTATTACTTGTAATAAAAAGGATTTTCGACAGAAAAGTATATGATTCCCAATTTTCCTCAAAACCATTCTATCAATATATTTAATATATATCATAATGAAAATGAATAGAAAAAAATTATTCTACATAAATGAACAAATAATATGAAAAATAAATGGATTAATTAGATAAGGATCATATAACTTTATTAAATAAAATTCAATCATAAACAATCACAATTAAAACTGGATTGATGAATAAATCTCTAACATGAAGTGTCATCACTCTTCACCTTCATACCATCATGTTGGAGTTATTAACTTATTTATATAGAAGGATTGATAAATATTTATCTTAATTATTGAATGAAAACTATTGTTCAATGAATACTCAACTATATGAAGGTGTTGATCCCAAATGAATTTAAATTATAGTGAATAAGATCTCAAAATATAACCCAATGATTGAATGGTTCTCTAATATTAACCATTAGTATAAGGATGATAAGAAATGATAAAATATAACTATTTATCTAGAACCTCCTAAATATATTTCTATAAAAATGAGGCGAACCTTTTATCTTGATTAGATATTACAGAATTTGGTACTACATAAAATCTCACTAATTCCAATATTTATATCCAGAAATGTAGATTAATAGAGAAACATCCTCTCATAAATGTGATGTGTGATGAATTTGTAAGGATATGAACTACAACACAAATTAAAATGTTCTGTTTATATTTTTTGGGTTTTTTAATAATGAAATTCATTGTAATTTTTTCCCATTTCAATTTAGGCATGGGTAATGGTTGTAAAATCACCTTAGGATTTTGTCTCATAGATATAATATTTTTACATACCATGAATCAAGATGCATACTCTACAATATCCCATTTCATGTTTTCCCACTCGAAATATTCTTTCAAATCTCTATAAATTATTTTACTTCCACGATGTATTAATAATGATGAACTATGGGCTTCATCAAATAACTCCTTCTTTAAATAATCCATAAACAGGACACATAAATAGTTAATAAACATTATTAATACATCAAAATACTAATTTAAGTCAATATCATTTATAACCTTTTTTGTAGTTCAATATATTCCATATATTTATCTTTATTCCTATACTAGATAGATGGTTGAGTTTTCATCTGAGAAAGTTATGATCAGCCCCCCTTCCCTAAAATTTCATCTTCTATATTATGTTAGTCCCAAATTATTGGATCTATTTCAATCCTCATCATATAAAAAATTTCATGGTCTTCCAAAATTAGAGCATCAAACACCTTGTTCAAATTCCTAGGGTGGTAGTGTATTGAATATTCAGAATATTTATAAAAAATTTAACTATCTCATAATCTGTATATTAATCTCATTCTATGTGAATATATACAAAAACAGTTATAATATTTTTATATGTCACACTATTCACCTTTAAGATAATTCCTCCATATATTTAATGTTAAAAATTATCACTTCAATATCCAAATCACGATTCAACTAATTTAACTCCTGTATTTTCAAGTGTCGTGTGACATATGTTGTAAAAATATCTTTCTTCAATAGGATACATATTATACTTTATTTGATGAATCAATATAGATCATAAACTATTATTCACTATAGCGTAGTGTATTCATAGGCTCACTAAGAAAACTTCTCTTCAGTTCCAAGAAATTATCTCAAAATTCATATGTAAACAAGAACAAAAATCCCTTATGATTCAACTACATGAGTGGATTATAATGTCATGAGAAACCCATAAAAAATATTCATTAGTATCCATCCATGATAAGAAAATTCTGTCTATTTGTTAGAATGGTTCGATGTGAGCATTTCTTACTAACATCATTCTTTGAATGATCTACTGATATACCCACAGATGAGATTGTATGACCCATGAATGAAACATTCAGAATATAAGGTTTAGACATGGTAAATTCTACAAACAACATATCCATGCATAGTTTATTTATCACAATTATTAAATGATTTTATCTATCTTGATTTCTGTTTTAATATACATGAATATCATCTATAAATACTAGCATAAACTAATAAAGGTAATCATAAAAGACTATATTCATTAAATCACAAATGATTTCAAGAGAATTTGTAATTCCAAATATAATAACTATAAATTAATAATGCCCATACCTCATAATGAATGTTGTCTCTGGTATATCCACTTTTTTAACATGCAATTGATGATGTTGAGAATAATGTTAAATCATATAAAAGTATTGATCTCCTCATAATGGACAAAAAATTAATTAATATGGCATAGAAGACAAAATATATGGATAGTGATCTTGTTATCCTCCCAATAAACAATGCAATGTTGCATTGACCCATCTATATTATGAAAAAAATGAATAGGTTCCCTATGTGGGGATTCAACAGGGTGTATGAATCAATTATCCTAATTATCTTGGAATTTATTAGTTAATTCATGAAACTCAATTGGGTCTATTCTATAAGGTGTCTGTCAAATAAATTTACCACTATATAAGAGTTTAATTGAAGACTATACTATTCGATTGCGGGAAATACTAAGAAACATCTCTATAAATAAATCTAACAAATATAGTAAATTTTTTATATATTTAATGTTGAGTTTCTCCCCAAATATCTGATTTAGATACCCTTCATATATAGGAATTAAAATCCAAAGGATAAAATTAATTTCCTTTGGAATTTCATATTCATACATGCACTGATAAATGATCAGTGGTTCATTTAGAATATGAAATATGACATTCCATCATCAAAAATTGATATGGGATCCATATAAAGAAGTAAATTCCATTCTTATATTCACATTAAATTCAACTAAACTAAAAACCCCATGACATTAAATAATAACATTCCCATAAATGTCAAAAATAGAATCATTATATACTTTAGATTGGACCAAAATATCATTAGGGGTTTTCACCACTAATTCAATATCTAATCATTAAGGGGGTAATTTGGTACACTTATCAAACTTCATCGATATGTAACTATGGGGAGTGATATAGTAAAAAAAATTAGTTCTTATAAATTAGATGATAAGTGTACCTTTCACTATATAATTTCTGTAACCCAATCTAGTATTTATGATCACATAGAATTTCCATTTTTAGTTCATTTTAAGAAATCATTGATGTCGGTAATCATCATAAACATTACGATTCATGCACTAGTTGGTATACTTCACATTCACCTTGCATTTAGAGCATTGGTGCATGTGTCATACATTTATTGGTGACTTATTTTACTCCATTTTACTAACCAACCTCTTCGCCACCTTTAGATATTCATTGGAACTTATTAAATGTATTACCTAATATAAATCACCTAATAGTTATATTCATGTAATTATCATTATGTTTCATCCAAAAATAATTCCATGTAAGGGGAGGAATTTCTATCTACCAAGTAATTTGTTTGACTATTCATGAGGCCACGTCTTCTTTTTATATTCAAAACCATGGGAATAATGGGAATATAAAATTTCAAATTCAAATTTGAGTGAACATTAAATGATTTATTAATAGATAATAAAGACTATTATTTCTAATGAATATCAGAGATATTGTTTTAATCCAAAAATGAATTGATCAATTTTAATTTTAGGGTTAACGATAAAACCAAAATCCAAAAATTCATATCTAGTATACTATTTCTTATAAGTACCAATTGATTCTTCATAAATCTTCTTATGATTAAGTAATTTCTTCTCCTATTTTATTCATTAAATATGGGGGAAGTAATTAATTAAATATATCATTTTAAACTAATCACACTCCATGGAGACAATTTCATCCCCTTGCCTCATTTTCATAATAAAATTCCACCACATATATTTTTAATATTATTAATGATAAATGGATATAATATATTTTCCATGTTCCAAGCACTAGAAAATAGAAAATATTTTCTCAACAGTGTTGATCCCCCACATAGACACTCGTGGATCATAATTACCACTAAAAGGAGTTTATTATTGTATCATTAATGAATCAACAGTCTATTTTCCCCTTCATTAATCATTTGGATGTGCACTATGATTAATGTTTTGATAATGTTTTGTGAGCATAGAAATAATATTACACATTCCACATCTTATTTCATTTGATTTCACATTTATAAAATCATTCCATTATCCATTACATTAGTTGTTTTCATGATGTTTTTTGGTCCCAGAGACTGACTAAGACCATGAATAAAATTGTAAAGATCAAACTATAATATTCAGTTTGAGATGTCAAATAATCATGCAAGATAATTTTTAGGAAATTTAAATAATGTAATAATTTTCTCATTCTATTTATCCTTTGGTTTATACTAGGTTATATACGGTCATTAAAAAATATAATAATGTTTTCTTACACTTAAACTTATCTGTAGGTTTTGTAACAATGTTTTCTAATCCTGATCATTAATTATTGACTCAAATTATAATTTTATAACAAATATATTGACCAATAATTTTCATACCTAAATATTAAATCTTATTAAAGAAATATTGAATATATTTGTAAAATAAATGACAGAGGATCCTAAAGATATAGTGTTTTGGAATATATATATATATATATAATTTTATAATTTCATTAAATAAGTTCAATATATACAATAAATCTCTTCACACAAATTACTATTCATATGAGAACACTATTAATACATTCCTAACAACATGGGTAAATGGATCATAAAAACGATAATCTTAGATGCTCAATAATGGGAAACATGGGAGGTATCAATCAATGTTCATAGAAAAGAATAAGATAAGTATAAGGGTATTAAATCATGAACATAAATAAGTATTTTATACAAAATCAATCATGTATCCTAAACATGAGTCATGTAATAACAAATTATCATTAAAAAATTCATGAATCATAATAATGGAAAATAATTATAAAACAATCAAAAACCCTATGTAAATCTCATAATAGCGGGGAACAATCACATGTATAAAAACATTTCACATTTCATGGTTATCTATCGATAACATAAAACCATAGTGGTTCTGTAATCAATACATACTTCTCGTATCATAATACACCAGACATCATTACAATTTTCCTACAGTGGATCACGTTCTTTGACATGTTTCCCGTAGTTATCTCATGATATTTAAAACATTATGCAATGAATTAAAGGGATATATATTTTTTATTACTCCAATAATATAATTAATATTATACTTATGTGTTCCACGTAACAATAACATAGTCATCATATCATCATCTCATAACCCATATGAGAAAATGGGTTTCAAAAACATTTCATAATTTCATCAAAGAATACCCGATGTAAAAAAAATGTGTTTCAGAAAAATATCATCAATATAATCATAAAACATCCATAAAATTAATAAGGATGTAATTTTTGGATCATATCCATATAAAAATAAAATTAACATCAATGGACATTATAATAGATTAAAATTCTTTTAAATGAATCATAGGAGTATTTATTGAAAAAAATATACTTCACATTTTAAAATAACTAATTCAAAATAAAAAAATTTCCAATACTATTGTTGAAAATATTTTATATTAAAATATACATGTAATATAAAAATGGAATATTCAAGGAAAGAGTTTTCATGACGATGAGAAATTACTTTCACACCATATAATATAAAATAAACCATAATTTTCACAATTTTGTAAAAATTATAAAAGTATATCACCCGAAAAAAAATATTAAGATACCTGTGAAAAAAAATTATTGAAATTAAATATTTGGTAAAAATCAGTATATAATTTTGTTGGAAAATATTTATAAATGAAATCACTTTTGAAAAAACACGGACATGGAAAAAAAGATTTTTCGAACGAATAATAATCTATATACGATTTTCCTTATATACATTTTTTGGATCTCTATAGTACATAAAGATATGAAAATGATAGGAAAACATGTAATATATATAAATAAGTAATTTATAATAAATTTACATGTTTCTATAAAATTATTATCATATAATCTCTACAATTTTAATTCAAGTACAATCAATCTCAATCAAAATTGCATTGAAACATAAATCCCTTACCTCAAGTCTTTTCTTTTGTCGTATTCATTTTACCCTCTAGTATAAAATATATAGATATGTTTTACATATTTTATAGCACTATTATCATTTATATCATACCATTTATTATTTAATAATGAAATACTACAACCCCCTTATTGACAATTTGTTACTAAAATCACTTTTCTTGGTGAAAACTGCTTTGTTTCTTAGGAAAGTTTTGATTTTGTAGCCCCATACCCAATAAATTAATCATAATAAATTTTATATCAAAAAAATTAATCATGATTTAAAAATCATATATATTCATTAAATATATATCTATCCAGATAAGTTATATAAATAAATATAAATTTATTACTTTATTCACGGAGACAATAGGCCATACATATACATGAAATTTGTAACAATTTTTTAACAAATGGAGAAAAAGATAGGTAAATACTAAATCAACGTTATAAACTATCTAATATCTCAACTATATAATATATATATATATATATATATTCATTAACTTTATCATTATTACCATCCATTTCATAATTATAACATTATTTATTCACATCATATCGTGGATGTGGTATTCCACACATACACACGAGTGATGTTATCATTTTCTAATGAATAAAAAGATAAGATGGTATCTAATATATTATAATTAAATATGAATAATTATTAAATAAATATTATATATAAATATATAATCCATAACTACATCCATCCATGAAATATAGTGACAGAAAATAACTTGTATTGCTACTTGGAGACTGTAAGTCATATGTATGAATGAGTGATATTTTCAGGTCCCATTAGATGGAAGGGGAGGTGAATAAAGATATTTTAATTATAATAATATATTTTATAATATTAGTTATAATTAAATTATCATTTTATTTTAATTATGAAATATTTAGATTATCATTAATAATAAACAAATTGAAAAATTTCGAGTAACATGACTACCTCTTCTTCAGTAAGCCTCTTTTAGATCCCTTATTAAATACATTGGGAATTGTATTTTAAGAAGTCCAGAACCTCTAATTTGTTTCTGAAGATGTTATTAAAATTACTAGGTAGGTATTGGTTGATCTATAAGTCTCAATGATTTTTAATGGAGAGAATAGAGGGGTTTCTTTTTATATGTTTAGGGGAGGTCCCTCTTGGATTTTTTTTAAAATAAAAATATAATAAATTAACAATATAATAAATGACTCCAATTTGATAGAGATTTGAAAATAAGTAAGGGATTTTTTAAAATCCAATCAACCAATATAATTTTGATTGGGTTAATTGGTTTTTTAATACTTATCTTTTTCTTTAACCCCTTAGTTAACCAAATTTAACCTTAGCCACTATAAAATAATTTTCAATTTAAAAAACATTATTTGACATATATGGTAGTAATTTGATCATAAATGGACAAGGAATGGGTTTTTTGAAAATTTTTAATTGTAATTATGGTATTGTAATATTTTTATGAATTATAAATATTTTAATATAATATAATTTATCATAAAATATCATTAATTCCCTTTTTGAAACAATTTATTTAATTTTACATTAAAAACATGAAGATAAATATTTAATTTGAGTATAATCATTTAAAAATCCATAAATTTTTATATTTATTTAACAAAATACATTATAATGAATAATTCAACCAAATTATTTTGACTTTAGCTTTTTAAATTTTATTTATTGTATTTTTCTGCTACATGAATTACTATTGTATTGATATTGCATAAGCTTTTATGATAATTATTACATCCCTATAAAATTCGAAAAATAATTTCATAAGATAAATATTATTAATTTCCAATTAAAAAACATTTATCATTAAACATAACCACTTATTAATATTATGATAAAATATTAGAGATATCAAAATCAAGAGGGTAATATTTTGCATTTTATCTTTTATTTAATTAATATAAAGGGCATAATAAAGAAATATGGAACCAAGTGGACATATATTTGAGAATTGGCTAAAATGGAATAAAATAACTCATAAAATAGAATAAAGAATCATGTTAGTGAAATTCTAAAGCCTTATCCAAAAACTTCAACCTTATTTTACTTGTTTTACCCTTAATGAGGTGACATTAAATTACTATAGTTACTATTCATATTGAAAAAAAGATATATTTAACAAATTAAATTATCATAATTATAAATATTTAATTGAGTTTTCAAGATTCAATTTATATAAGTTGTAGAAATTCTTTTCAAAATTAGTGTTTAAAATCCAACACAAACCATTTTTGAGAAAAATAAATTTTATGAATTAAAATGGATATATATAGTTATCACATTCAAAGATAAAATATTAGATGAATGTTAAAAGGTTTTAATGAATAAATAATAAACTAATATCATTAAAAAATTCACCAATATTGATCACTATAATATTTTAAGATAAAATACATTGTGAGGATGAAAATAGTTTTTTCATGAAAACATCCCCTTTACTTTAAAATGATTTTATTTTAATTTATAATAAAATACTAATAAATGAATTCATTGTATACATGTGTTAACCATAAATTATTCTTAATTTCTATAGTATTATTCATTAAAACCAATCCAATGGAAAAAAATATATCTATACATCAATTTTTTCAATTTATACTTGGAGTAGTGCGTATCAACAACAACCAATGAAATTTATTTTATTTACATATAAATATATATTAAAATATTAGGGTGTTATAGGATGATAAATTAATAGATTCCTTTGATAAAGAATTTTATATCCTCTATTATTATAGATAGTTAGAGTTCACCATTATGCTTTCTTCAGGAGTAGAACTGGTATCTATTCCTATAAACAGTATGGATCCCACTAAGATTTAAGAACCAAATAGAAAGTTAGAGAAACTAGGATCCAAAAGGTTTAAACAAACCAATACATCCCCTATGGTTTCACTGGTTCTTTTCACTAATATAATGGATATAAATATGAGTAAATTCATGGATTATTGATGGTTTTATCGGCTCATTATTAGGAACTCGTACCCACTTCCTTTTATAGAAGATCTCATTAATCATCTCAAATAAGTTAATGTATTCTGAATTATTTATATGATATTAGGCTATCATCATGTTCAATCATGGACAACGGACATAAAATTTATAGAATTTTAAAGTAGATATGGATTTTATGAGAAATTATTTATACCATTCATCCTAATGAACACACCTATTATTTTTATAGTCTTGATGAATCTGGTTTTCCACCAATATCTGAATTCCCTTTTCATTGATTTTGTGGATCTTATCTTAGTGACTTCATAGAATCAAAATGATCTTCCCAATCACCATTAAATCATTATATGTATACTAACATATCTTATAATTTATTACACGATCACTAAATTCTACTTTGGGATCAACAAACATCACTTTCTAGGTTACATTATATCAAAAAAATCCATATATTTGGATCCAAAGAAAGTGACACATATTTTATCTTGGGATTCTCCTTATAATTTTATTGATATTAAAATTTCTTGGGAAAATATGGTCGAAATCCCAATTTAAAAAAATCATGTCATGTAAAACCTCTTATAGGTTTTACCAATAAGTGTGTAATGATCATATGGTCTAAATATTGTGAAAAATAATTTGATGAGTTGAATGGAAGGTCTAATTCCTCAATGATCCAGATTTTTTTTGAGCCTAATAGAGAATATTTTTTTTATTATGCATGATTCATTGTTTTAGGATCTATAATGATGAAATGGTAATGATTCAAGGTGTACGGGTCTCATAAGTTGAGGCCTCATGATCATAATTACCCAAAACATGACCTTGAGCTAACATATTTTCTTTTTTCCTTACATCACTGGAAGAATCATATACTGGGGGAATGGATTTCAGTTTACACGATAATTAAAATTCAATAATACATAATATATCAGCATGATATGATTTCCATCAGTGTAGATGGGTTGAAGGACTTCATTTTCTAACTTTTTACTATATTAAACAATGGGTGAAGACAATGTAGTTGTTGATGATATAAGCCAAAACACTCTCACTAAATCTATTTAAGAGGTTACAAGTGAATGATAGTTAATGTATATTATTTATATGATGCATCTATATGTTTATTAAATTCATTATATGTATTTTATCTTGGCTTTATCAGTGGATTCACAACTTCTAGATTAAGTAAATAGGAGAGAAAGATCCTACTAACATGGTAATGAGGGAAACTCTTTTGAGTGAGGAATCACCGCCTGGGAGGGAAGTTGATTAGGATGATATCTGGTATGTCAATGAGAATGTATGGTTTCTTATATACTTGTGATAGGAATAGATGATAAAATATAACACCTCAAAATCGGTTTTACATACTACACTCATAAATAATTACCATGATATGTTCCACTTGTATTGTTGGCCTATTGATCAAAACCCAAAATGAAAGACTTGTTACACGATGTTCCACATTTCAGCAGTTGAAAATGGAGAACCAATGTCCTGTTGGAATACTATACACACTACCCATCTCATCATAGATATAACATAATGTCACCATGTATTTTACAATGGGGTTGAAAAAGTTACCTCGAGGGAGTGACACTGTATGGGTGATCTAGTATAGTCTAACAAACATTTTACACTTCTTTCTTATTTAATAAATTATCTATGTTGATGATATTGGGATAATTTTTGTTTTATAGGCCATAAACCTTCATGGGAGTCAACATACCATTTTATTATATAGGTATTCTCACTTTACTTCTCTGTTCTAGAAAGAGTTGTTTATGGATATTCATTAATGGGTACTTTTGAATAGTTAATATAAGACCACTAAAATAGTGCTAGAGGAATTTTTCTAATAATGTTTTCTTAAATTTAGAGGCTCTATGGAAAATCACATTTTCCTTTCTATGTTTTCCATAACTAGCTACTTCTAATATAATATTAAGATGCATCATTATTAGTCACTCTAAGGTAGGCATTGACATTCACCACTATGATAGTTATAGTTAAAAGAGGAATCACTACTATGGCCATGAATTATTTAGGATACACCAGAGTAGGTATTTTTTATCAGGAATTGTATGTACATGGATCATATGATGATGAATTGATATTCCAATGTTTATCAACTACATATGAATTTTGAGTTGGGTAAAAAATTTCTATATAGTATATACCTTATTGGGTTATCAATGGATTCAGTGAAAAGTTTATTTGGATCCAAGATACATTGGATCTTTTTATATCTTAGAGTAGTTATAGAATATACTTTATAATATAGCTGATCCTTAGCTGTAAAGGGATATCCATTATTTATTTTGAAGGTTCTAAGTTTCACCATTAGTACTCTAACCCTTCTCATATCTTTGATTATGTGGATGTAAAATTTGAAATTGAATCTTACTTTGAGGAGTATCTATCCCACACAATTGATTTTATAACAAAGGGTCTCTGGGGAAGAATGATACTTATAGTTCATGTTTTATTTATAAATAGATATTTATATGAGGATATGTTGTAATATGAGTTTTATGTACATGATCAGTGGACATAATTTTTCTTGGATGTGGTTCAATCATCCACAAAAAAGAAATTTGGGGTTTATTTTTAATATATAGTGTAGATTGTAAGATCGCAATTTCCCATCATGGTACAGATCGTTAAATATTTGCACTAAAACTCTTTTTTATCTTATTGAATGTTCCATTGGGATTAGTGGACCTTTTAGAAGCATTCAGAACATTATTAATGCATAGAGTCATGGTTTATTGGAAAGTAGGATGAGGCACATGGTTTTCTAAACCGTCTACCTCAACCACATGGCCATGGAAAGGATAATCAGATTCATATTCACTAGGATATGGGTATGGGTATGAAAACAATGAATATAAAAATTATTATAGGTATATCTCTCACAATTTTCACAAGGTTTTTCTAACCATTCACTTCAAACTTGTGTGTTATGGTGCACATAGATAGTAGTTATACATCATTTAAACAATGTTTAGAAAATTGTATGACCAAAATATGGGCCAGTAAAAAAAGTATGAGTGATAGTTATCACCTTTTTCGATTTAACCACAATCACCCAATTCTTCTCACATTTTTTCATACCATCCCACTGAATATCTACCTTCCCCTCTTTATGGTTTTTGGTATAACAGTCTCTCCTATAATTTGATATGGGGGATATAGTCTTCAATATGGATAGGGGTAGTGTTTTAGTACATTTCCCTAAAGTTCATGTGGATTAAAAATAATGTCATTTTTTAATATGTCACACCTTCAAATAATTACACATTAAATGTTTAACCATTTAAATTAATTGGTAAATGTAACACCCGAGACTTTTATGTTATATAAATCATCAAAGGAATATTTTTCTACACAACACTTGCTTGGCTTGCTTTACACGCAATCGCGACCTTCCTCGATAGCTTGCGTCGTACGCAATACCGAGTTTCACTAAACAACAATATGCTATTAAAACTAGCCGTTATGAATAGTAAAAACCACTTTTTGAAATTTTATAAATTTTATTTTTCAAAATGGACTTCATTTTTGGACTCAGAATATCGAAATTAGTCTAGGGTAAAATTTTGGTATTTTTCTGAAAACTTTCAATTTTTTGATAAATAGTGAAACCACATAGTGGTAGGTTAAAAACTGAATTTTGCATAAAATTAAATTTTACTTCTTCTGTGAATGGAATTTAAAAACTCCGACAGACACGGTTGATATCAGTAAGTAAAATTTGGTTCAATGAGATAAAAATAATTTTTTGGTGAATAGTAACTTGTTACATTTTTTACCGCGGTTAATAGTAAATAGGGTAACTAAGGGTAAATATGAAATTAATATTACCCTAACACATGTCCTAATTCTATTGGACAAGTGTAATTCGACCAAAAACAAACTTAGGAATAAAATATGACCATTTAGGCCCACTTGGATTAGATTAGGACATTTATTTTTAATTTATTTAAAGAAGGGTTAAAATAGTTAAAATCAATGTTTAATAAGTAAATCATTTTTAATATGGGGTTATACATAAGATAAATTCTATTGTAAATATTAATTAGAAAGCTAAAACTATTTCATACATGATGGTATTTTATTTGTAATTTTTTGACATCAAATAATTTAATTTATTTATGACACAAAGATGATGCAGTAATTATCTTATTAATGAAATATTGACATAATTGATAATATAAATACCAAAATAAATGTAATTTAAGACTTTTTATGAATTACACTAATTTTATAGGTTACTATTATATATTAGTGTTGATTTAAGCAACTTGGTTCGAACATATAATTCTGTTATGACTTTCAGAAAAATCATATATCAAATAGTGTCAAAATTGACACAAAATAGTTTTTAAATCAAATATTATATAATTAATTGTTATTTTTTTCCTAAAAATCTAAGGTTCGGCCAAATGACTTAGATAAAGATATATATATAAATAATAAACAATTTGGGGTTCTTTTGGCATGTTATAGTAAGTGTATTGACCATATAGTGAAAGAAAACAAAAAGACACGGTAAAAGCTAAATTATTTAACTTAGAGTTAAATCTAATTGATAAGGTTAAAATAATATCCTAAACTTGTATAAATCCTATTGGTTGATATGATTTCGACCCTTACCCACCTTATCTTCGAAATAAGACCCTTTAGAACCATTATAAACCGATTTTGACTTTAATATAAAATAATATTTTGAGATATTCCTAAGGTGCCCCTCTCCTCCCTTATAAAAGGGCACCTCCTCCCCCTCCTCCTCACACCAAATTGAGCACTCAAGCTCGGCCAAGCCCTGCCATTTTCTCGTCTACACTTCCCTATAATAATCCTAGAGGTCCTGGTCTTCTTCAAGGACCAATATTAGTTCCCTATGTGGAGGATTCAAAGAGGCATTCCAAAGAAGAGGTAATATCCATTACCGATCTTTTCAATTTGTTTCTTCTTCAACTTCTTCTTCTTTAGTTGTTTCATGATAAAGTAATAACATCAGTATTACTTACATACTGATATGTTATTATAAATATGAAACAACCCTAATTCACCTTCTATCCATCCCACGGAAAAATGAAATCACCGCGCGTGCGTGCGTACGGAATACCGTCTCCACGCCGTGGTGTAATCTATTTTTCCACCATCACTTTACAAGGATGGGTATAATGGTGTAATGAGTAAGTATTTATTATTATTATAAAGTAATATTGATACTGAAATAATATATATATATATACTCCAATACAGTTCCACGATCATAGGAACGATATCATCACTCGTGCGTACGTACGGAATACCGTCTCCACGATGTGATGCGACTCGTTCTACATGATCATCATTACATAGTAATTATATAAATGAATTGAATGGATAAATATGATATATGTTACTCTAATACCATTCTGGATATAAGGTATCTATAACCTTACAATAAGAATAAGAATTTATTCGGCAAAACACGCATAAGAACAAAAGGCAATAAAGACCCGAGTAACAAGTAACAATGAAATATTAATAACAAGAAGCTAAGAATATGACCATATATGATATCATATCAATATGTATGATTCTGTAATAAGTAAATAACATTATTTAAACCGTTATACAGGAGATTCGGACACGTACAAAGCAAAATCGGACCTAAGGTAAGGGAAATATCACAATCTCATTTTTATCCGAGATTGTTTATTCGTAAGTATTTACTGGGGTGTATTTTATCATCCACATCCATGTTTCATAAATATGTAATATTATTTCCATCCACCTACAATTTTTTAAATCCAATTTTACCCTTCGGTGAGTTTTTAGTAATATGTATGAAAGGAATCTTTTGTCGTTTTTCGTACGAGGTACTTTTTGACTTTGCCGACAAAAGTAAGAAGAATGTTTTTTAACATATACGGCATGAATGGATTTCTAAAAAATTATTTCCAAGAAGCTTCCTTTACAAGTATTAATGTTTATTTTTAATCAACTTCTTTTATTTTAAAATTGTATGACATGTTAAGAAAGGAAAAGTGTTTTTGAAGTAGAAAGGATATTTTCCTCAAGAATGAAGTTCAAGTATTTTATCAAAATTATTTTCCATCTAAGATAATAAAAGGGTTCTGTTTTTATCCCTATTATTACATGGATTTGATTATGTTGTGATGGAAACATTTTTAGGAATTCCTTTATCTTATATGAATTGTTTTATGATGTCATGTTGTTTAAGAATCCCATTTTTATTACATGGGTTACGCTATGATGTATGGTTTATGATTATGTGGCACACATAAGAAAGGATTCATTATAAGATGGGTGGGACCTATATCTCCCTCCAATTCATTGGGTAAAGATTTTATATCTCATGAGATAGACAGGGCTGGAAAGGTAGGTTATACCGGTTCAGTGAAACAGGACTGAAACGAGGGTGACTCGGTTCAGAAACGGACTTTGTCCACTAAGATAGTCTTGGCAATGAGTCACGACTAACAAGAAATGATTCTCTATGATTATGTGTGTATGCCAAAAAAGTTTCAAGTTTTATGTTATGATTATGGAGATCTCATTTTCACTTCTATGATTTATTCCATGTTAAGATATTACGATCTCTTTTGCAGGTTTTGATTTTCAAAAAGATATGATATGATTTTTATTTCCTTTATTTGCCCTTGCTGAGCGTTTGAGCTCACCCTTTTATGTTTTCTTTTCCCCAGGTCAGGAAGATGGATATTAAGTAGAATATGCTAAAAGGGACCCTAGATATGATGAAATAAATGGAAGACACTATAGAAGATTTATGAACCAGTTGTTTATGTTTCCCAGTTTCTAAAGACACTATACCTATACGGTCCTTTGTGGTTTTGTCATATGTTGTTATAAGTGTGCTTCAATTTTGAAGTATTAACAATGTATGTAAAGTATGGGTCGTTATAGTTGGTATCAGAGGAAAGGTATAGTCAACCTTTGGAAACTAGGATGTGAAAGCCTTAGTAAGAACCCTAAGGATAAGTCTAAGCATATAACACAATCTTAGTGTTTTAGAAATGGCCATGAATAACCTAGGATAAGACCTTAAGCATGAAAATTTTATTCATGAATTATGTGGTTTTCCTATTATAATTAGTGTTGCTCACACTATTCTTCTTGGTTTTAGTCAATGGCTAGAACCCGAATGAACCGTGTTAATGCGGAATGCGATGGGCAATGCAATGATTGTCCCCCTGAGCAACCAAACAATATGGGAGCTGGAATGCAAAATCTTGTAGCCATGCTCACACAACTTTCTCAAGCTATGAATCATGCAGGACTTCCAAACGAGCAAAGGAAGGAGAAACATTCTGTTGAATCCTTCATGAGGCAGCGTCCACCTTCTTTCAGTAGGTCTACTGATCCATTAGTTGCTGAACAATGGATTAGTACTACTGAAAAGATATTTTCAGTTCTTCAATGTTTTGAGCATGATAAAGTCATCCTAGCAGTGTATCATTTGGAAGGAGATGCTGATCAATGGTGGAATCTTATTAAGAATACGAGGCAAAGGGATGAAATTGAGTCTATGGAATGGGACGAGTTCAAGAACTTATTTTTCAATAAGTACTTCCCTCGTATTCTCCGAACAAAGATAGAGAAAGAGTTTCTTGAACTGAAGCAAAGGGATGATGAATCTGTTGGTACCTATGAAGCAAATTTTACAAGACTTGCAAGGTACGCTTCTGGTATTATTATCCAACCTGAGAGTAAGATCGATCGATTTTTTAGTGGCTTAAAACCAAGTCTTCGAAGGGCGTTAGCCATAAGGGACTTCAATAGCTACGAGGAAATCATTCGATGTGCACTCAAAGTCGAGATGGTGATTGGAGTAACCCATCAGTCACATGGGTTTGATAAGAAGAGGAAGATGGAATTCAATGGAAAATCTAAAGAGAACACTGAAAAGAAGATGAGCTTTCCCTTATGCTCAAAGTGTGGAAAGAAACATGGAGGGAGTTGTCTTAAAGGGAAAATTAAATGTTTCAAATGTGGAAGGGAAGGTCATCGGGCATTTGAATGCCATGATAATGGGAAGAAGATGTCTAATGATGCAAACAAAGGAAGGGATACACAGAATGAACCTACTACACTTCAATGTTTCAAGTGCAAGGAGATGGGGAATTATGACAATCAATGCCCAAATCCAAGGGTTGATGATGATGGTCGACGTCAACAAAATCTTGAGGCTAAAGACAAAGGAAAGTCACATGCAATTTCTATCAGCGATGTGGAGTACGATAACGAAGTGGTGAAAGGTACACTTACCATCCACTCTAAAGTAGCAAATGTTTTATTTGATTCTAGATCCACCCGCTCTTTTATTTCTAAAGAATTTTCTAAGGGTATCACCGTATTACCTCAACAATTAGATGTTGAGTTAGCTGTGACAACACCTAATGGCACAACAGTCCCATCAAAAGTTTATAATTCTTCTCCGATCGAAGTTTGTGGGAAAGTGCTTCCTGCAAATCTTGTGATCCTTCCTTTAGTGGAATTTGATGTGATTCTTGGCATGGATTGGATTTCTCTACATGGAGCTCATATCGATTGCCAAAGAAGGGATGTCACATTTCATATTCCAGATCAATCTACGATCGTATACCAATGCAAGGATGAACATAACCTTCCAGTGGAAATTTCTTCCATCGTATGGGTATTGATTCCACTAAATGAAGGTTATTTATCTCAAATGGTTGGTGAGAAACTCACGATTAAGAATATGCCCATTGTATGGGAGTTTGATGATGTCTTTCCGGAGGAATTACCGGGTCTTCCACCAAATCGTGAAGTTGAGTTTTCAATAGAACTCGTGCCTCGTGCTTTGCCTATTTCAAAGACACCTTATATAATGGCCCCAATTGAGTTGCAGGAATTGAAGAATCAACTCCAAGAGAATCATGATAAGGGATTCATACGCCCTAGTGCGTCACCTTGGGGAGCACATGTTCTATTTGTTAAGAAGAAAGATGTATCAATGAGACTCTGCATTGATTATTAAGAACTTAACAAGACCACTATCAAGAACAAATATCCTCTCCCACGCATTGATGACTTGTTTGACCAACTACGTGGAGCTCAATACTTTTCCAAGATTGATCTTCGTTCAGGGTATCATCAATTAAGGGTCAAAAGGGAGGATATACCAAAGATGACTTTCCTTACAAGGTATGGACACTATGAATTTATAGTGATGCCATTTGGTCTTACTAATGCCCCTGCAATCTTCATGGATCTAATGAATAGAGTCTTTAGAGACTATCTTGATCAATTTGTGGTAGTCTTTATAGACGATATTATTGTCTATTCAAAGAGCAAGGAAGAGCATGAAGATCACTTGAGAATTATATTGAAGACCCTGAGAGAGGAGAAGCTTTATGCCAAATTTTCCAAGTGTGAGTTTTGGCATCAAAAAGTTGCGTTTTTGGGTCACATAATCTCAAAAGAGGGGATATCGGTGGATCCAGAAAAGAAAGAGGTTATCGAAAGATGGTCGAGACCAACAACAGTAACTGAGATTCGAAGTTTTCTTGGTTTGGCTGGATATTATCAACGTTTTGTAAAGGATTTTTTCATGATTATCTAATCCACTCACCAAGTTGACTCGGAAAGGAGTTAAGTTTGTCTGGACAGAGGAATGTGAAGAAAATTTCAAGGAGTTGAAAAGAAGGTTATCCAGTGCACCTGTGCTCACACTGTCTTGTAGTGGAGAAAGGTTTGTGATCTACAGTGATGCATCCAAGAACGGATTGGGGTGTGTTCTTATGCAAAATGATATGGTGATAGCTTATGCCTCACGACAGTTGAAAATCCATGAGCAAAATTACCCAACACATGATTTGGAGTTGGCTGCGGTAATCTTTGCATTTAAGATTTGGAGGCATTACCTTTATGGTGAAATGTGTGATATTTATACTGATCATAAAAGTTTAAAGTATATTTTCACACAAAAGTAGCTGAATATGCGTCAAAGAAGATGGTTGGAGCTGATTAAGGATTATGACTGCTCAATCCATTACCACCCTGGGAAAGCAAACAAGGTGGAAGATGCATTAAGTCGACAAGACCATGCATGTTTATCCATGATGAGGATCACAAAAGATCCAATATTTATGGATTTACAAAGGATGGATCTTGGAATTATAATGGAAGGGGAAAAATATTATCTTTCTCAAATGAATGTTCAACCATCTATACATGTGAAGATTAAAGAGGCACAAAAAGAAGATGTCGAGTTACAAAAGAAGGTGAGAAATGTTCCTGAATTCAACCTTGATTGTGATGGGATAATAAAGTTCAGGAATCAGGTTTTTGTTCCTCCCATCCCCGAATTAAAGAAGGAGCTGCTGGATGAGGCTCATAGTTCTTCATTCTCTATTCATCCTGGAAGCACGAAGATGTATAGGGACCTGAAAGAGTACTTCTGGTGGGATGGCATGAAAAGAGATGTTGTTGAATATGTCTCTCGATGCTTGGTTTGTCAACAAGTTAAAGCTGAGAGACAGAAGTCTAAGGGGATGTTACAACCATTACCCATACCCGAATGGAAATGGGAAAACATCACTATGGACTTTGTCACATGACTTCCTAAAACATCCAAAGGTAATAATGCTATTTGGGTCATAGTTGATCGTCTTACAAAGTCTGCACACTTCATTGCTATTAGAGAGGATTTCTCTCTAGATCAGCTTGCCAGGATATATGTAAAGGAAGTGGTAAGATTTCATGGAGTACCACTTTCTATTATATCTGATCGGGATCCGAGATTTACCTCGAAGTTCTGGCGAAGTCTTCAGCATACTCTGGATACAGAGTTGAGTTTCGGCACTGCTTATCATCCCCAGACAGACGGTCAGTCTGAGAGAAAAATTCAAACCCTAGAAGATATGTTGAGAGCTTGCTCTATGGATTTCAAAGGAGTTTGGGATCAACACCTACCTTTGGTGGAATTTTCTTATAATAATAGCTTTCACTCCAGTATTCAGATGGCTCCTTATGATGCTCTCTATGGAAAGAAATGCAGGACTCCAACTTGCTGGGATGAAGTTGGGGAAAGAAAGCTATTAGGACCTGATCTCGTTGATGAAATGGCAGAAAAGGTTAGATCTATTCAAAAACACATAAGAGCAGCTCAGAGTCGATAGAAAAGTTATGCCGACAACCGAAGAAAAGACCTAGAGTTTGAAGTGGGTGATAAAGTGTTCTTACGAATATCTCCCTGGAAGAGGGTTATGGGATTTGGAAATAAGGGGAAGTTGAGCCCTAGATATATCGGTCCTTTCGAAATACTGGATCGTGTTGGGAAGGTAGATTACCGATTGGCACTTCCACCGAATCTCTCTCAAGTTCACGATGTGTTCCATGTATCTCTCTTGAGAAAGTACATACCAGATCCTTCACATGTACTCAGCTCACAAGTTGTACCCCTGGAGAAAGATCTTTCTTATGAAGAACAGCCGATAGAGATTCTAGATCGTAGCGAAAAAGTCCTACGAAACAAGACCACTCTCTTGGTGAAAGTTTTATGGAGGAACCACCAACTTGAAGAAGCTACATGGGAGCTTGAGGATATGATGAGGGAGAAGTATCCTCATCTGTTTGATACAAAGTGACGAATTTCGAGGGCGAAATTCTTTTTAAGGGGGGTAGAATGTAACACCCGAGAATTTTATGTTACATAAATCATCAAAGGAATCTTTTTCTACACAACACTTGCGTGGCTTGCTTTACATGCAATCACGACCTTCCTCGATAGCTTGCGTCGTACGCAATACCGAGTTTCACTAAACAATAACATGCTATTAAAACTAGCCGTTATGAATAGTAATAACCACTTTTTGAAATTTTATAAATTTTATTTTTCAAAATGGACTTCATTTTTGGACTCAGAATATCGAAATTAGCCTAGGGTAAAATTTTGGTATTTTTCTGAAAACTTTCAATTTTAGATGAATAGTGAAACCACTAAGTGGTAGGTTAAAAAACTGAATTTTGCATAAAACATAATTTTACCGCTTCTGTGAATGGAATTTTAAAAATCCGACAAACACGGTTGATATTAGTAAGTAAAATGTGGTTCAATGAGATAAAAATAATTTTTTGGTGAATAGTAACTTTTTACTTTTTTTACCGCGGTTAATAGTAAATAGGGTAACTAAGGGTAAATATGATATTAATATTACCCTAACACATGTTCTAATTCTATTAGACAAGTGTAATTCGACCAAAAACAAACTTAGGAATAAAATATGACCATTTAGGCCCACTTGGATTAGATTAGGACATTTATTATTAATTTATTTAAAGAAGGGTTAAAATAGTTAAAATCAAAGTTTAATAAGTAAATCATTTTTAATATGGGGTTATACATAAGATAAATTCTATTGTAAATATTCATTAGAAATATAACACTATTGCCTACATGATGGTATTTTATTTGTAATTTTTGGACATCAAATAATTTAATTTATTTATGACACAAAGATGATGCAGTAATTATCTTATTAATGAAATATTGACATAATTGATAATATAAATACCAAAATAAATGTAATTTTAGACTTTTTATGAATTACACTAATTTACTAGGTTAATATTATATATTAGTGTTGATTTAATAAACTTGGTTCGAACATATAATTCTGTTATGACTTTCAGAAAAATCATATATCAAATAGTGTCAAAATTGACACAAAATAGTTTTTAAATCAAATATTATATTATTAATTGTTATTTTATTCCTAAAAATCTAAGGTTCGGCGAAATGACTTAGATAAGAATATATATATTAATAATAAACAATTTGGGGTTCGTTTGGCTTGTTATAGTAAGTGTATTAACCATATAGTGAAAGAAAACAAAAAGACACGGTAAAAGTTAAATTATTTAACTTTGACTTAAATCTAATTGATAAAGTTAAAATAATATCCTAAACTTGTCTAAATCATATTGGTTGATAGGATTTCGACCCTTCCCCACTTTATCTTAGAAATAATACCCTTTGGAACCATTATAAACCGATTTTGACTTTAATATAAAATAATATTTTGAGATATTCCTAAGGTGCCCCTCTCCTCCCTTATAAAAGGGCACCTCCCCCCCATCCTCCTCACACCAAATTGAGCACTCAAGCTCGGCCAACCCCTACCATTTTCTCCTCTACACTTCCCTAGAATAATCCCTGAGGTCCTGGTCTTCTTCAAAGTCCAATCTTAGTTCCCTAAGTGGAGGATTCAAAGAGGCGTTCCAAAGAAGAGGTAATATCCATTACCGATCTTTTCAATTTCTTTCTTCTTCAACTTCTTATTCTTTAGTTGTTTCATGATAAAGTAATAACATCAGTATTAATTACATATTGATATGTTATTATAAATATGAAACAACCCTAATTCACCTTCTATCCATCCCACGGAAAAATGAAATCACCGCGCGTGCGTACGTACGGAATACCATCTCCACGCTGTGGTGTAATCTATTTTTCCACCATCACTTTACAAGGATGGGTATAATGGTGTAATGAGTAAGTATTTATGATTATTATAAAGTAATATTGATACTGAAATAATATATATATACTCCAATACAGTTCCACGATCATAGGAACGATATCATCACTCGTGCGTATGTACGGAATACCGTCTCCACGATGTGATGCGACTCGTTCTACATGATCAACATTACATAGTAATTATATAAATGAATTGAATGAATAAATATGATATATGTTACACTAATAACATTCTGGATATAAGGTATCTATAACCTTACAATAATAATAAGAATTTATTCGGAAAAACACGCATAAGAACAAAAGGCAATAAAGACCCGAGTAACAAGTAACAATGAAATATTAATAACAAGAAGCTAAGAATATGACCATATATGATATCATATCAATATGTATGATTCTGTAATAAGTAAATAACATTATTTAAACCGTTATACAGGAGATTCGGACACGTACAAAGCAAAATCGGACCTAAGGTAAGGGAAATATCACAATCTCATTTTTATCCGAGATTGTTTATTCGTAAGTATTTACTGGGGTGTATTTTATCATCCACATCCATGTTTCATAAATATGTAATATTATTTCCATCCACCTACAATTTTTTAAATCCAATTTTACCCTTCGGTGAGTTTTTAGTAATATGTATGAAAGGAATCTTTTGTCGTTTTTCGTACGAGGTACTTTTTGACTTTTCCGACAAAAGTACAAAGAATGTTTTTTTTAACTTATACAGCATGAATGGATTTCTAAAAAATTATATCCAAGAATCTTACTTTACAAGTATTCATGTTTATTTTTAATCAACTTCTTTTATTTTAAAATTGAATGACATGTTAATAAAGGAAAAGTGTTTTTGAAGTAGAAAGGATATTTTCCTCAAGAATGAAGTTCAAGTATTTTATCAAAATTATTTTCCATATAAGATAATAAAAGGGTTCTGTTTTTATCCCTATTATTACATGGATTTGATTATGTTGTGATGGAAACATTTTTATGAATTCCTTTATCTTATATGAATTGTTTTATGATGTCATGTTGTTTAAGAATCCCATTTTTATTACATGGGTTACGCTATGGTGTATGGTTTATGATTATGTGGCATACATAAGAAAGAATTCATTATAAGATGGGTGGGACCTATATCTCCCTCCAATGCATTGGGTAAAGATTTTATATCTCATGAGATAGACAGGGCTGGAACGGTAGGTTATACCGGTTCAGTGAAACAGGACTGAAACGAGGGTGACTCGGTTCAGAAAGGGACTTTGTCCACTAAGATAGTCTTGGCAATGAGTCACGACTAACAAGAAATGATTCTCTATGATTATGTGTGCATGCCACAAAGTTTAAAGTTTTATGTTATGATTATGGGGATCTCATTTTCACTTCTATGATTTATTCCATGTTAAGATATTACGATCTCTTTTGCAGGTTTTGATTTTCAAAAAGATATGATATGATTTTTATTTCCTTTATTTGCCCTTGCTGAGCATTTGAGCTCACCCTTTTATGTTTTCTTTTCCCCAGGTCAGGAAGATGGATATTAAGTAGAATATTCTAAAAGGGACCCTAGATATGATGAAATAAATGGGAGACACTGTAGAAGATTTATGAACCAGTTGTTTATGTTTCCCAGTTTCTAAAGACACTATACCTATACAGTCCTTTGTGGTTTTGTAATATGTTGTAATAAGTGTGCTTCAATTTTGAAGTATTAACAATGTATGTAAAGTATGGGTTGTTATAGTAATCCCTTGAATACATCATATTTTCAAACCCCTCGAAACCATTTAATCTTGATGAAATCAACTTGAAACACCCCCTCAGGGTGTTTCTGATTAAAAGTAATATATATCCATTCCTCACATGTATCCAAAACACCCATAATGTGTGTATGTTTTTCACTTATAAATGAAAACCCAATTTAAATTTAAAGGAATTGATAAATGGTTTGGATTCATTATGTGGCCCCATTATTACTTATTATATCTTGTATGATAATATTTATAGACCAAGATCAGTATAACTATGTTGTCAAAATTGAGAAGGATTTGGATTCCCAACCTATAATACCGTGGTTGAACTCATAATTATTCCAACCAATTCATTGATACACCTTCCAAAGTTTCATAAAACACATTGATTCATACAATGTTTTAGATTCATCATTTCCTCGATTGACATCAACAATTCAATTTCATTCTCCAAAAACTTTAATGCCTCAGATGAGATCCAAGGATTATATTTATTTCTATGGACCCAAAATAACTTCTATGGTCTCCTTGGAATAAAATCATGTCTATACCAATATTACCTTATATTTTTCATAAGGTTTGGTTAGAACCTTTTATGATGTAACACTTAGGGTTCATCTCATGGATTACACTACCCCTTATCTTAACATGTCTATTGATAATTGAGAGTCTGATAAACCTTATAAGGTCATGGATGTCATGGGTTTCCCATGGATAACATATGATTATTATAATCATAATTCATTTCAATGTTTCTTGTGTTATTATCCAAATAATATTCATATGGTTAGAGACATTATGCGTAGACAAAATCTTGTTGGGTCTACTAAGGGTCCCATGTGGAGCATAAGCATGACATGGTTTATGTTTACTTTTACACTTTATATTAATTGTACATGCTCCTTATAAATTTTATATTGAATGAATATACTTTCATTAGAAACTATTGGTAGGCATATAGTTTATTTTAGTCACACCCAATTTGGGTCATCGATTAGTACTAAGATATATTTCATAGATGCGAGTTAGGGTAATGGGAAGTTCATATCAATTGAAACGTGATCTATTTTAGGGTTGGGATCACATGACATATCTATTTCTTAATATTCTCATAGATATAGATAACTGGGGTATTTTGGTTTACCTTTCTTTATTTTGGTATTGTTGTATGCCTAATTCCATGTCTACCAATTTAATAATTTCTATAGTCAATAAATAATTTTTATATAGTGTTGAATACTATTTTATATATTTTTTTAATTATCTAGATGGTTTAATTTTAATTCCTTATATTATTAGTAAGATATTTTTATTTATTATTTATTTATTATTTATTTATCATTGTCATATATTGTAATAAATGGTATTATATCCCCACCTTACCATCATACACCCTCGCTGCCAGTTAGTTGCCTCTGGCATACAAAGTGGTATACTTGAGGCCTTGTGTCCATCTAGTCTTATAATTTTTCTATGTATCAGGCTTGGGATATCACAAATAACACTGAGGAAATGGAATGAGAATATTTTTTATCCTTATCATGAGAGATACTGTACTGATCGCTTGAAAAATCACAATCATATTAGAATATTTACACCATGGTTCAGTCGAAAGCATCACTGAACCCTCTGTCAGGCTACACATAATTGGATAAAAATAAATAGGATGTATAAGGAGGAAGGATAAGGGAGATTGTACCTAAAATATCTATATAAATCACATCACAATATCATCAAATATTAGTTAATCACATGATATAAAGTGATGATGTCACCCTGTATGATCCAGACAAGTTCGAGAGAAGATAAGGGGAGACGTTTCATAAAATTTGATAAGGTTACATATGGATTTTCATAAAAAATTCAAAATTTATATCGGGTTCTAAGATTTTATCAATGCCTTGACATAAAAAATTGCTTTCTCTACCCCCCCCCCCATGATCCTGATACACCAATTTTTATTATGAGTGATTCCCCATGCATATAAAATACTTGTAATAGGTGCACATTTGATTATCCCCACACACCATAAAGAAAACCATTGGGAGGGAATCCCCTAGACCCTCTCAAAATACATAATCTTGATACACTATGATGTCAACTTGGGAATTCCACCTTCCCAATTTAGCACCCTGGGTGTCATGCACCACCACTAAAAAAACAAAATGATTTGGATATAATGACGAAACTTTTATTAATAAAAATTCATCTTGATCAAATTAAATGTATTATTATGTATAATGTTTAAATAAAAGATATTCACTTCCTTGGTTTTATGATTTTGGATTTCAAAATACCATTAGTATTTTTTACCATTTCATATATAGTCTTTGAAGATTGATCACATATTTAGTATAAATATAGGGCATTAAGAAATCTAATTTAGTAAGACAAAGGAATCAATGGCCTCATCCAGTAGAATTGCCCCATATAAATCCCATTTGTTAGAGATCATAAAGCAGGTAGAATCAATGGGATTCCCTATTGACCCAGACCAAACCGAGCATCAACACATTGATCTTGAATGGAACAGACTACATGATAAATGGATGGTAATAGGGACTACCACCCAAGAGATGTTATTTGAGCCACCCCAAAAGACCGTCACAATAGCACACCTTACCCATAGGTATTATGTAGATGTTATTAGGGGTTATTTAACAATACCCTAGCTCTATTATTATGTGAATTATTTTTCTATTGAATAAATAATATATATTCAATTTAGTATTGTTACTTTGTAAATAGTTTTCAAAGCACAAATATTATTTTTTTAATTTTCAATTAAAAAATATATTAAGATGAATTCATGGATTTCAGAATTAAATAATATTTTAATAAAATATTATTACTAATTTTTTCTAAATATAAATGACCACATAATTTTTCGCACTTCAATTGTAATTTATAATCTCTAATATTATCTAACGGTGAATTTTTCATAATTTTCTGAAACAGTAGAATTTTTGGGTAATAATTAAGTATCATTAAGTATATAATTTGTTTTATGACATCATAATGATCTAATAGTGATTTAATAAAATAATATAAAAAATGTGTCCAAAAAATATATGTTTTACATTTAAAATAATTTGATTTTAGATATTTATGATTAATTTTACGTTGCCATAGTTGACCCTCCAAGACTTATAAAATATTTTAACTTTTAAAAATGATTTCCTCGAGGGTGTGACTCACCTCCACCTAGGGAAGCCTTAAATTTTAATATATTCATACATTGTCCTTATAAAATAATGTTTTATACTCCCCTTTTTCAAAAACCATGGGCAAAAAACATGGGCTGGTTTGTGTTTTTGATTAGATTAATGTGTAGTGCCCAAAACCTAAATAATAAATAATTCCCTCTCCTTTCTTATATAAACCCACACATCCTCCAATTTCTATTCACTAAAAACCTTTGGAGCTCGAACAACCTATGAATTACTCTTTCTATAATCCTCTCAAGGTGCCCCAAGCTCCGTTGAAGCCTCTCTCGTGCCTCTGGTAATCCTTTGGGATCACACTTCCATGTAAGGTATTTTTCCTTTATAATATTTTTTCCATGTTTCTTTATGTTGTTATACCCATTTATTTTCAATTAAAAATGTTTGGGAATTGTTTTTCATCTCTCCCATACTTCCCCTCTTATTTTTTAATGATGGTATACCAATTTTTCTCTCATTAATCCCTCCCAAGTACACCTATTACTATACCAAATTTCTATAAGGGATCCTCGCCTTCCTTCCTTCCTTATTTATTTTCATGTTTCCCTATATTTTTATGCACCTTTATATTTTATTAAAAAATTTGGGGTATGATTTATAAACACCCCTATACTTCCCTCATATTTTTTGAAGTATTATAGACCCCTTTCTCTCTCATTAATGTTTCTCGTGTACACCTGTTACCATATCGAACTTCCATAAGGGCTTTCTCTCTCCTCATTTACATTCAAGAAATTATTTTATATTATGCATCACAATTTTATATCATATATTGGGATATTATGTTACATGACCCGCTTACTGTTAATTTAATGTAGAAATTATGAGATAATCTATTCTATCTCATCAACCCATTTTGTGATTTCTATTTGACGTCGTTATATTGCCGATGCTACACCAAAATTTCCCATGCCAAAATCCACATGTAAGTGAATACCATACCAATTTTACTATCAAGGTTATTAATCCTTATTCACATATACTTGTTTATTGAGTAATAACATTTATGTAATCCACATATCATATTCATGGAATACATTATTATGTTTAATGAATCGGTGTCGTATGATCCATGTGGCACATTTATGCACGAAATGAAATTTTTATAAAGGGGGCGACCTAATAGTACACTAATGAATTGGGTAAAGAATAATATCATGATACATCATGTGAAATGGGTGTTGAATCTTGATAATTAATGTTTTATTTGGTTTTACTCATGCTAATTCAAGTGCAATGAGTGTTTACTCAAGTTCCATGTGCAATGAGATTTGACTCATGCTAATATCATGTTAAATGTTGTTTCCACATTTCCATATTAGGATAATCATGATATATCATGCCTTTATTTTCCAATATCAATTGTGATCCATTGATATTACAATTTCCTAACATGTACTATATTCTTCGTGTTATGTCTTGTTTACTCCCTCACTAGGCTTTATAGCTCACAATTTTTTATGAATGTCCTTAGGTTATCCCGTAAAATGCTAACTACGAAGGTATATTGTGGTCATGTAAAATAATATTTCAATAACGATGTTGTGTTTTATGTTATAATTTGTTATTTAATGTTCTTAATTTCCCAAGACACTAGACCAATAGATCCTCAGAGTTGTCTTAAATGCAAGTTTATGTAATAAATCTTGTTTATGTGTGTAATAAATAGTACGGTTGTTATAGTTGGTATCAGAGGAGAGGATTAGTTATTTTGTGGATTATGTTTAGAAAACCCTCGTAAATGTTTTAGGGATATGACTATGTATGATAAAAAGATCCCTAAATTTTGGTGAGTATAGAATAAGTGGTTTATCAAGAAAATGCATCCTTGTCTACATACGGACAAGTAGAGGCGGCTCTGGGATGGATGTATCTAGGGGTAAAACCTACAAAAACCACTTTGAGATAGAAGCGAAGGGGAACTGGTTCACAACAATGGGACTTTCTACACTCTTGGTTATGACACTCTTGGGGGATATACGTCGGTAAATTCATAAACTTACTATGAGCCATTAATAAGGTAAAAAAATACTCCTAAGAATATATGTTGGCATGTAGATCATGGATAGCATAGATTAAAGCCTATAAATTCATAAGTTAAGAAAATAAATGTAATTTATAAATTATCCCTTTTTCATTTCATTCCCCTTTATGTGTTACCCATAAATTTCCTTTTATTCCATCCAATGGCTGATAATAGGAGGAATCGGGCTAACAAATGATGTGACGATAAATGTGATGACTATTCTAATGAGATGCCCAATCCGATGGAAGTGGGAATATAAAACATGTCATGATAATCCTTTAGTTAACTCATGTTTTGAATAAAAACATGGTTCAAGAGGAACGTTCAACCCCCCCCCACCCCAAAAAAAATAACAAGCTGTAATCGAGAGCTTCATAAGACAAAGGACTCCTAATTTTAAAGGATCATCATATCTTTTAATCATCATGTAATGGATCAACTTCATTAAAAAGATCTTTTTATCCTTCAATGTTATGAAAAAGAGTTGGTTCTTCTAGTTTATTATCTTATATAGGGTGAAGCTGATCAATGGTGGACATTGATAAAAAATACGAAGCCAAAGGAAGTAATTAAGGCATTGAACTAGAAGAATTTCTGGATTTTTTTTCAATTAATATTTTCCTCACACCCTCCAATAAAATAATGAAAGTTACTTCCATGACCTTAGGAAAAAAGATGATGAATCAATCAGAACGTTTGAGGAAAATGTCACAAGGCTTGCATAATACACCTCCGGATTTTTTGTTACCCACAAATGCAAGGTTGATCGCTTATTTGGTGGGTTAAAACCCAGCATTAGGAATATCCTGGCGATCTGTGACTTCGATATCAATGAGGAAATTATCCGATGTTCCATCAAACTCAAAATGGAGATTAGTGATATTTATGGGTATCATGGGGATAAGAAGTGGAATATGGACTTTAATTACGCTGGTCTTATGGATAAATCCAAAGGTACTAAAACATTTCAACACCCCACATACCAGTGGTGCGGAAATAAGAACCCCAAAAATTTCCTTAAGGGTATGAGGAAATTATTTTGGTATCGAAGAGAAGGGATCCGGCCCATTAACTGCCGTCAAGAAAAACCCAATACTGCAACAGAGGAGGGAAATGCTCCATTAAACCCTTAACACATTGTTCATTTCTTCAACTGCAAACAACCATGACTCTTTTCAAACCAGTTCCCTAAGACAACTATTTTTAGAGTCATCCAAAATCCTCCAAGGTAACAAGCGTGAGCTTTTTCTATCACTACTACTGAAGTGAACCATGACAAAAAATTGGGGATATTTACAATAGTTATTCATTGAATAAAATTAAACATACTTTTTGATTCTGGTTCTACGCATTCTTTTATATCCCGAATGTTTAGTTGACTAATCCCAACAACACCACAAATCATGAAATTAAACATGTCGTTGAGAATGCTAAATGAGGAAATCATTACATCCCATGAATATAACTCCTCCTCTATCACATTTTTTGTTTGAAGTTCCCAAGGATCCTCCTCAAACTACCTCAAGTGGAATTTGATTTTATTATTGGCATGTATTATCATTCCTTATATAGATCTAACATAAATTACTCTAAGAGGGAAATAACTCTCTATATGGAAAATCGACCCCTGATTCTGTACAAGTGCAAGGACAATGATAAATCTTCTTTATCACCATCATCTCAAGTGTGGTTATTATTTCCCTTCGAGCATGTGTATCATTCTAAGATGATTTTTTATAAGAAAGAAACCATCCTTTAATACATTCCTATTGTGGAGGACTTCGATGAAGTGTTTCTGGAGGAATTTCCTAGTCTTCCTCCTAGAAGAGTTGTTGAATTATTGATTGATCTTATAACTAGGGCTTTTACAATATCCAAGACACCATATATAATGGATGTTGTGGAGACTGAGGAGATAAAGAAATAACTACAGGATAATTTGGTTAAAGGGTTTATATGCCCAAGTGATTCACTATAGGGTAAAACAATACTCTTTATCAAGTAGAAGGAGGGGTCAATTCGCCTTTGAATTTATTATATTGAGATAAATAAAATCCTGATAAATAACAAGTATCCTCTACCAAGAATTGATGAATTGATCCATAAAATACGCGGAGAATAATACTTCTCTAAGGTGGATCTATGGTAGGGATATTTCCATATAAGGGTGAAGAAAAAGGATATCCTGAAGATATCATTTCGTACAAGATACGGGCACTAGGAAATCATATTAATGCCTTTTGGACTCACAAATTTTCCCAGAATATTCATGGAAATACTGAATAGTGTCATTATATATTACATGGATAAATTTTTGTTAGCATTTATAGACGATATTATAATATACTCCATAAACAAGGAGGATAATGAGGATCTCTTAAGCACTGTACTATATACCTTGTGAAAGGATAAGCTCTATCCAAAGTACAACAAGTGTGAGTTCTGGTTGAAGGAAGTCATATTCTTAGGTCATATCATCATAATCAGTGGGATATCTATGGATCTCTCTAAGATAGCTGTAATTGAGGGATAGTTAAGGCCAATATTAGTGATAGATATCCGCAGCTTCCTTAGGTTATATGGATATTATCAATGATTTTTGAACAATTTCTCACTATTGTCAAACCCTCTTACAAAGAAAACTTGAAAGGGAGTGAAGTTTTCATGGGGTGATGAATGATAAGATATATTCAAGGAGTTGAAAATGGGGCTTATCACCACACATGTGATCATACTACCCATAAGTGTAGAACTTCTTATGGTATTAGTGATGCTTTTAAGAAGGGAATAGGCTATGTGTTGCTGCAAAATGAAGAAGTCATTTCCTATGATTCAAGGAAATTGTAATTTCATTAGAAAAACTATCCAACACACGTTATAGAGTTGGTTGTGGTAATATTCACATTTAAAATTTGGTGATGTTACTTCTTTGAGGAGAAATCAAAAATATATAGGGATCAAAAAAGCCTCAAGTATTTATTCACATGAAAATAGTTAAACATGAACCAACAAAGATGGTTAGAGATGATCAAAGACTGTAATAGCTCAATCCATTACCACCCGAGGAATGTGAACAAGTTGGATGATTATCTGAGAAGAAAGGACCCAGTGATTATATCAGTTATGAGAATTGAAAGGATCCAATATTTTTAGATTTTTTGAAGATGGATATGGGAATCATAAAAAGAAAACATCATCAATCCTTTCGCAAATTATTGCTCAACTGTCCCTTCTGGAAAGGGTAATGGATGCTCAAAAGGATTATGTGAGAATTCATAATAATGTAGAAACTGTCAAAAATGGGAAATCCTTATAGTTCAATGTTAATGAACACAGAATTGTGATATTTTGGGCAAGAATATGTCTTCCATCAAATTCAGAGTTAAAAATGTTCTTTTGGATGATGAACATATTTTGAGTTTCTCTATTCACCTAGGAAACACATTGATGTATCGAGATATCTGGGAGAATTATAGGTTGCATAATATAATGAAGGATATCATCATGTATACATAAAATTGATCAGTATGTCAGCATATGATGGATGAGAGGAATAATTGTAAGGGTATAGTTCAACCATTACTCATACTAACATGGAAATGGGTGAACATCACTAGAGACATTATCATCGAACTTCTGAAGAAATCCAAAGGAAACAATGTTATTTGGGTTGTTGTGGATATTCATACAAAGAATACACACTGCATTGAAATTTGAGAGGATTTTTCATTTGATCAACTAGCACGGATATACATGAGAGATGTAGTAAGGTTGAAAGGAGTACTAATAATGATTGTATTTGATCAAGATCCAAGATTCACCTCTATGTTCTTGAAGAACCTCTAACACACTCTGGATAATGAACAAAACTTCAGTATGAATTATCATACTCAAACTGATTGCACATATGAGAAAACTATCCAAACACTTGAGGACATGTTGAGAGAATGCTCATTGTACTTCAATGGAGGATGAGATCAACATCTTCCTCTGGTTGAGTTCTCTTACAATAATAGTTTCCACACAAGCATCAAAATATATCCTTTTGAAGACCTTTACTGGAAGTGGTGCATAACACATGCATGTTGGGATTATGTTGGTGAGAAAAAATTCCTTGGTCTATAAATGGTCGATGAAATGCTAGATAAGGTTAAGACCATCCAACATCACATTAAGGCTTCTCAAAGTAAAAAAAATATCTATGTAGATAATCATTTATGAGTCATAGAGTTTGATTTTAAAGACATGGTATTACTCTACATATCACAGTGGAATATATTTATGATATTTGGGAGGAAGGGAATGATTAGTCCAAGGAACATCATCTTTTTTGAGAACCTTGATCACATTGGAGCAGTGGTCTATCAACTAGCACTCCCACCAATCCTGCCTTAAGTACAAAATGTATTCTCTATATCACTCTTAAGGAAGTACATACATGAAACATCACATGGACTAAATCCATAGGTGGTACCGTTGTGGAATGACCACTCCTATGATGATAAGCTGGTAAAGGTCTTATATCGTAGTTAAAAAGTTCTACAAAAAAATATGATTCCCCTTGTTAAGGTGTTGTTGATAAGCCACAAGATTGAAGAATAAATGCTAGAATCAAAGGAAGTGATGAAGTAGAGTTACCCTCATCCATTTTAGTGTGGGAAAAGTAAATTTTCAAGGGTAAATTTCTTACGTGGGGGGGATGATTGAAACAACGCAAAATTTTATTAATTAAAATTACTCTTGATCTAATTAAATGTATTATTATAATAAATTATTAAATAAAACATATATAATTCATTGGTTTCATGTTTTTGGATTTTAAAATACTTTTAGGAATTTTTACTGTTTCTAATATAGTGGTTGAATAGTGATGACATGATTAGTATAAATATAGGGCTTTAACAAATCCAATTTACTCTGACAAAGGATGAAATGGACTCATCCAGTAAAATTTCCCCATATGAAGACCATTTTTCAGATCTCAGAATAGAGGTAGTGTCATTGGGAAAAGCACTTGACCAAGCCGAATCCAAGCTTCAACATGTTAAGCTTGATCAGAACTACCAATGAGAGAAGTGTAATTTAAGAAAGATTACCACCCTAATAATGTTATCCAAGCCGCCCCAAGAGTCTATCACCATCACACACCTTACCCTTGGGACATTTGTGGGTGTTTTAAGGGGTTATGTAAAAATATACCATAACTATGATTATGAGCATTATTTTTTATATAGAGAAAATAACATAGATTAATTTTATTATCGACACTTTATAAATAGTTTTTAAAGCACAAATACAATTTTTTTAATATTCAATTAAGAAATAAATTTTTTTGAATTAATGTTTTTTTTAAAATAAATAATATTTAATAAAAATATTATTAATAAATTACTTTTTATTAAACATAAATGATCATATAATTTTTAGGAATACTATTGTAATTTATATTATTTTTTGTAAACTATTTTTGTCAAAACCAAAAACGTTCAATAAATATTAGTTTTTATTTTTGAATTGAAAATTTACTTGTTTAGAAAATTATTTAGATAAATTGAATATAAGTTTTGGATTCAGGATTTCCAAATTATCTAATGGTAAATTTTTCATAATTTTTGGAGACAGTCAAATTTTTGGGTAAACATTAAATTCCATTTCAAAATATAATGTGTTTTATGACATCAAAATGACCCAATAGTGATGTAATAAAATACTATAAAATGTTTTCTCAGCCAATATATATTTTAACTTTAAGATAATGTGGTTTTAGATTTGTTTGATTAATTTTATGGTGCATTAGGGGACCCCCAAGACTTATAAAATATTTTGACTTTTTAAAATGATTTTCTTCAGGGTGGGACTCACCTCCAAATAATAAAGAATAATATTTTAATAATTTCAGCCATTAGCCTTATAAAATAATGTATTACATTGAAATTTGGCAGAAACCATGTGCAAAAACTATGTGTTGGATTGTGGTTTTTATTAGTTTAATGTGTAGTGTCCCAAACCTAAATAATAAACAATTCCATGGCCTTCCATATATAAACCCAATCAACATGCCACTTATCATCACTAAAAACCTTTGGATCTATACCAACCTCTTCAATAATCTCTCTAGAATCCTCCCATGGTGCCCCAAACTCCCAAGAAGCCTCTCTCAATGCTTCCCCAATCCACTGGTATCACACTTCCACTTAAGGGATTTCTTCCATTCTTATTTTTTTCTCCAAGTTTATTTATGTTGATATACAATTTTATTTCAAATTAAAAATGTTGGGGTATGATTTAAAAATTCCCACACACTTCCTTGCTTATGTTTGAATGATTATATACCTCTTTCTCTCTCATTAATCCCACCCATGTACACTCGTTACTATGCCAAATTTCTATAAGGGGTCATCACATTCATTCCTTCCTTATTTATTTCCAAGTTTACATATAATTATAGGACTATTTATTTTCAATTAAAAATGTTGGGGTATGATTTCTCACCTCCCCTATAATTCTATCCTAATGTTTTAAGGATTACATACCCCATTCGCTCCCATTAATATCTCTCTTGTACACCTGTTACCATACAAAAGTTTTGTAAGGGATTTTTCTCTCATTTACATTCAAGCAATTATTTTGTATTATGAATCTTAATTATGTTACAAATGTTGGGATATTATGTTCCAAGACCACCATACATTCTATTATATTTATAATTATTAGATACCCCTTTCTCTCTCGTCAACCCATTTTACGATTTCTATTTGACATTGTTATGCCGCAGAAGTTACACTAAAATTTCTCATGCCAAAATCCTCATGTAAGTGAGTACAATAGCCATTTCTCTATCAAGGTTATTCACCTTATTTTCATATACATGGTGATTTAGTACTAACAATTATATATTACAAATCACTTAATTTTGGAATAAATTATGATTTTTAATGAATCCATGATTTATGATCCATGTGGCACATATATTCATGAAATGAAATTTCTTTAAAGGGTGTGCCCTGATAGCGCTCCAATTCATTGGGTAAAGAATAGTATCATGATATGTCCTGTGAAATTTGTGTTGAATCCTGGTAACTCATGTCCAATTAGGGTTTAATCATTCTAATTCATGTGCAATTAGGGTTTGATCATGATCTATGTGCAATGAGCCTTGGCTCATGATAATATCATGTTTATTATTGTTGCCACATTTTCGTGTTATGATAATATTTCTATATCATAACATTATGTTCATGTTTCTCTTGTCCTTCATTGATATTCCTATTTCCTAACATGTTCTATATTATTCATTTTATGCCTTGTTTAATCCCTTACTGGGCTTTATAGCTCACCCTTTTCTTATGGAATTCCTCATGTTATCATGTGTAATGCAAAGTAAAAAAGGAATGTTGTGGTCATGTAAAAGAAGGTTTCAATAAAGATGTTGTGTTTTATATTCCAAGATATTGTGTAATGTTCCTAATTTCACAAGACACTAGACATATCGAGCCTCAAATTAGTCTTAATTTCAATTTTATGTAATTAATCGTCTTTATGTGAGCAATAAATAACAGGGTTCTAATATTGGAATTTTGGACTTGGATTTTTTTAATAGGTGAGAACTCCCAAGCTTTATTCCCCCCAAAAATTCGTACTGCACCTGAACACTAGTATTTTGGGTTTTCTAGAAACTATGACTAACCAAGTGATCTATACCCTAGGCATATATTTTTTTATCCTTCATCATGAGTTTAACCACATTTTTTCATCCGAAAGATGTTAAACATATAGTAAAAATATATAGCCATACTTGATATTACTCTTATAGTTACATGAGCCTTTTAATAACCTCCAATGAATTATTTCCCATCCAAAAAAATGTTCCTAAGAGTGAAAAAGTCTATAAAAACTCTATCCACACCAAAAAACACCAAATAAATCCCACACCAATCTTGAAACTTCAAATTCCATTTGAAATGTCAATACCCAAATAGGGGAAGGGTTTTACATCTATAGTACTCAATGTGATTGAGTTCTATTTCAACATTCCCAACTCACAAGATCAGCCTCCTAGAGAAAAAAACCACTTGAATTTTACATTTGATATTTAAATTATCCTACCTAGTTTACATGTATAAATCCATATTGATTTATATTTTTCCCCACTTAAACAACATCCAAAACAAAGATTTCACTTCAAATATATCACAAATCTTTTAGTATCGATAAAATATTTGTCATTTGATTAAACATGATATATTTCGAATAGAATAACAACATAGATAATATATGTTCATTAAACATTGAGATATAACTTTTTTCCAGTTATTTTCTTATTTCTATTTGATCAAAACTATATCCTTCAGTATATTTTTGAAAATTAATCTCTGGTTGTAGGGGTATAGATAGTATTTTTTAGTCCTCCATCTCAAAATTCTTCAAAATCATTAGAATACATATCATGGGATAAAAATATAAAATTTTATTTTTCTGTCACTTGTAATTCCAAGGAGTATATTAACTCAAATAGAATGGGAATATTAATTGTTCACTTAATTTCTCTATAAAATTAATTACCTAAAATCCCTAGATCACCTACAAAAAATTATATCTTTAATACAAAAATAAAATATGATATCACCATCTTTCATTTAATTGATATTATTTTTCCCACTATTCCTTTTGAATATTATTTTTATTCATAATATTTTTTTATGTTTGAATACTAGTTCTTTAGTAACCATTTCAGACCATATAATTTGTTCTTTAGTATTAATAATTTATCACCATAATTCTCAAGAACAAAATATTTTTTTTACTCAACATACACCTCATATTACATATATCTATTCATAAGAAAGACTTATAATTCATCTAATAAATTTTATAATACCTATGAGTATCCATAATAAGTAAAATTCTTAAAGCCTCTAATCTAGAAACATGAGGGAAATGTACCTTCAGAGTTAATTACATTTACAAGACAGTTTCATTTGCAGACTAGTCTATATTTGTTCCAAAACAATTTTTGATGATATATCAAATTTTTTTGGACACCAATAATGTCCTGATGATTTTTTTATCATTAGGTATCAATAAAACAACCCATGTGGAATTATTTTTAGTTTGATATAGCTAATTATACATAATAGCAACTAATTCCTCATATTAAAATCCTTCTCCACTTAATGTTACTCAACTAGATATATTAATGTAGATTCATTGTCACATCTCATTATCCTTCTAGTTTTTAGAGGTTAATAATAACATTTAATGAAATTTATTCCTCATTTTCTTAAAATTCAAATATCTTTGTTTTTTATTTTCATGAATCATATCTTCATCACGGATTCCAATAGATACAATTTCAATATGTAATTCCTCATTTTATGTTTTTACAACACCATATTTTATCGTAATTTATAAGATCTCATTAGTTGAATAAAAAAATATAATACCTCAAGAACATCAATTCTCTGGTTATATTAAATTATTTTTATATCATAATAATAATATAAATTAAAGTATTTTTTCAAAAATCAATACCCATTTTCATTGGTAAATTTCCCAAAAATATACCATCATCTTCTTTCTCATCCAACATACCTGGCTTTTAAATTATTATCCCTTATCATGACCATATTAGCAATCACCCTATAATAGTCCACTTGTGGGAATTGTTTTATAATATTACAACTCTATAATTGTTTTAAGAGGTTATATTATGCGTACATAATTCTCCTAATCTCCCCAAAAATAATTTCTTCCTATCTATGACTACTTATTTGGTGTTTATATAATTTGTTTCACTAATTATCTATATAGTGACCCATAATTTTCATACATATATATCACCTATTATTACATGAATATTCAATACATAAAATTATTATCCACACTAGACCTTTAATGGTTTAGTGTGGTTGGAAAAATTTATACACAAGAAACTAGTTCTTGATATATCCATGTCATCTCCAACTTAGTTATTCACAAATAGTGACCATCTTAGACATATCATATGTAAGGAATTTCTTCATAACATGGGGAAAGAAAACATAAATAAGGGTTATATTAGGTTCTTATTTAGGGTATCTATGGGAGTTTTCAATGATCAATTAATCATAACATGTTCATAATTGTATTATAACATGATATTAACATTTGCGAACCATATCCTTCATATTATATATCAAAATCATGACATTCGGAATATGTCATGGAAGTTTATAAGGTAGGTATCATAAATGGGTCAAAGAACATGATCCATGAGACCATAAAATTGGAATAAGATCATGTTATAAAACAATGGCATGATGTTTGGAATAATCATAATCCAAGAAATTTAATATTAGGTATAGCCACTAAGACACTCATAACATGTTAGTATTGGGCCAAACAACATGTACCCACATTGGTATAACCTCATATGTACCATAGTTATTCGAGCCTGAGAAAACCTCCTGTGTGCCCATTTACATCATAAAACATTATTATTTACCTATAGAATAATGGGGATATTTAATTCTAGGACTATGCATTATATAATAATAATTATTATCATATGTATTCCATAAGACCATAAAAACAATCATCATAACAAAACTCATGAAAAATTGATATCATAGATATTTACACATTATTCTATAAAATCATACATATAATGAATAAAGATCATATAATTAGGTAATTTACCTAGAAAAACCTAGGTATCATTGATAATCATTTTTTGGATTTCCAATACATGTTTTATTATTTTCTTCAAATAAGTACCTTCGTTAAATTTTTTGGGTTACGTTGATTTTTAAAATTGGTTTTTAACAGAAAGGTAAATTTTAATATGTGAAAGTGTTTTCCATAAGGATTAAAAAGACTTTTTAATGGATTTTTTGATCAGAATCTGAATGAATAAAATGGTGTATTCTTTATGGTACTTTAACATAACATATAAAAAATATATGATCCTGATATAGATTATGCATTGGGTTTTTACCATTGTATCTCCTAAAAATGGGCGAGCCTAATACAACATATTGGATTTGTTGAGCCACATTATTGCTCTTGAAAAATGGGTGAGCCCTATACAACTTATAATATTGGTTGAGCCACATTATATATCTCTAAAAAATAGTATGATGTTATTGGTTATAAAGTGAAAATATGTGGGGGTTAATCAGTTTGTTTTCTCTTATATATTTAACTGGGCTCGAGTTATTTATAACATGGGTTTTAAGTGGTTTATGAATATGAATCTCTATGTTTCCAAAAAAGGGTTTTCAATTTCATTACATGAGTTTTAATGGTTATCATTGAGATAAAGGTGTGTTTTTTCAAGTGGAAATGATTTATTTCATATTATGAATGAATAATGTAATAAAGGTATGTATTTTACTGTTTTTTATTTTTTCACTATATTAGAATATTTTTTCATTTTATGTACCTTAATAAGTACTTTATTCTCATCCTATGTTTTAAAATGTTTACCATAGGGATTTAAGGATGTTTATGAAGAATGTTTATGTGAAGATTAAAATTTTGAATATTTGTAGTGAAAAATCATTTTTATATAAAAAATGTTTTATATTTTTCAGAAAAATGGATATTAAGTTAGTGTTTCCACCTGATGGTGCAATAATTATTTACGTAAGGGTTATAAAATAAATATCTAAAAATATGATCACATTTTTTTAAGGAATGAATTAATATGAATTATTTCATAAGGACACTAGAATATGTTATGTTTAAGTTCAAGCCCATACATGAACTATATAGAGTGAATGTGCACATAATCTTATAAATTGTGTACCCTAGTCAATAAAATTGAAAATATATCTAAGTGAATACCTTAAATTAATAATATATATAAGTATAGTGTATTTGTAATGTAGATTATATTCTAAATTTACCCTATACATCATGTTTTTAATATAGTATTAAAAATGTATTTTCTATATAACATTTTATTGTAACACTATTAAAGAATAAAAAACCATGATTCTATCAGGACCTTAATATATAATGACCAAGAAATGTGTTATTTTAATGGAAATAATAATGGTTAAGTTACCCAATATCTTAATTAGAATTACCCATTCAAACTTTATACCCTCATCATCCTTCATATTGACAAATAAATATTACAATGACAAGTATTTCTCTCAAGATTTCATAACATTTACTAGTTTTTTAAAACAGAATAATTAAAAATAGATGAGGAGAAAGAAATAAGAAGTCATTCATAGATCAATCCATATAATGGGATTTATTTTCGATGCATCACATGTGTATTGTAACAAGGGAATGGGATCTCCATTCATGGGATCATTTAGTCTTGGTAACAGCTTATGAAAATGGGATGATGAATATATAGGGGTAACATAGTATTGATAACAAATCTAGATTATTATATATATCTTATGTGTAATTATTTTATCAAATTAAATGATGTTTTGAAAAGGATTATGAGTAAAATAAAGACAATATGAAATTGAATACAATTAAACAGGAATATAATGCTTTGACATGGAATAAATTTTTAAAACTATACAAGGAGAGGGAATGAATGATCTATTGTATATAAAATATAAATAGGATTATAATAACCTAGAAAAATAATCCTTGAATAATTTGAATAATTATTTTAAACTTGTTTTAAACTAAAAACTTCATTAGTAATAGAGAATAAGATAATTTGGAACGTAAACATAAACATAGTAATAGCTAATAAAAAGTCATAATGAGAATGAAAAAATAATGAATCACAAAAAATATTAAAAGGGATTTTAATATTATGGAAGTACAATAATTTTTTCATATGAATTATGTTTTTAAATATTTTATAAAAAATTGATTACATTAGATATGCACCTATAATGGGATCTGCATTAGGTTTTCCCCCCACCATTGCCTTCCTCCCCCATTGTGGACCAGTTGTCTTCCTCCCCTTAATGTTGTGGACCAATGTGCTCATGGCGTGTGGTGTCTCTTCCTATGGTATCATAGTGCAACTACATGGGCATGATAATCTGGTTGAATCATACCAATTATAGTCCTTTTTCATGCCCTACCCATAGATCTAGATTGGGCTTCACATAGAGGTGCGGTGAGGGTCCAATGGTCGAGTTTCCATGTACTACAATGAAGGTTGATGCCATGTTTCTACGTCGTCTATGTCTATGATGGGATGATCTGGTTGTGTTGGAAATCCTTGAAGGCTTTGAAAGGATTTGAAGTTCTAGAATACACTGGGTTTTCTTCCAAATTGTTATAGCATTTAAGTGACCATTTTTCAGTGATGGTTTTTTATGTTTTTTCCCTTGTCTATATATTTTTTATTTTGTATGTGTTGTTTAGATGAGATTCTGTTTTTTGATTTTCATATGGGTTTGTGATTTGCGATTGGTCTACTTCAGTGTTGTGGTGGAGGCATGGTTCATATCAACAGTGGAGGTTGAAATCATTCATGGGGGTTTTGTGATTAGGAAAATAGTGGAGTAGCATGAAGGCTCGAGGTTTATGTTTCATCAATTTTTGTGATGTTTTTGTTGTGGTCGAATTGATCTTTTTGTTTTTGTGGAAGGATTTTCTAGGGGTTTTCTATTATTTCTCTATGTTCTGTGGTCAATGGGGTAAGGCAACCAGTTCATCTATAGGGATGCTCCATAAGAGGTTTATATCATAAATTTTTCACTGTCCATTGTGATTATAATTTAGACATTCGAGATGGTATGGAATTTCCCGTCAGTACCAGTCCCATGTAGCCCTACATATGAAAGCATGTCGAGCAGTTATGTGAATGGGAAAGCTAGTATTAATGTGATTTATACTAGGGGAGTTAATATCCTTGTTTTGAATCTGGTTGTTTTTTGGCCATGGGCTCTTGGGATATGGGGGGCATGTTTGTCATTTTATGTCTCTGAAGTCATGTTGGTTTCCCCCGAAGCTCTTAAAAGTGGTTTATGCTAATAAAAATTTAATTTTAAGACAATTAAATTATAAATAAGGGAGGGGTATAGAAACCCTTAGTTTTACATTATAACTACATATGAAATTGTGAATGGTGAGAGTGAATGAGTAATGTATAATGTAAAAAACATAATAGGGATGATAAGATGATTGAAAAGGACGAATATTCTTAAATGATTGTGAATTTTAAAAGAGATTAAATTAAAATAATCATAATTGGAAGTTAAGGGAGAAAAATTGGAAACTATACATTACGTTAAATTCTACGATCAGTTACAAACCTCCCAACCACCAAAAATATATAATATTAAAGATGTAACTATGGTAGAAACTACCTAATAGTGAATTGTAAGGAAATATTGTGTGTAATTGTGTTATAAGTTGCGAATATAGGGTGGGTATTTATTGGTATAATGTCTGACAATCCATGGAATAAATTATTTTATAATTTATCATTATATTATTTCAAGTAGTACACTACACCCATAGTTCCCTATAATATCCCTTAATACTAAAATACAATTATTAGTAAAAATAAAAGGCCAATATAACTACATTTGTTTAATTTTTTCATGAATATATATGTATGATGTCATATATACCATATTTCACTATGTATAAAACATTATAATATTCTTACCATAAATTTCTAAACTTCATCGCTTAATAAATTATTATGTCCTCATTCTAAATATAATAGAAATTTTATTAAATTCATAATAAAATTATGAAAAATTTACCTTGTAATTATAAACCTATAAATAATATTGGTGTGTGATGCATGTTGTCAAAAAATATAAATTACATAATGAGTGCCAGTTTTTTATGACTACCTGATCCAAATTTAAAATATTATTTTTTAGTAATAAGACTATTTAGGTCGAAATTGTTTTACAATGTAATCCCAAATTTTTTTTATAAAATAATATTTTAGAGGAAAGAAAGTTATTATACTTTTTAAAGGGATTTTGACAACATCATAACATGACCAATAATGTTATAGTATTTTTTAAATTTGTAGACAATAATTAAAAAATAAAATGAATTATAAGTGAGTAATAAAACTCTATTTAATTTCACAATTTTTTTAACCATTTAATGAAAAAATATTATCTAATAAACCTGAAATACCATATGACCCTAAAATGAATAAAATTTATTAAAGAATTTTTAATAAATATATTTTAAGATTGAATTAAAATCATAAAATATTATATAATGAATAAATTGATTAAAATTAATATATTACAATTAAAATGATTAAAACTATAAAACATAAGACCTTTAGTTATAAAATATTCAAGTATTTGGTAGAAGGGGTTTTATAAAACCATTTTATAAACTATTCATTATTATGATATATATATATATGTAAACATGATACAAGGATTAATAACAATATATATCATTATTAAATCTATTATCACCATGGTTACATATGGATACATAATTAATTTTTTAAAACATATATAAAAATGATATGTAGTATATTATAAAATAATTATTTTTAGATAAAATATATTTTCATACCTTAATGTGAATTTAGAAACCTAATTTATGTCTTAGTAATATATCCATTATAAATACATTGAAATTTATTTCACTTAGTGATCATATAATGACCATTTTAATTGAACTTATTATCATAAGTCATGTAACAAATATCGATTTTAATAAATTATATTTAATTTCATATAATGTACATCAATTCTTGTTAAATATATATTTTGTGTCTTAATTTATTTTGTGTTTAGTTCCATGAATATTATAACTATAATGTTTTTTCTTTGATTATGAGTTATATAATATTAACTTGAATTTATTATCCATTATTATATATAATATATACCTTAAAACATTAATGTAGTAAGAAAATTATTATTTTAGGATGTGATATCTATTAATAAATGACTATTTTAAGGATAATGATATTAATAATTTATAATAATTGTTATAGTCATGATGGTATTGAAAGATCATCATATTTACATCCCTCAAGCATTCCATTTACATTTTTTAATTTCTTACTCCAATTTAAAAATGGTGATAATGTCTTTTTAGTATTTACATTATTTTAATAGACCTGTAAAATCATATTTATCTCATGAGACTCAATTATGTGTCTATAGAATTAATCTATAACAATTTTTTTTAAATTAATTTAATATTTATCATGACACCTATAAATTCAAAAGGAACTCAAATTGAAAAAATATTTACAATATAAATCCAATTTCTTACATTACTCTAAATAAAAAAATATCATCCTCATAATTATTACATATTAAATAATTTATATATTTCAAAATTTTATAACAAGTTTAATTCATCTTAATATTTATTATTACATATTTCTACATTTTTTCATTGATCATGGAGTTACCATTAAATTGTTTTCGTATTTGTTGTCAATAAGGATGACAATATGTTAGTTGTCAATGGTAATGTAGTAATGGGTGATGGATTGAGTACCCAAACATCGAATTATGGTTAAATATGATTCCTAGTAACATGGGTAATAAAAGAAAATGTTATTTATTCATATAAATATTCTATTTAACATTAGATGATAGATTTAGATGTTGTATACAATAATGATTATGGTGTTATAGTAATGGATGAGATAAACATATCAAGAATCTGTTGTTAGAAATGTTCGAAAAATACATATATGTCAAATGGAAATTATTATGTATGTATAAACCATCCTTATTTTTATAATTCATAATTTGTAGTGAATTATGTGAAGGAAGAAACTTGAATAATGGATGAAATTTATAAAAGAATGACGGTAGAAATTAAATGTAGTGGAGTTTCAAGGGAATATTCTAAATTGATTATTTTATTGGATGTAAGGAAAACCAATTTAATCTAATTTATTTCGAATTATTATAATATTTACCAATCCATTTGTGGTTATTTAGGTTATTTTGGAAATGATTTATAAGGACAATGATGATTTTATGAAGCCTCAATTTTAAGTTGAACAATTGAGGATTGTTTAGGTGAACCTATAAACATACCCAAGGCTTGGCTGTGTAAGAATATATCCATGTCCTAGGTAATAATCAAAAGGTACACATGATCTTTGTTTGGTTCACTACTATAAGTGACATTCGATACTACATAAACATCATTTATCCTTATAAAAACAACATTTGTGGTAGATAATCATGAATCAACATTTTCATAAACATCATCTCAATCTCAAACTTATCTTCATAGGCTTGTAAGGATCATAAACATAATCATGATGAACAATGTAGTCATAAATCCTATCTTAATAATCATGAATCAACTATACAAAAATATCAATAATGTTATGTATATATAATTATTCATAACTGTAAAAATATGTACTTAGTGATAATTTGTGATTTTTATGAACAAAAAATGTATTTTCTAGATGAAATTTCTAATGAATAAAATAAATTTTTGAGGATTTTTTAGGGGATATAACATGTTCAAGACGTCATGTATCGTTCGGGATCAATGGTCCAATATTAGTATTATGATGATGAGTTTGAAAAAATATAGAGGATATCCATGTTAGAAATTATTTAATTTTAAATGAGAATCTTTTAAATTAATATTGGGGACCATAATTGATAATTAAATAAAATGCAGTTTGTGATGATTTGAAGTGGATTTAAATATCTAATATACATTTCTTTGTTCATTTTGAGGATGGATAATGAAGTGTTGGGCTATTATTAGAATGTGATGAACATCGTAAAGTATGCACCAATATTCAATGAATCCTTAAAGTGTTGAAGAATGTTTAAATATATAAATTCAAATTTTATATATACTTAATATAGTAATGATAAATGATTTTATATATTTGTTTATGGGAATATGAGAAAGGGATGAAGAACATCATCCTATTAATGATTCTGGGAAGAAATATTCAGCTGAGAGATATGATATATTTGAGGTACAAAAATGGTGTCTTCTATATTACATTAGATGTAATCACTTATTTGGAAAATATAATATCCTTGATTATGTGAGACACCAAAATAATTATGTTTTTAGAAAATTATTAATGCCAACTTTCACACTAAACATTTGATGGTATATTATATAATTTAAATATGGAAAATAATTATTTTTATTAACCAATATATTAAATGAAAAATGAAAGTTAGTGAGAGTGAGAGAAGTTGTTCAAAGTTAAGGAGTTGTGTGATAATTAGAGTAACTATCAAAGGAATAGGTAGAAATCCAGAACATGTATAAAAATATTAAACACTCATGTATCAAGGAAGAATAATATGTAGATGAATATTACAATCATTCTATGGTTAAATCGAGTCAGCCAATGGAGTGTGAACAAAAATAATGGACAAGTATACTAAGAAATTGGTGTACACTATTTTTCAACATCTATGTGATGAGCCATCAATATATTAAGTAGCTAATTTATTCTAAAAGATCACTAAAGCTTACTGATTTGATAATTATATGTGAGAAGTTATTTTTAAGATCTATAAATCACAAGTAAAAGAGATACCAAGTTGCATGCCAGGTTCTTGAAGACTAATTGGTAGTTAAAGTCTCTGTGGTGTGTAAGGAGATATTATTTTGTGGATATAGTAATAACATTTCATATACATAGATAAAAACCATAATGGATTAATAGAACCATTCCATATATATATTTCATTAATAAATTGAACCTGTGGAGCTTTAGGAATATAGAGACATTATGATGCGACTCTGTGACTACAATGGGAAGCTGCTGAGATAATTTTATTGAGAATATGAAAATTTTATAACACTATGTGACTCATTTTTAATGTGTGAATAATTATTAAAATATATTTTATTTATAATGATTAATTCAAATCATTTATTAGGTTTAAAAAGAAATCCCATCAATGAATTGGTTTCCCATGAAGGGTCTGAACCATATAAAAATATTGCATTCCATATTTAATCTATTTACATTCATTTCATGTGGTTGATGATTTCATCATAATATATAAAATTACATAATATTATTAACCATAAATGGAGTTTTAAACCCATGGGGGTATATGTTTTAATGAATAATGGGATTTTGAAGAAAATAGTATCCTAAACTTGATTTATCACCCTCCCCTCTTTAGTATGTGCACTGATCTGTTGGCGCCAAAAATATGGCCCGAAAGGAAGGAACGAAAAAGACAGCCGGCGCGCTGCCTCGCGAAGGACAGCCGCGAAGCACAGCCGCGGAGCCCGTCCGCGGAGCCCCACCGCGAAGCGTCCCGACCTTAGCGACGCCGCGAAGCTCCAGAGGCGGTGATCCTCCGCGAGCGCGTTTGATGTTCGCGAACCGCCGCGAAGCTCCAGAGGCGGTGATCCTCCGCGAGCGCGTTTGACGTTCGCGAGCCGCCGCGAAGCACCGGAGGCGGTCATCCTCCGCGATCCGGTTTGACGTTCGCGAGCCGCCGCGAAGCGTCCCGACCTTAGCGACGCCGCGAAGCACCGGAGGCGGTCATCCTCCGCGATCCGGTTTGACGTTCGCGAGCCGCCGCGAAGCCCCGAAGGCGGCGCGCAAGCCCTGCTTCGCGGCGCCCCTTCCCTATAAATACTCGACTCCCCCTGAGTCCACGGGACGGATAATCCGACCTTTCAGCTTCTCCTCTCCCGAATCGCGAAGCAAGCTTTGCCCCCGGGAATCATGAGCTCCGCGAGGTATTTCTACTTCGCGAGACGACTCTGATTTGTTTCGTTTTGAGCCCCTCTTCCGAGAGGGATGCCCTTCGCGAAGCCCAAGGGCGTTCTCAAAGGAAGGGGATTCCCAAGGGAACCCGGGAAGCCGCGGAGCACTCGTGCTTCGCGAAACACCCAACCAATGCTAGTAATCCCTATGCCAAGGCAGGATAACTATACATCGCGAAGCACATTGCTTGGCAGGACCCTGCTTCGCGAGCCACTCCTTCGTGAGGCAGTGCTCCGCGAACACTGTTCCACTTCGCGAAACACCCAACCAATGCTAGTAATTCCTATGCCAAGGCAGGATAACTATGCATCGCGAAGCACATTGCTTGGCAGGACCCTGCTTCGCGAACCACTCCCTCTTCGCGAGGCAGTGCTCCGCGAACACTGTTCCACTTCGCGAAGCACCACCCACTCCCACCTACTCCCCATGCTAAGGCCAAGGCACCCCACTTTGCAAAGCACATTCCTCTGCTTAGCGATTCCTCCTTCCGTGCGACCCTCCAGGTTTGCACGATGTGATTTCAAAGTCCCATGGACAACACCTCCCGTAGCGTTGCTTCGCCCAATGCTCCTTCGCATAGGCACGCTAACGGCTATTGCTTCTTCGCATAGCCACGCTAACGTGGACCCCTCGATGGCTCCTCCCTCGACCCCCCTCTACCAAGGCCTTACTGGTACCTTCCCTTCCCCAAGGACCAGAGGGTACCAGTTATGTAAGCCCTAGGGGTGTGGAGTGAACCCACCTCGTCCGAGCTGCAGGACGTTAAACTGCCAAGCACCGCGTCCTCAACACATGACGTTAAACTGTGACCCAACCTCGTCTCCCTCACGAAGGGTCCCCCCAGCTCGAGCATTCATTACACCGCTCGTCTCCACGGGAATGGAACTCTTCCATACATGGAATGAGATCCTCCTTGTCGGAGTGGTGTATGTTCGCAGGGGAAGGGTCGCCTCAGAGCGTAAATGCCTAACCTTTGGTACGGATGATTGCACCCGTGCATCTCGGTACTTCCCCACTGCCAAGGTCAGTAGGGAACGTGATAGGGAACGAGGCACCTCCCATTGTCGGACCAAGGTCCATTTTTCCCGCGCTTTGTCGCACCATGGGCCTCCATCCTGGAGTAAGTCCCAACACCATGGGCCGCCCAACGCGTAAGCCCCTCTTCGCTTCTCACGGACGCACCCTTCGCGACGTGATCGTCAGGTCCTTGCAACCTCTTGTTTCTCACACCGAGCATGACTCACGTGGGCTTAGAGTGAGCACCGACCCTGACAAACTCCCCATTTGAACTACGAGGTCTTTGATCCATGTCAAGGCATGGTACGTAGGAAGCCTCCGCGAGGTTCAAGCCCACCATTAGTGGACCAAGGTCTACTCTCCATTTGAACTACGAGGTCTTTGATCCATGCCAAGGCATGGTACGTAGGACGCTTTTATGAGGTTCAAGCCCACCAATAGTGGACCAAGGTCTACTTTCACGTCGGTTCACCGACACACCCACCCGTCGCTCATTCACGTCGGGTCCCATTCCAGTCCAGCGGTAAGCCGTTGTGACCATTTGAACTACGAGGTCTTTGATCCATGTCAAGGCATGGTACGTAGGAAGCCTCTACGAGGTTCAAGCCCACCCGTCATTCACGTCGGGTTTCACCCCCGTCCAGCACGACGTTAAACTGCACCCCGGTCCAGTGGTAAGCCATTGCGACCCACCATTTGAACTACGAGGTCTTTGATCCATGTCAAGGCATGGTACATAGGAAGCCTCCGCGAGGTTCAAGCCCACCATCAGCGGACCAAGGTCTGTTTCACGTCGGTTTACCGACAAACCCCCCACCTGAACTACGAGGTCTTTGATCCATGTCAAGGCATGGTACGTAGGAAGCCTCCACGAGGTTCAAGCCCACTCATCACCCAATTCACGTCGTGTTCTACCTACGTCCAGCACGACGTTAAATTACATTCCAGTCCAGCGGTAAGCCGTTGTGACCCATTCCCACCTGAACTACGTGGTCTTTGATCCATGTCAAGGCGTGGTACGTAGGAAGCCTCCACGAGGATCAAGCCCACCAATAGTGGATCAAGGTCCCTCACTTACGTCGGCTCACCGATACCCACCACCCGTCGTTTATTCACGTCAGGGTTCATTACCGTCCCGCATGACGTTAAACTGTATCATTTGAACTACGAGGACTTTGATCCATGTCAAGGCATGGTACGTAGGAATCCTCCCAGAGGTTCAAGCCCAACTCCCATCGGACCAAGGTCCACCCTCATGTAGGTACGCTGACGATGCCCATCGGACCAAGGTCCACCATCACGTCGGTTTACCGGCACCATCCCGAACTACGCGGACTTTGATTCCCTGCCACGGGGATACGTAGGAAGCCCCTTCAAGGCTCAAGCCCAACTTCGTCGTCGCCACCCCTGCGATGGTCCCATTCCATTCTCAACCGTCTCCGCGAGACGTTAAACTCGCGACCTACCTCATGGTAAACATGAGATGCCTGAGGAAAACCTCGGATGGAACGCCTTTGGCGTAACCGTCTTTTCTAGACGTTAATCATGCAAACATACCCTGTGTTGAACATGGGAAGCTGAGGAAAACCTCAGGTACGTGTCTATGACATGTAACCCCCCGCGCTCGATGTGGGATGCCATGGGTTTCCACGCCCTCGAGAAGCCTTGTGATCAAGGACAACAGACAGACATGCCAGGTACCCCAGCATCCAGACACGCTACTGATGCCTCAAACGTGATTACTCCCCTGACCGAAGGTTGCTGCCCTGACTGGACCCTTTGGAATGTCCCGACAGAAGCAGTGTAATTAACCGGCGTCCATGGAAACATGGCACTGGGAAGAGTTTCACGAACTACGTATTAAATCTATAAGGGAGACCCGGACTAGGTGACGAGTTCTGAGGAGGAATCCACAGGAGGAAGAACCGACATCCCATCATCCCGTTTCGATCAAGGAGCAGACGTACCTGAATAAGGAACGAATGCCGCCCGCCTTTGGAAAGCGGGAATGCGGGGCAACAAAGCCGCGCGTCCCCCTCCTCCGCGGATGGATGTGCGCGCGCCCCGGCGAAAGCGTCGGAAACATGATCATTATGAGAATTTTAAATAATATTATAGGAACAGTTCCCACGAGTTTGATATATATTTTACCTTCCATAGTAATATTTTTTCAGTAATTATGAAGTAGATAAAATGTATGTTTCTTTATATATATCATAATATTTAATAAGTTGTTTTTATAATCGTTGATACATATTCTAAAATCTATTTGAAGACATTTCTGAATTGAAAAAATAGAGATGTATGGAAGAAAAAAATTATGAAATAATTTAGAGGTATGTACACTATCTAATCATTGCTTAAGTGGTAAGTGTATTTATTTATCTATTAGTTATTACTCCACCAATAAAAAATGTTAGATGTGTGAAGAAGATGAGTTTAATGATAAATCACTTCATGGTTTTTAATCTAAAGTTAGAGATTATCCTGAGAAAATTACTAATGGTGTTTTTTAATATATATTTTATTATATCAAGGGACTAATTAATAAAAAATTATATATAATGAAATTTATTCTATTAGAGAGGTATTAACTAAGATGATTAGATGTTGTAATAAAATCTAAAGGCTATTAAAAGTTATGGGGGAAAAAGTTTCACTATAGTATATCAGATTTTTATGATGGATAGAGAGTTTCAAAGAATAGTGGTTAGAAGGATGTGTTTAAATTTTTTATTACTACAATAATACATAAATTATAAAACAAATATAAAGTTGTAAATCATATCAAGGATTGATAACTAGATATGAAAGAACATATATAAAACACCTTTGATAATTATCTATATTAAAATATTTGGATGTATAGTGATTAATTTAATGTCATAAAGGATTATTTGGAAGAGATAGATAAATTTGTTTTGGTAGAGAAATATTCTCCCATTAGAAGATGTATTGATGAGGTAGTTAAACTAAAAAATATAAAATAATGTCATGTTAGGGCCTCCCGACATCCTGAAAAAGTAGTTGTCAAAACATGTATTTCTAAAATATGTGTTACATAAAATAAGAAACAAAATAGTGGAAATAGAAATGAAATATTCTAAGGAAAAATAAATTTTGGGATAATTGAGAAAGGTTCTACATCATCTAGTTTGTTATAGTTTTAATTAATTAGTTTTTAAAACTAATATAGAACCATTGTTTTAATATAAATAAATTAGGAAGAGGAAACATTCTAGTATACAGTCAAATGATTCAAATATTAAATGGATAAATTCCAAGAAGAAAAAAATCCAAAAAAGAGCCCAAAAATGTTATTCTCACATATTTTAAAAGATTAACAACAAGTTTGATTTCGTGTATAACACACAACACCAATATCAGAATAGAATATATGATATAGTTACTTTATGATATATTTATTTTTAAATAAATTCAATACATTTGATAGCATGTAATTCATGAAACACGGGGTTTGAATGAAACGCAGTACTCTATTAAAATATTTTTATTTCAACATAACCATTATAACCATAGAATTATGATGGAAGGTATGAATAATAATAAATAAATAATTAAACTTATATTTTTTTATAGGAGTATAAAAAAATATAATGGCTTTCTGTTTATTAGAAAAAATAATAACCATATGAAAGAGAAAAAAGGGTTTTTGGAAAAACTATATTTTTCTTAAAGGCATATTTGTCATGAATTTTCCATGTAGTATAAAATTAAAATTTTTGACTTATATAAATTTTATTTTACAAATTAATCATAATATTTGAATTTAGAATATCAAAATTATATTAGGGTTAATTATTTTATTTTTATGAAATGTTCTATTTTTTGAATGAATACTGAAAATATTGAATATTAAATGAAAACTATATTTTAGTTTAAGTTACATATAAAGTTAAATTATATTTTTACATGGTTTTAATGTAATATTAATTAAATTATATATATATTAATCTTATTTATAATATTATAATTAGTTTCATGATTATTTTTTATATAAAAACTGTGTAAACTTTTAAACATTTTACCATTAAAAATATCCTTTCTCACCATATCTAGGCTATTAATTTTAAAATAACTTTTTCAAATTATGAGAATAAAAATTTTAAAATTAAATTCCATATTTTGATTCATCATAATTATATTTCCTAGTGTATTTAACTTAATTTCTTAACAAAAGGTATTATGAAAACATTAAAAATTATTTACCGTGGTTATGGAAAATTTGATTTACTATGGGTTAATCTAGAAAAATAATTTTTAAATTGAACAAAAGTCATTTATAAAATATGTTTTTTGGACATATATAGTTATTATCATGTATAAGGCTCAATAATTCTCCATTTTGTTCCATTTTTTAAAGTGAAAATGATGTATACACCCTTGTCATTCCAAAAATTACAAATGTTTCACTCACCTCACTTATAAAAGGTCACCCACTATCCTCTCTTTGTAAAAACATAAAACCATTTTTCCCTAACAGAACCTTTTCAAATTACTACTCCACTTACACCCATGTAGTTTAGATGATTTATTTTTTTGTAAAAATCTATCTTAATAAGTATTTTGGTGAAAACCTACAGAGGTTACCCTAAGAAGATGTAGTGTTCTCCAATTAGGGTATTTTTCCATAAACCTAATTTAATTATTATCAAACCATGATCATATAATTACCTCAAAATATTCCATATTATGTGTTTTTATGTTAATATAATTACCTACAACAATATTCACTTCCATAAAATGGGTTACGATTACGTCATTCATTTGTATGGTGGTCTACCACCTCAAGCATTAATGTTGTTCATTTTTACGTTACCACCTCTAACAGTTGGGTATAATGATAGATATAAATAATATATATGATATTTCTAACATAATAATAACCTTTTATTCTTTATTTAATATATAACTTTTTTTACTTTCTATTCTATATGGGATACGATAATGTCTCTTGTGTGTACGGCGCACTACTGCCTCATGAAGTGATGTGATTAATTTTTCAATAATAATTTATTTCAAAGGTAATAAGTATATAAATAATAAAAAAAGTTTTATAATAATTATTTTTTTTATATTTATATAATTTTGTAAAAAAATTTATCATTTTATTTCTTAACTTTTCACTCACTTAAAGATGGTATCATCCTTCGTGAATGTGTGGACTACTGCCTTCATAAGGCAATGTGACACTATTTTCATCACTACACCACATGGATGATATATTTATATACATAAAGAAATAGTATTGTATTTATGATATAATTATCATTCTATAAATTTTAAACATTACTTACCACCTTTCCATAATAATCATTGAAAAATGGAAACGTTTATTATGTGTACGTATGTCCTACCGCCTCTATAATTGAAATGTACATCATATATCAAAACCATATTTAAATTTTGAAATTAAAACTATAATTTAGGTATAAATATTATAATTATTCATTTATTATTATTATATAGATGATTAAACAATGTAATATACCCAACAATTTGATCTTTAATGTCAAAACACGCATTAGAAAACAATGCAATTAACACGGGAAACAAAGAAAATAATGAAATATTATTAAGAAATAGATTATAATGTGTTATATAATGATAATATAAGATATTATAAATACAAATAATGTTTTTTAAAAAGTTAATTACTTTTTTATCACCATTATATTGATGGTTAAATCATGTTCAAACAAAAGGAAGCACGAGGTATGGGATTTCTTCTAAATTTATATTCCATTGTTTCTTATTTTTAAATATGCACCATTTCAATTTTATGTGGCGTATATAATGTCCCTTTGACATGTAATATCATGATTCCTTAAATTTCATGTAACATCCCATTACATTTCTGATAGTTATTTTTTGATCTTTTCTTTTTCTTTCCTTATTTTGGGTTGGGTAATGTCGAAACAAAAATTTAGAGAATACATGTAATGGTGATGTTGGGGATACTCTAGAATTTTCATCATAAAACTTGTAAGTACTATAAAATTTTTGGGGATTTATTTTCCATGTAATGTGAATATATGATGTGTCATTTTCACCAAGATTATTTTCTGAAATGGGTACACAATGTGCCGGGATACACGCATTGTAGATATTAAAGGTCAATTTTTAATAAAATCATTGATGAGTTTTCAATGAATGTGGTAATAAAAAATTATAATCTATGTAATGTGGTTAAACACCATGTAAAATAATTATTTTTGGTTTCAATCTTGTGTCTCATCTAAAATTATCAATCTCATTCCTCCAATCCACCTTCCTCTCAGCCTAAAGACATTTCTATGCAATTTTGGTGAACTTTAGTCCTTACTGATCATCTGTATAATGATTGATCATCATGATGGTTATAGTGAATCTCTATATGAATGTGTCCTTCCTACCTATTAAAATTTTCCCTCTTTAACTCTTGGGTTTTTATAAATCATCTTGGGATTGATGGTTCTAAGATCTTTGTTGTTGAATCCTTTATTTAGCATGATTTACTAGATATTTTGTACCTTCATTCTTCATTGGTGTGTCTCATTGTGTACGTTGTGTTTCAAAAAAAATATATGTGGTTCCTTTTAAGATGGATAGATATTTAAAAATTAAATTTATTATGTTTGTTAATTTCAGTAAATTGTATTTTGAAAATCCATTTTGATGTGAATTAGAGTTGAAATTGATATGGAATGGTTTTTGAGAAAACCCAAAATTTTAAAAAAATTAGAGATTGAGGTATATTTTGAAATAGATATAAATTATTACATTATATTTTAATTGATTTTGAGAAAAATAGTATATGTTGAAATGTTAAAAACCTATGATTAGTTTTGGTATGATAGAATGAAATGATTATAAACCTATATTCAGGTTTTGGAATGAAACTAGAATATTGAAACAGGAAATGGGAAAATTTCCTTTGTAACAATTCTGAAATAATTTCTCAATTTTTGACTAATTTATTTAGCACATGGGAGGCTAGTAGATAGTGAGTTATTTAGTAAAAAACTTTGAGGATGTAAATTCCATAGTAATGTATTGATTCTTTTCGACACTAAGAATAACCAAGTTCATGGGATCATATAACCAGTGGGGTGTTGATGGATCTTATTCATCCTAATCCTGTGGGATGTGAGTGCGCATTATCATGATCAGAAATTTCAGTGTCTAAGGATACCATTACTAGAAAATACCATTCCTCATGGATGATGACTATATTTATTAGGTGTTACTTTTTTCCATATATATTCCATTATTATAAAACGATTTTTTCTAATTCCTAATGATTTATATAAACTATTTTATATAAGTTGTTTATCTAATTCATTTTTAAAATGTTTTCCATTATTTGAAATGAAAAAAATGTTTTGTTTTAAATATTAATATGTACATTCATTCACATTTTTATTTAAATTTAATGCATGATATGGGTTATTTTTGATGAATGTTATTGTGGAACACTTGGTGTGACCATACATGGATTTTTAGATCACATAAGAACTTTTCCTTCAAGCATATGATGTTTTTTACCTTCCTGGTCTAAGAAAAGGAATGATGCACTTGGGTAAGGTAGACATTTTTGATCGCTTAGGACATTGAGTGATGTATCCTTTTGGAATTTCATTTGGTCTTGTTATTTGTCTAGTAATTTGATGATGTCCTTTTTTATTTTTCATATAAATTTTTGGTTTCTCGTATTATCACCCTTTAAATTTTTTTAGCATACTGACATGTATTTTTTTATTTTTTTGTGTTTGAGGAAAATCAATCCCATGATTATTTTCTACGATTTCATGTGCTAGTCTTCATCCTGTGGGGATTGAGAATTCCCTTTGGGCTATGTCCATTCGATATTAGGTAATAGTGTGCTAGGGTATCTAGGATTGTTCATGAAAAAGTGGTATTAGAGTTGTAGTTTATATATCTTACCATAATGTTAGTATGTATTTAATAAATCTTGGCAGGGAAAATTAGGTAGTGGTTACCGAGTTTCTCGATAGATCTCATCATAATGAGCCTGAAGTCAATAGGGGTGGTTTTGGAAAGACTTCTTGAATATTATTTCTATTATTTTTACTACTTTTAATTTGGATGGTTGAAATCTAAATATTATTTATCTATCAGATAGGATTAATTCCCCAATTACAGGTATTTGATTGTTGATTAGAGTAATCATCTAATGTCGTCAAATTTTTTTAATGATGTTGTGTAGAATATTTCCACCAGAAGTACACGTGAATAGGATCTTGGAGGAATCTACAAAAAAACCACATTGAGAAAACTCTCTTTTAGACTAGAATGTGGTTGAGGTTTTTGTCAAAGTTGTCGAAGCTCCGGGAAAAGCACCTATAACTATTCTCAGAAAGGCTCTATTTAGGAAACCACAAAGGGATGAATCTTATAAACATTTTCAAGAGTTAATTTAACAAAAACCACCTAATTTCTAAGGCTTTAATATTCCTCAAGAGGCTGAGGAATTGCTGATAAATATTGGTATTCTATATGATTTTTTGGAATCTTCTAATGTTATTATTGTAAAGTCTATTTCCTTTTATAATGGAGACCTAGAATGAGGTAGTGGCATAAAATGGTGATGGTGATGAAGAATGCAGGTTTAGAGGGGAAAGACATCAATTTAATCTTTACTAACCAGTCTATCTAAGGTCAATGGATCTGTAATAGGTTATAGAGTTCTTCAAACGTGGATAGGATGACCTGATTATGATAGAAAATTTGAACTTATTTTCTGAGAATATGATATTTTCAACTAATATTGTATCTAATGTGAATATAATGACTCAACGGTTCGAGATGAGAATTCTTTTTTTATTCGTTCATTGGTTTTCTTGCTAAATATCTCTTCTTATGCTAGCATGCAGGATAAGGAATTGATTTTGAACTTAATCTGGCTAGTAAGTCATGTGTAATTGTATTTCCCTTTTTTCTTTTTTAGTATTGTGATTTCCCATAAAGGGAAGATAAAGTGTGGTTAGTCTCATATTGGTTCTCAATAATATGGTTAATCTAGACCTCCAACGCTGTTAAGAATATTCTCTTTTTTATGAAACCATTGTGGATATCATGGGAAATAAAAATGGGTTTTTACTGAGAAACCCAAGATATGTGGTTCCTACAGTCATTTAGGACACCATTAAAAGTTAATTTATATATATTCTGTTATACATAGTGGCACATAGTCATCAGCATTAAAAAGTGTTGTAGTGTAATCAAATTCAGTCGGATCAAATGGGTGCTAGCCATAGGCATCTAGAATGAAGCTTCCACATACAGTGTAAGAGTATCCATGTGGAGAATATATGGGTCCAATGACTATGGTATATACCATTATTATAGCTTCATCATTATTGACTACTTTATTTGGTAATAGTGAATATCACTCATTTATATCAATTCGTATTATAAATCTTCAAAATCATCCTATAAATATGTTATCTTATGTGAAGGATATTAATAAACCACTCAAATCAAAGAGATAGTAGGGTCTTAGTTGTCCTTCTTATGCTGACTCGTTATTCGATATCAATATTAATTTCTATTTTCTCATTCTCAATCCGGCACCTCTAGATGTATTTTTCAGGATGGATTGGATCACTGTTAATAAATCCTAAAATTGATTGTTATATTCGATGGGTCTATTTTACTATATCAGATGGAGTATGTTTTATATTTCATGGAAAATGGGACTGGAGGTTGAGTATAGCTGAACCTTCATACACAGAGTTCAAAAAAGTGATATCGGTGTTTTCATTTGATTGGGAGAGGGAATATTTGAGTGATGATCTCCCTCTAGTATTCTATTAAGATTCATTTGTTTATTATTATAAATTCAAAGGTTTTTCACTAGAAAGGGAGAAATAGTTTTTTATTGATTTAGTGCATGGTTCTCAACTGGTGTATATAGATTCTCGTCGTATGGAACCACCTGAAATGAAATAGTAGAAGATACAATTGGATGATATGTTAGAGAAAGGCTTCATTTTCCAGAGTGTGTCCCCTTGGGAAGAACCTATTCTCTATTATAAGAAATATTAAGGAAACATTTTCATATTTTTTGATTACCAAAAACTCAATCATGTTATCCAAAAGAACTAGAATTTTTTATCACAAATTAATGATATATTTGACCAGCTGAAATGGGTGAAGTGGACTACAATGATTGATATTCGATATAGTTGTCACCGGTTAGGAATAAAAGAATTTGACATTCAGACATCCACATTTGTGAGCCATTATGTCCATTATGAGTGCCTTAAAATTCCATTTGGTCTAACCACATATCTTATAGTATTTATGGATTTGATAAACAAGATCATCCAGTAGAATCTTTATGCCTTCAT